>CM073497.1:32406825-34906825 GCA_037074585.1 Biancaea sappan
AGGCCAGCAATAACCAGATTTGCTACATCATATTTGACAATGAAGTCTATTTTAGACCAAAAAATTGCCCTTCGATCCATGTTTGCATCAGAAAAATGGGCTAAGAGTGCCTATGTTCTAGGGATGAAGCCAAAGTTGTAGAAGATATTATTTTAACTGATTCAAGATTTTGGAAATCTATAAAGTATTGCTTGAATTGTGTATCTCCCCTTGTAAAAGTTCTTAGACTTGTGGATGGAGATTCAAAACCGGCAATGGGATATATCTATGAGGCCATGGATAGAGCAAAAGAACAAATTGCAAAAAATTTCAATCATGTGGAAAGTAGATATAAGAAAGTATGGGAGATCATTGACAAATGTTGGGACTATCAACTTCATATGCCTCTTCATGCGGCGGCATATTTCCTTAATCCTAAGTAAGTCTTCTTATTGAAAATGATCAATTATATTTCTATGTAGCATTTAATGACAATTCTTATCTTTCTTTATAACCCTATAGGTTTCATTTTGATGCAAACTTTAATGCGGATCTTGAGGTCAAGATTGGATTGTACAAAGTGTTGGACAAGATGTGTCCTGATATTGAGACAAGAGTTAAGATTGATTTTCAAATTGAAAAATTTGACAAGGCAGAAGGACTTTTTGGATATAGTTTAGCGGTTGCAACTAGAGATAAAAAGCAACCTGGTAATGAATAATAATTACTTCATTTCATTTATAAACATGTATTCGAATGAGTAATTAACATTTAACACATGTTTATTTTAATTTTGATGCTAGCTTTGTGGTGGAATAGTTATGGAGAAGAGTGCAAAGAGTTGCAATCACTAGCCATTCGTATACTAAGCCTCACTTGTAGTGCTACGAGATGCGAAAGGAATTGGAGTGTCTTTGATCATGTTCACTCCAAGAGAAGGAATCGGCTAGAGCAACAAAGATTGAATGCTCTTGTATTTGTCAAATACAATTTGCAATTAGAGACTAGACAAAAGCAAAGAGAGGCTAAGGGAGATAAATATGATCCTATTTATTTATCAGATCTTGAATCTGATGATGAATGGATCACTGAACAAGAAGAGCCTTGTCTTATGGAAGGAAACTCTTGGATGGATGTCCAAGAGTGTTTTGGTATTGATGAAGGTGGTTCATCATCCAAAAAGAGAAAGAGAGGTAAGATCACAATATATAAACTTGTCTTAGAATTCTTAATTTTTTTTCATTTACTCACATTATACTATATTAAAAATTCAGGTCCTCGGAATCTTAATGCAGAAAAGAAGGACAAAGGAAAAAGCACTCAAACTCAAGATGATAATGTTGAGCAAGACCTTGGAGATGATGGTGATACCGAAGAGGAAGAGGAGGAAAGGATGGTTATGTTGGATGATGATAAAAGTAGTGATAGTAATGACATTGAGTCTCTTGCTGAATAGAATAGAAGGACTACTAGTCTGAGTCTTTTTAATCTTGGTTTGATTACTTACATAGTTGTGTTATGACTTATGTTATGTCTTTTGTTTTATTTATTTGTTATAAATTGTATTTGTTTTATAACTTATTTATGAGTTAAACCAATAGAATCAAGTATGTTATATATGTTATATAACATATCTATGATATTTTTTATTATAGTCGTGAATCTTACGATTCGATATGATTCACGATTCACGATTCATAATTGCGCTTAGCGATTCACGATTTGATAACCATGGTCCAAACTAGTTTGGAAATTCTGAATGTGCTGTTCAATGGTTATGATACCAATTGATGCATGATAGAAGAGCAAAAGGGGGAGAGCAAGGAGAAATAGAGAGAAAATGAGGGAGAAGAAAGGAACTTTGATTTATATTTTAATCACTAATACCAAGCTGCTTACAACCATAAGAGGACCCCTTTATGTGAAGCTTTTGCATCCAGCGACTGACATTTATCCTACGTGTTTTTATTTTTTATTTTTTTTAAATTTACATTAGAAAATTCACATCCGTTCGATCAGAATCAGCGGTAATTCGATCAACGGCCTAAATCTTGCCTACGTTTTGACTTATAAAATCACTCTTCAACCATCCGATCTCGATCAATAGTCAGCAAATTCGACAGTGTAAAATAGAATTACAATAAAAGTACAACAAATATAGAATTTAATTTATAAAAATATAAATTTACAGAAAATATAAAAATTATTTCATCAAAATATAAAATTACTGTAATTTTATATTTTGATGAATGAATTTGTATATTTTCTATAAATTTATATTTTTATAAATTAAATTCTATTTTTTGTTCCAATTTTATTGTAATTTTATTTTACACCATCGAATGTGCTGACCGTTGACTGAGATCGGATAGTTGAAGAGTGATTTTATAAATCAAAACACAGGAAAGATCCAGGCATTGATCTAATTACCGCTGACTTTGATCAAATAGATGAGAATTTTCTGATGTAAATTTTAAAAAAATAAAAATAAAAACACACACGATAAATGTTAGCCATTGGAGAGCTGGAGGCTCCTGCGCCTCCCTATATAGGGAGCCAAGATAAATAAAGAGTAAAATAAATAAATATATACATATATATATAAACTAGTCCCAAGATGCAATAAGTGCTCTTATAGTTCCTAAGTGTAAACAACACCCAAGACGCAATAAATGAATTAATGGTTCCTAGGAGCATTATAAGATAGTAATTCCAAGATAAACTAATTATTCTAATATTTCCAAGGTCTTCTATTTCTTAGGACACCTGCTGCCCTAATAATTCATAACCCACATAATTGACCATGTCACTTAAATTATTCTATTCCCATTCTTCATCACATATAGGATCATACTCTAGATAATTTTCAAATTCTACCTTATCTTTAGGTCAATTCTGAAGGTGGGAGCAGGGAGCAGGTATAACACACAAATCCTATTAACAAGACCAACAAACCTCATAGACTGGTAAGTTTAGTTTAATGGTTTTACTGGAACTCAAAGTAGAACCTTCAATATAAATTAGATGATCAATTAACAGATCAAAATATGAAAACACATTATTACCTGTCTTGCTTGCATTATCTCTTCCAAGAGCAAAGTTCCATCTAGCATTGTGATTGCATCAATGCCAAAGCTCAACCCTATGAAATAAAACATTGAAATTATTTAAAAAACAGGGGAGAAGTTAAAACAATCAGTGACCCATGATTCTATTATAAACATGTGCACATAGATGTTATATGCCTTAATATAACACAGTTGCATCTTTAGTTCAGCTAAACCCACGCTGTTAGCAACGTATCCAGTTGCCAATTTCACTCTTCAGTCTATCTGTCAGTGCAAGCACTCAGAAGGATGCAACATAATCCAGCATAGATTTCATAAAACACCAGTAGACCACAAAGAGGTTTTTAAAAAAAAAAAAAACAATGATTTTAACTCATAAAAGTACATTGACTTTGAACCGTACTGAATTTCCAGCATATAAGATTAGCAGTAAGAGCACACTGGACAATCAGATCTCTACAAGAAAGACTAGCTTGTAAAAACTCACATCATCTAATTCAACTCTCACTTTTAAATTTTCCAGCTCCTGTTTCCATTGAAATGTAAATAGTGAGTATATCTTTGCTGGTTGAAGTTTCTTTGGTACTGACACCACACAAATGCACTTGTACATTTTATTTTGGTTGCACCACAGGAAGTGAAGAAAATCTTTTACTGCCAAGACTTTCCTAAATTTTTAATAGCTCTTAATTAAATTAATTAATGCTTCAAGGCAATCACACAGACTTCACTAAGATATTAAAAACAAAATTAATGTCCCAATTTAGTCTCTGATAGAGACCAGCCTCAGATTAAACAGTATAGTAGAAGGCATTAGTTGGGTCAGTTATACCTAATTACTGTTATGCCTGAGGTTTATAATAGGACATGGTAGTTGGGTAAAGGTAGGGAAATCCTCATTGGAATTTGGTGTACGGGAGAGAACTAGCCCTCGAAAGCTAGTGGGTGTGAGTCCTAGGTGTGTGCTCTTTAGTTTGGGTCTACTGTGAGTATATTCTTCTAGTGTTTCTCATTTTGGTTGCTGTATTTCACTGTCCGCTATCAATAAAGTTCCATTTTCTCCTATTTTCTGTATTGGGCTCCAACAGTCTCTTATTCACTAATTCCTTTTACCAACTTCTAAGATATTGAAGGCATCTAGACAGATATATATCAATCAAGAAGTCAACTCTTAACATTATGCTTACTACAATAGACCACAACTCTGTATCTACTGAATTTCAAACTATACATTGTACGGGACATAACAATGAGATTCATATAAAAGAAAAATGCAAATACAACCTTTCAAGTTTAGGCCACTAGCAAAAACCTGCCTAGACTTTGAAAACCAGAAATTACCCCCCTAAATGTTCATCCATTAGTATTTGGGAATTTTGGAATTTAAGTTAGGGAATTTCATTCCAGCACATGGCTTTTTTCTAATAATTTAACTACCTTTGTTTACTTTCAAACCATTGGGCGTGTGCTATGTAGCAAGTGTGAAGTAGAATCCAGGGATAATGAACAGAAAGTTTTAGGGTTTAGGGTTAGAGTTGTAGCCCTGGAATAGCTCTCTTGACACCCCTTCAAACAAGTATCTTGCTCTTGAACAGCTATGGCTCACAACAGTTTCACAACTGATAGGGAAGGCAATTCAAAGGTCCAGTTACAAGATAATTGGCAAATTTATGAAACAGAGAGCAAAGTACCACTGAGAAGCCTATAAAATAAATCAGAGTTACTGTTTGCAGATACCATTTTGTATCCCTAGAACAGATCTCAAGTCACTTGTAAATGCTGAAGTTTAAAGAGCCTCCATGGCTCTGACTTGCAAGTTAGGGTCTATACAATTAACTATTTTAAAATCAAACACATAACCATAACCTATGTATTTGTGAAGCTCAATAATAGAAAATGTTTGTGTATGAGTGCACAATGGATGGCATAACTCAGCAGTAAGATTACCAGTATTAAATTTCTCTGGGAGTGTGTCAAAGTAAATTTTGAATTTTGAGTTGCAATTGTGCTTCTCTTTCATACTCCATAACAGCAATATTGTCTCAGTTGATATGCCATCAACCTCCTTTAGGACATGGTACTAAAATGGATGAGGAGGACAAAAATCAGCAATTAAGAACATAAAGTGATGAACACACGGCTTTTTTCCCAATGGACATGTTTATTACCATCCTAGTTCACATTATTTTTTGTAAAATAGAGTAGAGATAAATGAAAATGCAGGTATGATGGGCATGAATATCCGTAACTCCAAAAAAGTATAGCAGAAAATTGAATGTTTAAAAAAGGTAAATTTAATGTATACATAATTACATAGAATTCATCACAGTCCATTAGTTGTTTCCAATGTATGGCAATTGGTCAATGTAGGTTTTGTTAGAGAGATCTTAAATGAAAATTTTCACCAGTTTTCTATCTAATCATTCTCTCTTCAACAAACTTTCTTTTTTCTATCTAAAATAAAAGGGAAGATGTTTGCTGTGCTCTGACAGGGACTCTTACCATATCAGTTTCATGCACAAGCTCCTCGCTAATGATAATAGGCACAGGAATTTCTAAAGCAATATCTCCAACGTTTAGATCTTTTTCTGCTATGGCACCCCGACCTGCTCCTTTGACATCTGCATTTGTGAAGCAAAAATATTTATAGTAAATCAAAACATATTAAAATTAACCATGCGCGAAGCATGGAAAACTGTCCCCTAGAAACCAAAGAAAAAGATAGCTATTGAAAAATAAACACTACAATGATGAAACTTACATGCTATCTGTAATTGCGTCCTTACACCATTGCTTTTACCCCACTCTAACAGGTGTTGTTCTTGGTCACAAATGTGATCTGTTTCAACTACTGCTTTCATACTGTTCTTGTCCCCAAAATCAGAAATTAAGCCAAGAATTGTTTTGCGCAAGTCATGCAGTATAGTTGTATGCGGATGTTTACAACTAGAAACTAGTAAGTCAATGAGTGAAACAAGGTAGTAGAGAGCCTCTAACTCATTCCTGAGGCTGTAAAATCCCATTGATGTAGGCACATCATCAGCAAAATAAAGTTCCAGCTGCAGCTCAGTAAATCAATTATTTAATGAGTTGGAATTCATAGAATGCAATAGAGAGAGTGGGTGGGGGGACAATCACAGTGCAATATGTTTCCACTTTTCTTCATTAAATAGATTAAGGGGATACCCTGATTTCAGAAATTTGGAAAGGTACAGAGAATTTTTTAAAAATAGGGTTGTGAGACAAATCCTGAAAAGGTCAAGTATTACCTAATCCAAAAAACCATCCCTTGCAGCTAATTCTAGATAGGTCCTCAGAAATATTTAGTTCAGAGAGCAATAAAGCAATTAACCTCATTCAAGTGTATGATTCTTGCAATCTGAATCAATACTTCCACAATAGCACTTATCCAACCTGGTTCTGAAGAGCTCCGGAGATATACACGTTCATGGGGACTAAAACCTTTACTTTGTAGTAATTTCTGATGAAAATATAAAGTTAATCAGTCTGGGGAAAAAAAAAATCTACTTGGGACTCAATTCAGGAAAAGGCCCCAAAAGGATTACTGCCATTAAGATCAGAATCAGCATAGCTTAAAGACTGAGAGAACCTATAGCCTTTACAATTTACACACATGCTAACATAACATGAAGTAACGTGCTGCCATAATGCCATTTGTAGGCTAAATTTTCTCATACTTAAAAACTCCTCAATGATCAACACAGAATAATACACCAATTGTCGATCAATGATTGATACTATGAACTTACAGTTAATAAGTTTCTTATCAGGAATATATATTTCCTTCAACCGTACATTACTCCATCATATTATATCAAATGAATTGCTTATCAAGAAATTTCATGATAAGGATAAGGAATTATTACCAAAAACAAGATATTAAGCAACATATAAGAAGAAATCCATTATCTAATTACCTTCTTTTTATCATAGAAAATATCATCTTTAGGCAGTTCAAGAACAATTGAGAACTTCTCATCAATATCCATGACTTTATTAAATGACGTTGGCTGCAATTAAAAGTTGGAAGATTCACATTAATTACAACTCACATTAATTACAACTTAAAGCAAGTAAATTTTGACAATAGTCGGTACAAGCCAATAACGAAATGGCACTGTTCTTGGCCCCAAAATGTTAGCAGAATTTCCTTCCATAAAATTATAAATGATAATATTATCTTTCAAAGGAGAGCTACCACCAATCTAAAACAAGATTTTTCACATTTCACTTATAACATGCAACCACACTAATTTTGAAAAAAAGAATCGTGTATGGATTTCGGGCAATTCGTTTAACATATGACATAAGAAAACCCTAAGCCACTGCATTTTGCACAATCGCAAAGGATGAACAGAAGTAATAACAACAAAGGTCGAATGGAGAAGCAATAAATGAAAGAACCAAAAAAAAAAAAAAGTGAACAACCACAAGGTTACATGGACCAGAAAGAAATGCTTACGCAGTCGAAAAATGAAGGGAAAGAATGAAATTTCGCAATCTTTATGATCAAAGAACTTGAAATAGCTACTGCTAAATTTGGATGCAGCTCATGGCAAACAAAAATGTGCAGATCACAAACCAACGTAGAAATCACCAGAACACAGTGAACTCCAAAAGAAACTGGAAAAATTCAGAGCTCGTAGAATAGAAGAGAAGCTTTACTTGCTAGTTCACTCGTCTCTACTGAACCTCAACCAGCTATAGAGGAAACCAAGTGTGGCGCGCGAAAGAAGACTGTCTTTGAGCGGCAACTCAGTCAGCGAGAAAACTAGTTGATCCGCAGCTTCGACCCGGAGTAGTGCATTCGTGGGCCTGGGACCCATAGCCGTAGCCCGGAACATTTTACTTAATGACCCATCAGACAAACTTTTCTACGATCCACGGAATGAAATGGGCCATGCATGGCCCATCATTAAAGAGCAACATTTGTTTTGTTTTTTGTTCAATGTTTTTACTTCTTTCGTGGGCTCTAATGTGGTTCTAACTTTTAAGCTTGACCCAAAACACTGTTCTGAGCAAATAAAGAAGATTCAATCTTTGATATGAGCCGCATCATCTCCCTTCAATTCCGTCTTCCTTTAGATAGGATTTTTAGAGCAGCTTCTTCCATTAGAGTCGGTGGAGACAGCCCTCCACTCATCACTTACTTCTTGTTTTTTTCTTTTTCCTCCGTGAGAGTTTTTTCCTTCTGCTTCTTGAAGTTTTTCCTCCCTCCTCTGTGTGAGGCCTTTGCAGTTCAAAGGTTCAGTCGAAGCTATAGTCGTTGAGCTCCACCTCTGTTGCCGCTGCCAGACCAAAAGCAAATGGTGGTGCTGTTGCGAGGAACACTGAAGGCCACCTTTGCCATTGAAATTTTCGTTATTTGGGTTCTTTGAAAAATCGACATATGGCGGTACTAGAAGACTAACTCTGATTTAGGGTTTAGGGGTGTGTTGCTTCTATTTAGTCTTCTAGTTGTTGTATAGGTCTTGATATTAATTTTAGGGTGTGTTACCTTAAATTATGTATGTTTTTTATAAGTTCAGCTTGTAATATAATAGTTAACTTTTAGGTATTAAAAAATCTTATATAACATCGACTTTGTGCCATTTTAATGAAAACGATTTTCATTTTGTCCCAAAAAAATTCTCTGATATGATGCTCAAATTTGTTTACTTAATAATTGTGTTTTAATTAATTTTAGTCAGACCAAAATTATACTCGAGGTTATTTTTGTTTATTAAACAACTCAAATTTATCAATATCGTAATTGTGAAGTTCTTGATCTTGTATTTGTTTTTATAAATGGAAATTATTTATATATATATATATATATACACACACACACACACTTGAAGCCTTAACTATTTGGTTTATGAATTTTATTTCAACATGATTTGGTCTTTAGATTTTTTGTGATTTACTTCCCCTTAATTCCTTGCCAGTTTTTGAAGTCTAAATCATGTATATATAATATTTAAGGAATATAATTAATATTGATTGGTTCAAATGATTTATTATTTGTTATCTTTAAGTAAAAACTTAAGTTTAAGTCTTGTAAATAGAAAAAGGTAATATTGCAATAGTTTTACACCTTTATAATTTGACTCACCTTAAATCAAATTAATTAGAATTTAATGAATGTTTAGATATTAATTATTCTAATTAAAAAAACAAAGATTATCTTTCAAAGATTCAAACAAGATGTCTAGAATATTTAATGATATAAAATTATTCCATTCATTTATTTATTTTTAATATAAAAAACGCCAATGTCTCGTACAAACATATTAGTTGTTTAATAACTTACTCGCGAGCTTATGATACTGATTCCAATTCGCCTATTTGGAAAAAGTTGCCAAAATCGAGCTTTTAATTATTTAATTATCCTGCCTATTCGTTTGGAAAAGCTACTTATATTATTGCAAGCATTTTGTTTTCTATATATATATATATTTGGTTTGAGTCAAAAATCAACATAAACAGAATATAAAAGAAGCTGTCGTTGATAGATCAGTCAGGGGTTCCTAGCTGAGACTTGAGAACAAAAATGGTTGCCTTTCCCACATCATGGGGAGGAACCTTTGAATGAAAGAACTGGCCTACATGCAAAAACACCCAATCGGCCAATCCTTTTAGGCTAAAGAATCCTTTTTTTTTTCTTTTAATTTTTTAAGCATATTCTCTGATAATATACTAATTTAGTAATTCGTTGTCAGGTTTACTCAACAAAGTGTAAAGTCCTGTGCAAAGTAATATCTTCAAAAATTAAACTGTTGTTATTTTTAAGTATTTAAATGATAGCTATTACTTTAACTCAATAGTATTAAAATAGTCTGCATGGGTCCATCTTTTGGTTCAAGAAATTAGACTCATTTTAAAATATACTTAAATGGACTGAGCTCGCGAGTCATCTCGTTTATTTTTTATTTTTTATAAAAATTATATTATGTAGTATAAATAATTTTATTTTATTATATTTTTATATTTTATAGCGTTATATTAAATAAATATAATAAATTTGAATATGAAAAATTTTGTAAATTTTTAAAAATAAATATAAAATTTTTAAATTTAAATAAAATAAAATTAATTTAAAAAAATATAAAAAATTAAAACTATTAGTTATTTAAAAATATTAAATAAATAATATATGTACACATATAAATTATATTTTAATAAAAAATATTAAATTTTTAACTAAATTTTTTTTAATATTATATTAATTAAATATTTTAAAAAATAACTTACAAACTAACTTGTTTAGACCAATAACTTGTTTAGACCAACAAGTCATGATGGGTGTGCTTAAGTCTTGAAAAGTAATTTATTTATTAAATTGGACAAGCCTATTTATAAGTAATCCATGACAGACTAAACCCAAATGGATTGAGCCGGCCGTTTTATATTACTATTTTAACCAATTAATTAACTTTGAACAAACTAAAGAATCCATAATTTCCATCGCTCATTTTCTGCCACTTTCTCAATCAACTTGTCAATATTTGACGCAATCTTCACCGATCGTACATGCATAGGTTCCCCATCTTAGATCAGTATCTGATTCTTGCTTCGGTTTGGAACCACACAATTAATTAACGGTTATGAACAAAAATGAAGCCCTCACATGGGACCCTCACAATTCCATGCACTTTCACTAATTACGACTCAAATATATAGTTCGAAAAATTATATACAACTCTTATGGATGATGAATTTATTATAGTTTTAGTTTTTAAATTTTAAGATGTTACATTTGAATTAAAATTAACATTTTAAAACTGAATAATTTTAAAAGAAATGAAACTTACAAATCGTTGAAAATAAAAAAGAAAATGATAGAATCATAAAGTATCAAGTGACAAATCATATTATTTTTTTATGTTAATTTTAACTCGTATATGACTGTTTTTGCTTTTGGTAATAGTTTAGAAATATAAAGTGTTATCTTTTAAAGTCTATGAACTAAAATTATTATATAGTTCAAATAGACTATGTAGTTTTCTCTTTGTACTTTGATTTTCATTTTATGGAAAATAAATTTGACTTCCTTAATTAAATAAAAGTCTAATTATATAATTAGTGCATAATAATTAAAATATAACAAACACAAAACCAAATCTTGTGGCTTAAATAAAAAACATTAAATCTCAATTAAATTTAACTCCAAGATAAGTTTTTTTTCACTTCAACGTTAATCTTCAATCTTCATGGAACAACATCTGATTGGGATGAGAATATAAATATAAAAATCCATTCTTTTGAAGTTAATTCCAAAACTGATTTAACTTTTAATTTAGTAAAAAATTTAAAGGAATGTTATATTATAATTCAAAATTTGATACATGTATTATATTTTATAGGGTTTAAACCTAAATCAGACCTAAAATCTGTGTGAGAAGAAGACTTATGTCTGTTAGCCCTAATGTATTATGCTATAAGTTTTGATGATGACAAATATGTGAGAATTATAGTATGATTTAATCTTCTTAGCCCAATGTATGATTTAATCTTTCTTAGCCCAAATAGTATGATTTAATTTTCTTGGCCCAAATGTATGATTTAATCTTATTGGCCCAAATGCATGATTCAATTTTTCTTGGCCCAAATATATTTAATGCTTTATATATTTATATATAGTAATATAAATTGATTTTTGATAAAGTTTATTGGGTGTTGTAATATAATTTGAAAAAGAATATCTTTTACTGTAGCACTTTTGAAAAAGAAATTTGATTGTTGAAAAAGTATGATAAAGTTTATTGAGTGTTGTAATATAATTTGAAAAAGAATATCTTTTACTGTAGCACTTTTGAAAAAGAAATTTGATTGTTGAAAAAGTATGATAAAGTTTAATGGGTGTTGTAATATAATTTGAAAAAGAATATCTTTTACTGTAACACTTTTGAAAAAGAATTTTGATTGTTGAAAAAGTATGATAAAGTTTATTGGTTGTTGTAATAAACTTTGAAAAAGAATACTTTTTACTGTAGCAAATTTGAAAAAGAATATTGATTGTTGAAAAAGATTGATAAAGTTTTTTTGGTTGTTGTAGAAAGGTTGAAAAATGATGATGAAGCTTACTGTAGCAATTTTGACTAAAGCAGTCACTGTAGCAGCAAGGTTTTACTATATAAAGGAGACTTCACAACACCATTTGCATCAAGCTTCAATTGTTCATTTCTCATATTATCTTGAGTTTCATTCTCTCTAAATTGCTAGAGAAATATTCTGAGCTTAATTTCTGCGTTATCTACACTTTGAGAGTGTCCACCATTATTTTCCTTAAGCCTTCAAATTTAATTGCTCAAGGATTGGTTCCTTGAGTTAGTGTTTGAGAGAAAACACATTGTAAGGGGGAGAGACACCCTTGAGGAAGAAAAGATCTCTATGTTGTAGTGGCTTACAAGTGCCCAATTGCATAAACTTGTGGTCTATAGTGAAACACTCAAGAAGTTATCTTGAGGACTGGATGTAGGCTTGGTTTAAGCCAAACCAGTATAAATCTCGCTGTTTGATTTTCTCTTCCCTTGCTCTTTAATTATTTATATGTTCTTTACTTTCTTGCATTTTATATTCATTCATCTCTTTAATTGTTTTTGATTAATTGTACTCTATATTTATTCATCTTGGTCATACTTATTTTACTTTCATAAAAAGCTTGGCATTGTTTTTAAAACTTCTTAAACTTCCATCAAGTCTTTGCAATTTTTTTTAAAACCCAATTCACCCCCCTCTTGGGTGCTAGCCATTTCTATCAATTGGTATCAGAGCTTGGGCTCTTGATCAAAGACTTAATCGTCTAAGAGTTGAAATATGGCTGGCTTTGGTGATTGTGTTTTACCTGAAGGAAGTTCCTTTACAAAACCCCCTGGTTTTAATGGAAACCATTACACTTATTGGAAGTCTAAGATGAGAATGTTTTTCGATGCGGTAGACCTTGATCTTTGGGATGTTGTGGAAAAAGGTCCTTATACTCCTACTAAGAAGGTTGAAGGGAATGTTATTCCAAAACCCAAAAGTGAATGGAATGATACCGAAAAGAAACTTATCCATCTTAATGCCAAAGCAAAAATGATCATAGTTAGTGCTTTAAACCAAGATGAATATTTTAGAGTTTCTAATTGTGCAAGTGCTAAAGAAATGTGGGATACTTTAGAAATTGCACATGAAGGAACTCTTGGAGTCAAAGAGTAAAAAATAAGTACTCTCACCAATGAATATGAAAATTTCAAAATGAAAAGTGATGAGAGTATTAGTGAAATGCAATTAAGATTCACTCATATTACTAACCATTTGAAAGCTCTTGGTGTTTCTTATTCAGAAAAATCACAAACCACCAAGATTCTAAGATGTCTTACCCCGGAGTGGGAGGCAAAGAGGACTGCGATTATGGAAGTAAGAGGAGAGTCAATGAATTCCCTCACAGCCTTGTTTGGGAACCTCCAAAACTATGAGTCTAAAATAATAGAGATGAGGCAAGAGGAAGAAACCAAGAAAAAGAAGACTCTCTCCCTTAAATCATCTTCTTCTAAGAGGGTGGAAATCGATAGTGATGAGGGAGAAGAGGAACTTGAAATCAATGATGAAGACATTGGTCTCTTGGTCAAAAAATTTAGTAAATTCCTAAAAAGGAAGAATACAAGAAGATGGAGAAGAGACCAAGATAGCAACAAGGAAGGTCCCACTTGTTATGAATGCAAAAAGGTTGGACACATCAAATGGGATTGTCCACAATTCATCAAGAAGCAAGAAGGAAAGAAAAGCTATGACAAAGTGAAAAAGAAAGCATATATTTCTTCTGTATGGGGAGAAAGTGAATCCGATGAAGAAGAAAATGAAGAAGCCAACCTTTGCCTTATGGCAAGAAAAGATGAAAAGGTAAACATTCTTGAACCTTTACACTCTTTTGATGAATTACAAGATGCTTTTGAAGAACTACACAACGAATCTTTAAAGCTTGCTAAAAAGTTAAGTTTTTCAAAGCAAAAAATTTCCTTACTTGAGGATGAAATTTCAAAATTGAAAGATGATCTTATTGCACTTAAAAAGGAAAGCCTTGTTTTTGAAGATCAAAACAAAATTTTGCAAGAAGAAAATGCAAGCTTAAAAGAATTGATTATCTCTCCAAAAGAAAATTGTCCTTGTTGTGAATGCATTGAATTAGAAAGGGAAAATAAAGACTTAAAAAATACCCTTGCAAAATTTACACTAGGAAGAGACAATTTGAACATATTGCTTGGAAAACAAAGATGTGTATTTGACAAAGCCGGCTTAGGATATAAGCCCAAAGCTAGTCAAAAATACTACAAGAATTTCTTTGTTCATGCAACTATGTCAAGTAGTCCCTTCACTACTTGTTTTTATTGTGGTTTAAAAGGACATAATTCCTATTCTTGTTGGTGTAGAAAGAATATTTCCTATGAAAATAAAATGAAATGGGTTCCCAAGGGAACAACTAACAAAGAAGGACCCAAACAAATTTGGGTACCTAAAAAGAAAACTTGATTTTGTGAGTTAGGTGTGCTTCAAGACAAAGAGTGAAAAATGGTACTTAGATAGTGGTTGCTCAAAGCACATGACCGGCGACCAATCAAAATTTCTCTCTTTGACACCAAGAGGAGGCAAGGTGACCTTTGGAGGAAATAACAAAGGTCTAATCAAGGGAATAGGTAAAGTGGGTAAAAATTTCTCAACTTCTATTGAAAATGTCTTATTTGTTGAAGGCCTCAATCATAATTTGCTTAGCATTAGTCAACTATGTGACAAAGGCAATAGAGTGATTTTTGATTCAAATCGTTGCATAGTTGAAAATATTAATGATAAGCAAGTTAAGATTGTCGGTCAAAGGATCAATAATGTTTACGTTATAAATCTCGATGAAGATCCTTCTATAGACTCTACATGTTTAATTAGTGTTAGTAATGAAAGTTGGTTATGGCATAGAAGACTAGCTCATGCTAGTATGAATCTTTTGGATAAACTAGTCAAGAAAGAACTTGTAATTGGCTTACCCAAAATTAATTTTGAAAAAGATAAGCTTTGCGGTACTTGTCAAATGGCAAAGCAAGTTAAAAGCTCTTTCAAGACTAAGGATATTATTTCTACAACTAAGCCTTTGCAATTACTTCATATGGACCTTATAGGACCATCTAGGACAAAAAGCCTTTGAGGTAACTCCTATGTACTAGTTGTTGTAGATGACTACTCAAGGTACACATGGACTCTCTTTCTAGCTCATAAAGATCAAGCTTTTAAATCTTTTCTAAAACTTGCAAAGTTTATTCAAAAAGAGCAAAGCTTGACCATTGTGAGGATTAGGAGTGATCATGGTGGAGAATTTGATAACCATGACTTTATGGAATTCTGTGATGAAAATGGCATTGAGCATACCTTTTCATCTCCTAGAACTCCTCAACAAAATGGTGTTGTTGAGAGGAAAAATAGAACTTTAGAGGAGATGGCTAGAGCTATGCTTAATGAAGGGAAACTTCCTCAATATTTTTGGGCGGATGCGGTTAAAACTGCTTGTTATGTAATGAATAGAGCCTTGATAAGGCCAATTTTAAATAAAACCCCATATGAACTATATAGAGGAAGAAAGCCCAACATTTCTCATCTCCATGTGTTTGGTTGCAAATGCTTTGTTTTAAACAATGGAAAAGATAATTTGGGAAAATTTGATGCCAAAGCCGATGAAGCCATTTTTCTTGGATATTCTAGTACTAGTAAAGCATATAGAGTCTATAACAAAAGAACTTTACTTGTTGAAGAATCTATGCATGTTGTTTTTGATGAATCTAACAATTCCCTTAAAGATTGTGATGATCAACATGAAGTGTTAGATTACTTCAAAGACCTTTCATTAGATGATGAAATGAGGAAGAAGCAAGAAATAATACCAAAAAATGATGATGATCATGATGAGGGTGCTAAATTGCCACAAGAAGAGGAGAAGCCTCAAGAAAAAGAAAAGCAACAAGAAGAAGAGAAACCACAAGAGGAACCAACAAGAAACAATGATGATCTTCCAAAGGATTGAAGGTATGCAAAAAGTCATCCTAAGGAGCTCATCATTGGAGATGCCTCTCAAAAGGTAATAACACGAAATTATCTTAGGAATGTTTGTAACCACTTAGCCTTCCTTTCTCAAGTTGAACCAAAAAATATTGATGATGCAATTATAGATGAACATTGGATCTTAGCTATGCAAGAAGAACTAAATCAATTTGAAAGAAACCAAGTTTGGGAATTAGTTCCTAGACCCAATGATCATCCAATAATTGACACAAAATGGGTTTTTAGAAACAAACTTGATGAAAATGGAATAGTGGTTAGAAATAAGGCTAGACTTGTCGCAAAAGGTTACAACCAAGAAGAAGGCATTGATTATGATGAAACTTTTGCACCCGTAGCTAGACTTGAAGCTATTAGAATGTTATTGGCATTTGCATGCATAAATGATTTTAAACTATTTCAAATGGATGTGAAAAGTGCCTTTCTAAATGGCTATATCATGGAGGAAGTTTATGTTGAACAACCTTCCGGTTTTGAAAATCATGATAAGCCAAATGATGTTTTTAAATTGAAAAAGGCTTTATATGGTCTCAAACAAGCTCATAGAGCTTGGTATGAGAGATTGAGTTCATTTCTTTTAAATAATGGATTTTCAAGAGGAAAGGTCGATACAACCTTATTCTTCAAAAATAAAAAGCATGATTTAATTATAGTGCAAATATATGTTGACGATATAATATTTGGTGCTACTAATGAAAGTTTGTGTAAAGAGTTTGCTAAGATCATGCAAGGTGAGTTTGAAATGTCAATGATGGGAGAACTCAACTTCTTCCTTGGGCTCCAAATCAAACAAATGGATAATGGAATATTTGTTAGCCAAACCAAGTATGCAAAAGAGTTGCTCGAAAAGTTTGACATGGAGAATGCAAAACCAATTGCTACTCCCATGAGTACCTCAACAAACTTGGACAAGGATGAAAGAGGTCAACCATTTGATGTGACAAAATATAGAGGTATGATTGGCTCTCTACTGTACTTAACCGCTAGTAGACCCGATATTATGTTTAGTGTATGCATGTGTGCACGATTTCAAACTAACCCCAAGGAATCTCATTTTAAGGCTGTGAAAAGAATTTTTAGATACTTGGTTGGCACATCTCAAATGGGTTTATGGTATCCTAAAGGATCTTCTAATTTTTTAATTGGCTACTCTGATGCAGATTTTGCGGGTAGCAAAACAGACAGAAAAAGTACAAGTGGAACTTGCCAATTCTTTGGTAGTTCTCTTGTCTCTTGGTTTAGTAAAAAGCAAAACAGTGTTGCTTTATCCACAGCTGAAGCTGAATACATTTCAGCTGGGAGTTGTTGTGCCCAAATCTTGTGGATGAAACAACAACTAGAGGATCTTGGTATATTTCTTAAAAACATACCCATTAGATGTGATAACACAAGTGCCATATGCTTATCTAAAAATCCTGTCATGCACTCAAGAACCAAACATATTGAAATAAGACATCATTTTATAAGAGATCATGTTCGAAAGAAAGATGTCTCTCTTGAATTTGTGCAAACGGATTTTCAGTTAGCTGACATTTTCACGAAGCCTCTTGCTGAAGATAGATTCAACTTTATTAGGAGAGAACTTGGGATGGCAAATCCAAATGAACTTTAAAAATTATTTTTTTTAATTGCATGATTTTTAAATCTTTCCTTTAATATTTGATTTACATTACTAACTTAAGCATCGGAGTGGTTGTCAAAATTTTTGCAGGTGCTCATCCTCAAGATACATATATGAATACATCTTGAAAATTACATTTGTTTAATATGCATTGATTGAGGGGGAGCCTAACCTATAATTAAATCCTCTATATCTTTAAGGTCACTTTATCTGAGATGCAATGTTTTCCTTAATTATATATTTTTGGCATATCAATGATAAGTTTTGATGAAATTTTACCCCATGACGTCATATGATATTCTTGCTTAAAGAAGGAATACGCTTTAGCCTTTATATATTGCCTTCCTTATACCTTTTTGTTGATGTCAAATAGGGGGAGAAGGATATGGAAAGAAAAATATGTGTATATTGTATAATGATTATTACATTGTAACATATTTTTCTTTGGTGATTTGTCATCATCAAAAAGGGGGAGATTGTTAGCCCTAATGTATTATGCTATAAGTTTTGATGATGACAAATATGTGAGAATTATAGTATGATTTAATCTTCTTGGCCCAATGTATGATTTAATCTTTCTTAGCCCAAATAGTATGATTTAATTTTCTTGGCCCAAATGTATGATTTAATCTTATTGGCCCAAATGCATGATTCAATTTTTCTTGGCCCAAATATATTTAATGCTTTATATATTTATATATAGTAATATAAATTGATTTTTGATAAAGTTTATTGGGTGTTGTAATATAATTTGAAAAAGAATATCTTTTACTGTAGCACTTTTGAAAAAGAAATTTGATTGTTGAAAAAGTATGATAAAGTTTATTGGGTGTTGTAATATAATTTGAAAAAGAATATCTTTTACTGTAGCACTTTTGAAAAAGAAATTTGATTGTTGAAAAAGTATGATAAAGTTTAATGGGTGTTGTAATATAATTTGAAAAAGAATATCTTTTACTGTAGCACTTTTGAAAAAGAATTTTGATTGTTGAAAAAGTATGATAAAGTTTATTGGTTGTTGTAATAAACTTTGAAAAAGAATATTTTTTACTGTAGCAAATTTGAAAAAGAATATTGATTGTTGAAAAAGATTGATAAAGTTTTTTTGGTTGTTGTAGAAAGGTTGAAAAATGATGATAAAGCTTACTGTAGCAATTTTGACTAAAGCAGTCACTGTAGCAGCAAGGTTTCACTATATAAAGGAGACTTCACAACACCATTTGCATCAAGCTTCAATTGTTTATTTCTCATATTATCTTGAGTTTCATTCTCTCTAAATTGCTAGAGAAATATTCTGAGCTTAATTTCTGCGTTATCTACACTTTGAGAGTGTCCACCATTATTTTCGTTAAGCTTTCAAATTTAGTTGCTCAAGGATTGGTTCCTTGAGTTAGTGTTTGAGAGAAAACACATTGTAAGGGGGAGAGACACCCTTGAGGAAGAAAAGATCTCTATGTTGTAGTGGCTTACAAGTGCCCAATTGCATAAACTTGTGGTCTATAGTGAAACACTCAAGAAGTTATCTTGAGAACTGGATGTAGGCTTAGTTTAAGCCGAACCAGTATAAATCTCGCTGTTTGATTTTCTCTTCCCTTGCTCTTTAATTATTTATATGTTCTTTACTTTCTTGCATTTTATATTCATTCATCTCTTTAATTGTTTTTGATTAATTGTACTCTATATTTATTCATCTTGATCATACTTATTTTACTTTCATAAAAAGCTTGGCATTGTTTTTAAAACTTCTTAAACTTCCATCAAGTCTTCGCAATTTTTTTTTAAAACCCAATTCACCCCCCTCTTGGGTGCTAGCCATTTCTATCAATGTCTACATTCTATGTGCAACGGTTATAAACCAAACATGTAAGTGCTAAGCTATTGTATCATGGATGTAACATGTTTGTGTATCTCTGCACCAGGTGATATGGGAAATCAACTCATGTGAGGCATAAAATTACTTTAAAAAAAGATGAGTTACTCGAACCTCAATTCAATGCTACGCAATTTATATTTTAACGCTAATCTTCAATTTATTTTATTTTCTATTTATTCTTATTTTTTACGTTACTGCTCCAATAATTTTAAGATAATTTCATATTTAATCCCACCAAAGCAATTAAAAAAAACAAGAATGATAAACGAAGAATTTGAATAATCATCTTTTTTATATATGAGATTTTTTCAATCGTGAAATTTCTCTAAGAAGAAATTGTAATTCACACTTGAGTAAATCAATGAAAATATTTTTGGTTTGTTATATAGAGTTGTGGATTTATTTTGCAAGAAATTGCATAAATATTTGTGGTGAAATATTTGTCTTTTAACTACAACTCATATTATGAGCTTTGGAATTCAAGTATATGTTATTATGCCTTGTTTAAGATGACATATATTTAGTTTCAAATTACATGTGTTTTAATTTTTGTGAGCATATAAAAAATATCACTTTTTTTTTGTTGTTGCTCACAAAAACAAAAGAGAATTTATTTTTTTGATAAAAAATTCACTTTTATGAGAAAACCATTAGTGGTTAATTGTTGCTCATGAGGAGGATTTATGGAATGGTGATTTATTCTTCCTACACCAAAGTTATGTGAACTATTTCAACTTTTCTCTTTTCTGATAATTTTATTTAATAGTGGGGACAAAAAGAAAAATATTTGTGGATATTATATTTTTTTTAATAACAAGTAGGGGATGTAAGTGCATTGTTGTAAAAATATACAATTTTTTTGTAGAATGTTTTATGGTCAAATAATATTGTGACTTAATAGAAATTTTTTGGATTTAATATTTTATTTTTAAGAGTATGATCCCTTAAAACTTTATTGAGATGATTATTGACAACATGGAGAAGTCTTTCTTCAAACTTATACTAAAAATTGTATTTGTGGAATTTTTTAAAATTCTAAGTTAAAGTTTTATGATTATATTATTGTGAGCTTTCTAAAGTTATGCGAAATATAAATTTTCACTTTTGTGAAATTTTTTTTTACTATTGTGGGCTTTATATAGCTATGTAAAAGAAAAATTGTACTTTGTGAAAAGTACTTTAATTTGTGAAAAATATTTATGTCTAGTTTATGAGATATTTGATGGTATGTATGCATACAAAAGAAATTGTGAATTTTGTAAAAAAATTACTTTTATAAAAATTGTGATTGTGAATTTTGAGAAAAATTCATAGATATACATATATATGTTGTGATTTTTGGTATTTTAAATAATGTCTCAAGAATTATATTATGGATAAATAAAACGTTTGGGAAATTCTTGTCAAATGTACAATACTTATAATAGTGGTATAACAAAATTCGGCAGTTCATATGCACTCTATATAAACAAAGAATAAGGATCCATTCAAATATTACAACCAATAAATGTGCTTTTGGTCTTAGACCCTAATTCCTTTTATGTGAAAGTATAACTAAATTTTATTTTTGGTTTCTCACAAATAGGGCATTCCCTAATTTGATCCTTCATTAAATTATTTTCTTATTTTAGACCTTCACATACAAGATATTTTTTAATTTATGATTACCAATTTAGTTTCTCAAATTTTAATATGTTATCAATTATGTCCTTCTTTCAATTATGTTATTAATGAAATCATTAAATTTGATATTATTTTAACATATTTTTGATAGGTTATTTCTTGACCACTATTGTATAATATGTTGATTAACAATTAATGTTATTAATAGTGAATTGATAGATTGATATTATTAATAACAATTTTATTTATAAGAAATCAAATAGAAAAAATATAACTTTTTGTCAGAATTCGATAATTTTATGAAAGACTAAATTAAAAATATATGTCTATATTCAGGAAACGCTATATCTATGAAGAAGGGAAATGAGGATTTAGTATTTAAAAGGACTATTTGGTGTGGTAGATGAGAATACACTAGACACAATTCAAACTCAAAAGTGTCTTCTGTTTTCTTTTCTTCTTTTCCAGTATATTCTGGTTTTCATGAACATTGAATTTCTAGCAAGGCTGCATTGCTAAAATAATCATATATTTCATAAAATGAAACTAACCTTTTGAATGACTATAATTTTTTTTGAAAAGTTAAAAATAATCAAATATTTCATAAAATGATTATTTGATGATTGTTATAGATGATGGAAATATTATCTGAATTGTTTATATAAAATGTTTAAAATTTTAGAAAAAAATAGAATAATATTAATGTTGTAATGCATGTTCTTTGTCTTTGGCTGTGTTTGGGAGGAAAAATAAGCTTGTTTATAACTTATTGGACTAGCTTATAACCATGTTAGAAGTGTTTGGTAAATAAGTTTTTTTCACCAACTTATATCTTATTTTAAAACGTCCACTGTCCCTACCAGTCCTAGTGCCGTGGTCATCCGTCGCCGTCCGTCAGGTACACACAACCTTCTTCTTACTCTTCCTTCTTCATTTTTTCATTTTCTTTCCTTCATCATGTACCATTAATTAAATTTATACATATAATATATTTTATTATATATATAATATTATAAAATTTATGTTCTTTTACATCCATCAGCTAATTGAATAGTTACTTTTACCCAAAACACTTCTAGTTCAATAAGCTATCTTAACAGCTTTTATCTTTTAGTTAAAAATTAGCTTGTAAGTTTTCAGCTAGCTTATCATCTATTTTTGTTAAACATAACCTTTATCTATTTTCTCTCTTTCCTCTCTATGGATTTTAGAATGCATTTAGAAGAGCTTTTTTTTAGCTTATCTGGCTTGTCTTATGGCAAAAGCGTTTATGTACGTGTCTGGAAGAGTTTATAGAATTAGCTTATGGCATTGCTCATAAGCTATTTTCAACTTATTTTTATAAGCTATTCAGGATAATGTTAGACAATATGAAAACAGAAGAAGGGGAGCTGAATTGTGTTATATAGATTATTACAAACTTTTTATTTATCAAATCTGAAATTTGTATGTAGGATGATGAAAAGATAAGATGATAAAATTAGTATGAGGAAGATGAAGGAGAAAAAGACACACAATGTTTAAAGAGTTTCAGATCCCTTATCAATGGATCCTATGTCCTATTCCTTAGCACAATGCTAAGGATTTTCTTATAGAACACTGAGATTTATAGGATAACCCTTATAGGGATAAGCCCCCTAGCTTTTACACTCACAAACTCAGAAAACACTTTAACCAAAACAAGGAATTACAACCTAAACAGGATTAACTCACAGTAGCTTTTACAACCAAACTTCCTTTTACAACTAAATAATAGAAATGTATTAAAACAACTTTCTTCCTCTCTCTCCAAATAAAAACGACTCACACAGAGTAACAATAAATGGAAGTAAAGATCAAAGACGAGGTAGATGAACAATATTTTCTCGCAATAACTCTTTAGTACTCTATGGTCTTCATCTTGGAGAAACTTCAGTAATAAATAGAGAAGAGATGAAAGAGTCGTTGCCATCTTCAAGCTTCAATGGATAATTCATTTAATGCTTTGCTCTTCACCTTCAATGGGATTAAATGTGAACCTGAAGAGAGAGAACAAAAGGTGCAGCAAAGAGAATGGAAAGTGGTTCCAATAGTACCATTTGGAGGCTCCTAGGTTCTCATGTATATCTTTCTCTTCAGCATAATTCCCTAGACATCCAAACCTCCTGACACGCATCTCTTTATCTTGAAAACAGATAAAGGTCGTCAACCACAAATAAGACAAGACAAGGACGATTTTAAAAGATCATTCACATATGATGAATAGGAAAGAGTGAATAAGCTGAACAAAAATTTAGTTGGGCCAAAACAAAAGTGTGACCATTATAAAAAAAACAACATTGGGCTTTTGGGCTTTGTAAAAACAATTTTACTCCAACATTCTCCCTTTTTTTTGATAATGGCAACCAACTATTAAACTTGAAAACAATATTTCAAACTTCCCTGAATAATAGCTCGCCCTCAAGAATGCAATCATAGGAAGAATACGACCCATCAACCTGAAATGAAGAGTTTGCAAAGACTACGCCAAAGCACAATATCATATCACATAAGCAATGTCTACAACCTACCACACAAGATCATATTACATAGCAATATTACGTCCTCTCTCCCTTTGACATTATCAAAATAGAGAAGGGAAGTTCACAAAAACGTATAGAGCAAAAAAGTCACAAACATAAAGGAAATGTTCCAAGAACAGTAATAAGACATTGAAATATAGCATAATGAAAAACTAGAGAGATCAATAAGGATGTAAGCTAAGATGGTGAGCTTTGAGAGAGGAAATGATGAGATCCTCAGCTTCCTTGAGCTGCTGCTAAAAAACATCCCTTGTGAGAAATTGAGTGAAAGGTGGACTGGTTTATTCTTCAGGATCAGGAGCTTTTACTTTAGGATCTTTATCTTCCTCCAGTTCTAAGGACATAGTGCTTGCGGTATTAAGAAGAATATCAATAGTATCACTCTCTTCCTCTGAAAATTCCAAATTAACAATTTGCTTAGGAGCCCTAAAGGAACCTGAAGTTTCATCAAGGCTTAGGCTAGTCTCTTGGATTGTTAATAAATAAAGAGATCTCCTAGAAGACAGAGTTTTCTTCCTTGCAGCTCTGCTTTCATCCTCTTTCCATTGGAGACCAATTCAGGAATGTCATCCTTTTTTAACGAAGCACCTTTCACCTTTTTAATTGCCATAAAATCAAGGAGCTTTCTGTCGAAGTTTGCATGAGTATTGGCCTTTTCCCCTTCAAGATCATCCAGAAGAACATTATGAATAGATGCAAGATGGGTAATGATCATTCCATATGGAAGCTTAGACGATAAGCAAGAAATCACAGATTTCATGTGACTGAGAATTGTAAAACCAAGGTTGATGTGAAAAAGACGATGTACTGCCCACATATAAAATATTTTGAGTGCAGTTGGGGCATTTGATTTACTTGCCTTTGGAACCAAAATTTGGTTGATTAAAGGCAGCAAAATGTGATTATCAACATCTAAATTTTAGGTAGCAATAGGAATATTAGGTAGATGATATTAAGTATTTTTATATACAATTTAGTCTCTATCTTAGTCCTATTGCTATTTTTAATATTGCCAACTCTCCTATTATATCATATTTTGGATTTATTGGGTGTAAATTAATTATAGAATTAATATAGTTCAATTTCATAATTTTATCCCAATTAATTCAATTATGTATTTTTTAAGATAAATTATTAGAGAATAATTTGCTGACATGGACGAAATGATGATGTGGCATTGACTGGGCGTTAATGTGGTAATTAGGGCTGACTGGACTAACTGGGCCCTATTATTCTGCACTTTTCAGCAAAGAGAAAAGCAGCTTCTGCTTTAACAGCATGGGCTTTCTACAACAACTAGAAGCAACCAGCAGTAGACAGAAACAATAAGGCATTAGTAGCTGCAACAGAAGGAAATGACAGCACATGGAGCTTTTCTGAATTACATTTTCATCCTTCTCTCTCCTGGATAGTTAAGAGGCACCAGAACATCATTTTACAACTGTTGAAGGCTTCTTCTTCCACATTTTCTATTGTATTTTGTTTTTTCCTTCCTCTCATTCTCTTTGTGTATTTTAGCCACCATAGAAGGTAAAAACATCTTGTAATCAGTCCACATAATCTGGAGTTGAGCTTGAACCCTCTTTGGTTATTAATCAGATAAGTCTCCATTATTCTTGTTCTATTTTCTGTTCCTTATTGCCACTCTGTTTTTATATCCATATTCTTTTTTTTGATTAGAGTAGTGTATGGTTATGATTACTGTTTTAATCTCTTAATTTGAGGAATAATCTAGTTATACATGTATGAATGTTATTATTGTATGTGTATAACAGATTTGGTTAGGGTTATATCAGATTCCATTAAGTTTGGGTCAAGGCTAGTGGAATCTAGTTCTAGATGATTTTTTTTTCTAGAAACTTTAGGAATTAAAACCAAGTGGCAGAAATTGACAAGTTAATGAGGGTTATTAGATACAACTCTAGGGAATTGTGGCTGGTTACATGTTTGTGTGATTTTGTTTCTATATTCTGTCTCTGTTCTGTGGCTGTGCATTCTATTATTGTTCTGTTCTGTTATAGCTTAGGGTTAATATTCTATTTTAGTCCTTAATTTGCAAAACCCCCCGGTGGTAATTAGGCTATAGTTAGTAGATAATTAGAGTATATTAATATAGATTAGGGTTAGAACAATTAATTAGGCAATTTAGAAGCAAGGCTCCAAGAGTGAAACGACCTGGGATAACTACTATACTGCAAGTTGCCACGAATCTAATTCTAGGGGATTCGGCGGTCATAGTGGCGTGAACTAGTGGACCCGTAAGTTCAAGGGTAGTAGTGTCCATAGAGAAATCAAAGAGCTCAATAGACCCTCCACAACCATAGCATTTGATTCCTGCATTAGGAACGCCAAGCATAGAATTTAAAGATTCAGGTGTGATCATAAACTGACAGCCCAAGAGAAGACATTTTGCAGACAAGGGTTTTTAGAAAAATGAAGGTTCGAATAAAACCACTTGACCAAATTAGGGTAGACCATTTCTTTTAAGTCAAGAAAAGGATTCCACCCCAGACATTTTACCTTACTGAAGTGTCCTAAATTTTCATGCTCAAAGAAAGTGAGATTTACCTCACACACTAGATAGATAGGACAAAGTGCAAAATTGGTCTCATAGCACTCCTTGGCTTTAAGACCATCAAACCTTTTTAGACGGCCGGAGATGGACCGGTGAGAAACTGAGGATGCTTTAGCAAGCTCTCTCATCAAGGGCAACTGAGAAGCCATAGATGCACACACGAACAAGAGAGAGGAAGAGCTTTTTCGAAAATAACAAAGTATAATGAAAGCAAAGAAAAGAAATACTTTGTTGATATATGTGAAGGAAAGAGACAAATTGGTTAATACATGATAGGTAATGGAAAGATGCATGCCACGGTATAGGGAAAACATGTGCAGGTATTTAAGTACACGCATAGCAGCTTTTTGTGACACAGGAAAGGTTTTAGCGCCGAAAACATATTTTTTTGAAACTTCAAACATATAATTAATGTTAATATGTATATATATATATATATATATATATAATTGAACTATTAGTATTTCAAGTAAAAGAAAATTTTGCTTATCGAAAGAAGGAGGCTTTATCCTGGTTGAGTATTATACCTATTTTTCAGAACACAAGGTATTTAAAAAAATATTTTTAACAGCTCAAATCAATCATTCCTGTTTCTCTTCTAATATCACAAAATCTATTTTTAGCTAAGGGCTTTGTAAAAATATTTGCTAATTGATTCTCAGTAGATATAAATTCAAGAATAATGTTCCCCTTCGACACATGGTCCTTTAAAAATTGATGCCTGATTTTGATGTGTTTTATTCTTAAGTGCTGAACCGAATTTTTAGAAATGTTTATGGCACTGGTGTTATCACATTTTATAGGAACATGATCAAACATTAACCCATAATCTCGTAACTGTTGGGTTATCCACAGAATTTATACACAGCAACTTCCTGCTGCCACATATTCTACTTTTGCGGTTGAAAGAGCAACAATATTTTATTTTTTTACAATGCCAAGTAACAAGATTATGTCCTATAAAGTGACATGTCCCACTAGTGTTTTTTTGGTCTATTTTACATCCCCCAAAATCGGCATTAGAAAAACCTATTAGATCACAAACATAAGATTTTGGATACCATAGTCCTAAAGAGGAAGTTTCCTTTAGATATCTGAAAATTATTTTTACTGCAATCAAGTGAGATTCATTTGGATTTGATTGAAATTGAGTACATAAACATACACTAAAAACAATGTCAAGTTAGACTTGTTTTTTCAAAAAATGATTGAGACTCAGCCTTTGAGCATTTTATTTTTAAATTACTAAGACTCGACTTAATTTATTTTTTTATATAAAAGGTGAGTTGTTTTAATCAATTGATTCAAACACAACTGATTCATATTGGTGACACATGGTGTCTCGTATCCTGTGTCTCACAAATTTTTTAATTTTTTAATAAATTTTAAAAATAAAATAATAAATTCTTTGTAGTTAAAAAAATTTTGAAAGAAAATCATAAAAATTAAAAAATAATAAATATTAATTTAACGAATTATGTTTTTTAGTATAAAATAAGTTCAAGTTATATTAAATTTGAATTTAAATTTGAAAAATATAATTTTAATTAGTACTAAAAATTTTTGCTTCATTTTTCTAAAGTTTTTAAATAATTAGTACAAAAATTTTTAACAAATAGTATATAAATTTGATAGTACAAAAATTAGTATATAGTTTATGGAATAAATATAATTAGTACAAAAACTTTTAAATTTTGTTTTCTAAAATTAAAATAATTTTAAGAAATAGTATATAAATTTGAATTCGTAAAATATAATTTCTATTCTGTTTCATTTTTAAAAATATATGAAATTTAAAATTGGGTAAGTGAAATGTATATCTAAGATTTTTTTTTGATGTTTAAAAAAACCATTGAAAATAAAAATTTTGAATATTTGTTTGGTATCCAGTTGTTTGTATGGACTTCGCATATATTAGTGTATAATGTTGTATAATCAGGAATTTTATTTTAGGATAGTAAATTTCATAAGATAAGAGAATTAAATTTCAAAGATAATGTTTTCTTAAGATAATTGTCACGACCCAATTATGGGCACGTGACTGGAATGGTGGTGTGAATCTCGTACCACTGTAGGCCTACCAAACATCACTTAATTAGCTATAAACTATATCCTTAAGACACTGAGATTTCAGTATTTAAATTAGTGTTTTGCAAAACATGAAATAATGTAAGTGGTGTACCAGGTAATGTCACACCCACAAAAATTAAGCATAAACACTAAGGTGTACCTCTATGGTACCCTAGAAATTCATTGAAATAGTCTTAATATCCATAACTATGCAAATCATAAAATCTTCCAAGAAAAGAAATTTACATTGATATTCAGGAAAGTTTAAACATACATGTCTTCATCCATATCCCAAAACAACGAGAATATAAATAACAGAGTACAACAACAAATCCTAAATACATCCAAGCCTAGGTGGCCTATTGTTAATTTCCCAATTAACATGATTTTTGTGCAGTCTATCTTGACATCTGAACCTTACTATTACTTGATTTTTGCTGATTTATTACCTTTTGGTTTCAAAATTCTCTAATTCTGGTTTTCCTAAGTCCTTACAATTTTCTCCATTTTTACCGTCACTTTTATGCTAGTTATTGATCTTTGATCTTGCATTTTAGGGTGCAAAGAAGGATCATCAAATAGAGGAAAGGAAGCCATATTGGAAATAAGAAATTAAAAGATTAAAGAAAAGAAAAGATTCCCAGCGCCCAGCACTGGAACCTCAGCAAAGACAACTCCTACTCTGCCATCCGATGCTGTAGTGCAGAAGAAGTCTAGCTGCAGCGCCATCCCAGTGCCCAGCGCTGGCTACCAAGCACCCGGCACTGATACTCCAGTTTTTTAGCATTTTGTTTCTATCTTCCATAGCTGTCGTGGTGAATTCGCACCGCTGCTTCGCCAGACCTCCCGTTGTACACTTAAGCATTACGCTGAAGCTTTTCTTTGGATTATATCTCTGCCTTCCACCACTGTTGCGATGAATTCACACTGCTGTAGCGCCAAAGCGCCTTCTCAACCACATCAGTAACGTTTTAAATAACTTCAGAAGTTAATTTTTAAGGCAATTTTGATCCAGAGCAAAGGGGAAAACACCATTTTGGCTGAGAGGAGAAAGGGAAACTTGATCTTCAAGGCTTTTAGGGCTCAATCCATCATCCAACATCATATTCATGGCCATCTTTATCCCTTTTTCTACTTTCTATCTTTTAAATTCCATGAGTAGCTAAATTGCTATGAACTCAACTCTTGAATAGACTTTTCATTCTCTCATGTATTTGTAACCTTATTTCAATCAATATAAATCTTTCATTTTACTGCTGCATTATATAGTGTTGATCAACCTATATTTATGCATGTTACTGTCTTTGAACTCGGGAGAGGGAAGTGAGAGTAGAACACTGATTAGAGAGGACGAGTGTGTGAACCTTACTAAGTGTTTTCGCTTGTTAGCTAATAGGGATATTAGTTAATTTCGTTTAATTAAAGCTAAGTTGGTTAGTATAGACTTAACCCACTTAAGAAATTGCGTAGGCGTTAAGTATCTTAACTGAGATTCGGGAGAATTCTTTTAAGTTATTAGAATAACCTAAGATTAACTTATTTGGTTGATTAAGTTGCGAATGTGTGAGAGGGGTTGTACAATTTCTAGGATGGAGAAGAGGGATTAGTAACCCTAGGCTTTAATTGATTAATTTCATCAGCTTTTGTATTGTTTGCTGTCATTTAAGAAAACTCATAAAAATTACTGTCATATGCTTTTTACTTTGTTAATTCTAGTTAGAGCTATCTTCAATCCAAACTAATTCGTCTAACTAATTATGTCAAATTTCTTGGGTAGTTAGCCACTTAGTCCTCGTGGAAATGATATCTTACTCACACTTTATTACTTGTGCGACTAGTACAATTACTAAATCGCTTAACACCTACAAGACTATAGAGTGTTCCTGAACTTATACAAAATTTGGTTCCATGAACCCACTAGTCAAAAGTAGAGTATATCTCCAAAGGGCGTAATCCTCCAGCAAGTATTTCTCATCCTCAACCACTGTATCTGAAAAAGATGACCACAGAGGGTATAAGTTCATCAAAATTCAATGAGCAAATGACTGTGCAATAAAATAATATAAGGCATAAGTACATATACTATAATCATTATCACAATCAGAATAAATATATTAAGCACTCATAAGCACAAGAAATACACACAAACAAAGTGTATCATGCAACAACAACATGCTATCCTCCGGTGAGTCTAAGTCCTCACATATGTCACACTAAGTCACAACTCAATGGAAACATGCTAGGGGTCTACGTTCCCTAGTCTTAACCTTCTCGAGGTTCGTCCATAAAGATTTAACCATCCTAGGACTTATTACTTGGTTCATGCCGTGGGTCTATGTTCCTACCACAATTCCCTTTTTCCACATGGAACACATACACATAATCACAACGCAATACATGCAACAACCGATCCATTATTCCCAAATACAACTCATAATATAGTCCCTCAATTTCATAAGGAATTCCATTTCCTAGTTAATAACAATAACTAGGGAATTTAATTCATTTAAACCAATTATAATGTAAGTAGGATTTATATTGTACTTGAATAATTAAAAATCTAGTTAGTAAGGTCATTCACTTACCTTTAGGATTATTGTGAAAGAAATATGAGAAATGCAATCGTAGAATTCCTTAAAACCACTTAAAAATCAATCCAACATTTCCTTTAGAAAGGAATAAATAAGGGGCTACCGGTCGATTGTCTTTCCTTTGGCAATCGACTGGCCATCCTACAATGAGCAACCAGTCAACTAGTGACTACTCGTCAGATGATCGGTGCAATTTTTATAAAATCTTGGGTGGAGTAACAGAGAACAACTAGTCGACTATTAGCACCACACCAGTTGACTGATTCGCTATTGTCCAAGTTGCCATTTTTGTCCAAAATGTACCAGTCGACTAATAGGGAGCTACCAGTTAACTGGTGCATCTCTATCCAAAATGTTAAAATTACCTAGAAACGACTAGTCAACCGATTGGGATGCATTAGTCACTGGTGTACTTTTTCCTACTTTGGAAATAAGGCACTATGGCAACCAGTCGATTGCCTTAACATGACGGTTGACCACTTGTTCGCATAAAGGTTTCTAATACCCACCATCCTTAATTCCTCCCAAATCCCATATTACATGCTTTACCCTCCCCCTACTGAGTTTTATACAACAAATTCCAGCAAGCAAACCAAAGAGAAAGACAAGGAGATTAGGATTCATGGCCAAACATCCCCAAAATCCCATTTCCTATACTAAGGCTTGGAGAACTTCGAAAATGGAGAAAGAAGGGGAAGATGAAGCTTACCTCTACCCTTAGCAACTCCGGTGAATTGGAATGATGACTAAAAATCAAGAGATCGTCAGAAGAAAATGGATATGGGAAAATGAAGTTGAGAGAGCACTTGGTAGATCCTTCTCTTTCTTGGTCCTCTACATGTGTGTGGAACGCCAATAGAGGGAGAAAACGTATAAATGAAAAAGGGTGGGTCCCTCTTACCCCAGTAGTTTCAACAGCTCAGATAGATAACCATGCAATGTTAGAAAATATCAACCTAGCCAGTTGCATAATTCTGTGATTAAAATTTACAACACACAAATAATTAATTATGAAAATTACATAATACCATAAACTTTATAATATCCCAATTATGTGACCCCAATTGGTGGGTATTACAGGTAGGATCCCAAGAAAGAGTGATAGGTCATAGTGGACCATATAAATACCAAGTTTTTGTTGGCTAGAACCTTTTCTAGGCATGCACTTACATTATTACACATGTTAAATTTAAACAAGTCCCATTATTTATATTTTTATTTCCATAGTTCAAGTTCCCCTTTTTTCTTTTTAAAAAAATTCTTATATATAATTTAATACCAACTTCCCTCATTCTAGCCCTTTTTATTAATAATATTTTTAATTTCTTAACATACGTCGATCAATTAATAATTAGGAGATATCATGCTAATTTAATGTAATTTAAATTCCACTTAGGAAAACAACACACAAGAGAGAGACTGTGGGAGAGCATACTTGGATTCCAAGTAGTCAATAATCACATATATATATATATATATATATATATATATATATATATATTGTATAAACGCCAAGGAAAAAGGATACTTACCCAGATTCCTTGCATTTTCCCACAATTAAAATTTGAGATTTAAATTTAAAGAACACACTTATAATCCACAAAACCATTCAAGCAACATGAAACTCATTAATCACTTCACATCTTATTTTAATTTCAATAAAGGTCTTATTTTATAAATTCCTCGAAATTATTCCAATTAGTTAATCAAATTAAATACACTTCCGAATAAATTAAATAAATTCTCCAAAGCCCCCTAGATGTCCTAGTTGACCACAGAGCATCCAAAACTGAAATAAATAAATAAAACTACGACAAGGGACCCACCCAACAAATGGGAAAAGCCCACAACAACTACTCCTCTAATAGGAAGTCCTCGTTGCTACTTGATCTGGAAAAAACATAAAAAAATGAGTGTGAGATAAAATCTCAGTGAGCGAGTCAATTCTCGCGCCAATAAAATCCAAATACATCAATAATAATAAAGAACACTTAGAGACCCTCATCATAAAACATAAAAGAGAAGAAACACATAATGGAGAGAAGTAAATCCAAGTCCAAGCAACATACCAACGGAATGAGTATTCGTCAATGGCTATCATACCCAAGAGTGCACATAGGATGACCCACCAATCATCAAACTCCGCCATGACCACAACCTCGTCCACTACAATCAGGGTGCCTCATGAGTCCCAATCTTGGACCCAAGCTCCCTACTGAGGCAATCGTTGCCTCCACTCTCAAAGGTGAAGACACCCTATGACCTAGGTTTCTTGCCTTGACATGAGAGGAGGTACTATCATGCTCAAACACAATCAAGCACCACAAATACAATTAATTGATCAATTTTATCCATTGATCAAACCTCATTTGAAATCATCATTATTGAATCCTAACATACAAAATAATCACAATCATGCCAAAAGAACTTCCTTTCCTCAAACGCTTACCGTTAGCACCATAAAATTATACATTCAATTTAAGTTATCTCAAATTTCCATTCCCGAATTCTCCTTCCCTAAGTGTTCATGATTTTGCCTACTTTACTACTCTATTATTTTAATGCTGAGATAATATTCAAGAAGGGTTAACATCACTCACTTAGATTTCAACGAATTCCTCTGATCAAAACCGATTAAGCTTCGCCGATGTGAAAAAGAATTTGTGTGCTATAGGAATTTTGTTTTCAAACCTATGTTAACTGGATGTTTGTTTATTGAATTAAATCCAATTAATTTGAATTGGTTTGAAAGTTGAATTAAGTAGTAGATCGTTGTTTAAGTGTTTGACTAGTTTAATCTTATTTGAATTGAAAGCTTTTTAATTAAATTTATTTATTAGATAAGTGTTGGTCTTTACTTAAATTATTTTAAGGATTAATTACGATTTCCCAATCTATTTATAAGATTGTGTTAGTTTAATAAGATTTAGTTAACCTTTTAGTTCATTTGATTATGAATAATCTTTTGCTTTATCTTGTGTGGACCATAATGTCGTAGCATATATTATCTTTTCCTTTTTTTTCTTTGTGCATTTCGAATTCATGTAGCTACTAGTGGTAGATCTTGTTTGATTTACATCTTCTTTTATTAATTATCTTCTTAATGTTTTATTCCTATTTATCTTCATCTCTTCTTTTGCTAAATTTCGAAAATTAACTTAAATATCCAATCATAGATTTGTGAGATAAAATCTAAGACCTAAATTAAATCTTGAGAGATATATTTTTAGATTTAATTCCCTAGAATTGTTTATTAATTATCTTTCTAGAATGTATTACTAATTTATTTGTTTAAATTTTGAAATATGTTTTAATATTCAAATCCTAGATTATTCTAAATAAAATCTAAGATTTAGTTCATATCTGTAGAAGATATTTTCCATAAGCATTTATCTTTATATCTCTTATTATCGTAGATTATAATAGTGTAGATAATTCCCAACTATTTTTATTTAATTATAGAATTACCCATTAGTTATTTTCTATTACTATTAATTTAATATCACTAATCCATTTACGCCTCCCCTTGTTCTTTTATTTATTTTAATGTATTAATCATTCTCTTATTTTAATTTCTTTTACTTATATTTATTTATTTCCTAATTATAATAATATGTTCTAACAATAATATTTTGAGATTTAGAAGTCATTTTTCAGTTCTTATTTTACACCAAGGTTCCCTAGAATATTCCCTACATATTCCTACCTTTTGTTTAACCATTCGCCTTATCTCAACAAACTTTTCATTTTCACTTTAGTCCCTGCAATTTTCACTTTAGTCACTATGAAATTTAGTATCACATATTGCAAGCCTACAGCCTGAAATCACAGCCTATAGCATCATCACATCACAATGTCATGCCACACACAAATATCATACACATAATTTGCAAAATCGATACTTGTGAAATAAAATTCAACAATTTATAGAAAATCAATCGGCGGATATTACAGTATTACCCTCTTAAATAAATCAGTCCTCTGAATTTAACTTACCTCTAATCGTGAAAAGATGTTGATGCCTAGAATGCATATCAGTCTCGATTTCCCTTGTGGCTTCCTCGTGAGTTTGATTCTGCCATAGTAACTTAACCAAAAGAATCTCCCTAGACTGGAGTTTCTTTATTTGGCTATCCAAGATAGCTACCAGCACCTCTTCGTATGATAAATCCTTATCCAATTGGATGGTGTCCTGATGAAGCATGTGTGAAGGATCAGGAAGGTACTTCCTTAACATGGACATGTGAAAAACCAGATGAATCCTCTCCAGCTTCATGGGTTGGACGAGTTGGTAGGCCACCTTACTTACTTATTCTAAAATCTTGTAGGGATGTACCTCGAACTCAACTTCCTTTTCTTTCTAAATTTTAGAACACTTTTCATTGGAGAGATCTTAAAAAATATCATATCACCAACCTAGAACTCCAAGTCACGTCGTCTGTGGTCGGCATAAGCCTTCTGCCTACTCTGAGTTGTTCGCATTATATCCTAGATCATCTTAACCTTGGCTAGGGCATCCTGGACTTAATTAGGTCCTAGTGCCTTTGCTTCACCTACCTCAAACCATTCAATTAGAGATTTGCAATAGTGCCCGTATAATGCCTCATAAGGTGTCATCTTAATGATGGCCTGGTAACTATTGTTATATGCAAATTTCATGAGTTACAAGCGTCTTTCCTAGCTACCTCCGAAATCTAGGATACAAGCCTGTAAAATATCCTCTACTGTCTGAATAATCCAATTAGACTCTCCTTCCATTTGTGGATACAAAGCGGTATTGAGGTCCACTCAAGTATTTAGTGCCTCTTGAAAACTCCTCCAGAAACAGGAGGTAAATTGGGGACCCATATTAGAGCTAATAGACACGAATACCTCATGTGGCTTCACTATCTCCTCAATATATAACTGTGCTAACTTTGCCATATTGTAAGTAGTCTTGATTGGAATGAAGTGTTTCGACTGGGTCAACTGGTCCACTATAACCCATACTGAATCATATTCGGCTGTGAAACTAGCTAGACCAACGACGAAGTCCATCTCACCTGTTCCCACTTCTATTTGGGGATCTCTAGCTGCTGTAACAAGCCTCCTAGCCTTTAGTGCTCGGCCTTAACCTACTGATAGGTTAAATAGGGGACACGAACTCTGCTACGTCCTGTTTCATCCCTTCTCACCAGTATATCTATAATAAGTCTTGGTACATCTTAGTGGCACCGAGGTGAACAATATATGCAGCACTGTGACTTTTCTCCAAGATTGCTCTCTACAAAGCTCCTACATTTAGTATGCATAACTTATGCTCGAAGTGTAATACACCTGTATCATCAAGGGAAAACTCACCTGAGGTCCTCTACCTGACTTTATTCATGATTTTGATAAGTTTGGGGTCTTGTACCTGGGCTACTTGTATTTGATCCACTAGAGACGACTTAACCATGATATGAGCTAAGAACAAACCTATTTCTGAGATCTCAAAGAAGATTCTACCTGCCTTCAGCTTCTGTAACTCTTGAATCAAGGACCATCTGACTATGGCAATGTGGGCCAAGCTACTTATAGATTTTCAGCTCAAGGCATCTGCCACCACATTCGCCTTTCCTGAATGGTACAAAATGTTGCAATCGTAATCTTTCAATAACTCTATCCATCTCCACTATTTGAGATTTAGATCCCTCTAGTAAAAAATTTATTTCAAACTCTTATGATCCATATAAATTTTGCAAGTCTCCCTGAAGAGCTAATGTGGCCATATTTTTAGGGTGAAAACAACTGCTACCATCTCCAGATCGTGGACAGGGTATTTATGTTCATGTTTCTTGAGTTCCCTCGATGCATATGCCACCACCTAGCCATGTTGCTTGATGACACACCATAATCCCACCCTTGATGCATTACAATATACGGTGAAACCATCGGGTCCTGAAGGCAAAACAAGTATAAGCGCTAAGATCAATCGTTCCTTCAACTTGCAAAAACTATCTTCACATGCATTGTCCCAAAGGTACTTTATTCCTTTCCTATTTAATTACGTGAAAGGGGTGGCTAATTAGAGAAGTTTTCAATAAAATTGTGATAGTATCTTGTCAATCCCAGAAAAATGCGAATCTCTGTCACTAAGGTTAGTTTAGGCCACATCTTGATCGCCTCAACCTTACTGGAGTCTACCTAAATCCCCTCCTTTGATATCACATGCCCTAGGAAGGCTACGCGATTAATCCAAAATTCACACTTGGAAAATTTCGTGTACAACTAATGGTCTCTGAGCATCTGCAATACAATTTAGAGATGTTCCTCGTGTTCCTCCAAACTCTTGGAGTAGACTAGGATGTTGTCTATGAACACAATAATGAACCTATCAAGGAATGGTTTGAAAACCCTATTCATTAAGTCCATAAAAGCAGCTGGTGCATTCGTTAGCCTAAATAACATTACTAAGAATTTGTAGTGTCCATAATGTGTACAAAAGGCCATCTTAGACACATCCTCCTCCTTGATCTTGAGTTGGTAGTAACCAGGCCTTAAGTCAATTTTAGAAAAGCACTTTGCTCCCTAAAGTTGGTCGAAGAGATCATAGATACGAGGTAATGAATAGTTGTTCGGTTGCCTATAATCGAATGCATAATCTCATCTTTCCATCTTTCTTTTTCATAAACAATTGGAGAGCCCCCTAGAGTGTACAATTGGGCCACATAAATCCCTTGTTGAGCAAATCCTACAACTGTAGTTCAGTTCCTTTAGTTCTGCTTATACCATCTGATAAGAAGGTATAGAAATTAGTCGTGTCTCTGGCACTAACTCAATCTGAAATTCCACCTCACATTGAGGAGGGATGCCCGTCAAATCATCTAGAAACACGTCCAAGAGCTCTTCAACTATCGGGACATCTCTAATCTCTGACTTTTCCTTTTCAACGTCCTTTACAAAAGCGAGATATCCTTGGAAACCCTTCCATAAGAGGCATCGAGCACACATTAGAGATATGAGGTTTCCTAGGGACCTCACTCTGCTTGCCTTGAAACATAAAGGAAGGTTCCCCTAAAATATTGAACTTAATTGCCTTGTCATGGTAGTCTAGGTAATGTGGTAGGATGCTAGCCAATACATGCCTAGGATGACGTTGAATTCCACCATGTCCAGTAGCATTAGTTCCATCATCGTATCTGCTTATCCAATCTTTAATTTGCAAGCATTGTAGCCTATTCTACCAAGAAAGTATCTCATGTAGGCATAGCTATTAGGAACGGGCATTTTACCCTGACAACTCCTTATGGGAAGTTCTTGGCAAAGAACAACACACATAGGAATGCATCGAGTCAGAATCAAACAGGACATGAGCAAAGTTTGATTCTACTAAGACGGTACCTAACATTTATTCTTATAACTAGCCGTTGATAAAAGCTTTAAACAAAAACCAAACATACTTGGGGTTAGATTCGTACTTACTACCACTGTATTGGATGCCTGAGCATCCTAATAGGTCAATGCATACACACGCGTTATGCCTCATCCTCCAGTTTCCTGTCCTTAACCTCCTGGTCCCTTATTGGCTCTATTGCTACTCCCACTAGCTGCAGGTATAGCTCTATTCACATGAGTTACCTCTATCAGAGGACACACAGGCTGGACCAAGCAATGCTCTAATCCATTGCCAATTGAGGGCATTCCCTCTTGAAGTGACTTGCTTGACTGTACCGGTAACAAGTTTGACCAATAAAGTTAGCATTAGGGTTCTTACCCTAGCATCAACCAAAGTGGCATCGACCACAATCCTAAAATTGTGGTCTATCTTGATATCCTCCCACATCCTATGCAATTAGGGTGCCTTTACATAGGAGGGTGTATGTCTTGTAGATGCTGAAGGTGCCGAACCAATGCCTCCTCACAACCAAAAAGTTGCCTGTCCTATTCGTGCTTCCTTTTATTACTAAATTTTTCCCAACAACTCGCCCTTTCTTACATCTTATAGGCGGTGCCAATGGCCACCATGTAAGATGGGAAGGTCCCAAAGAGAGTTTTATGTATTATTGTCATTCCATACTTACATAGTTTAAATTAGGGGAGTCTGGTTCTTAAAAGATTTTTATCTCTAAAAACACGGAGTCCCATAGGCCTTCCAAGAAGATTCATATCTTTTCTTCCTTGTCCGGGACCATGTAAGGAGCATATTCAGATAACTTCACGAATAAAGCATCATACTTGTAGACAATTCGAGTCCCCTGCCAAAACATCTCAAATTCCTACGTCCTTACCTCTCGCAAGCTCCTAAAGATAAACTAATCTTGAAATGTCCTCTAGATGTCTCTTCATTCGATAGGTAGGGAATCATTGGTCATGCCTTTTTCCCATATCCTCCACTAACAATCTACCCTACCCCTAATCTGAAAGGTAACAAGGGTCACCCTCCAAGGTTATGGGAACTCCAAAATATCCAGGATCTTTTCACAGTCATCAAGGAAATGCTGTGAATCCTCACTAGAATTCTTCTTCGCGAACATTGGCAGCTTCAATTTCAAGAACTTTAAGGTTTTAATCTCTGGCAGAATCCCTTCCCGAGCTTAAAGAGGGGGAGAGGGTGGCATCTGTGGTGCCTCTTACACCCTTACTACATGTATTGATGCCTGCGAGTCACCCTCTGATGACTATCTAACCAAACGTTCCTTTAGTCCGTCTACATTGTCGTTAATCGAATTCAGTGCTTCCAGTATCATAGCCGAACCAAACTATAGTGGTACCCCACCACTCTTTCCAAAATCCACGACAGGTAACTTCCTGCTCTAGGCATGATTATCACCTGCAAGATCAGGCCTCTTCGATATCACATCTACTGATGAAGTGAGTATAGTGGCTAAAGCCCTACCAGACCTTGTACGGTCTCCGTGAACACGTGATTGTCCGCATGCCATCTAAGTTAACTCTACATATAGGAAAGATTTACTTTAGAATGTAAGCTATCAAGGGTATGATACGAAAGAAATGAATAAGGACTCTAAAGGGCCTTCGGTGGATCCCTAGCCTATAGCTATGCTGCGATTCACAACCATAAAGGAAGGCCCACTAAGGACACCCCACTTGTAGTCACTAAGAGACCTACTAAACCATGCTCTGATACCAACTATCACGACCTAATTTTGGGCATGTGACCGGCACAATGGCGTAAATCCCATACCACCATAAGCCTACCCAACATCATTTACTTAGCCATAAACTATATACTTAAAACATCGAGATTTCAATATTTAAATTAGTGTTTTGCAAAACGTGAAAAAATGTAAGCGGTGAACCAAGTAGGTTCCTAGGAAAGAGAGGTAAGTCACGGTGAACCACTTAAATACCAAGTCTTTCCTAGCTAGAACCTTTTTCTAGGTATGTACTTACATTATTACACATATTAATTTAAATAAGTCCCATTATTTATATTTTTATTTCCCTAGTTCAAGTTCCCTTTTTTTCCTTTTTAAAACAATTCTTATATATAATTAATACCAATTTCCCTTATTCTAGCCCTTTTTATTAGTTATATTTTTAATTTCTTAACATACATTGATCAATTAATAATTAGGAGATAGTATGATAATTTAATGTAATTTAAAATCCACTTAGGAAAATAGCACATAAGAGAGAGATTGTGGGAGAGCATACCTAGATTCCAAGCAGCAAATAATCACATATATATTGTATACACGCTAGGGCAAAAGGAAACTTACCCAGATTCCTCACAATCTCCTACAATTAAAATTTGAGATTTAAATTTACAGAACACACATATAATCCACAAAACCATTCAAGCAACATGAAACTCATTAATCACTCCACATCTTATTTTAATTCCAATAAAAGTCTTATTTCATAAATTCCTCAAAATTATTCCAATTAGTTAATCAAATTAAATACACTTCTGAATAAATTAAATAAATTCCCCAAGATTCCTAGATGTCCTAGTTGACCACAGAGCATCCTAAACTAAAATAAATAAAACTATGACATGGGACCCACCCAACAAATGGAAAAAGGCCATGGCCACTACTCCTCTAATGGGAAGTCCTCATCGGCTACTTGATTTGGAAAAAACATATAAAACAAGTGTGAGATAAAATCTCAGTGAGTGAGTCAATCTCCGCTCTAATAAAATCCAAATACATCAATAATAATAAAGTGCACTTGGAGGCCCTTATCATAAAACACAAAAGAGAAGTAACACATATTGAAGAAAAGTAAAATCCAAGTCCAAAAACACACCAACAGAATGAGTACTCGTCAATAGCTATCATACCCGAAGTGCACATAGGCTGACTCACCAATCATCAAACCCCACCATAATGTACAACCTCATCCAATATGGTTAGGGAGCTTTACGGGTCCTAATCCCAGACTCGAGCTCATCTCCCTACTAAGAGGTCAAGACACCCTATCACCTGGGTTTCCCACCTTGACATGAGAGGGAATACTATCTCACTCAAACACAATAATGAAATTCATAATCAAGCACTACATATACAATTAACTGATCAATTTCATCGATTGATCAAACATCATTCAAAATCATCATTGTTGAATCATAACATATGAAATAATCACAATCACACCAAAAGAACTTACTTTCCCCTAACGTTTACCATTAGCACTATAAGATTATACCTTTAGTTTAAGTTCTCTTAAATTTTCATTCTCGAATTCTAAACCGAATACTCCCTTTCCTAAATGTTTATGATTTCGCTTTCCTTACTAGTCTATTATTGTAATGCTAAAAAAATATTAAAGAAGGGTTAACATCACTCACCTGGATTCCAATGAAACTATTCAATCAAAACCGGTCAAGCTTTCCTGATATGACAAAAAATTCATATGCTATAAGAATTGTGTTTTCAAAGAAGAGAAATTGGTGTCAAGGTTTATTCTTGTTGTTAATTGAATGTCTCTAATCAAAATGAAATTATTGAGATCTTACCTTAGCCTCCTTTAGTTTTTTGGATGTTAGTCTCTCTTGAAGCTTCCAAAAGATGCATAACATGATGGTTTTTTTTTGTTGTTTTTCAAGGAGTGTTTGGCTAAAAAGGGGTATTATTGACCCCATTGTATTTAAAACAAATATTTAAATTTTGATGATTAACAAATTAATTGAAATAAGATATTCCTTTACCATTTAATGTTTATCTTTTTTAGGAATATCATCAAGATCAAGGCATCAAGAGCTTAAAAGAAGTATCTTTATATTTTACCTTAGGATTTTTTGTAAAAGCACTTGAAAGGCAAGAGAAATTATTTTGAAATCTCAAAGAATGTTTTAAACAAATTTCAAAAAAGGTAGAACAAGCGTTTTAAACAAATTTCAAAAAAGGTAGAACAAGTACTGATAACGGCTATTGAGCCTTAGAAGTTAAAATGTTTTTAAACATCCTTATTTCTCAAAGTTCCAGTTCCTGCCAGTCGACTAATACCTAAAGCCCAATCTACTACTTGCTTTTAGTTAGACTTTTGAATTTCAGCTAAGGCTCTATAACGTATCATTCGACTGATTGATATTAAACAGTTGACTAGTTCCCTTTACTAGTCGACTGTTAGATTTCTTACCAGTTGACTGCTAAGTCTTGGAGCAAATTTTATTCTGGGCAATAGAAGGCTACAAGTCAACTGCTAGCTCATTAAAGTGTGCTAGTCGACAGTCTTAGATGTACCAATCGACTGGCAGCATGATGACATTAGTACCAACAACTATTTTTTGAAGATATTTGCTGATATCATTCTTGATCATTTTCCAACAGATCTTTTACACCTTAGGCTATATATATTAATCTCAAAGGTTGTTAGAAAACATTCAATTTGCCTCTGAAATTTCTAAAATCACTCTCTTGCCAATCAATGCCTTTAGAAAGCTTATCTTTTTTATATCTACTCTGTTTTAGAGAGTTGCTTCTGTTCATCTCATTTTTCTCATTGTATTGATCAAGGAAGGTTTCCTTGAGATTATGTTTGAGTGAAAACTTAGTGTAAGGGGGAGAGACACCCTTGGGAAAGAAAAGTTCTCTGTTGTAGTGGCTTACAAGTACCTAATTTGCATAAACTTGTGGTTGATAGTGAAATGCTAAAGAAATTGTCTTGAGGACTGAATGTAGGCTTGGTTTAAGCTAAAACAGTATAAATATTTGTGTCAACTTCTCTTTCCCTTATGTCTTATATTATTTATTGCTTTATTTTTGATTAGTTGCACTCAACATTTATTCACCTTGACATTGCTTTATTTTCTTATTATCTTAAACAATTGGCTTTGCTTTCAAAATCTCGTGAATTTCCAACAAGTTCTTTAGAAATTTTTTTATAAATCCAATTCACCCATCTCTTGGGAGCTAGCTATTTATATCAATTGGTATGAGAGCTTGGGCTCTTGATTAAAGACTTAATAGACTAAAAGTTGAAACATGGCTAGCCTTGGTAATTGTATTTTACCGGAAGGAAATTTCTTTACAAAATGCCCCGATTTTAATGGTAATCATTATACTTATTGGAAGTCCAAGATGAGATTATTCTTTGATGCAGTAGATATAGAATTATAGGATATTGTGAAAAAAGGTCCCTATATACCTATAAAGGTAGTTGAAGGGAAAAATGTTCCAATACCCAAAAATGAGTGGGTTGAAGATGAAAAAAAACTTGTCCATCTAAATGCTAAAGTCAAAATGATTATTGTTAGTGCTTTAAGTCAAGATGAATACTTTAGAGTTTCTAGTTATGCAACCATTAAAGAAATGTAGGATACTCTTGAAATTGCGCATAAACTTTATGAGTCAAAGAATAAAAAATAAGTACTCTCACCAATCAGTATAAAAATTTCAAAATGAAGAATGGTGAGAGCATTAGTGAAATGCAATTAAGATTTACTCATATCACTAACCATTGGAGAGCTCTTGGTGAACTTATGTAGAAAAATCTCAAACCACCAAGATTATATGGTGTCTTACTCAGGAATAGGAAGCAAAGAGGACTGCATCATGGAAGTTAGAGGTGAATCCATGAGCTCACTAACAACTCTATTTGGAAATCTCCAAAATTATGAATCTAAGATTATGGAAATAAGGCAAGAGGAAGAAGTCAAGAAAAGAAGACTATTTCCTTAAAGTCAACTTCCTTCAAGAAAGTAAAAGTTGATGATAATGAGGATGGAGAAGAACTTGACATCAATGATGAAGACCTTGGTCTCTTTGTTAAAAAGTTCAACAAATTTTTAAGAAACAACAACATAAAAAGATGGAGAAGAAATCAATAAAACAACAAGAAAGGTCCTACTTATTATGAATGCAAAAAAGTTGGACATATCAAATGGGACTATCCACAATACATCAAGAAGTAAGAAGAAAAGAAGAGCTATGACAAAGATAAGAAGAAACCCTATGTTTCTTCAGTTTAGGGAGAAAATGAATCTGATGAAGAAGAAAATGAAGAGGCCAATCTTTGTCTTATGGAAAGAAACAATGAAGATGTAATGCTTCTTGAACCTTACATTCATTTGATGAATTGTAAGAAGCTTTTGAAGAACTACACAATGAATCCTTAAAGCTTGCCAAAAAGCTAAATATCTCAAAGCAAAAAGATTTCCTTGCTTGAGAGTGAAATTTTAAATTTGAAAAATGATCTTGCCATACTGAAGAAAGAAAATCTAGTTTTTAAAAATCAAAACTATTTTTTGCTAGAAGAAAATGCAAGCTTGAAATCATTGCCTATCTCTCCAAAAGAAAATTGTCCTTTTTGTAAATGCATTGATCTTGAAAAAACAAATTAATGATTTAAAATCTACTATTGATAAATTTACTCAAGGAAGAGATAATTTGAACATATTGCTTGGTGATCCAAGCAGGATTTGGATATAAACCCAAATCTAGTATTATACATGCAACTATGTCAAATGGTCCCTTTACTACTTGCTTCCATTGTGGATTAAAAGAACATAATTCTTACTTTTGTTGATATAAGAAGAATCTCCCAAATGGAAACAAAAAGAAGTGGGTGACAAAAGGAACCTTTAACAAAGAAGGACCCAAATAAGTTTGGGTACCTAAAATGAAGCCTTAAATTTGTGTTATAGGTATGCCTCAAAACTATGAGTGGGAAATGGTATTTGGATAGTGGTTGCTCCAAACACATAATCGGTGATCAATCTAAACTCATCTCTTTAGCTCCAAAAGGAGGCAAAGTGACCTTTAGAGGTAATAACAAAGGCTTAATCAAAGGTATAGATAAAGTTGGTAAGACCTCTTCAACATCAATTGAAAATGTTTTATATGTTGAGGGCCTCGACCATAATTTGCTTAGCATTAGTCAACTATGTGACAAAGGAAATAGAGTTATTTTTTATTCATCACATTGTATTGTTGAAAGCATTGATGATAAGAAAATTAAGCTTGTTGGTTAAAGAATCAATAATGTTTATGTTATAAATCTTGATGCAGATCCTTCTTTGGATTCTACTTGCTTAATTAGTGTTAATGAGGAAAGTTGGCTTTGGCATAGAAGATTAGCTTATGCTAATATAAGTCTTTTAGATAAATTAGTTAAGGAAGACCTTGTAATTGGATTACCTAAAATTAGATTTGAAAAGGATAAGCCTTGTGGAGCTTGTCAAATGGGAAAGCAAGTTAAGATTTCTTTAAAACTAAAAGCATTATTTCTACGACTAGACCCTTGCAATTGCTTTACATGGATCTTGTGGGACCAACTAAGACAAGAAGCCTTGGAGGAAACTCCTATGTGCTTGTTGTTGTAGATGATTACTCAACATTCACATGGATATTATTCTTAGCTCACAAAGATCAAACCTTTAAATCTTTTCTAAAACTAGCAAAACTTATTCAAAATGAACAAAGCTTTGAAAGTAATGGTTAGAACCTAAGAGGGGGGATGAATTGAGTTTTATAAATTTTTCACAAGAATTAATTGGAAGTTGAAATCATTTTCTGTAGAAGTGTAATACTTAAGATAATAAATACAATACAGAAAATCAATGTGCTATCAAAATAAATAATTATAAAGATCAAGGAATTAAAGAGTAGATATCAATATGCACAAATTAAAGAGTAAGGGATAGAGAAAGTAAACTCAGAGATTTATACTGGTTCGGCTAATCCAAGCCTACATCCAGTCCTCAAGAGACCACTTGAGTATTTCCACTATAATTGCAAGTTTAATTCGGGTACTTGCAAACCACTACAACCACGCAAATTCGATCCGGGTATTTGCGAAACCACAATGGAGAATTTATGAATCCGGGCTCCTACTCAACCCAAAGCAAGTTCTTCCAACACCGGTACTTCCGAACCTCAACTCAGAATAATATTGGTGTTGATCAAAATCAACAATACAAAGAAACTCTCTCTAAAGAGTAGATGAATACAAATGAAGCTCTAATAACTCTAATGATAGAGAATGCAAGATTGGCTCAAGAATGTTTGGATTTCTCTCAAAGATGATAGAACATGTTAATATGTCATTGTAGTACTTGGTTCTTGCTCTAAATCGTGTAGGGTCATATATATAAGATTTCAAAAAACTAGCCATTATATAGCCATTACAGCACTTATAATGCAGTCCAGATATCGATTGGTCGACCAGTTGGGGTCACCTGGTCGACCACCCACTGACAGTAGCAAAATATAGCATTTTCAGAACAACTGGTCGACCAGTCGGAAGCTGCCTGGTCGACCACCGGCTGGCAGTAGCGAAATACAGATTTTGAGCTTTCTTTAAAAATTCATAACTCCCTCTTTTGAATTCCGTTTTAAACAAATAATATACTATTGGAAAGATCTTGGAGTCCAGTTTCAAATGAGCCAAGTTTTACTCAAAAATTATTTTTTGTTTAACTCAAAAATTATTTTTCGTTTAAAAGATATAATCAAAACAATGACTATAGGTCAGAACAGAATAATTTTTTAGTACAGTAAAATTAACTTTCAGTTTTTCAAACTATATTTTAAATAGTCATATATTTCTTATTTAGACTCTGTTTTGAATAAATAATATACCGTTGGAAAGATCTTTGAGTCTACTATCAAATGAGATTAAGATACTTGAAAAACCAATTTTTCATTTATGAGATATGATATAAGGAGTAACCAAAGGTCAAAAACTAACTTTTGTAAAACTTCATATCTCACTATCTTTTTGTTCAAAATGCTTGAGCCAATGTATGCAAATCTAAATCATTGAGTTGCACAAGTATACTAGCCTATATAAAATATACCTAATGTAAACACATAGGCTATCTTGATGCATCCAAGCTTCCAAGACTTCAAATCTTCTAGTTCTTCATTTCTTGGAGCTTTATCCTTGTATGTTGCTTTCCTTGAGTGAGGCATGATGTTACTTTTCCTTGTTCTTCAATCCAATGCTCACTCTTCTTGTTTTGAACCAACCTATAAAATATATCTTACTTGCAAACCAAATGGTTAGTTCAATTCATGATAAATAGCATGATTAATGTATAAGACATTACACATTAAATAACATAGTCATGCTTAAATACTTGTAGCATGTATATGATAATTAACCTTTATATATATCAATGCTACATTTCAAATACATTTGTCATCATCAAAACTTATGGCATAAAGCCTTAGGGTCAACAAGCTTGACCATTGTGAAAATTAAAAGTGGCCATGGTGAAGAATTTGACAACCATGACTTCATGGAGATTTGTGATGCAAATGGAATTGAGCATAACTTCTCATCTCCTAGAACTCCTCAACAAAATGGTGTTGTTGAGAAGAACTCTAGAAGATATGGCAATATCAATGCTCAATGAAGGGAAGCTTCCTCAATATTTTTAGGCGGATGCAGTTAATATTGCTTGTTATATAATTATTAGATCCTTGATTAAGCTTATTTTAAATGAAACCCCATATGAATTATATAGAGGAAGAAAGCCCAATATTTCTCATTTCCATGTGTTTGGTTGCAAATGTTATGTTTTGAACAATGGAAAAGAAATTTTGGAAAAATTTGATGCCGAAGCCAATGTAGCCATCCTTCTTGGATACTCTAACACTAGCAAAGCTTATAGAGTCTACAACAAAAGAACTTTGGTTGTTGAAGAATCTATACATGTTATTTTTTATGAATCTAACTATTCTCTTAAAGATAGTGAAAATCAAAATAAAGTGTTATAACTCTTCAAAAACTTTCCTTGGATGACAAAGTGGAGAAGGAGCAAGAAAAAGATTCAAAGAAAGATGACAGCATTGAAGAGAATACCAATATACCTCAAGAAGAGAAGACACCTTTTAAGGAGGAGCCTCTAAGCAACAATGATGATCTTCCAAAGAATTAGAGGTATGCTAAAAGTCATCCTAAGGAACTCATTATTAGAGATGCTTCTCAAAGGGTGACAGCTCGAAACTCTCTTAGAAATATTTGTAACTACTCGGCCTTCCTTTCACAAGTTGAACCAAAAAGTATTGACGATGCAATTATTGATAAACATTGGGTCTTGGCTATGCAAGAAGAATTAAGCCAATTTGAAAGAAGCCAAGTTTGGGATTTAGTCACTAGACCTAATGATCATGCAATAATTGGCACTAAATGGGTTTTTAGAAACAAACTTAATGAAAATGGAGTAGTGGATAAAAACAAAGCTAGACCTATTTCAAAAGGTTATAATCAAGAGGAAGGCATTAATTATGATGAAACTTTTATACTGGTAGCTATGCTTGAAGCTATTAGAATGATGTTAGCTTTTGTATGCATAAACAACTTCAAACTTATTCAAATGGATGTGAAATTTTTTTTTCTCAATGGCTATATCATGGAAGAAGTTTATGCTGAGCAACCTCCCCATTTTGAAAATCATGATAAGCTTAATCATGTGTTTAAGTTGAAAAAGACTCTTTATGGTCTCAAACAAGCTCCTAGAGCTTGGTATGAGAAGTTCATTTCTTTTGGAAAATGGTTTATCAAGATGAAGGTATCTTTTTCAAAAAGGAAAATCATGACTTAATCATTGATGAAATTTTTGTTGATGATATTATCTTTGGTGCTACTAATGAAAATCTATGTAAAAAGTTTGTAAAGATCATGCAAAGAGAGTTTGAAATGTCAATGATAGGAGAACACAACTTCTTCCTTGGGCTCCAAATCAAACCAATGGGTTATGGTACCTTTGTGAGCCAAACCAAATATGCTAAGGAGTTGCTCAAGAAGTTTGAAATAGAAAATGCAAAACCAATATCCATACCAATGAGCACCTCAACAAATTTGGACAAGGACGAAAAAAGTCAACCCTTTAACATAACAAAGTATAGAGGTATGATTGGCTCTCTTTTGTATTTAACCGCAAGTAGACCAGATATCATGTTTAATGTATGTATGTGTGCACGTTTTCAAACTTGTCCCAAAGAATCTCATTTTAAAGTTGTGAAAAAAATTTTTAGATACTTGATTGGCATATCTAAAATGGGTTTATGGTATTCTAAAGGATCCTTAAATATTTTAACTGGCTACTTGGATACTAATTTTACGGGTAGTAAAATCGACAAAAAAAGTACAAGTGGAACTTACAAATTCTTTGGTAATTCTCTTGTCTCTTGGTTTAGTAAGAAACAAAATAGTGTTGCTTTATCCACAGGTGAAACCGAATATATTACAACTAGAAGTTGTTGTGCTTAAGTTTTATGGATAAAGCAATAACTAGAGGAGCTTGGTGTTTTTCTTGAAAACATGCCTATTAGATGTGATAATACAATTGTCATATGTCTATCCAAAAATCCTGTTATGCACTCAAGAACCAAACATATTGAAATTAGACATTATTTTATAAGAAATCATGTTCAAAAGAAAGATGTCTCTCTTGAGTTTGTGCAAACTGAATTTCAATTTTACTGACATTTTCACAAAATCTCTAGCTGAGGATAGATTCAACTTTATTAGAAGAAAACTTGGCATGTCAAATCCAAATGAACTCTAAAATTGTTTCCCTATCTCATGCATTTTAAATTTAGCATTTTTAATGATGATTTTCCCTGCTAACTTAACCATGATAGTATCCACTAAAAGTGTTTTGTAGGTCTTAATCCTAAAAAATATCTTCTAAGGCACTCTCCTTCCTCTACTGCTAAAAAATCATCAATTAAAGAAGCTCTGCAATATGATAGTTGACTGCCTTAAGGCACTGACTCCTCAATTGTCCAATTTTTTCAAAATCTAGAACTTGCTAGTTGACTACCAAAGCTATATCAGTCGACTGGAATTCCCCTATTGAAAATAAGCTTTAAACCCAGAACTTGCTAGTCGACTGCTAGGTTGCAAGCAGTCAACCAGTAGCGATTTTCAAATTTTTTAAAAAATTAGACATGGCAAGGAAGCAGTCGACTAGTAGCCACCTATCAGTCGACTGGCTCATGATAGCAAGCAATTGTCCTAAGCTTTGCTACAAGCAGTCAATTGCCAGGTCAATAAACGTACCTTTATAAAAGGTTTTCAGGGCTTTTCAAATTCAGTTTCATAATACCAACAGCCGTTACCCTTAGTTTTTCTCAGTCGATTTTGTCTCTTCATCTTCTAAAGTGATTGTTTTTAAGAGTTAGTGTTTGATTCAAGTTTTCTTCTTAGATTCATGCTTCTAGGGCAACTTTGACCCTGTCTGTTTGATTATTTTGCATTTTCTCTTCTCGGTTCTTTCTCCCTATTCGTGACCTTCAAGCTTCTTCAGGGCTCTTTAATGGCTTTATCCTCATAGAAAGCAAGAACTAAGGGTCTAAGCACCTTACCAATGGGTGATCTTTTGATTACAAAAGAGCACAAGAAAAGGTATGAGCAGCATTTTCAATTTCACAAAGTTATTCCTAGCAAATTTTTGGATTGGGATTCTTTTGCTGCAAGGACTATGCCTTTCATTGCTTATTTGAAAATTTTGGAGCTAAGAAATTTTGTGCAGTATAAGGGGAAATGGTCTGATGATGTGGTGAAAGCATTTTACTCCACTTTCCAATACAGGACAAGAGAAACTTGTTTACTGCTAAGGTCAGAGGACAAAAAATTCTAATTAATGAAGTGAAACTTGCTGTCATTGATATTCCCCCACCTGCGAATGGGATCTCTTTTTTTTTTTTCTAATCATCATCAATCCCTGAACTCTACTTTTACAATAGAGAAGAAACTTACAAAAATATTAACAGGGAGGCTGTCTTTTCTGGCCAATGTATCAAAATTGGAAATATGGATGCCAATGACCGCCTTCTGCTCAATGTGATTAATCATGTGTTGGTGAACAAACCTGACAATTAAGGTTCGGGTAGTGAATCTGAATACTTTTCCATGGCTTTCATTTTAAAGGGGATTCCGTTCAACATCCCATACTTCATAATGCAAAGGATGGCCTTCTATGCTTCAAAAAAGTAGCCCTTGCCTTATGCCGGTATCGTCTCTAAAGTTGTCAAGTATTGTAGAATCAATCATCATTTCAATATCATGAAATCTGCATCCATCATTGACTATAATTCATTAAGGCAGATGAACTTTCAGTCTGTTTGGTTCGCAATATAGAGTAGGAATGGAAAGGAAAAGAAGAATGGAATGGAAAGGAGAATGGAAAAGAGAAAAAAAGTTGTTTGGTTCGCAATGGAAAATAATGTGCAATAGAAAGGAATTAGTGAATAAATTTACTAGTTTACCCTTTGATATAATTTTCTCATTTTACTACAGAAATCTAAGAATCCTACAGATTTTGTCCTTTGCCCAAAAAATTTTCTGTTTATTCACTTAGGTCCTTAGCTAAAATTTTTCTTTTGTCATTTGTTTGATATAAACTTTTCTTTTACTTCATCGAGGTTCTTAGTTAAAGAATATATTTTTTCTTTGTTAAAATAATCCCTATAAACTTTTTAATTTATTCACTTTAGTCCCTATTAAAATAAAAAGCCCCCACAATAAACCCATGATTTTCAACTTTCTGTCCTAATCTCTTAGTCCACCATGCTCCACCATCTCATCCATCGATCCCCTTAAGTCCCCGTGCGGATCCTCCAACTCCATAACCACCACTACTGCATTGTTTTCCCTGAACCCAAACCCACATGCCTTAGGCTCAGTTGAGAAGCTTCTGGACTAGGAGGATGGTAAGGTTGCAAAGTAGTTAAACTGAGGAGCTTCGGTTTTGGTTTCGATTTAGAGAAAGCATTGTCAGTGTGCGGAGGTTTCTTGGTGGTCTTGAACAGAGAATATGGCAGCTTTAGTAATTTTGGCAATGAAGAAGGAAGAAGCTGCGATGGCGGTACTTCAAGCCAAGGTTTTGGGGGTGGACAAAGGTATGGAAGAGAAAAATGGTAACAGTGCATTTTCCACAATGATGAAGAACACATGCAACTAAAACAAGGAGAGAAGTAGAGGGTAGGATGATAATTTGCTGTATTTTCTAGACTAGAAAACTGGTTTTCTAGAGGTAGATGGATGAAAAGCGGATACAGGAAAATAAGCTACTTTTTTTTTCCAATGCAATGCTTCCTTTCCCTCATATCCTGCCAAAAAAGCTGATGAGATATTACTATGCATGGGAAAAATGTGTTCCTTTCCATTCGAGACCATGAACCAAACATACCATTTGAGTTTATTGGAAATGAATGGAAGTGAGCACCAAAAAACTTAGACATGAAGAGGGCCTGAGAAAGAAAAGAAATGAATATAGGTGCAAAAGACGAAGAGGGCAGTGAGAAAGAAGAGGAAGATGAAGAAGCAGCTGCAACGATCCTTCCACATCCATTGATCCATCATCTCATATACTGTGTGATTTATTGGATAACTCCAACTACATTCTGACCTTAATGGATTCAATGAGTACTCGACTAACCTGCTTAGAAGCTACCTCATCTACTCAAGCCTTGAAGATATTTAGTAACTGAAGGATATGGTTAGTGATCTACATCAAAGGGTTGAGTTGCCTTAAGGATTGATGATGAAAACTCCCTCCTTTTTTTGATGACAAAGGGGGAGGCAAAAGGGGAGAAGATAATAGCTCTTTTGTTATTTACATATGATGAACTAACATTAGAATTTTAAATTTTCCTTATGAGCTTTCTATTTTGGGTTTTGGTTTATGACTCTTATCCTTATGATTTTATTGAATATATGATGACTGGATATGGTTTTTAACTATGCATATATCTTTTGATTATTGCATTTAAATACCTAATGTTGCTTTGAATTTGAATTCCTTTATATTGGTCCTAATGCTATGTCATTGGCTATATTGCTTCTGCTGGATGCTGACTGTCACATCCCAAAAATTGAACATGTGAAAAGATACTACTCATTTGTTAAAATTCTCAAACATACGTTATTTACATATGTTCTGTAAGGTTTTACATTTAACCTTAATCATTCATTCCACACGACAGAATTATATGCATCTGATAAGCAAATATAAGCATACATAATCTGATGTTTTTATCTCATCGCAAGCCTAGGAGACCTATAGTAAGTACAGAGCGTTCCTAGTATCCACATCAATAAGTACTGGTATCCCATCAGACAGAAATAGAGGATAATTCCAAGGGACTTCTATTCTTCAAACGGATACTCTTCTTCTTTGTTTTCTGTATCTGAAAAGATAATCATAGGGAGCGTGAATTTATTTTAAAACTCAGTAAGTAAATAATTGTACTATATAAAATATCAAAAGTACAAATACCACATTTACTCATATAATTAATTGTCTTATACATCGAGTAGTATGGGACTCTAACCCTTTCAAACTCATGAATAAGATTTCATAGATATACACCGAGTAGTATGGGACTCTAACCCTTTCAAACTCGTGGATAAGATCTCATAGGTATACACCGAGTAGTATGGGACTCTAACCCTTTCAAACTCGTGAATAAGTTCTCATAGATATACACCGAGTAGTATGGGACTCTAACCCTTTCAAATTCATATTTACAATTTCATCTATTTACACCGAGTAATATGGGACTCTAACCCTTTCAAACTCGTGTATAGTTTTTCATCGTTATGCACTGAGTAGTATGGGACTTTAACCCTTTCAAACTCATATGTTAGATCCCGTAGATCTTTACTCATTAATAAGATAGTGAGAACTTCTCACATAGTACAATTTCCATGAAATAAAATCATTTATACATACGCTTATTCCTTTGAATTTCTGTAAAAAATATATCAATCATCATATATTGTCATATGAAAAATTGATCAATTAATATCCAAATAATATTGTAAATGGGACTTATATTGTACTTTGACTAGTAATATCAAATTAGCTTCGCAAGGTTATTCACTCACCTTGATGTTTGTCCAAGTTTACCTTGTTCCACACTAGAATTTATGTAGGAAAATTTCCTAGTAAAATATATTACAAGGAAACATAAGAAAGGAAACAAAATCACGAAAATACGCAAAAATTTTTGACTGCTACAGTAATGGTTTGCTACAGTAACAGTTCGATACAGTGCCGATTCGCTACAGTAACATTGACTGCTACAGTACCGTTGACTGCCGACACTACAGTACTGCTACAGTACTCGAAGAAACATTTTTAGATTTTTCCGAAATTTCTGGTCGCTACATTAACTCGGTTTTTGCAGAAGTTTTTGCAGAAATTTCTAACAATTTCATCCTTTCCTTTCTTGTTTCAAAACCAGAATTTCAACTCTTTTAACCGATTATAACTCAAATATAACTTCTAAAATAACTGAGATTCATGAATTATCATCAAAATCTTCAAGAACAAAACCTCCTCTGATCTTCTACGTAAACTGAAATTTGAGGAAAATAATGAGATTAAAGCTTACCTTTGATCCTTACAAAGCTTTTGAACCGAACAAATAATCAAAACTCTGAAGATCAAGGAAAGGATTTGAGAAGAGGATGAAGAAACGAGAGAAACTTCCACTGTTCAGTTTCCAGCTTTTCCTTCTGCGTGAGAAATGAGGAGGGTACTATTGAAGCTTTATATTAAATATTTCTAATGGGTTATTGAATAACCCATGGGTATCCATAACCCAACATCCAAACCCATCCAGTCAATTTACAATAAATGGACTAATTGACCATTGTTAAACCACTTTTCCATGAATTTCACCATTCTTAGAATATATCCCACATGGTGCAAATATTCAGTCCAGTCATTTAACTCAATTTTCATAAATAATATTCAAAGAGAACAATTAAATATGAAAATTAAAAATGACCAAAATAATTAACTAAAGTAACGTTGTAAAATTCTAAAATACTCTTAGGCGAATTATATTCCAAAATTAACGGGTATTACATTCTACCCCCCTTAAAAGAATTCGGTCCTCCGAATTAAAATCTTACCTCAAGTTTCAAATAAATGTGGATAGTTTTTCTACATTTCATCTTCTGCCTCCCACGTAGCTTCCTCGCGAGAATGATTTCTCCAAAGAACCTTGACAGTAGGAATTTCTTTAGTACGCAATTTCTTGACTTTTCTATCAAGAATAGCTACTGTACCTCTTCGTAGGTGAGAGTTTCATCAAAATGAACTTCTTGGGATTGAATGACATGAGAAGGATCAGGAAGATATTTCCATAGCATGGACACATGAAATATTGGATGAACTCCCTCTAGGTTGGAAGGTAGGTCTAGGCGATATGCCACATTACCCACTCTGTCAACAACCTCATATGGGCCAACATACCTCGGACTAAGCTTGCCTTTCTTCCCGAATCTCATTACTCCCTTCATAGGTGAGATTCGTAAGAAAACCATATCACCTATTGCAAATTCAAGGTCACGTTGTCGGTTGTCCGCATAAGACTTCTGTCTACTCTGTGCAGTTAACAACTTCTCTCTAATCAGTTTAACTTTATTTATATCTTCCTGAATCATCTCAGGTCCAAATATTTTGGTTTCGCCAAGTTCAAACCAACCTATAGGAGATCGACACCGTCTCCCATATAAAGCCTCAAAAGGTGCCATCTGAATACTGGCTTGGTAACTGTTATTATAAGCAAATTTAATGAGAGACAAATGATCTTCCCAACTTCCACTGAAATCCATTACACAAGCTCTTAGCATATCCTCTAAAGTCTGAATTGTCCTTTCGGAATGTCCATCAGTCTGAGGATGGAATGATGTGCTAAGATTCACTTTGGTACCCAAAGCCTCTTGCAAAACTTTCCAGAACCGAGAGGTAAACTGAGGTCCTCAGTCTGATATAATGGATATTGGTATACCATGAAGTTTTACTATTTCTTTAACATAAAGTCGAGCAAGTTTTGCTACACTGAAAGTGGTATGAACAAGAAGAAAATATGCTGACTTAGTAAGTCGATCCACTATGACCCATATTGAGTCATTTCCTTTTGTTGACCGGGGTAAACCTACTACAAAATTCATAGTGATTCTTTCCCATTTACATTCGGGAATATCTAGTTTTTGCATCAAACCAGGTGGTTGTCGATGTTCAGCTTTAACTTGCTGACAAGTCAAACATCGAGCTACAAAGTCAGTCACGTCTCGCTTCATGTCCTCCCACCAGTAAACTTGTTTCAAGTCCTGATACATTTTCACAGCACCAGGGTGTACAACGTATGGCGAACCATGAGCTTCCATTAAGATTTCATGTTTCAAAGATTCAATGTTGGGGACATAAAGTCTTCCATTAAACCATAAGACTCCTTCTTCATCTACCAAGAAACTTGGTGCTAGACCTTGCCTTGCCTTATCTTTGATTTTGACCATATCAATGTCATTTTCTAAAGTTGCTTTTACTTTTTCAACAAGGGATGATCTAACTGTTAAATGAGCTAGAAATGTACGTGACTCAGTGATCTCAAAGAATACTCTATCAGCTTCTAATTCTTGTAGTTCATGTATTAGAGATCTCCTTATAGTGGCAATGTGAGCTAAACTTCCTATAGACTTTCGACTTAGAGCATCAGCCACTACATTTACTTTACCTGGATGGTAAAGGATGGTACAATCATAATCTTTCAGAAGTTCCATCCACCTTCGTTGCCTTAGATTGAGATCTCTCTGCTCAAAAATGTACTTAAGGCTTTTGTGATCTGTAAAAATTTTACAAGTCTCCCCATACAAGTAATGTCTCCATATCTTTAGGGCAAACACTACAGCTGCCATTTCCAAATCATGAGTGGGGTAATTCAATTTATGCTTTTTAAGCTGACGTGAGCCATAAGCTATGACTTTACCATGTTGCATCAACACACACCCTAAGCCTATCTTTGAGGCATCACAGAATACAGAGTAACCCCCTGGTCCTGATGGTAGGATTAAGACTGGTGCAGAAGTTAAACACTCTTTCAATTGGGTGAAGCTTTGCTCACATGAATCATCCCAAATGTATTTAACATTCTTTCGGGTTAACTTATTTAATGGGAGAGCCGTCTTAGAGAAATCTTTGACAAAGCGACGGTAATACCCTGCTAAGCCAAGAAAACTACGTACTTCAGACACAGTTGTTGGTCTAGGCCATTGTTTTACTGCTTCAATTTTACTTGGATCTACATGAATACCTTCTTGGGAAATAACATGTCCCAAAAATGTTACATGACTCATCCAGAATTTACATTTTGAGAGCTTTGCGTACAACTGATGCTCTCTCAAGGTCTGAAGCACTATTCTCAAATGTTCAGTATGTTCATCATGACTCTTTGAATACACCAAAATATCATCAATAAATACAATTACAAACTTATCAAGGAATGATTTGAACACTCTGTTCATTAAATCCATCAATGCTGCTGGTGCATTTGTCAACCTAAAAGACATCACAAGAAACTCATAATGTCTATACCGTGTACGAAAAGCAGTCTTAGGTATATCATCATTCTTAATTCATAACTGATGATATCCAGACCTTAGATCAATCTTTGAGAAGTATTTTGCTCCTTGAAGCTGATCAAACAAATCATCTATCCTTGGTAAAGGATACTTATTCTTCACTGTGACTTTATTCAGCTGACGATAATCTATACATAATCTCATAGAACCATCTTTCTTTTTCACAAAAAGAACAGGAGCACCCCAAGGTGAAAAACTTAGGCGAATGAACCCTTTGTTTAACAAATCTTCCAATTGTTCTTTGAGTTCTTTTAGCTCAACAGGAGCCATACGATAAGTTGGAATAGAAATTGGTCGTGTGTCTGGGACCAAATCAATACTGAACTCAATATCTCTTTCTGGCGGTAATCCAGGTAAATCTTCTGGGAACACATCTGGGAATTCATTAACCACATGAATGTCTTCTAACTTCTGTTCTTTCTTTTCTAAATCTTTGATAAAAGTTAGAAATCCCTGACATCCCTTTCGCAACATACGCCGGGCACTTAACATAGATATCATGTTGCAAGGTACATCACTTCGATCTCCTTGAAACACAAAATTACTCCTCCCCGGCATATTAAAGGAAATAATTTTATCACGACAATTTATAGTAGCATGACAAGAAGATAGCCAGTCCATTCCTAAAATCACATCAAAATCTAACATATTGAGAATCATAAGATCTATCTCAGTTTCCATGCCTCCAACGATTATTTTACAAGAACGATAACATGTTTTAACCATCAAAGTCTCTCTCATTGGTGTGGAAACCAAGAATGGTTCTTTAAGAGTAATCGAATCAAATGCAAATCTCTTGGCAAATAGGGGCGACACATATGAGTGAGTAGAACCGGGATCAAACAAAATACGTGCAGCAAAAGTATTAACAGATAATATACCTGTAACTACAGCATTGGATGTTTGAGCATCCTGTCGGGTTAGAGCATATACTCTTGCATTTCCTCTGCCAGCAGCTTGTTTTCCACGGTCACCTTGGCTTCTTCCAGAACCTCTTCCCATACTACCCCCTGTTGAAGGGGTTGGTGTTTGAGTAATAGATTGTGGTCGAGGTGGCAAAGTAGACCCTTGACCTGGTATTGTCATGAGCTGAGGGCACTCCCTTATCAAATGTCCTTTTTGTCCACAGTTAAAACAACCTGTACCAACAGTGTTTAACCTGCATTCCCCGAAGTGAAACTTTCCACATTCAGGACACTGAGGTTTCTTCCTTCTAGCTTGAGTACCTCCTCTACTATAAGAACTAAAACCACCCCTGCTCTCTGAACGAGGCTTAGCCACACTGGCTGTAGAATAAGATGACTTAGTAGGAGTGGCTGGAGCATGTTGTGATGCAGTAAAGGGTTTCAAAGTCCCTAAGTCTTCCCCTTGATCAAAAGATCTTTTATATCTAGCTTTCTTCTTTTGTCGATATTCTTTTTTATTCTTTGATTTCCTTACCATAACCAATCTGTAAAACTCCGTCCACATAACTGGCGGTGCGCCTTGAATTCTAACTTTCTTCCAGTTCTTCCACCATTTACCAGCCCTACCCTTTAACTGAAATGAAGTGAATTCTACCTTTTGAGTAGGAGAACACCCTATAGCATCACAGATTGCTCCACAATCTTCAAGGAAACATTGTGGGTCCTCTTTGGGATTTTTCCCTGAAAAAGTAGGAGGCCTCATTTTCTGGAATTCAGACATTTTTACCTCCCTTACGTTATCTCCTCCAGCTAATTGAGCTGGTGGTACAATTTCAGCTTCAACAATAGGAGGATCCACTGGCAGGTTAGCTTGTGCAGCTCGACCTCTCATTTCAGCCTCAAATCGGTCAAATCGTTCATTCATCAAATTAATCACATGTGCAATAGTTGCATTACCAACGTGAGCATCAGGTTCGACTCTCCTTGCTTGCTCACTAGTTGCGCCCTTAGTACTTTGAGCATGTAAACTATCACCACAGTTAGGATCATCTTACACATGTACTGGTGGAATTATGGCCCTCCTTGGACCCATATGCTCATTATTATTAGAAGATCCTTCTGACATTGATCTGTCACAGATCTACACACATAACAAACAATTTTCAGACATAAACAAAATATCACTTACTAGCCCCACTGAGAAGTTATCTATAAAATGACGTTATACTCTACAAGGTCTTTTATGGAACCTAATCCTATTGTCATGCCGCGGCTCATGACAATAGGGAAGGGCCCACAAAGATCACTTTGCTCTGTACTATATAGGGGACCTCTCAAACCTATCCTCTGATACCAAATTGTCACATCCCAAAAATTGAACATGTGAAAAGATACTACTCATTTGTTAAAATTCTCAAACATACGTTATTTACATATGTTCTGTAAGGTTTTACATTTAACCTTAATCATTCATTCCACACGACAGAATTATATGCATCTGATAAGCAAATATAAGCATACATAATCTGATGTTTTTATCTCATCGCAAGCCTAGGAGACCTATAGTAAGTACAGAGCGTTCCTAGTATCCACATCAATAAGTACTGGTATCCCACCAGACAGAAATAGAGGATAATTCCAAGGGGCTTCTATTCTTCAAACGGATACTCTTCTTCTTTGTTTTCTGTATCTGAAAAGATAATCATAGGGAGCGTGAGTTTATTTTAAAACTCAGTAAGTAAATAACTGTACTATATAAAATATCAAAAGTACAAATACCACATTTACTCATATAATTAATTGTCTTATACATCGAGTAGTATGGGACTCTAACCCTTTCAAACTCATGAATAAGATTTCATAGATATACACCGAGTAGTATGGGACTCTAACCCTTTCAAACTCGTGGATAAGATCTCATAGGTATACACCGAGTAGTATGGGACTCTAACCCTTTCAAACTCGTGAATAAGTTCTCATAGATATACACCGAGTAGTATGGGACTCTAACCCTTTCAAACTCGTATTTACAATTTCATCTATTTACACTGAGTAATATGAGACTCTAACCCTTTCAAACTCGTGTATAGTTTTTCATCGTTATGCACTGAGTAGTATGGGACTTTAACCCTTTCAAACTCATGTGTTAGATCCCGTAGATCTTAACTCATTAATAAGATAGTGAGAACTTCTCACATAGTACAATTTCCATGAAATAAAATTATTTATACATACGCTTATTCCTTTGAATTTCTGTAAAAAAAATATATCAATCATCATATACTGTCATATGAAAAATTGATCAATTAATATCCAAATAATATTGTAAATGGGACTTATATTGTACTTTGACTAGTAATATCAAATTAGCTTCGCAAGGTTATTCACTCACCTTGATGTTTGTCCAAGTTTACCTTGTTCCACACTAGAATTTGTGTAGGAAAATTTCCTAGTAAAATATATTACAAGGAAACATAAGAAAGGAAACAAAATCACGAAAATACGCAAAATTTTTTGACTGCTACAGTAATGGTTTGCTACAGTAACAGTTCGATACAGTGCCGGTTCGCTACAGTAACATTGACTGCTACAGTACCGTTGACTGCCGACACTACAGTACTGCTACAGTACTCGAAGAAACATTTTTAGATTTTTCCGAAATTTCTGGTCGCTACATTAACTCGGTTTTTGCAGAAATTTCTAACAATTTCATCCTTTTCTTTCTTGTTTCAAAACTAGAATTTCAACTCTTTTAACCGATTATAACTCAAATATAACTTCTAAAACAACTGAGATTCATGAATTATCATCAAAATCTTCAAGAACAAAACCTCCTCTGATCTTCTACGTAAACTGAAATTTGAGGAAAATAATGAGATTAAAGCTTACCTTTGATCCTTACAAAGCTTTTGAACCGAACAAATAATCAAAACTCTGAAGATCAAGGAAAGGATTTGAGAAGAGGATGAAGAAACGAGAGAAACTTCCACTGTTCAGTTTCCAGCTTTTCTTTCTGCGTGAGAAATGAGGAGGGTACTATTGAAGCTTTATATTAAATATTTCTAATGGGTTATTGAATAACCCATGGGTATCCATAACCCAACATCCAAACCCATCCAGTCAATTTACAATAAATGGACTAATTGACCATTGTTAAACCACTTTTCCATGAATTTCACCATTCTTAGAATATATCCCACATGGTGCAAATATTCAGTCCAGTCATTTAACTCAATTTTCATAAATAATATTCAAAGAGAACAATTAAATATGAAAATTAAAAATGACCAAAATAATTAACTAAAGTAACGTTGTAAAATTCTAAAATACTCTTAGGCGAATTATATTCCAAAATTAACGGTTATTACACTGACCAATTGAAAATTATTTCTGCTGTGCTCGTGAAGTTTCTATATTTCCAAAAGGGAACTCTTAAGCAATCAAGAAGGGGATTGCAAAATTTTCTTAGCACACCCTTAACCTTTTTGAAAATTTTGTTAAAGAAAAAGGTTATGAAATTTAGGGGGAGTTTCACTTCTTTTGAAATCAAAATTATTTATCAAAATATCCTACTTATTTTAATTTGTTTGTCATCATTAAAAAGGGAGAGATTGTTAATCCCATTGCATTTAAAGCAAATATTCAAAATTTAATGATTAACAAATTAATTAAAATAAGATATTCCTTTACCATTTAATAAACATCTTTTTCAGGAATAACATCAAGATCAAGGCATCAAGAGCTTAAAAGAAGTATCTTTATATTTTGCCTTAGGATTTTTTGTAGAAGCATTTGAAAGACAAGAGAAATTATTTTGAAATATCAAAGAATGTTTCAAACAAATTTTGAAAAAGGTAGAACAAGTACTGATGATGGTTGTCATACCCCCAAATCCAAGAACATGACCGACACGGTGTTGGGATCCACACCACCACTATAAGCCTGATTTCGTACGCACTGGCACTCAGAATATAATAAATTAAAATCTTCTCATCATAGAGCTCATAATAACCTTAAGGTCATATTCACTACAAAGCAACTCAAAGAACACAATGTACTCAATATCAAAGTCATCCAAATTGGATAAGATTGAGGACTTGGAGGCTTCGCTACTCTCGTACGAAGTCTCACTTACAAAGAAAAAACCTGCAAAGGTACACCAATGCGGGTGAGTACAAAAAAAATATTCAGTGAGGAAAATAATAATCAGAAGTAGAATGGAACCTGTGTACAGCTCATAGGGATGAGTTGGAAGAAGATCTCACCTAAAAATTTACCGTTGAACCAACACAAATCTTCACTATACACTCACATAGTTAAATACAAACAATCCAAAACAACATCATTAGTAAACAAGGCATAACCAACAATAAATGGCCCAATTCAGTGTAGGATATAAACCATTCATACAAGCATAATGCTTCATCCAAGGCATACTAAATTATTAATATACACGTATATATATATATATAATATTCATATGAATAGATATCTATACACCATAAAATGTTTATCGTCTTTCCTTCACAGGGTGGTTATAAAATGTTCATCACCTTTCCTACCAAGGCAGCATCCCCGAGCATGGCATTTCTAAGGGGTAGGGTTGCTAAGCCACATCGTGACCTGTTATCAGACCGTTCCACTGACAACTCATTGATGCATCATTCCAACATCTTTGGTCCTTTAGACCAATTTAGTCCCATAGGCTTTTCATACAATCCACATACAGCACAAGCTGTAGCTTTCAATTTAAGGAGTGCATCTTCAATATTTCATGCCATTTCAACGTAAAAATAAAGTGAATATAACAGAGAATGACTATCTTGTTGACATAAGGTTTAATAGCACACAAGGTAATTCCACTGTTAACACATAAGATCAACCAACACATAAGGGTCACTCATGTATGTTCACACTTTAAATATCTAAACACAATTACATGTGGCATGAATGTAAATAATGAAACTCACCTGTAATTAGTTTATCTCACCTGTAAACTACCTTGACACTCAAGAAACCTCATTTCACCTAATGTGAATAAAACATTAGATGTATTATGACAAGGAACTATTCATCCATGTTACGCAACTCATCACATAATGCTAATAACTACATACATGTATAGCACCTCATTTATTAAAATCTCAAAGTAGCCAATGTAATTCCCATAACCAAGCTAGGACTCTTCCACTTTGTCCCATTTCTAGCAATTGTGGTCACCCATGGTGTTATTAGGAGGTTTATGTGATCAGTTTTCCTATTTCCTCAATTTCACACAAATTGTATTTATACAAAAGAAATACACACATACAAAGATATATATATATATATATATATATATATATATATATATCCTCTAGATACTCCACAATTCATGGCACCATTAACTCATGGGATAAAATTTCAATGCATTAAGAAAACAAGGTTCTTCCACCTCAAAGAAATGGGAGACAATTATCATTCTCAATAGTTGATATAGCACATCTAACGCCATGTATAAATTTAGAATTTCCATAATGTTATCTCCAATATAATTTTATCACCACTTAAAGAGGAGAGAGTACATCTCCTAGACCCTTTGAGTTATTTCCTTTCTAACAATGAAAGTATGTAAATTCATTAATATAAAATCCATCCACTAGGTGTGAATTAAGCAAAGTAGAATAATTCCCTCACCTGGATTCCATGCTCACCATTGCATCCTAAAGGTATGAAAGATGCATCAAAGAAGCCATCTCTATAAAGTAACCATGTGAAAACATGTCAGGGTTACCAATTAGAAAAATTCCCTACCGCTACTCACGACCTTTACTCACTCCTTTGGTCATAACTCATAAAAAATAAAGGATTTTGAACATAATGTTATTCCATTAGAAACTAGACTCAAAAATATTTCCAACGATATAAGATTTGTTAAAAATGGAGTCTGAATGAAAGAGTTATGACCATTTGAAGAAAGGTCCAAGAAAAGCACTACAACCTGACCTCAGCATAGATGGTACCTGGCGCCACAACATTCTTCCTTGTGATCCTTTCTGTAGTGTGGTGCACCACACCTGGCACCTAGGTGCCATGATCCTGACCCTCGTGATTTTCTCTCGATTTTGAGTCAAAATCGCTTAAATCTTCATTATTTCTCTTGATTTCTTCCATGGGTTTTCATCCTTGATGTTCAACTAATATTTTGACACCAAAAACTCAAATTTAAAGCAACAATCCAACCAAAATTATCAAATCCCACAAATATGCCCTAAAATCCAAAAATGGAAAACAAAAAAGAAAAGAGAAAGTTGTTCACCTTGTCCTCCTTGCTTTTCTGGCGTGGTGGCTCACTGGAGCTCGGCCTCTCACTAGAGGTGGCCGCCATATGATTGGGTGGAGGCTTGGTGGTAGAGGGTGAAGATAGAGAGTGACTTGAGTGAGTGGGAGGGAGGAAGGCTTGAGAGAAAAGAGAGGTCAAGTAAATAGGATGTGAGTGAGGAGCTTAATACAAATAGTCATCAAGAAGAAATTACCTCTTTGCCTTCAGATCAGCCCGTGATCAATTTTTTTTGCAGTGGTGTACTCATAATTTCCCCAACTCTGATATTTTCCTTTTTCTTGAACACAACACACATCCCACCACCATCTTCCTCTATTTTCTTGATGTATCACATAATTATCCTCATCTTCACTTTAGTCCTTCCACCGACCTTGTAACCCTCCACACCTCTTAGTCATGTGTTCATCCTCATCCCAAGATTGCTATATGATTTTATATGCCTTGACACTTTAAATCCTTAAATTTTGCTCTCCAAAACAACGAAAAAATTCATGCACCCAAAATACTCCTTAGGAAATTCCAATGAACTAATATTCAAAAATAGTGGATATTACAACGGTTATTGAGCCTTAGAAGTTAAAATGTTTTTGAAAATCCTTATTTCTCAAAGTTCCAGTACATTCCAGTCGACTAATACTAAAGCCCAGTTGACTGCTTGCTTTTGGTTAGACTTTTAAATTTCAGCTAAGGCTCTGTAATGTATCAGTTGATTAATTGATATTAACAGTCTACTAGTTCCCTTATGTTACTTACCAATCAATTGATAGATTTTTACCGGTTGACTACTAAGTCCTGGAGTAAATTTGATTCTAGGCAACAGAAGGTTACCAGTTGACCACTTGGTACTTACCAGTCGACTGCCAGCTCATTAAAGTGTGCTAGTCGACTGTCATAGACTTACCAATCGACTAGTAGCATGATAACATCAATACCAATGACTATTTTTTGAAGATATTTGTTGATATCATTCTTGATCCTTTTCCAATGGATCTTTTACACCATGGGCTATATATATTAATCTCAGAAGTTGTCAAATCAACAAGAAAACATTCAATTTGCCTCTAAAATTTCTAAATCAGTCTCTTGCCAATCAATTGCCTTTAGAGAGCTTATCTTTTGTATATCTACTCTATTTTAGAGAGTTGCTTCTGTTCATCTTATTCTTCTGATTGTATTGCTCAAGGACAGTTTTCTTGAGGTCGTGTTTGAGTAAAAACTTAGTGTAAAGGAGAGAGACACCCTTGGGAAAGAAAAGTTCTCTGTTGTAGTGGATCATAAGTGCCCAATTTGCATAAACTTATGGTTGATAGTGAAATACTCAAGAAGTTATGTTGAGGACTGGATGTAAGCTTGGTTTAAGCTGAACCAATATAAATATTTGTGTCAACTTCTTTTTCCATTATCTTTTCTATTGTTTGTTACTTTATCTTTGATTAGTTGCACTCTATATTTATTCATCTTGACATTGCTCTATTTTTTTTTTACTGTCTTACAAATTGGCTTTGTTTTCAAAACCTCTTGAATTTCTAACTAGTTCTTCAGAAATTTTTTTATAAACCTAATTCATTCCCCTCTTAGCAGCTAGCCATTTATATCAGGTGTATGTATGGTGCTCTTATGTATTGTGTGCAAGGTTGGCTTAGGGTTTATTAAAGAGAGAAGGGGGATGACAAGGGGAGAGAGAGAGAGAAATAGCGATGGGAGAGAGATAGGGAGAGAGGCGATGGCTAAGAGAGGGAATGATAATGGTTTCTAGATTAGCTTAATTTATTTTAGATGGAAGTTTGTTTATTTGAATTAATTCCAATCAATTTGAATAGGTTTGAAAGTTGAATTAAGTAGTAGATAGTTTTTTAAGTATCTGATTAGTTTAATTTTATTTGAATTGAAAGCTGTTTAATTAAATTTATTTATAGATAAGTGTTGGTCGTTACTTAAACTATTTTAATGATTAATTAGGATTTCCAAATCTTATTTATAAGATTGTGTTAGTTTAAGAATATTTAGTTAACCTTTTAGTTCATTTGATTATGAATAATCTTTTGCATTATCTTGTGTGGACCATAATGCCGTAACATATATTATCTTTTTTTTTTGTATTTCGAACTCATGTTGCTACTAGAGGTAGATCTTGTTTGATTTACATCTTCTTTTATTAACTATCTTCTTGATGTTATATTCCTATTTATCTTCATCTCTTCTTTTGCTAAATTTTTAATTAACTTAAATATCCAATCATAGATTTGTGTAAATAAAATCTAAGATCTAATTAAATCTTGGGAGATATATTTTCAGATTTAATGCCCTATAATTGTTTATTAATTATCTTTCTAGAATGTATGGTCTTACTAATTTATTTGTTTAAATTTTGAAATTTTTTTTAATATTCAAATCCTAGATTAATCTAAGATTTAGTTTAGATTTGTTGAAGATATTTTCCAAAACTATTTATTAGAAGTATTTATCTTTAGATCTCATATTATCTTAGATTATATTAGTGTAGATAATTCCTAACTATTTTTATTTAATTATAGAATTACCCATTAGTTATTTTCTATTACAATTAATTTAATATCACTAATCCATTTACGCCTCCCCTTATTCTTTTATTTATGAGAAAAGTATACTTAATGTCTCTAACGTTTACATGGATTTTCATTTATATCCTTAAACTTTTTTTGGTCAAATATGTCTCACATGTTTCAAAAATTTACAGATATGTCCTTTTTTCTAACACCGTAAGTGGGTTAATTGAATTGCTGATGTGGCACATGACATGGCTAAAATATTTGCCACGTCATGTGCCACGTGGCCACATACTAAAAAATAACCAAAATACCCCTGAGGCTATTTAATATTTGTGACATATTTCATCATGACACGTGGCACCAACCACATCGTGACACATGGCACCAATCACGTCGTGACACGTGGCACCCCATTTTGAAAATAAAACTTCACAATTTCATTGCCAAGTCTCGAACCAATGACTTACTAGGTGGAAAAAGAAGGCTTTTGCCATTAAGCCAATAGCAATTTCTTGTCTTATATACTCAACAAATTATTTATAAAGTCATTATTAGGGACATGAATGAAAACGTGTATAAACGTTAGGGCCATGAAATATGCTTTTTATTCATGTTCCTAAGATTGCTTTTATATATTATTTGTTGAGTATATAAGACAAGAAATTCCCATTGTCTTAATGGCAAAAACTTTCTTCTTCCACCAAGTAAGTCATGGGTTCAAGCCTTGGTAATGAAATTGTGAAGTTTTATTTTCAAAATGGAGTGCCATGTGTCACGACGTGGTTGGTGCCACGTGTCACAACGTGATGGTTCCATGTGTTACGATGTGGCTGGTGCCACGTATTGTTTAGTGCCATTTGTCATGCCATAATTGGTGCCACGTGTTGTCTGGTGCCATTTGTCATGCCATAATTGGTGCCATGTGTCATGATTGGTTGTGCCACGTGTCACGATGGAATATGTCACAAATATTAAATAGCCTCAGGGGTATTGTCATTTTCTAACATGTGGCCACGTGTCATATGACGTGGCAAATATTTTAGCCATGTCATGTGCCACGTCAGCAATTTCGTTAACCCACTAACGATGTTAGAAAAAAAGGACATATCTGAAAATTTTTGAAACATGTGGGATATATTTGACCAAAAAAAGTCTAGGAACATAAATGAAAATTCATGTAAACGTTAGGGACATGAAGTATACTTTTCTCTATATTTATTTTAATGTATTAATAATTCTCTTATTTTAATTTCTTTTACTGATATTTACTTATTTCCTAACTATAATAATAATAATATGTTCTAACAACAATATTTTGAGATTTAGAAGTCATTTTTCATTTCTTATTTCACATCACGGTTCCCTATAATATTCCCTACCTATTTCTACCTTTTATTTAACCATTCGCCTCACCCCAACAAACTTTTTGTTTTCACTTTAGTCTATACAATTTTCACTTTAGTCATTGTATAGCTTAGCACCATATATCGCAAGCCTACAACCCGAAATCACATCACATAGCATCATCACATCACAATGTCATGTCACACACACAATTTGCAATATCGATACTTGTGAAATAAAATTCAACAATTTATAGAAAATCAAACGGTGGGTATTACAATAATTTCATAAGATAGAAGTAATATTTTATTGGTGTATATTGTTGTATTTTATTTTAAGATAGGACATGGTAGAGAAAATATGGTTTGTCTACAAAATTGGAAAATATTATTTTTATTAATTTTTCTCAAAAACTATTTTTGGAAAATTTTAAAAATAATTGTCAATTATATTGTGTTATTTTAAGGTAGAAAAAAATAATATATAATTATAAGTAATTAATGAATTAATATATATTTAATATATAAATAAACAATATAATTAGAGTTAGTTAGTAATATATAATAACAACTAATTATTTAATTTACATTTAATGTATAAATTAAAAGGTGTGCAACTCACCATGAATTGGTGGTCGACTCACCATGAATTAAAATAGTGGAAGACTCACCATGAATTGGCTTAGAAATACCTTCAATTTACCTAAGGGGTCCTATCTAGATCTAAATCATTGTCATTTGCTTCTATCATTAGGTTATCAATTTGCAATACCTACTTGTATCTTTAATTTATCATTTATTATTTGGTATTTATTATTTCAACTTATATATTTATTTGTAAACATTCTAGTTTGAGAGGTGTTAGAGGCAGTTTCGAACAGATATCTTCGAACAATTTGAGTTGAGGATGTGCAATATTATTACTGCCATGGACGAGCTGAGAGACTATATGTTTCTTCATCTAGCTACGTTCACTCAACACCTATCCCTTATAGTGCAAGCTATACACCGAGTGCATCTATACCATTTCAAAGTGTGACTTTAGCCAACTATCAAACCCAGTCTAACGTTGATGCAGTGGTGCCAGTCCCTCATAAATAGGAGTTGATGTCTTTAGTTCTTCATCGTATGTGCTAGTGCCCCCAACAGAAGGTGACTTCTATAGTAACACAACCTCAGTATGACTTTTCATCATTATTTACTAATGCTACAGTAGATAATGTTGCATTTGGAATGCAATTCATGACATCATATCACCTAATGCCCTCAATTCAGTCACCCTGAATTGGATTTGAATTCTCAACTTAACATGCTAGATGTAGGAAGAGAAGAAGACAATGTTCGTGGTAAGAACTCTACAAGAAAAAGCAAAATTAGGGACGAAATAAATTCTATCTCAAATTTCATCTTTGAAATATTGAAAATCTGTATCAAAATCTAGTATGAAAATATGAGGCAGAATTTATTCTGTCTCTAATTTCCGTCTCTAATATATTATTCAATTTTGTTTTTGTTATTAGAGACGGAATAAATTATGTCTCAAATTCCATCTCTAAAATTTTGGAAATCCATCTCAAAATCTAGTCCGAAAATCTAAGACATAATAAATTTTGTCTCTAATTTCGTCGGAGATTAGAGACGAAATAAATTTTGTCTCAAATTTTGCTAGTCCCACCTCGGCCAAATTAGAAAATGAGCCTCTACCTTTGCCTATATATAGTGTTGCCTCCTACCTTTTCCAAAATAAAGTGCTCAGTTGACACTCTTGTCTTTAGAAGGCTAATAAATAAATGTGCCTTCCAATTTAGTTTTATTTAATGTGGCTAAACTTTTTTGCTTGGCCAAATTTGACCGATTCAACAATCCACTGGCCAAATTTTTTCCTACATGTTTTGAGAATTTGAGACAGAATTCGGGATGGAAAAATCCCTCCATGATTTGAGACAGAATGTATTTTCTGTCTTTAATTTTTTACAATGACAAAATCAGAGACGGATTTTTACTTAATTAGAGACAGATTTTTTCGCCTATGATCTATGATTTTCTAGTAGTGGAAGAAGAGCGTGGTCAAGAACAATATGGTCAAGAAGAAGAACCGAGACATCGATGGTCAAATTAGACAATTACATGGCTACATTGTGGAACTGGTAGTCATTTCTTTTATATCATATCTTGCATTAATTGTATATTATATTGTTTTGTTTATTTATATACTAAATATACATTATCTTAAGAAAAATTATCTTAGAAAATTAATTCTATTACCTTATGAAATTCTGTATCTAAAAATAAGTTTCATGATTATACAACATTATATACTAATATATGCGAAGTCCATACAAACACACTACATACCAAACAAATATTCAAAATTTTTATTTTAAATAGTTTTTTTAACATCAAAAGAAAATCTTAAGTATTATTTCACTTACCCAATGGTAAATTTCATGTATTTTTAAATATGAAACAAAATAGAAATTATATTTTATGAATTCAAATTTATATACTATTTGTTAAAATTATTTTAATTTTAGAAAACAAAATTTAAAAGTTTTTGTACTAATTATATTTATTCCATAAATTATATACTAATTTTTGTACAATTAAAATTTATACACTATTTGTTAAAAAAAACTTGTACTAATTATTTAAAAATTTAGAAAATAGAAGCAAAAAATTTTAGTACTAATTAAAATTATATTTTCCAAATTTAAATTCAAATTTAATATAACTTCAACTTATTTTATACTAAAAAACATAATTTCTTAAATTAATATTTATTTCAAAAATTATTTTTCTATATAAAATATATTTTTCAAATTCAAATTTCTGCACTATTTTTTATATAATAATTATATACTTTTTCTCTAAATAAATCAAATAGATTTATCTGAATAATATTATTTATTATTTTTTAATTTCTGTGAGTTTCTTTCAAAATTTTTTCAACTACAAAGAATTTATTATTTTATTTTTAAAATTTATTAAAAAAAATTGTGAGACACCACGAACGAGACGCCGTGTCTCACCAATCTATTTGAATCAATTGATTCGAACAGATTGGTGACTCACCTTTTGTATAAAAAAAATAAATACTGAGACAGTAATTTGAAAATAAAATGCTGAGACTTGGTTGTTAGAGGTCAAGCTTCAGTCAAGCTTAAAAAAAAACGGTTCGATGTGACCGAAAGTGTAATATATGGCAAAATATTTTTGAGTGTAGCATTTGACTAATCTTTTTTGCAAAAGTGTAACATTTGACCAAATGAGTAAAAATTACTGGGAGACAAAAATGAGAGAGAAAATATTTTTTTAAAAAAAAGAAGAGATAAAAGTATTTTTTTAGGTAAAGAATTGTTTGAGGAAGGAACAGAATAAACAAGAGAGTCAAGAAAAAAAAAAGACAAATAACATGAGAAGTGTTTGTGTTACTGTATATTTATGTTAGACACAAGAAGGGGGTTGAATTGTGTAAAAAATCTTTTCTCAATCTATCTTTCAATCAATGTTTAAATAAATTACTTTGATAGACACGAGTTAGTAAGGAAAGGTATACACAACAAGTTTAAAGAGGTTCAAATACAACTACTTAGATCCTACGTCCTCCTCCCAATGCGTTCAAGCAAAGGGGTTTTACTATAAATTCAAGGTCCTAAACTTTACAAGAAAACCTCTTAAGGTACAAGGTTCCTAAACTTTTACTTCCTAAAGAAACAGACCAGAAATGTTTTATCTAAGGAAAATAAATTACAATCTTTCTCAAGGATCAGCTCACAAGCTTTTACTACATTCTTAAAGCAACTAAACTACTCAGAATAAGATGAAGAAAATGAAATATAAACTCTCTTTCTAAAAAGCAGTAATTGCACTCAAGCTCAAGCTCACACAGAGCAGCAGACTGAATTTTGAGAGAGGAGTAGGTGAGATGAATGAATACACTAATCAATTTTTGCACAGCTTTATTGATACCCACCGATGCAGCAGCTCCTGACTTAAATAGAACCCCACTGTTATTGAATGCTCTATGCTCTCTAATCTTCTCTGTTAATATACAACACAGCCTAGCAACAAAGATAGTACGAGGTATCACAGAAAAGGCAAGCAGAGCTTTCAGAACATATACCCAGGAGCTGCACTTAACTTTCTTTGTTCTTGACAGCTCATTTTTTCATGCTGAGGCTTTGGACGGCTTTATATTCTGTTCATCTCCTTGGTTGCAGAGCATAGGATAGACAAAAGGTTGTTAGAGTATTATATAATATCAAAAGTCAAACAAAAACTTTATGTAAGGAATAGAGTGGGCCAAACAAAATACATGGGCTTTTAGTTTTGTTCTTGCAAGATGGCCCAAAACAAATATTATCAAATATACTAGAGTAGGCTTAAATATATTTACAACCATTAGGATTTAAATATATTTATCCCAACAATTTATTTTAGACTAATTTTAATTACTTTTTTAAATTATTGAAATTATATACTTTATATATTTTTTTTAAATTATACTTTAGAGTACAACAATCAAATTAGTAAAGAAACTTTGTTAAAGAGAAAAAGGTTTGGTATTGTGATTGCGCAAATGAGAGAGAACACCTATAATAATGGAGAGCCACACCTAAAAATCTCAAGTTAGTTAGTGAGCCTCAATTTTGTTAAGTTCAATTTGTTAAGACTCACTTAATCACACATCCTAATTTAAAAAAAGAATTAAAAAAATACAATAGCAAATCATTTTTACAATGCACCATGTGACCAGCAAGTATTGGGTCTAGTGAAAAATATTAATTGCCCATAAGGAAGCAAACCAAGATTCAAATCTACATTAAAACCAACGAATGTTGAGTGTAACAGAAGGAGCTAGTCTTTCACAAAGTGGTAAATTTATATTCGAATCCCTAATGGGAGAAGTGCTTACATTTAGTGCCTAATAATGTCTCGAGTAAGATTGCTTTTAGTAAAAGATACCTATGGGAAACCAAAAAAAAAAACTTAAAAGAGACACCCATATTTAACACCTATAATACCTCAAACAATATTGTCTCCAATGAAAGATACATAAGAGGAGGGGAAAAAAAACAATTGTTGATGCAACTTTTCAAAGAATATGTTTTTGATTAATGATAGTTTTATGGAACTTAACTTTGAGGACCCTAGAACGCGTCAACCATCTAATGCAGAAAATTTTCCATATAAAGCAATGACAAAATCTGGGAGTTATTATAGAATATATTTAAGTGCAGAAATATTATATGTGAATCCATGAAATCTGGAGAAATCAATCAAGAAGATGGTGATTAAATCAAATCAAACAAAAGGATCTTGGAATTAATGAAGATCGCACAATTAAGGAATCAAGTCACAAGCATCTTGCAAGGATTAAGCATTGACTTCATGCAGTAAAGAGAACATCAAGACCATATTTGGATTGATAAGAAAATTAGCTACAATCAAGGAATATTCGAAAAGTAAAATTTTTATAAATAATTTGAGGACCCTGAAAATTCAGAAATCATTAAAAGAACGATTTATCTCATTTAAAGAATCATAAATTAGAAGAAGCTCCACACCAACGACTATCTCATGGAAGGGTATACAAAGGAGACTAATACTCAACTCAAACAATCAAGAGAGGAAAAGGAGAAAGCTTATTACACTATTGCTATTTGTGCTTGTGCTGTTGCACCTATTAATTCTTGTAATTCTTCAAGAGAGCTTGTTCTAAGATCATATACTCTGTGAGAGAAAGTTCTTCTATTCTTAAGTTCTTGTGAACCATCTAATTCTTTCTCTTGTATTTTGTCCCGGTAGTGGACTGTGTTTGTAGGCCCTGGAAGTTAGACCTTAGTTGATAAGTGTAAAACTCATGGGCTAATTCTTTTTAGAGGAAATGTTGCTTGGTTAAAGGTTTGCTAGGGACCCATGAAGGCTTAGTAGTAAGAATCATAAAAGCAGGGCCCTGCTAATCTAAACTTGAAGGTTGCTAAGTTGCTTAACATTAAAAAAAAAAAAAAAGGTAGTTGAACCTCAAGTCAGTTATTCTTGTAGTTCTTATTTGTTACCATAAATAAAACTTTCAATACTATATGTTTTAAGAAGTGGATGTAAGAGTATCTTATAGATACAACGGAATCACTATACTTCTTAGTGTACTTTACTTTCTGTCATTTCTTATTCTGCATAAAATTGAGTTTTAAGCACCAAAATCTTTAGAAGACCCTGAAACTATTTTCATGACCCTGACACATTTTAAAAAAAAGTAAATATTTGCGAAAAAGTTTTGTATACTCAATTCACCCCCTCTTGAGTACACTCCTGCACTAACAACAATCACTATATGTGATTAATATTAGTTAATACATTTATTGATCATTTGTATAGATAGATTGGTCAAAGTGATCAAATCAATTCAATCCAAATTGAGGAACAACCCTAATTATGTGTATACTTTGCTAAGATTGGAATGTGTTCATCTTCTTCATTAATAGTGTTGGAGTAAAAATATTTTATACATGCCCACTTTATTTTTGATAATGAAACCCATTTGCTTGTTAGGCCTAAAGTCTTTTTATTATTTTGGCCCAGTTAGTTTTTTATTCCCATGATATTACATGTTGCCCTTGTCCCTTTAAATATCTTTATCTGTTTTTAAAGGAGCTGTCATGACCAAAGAACTTTATCTATTGGTTAGTAAAGCATAAGACAAAAAGGGAGCTGTCATGACTTAGGGAGTTGCACCCTATACTTATGGACCACATTTTCTCTCTTCCTACTGACTTTCGTTCTCCCTCTCCAAGAAGAGCATTTATGGCACATGAAAAGAGATGAACCAAAGCATTAAATGGGATATTCATTGAGATTCAAAATGGCCAAAGCATTAAATGGGATATTCATTGAGATTCAAAATGGTGCAATGACTATCTTCCTGTCATCAGTATTTAAGAATGCCTTGGCTTTTGTGCATACCCAAGTCAACACCTTAGGAGGAAAAATGAGCTATGTGTCAGGATCTTGCGTTCCTCATTTAGTTCTACAGAGAACATCCCCATGCTTCACATTTGTCTTGTTCTTTTACCATAAGAACTTTGCATTAATGAAGAAAGATGGAGATGAGAAGGTACATATATGAGCTGCATCAGCTAGTTCCTGATCAATGGCTAGTTCTTATCCAGCGGCTAGTTCTTATCCAGCGGCTAGTTCTTTCATCTCTATATCTAAAACTCATACTACTCTAAAAAATGGACTAATGCCGCAAGTGAAGTGATTTATTGAGAGAACATTCTTCATGTCATGACCCAAATTGGGTAAGTGACCGGTACGGTCTGGGAACCATCCCATGACTGTAAGCCTGAAACTTTACATTACCAACAATAAATTATAGGTACACAAATACACATAAGTGCATTTCATTAAATAGCAATCATCTCAAATGATTCAATGGTCATTACAAACTTATGTTTCCAAACTTTCCTCCTAGTCACAAACAAGGTGAGACAAGAATCAAACCATAGACTAACCATGAGTCTTGGTTACAAAAGAATACATAATCCCAAAAGAATGCTCATGCAAGACCTAAGAGTTCTAATGACTACAGAGCGGTATGTTATTCCCCAAAACAATTAAAATAAATAATCATCAATGCTCAGCAAGACGTGGTGATGTGAGACTCCGCTTTTCCTCTCACAGAGACTTGCCGACAACTACAGAATCAGCAAAGGGACACACACAGGGGAGTGAGTAATTTACTCAATGAGATAAATACAAAATAAACTTACCATATACTTTCCACCAAGGAAGGATTACCAAAACAAAGTAGAAATTCATCTTCAACTTCGATTATTCGAAAGTGAAGGAATGAGTATAGACACATCAACATACACAATCAAGATTTCAAAGTAAAATATTTATGAATACTAATCATTCTCATGTAGTCCCCATTATATAGAAATAACAATTGAATATATATCCATAATACTAATTTACATATATAGATTATCTCCACAATTCCAGGACAAAGAGGTTAATAAAGTTTGTCCATCGTTCCAGGACAGTATAATTAATGAAGTTTTATCCACCGTTACAGGACAATATAATTAATGAAGTTTTGTCCACCGTTCTAAGACAATATAATTAATGAAGTTTTGTCTATCGTTCCAGGACAGTATAACTAATGAAGTTTTGTCCACCATTTCAGGACAATATAATTAATGTCATAACTTTATAATTTTACATAACAAAGAATTCTCCTCAAACCATCTACGGTGATTCAATCCCTTAAACAGGGGGTTTTCAATGACTCTCTCCTAAATGCTAACATAATATGAAATAATTACAGTACAATTCATTTAATGGAAATAACTTCTAATGATTCGTGAGTTCAATCCTTTCGAAAAGGGTAGAATCACAATACATATATCTTTTCGTATAATTGCATACATAAATACTGTTCTTAACATATGATTATAGTTAGCTCCCTCACCTGAGATTGAACAATAGAGGATGGAATGCAAGTGTAAAGAAATGATCGGATGACAATGGAAGCACCTAGGATCAAAAGGCAAAATTTTGAGGTTTAAGAAATTGGGAGAAGTTTAGGAGGTGATGCCTGAGATGCCACAGCCTAACCAAAAATCCCACAAGCTTCTAGGTGTAGGGCACCCCTAGGCGTCAGGCCTCCAACTCTCGGCCTCAAAGGATTACTGGGTGCCCAAGGTGCTCTGGGTGGCTCCCCCATCGCCAGCCCCCTAACTCTAGGCCTCTTATAATTGCTGGGCGCTTGAGGCGCCAAACCGAGCGCCCAAGCGCCCTGACATCAGTACAATAGAACCCTTCGACAATGCCCCCAAAATGAACCATATTTCCTTCTTTTGTGTTTCAAGGTTCCCATGGTCAAGAAATCTAGTAATTGGGTGATTAGCCACAAGAAAACAAGTATCAGACCAAACTAAATTCAAAGGTAGAGTTGTGAATCATAAAAATCCTAATTTCTACCTCTACAAGCATTTAATAGGATTTTTATGACCACACCCCCTTTTCTTTTAAACCATTAATGCTAACTAACCATCCAAATGTTCAATAAATCCATTAATTGTAACAAACACCATGGGAAATAATGGAACACAAAGAAATTTAGCACCCAAGTCTCAAAGGAGAAAGATTCTAAGCTAGGGTTTGTTTGAAAAAGAAATAGATGGAGAATTGGAAGCTAGAGTACTTACTTGACCCCCTCTTCTGAAACCAGATTAGCAAGGAGCCCCTTTTCTTCCCAACCACACTTTGGCCAGCCACACAAGGAGGAGACGAGAGAAAGAAAGACAAAGCCAAAGGAGATGCACACACACACACACACACACACACACACCTATCACAGGGGAAGAAGGGAAAAAAGAAAGAAAGAAAGAAAGAAGGGGTTTCAAGAGTGTGGACCCCACCACTCATATAAGAGGGACCAACACCTCATGAAACTTTTCCATAAGCCTCTCACTCTTCATTCATTCTAGAAATTAAATTTTTTCCACACACATAAGTATAGAATTAATTCAAAAATTTCACATAATTATCACAATAACCATAAAATATAAATATCAACAAATTTATGCACAAATAGTTCCAAGAAATAAAAGAAAAGGAAAGGGAAATTTGCAGGTAATAGATTGATCCCTGTTTACCCATGCCTAGGGAATGGTTAGGATTAGGAATGTATGTAATCATCGATCGATTTCACCAATCCTCAGTTGGTCTTTTATTGTTGTGAGCTCTGTGTGAGCATGTTCTTACTATATTGAGTAGTTGAAAAGTTACTTTCTTCTCTTGATTTATTGTTTAGTGTTGTTGATTCACATAAAGGGTTGTAAAAAATGTGGTTATGGAGCATTGTGTGAAAGGTTGTAATTGTTTCCCTTATGATAAGCATTTCAAGGTTGAATCTGTTTAAGACTAGGAAGTAAAAATCTAGGAGGATTGTTCCTGAAAGGTTTTCTAGTAATACTCAGATTATTAAAGACTATAGAAAATCTCTTTGTCATTGCGCATTGGAAGAATGATGTAGGATTCAAGTGGTTAAGATCTGAACTTCTTTAAATCTCATGTGTATATCTCTTTCACTTTCTCACTATTCTTTTAAACATACTAGTTCTTTATACCTTGCATCCACCTGAATTGAAATTTTATTTTTAGAACAAAAGAAAAATATTTCAAAATACACAATTCAACTCCCCTTCTTTTGTATATATGGGCTAACAAATAGTGTGAGAAACTCCTCCAAGTTTATCTGCTTGCTAACATTTTCTTTATGGTGTATTGTTAGGCCTTAAAATTTGATAAATATCAAGGTCATAATTCATCGAACAATTATTTTTAACATCATTACTTACATTATATGCAAAAACTTGTTTATTAACATCTCTTCCTTCTATTTTTTTTTTTGTTTATTAAAAGTAAAAAGTTACCATCAATTTAATAGTAATAAAATTTTATAAATATCAAGGTCATAATCCATTGAACAATTATTTTTAACATCGTTAGTTACATTATATACAATTTTTTAGTAGAATAATTATTTTTCATAAGAAATTGGTTTTTTTTTTGTTTTGAAAAATTTAGGTCTTATCATAATATAGAATCATCAAGAGAATAAACTTTTTTTAAAGAAAACATAGAAGTATAAAACAAGTACAAGAGTGGAGTTTAGCGATCGAAGATGACTTTGAATTAATGCAGTGGCCAATAATGGACAGTAACAGTTAATTTGCTTTTTCATTTTTTCTTGTTTTGCGTTACATCATTGGGTTCGTGTTGGTGATTTTATTTTATGTGGCTCCGTTGAAATTATTGGGAGTTATTTGTAATGAAAGTACGGCAAAAGGAATGGTTGAAAGATATTGTTGGGGTGGCAAAAGCCAAAATCACATCCCATCCAATATATTTAGGTTTGGTGGGGTACCCTATATGCCTCTATGGGGAACCATCAGAATAAAAATCTTTGCCTTGATCTCCAAGCAAGAAAGTGATAAATTTCATTCTCTCTACAGTAGTTGTTACATAAATTGGAATTAAGAGTAATTTCTGAACTCTACTTTTTTCAAATAATTATTCAAACATTAAATTATAGTTATAGATTAATTCATGAGCTGAATAAACTTACAATAAATAACAAATTTTTTTCTATTAAATTTTAAGACATCTTAAAAATTTAAATTTAAAATTTCTAATTAAATTACGTTAATTTTTAAACTCTGTTTGTCCTTATTGCAAAGGATCCATTTTGGGGAGAGAGAGAGAGAGAGAGAGGTGAGTCGCAGCGTCGCAGTGTGCTTGTTTTGTTTTGTTGCAGTGTTGCTTAGCAAATGGGGCTAGCTAGAAACGTTTGGACCAACTAAGAGATAGATACGTGTATTGGCTTCTATGAGTTTGTGGACGTGTTTGTTTTCTACTTTTCTCCATCTTCTTTCTTACTCTTTTTTGGAAAATATTGTCGCACGTGTTCTTTTTTTTTAAGTAAGTTATTAATTTTTATATTAAAAAAATTATAATTGTCTCAATTTAATTTTTATAAAATCAAGAGTTTTAAATTAATATTTGAAAATTTACATTGTTTCAATTTGATCATACTTTTTGTCAAAATGATATTAAGTAATAAAAATTTTGAAATTTGATATTAGTAAATTTTGTCAGTTAACAATGAAAATGACCGAATTAAAACAATGTAATATTTCATCAACTAAATTGAGACACTTGATTTTTTAAAGATCAAATTGAAAAAATTATAATTTTTCATTGACTATATCGATACTTTTCAAAAATTGTGTTATTTAGTATAATTCCACTTTATCACATTTTTATATTTTATAATATTATATTCAATAAATATAATAATTTTGGATATAAAAATTTTTGTATTTTTTTAAAAATAAATATAGAATTTTTAAATTTAAATATAATATAATTAATTTAAATATATAATATAAAAAATTAAAGTTATTAGTTATTTAAAAATATTAAAAAAGTAAAATTTTATATGTTTAAATTATATTTTAATAAAAAGATTATTAAATTTTTTTAATATAAAATCTAAAATTATATTATTTAAATATAAAATTAAAAAATAGCCCACAAATCAAACTGTTTAAACTTACAATTTAAAACAAATGATTTTAAACATTCAATATAAAACTTATTTATAAACAAATCGGTCCATTTATTTTTAACCCGGTAAGCCAATTTTACACTACTGTTCTCAACAACCCTTTTCTCAATAGCAGTCATTAATTTCATGTGAGTCATTCTTGCACTCAGTTTTTCTAACTCATAATTAACCTTTTGAACATTTTTCAATGAACCTAGCTTTGTTTTTTTTTTTTTGGTGACCTTTTGCTTAAACTTTATAGTTTTTTTTTATAATAAATGTAATTGAACACGTTATTTGTAATGACAAAGAACGCTGTGGGGTCAACCATTAGACAATGAACCAAGACAACTTGACTGGATGCCTGGATCTTTATTCTTTAGACTTGGGACCCTAACTTAAGTTTCAAGTAATTCTGATTATTGAAATGGTTCATTAGCTACGTTTTATTAACAGGGGATTCAAATGGTTTGTAAAATAGTTTAAATCTAATTTTTCTGTATATGTTAAACAAAAAAAAATTAAATTTTTTACTGTTCTAATTATATTTTATAATGATTTTTGGGCTCATATTGTCATATATGTCATGTGTGGACTCAATTTATCATTTTATTCACGAATTTCACTCACAATGAAAACGAGAATCATTAGGTTCAGAGGGTAAAATATTTTACATCCTTTAACTTTTTATTACTTAGTATTTTTTAAAAATAAAAATGTCCTAATCTGGTTTTTATAATATAAAAAATTTTGTTATATTTGAATAACTTTTCGACATCTTAGACTAAAAGGACGGATCAAAAAGGCTAAGGTGTCTTTTAAAAAAAAATAAGATATGTGAATCTTAATATATGTCTAGATTCTAAAATATTGTTTTTAAATTTAAATACTAAATAGTTAAAATTATTTATTTTTTAATTTTTATGTACATTAAATACATGTCAATAAAAAATATATGCAGAGTAATTAATATTTAAAAAATTTTCAAACCTTTCATAAGATCTAATTTATCAAGTATTTAATAAAAATAAAAAATAAACTTATTTAATGATATGAACTGAACGAATCCATTAAATGTTAACAAATGTTCTAAGTGACATTGTCAGTTCAAAAAGAAAATGTCTCAATAGATACTGAACCATTGCAAAATTAATTGAAATTTAACGAAAAGGTCAAAATAGCCATTTGAAGACCCCGTAGGAAGAGATTTTAAAACTTGGAATGCCTTGAGCGTTTTGAATTTTCATTTTTTGATGTAAAAAAAATTGCAAGCATGAAGTTTAAGACTAATTAGATATATCATACAGTGAATAGTGTTTCGTAGTAGTGATTCACGTCTAACTTCTTTTTTTTAAAATCTTTTGGTTGAATTTTTTTTTCAGTAATTCCGAGGAACGAGTGTGCATCACTGTAAAAAAATTTGATACTTCAGTTAGTAATATACGTAAAGGGTGTTGGTAAAATAATGATGAAACATTATTGATATTTAATGTCAATAAAGAGGTTATAATTAGTATCCGAGCTCACGTAATGATAGGGTGATTGAAGATTTAATAAGATTATAATTATTTGAGTAGTTATAATACATCATATGCTTTAGTGAGTAGTGACACACATTGTCCTTATGATTATGTGATTCTTCTGTGACTTAACGGGCAAGGTGCCCATCAGTGAATTGTTGGGCCACTTCCAAAATGCCTCTCATCATCATAATTTTTTTTTGGTATATATTCTTTAATTTTTTTCTTATATGTTCATCTATTTTCAGTTTTTCATTCTTCCCAATCTTGTCTATCACTTTTTTATTTCAATTTTTTGTGAAAAAAGTTGAAAGGAAAGGACGCACGAGAAAGATAAAAGAGGTGTAACAAATCTCATTTTGTACCCCAAAAGCAGAGTTATAAAATAAAGTTAGAAGAAAGAAAAAAAGTTTTGAAAGTTGGTTGGATTGCATCAATAAAAGAAAGGAGTGTCTTTTTCTCTCGTTTTATGCTCATAGCAGCATGTTTTTACATGTTCTCTTTTTTTTTAAAGAATAAATTATTAATTTGATCTTTAAAAAATTATAGTTATTTAGCTTGGGTACTGGAAAAGAAAAAATATGTGTCTCAATTTATTTCATAAAAAATTTTATTTATTTATTTATTTATTATATATCAAAGTAACTTTTAATAATAAAATTTAAGATTTTAACAACAATAAATTAAACATTTTAGTAATGAAAATGATAAAATTGAGACAAATGTAATATTTCAAGAGTTAAATTGAGTGTGTGTTTGGGAGCATGGTGGCGGCGAGTTCACTGTGGTTTAAAGCAGCTCAACCACGTTTCAAGAATTCTAGACTTGTTTGGCTACATGTTAGACTTCCAAATTCAACCACGTTTCTTCTTCTACCCATGTTTCATCCACCGTAGCATGGGTATGCTTCTTCCACCCATGTTGAGTCCACCATGTTGTGAAATGCTATATTATCCTGTGCTACCCTTGTGTGTGTTTCCATATGTGCTTTGTTGTCTCCTCTTCATCTTCAACCTCTCGTATCTCTCTTCGTGTGCCTCTATGTGTGCTTTCATATGTGCTCTGTTGTTCCCTGTAATCTACACCAAGAACATAGGTTTGGCTGAGGGGTAGAAACTTGGATTGGGTAAGCTTGAAGACTTTTGGCACTTGGATTTTAATTCATCTCTCCCCTTGTTTTTCGGTAGAAATGATATATTGTATCATAATATGACTAAAAATGAAATCATGGACTGATTAGGAGGGCCAAACCGTGAGACAATGCAGAATAAGAACTAAAGTGAATAAATTGAAAAGTTTTTAGGGGTTGATTTAAACAAATAATAAAATATATTCTCAAACTAAGGACCTAGATAAAGTAACGGAAGAGTTTATATCAAACAAAGAACAAAAGAAAAATTTTAGCTAGGGACCTTAGTGAATAAACATAAAAGTTGTGGGTAAATAGTGAAATTAAAACTAAATCTAGTTTAAAATAAATGACCTAATTAATCTGATTATAATTAATCTAATTACTAATTAAAGTGATTAAAATCTAAGTAACATAATTAATCTAATTACTAGTTAAAGTGGTTATTAATTTAAGTAACCTAATTAATATGATTACTAATTAATGTGGTTATTACTAATTAAAGTAATTAAAATCTAAGTAACCTAATTAATCTAATTACTAATTAAAGTGGTTAACTAATCATATAATTAATTTAATTATATCATTGTATAATTAAAAACATAATTATAAAATCTATGTCATTTTTGATAATTACACATCACAAACTACATTTGTACACTAACATTCAAACATCATATTCTGGATTAATTTACGTTTGACCTCCAAACATAAATTATGTTCATCTAAACTTAAGTTTTCTTCAACTACATTTAATCAAATATAATTTTCCCAACATACATTTACCCATTGAATTACCAAAAACATTCCGATAAGTTTGATCTTTTCAAATTGTGACAATTACACTTTTTTGAGAATTAAATCAACAATTTACTGAAAAAGTTGAAATAGGTTTGGTTTAATTTCATGTTTATTTATTTTTTCGGAAAAAAGTAAACCAAATCGTTTTACTATAAACAAATTAGAATCATAGATTTAATAAATAACAAAATTATGTCCAAAAACTTAGCTCAAATTACACTTTCATTAAATTAGTTGTGAATTCAATTTCTCCCGCCCTTTTTTCATTCTCTTTCCTCCAAGTTTTAGGCATTCTATGTTAAAAAAAAAAAATAATCTCATATGTGATAACATATATTTAAAATTAAAATTTATATTTAAATAAATATATATATATATATATATATTTAAAATTCCAAAGAATCTGTGAATTTTAAAGGTTGTGGTTTGTCACATGTTGCCACCTATTCGAGAGCTCTAATCGTGGCTTGACAAACGTGACAGCCTTTGCAACTCGGTATCAAAACCTACTTCTATTTTTTGTTTATGTAAGTGAGTGTTTTATTTTCAATTTCACCAGTAAAACCCAATCGTCCTCGTAATTCCCTAAATACCCCTCTAATCCTATCCACTGGCACAGTACTTTTTTATTAACACCACTTGATCATGAAAGGTTAATAGTCCAATCACACTCTGACGTGTATCGCATTCTCTGATTAACAATTCTTCCTGGTCCTCGCGTCCCTATATCATAACTTTCATAAAGTTCTCCTGTTACTCATCAACCCATGTTTATGCACCTCATAAAGGAACCCGTGTTTATCTATATCTCTTCTCTCTCTCTCTCTCTCTCTCTCTCTCTCTCTCTCTCTCTCTCTGTAAATATATTTCTCTCTCTCTGTATATAATATAAAATTCATAGTAAATATTCAAATGAATCCCAACTATAGCTGTTTCAAATCAAATTTAAGATAACTTTATTTATTTTAATTGCTGAAAGTTTTTTAATCAAATATGTTGTGCATACATAAAATTAATAAATATCTAATAATAAATTTGAGTCCTACCAAATATTAATTTCCCAAATCTGTCTTAAAATGCGAGAAGGAAAAAAGGAGAGAGGGGATGGAACCTGATGCCTTTTCAATTAAGATTCCCCCGTACGAATATAAAAGTTATATTTTTAAAATTTAAATCGTTTATTGTATACCAAACAACTAAAATTGAAAAATAATTATATAACAAGTTTAAATTTTATAACATTTTTTTTTCTTCGAATTTTGATGCTTTCATGATATAGGTTGCATCCCTGCACTTACAAATCAACCACCCTACCTCTACAAACACTCTCTGGCTTCCGAGACAACATTAATTAAATAGCATTAATAGAAACCACCTTCCAAATCACCCTTAGCCTTGTAGGGTAATGCAAACTTGTAACCCCAATAAGATTAGATTGTTCACAGAAACTCATTTCAATTCAACTAGGTTGAATATGGTGATAATATCCAACTAATTACCTATTTTCCTTACAAGTCCCCTCAAGCTACCGAGTTTGGCCAAGCCATGTGCACCCCAGATGTTAACCAACATCCCAGCTGGTTTCCCAAGCATGTCAGGGTGTAAAGGCCTAACTTCCAAAAGAGAAATCTAAGAGTACATCATAACCTTACCTACTTTTCAAGTAATACCATTACACAATCATTCATAACGAAAATAAGACATGATTATGTGACCATGTTTCAAGTTTTCTCCCTTCTGTCTTATACCCCATTGAAATTTATGAAGATCAAAATACTTCCCAGGGTACCGTGTGTGTTTCCTGTTCTTTTACAGTTCTATCTCTCTTCCTTCCCCGTACTGTTTCTGTATCATTTGATCTTCTCTTCTTCTTCTTCTTCATCATCATCGTCTCCACCTTCCTTGCAACTGTCCTCTACTTCGGACTCTTCCTTAGGACTCTCCAGAGCCCTTTTCTCTTGTTCCTCCTCTTCATCTTCAACCCCAGTTTTTCGTCTTAGAACTCCGTTTTTCCTGTTCCTCTCAGCCGTCAGTTTCAATGTCTCTAGCAATTCGTTCAAAGCTTTTTCTATGTTACGCCGGTTCTTGATCAAAACCTCGCTAATATCAGCTGGAGTCATCTGTGCCTTGTCCATAAGCTCCTCTATTTCCTTCAGAACCGGGCCATCCAAATCACCCCCTTCATACCCGAGATAGTTCTTCAGAAGAATCTTCAGAGCCGAGAAGGAACAGTAGCTCATGAAAATGTGCATATCCATTCTCCCACTTCGCAACAGAGCAGGGTCCAGCTTCTCAATGTGGTTGGTGGTGAACACGAAAATCCTCTCGCTCCCACAGCACGACCATAACCCATCCGTGAAATTCAACAGTCCAGAAAGAGTAATCGAATTCCCACCATCTTCACCACAAGCAGAGCCACACGCTCCTCGCATCTCAGGAGCACCCGAATCGTAGTAATTCCTCGAACCTGGACTCGTAGTGTTCTTCTTTCTATTGTTCAAGTTGATTGAGCAATCAATGTCCTCAATCACAATAATCGATTTGGAGCTTGTCTTCATCAGAAGCTTCCTCAGCTCTGAATTGTTATGAACTTCAGTCAACTCCAAATCGTATATATCATACCCAAGATAATTAGCCATTGCAGCAATCATGCTCGATTTCCCAGTCCCTGGTGGCCCGTAAAGAAGATAACCCCTCTTCCACGCCCGACCCGTTTTCTGGTAAAACGCCTGCCCATTTGCGAAATCTTGCAGATCTTCCATGATCTCTTTCTTCTTCTCTGGGTCCATCGCTAACGTGTCGAACGTGCTGGGATGCTTAAACGGCACCGACTCCCAAGGATGACTCCTCGAGTCCAAGGACCCACCTCTGGAATTCGTGTACAATAATCGGTCCTGATTCTTCCTTCTAATCTCATTAGCTCTCTCCATAATGTAATCCAAGTACGAATTCAGAATCAAAGCCTTGTCCCTCTTCATGATTCGAAGCGTGAAGCCTCGCTTCTCGTCCGGAAGCGGCCTCCACGAGAACGTCTGGGCTTGTCTCTGCGTGACCACGTGTTCCCACAGCACATTGACGCCGTTGAAGGTGTCGACGATGCTGTCATTGTTGGCGAGCCCGAAGGTGAAGCCGCTGGAGTTGAGGGCGCGGGTGAGGCTGAGGCGGTTTCCGGTGATGGACACGGAGTAGCTGAGGTAGACCTGGACGGCGTTGTAGAGCTCGTTGGTATTGACACCGTCGATTTCGGTGATGTCGAAGTAGCAGTAGGAGGAGAAGCAGCTGAAGATCCGATTGAAGAACTTGACGGAGGCGAATCGGAGCTCCGGCGGGAACACCGTCTGGAGGAGAGTCTGGCAGAAAGCGAAGACACCCAGTAGCGATGCCAAGGATGTCCAGTATTCTCTCATTTTTCCCAAACGGTCCTCAAAATTTTCTATCTTGCTCTGGAGGACGAGGATGGGAAACGAAATGAAATGCTGCAATATGATCAAAATGGTGTAGTTGTATTTATAGGGAGTGGTGGGATTTGGATTGGAGAAGCAGGGAAGCTTGTGGAGAGAGAAGGATAGAGGGGGAATAAAGGCGGAAGGGAAAAGGTTAAAAGCCTAAAAGGTCCTTGGATATGGAAGGGAGTGGCTCGTGGAGGCACATAAGTACAAGAAAAACAGCAGAGCGAAAGAGAGAAGGCGGAAAAAACAAAAAGGGTTTTGGAATTTTGGATTAGGAAGAGAAGAGATTTAATTTATGATTATATTTCAAAAATAAGGTAGTATTCTTGGATGGGACCTACTGTCTGTGGGAGTGATTTACAGAGAGGGCTTTTAAGGGGCACTATTTTCCCTATGCATAATAATGGAAACGTCACAGTGGAGGATTGGGGAAATGCTATCAGAAACCCATTTCATTGGAACTGAACCAGCAACCAAGTTGAGAGGATTTACAGCTGGTCGCAGTTGCAGACCTGGAAACAAACAACCTTACAAAAAAAAAGTGGTGTCATGAACCAAAAACAAAATCACTGAAAAACTACGTATCTGATGCTGATAGGGATATATCATATATGCATGTGAGTTTTGCAGGTATTATTATTATTATTATTAAGATGATTCAAAAAAAAAAATCATTGCAATGCAACCTAAACGTACAAGGTTATCATTTGCTACTACCTTCAAAGGTAACTAAGAAAAATTAGTACGGTACATTTGTATATTCATTCATTTATTTATCAACTTTGTTAAAAGCCACGAATTGATTGAAAGGTGAATCTGGCACTGGCACCCACACCCACTGCCACTCTAGCGCTATTAGAGTTCAACAATTTTTTCATATAATATAATATTTTTGTTTCTCGCTGAGGGTGATTTAGCGTGTGAAGTTACTTCATCTGGCTGAGAAAATCTCGAAACTGTAGAGAATTGAGAATGAACAAGAAAGGGCATCATCAGTCGTCAATCTTGTTTCGGTGGATATTAACCCCAGTCTTCGAGGCCATATTGGGGGCATAAAACCGGGGATTAATTTAAAACGGGCATACTTACAGGTGTCTTATAGCTATTGGAGCTAAGGTTCTGACCCTGATTATGTACGAAAACCATCAAGATATAATGTAGGTTTGTTATGATGGGCTCTGTGCACACAAGGGGTCTGGTCCGTGCTCTCTTTTCTTCCTAGCTAGCCCTATGGGCTATGGCTGTGCGTGGAGAGAGAGAGACAGAGAGACCACTGAACGAGATCCTTTTTCTAATATATCTTTTGCCCATTATTTTTATTCTGTATAAACTTCTTTCTTTGTCAAATATTGTATTAATATATTAATCAATTGATATGATATGAATCATATTGAACTAATAGAACTTATATCGATCGAATAATTTTTATATGTTAAAATTACGTCCAACAAGTAGTGATCGATTTTATTCTTCCAACCAAAGTACGGACAAAAATCTAAATGACTTGCTTTAATCAAAATTCATCAAAACTAACTTATTATTTTATTCATAAGTATTTTTTATTAAAAAATTTTATTTGAGACGCTATCAAATATGAAATATGACATGTTTCTTAATAAATGTTCAAATCTTAATTCATTACTTTCTAAAACAACTAGTTTACACTGTTAAACCTAATCATATTGACTTCATTAAAATATTCAATGTGAATTTTGTTGCCCTTTATTTTAAAGTTTATATTAAACAAATATTTGATCTTGAATTTTTAAAATTTTAGTTTATTGCCTATTGATATAAAAGTACAAGGAGAAGCATTTTCCTAAATTTAGGTAAAATTCTTAACATACAAGCTTGTCTGCAAAATTTCACAAAGAGTAATTTAATTACTCTTTGATATACAAAATAATTAAATGTCATTTTTATTAAAATGTATTTGAAATATTGATATTAAGACAAATTTTATGTAAAATACTTTAATTTTTGAAAAATATAATATGCGGATAAATATTATTTAAAACAATCAGTAATATGTTGATAATTATAAAAGTATTTATCCATTATTATTTAAAAAGAATAATTATAAACCCTTAAAAATACAATTAAGTAGTTCCATTAATTTTCATAAACTTTATTTATATTTTTTTAATGAACTAATCCACTCGAAATTTCGTATTTTGTTATTTCAATTTAGATCAACCTATTATTCAATTAGCTTTTCTTGTAGATCAATTATTTAATTTTATAAAAAATTTTATTGTCTTAATTAGCCTTCCAAAAAAAATTTTAAATTAGCCTCTAAAATATCATTATATTTTAAATTCGATTCTTAAAAAAATGAAAAACATCTATATTAAAATTGAATTATTAAAATGTACATAAATTACACAAATAATAGCAAAATATCAGTGTTCTGAGAGATACACGCGATGCATGCAACAGTGGACTTCTGGACTTATGCTTACTGTTCTGCTTATGGCTTCCCTCAACTTGAAATTCTATATATATATATATATATATATATATATATATATATATATATATATATTATTGACACACATAAATACATAAGTTGTTATTTTGGCCTCTTTTAACGTTTTAAATATTAAGTGTTTTAGTTTAATTATTAAAAAAATATGTCCATCTTACTTTAATCTTTATATGTAAACTATCTTTTTCTTTTCATTTAAAAAATATCATATAATTCTTTTGACATTTGACGTATATATAAAACATTAATTTTTTTACCGTCAATTAAGTGAACCTTTTACATATGAAATTATAATTTTTTTCAATAAAACATTAAAAATATTTAAATTGATATTTAGCTCCATAACACTGTAATTTCTTATATGATAATGAAATCAATTATTTTTATTTTTATTTTTATTTTTAAAATAAAAACACATTTTATAAAATTAATTCAAATGAATTAGAATTTTATATAACAATAAAAAGTTAGACAACATTCATCTTTTTTTTTTAAAAAAAAGAATATAAGTTTGATTTAACTAAGCTTAAGACGAGAAGTTAGTGACTATCCACTTTGCAATTTAGGTGGTATATATAAAATTGAAATATTGTAAGTATTTTGTAATTTAAGTGATATATATATATATATATATATATATATATATATATATATAATATTAAGATAACGTAGGTTAGAAGTTAAGATTTAAAGTTCATTACAATAAAAAAGGAAAAGGTACTATTTATAAGCAAAATATTTTCATCCATATTTTAATTATAATCTAAAATTATATTTCATATCAATTATAATTTATATATTTTTAATTAATTTTAATTATATTTTTAAGTCTAATATCGTTAAAATATTTAACAACGGATGCTGATGTGTTAACTCATATTACGCACATATTAGCATCAAATTATTTATCTTAAATGTGTTACGTTAAATATTAACTTAAAATAACTGAAAATGACACTTGTAAATCTTCATTAATAATAAAATTAGAGGGTTCTAAAAGTCATTTTAATCATTTTAAATTGATATATGAGATGACATATTTACGGTGAATTATTTAATACTGATGTGTGCAAAAGGATATATTACATCAATATTTGTTGTTAATATAGTTTAAAGATATAATCAAAACTAATTAAAATATGTAATTTATAATTAACACAAAAATAAAATTTTAAGTTATAATTAAATTATAAATCAAAAGTTAGGAATATTAAATTACTTCAGTCAAAATATTATCTATTATTAACTTTGCCTACTGACATTTTATATTGTATTTAACAATTCAATTTCCCCCTGCATGGACAGTTAGAGTGGGGAAATATTATTATATGAGAATAAAAAAATGAGGAAAAACAAGGCACGTGAGAGGAAGGGTAGTGGAATGATATATAGGTGGTGGTGGTGGTGTGATGGTGCGGTGCTTAACAGAACCCATAAGAATCAATCTCAAATATGTTCTGATTCTGCGAATCACAGAGACAGGAAGTGACCACACCTTGTGTCGCCAAGCCCCAAGCGAAGCTAACACACACACCAACCCCTTCTCTAACATTTCCAGTTTCAATTTTTTAAGACTGAATTTACACTCACTTACCAACTTTACCAAACTCCACTTTTCTTTATATTATTTTTAAAATATACACTATTTTTATAATTGCAAAATTGTTACCCTTTGATTAAATTTCCAATTTCTCTCAAAAAAGTAAAAATATTAGAGTCCACTATATCTAAAAATTTATTAGATTTTGATAAAATTAGTTCGTATTCGACAAATTATAAAGGTATTAAACTCTTTTTAAAATATTTTTTCTATTAAAAACTCAAACTTAAAATTTTATTGAAGGGGAATAATTAAGTTACAAACCATTCAAATCAACTAGTATTAGTATGTTTTTACAAAATAATATTGGCAAAAATACTATTCATACCCTTGAACTTTAAGTCTTTGTTTCAATTATAACATAAAAATTTATTTCGTATTAATTATAATTCATATGCTTTTAATTAGTTTCGATTATGTCTTTAAATTTAACGTTATTAAAATATTTAATAATAGATGTTAACGTAATACCCCATCTTACATACATCAACACCTCATTAGTCCACTATAATTTTGTCACTTGAAATTGGAATTGACAATAACTAATATAATCAAATATAATATGAAGTGTAAAATAATCAAATATAAAATAAAATAATGATGGTTTTGGTCATTATCAATTATAATTCCATGTAAAAAAAAGCCAAAGTAGACTAGTAGATACTAACAAGTATAAGATAAAATGACACATCAATATTTATTATTAAATATTTGGATGACATTAAACTCAAAAGTATAATTAAAATTAATTAAAAATATATGTGTTATAATTAATACGAAATAAAAAATTAGATTATAATTAAAGCATGGGTTGAAATTTAGGTACATAAATAATATTTTTGCCCTAAAATAGTTTGCAACCTAATATCACATATGTTTTGGATTAAAATACTATTCATTAATCCAAATATATATATTGAATTTTTTTAAGAGAATAAAATGATTATAATATTTCATTTTGAATTAATAGTAAAAAAATATTAAAATAAACTTACTATATTAAATTTCTTTGGATAAAAATATGAAATTAAATAAATGTCATATATTTTATATCTATAGAAAAAAAAAAGAGTGTAACTTCAAAAATTTGTAAAAAAAGAGAGTAATTTACCAAATATATAATAATAATAATAATAATAATTTAAAAAGAAAAGGAGGAAATGGGGAAGATAGTGTGATTTTGGGGTAGGGTTTGATACATCCATCATCCATCATGGATCCATCATCCTGCATCAGTCTTGACAGTCCCCAAATTATGTAGCCCCACTTCCCTGCAAGTTAACGAAAGCCTCACCCCTTACGTAAAGCAACCATAACTCCCTCTCTCTATCTCTCTCATGGCTTCAGGCTCGCCGTACCATTTTCTCTCTCTCGTCACGTAAACCAAAAGATAGTTGCAGACGCACAGACTACAGAGGAGCGCAGTGACACAGTTGTGAGTATCTGAGTTCTCTGTTGACCGTACAATTTGCTCATGCCTACGTAAAATCAAACATTTCTTGCCACAAAACTCTCCCCCTAACCTTGTTCCAATCTCTGCCAGTCACTGCTTATCAACGGCGGAAAATAAATATTAAAATTACTTTTAATTTGGGAATTCCACAAAACTACTTCTAAATCTAGAGCTGTGTACACTTTATACTTTTATCTCTAAAATTAGGTTGAAATACACTTCTTCTCCTTATAATTTTGAACATTTTTGGATTTAGTCTCAACACTTTACTTTATTGTAAAATGAGTTTAAAAAAAAAAGCTCCTACCATTATAAAATTTGACTGGTTGTTAGAATTTGTTGATATTGCACCATTAAGGATGATATGGCAAGCCCAGTTAGCAAATCCTATCATCATTTTAGGCCACATCAATTTATTTGATAAAATATCCAAATTGTCTCTGGACTCTGGCTCCTTCCCACCGAGTAAGGGTGTGTTTGACAAATCGGTGGATAAATGTGATTTGAACAAACTTAAGTTTAGATGAACGTAATTTGAATAAACCTATCCTTGAATAAACGTGATTTATTTTTAAAAAATATTTGGGTAAACGTAGTTTGTGGCTAACCATAATGTTTGGATATTGGTTTGTAAACATAGTTTTTGATGTAATTACTAAAAAAAAATATGAATTTTATATTTCATTTTTTGATATACCATTATTATTTATTATCGTTTATTTAAGTGAACAAAATGAATTATATTAATGTTTTAATAAAGCAACTAAATTATTATTTTTTGGTTTACTGGTCAATATTGCTAATTAATATTCTAATTACTCATTAGAATACTTTTTTAATTTAAACAATTTGAACTAAGTGTAATTATAATTAAAGTGTTAATAATTATAATTTGTCTTTCAATAAGAATTATTTAAAAGTTTTTTAACTTTAATATTTAATTAGTTAAGAACAAATTAATAATTAAAAAAGTAACATATAGGTTGGCCAATTTAAGCTCACAAACACAACAAATGCGTCGTGCCCACATCATCTTCATGTTGGCCAGCATGATCTTCTTCATCTATGAATTGAATTCTTCCTTGTCAATAGTGCCGCTCCCATTGCCGTCAAACTTCTCAAAATTGATCTTCCACACACTTCTCTTCTTTGTAGTCTCAATACATAGGCAAGCAAAGAGGGGAGAGAGAGAGAGAGAGAGAGAGAGAGAGAAAGAGTAGACCATGTGGGCTCTCAATGTGCTCGTTGATGCATGTGGGCTTGGCGGTGTGGAGTGGGTTGTTGGTATGAGAATAAAGCATGCGTGAGAAGAGGAACCCGTTGAGCTCTCTTTCTTCTTTTTCTCTTTATCTTCCTTGTTCACTGGCCACAAGAACAGAGCATGCATGAGACCACCATCGCATACCACCGTCCCTCGTCGTTGTGCTGTTGTACACCCCTCATCCCTGACCACTGTACCTTGGTCGGATTCTCATTGGTGATGAACACCTCCCCTTGTCCTTCACCTTATTGCAATAGGCATACTGTGCACCTCTGTTTTGGTGGCCAAAAATAGATTACCCAAGGGAAGCCAAGAGAGCACAAGAGAGAAGCACAGGAAATGGGAAGGACAACATAGGGTCTCCAGGGGTATTTTGTGGCCAATGTGGTTTGGCAAAACCGCAGAAGCAACATGGTGGAATGTTGTCTTCAACGTGGTTTAGTGCTTCAATGTGGTTTAGTGGAAACGTGGTTCTATGAAGAAATCAGACTCCCAAACATCAACAAAACTATGCAAACCACGTTTAGGCAATGCAAACATGGTTCGGACTCATCACACCGAATTCCCAAACACGCACTAAGTCTTCCTTCTTCTTTGAACTTGTCTTCTTCTTAGCCATGTTTCTTTTCCTTTTGTTTTTTAAACACCAACACTAATAATATCATTCTCAACCCATCATCATGTTTTGGAATCAATATTTTGAAAAAGAACCAAATTTGGGTCCATCCCAATCGAGAAATTTCAAGTTCTCCATTGCAAATTAAATTCACAATTGATGTGTATTAGAGACTAAGGGTGCAACATTGTGAGTGGGAAGACCATCCATGCAAATAAGAAAAAAAATCACAAGTAGTTCATGAATTTTGTCACGAAATTAATTAAACTTAATCTATTAAAAAGTGGAATGCTATTATCTTTGATTCTATATTTTTCTTAGGTTGTCCATAACTAGGATTAGATAATGAGAGAAGAAAGGAAAAAAAAAGGAAGAGGAAGAAGGAGGCTTGGATTCCAATCTAAGAAGATGATCAGAGAGAAAAAAAAATGCAAGAGTGTGATGTTATGAAATTGAGGTCCTTGTTTTGAAATCTTTTTCGAAATAAGATAATGGGGGTGAGATTTGAGAATGATATTACTAGTCACTAGTGCTGATGTTCCAAAAACAAAAAAAGAAATGGGGCTAAGAAGAAGACCAATTCGCAAAAGAAGTAAGACTTACTTACTAGGAAGGGATGACAGAGAGTCCAGTGGCAATTTGGACATTGTATCAATTAATTTGATGTCACTTAAAATGATGACTAGATTTGTTGACTAGGCTTGCCATGTCATCTTAATGGAGCCACATCAACAAATTCTAATAGTCCACTCAAGTTTTTTAACAGTAATGACTCTTTTTTTTTTGTAATATGTTTTAAGAAACTTTGTATAGTGATCATTTTACAACAAATTATAGGGACTAAATCTAAAATTGACCAAAACTATAAGGACTAAAAGTGTATTTTAACCTTAAACAATAAAGCTCCATTAACTTTTATTTTCGTGTAGAATATCTATTTCGTGAATCATTTTGTTAATTTAATAACGGTCAATGTTTACATTATCAAAAAATGCCACATCAAATAAAAAAAGCCAATTGGCATCCTAGGTGGCTAGGAACATTTTTATTAGGACCCGAAAAAGGGGCATGTGACCCATACAAAAACCCAGGGTAGGCCTCTTGGCATGCCGAATATAACATTGAAATTGTAAAAGAACCATAGAAAATGTAATTTCAAGAGAACATAACATTACTCAAAGGATAAAGTTGCCTTGTCCTCAACTATTCCTCTAAGTACCATCCTCAAGGGGAAATATTCGGGAACAAAATCCAAACAAGAGTTACAAGGCAAAAACAAAATTTAATACAACACCAAAAGTACTCCTAGGTAGCCTACACGACTACAAAGCATTCATAGGAAACCAAAAAGGGAGGTCTAAAACCCACCAAGCTATGAATAGAATCACTCCAAAGTACCATTACTCCTCCGTCGGATACTCATCTTCTGCTACTGAATATGAAAATGTTAAACCACAGAGGGTATGAGTTCATCAAAACTCAATGAGCAAATGACTGTGCAAAATAATGAAAGTAACATTATAACATACAATATCAACGATTACCTTCATGCACATAAGTGAGGATCATGCATAATGAGCAATCAATAAATCAATTGCATGTACAAGAAATCAGTCATTTGACAATCAATCACATATGCGCTCCCTATGAGTCTCTATGCTCATGAGCCTCCTACTTAGGGCTCTACCAATAGGGTCTACCCTCCCTCATAGGTGCCACTCAAGAGGATTAAATTTTTGGGCTTTGCATTCCCTTGGTTTTAGTTTTCAAAGTTTCATTGACATGGAACCACCTATCCATGAATTAATCACTCATGGACTTGCCACAGGTATACATCCCCATAGCTAACTCTTCTTCCACACACTCAAAATTCATAACACAATCAATTATTCATATGATAAATATACATTTTTATTTCAAAGTCCCCACCTAATTCCTCATCACGAAATTTCTTGAAGAATGACAAACATCTCATATTTTAAACATGATGTTCTATCTATAATCTCTAAGACTTTATGGGACTCGGTGGATAGGTAATTTGATATTGTAATCAAAGAAATAAACATTTAACAAGGTCACACCCTCACCTTGATGCTGTACAGGAATTACCTGATAGAAAGATCATGAATCGAAGTTGGAAGATTAGTTGAAATCACCTAAATGTTACCCAACAAGCCTTTTAGCATAAAATTTAGGAGCCCATAAACTTGCCTGGGGCACCCCTTCAAGCCCTTCACTTCCCCATTACACCCAGGCTAGGGTACCTGGGCGCCAAGGTCTTGACTCTCTGTCCCCTTGGTGCCCTGACCTGTTGCAACACCATAGCTTATGAAAATCATACCAAAGTGCTCCCAAATCCCATTCTCTTCTCTCATTGCCATCCCTTCTTGATTCTAGCTTTTATTTAGGGTCAATAGAGTGCTGTAAATCAATTAAACCCCCCAATAACTGAAAAGGTGAGTTGATTTCATGAACCCTTAAAATTTCCCAAACTCTTAATGAATAATGTACCCATTTTTTGGTCCATGAAGCCAACTCCTTTCCTTAGGGTGAACACATTTATATCCTCAGCATAGAATCAAGAAAATGAAGGTAAGAGAGTAGAGTTTTCAGCACTAACCAAGCAAAACCTTACTTTCTCTAACTTTAGGGCACCATAAGCGAAAATTACAAGAAAGGGGATGAGACAGAAGCTTACCTCTCTCCTTTAGGGTTTTGATGAGCTTGAAGGTCACTGAAAAAAGAGTCCTTCACTGGAAAAAATAGGGTGGAGAATTATGGTGACTTTGGTTAGAGGAAGAGAGTGAAGAATAAAGCACTTAGGCTCCCTTAGTGTGTGTGTTATGTAGGAGAAGGAAAAGAAAGGGAAGAAGGAGTTTAAGTCACAAATGGGTGCCAAAGACTTCTATACCCCTCTCACTAATGGGAAAAGTAAATCATTACCCTTGGGTGGCCCTATTGAAGATTAATGATAGCAGTCTTCCCAAATTAAATCATTTAATCTCTTAGATTCACTTCCTACAGATAGACTTAGGAATTTCCCTCAAGTTATATTTTCCATTCAAATTAGTCCTGTCATGACCTGTTATTCGGGCTCGTGACCGACACAACGATGATACTTCACGTCACTGTAAGCCTAACCTAGTATCTCTAGCCTTTCCCATTAATTATGAAGGCCAATTATTGGTTAAAATGATCTAATTGTTATGGATTCATTATTTCATAAGCCTAACCTCGTCTATGTTCACTTAACATCAAGATTAGTAGAGAAAACAATATCCAAGTGGTCTGGTATTGATCTTCAGCATAAGATATTCCTTTCTGCTATTCCAGTATTGAGCGCCAAGTCCCTGGCATTGACTGTTGGACGTCCTGCGGACATACTGCGTAACTAGTGTTGAACAACCATGTAATACCTACGGTTTTGAAAAACCCTGGATGGGATGCATACCTCATCTTTTAGTACAATTTTTTTTTTATGTGTATATACTTGGACTTCATTTGTGCTTTGTTGTTGAACCTACTTTACTTATGTGATAGTACTTATATTTGGATGGTTTAGAAACCCTTCATGTGAATGGTTGTGAGTCAATGGGCAAATGATGTAAAGTTATTAATCTTGTACTCAATTATTTATGTGTGTGATTTGTGCATGGTTAATGCCTTGGCATTATGATGAAATACTTTGTAGTGGGAGTTATGTTGATTTATTTCATAAGAACCCTTATAAGGACTTATTTGAAATGAAAAATAATATGCGGTTTATAATCATAATTGTGATTTTCATGTGGTGTGTATAAATTACCATGTTAATTGTGTAACTTTACAATTGGAATGAAAGGCATCCTAAATTATTTTGGGGCTAAGTATGTAAAGTATAAAGTAGGAGGGTCAAAATAAAATTAAGCAAAGTTAATTTAAAAAAGGCAAGACCTCCCCTTCAGCCTAGGTCACGTTTCTTTCTACTAAAAGGGAATGTTAGAGTGTCTCTTTCTTCCTCCTCACTTCTTTCATGTTCCATTTCTCTTTTCCTTGAAAGATTGGCTTTGGAACTTGGTTGGGTGGACATTTTCTGAATTAGGGGAGGTAGAAGACTAGGTGAGTTCTTAGATTTACTCTCTTCTTCCTCTCATTTTCGCATAACTAAAACCCTATATTGGAAACTTGAGATTTTCTGATGTTTAGGGTTGTTTGGTGTTTGCAAATCCTTTTTGAAATGTTAACAAAGTGTTCCTTAGCTTGATTTCATGTTTAAAAGTCACTTGAATGCATTTAATTAGAGAGTATTGATGATAAGAGGTTGGTGGCTATCATAAACCCCTTTTTCTTGTTGTAATGGTGTGAAAATTTGGAAATGTATTGAATTGATCCTATTTTAAGGTTGGGAAAGGGTTAAAAATCAATTTTCTTGGAGCTTTAAAAGCCTATACATGTTTCCTATCAATTCATGGAAGTTGGGGGCATAAATGGTGGCTTCGGTTACTCAAAATTGTGATTTCACACTACAAAATCAAGGCCACTACTGCAGCATCACTGCTATGCACTACATCAATGAGCGATAAAGGGTTATGTTGGTTCTGCCACTACAGCGACAACTGGTATAGCAGGTATGTTCCCCTCTATCAAGCACCGTTGTAGCAATAGATCTGGTCACTATAGTGGCAGTGAATTTCCTTAATTGTAATTTTAAACACTCTTTTTCATCTCCAATTGATAGGGATTGATCCTAGACATCTTGGCTACCATCTCTTAACTTCCATTGATCCTTGAAACTTAAAAATCCCGAGGTGAGTGCCTAACCTCACATAATTGAAGCTATGAATTAAGCTTTTGCACATTAGCTTTTATTTGCTTATGTGATTATTGTTGTGAACAATATGTATGCCTTTAAATGTGTGACTTTGTAAATAAAAATGCTATAAAAAGGGGAGGAAATATTAATAGTAGAGGACTACCCCTTTGGTTTGTGGGTGTTAGGCGGGGCTGTATTGTTTGCGCCATTTTAACATCTATTTGTACAAGATTATATTTTGTATGATATGGAATCATTTAGAGCAAGACAAATAATAAAGGATAAAACATCCCTTCTATCTTAAAGATGTAACAGCATGATACTTCTTATCGACGATAAATTCCTCAGGGCTTATATTAAAAAGGTGAGGTGGATTAATACATGACTTAATAATTGGAGGATATTATAGTAAAAGCTTGAGGGTGAGGGGTTAACTCTGCTATTACTCATCATATTCATAATGGATCTTGTTATAACCTTGCTCTAAATTGGAAAACTAATATTGGCATGTGGAAATGATAGTGAGGATGACTTAGTGGATTAATAAACAATGATGAGTGTGCTTCCACTTGTGAAACTTATTGTTCTTATTTGGATTGTTGAAGATGTATTTGTTCCCTATATGAGAATTTTATCATTCATAATGAGGTTGTGTTGAGGTGTTGTGAGTGCTGAATTTATTTTCATTACTCGTGGACGATTTATGTGTGACATAACTCAAGGGAATACTTGTGTGGTCTTTCATTGCTTGGAAAAGGGACTGAGGCCCATTAAGTTGTGTTGTATTAATGATGCAATATTCTTCTATTTATTATTGTGCACTATGCAATAGATTATTTGGTTGGACAAAGGCCTCTTTTCCATTGCCTATGAGTATCCTAAATATGCATATACCTATGTGATGTATAAATTGAATTCTTTTGGTATTAAGTCAGTCATTGATTGCGATCAATATTGTAAAATTGTGATGTAATATATATATATATATATATATATATATATATAAGATGACCAAATATCCTTCTAATTTATGATAGATTAGTGGTAGTACGAAGAGCTATACATCTTTCTCACACTATGACTAACAATGTGATATGTAAAGCCTATTGGCTCACTTGGAAATGATAGATGAGTGGTGGTACGAAGATGTCACGCCCCGAAAACTAGGCTTATGAGTTGAGACAAATCTTAGGGTATATCTTAGTGGTAGCCCATAATTTCTCTGAACAGTCCTAATATCCACAACTACGCAAAATATAAATTTACAAGAAAATAAATTCACATAATGCCTTCACTTCCCATAACATTAGGAAATATATATAATGAAAATGCAAAACAAATTACAACCAATTGATAACAAAATTTCTAAAGTACCGCAAGACCTAGGTGACCTATTAGACTACAAAGCATTTTTCCTAAAATTACAAGATGGTTCCAAGAACCCTTCAATAAAAAATGGAGTATATCTCTGAGGAGCATCTACTCATCCTCTAGTGGGTAATTCTCCTTCCCAACCTCCCTATCTGGAAAAGATAAATACAGAGAATGTGAATTCATCAAAACTCAGTGAACAGACTGTCACGCCCTACATCCAGGCCCGTGACCGGCGCGGAGATGTCTAAACCCACACCACCGCAAGCCTAACTTTTCATTTAACTTATTACTCTTTCCTTAATCCAATTATTACTTTAAATATAATTGTTTTAAATTACACAATGAAGAAGTAAAATAAGAGAATGTCTTCACATTTAACCATCCTATACAACAATACATGACCTACCCGATTACAGAGCTTTCTAAAATTACTAAAACAACATAATTAAGTCTGTTACCGTACCCCGAACAAAGGGGAGGCATCATCGACACGTTCATCCTCGAAGTTAAAGAGCCTTCTTTACCTGAAACTATGAGGATTGAGTCTTATCCACTTGACTCACCATAAAATAGCCTTACCGCACATATAATCAATTATGCATGCCAAAAGTACATATAATCATGTATGAACATGTGAAAAACTCACAACATTAATAATTCATGACATAAATGTAAGTCAAGAGGAATTCATCATAAGAAAGTTCGTAAATAATCACATGCACCTCGCCCGAAAGCATTATCCCACTTGTGGATGTCATCCCGCCCGAAGGCATGTTCTGCCCGTAGGTAATATTTCTGCTTAAAGATATATTCATGTCTACAACCATTACATGCATTGGTATCTTGGGAAATCAAGCCCTCAACCATTCCATGTGTATAATTTCATGCATTGGTATCTTGGGTCAAGCCCTCAACCATTCCATATGTATAATTCCATGCATTGGTATCTTGGGTCAAGCCCTCAACCATTCCATTTGTATAATCTCATGCATTGGTATCTTGGGTCAAGCCCTCAACCATTCCCTTTGCATAATTTCATGCATTGGTATCTTAGGTCAAGCCCTCAACCATTCTATGTATATTATATACTCAATTCATAATTCTCATCAATATAATCTTAAATCAACAATAAATTTCATTATCTAACAATCATCATTAAATATAGAATCTAACTGCGATATGAGATGAAATTTATATTGTATCTTGGAGGGATGAATCCCTCAACTATTCCATGTGTATAATTATATACATTGAATATCTTGTGTCAAGCCCTTAAAAGGACGACAAGCAATTCAACCTTATTTCACCCCTGTCCTCAAAGGACGCAAAAGTGTTCAAAATCTCTGTTTCTTTCAAATACAATCAATTGCACAATCAAGAGCATTCATATGCACATCATGAACTTTAAATCCATGTCATTCATAATCATCAATCATTCACATGATTTCCTTTGCAAGCTCTATCCCAATATATAGAAAATATATTCTTTCCTTAATTTATTATATCTTCTAACAAACAAATTTTTAAAAATAAATCAAACAAGACAAGGATAGATCAATCCTTCAACTGAGCTCAAATTTTCAAAATTCAGGTATAGTATAAAGTTCTATATTCCTTCATCCACATACAGTTTGCAAGCTCAAATTATATGCATGTGGTACCTTATATCATGTATGTCAAACACATAATCACCTTATCACATGATATCATTTTACGAAACTTTAGAAAGTACAATCCTAGAAAATATAATCATACAAGGTATAGCTAGATCCCTCACCTCGAGTCCGAGCTAGATTTCTACATCTTAACCGTGGGATTATTGCCACATCCCACAATTTATACAATATTGTGAAAATATGAATTTTCATCAACATACACATACAAGATAACAAGATTCACATAAGCATATGGGAAATTAAATAGACAGAGAGATCATTTTCTCCATTGAATTACTCCAAATCAAAATTAGCACTCATTCATGATGACCATATACGTGAACAGTTCTATATACGTAAATAGTGCTATATAGGTAAATAGTATCATATACTGAAATTTTTTTTTACAGGTATTACATTACTTCCCCCTTAAAGAAATTCGGTCCCCGAATTTCAACAATTGTTATCTTCTGTCATACTGATATTATATTGTTTCCTGAAATCTCTTTTAGTACTTACTCTATAGATATGTTCCTTTCAATACACTGCTTACTAAAGCTTTCACCTTCCTTAGCATTTTTTTTATTCCCTTCCATTTGAAGTGTTATTATCCCTATATCCAACACTTCAGTTCACTGATATATGTCCTTGACCTTATACACTAGTGTGATTTACATGTATTTCTCTTGGGGACTTCCCCCTTAATAGGTCAACCCTTGTAATGCAACATGTTCTTACTTATATGGTATCAAGATCTTTTTGACTCACACATCGCCTACCATCATATAGTATGCCCCTAAAGACATCACACATTGTGTAGAATTCCTAAAGTTACTCGAGTGCCTTACTTTCACAAGTCAACTTATGGTTACCTAGGAATTCATATTCCCTTCTTTTGCCTAAGATTTCTTACACATGGTGACACCTCCAAGGTGCCATATCCTTGTCCCTCGCCTGGTCATGGCCCTGATGAGATCAATTAAATAATATTGCCTCACTGGTCATTGCAATCTTCTTTTTTATAACTTATCTTATTATATTGTACTATAGTTGTCTCTAATTGGGGAGAATACACCATCGCCACTAGTTAGTTTACCTAACCTCTATCAGATTGTATTCCTAAAGAAAGTAGGGTGCTTGACTACAAGGTCCTTCAAGATTTCATTCTATTTTCTCTCAAGGTATTATATCACAAGGAATTCAGTTGCTTCCAATCGTTAGACCTATTTGTGCAACCTATTTCATAAAAATTTTGGTTCTACTATCTCAATTCTCAAGATTATGCTAACTTTCTTCATAAAGGAACATCTTCATACCTACACAACATGTACGATTGCCAATTTATACGACTTATCTTTTAAGCCTACTATTTCAAAGTAACCCACACTAGGGGCTAAATTTACTCATAGGATCAATTGTCTTAAATATCGAGTAGTATGATCATGCATAGGTTTTCATCTATATACACCGAGTAGTATGGGACTCTAAACCTTTCAAACTCGTGCATAGGTTTTCATCTATATACACCGAGTAGTATGGGACTCTAACTCTTTCAAACTCGTGCATAGGTTTTCATCTATATACACCGAGTAGTATGAGACTCTAACCCTTTCAAACTCGTGCATAGGTTTTCATCTATATACACCGAGTAGTATGAGACTCTAACCTTTTCAAACTCGTGTATTAGATCCCGTAGATCTTTTGCTCATCAATAAAATAGTGAGAATTTATCACAATACAATTACCATGAAATTTACTTATACTTTTATTCCTTTGAATTTTTATCATCAATCATAACAATAATCATATATTGTCAATTGAAAGATTGATTGTTTAACATTTCAATAATATTGTACATGAGACTTATATCGTACTTGGAATAAAAATAAATAAACTTGGTTAGCAATGTCATCAACTCACTTAAACTTACTACTATATCTTGGATTCCTCAATACCCTCATCATAAACTCCTTCTTTTTAATGCAATAAGAACCTTCCCAATTCATAAGGGTAAGTTTAGCACAATAGCGATATATCTAGGTTGTCCTAACACATTTTTATCTTGGAATCTCATCCCTAAATTTATCTCCATTAGGGTTTACTGCCCAAGTATATCTTTATTTGACAACAAACAACATAATGATTGTCTCCTTCCGTAAGTTAAGGTATACTTATATTCTTACGAACTTGTAGTTCAATAGACGAGGCCTAACTCACATCACATAACCCAAAAGACATGAATTGGGTTCTTACACCTATCACTACAATTTGATCACAAACTTTTATAAAGCACTATTCTTCATGCCCTAGACTCAAGTATATCCTTAAAATTAGATTCATATATTAGTAAATTATAGTATATTTCTCTTTCCTACCATTATTCACAGTTACCACATTCATGGTTCAAAGAAAACTTCTCCTTTAAATGGAATTACTCATAATTTAATAAGGCGTTTAAATGACATCCTTTCTCACATTCCAATATTATTCCAATATCCTTGACTTATATATCATTAAAATATCCAATGAATGACTTCAATTAAATTCATATGCTTTATAATTATCATTTATCTCATAGTGTACCATTTTCCTACACGACGGAGGTGGGTATACCAAGCATTATTTCATATAAGCCTCACGAGGGAATAGGGTGTTCAAAATACTCCATGGTACCCATGTACCATCATATCGGTAGCCATGTAAATACTTCACTATAGTCTACAAGCTTATCCAGAATACATAACTCCTCTGTGTCCTACCTGAGGTGACAAGGTCTTTACTCTATGAACATTTTGTTCAAAGTAGAGAAAAGTATACATAACCACTAGTGAGGAGTATGACATGAAAGAAAGACATTATTGACTATATAGGGCCTTTTTATGGATCTTCGTCCTATGGTCGTGCGGCAGTCACGACAATAGAGGAGGATCCACTAAAGAATCCTTGCTCTGTAATCAGTAGGAGACTTAAACCCAACCCTCTGATACCATCTTTGTCACGCCCTACATCCAGGCCCGTGACCGGCGCGGAGATGTCTAAACCCACACCATCGCAAGCCTAACTTTTCATTTAACTTATTACTCTTTCCTTAATCCAATTATTACTTTAAATATAATTGTTTTAAATTACACAATGAAGAAGTAAAATAAGAGAATGTCTTCACATTTAACCATCCTATACAATAATACATGACCTACCCGATTACAGAGCTTTCTAAAATTACTAAAACAACATAATTAAGTCTGTTACCGTACCCCGAACAAAGGGGAGGCATCATCGACACGTTCATCCTCGAAGTTAAAGGGCCTTCTTTACCTGAAACTATGAGGGGTGAGTCTTATCCACTTGACTCACCATAAAATAGCCTTACCGCACATATAATCAATTATGCATGCCAAAAGTACATATAATCATGTATGAACATGTGAAAAACTCACAACATTAATAATTCATGACATAAATGTAAGTCAAGAGGAATTCATCATAAGAAAGTTCGTAAATAATCACATGCACCTCGCCCGAAAGCATTATCCCACTTGTGGATGTCATCCCGCCCGAAGGCGTGTTCTGCCCGTTGGTAATATTTCTGCTTAAAGATATATTCATGTCTACAACCATTACATGCATTGGTATCTTGGGAAATCAAGCCCTCAACCATTCCATGTGTATAATTTCATGCATTGGTATCTTGGGTCAAGCCCTCAACCATTCCATATGTATAATTCCATGCATTGGTATCTTGGGTCAAGCCCTCAACCATTCCATTTGTATAATCTCATGCATTGGTATCTTGGGTCAAGCCCTCAACCATTCCCTTTGCATAATTTCATGCATTGGTATCTTAGGTCAAGCCCTCAACCATTCTATGTATATTATATACTCAATTCATAATTCTCATCAATATAATCTTAAATCAACAATAAATTTCATTATCTAACAATCATCATTAAATATAGAATCTAACTGCGATATGAGATGAAATTTATATTGTATCTTGGAGGGATGAATCCCTCAACTATTCCATGTGTATAATTATATACATTGAATATCTTGTGTCAAGCCCTTAAAAGGACGACAAGCAATTCAACCTTATTTCACCCCTGTCCTCAAAGGACGCAAAAGTGTTCAAAATCTCTGTTTCTTTCAAATACAATCAATTGCACAATCAAGAGCATTCATATGCACATCATGAACTTTAATAAATCCATGTCATTCATAGTCATCAATCATTCACATGATTTCCTTTGCAAGCTCTATCCCAATATATAGAAAATATATTCATTCCTTAATTTATTATATCTTCTAACAAACAAATTTTTAAAAATAAATCAAACAAGACAAGGATAGATCAATCCTTCAACTGAGCTCAAATTTTCAAAATTCAGGTATAGTATAAAGTTCTATATTCCTTCATCCACATAAAGTTTGCAAGCTCAAATTATATGCATGTGGTACCTTATATCATGTATGTCAAACACATAATCACCTTATCACATGATATCATTTTACGAAACTTTAGAAAGTACAATCCTAGAAAATATAATCATACAAGGTATAGCTAGATCCCTCACCTCGAGTCCGAGCTAGATTTCTACATCTTAACCGTGGGATTATTGCCACATCCCACAATTTATACAATATTGTGAAAATATGAATTTTCATCAACATACACATACAAGATAACAAGATTCACATAAGCATATGGGAAATTAAATAGACAGAGAGATCATTTTCTCCATTGAATTACTCCAAATCAAAATTAGCACTCATTCATGATGACCATATACGTGAACAGTTCTGTATACGTAAATAGTGCTATATAGGTAAATAGTATCATATACTGAAATTTTTTTTTACAGGTATTACATTACTTCCCCCTTAAAGAAATTCGGTCCCCGAATTTCAACAATTGTTATCTTCTGTCATACTGATATTATATTGTTTCCTGAAATCTCTTTTAGTACTTACTCTATAGATATGTTCCTTTCAATACACTGCTTACTAAAGCTTTCACCTTCCTTAGCATTTTTTTTTATTCCCTTCCATTTGAAGTGTTATTATCCCTATATCCAACACTTCAGTTCACTGATATATGTCCTTGACCTTATACACTAGTGTGATTTACATGTATTTCTCTTGGGGACTTCCCCCTTAATAGGTCAACCCTTGTAATGCAACATGTTCTTACTTATATGGTATCAAGATCTTTTTGACTCACACATCGCTTACCATCATATAGTATGCCCCTAAAGACATCACACATTGTGTAGAATTCCTAAAGTTACTCGAGTGCCTTACTTTCACAAGTCAACTTATGGTTACCTAGGAATTCATATTCCCTTCTTTTGCCTAAGATTTCTTACACATGGTGACACCTCCAAGGTGCCATATCCTTGTCCCTCGCCTGGTCATGGCCCTGATGAGATCAATTAAATAATATTGCCTCACTGGTCATTGCAATCTTCTTTTTTATAACTTATCTTATTATATTGTACTATAGTTGTCTCTAATTGGGGAGAATACACCATCGCCACTAGTTAGTTTACCTAACCTCTATCAGATTGTATTCCTAAAGAAAGTAGGGTGCTTGACTACAAGGTCCTTCAAGATTTCATTCTATTTTCTCTCAAGGTATTATATCACAAGGAATTCAGTTGCTTCCAATCGTTAGACCTATTTGTGCAACCTATTTCATAAAAATTTTGGTTCTACTATCTCAATTCTCAAGATTATGCTAACTTTCTTCATAAAGGAACATCTTCATACCTACACAACATGTACGATTGCCAATTTATACGACTTATCTTTTAAGCCTACTATTTCAAAGTAACCCACACTAGGGGCTAAATTTACTCATAGGATCAATTGTCTTAAATATCGAGTAGTATGATCATGCATAGGTTTTCATCTATATACACCGAGTAGTATGGGACTCTAAACCTTTCAAACTCGTGCATAGGTTTTCATCTATATACACCGAGTAGTATGGGACTCTAACTCTTTCAAACTCGTGCATAGGTTTTCATCTATATACACCGAGTAGTATAGGACTCTAACCCTTTCAAACTTGTGCATAGGTTTTCATCTATATACACCGAGTAGTATGAGACTCTAACCCTTTCAAACTCGTGTATTAGATCCCGTAGATCTTTTGCTCATCAATAAAATAGTGAGAATTTATCACAATACAATTACCATGAAATTTACTTATACTTTTATTCCTTTGAATTTTTATCATCAATCATAACAATAATCATATATTGTCAATTGAAAGATTGATTGTTTAACATTTCAATAATATTGTACATGAGACTTATATCGTACTTGGAATAAAAATAAATAAACTTGGTTAGCAATGTCATCAACTCACTTAAACTTACTACTATATCTTGGATTCCTCAATACCCTCATCATAAACTCCTTCTTTTTAATGCAATAAGAACCTTCCCAATTCATAAGGGTAAGTTTAGCACAATAGCGATATATCTAGGTTGTACTAACACATTTTTATCTTGGAATCTCATCCCTAAATTTATCTCCATTAGGGTTTACTGCCCAAGTATATCTTTATTTGACAACAAACAACATAATGATTGTCTCCTTCCGTAAGTTAAGGTATACTTATATTCTTACGAACTTGTAGTTCAATAGACGAGGCCTAACTCACATCACATAACCCAAAAGACATGAATTGGGTTCTTACACCTATCACTACAATTTGATCACAAACTTTTATAAAGCACTATTCTTCATGCCCTACACTCAAGTATATCCTTAAAATTAGATTCATATATTAGTAAATTATAGTATATTTCTCTTTCCTACCATTATTCACAGTTACCACATTCATGGTTCAAAGAAAACTTCTCCTTTAAATGGAATTACTCATAATTTAATAAGGCGTTTAAATGACATCCTTTCTCACATTCCAATATTATTCCAATATCCTTGACTTATATATCATTAAAATATCCAATGAATGACTTCAATTAAATTCATATGCTTTATAATTATCATTTATCTCATAGTGTACCATTTTCCTACACGACGGAGGTGGGTATACCAAGCATTATTTCATATAAGCCTCACGAGGGAATAGGGTGTTCAAAATACTCCATGGTACCCATGTACCATCATATCGGTAGCCATGTAAATACTTCACTATAGTCTACAAGCTTATCCAGAATACATAACTCCTCTGTGTCCTACCTGAGGTGACAAGGTCTTTACTCTATGAACATTTTGTTCAAAGTAGAGAAAAGTATACATAACCACTAGTGAGGAGTATGACATGAAAGAAAGACATTATTGACTATATAGGGCCTTTTTATGGATCTTCGTCCTATGGTCCTGCTGCAGTCACGACAATAGGGGAGGATCCACTAAAGAATCCTTGCTCTGTAATCAGTAGGAGACTTAAACCCAACCCTCTGATACCATCTTTGTCACGCCCTACATCCAGGCCTGTGACCGGCGCGGAGATGTCTAAACCCACACCATCGCAAGCCTAACTTTTCATTTAACTTATTACTCTTTCCTTAATCCAATTATTACTTTAAATATAATTGTTTTAAATTACACAATGAAGAAGTAAAATAAGAGAATGTCTTCACATTTAACCATCCTATACAATAATACATGACCTACCCGATTACAGAGCTTTCTAAAATTACTAAAACAACATAATTAAGTCTGTTACCGTACCCCGAACAAAGGGGAGGCATCATCGACACGTTCATCCTCGAAGTTAAAGGGCCTTCTTTACCTGAAACTATGAGGGGTGAGTCTTATCCACTTGACTCACCATAAAATAGCCTTACCGCACATATAATCAATTATGCATGCCAAAAGTACATATAATCATGTATGAACATGTGAAAAACTCACAACATTAATAATTCATGACATAAATGTAAGTCAAGAGGAATTCATCATAAGAAAGTTCGTAAATAATCACATGCACCTCGCCCGAAAGCATTATCCCACTTGTGGATGTCATCCCGCCCGAAGGCGTGTTCTGCCCGTAGGTAATATTTCTGCTTAAAGATATATTCATGTCTACAACCATTACATGCATTGGTATCTTGGGAAATCAAGCCCTCAACCATTCCATGTGTATAATTTCATGCATTAGTATCTTGGGTCAAGCCCTCAACCATTCCATATGTATAATTCCATGCATTGGTATCTTGGGTCAAGCCCTCAACCATTCCATTTGTATAATCTCATGCATTGGTATCTTGGGTCAAGCCCTCAACCATTCCCTTTGCATAATTTCATGCATTGGTATCTTAGGTCAAGCCCTCAACCATTCTATGTATATTATATACTCAATTCATAATTCTCATCAATATAATCTTAAATCAACAATAAATTTCATTATCTAACAATCATCATTAAATATAGAATCTAACTGCGATATGAGATGAAATTTATATTGTATCTTGGAGGAATGAATCCCTCAACTATTCCATGTGTATAATTATATACATTGAATATCTTGTGTCAAGCCCTTAAAAGGACGACAAACAATTCAACCTTATTTCATCCCTGTCCTCAAAGGACGCAAAAGTGTTCAAAATCTCTGTTTCTTTCAAATACAATCAATTGCACAATCAAGAGCATTCATATGCACATCATGAACTTTAATAAATCCATGTCATTCATAATCATCAATCATTCACATGATTTCCTTTGCAAGCTCTATCCCAATATATAGAAAATATATTCATTCCTTAATTTATTATATCTTCTAACAAACAAATTTTTAAAAATAAATCAAACAAGACAAGGATAGATCAATCCTTCAACTGAGCTCAAATTTTCAAAATTCAGGTATAGTATAAAGTTCTATATTCCTTCATCCACATACAGTTTGCAAGCTCAAATTATATGCATGTGGTACCTTATATCATGTATGTCAAACACATAATCACCTTATCACATGATATCATTTTACGAAACTTTAGAAAGTACAATCCTAGAAAATATAATCATACAAGGTATAGCTAGATCCCTCACCTCGAGTCCGAGCTAGATTTCTACATCTTAACCGTGGGATTATTGCCACATCCCACAATTTATACAATATTGTGAAAATATGAATTTTCATCAACATACACATACAAGATAACAAGATTCACATAAGCATATGGGAAATTAAATAGACAGAGAGATCATTTTCTCCATTGAATTACTCCAAATCAAAATTAGCACTCATTCATGATGACCATATACGTGAACAGTTCTGTATACGTGAATAGTGCTATATAGGTAAATAGTATCATATACTGAAATTTTTTTTTACGGGTATTACACAGACAGTTGTGCAATGAATATTAGAAATCATAAGCACATATACCATTTTCACTACCATAATTAGAAAAACATACCAGGCATGTAGATGCAAAATGAAATACATACATAATGTGAAATATGCAACAACAACGTGCAAGCTCCCATGAGTCTACATTCTCATAATTTAACCTCTCGTGAGTCTACGTTCTCACAATTTAACCTCTAATGAGTCTACGTCCTAACTAAAATAGTACGTTAAGCCACAACTCAATAAAAAGGTGCTAAGGGTGTATATTCCCTTAGACTTAATATTTCTGAGGTTTGTCCATAAGGATTAAATCATCCTAGGACATACTACTTGGTTTCTGCTCCTTGTAGGTCTACGTCCCCATGCAACCTCCTTTCCTTAATGCAGTTCACATATAAACCATACATACAATCACATTACAACACATACATCAGCAAATCTACCATTTCCAAAAACACCTCCCAATATTTTCCCCCAATATCACAAGAAATACAACCTATAAACAAACTTTCTCAAATTCCACAAGAAATCCCATAAAACAATCCTAATTCACAAGAAAATTCCTTATTCTAGCTAGAACCACTAACTAGGGAATTCAGTGAATTCAAAACTAACTAAGGTGTGATTGGGATTTATAATGTGCTTGAATTTAATCAAATTCAATTTACAAAACCATCCACTCACCTTAATGTCAATAAAGATATATTGTGGTCAAAATCCCAAAAACGTAACCGAAGAATCGTTTGCAACCCTACTAGAAACAAACGCAAAAACTTAGTATTAAAACCCCTCTTTTTTTCCCTTGAATTTCCCTTTTTTTTCCTTTGCCCAGACCACCCTGGAGCCTAGTGCCCCAGCACATAATTAAGAGGCTAACGCCTCTGCCTCTTGATGCAAGCCTTGGCACCCAGGATGGCAAAGCTCCCACTAGTAACTGCCACAAGGGCGCTTGGGTGCCCAAGCCTAGAAACTTCATAGATTGCTTACCACCTAGGTGCCAGGATCTAGGTTTCTCTATTCTTCACGGTTTTGCACCCCAAAACCACAAAAAATCCAACCTTTGTACTCCTTTTCTTCCTTTTTTGGTTCTTGAACTTAAAATATGTTTCATAAAGCAATTTAGAACAATTAAATCTCAAGAAAGATTAGTTCCATGGATTTTCTCTAAATTCTTCAAAATCCCTCAAGAACACTTTCTTGATTTTAATCCATGAAACCAACCGATTTTTCCTCCATAAATTGCCTTAAACCATTTCCAGCAAGAAAACTAGAAGAAAGAATTCAAGAAAGCAAAGTTTCAACACAACAACCCAAAACTTCCATTTTTCCTTAGGGCATAAATAAGCTTCAACAATGGAGAATTTGAGGGAGATTAAAGCTTACCTCTAGCCTTAGAAACTCTCAAAGAATCGGAAAGTAACCAGAAAACAAGGATCTGTCAGAAGAAAATGAAGAAAGGATTGAAGAGGTTGAAAGAGAGAACCACTTTCTCCCTGCTCCAAAATGCCCAAAGGTGAAGAATGTCAGAAGAAGAGGAAGATGGAGGCTTTTAAGGCTGGTGGGTCTTGGGTTGACCCACAGGTACCCATAGCCAATTGCCCAAACCCATTAGACCTAAATATAATTATTCTCCAACAACTATAGTAATTCCATCTAAAATCATCTTTCTCCTATTTTTCACAATACGCAAAAAATACCATTCTGCATAAAATACCTAGTCCAGTCATTTCACACATAATTTCCATAAATAACATTCAAAGAACTCGATTAAATATAAAAAATTAAAATGACTTAAAATAAGTCCATTAAAATACTACATTAAAAGAACGTCACTAAAATAATGTTATTTAAATAATGGCAATTAATGTTATAAATACCGTAATACCGCCAATTACGTGATCCCAATTTGACAGGTATTACAGAAGAGTCATGTGGCCTTCTAGTACCATGACTAATGATGATAAGAATAACATGTGTGGCCTCTCTATTATGGAAAATGAGGATGGATGAGGAGTCGACAAGACCGTCTAAGATTGTAACTTATGCGTATATGGTAATTAATTAAAACCTAGTGAGAAGCTTGTGTGGCCCTCTCAAATGTGGTAATTGATGAGAACATAGCAAAGAACTTGTGTGGCCTTCACCACTATGAGAGATATGGATATAATAGGAAGCCTATAAGGCCCTCCTAATTATGAAATATGATGATGGATTGGAGTCCTTATTTGTTAAATAATATGAAAGCCCTTGTGGCAAGGACAAGTTCTGTGATTTAGTGACATAATTTAATTCTTGTAATGGATTACATGAGTCTGTTAATGTTGAGTTGCATTGTGCTAAAAGCTTTGAGAATGCTTGTGTACTAGTTCAATGTATGTGAACATAGTTACATTGAACATATCTATGGTATGGTTATGGTAACTTAGTGTTGTGCAGTGTGTATTCGAGTTATATGTATGGAACAGGTCCATGGTGGAGGGTAGGGCTATCGAAGTTCCTACCCCTGTGAGCAGTACATGGTTTGGCCTTTATTTCTATTGATTGTTTTGACTCTCATTGAGTATCTATATACTCACTCTTCTTGTGTACCCTTGCAGGTCTTCGAGTACCTTATGAGCCTTCATACGAGGAGTAGCAGGGTCTCCGTACCCAAGACCCTTCGGTGTCAGATGGATAACTTAGTTATGGTAATAGGGGGGTTAAAAGTCACTTTACAGTCAGATAGTACACCTAGGATTACGTGTGTTGGTAAAGAAATGGGTTGGAATGTGAATTACTCATATGTATTTATATATGTGTGTGTTATAATTATGGTACGTGTAGATTTTTTTTTGGAACATTTGTGGTATTCATGAAATGTACTTCTCAAAAATGAAATATTCATCTTTACGGACTATTATATTTTGCTGATGGAACTCTGGTTATTTAAATTTATTGTGCTTGCTTAATGTTGATAATAAGGCTCATGATGGTGGACAAAATCCACTACCGTGCCAGTTATGTTCTCAAATTGGGATCAGATAAAGTTGGTATCAGAGTTTGGTTTTAAACCTTCTATTTACTATAGAGCAAGGTAGCCTTAGTGGGCCCTCCCTTATTGTTGTGAACCACGGCACAGCCATAGGAAGAGGTTCTACTAAAGGCCCAAGGGTGGTCAAGGATGATATTTCCTTCGTGTCATACTCTTTAATAGTGGTTGTGTAAGATTTCCTTTACTTTGAGTTGTGTGCTTGTAGAGTAATTATTGTCATCTCCTGTGGAACACGAAGAGCTGTTAATCTTGGGTGAGCATGTAGACCTTGAGGAAGTGTCTACACAACCACCCATCATGCTAGTGTATAGGCACCTTCTAGCTAGTTTGACACTCCATTCTTTTTGTGACTTTGTAATATGATGCTTGCCATACTTACCACCTTGTGTACGTAGATGGGAACACTATGAGGTAAGTGGTACTTATGAGTTGTATAAATATGATTAAAATTATTTATTTATTGATTTGGTACTGTATGGGTTGAGATCATGGTAGTCATAAAGTGCTAGAAATGCTGAGGAGTGTGTCTTGTACCCGCCCAAATTTACAGTGATAATTTCACGGGAATGTGAAACTTCTATTTGCATGAATGGCATGGTTTAACTCAACCTAACATCTGTGTTGATTTAATTTTGTCATCTGCATAGTGAATGCCTTGAGAACTTAAAACCTTGGTGCAAGTGACTATGCATGCAGTTGAGGGAATGACCCAATTGGACCGATTTGGTTGAGGGCACGATCTAATAGGCACCAAAATTTAACTTGATTGTGATGCGACCTAAGAGACCAAATATGAGATTTGGGTAAAGGCATGACCCAAATGTTTGGGTGTGATAAATGATTCAGGGTATTGACCCAACAAGGCCAAAATTTGAAATTTCTTGTATGTACTTTAAGGTGGTTAAATTCGAGTCCTTTGGGGTGAATTGCTTTAATCTAGTATGCATAAATTGTTAGTTTGTGGTAATTAGTGTATCATTTGACAATTGTGCGTGTTGTATGAAAATAATAGTGTAACAGGCAAGTAGTAGAGAAGAAAGAGACGTAAAAGAATACACTTACATTTGAACAAGAGGGAAATTATCTCAACTGATTTACTTCTTTTTATATATATACAATTCTTTTATTGTGAATCGATATAAATTGTGTTATCTTTTGAGGGCATGAGACATGGTCTGTCAAATGCTTCAATGGAAGTTTCTCAACTTGAATATGGTTAAGGGTTGAATAGAACTTTATCTCCATAGGGAAAGGGAAACATGTTAAGTCCCTATACCCTGGCTAAAAGAAAGGTGAGCTTTTGTCTAAAGGATTGGTGTGAGAACTCGATTCACATTCCTCTTAGTTTGTATGTGTATCTTATTATCATTTATCTTCTTTGCATTTCATATCACAAGTATGCACATAGAGGCATAAGGTTAGTCTTGCATGATTTGTTAAGGGTGATAATTGCCTTTCTTAGTGCTAAATAATGCCTTACGAATCTTTGAGCAGTATAGCATGATAATAGTGCATTTGTAAACAATTACGCATAGATGTTTATGTAAAGGGAATTTCATGAGTGGTTTGTGTTGGGATATATCGAACATGCCTGTATTGTGAAGGATATGAAGCTTATCTCTATATGTTGTGTGCATTCTCTTTATGGAATATGTATATCTCTACCATCTTATAAATGTTTGCTATATTCCTATCACGACGGTAAGTGCTTTATGGGCGGTGAAGGCATACAAAATAAATTTCTCTACATGTCAAATTTAGAGCTGTGAACAATGTAATGTTTGAGTAGAAATGTATATGGGAGAATGGATTTATAGGGTGTTTGCATGCACAAGTAGTAATAATATTACAAGAGAAGGAAGGTGATTGTGCTTATGTTGGTGTTGGTAAGTGGGTGGCATACACATGAAAGCTTCTGATATGAACCTTGATGCAATACAACAAGACCCAAATTGCAGAAAAGAATAAACAACCCAGAAAGTCTAAATTCATATTTGTCATGTCCCACCTAGGACATGTGACCGGCATGAGAGTAAGTCTGAACTCACCTCAGAAACTAGCTCATTTTAACGATTTGACATGCATAAAATTTCGAAATAGATAAATAAAAATGGACCTTAACTAAGAAAAACTTTCTTTATTGATTCATGAATAGTTAAATATAAATAATCATTTTATCATGAATATATTCTATACATTATATTATAATAAATCAATTCAATAAAATATTTATAATCAATTCTTTAATACAGTTCATTCGTATACAACATTTCACAAAAACAGGAATTTGAATCCTAGGCTACTTATGCGATCACGGAGCAACTCTAGAATAGAAAAGAAAAGATACAAGAATAAAAATAAAAAAAATACCCCTGGATTCAAATAGGGTCTTGAACTAAAAGAAGTCCATGACCACCCATGTGAAGATTTTCTTCAATTGCATTTTTGGAAAATGTTAATAAGAGGGATATGAGCAAACCATTTGGCCAGTAAGGAGACAACACTACGCTACGACGAAAAACAGTTATAAAGCATCATAATGATAACATGTGTCGATCATTTATAAACCAAATATCAACACAATACAAAATAATCCAAAAAAGTTCTGAACAGCATGCAAATAATTCAATCACATTTCAATATCACATAATCCAGAACAATAATTAATTCAATCAATTATACAAATTTCTCATACCAACCGGGTCATCCAGGGTACCACTGGATTGTTACCCGTGGCCCTTACCGCATCCACCCTTATCACTCAATTTATAAATCTCCACCCTTATAGCTCCTTGTAGAATTTTCCCATGGGGTACACCACTATACCTTTCCATTTATTTCAATCACATACACAATCACAATCATAAACATAATTCATAATCATTTACAAGTCAAACCACAACATAACTCATATCACTTTCCATACTTAAAACACAAATTCATCAACATGTACTCAATCATCCACTATTCACAAACTTATACTCCAAATCATATCTCAACATAGAAGCTCATTTGTATTTACTAATTATCCACAATAGTATTTGTACATCATCCATTCAATATTCACATGATGATATTTATGTATAGATATGTCCCTGCCAAATTATTTGAGAGAACAATTCCTTAATCCTAGAAAGTGTGCATGAATGTACATACTTGTTCTTCTATAATTAATCCAGGATTGACACATTTACATACATACATATATAAGGTTTGAATTGATTCACAGTACTATGTATAAGAGTATAACTTTATGTAGATATATATATATATATATATATATGTAAGTATGTGTCCATTTCTTCATTTACAATCTAAGCAATAAAAAGGCATGTCCACACATGCACACTTCCTAATACTTATAGCAATGGTGAAGGCATGAACGTATTTAAACATATACTCTTCCTCACATGTTTCAATCACACATTCGAGCATGGGCGAAGCTTATACAAGTGAATCTCAATCATAATAACTATCAATAAATAATTTAACTAAATTCCCTTCACATTAGGATACTCTACATGTTTTCATTATGATGCAAGAAAGCACACAAAAGAAATTTAGCCATAGGAAGCGTTGACCCACTTACCTCGAATTCAAGGAAGGCTCACACACTCTAAACTGAAGGAAGGTACCAAGGAACTCATAGAAGGCCTAGAAAATAAGCCAAGAGGGAAATAACACCAATTTAGAACTTAGATTACCAAGCATCCAACATTGTTATTTTTTTCTGCTAGCTTTGGAGCCAAATTTTACAAAATTTCTGGTATTGATTTATAGTCCAAATTCACAAAACTTGGTACAAAGCCTTATTTATATGTTAATATACTATGATAAAAATTTCAGATTAAAACTCTCTCATTTAGCCCCTCTACAAACCTCATTAATGAGCCTATGCCAGAATTGCCCAATTCTGCTATAAGTACTATTTTATGCTTGACAGAGCTGCCTAACCATGTCCAAATGCAATGAAACTTTGCAGTCCATTATTTTCATGTCTTAACTAAGTGCCATAAAAATTTCAGATTAAAATGAGGTCTTTAACTACAAAAACTGAATCAGTTTCCTAAGCTGCCCAGATTTGTTTCTGCAGAGATTCAGATTATGTTTATAGATAGTTTACCAAGTTAACCTTCTCAAAATATCATGAAACTTTCCAAATCCAATTATAACACTATAAAGAATCTCTCCACAAAGTTTCATAAATTTAGGAGTTCATTTGGTCATCCAAAAACACATAAAATCAGAAGCATGACAAATTAGTCATGTTCTGTTTTTTTTTTTACAAATTTCAGCTGCTGTTCCAAGGACTTTTAGGGTACCAAATCAGCCCAAAAAATTTTGAAATAATTTAGGCATTGCAAATAATCCAGGCATTGTAAATAATCCAAACCGTTCACAGCAGCAAATGACAAGAAGAAAAATTTTGCAGAATGTTCCCAGCTCTGTTTTTCGCCTCCCTTTCATTTCCTTTGGTCAGCAGCAAATGACAAAAAGAAAAATTTTGCAGAATGTTCCCAGCTCTATTTTTCGCCTCCCTTTCATTTCCTTTGGTTTCAAGAGTACAAGATCATACTTAGCTTTGAGTTTTAATTTATAATTCATAATCTTACAACTATATCTCCTTTTAAACAAAAGTCAAGAATAAATAAACACGATATCTCATTTCATCCTTCCTTTCTTTCTAAAATCAGTATACTTCACACCATTAAAATTTCAGAACCCAATCTATAACTTAAACTAGATTTTCTCCCCTTAAATGTGTTCTAGCTGTCTTAGAATTAAAATAAATAGATTGGTAGCTAAATTCCCATCAACAATTAGAGCCCTTGATCAATTTTTCTCCCTAGGGTTCCAACTAAGATGAAATAGGGAGAGGAGAAGAGGAAAACAAAAACAGAGGAAGAAGAAGTTTAATCCTACTCAAGATGGAGATGAATTCGCTAGAGATGATGGTGGTGGCTGCCGGTGGCCACCACAGCTCCCTCTTCCCCTCTCTTGCTAGCTCTCCTCTTTCTCTTTCTCCCAAGACCGAAAATGTGTGTGTGGCGTATGTGTGTGAAGGAAAAGATAAAAAAAATCTAAATGTGTGTGTATAAGGATCTAGAGGCTTCAAGAGTCTGATAAGAAAAATGGGACACATGGCACTTTCTCCAAGTGTCACCTTGCCCACCATCTTGTTAGAATTGTATAAAACACCCTTCACCAAATTAAGCTTTCATTTGGGTCCTGAAAGTCTTGAAATTTTTATTTATTTATTTATTTATTTTTAACTTTACTCAATATTCAAAATTATCCTTGACCATTCCTTCTCTCACTCTTCTCAAAAAAATAATTTTCCTACCAAAATTTTAAAAATTTCCAAATAAGTCCTTGAGAATCTATTATTGCAAATTAATCCTCATTATATGTTCAAAATTTTAAAATTTCTAATTCCTCAAAATTTTTCTTTCCAAATTTCAAGTTCTACCACCTTATTTAAAATCTAGTATATTACAATATTCAAAAGATCTCGACTTAATACTTTACCAGAAGTACGAACCTTGGTATAAGAATGGAAGTTAGACGCCACACTCAAGAAAAGGGAAGAAAGTGAGTGATAAGTCTCAATTGAACATCACAAAATAAGTCTTGATAAGTTCACAAGTTCTCAAAAGAACCAAGAAGTGATTGCTCACAAATAAAATTCAGAATTTATGTGTGTACTTCACCATGAGCTATACATAGTATTAATAGGCAAAATAAAACCCTAATTCCCATATGCATAGGAAATCAATCTAAAACAAAAAATAACCAAAATATAAACTAATTAAGAAGTTTTCCTAACAAGAAACTTGATTGATTTAGGAAATCTGATTATAAGAGATATGACTAAATCAATTAATAAATGTTTCCTAATAACAAGATAGGCAATCTGATTTGAAAATGTGACTAAATCAAGCAATTAAATGCTCCTAATTGACTAAATCAATCAAGTGCCCCACTTCATTACAAAAGAAAATAAATAAATCTTGATCTGATTCTTGACTCCAATTAGGTGCCTCTTTTAATGCTTCTTTGACCAGGTGCTTACTTGCTTCCTTAATGCTTTTTCAGCCTAAATAAGATGGAATCATGGCCCAACATGTTGAAATAGGTTTATAACACTAGTGTGTTTGATTAACTCTAATTCCTCATAAGCTGTAGTAGGAGTAGGCCAAATGTCTTGAATAAGTCCAATTAGTGCCTCCTTCATTCTCTTGGCTCTAGCCTTTATGATTGGGCCTTCATTGATGAACAATGGATCATTTGGTTTTGGAACTTGAACTTCTTGACTTGGGCTGCTACTTTGCTTCTTAGGTTTTGGATTTTCATCAACTTCTACTCTGTCTTATTTGCTTAGTTGCTGGAATTATTAGTCTATATATGGTAATCGTGAATTTCCTTGGTATAACTGTAAATGTATGTATATGTGCATTAAAAATCAAGTTAGAGCGTTAGGTAATGAACATATATAGTCATAACTACATAATGGTATGGTTGTTAATATGTGGTGAGAACTACCATGCATTCTTTATATCAAATCAAGATATAGAAGGAGCACTTGAATTCTCATGGTGAGAACAATACCCAAGGAAATTACTTGTGTGAATTGCTTGGAATTTTATGCCATCTGCATGATTTGTGTTGCTATGGAAGTGAATAAGAACACATATGAAACCATTATGCATGTGAGGTAAGCAGAAATATAGAACTCGAGTGGTAAAAGAATTATACATTTATATTGGAAGATATGTATACACACATACATATGCATTGATTATAATAATTGGTAGGTGTATTGCTTAATGATTAGCAAGTTGACGGTAAAAATAAATGCCCTACTTATAAGACAACATGTGGTGTACTACAAATCTTATATGAGGATTGAGGGTATGACATCCTTATGGATGTCACCGTAAAAGGAGAAAAATTCGTTTGGCATCATACCTTGTCCTTTATGTTGAACTCATTGCATTTAAAGTTCTCTCCAATTTTGATGATTGACAAATCAACTTAAAATAGTCATTTCTAAAGCTCTTATGCATTTCAGCATCACGTTAGTCAACCACCTTGTCTGCACTGGTCGACCAACGGTTTACAGAAGCAAAAGTCAGAATGATAATATCACGCTGGTCGACCACCATGGCTGCACTGGTCGACCAATGGTTGGCAGAAGCAAATTAAGATTAACGAGTGCTACACTGGTCGACCACCATGAATGCACTGGTCGACCAATGGATGACAGAAGCAACAAAGTGATACACTGGTCGACCACCATGAATGCACTGGTCGACCAATGGATGACAGAAGCAACAAAGTGATACACTGGTCGACCACTCTTCATACACTGGTCGACCAATGAACTTGAGTAATCATCACTGTCACTCACTGGTCGACCATTCCTTGAAGCAATGGTCGACCATCGTGTTCCAGCAAGAAGATAGTATTGAAGACTAGTCGACCACCTCCGCTCCACTGGTCGACCACCCAGCTCCAATAGAAGAAGAAATCAAGCACTGGTCGACCAACATAATAAGACTGGTTGACTAATGTACCTGTTGTTTCAAATCTGGAGCTCACTGGTCAACCAACGTGCCACACTGGTCAACCATCGACATTGTAAATGAGCTCTAACGGCTAGTTCTTGCTGATGTAATACAAGTTTTAAATTGTAATTTATCTCCAACGGCTTTATTTCTCCTTGGTCTTTAAATAGCTGTCTTAGGGAGGTTATTAGGACAAGAAAAAAAAGAAATCAAGTGTGATACATATCCCTGAAATCAATCTGTGTATTGTAAGAGAGCTTGCTACTGTCATATTCACTCTGTTTTGAGAGTTTGCATCTGAAAATTGTTTTTCTCTGAGTGTGTCAAGGAAGTTCTTTCTTGAAGTTTGTTTTTGTAAGAAAGCAAATCTATGAGGGGGAGAGACACCTTGGAAAGGAAAAGATCTCTGCTGTAGTGGCTCACAAGTGCCCTTCTGCATAAACTTGTGGTTCATAGTGAAATACTCAAGATATATTCTTGGAGACTGGATGTAGGTTTGGATTAAGCTGAACCAGTATAAATATCTGTATTTATCTTTCCTCTTTATTCTTTTAACTGCTTAAACTCTTTTAATTGTTTGAATACTTTACATTCTGTTCATCTTCATATCTCTCTGTTTTTTGTATTGTCTTTATATATTGCTACTGAACCTTAAATTATCTTAAGCTTCTTATTATCTTTTAAATAAATTTTATTTTACCCAATTCACCCCCCTCTTGGGTTACAGCCATAGTTATCAATTGGTATCAGAGCTTGGACTCTTGACTACAGACTTAACAGTCTAAGAGTATAAAATGGCTGGTCTTGGTGATTGTATTTTACCTGAAGGAAGCTCATTTACAAAACCTCCTGGTTTTAATGGTAACCATTATAGCTACTGGAAATACAAGATGAAACTTTTCTTTAATGCAGTAGACCTTGATCTCTGGGATATTGTGGAAAATAGACCTTACATACCTATGAAGGTTATTGAAGGTAAAGCATTCCAATACCCAGAAGAGAATGGTCTGAATCAGAAAAGAAATTAGTTCATTTAAATGCCAAGGCTATAATGATTATTGTTAGTGCCCTGAGTCAGGATGAATATTTCAGAGTTTCTAGCTGTACAACTACCAAAGAAATGTGGGACACTTTGGAAGTTGCACATGAAGGAACTCAAGGAGTTAAGGAATCAAAAATCAGCACTCTTACAAATGAATATGAAAATTTCAAAATGAAGAGTGATGAAAGCATAAGTGAAATGCAATTAAGATTTACTCATATTACTAATCATCTTAGAGCTCTTGGTGTAACCTATGCAGAATCTTCTTAAACCACCAAGATATTAAGATGTCTCACTCCGGAATGGGAAGCCAAAAGAACAGCAATCATGGAAGTAAGAGGAGAATCCATGAAATCGCTCAGAGCTCTGTTTGGAAATCTTCAAAACTATGAGCCAAAAATTCTGGAAATGAGGCAAGAAGATGAATCCAAGAAAAAGAAGACTCTCTCCTTAAAGTCTTATTCCTCCAAGAAATCAGAAGCAGAAAGTGATGAAGAAGAAGAAATCAATGAAGAAGATCTTGGTCTTTTTATCAGAAAATTCAAGAAATTTATGAGGAACAAAAATACAAGAAAATGGATAAAAGACCAAGATAGCAAAGAAGGGCCTACATGTTATAAATGCAAAAGGATTGGACATCTAAAATGGGAATGTCCACAAATCAACAAAGAACAAGAAGAAAAAAGAGGGCATGACAAGAGTAAGAAGAAGGCGTATGTATCTTCAATCTGGGCTAACAGTGAATCGGATGAAGAAGATAAAGAAGCCAATCTCTGCTTCATGACGAAAGAAATTCAAAAATTAAAGTTACAGCTGGGCACTTCAAATAATTCAAACAAGGAGGAAAATAGAGAAGCAGATCTTTGTCTCATGGGAAGAGATAATGAAGAGGTAATTTCTTCTGAATCTTTATATTCATTTGATGAACTGCAAGAAGCTTTTGAAGAATTGCATGATGAATCTGTACAACTTGCAAAAAGATTAAGAATTTCAAAACAAAAGATTTCCTTGCTTGAGAGTGAAATTCAAAATTTAAAAAATGATCTTAAAATACTCAAGGAAAGAAATCTGGATCTTGAAAAACAAAATTCAGGTTTGACAGAGGAAAATGCAAATATGAAATCTTTTCTTAAATATCCAACAAATAATTGTTCTTGCTGTAGGTGCATTGATTTAGAAAAGGAAAATAAGGATTTAAATATCACCCTTGCAAAATTTACTCAAGGGAGAGACAATTTGAATATATTACTTGGAAAACAAAGATGTGTTTTTGATAAAGCAGGAGTAGGCTACAAGACTAAGGCTAGGCAAAAATATTACAAAAAATTCTTTGTTCCAGCAGCAATGTCAAATAGTCCTTTCATTACTTGTTTCTATTGTGGTTTAAAAGGACACATCTCTAACTTCTGCTACTATAAGAAAATGACTCCAAATGGAAACCAGAAAAAGTGGGTTGTTAAAGGAACAATTAACAAAGAAGGACCCAAACAAATTTGGGTACCTAAAAGGAGCTAAAATTTCTGCATGTTTGCCTCAAGTCTAGGAGTGAAAAATGGTACTTGGATAGTGGTTGTTCCAAGCACATGACTGGAGATAAATCCAAGTTTCACTCTCTATTTCCAAAAGGAGGCAAAGTGACCTTTGGAGGAAACGACAAAGGATTAATCAAAGGTATTGGTAAGGTTGGTAAGAACTCTTCATCTTCCATTGAAAATGTGTTATTTGTTGAAGGTCTCAATCATAATTTGCTTAGCATTAGTCAACTATGCGATAAAGGAAATAGAGTTATTTTTGATTCATCTTGTTGCATAGTTGAAAACATCATTGATAAGCAAATTAAGCTTGTTGGACAAAGAATCAATAATGTTTATGTTATAAACCTTGACGAGGATTCCCCTATTGATTCTAAATGCTTAATTAGTGTAAATGAAGAAAGTTGGCTTTGGCACAGAAAATTGGCTCATGCTAACATGAACCATTTGGATAAATTAGTCAAAAAGGATCTTGTGATTGGCTTACCTAAAATAAAATTTGAAAATGATAGACTTTGTGATGCGTGTCAAAAAGGTAAGCAAATCAAAAGCTCCTTCAAGACTAAAGAAATTGTTTCAACTACAAAGCCTTTACAACTTCTCCATATGGATCTTGTAGGACCATCTAGAACAAAAAGTCTTGGAGGCAACTCCTATGCACTAGTTGTTGTAGATGATTATTCAAGGTACATATGGACTCTCTTCTTAGCTCAAAAAGATCAAGCTTTTCAATCATTTCTCAAATTAGCAAAATTCATTCAAAAGGAACAAAGCTTGACCATTGTGAGAATTAGAAGTGACCATGGCGGAGAATTTGACAACCATAACTTTATGGAATTCTGTGATGAAAATGGAATTGAGCATAACTTCTCATCTCCTAGAACTCCTCAACAAAATGGTGTTGTTGAAAGGAAAAACAGAACACTTGGGGAGATGGCAAGAACAATGCTCAATGAAAGAGATCTTCTTCAATACTTTTGGGCTGATGCCTTTAATACTGCCTGCTATATAATGAATAGAGTTCTGATAAGGCCTATTTTAAAGAAAACTCCATATGAGTTATACAGAGGAAGAAAACCAAATATTTCTCATCTCCAAATTTTTGGTTGTAAATGTTTTGTATTGAACAATGGAAAAGAAAATTTAGGAAAATTTGATGCCAAAGCCAATGAAGGAATCTTCCTTGGTTACTCTAGCACTAGCAAAGCTTATAGAATCTATAACAAAAGAACACAAACTGTTGAAGAATCCATACATGTTGTCTTTGATAAGTTTGCTCCTTCTCTTAATAATTGTACTAATGACTGTGAAGTGTTAGATTCCTTCAAAAACCTGTCTCTGGATGATAAAATAAAGCAGGATCATGAAGGAAATGCAAAGGAAGATATCACCTTGAATCAAGGAGAGGAAATTTCTCAAGAAGAGAAAATACCTCATGAGGAGATTACTATCAGTAACAATAATGATCCTCCAAGAGACTGGAAATATGCCAAAAACCATCCCAAAGAACTCATCATAGGGGATGAATCACAAAAGGTAAGAACTCGAAATTCCCTTAGAAATGTCTGTAATCATTCTGCATTTCTTTCTCATAGTGAACTGAAAAATATTGATGATGCTATTATTGATGAATACTGGATCTTAGCTATGCAAGAAGAACTGAATCAATTTGAAAGAAGCCAAGTCTGAGATTTAGTACCTAGACCAAATAATCACTCAATAATTGGCACAAAATGGGTATTTAGAAATAAACTAGATGAGAATGGAAATGTAATTAGGAATAAAGCTAGACTAGTTGCAAAAGGCTATAACCAAGAAGAAGGCATTGACTATGATGAAACCTTTGCACCTGTGGCTAGACTTGAAGCTATTAGAATACTCTTAGCTTTTGCTTGCATACATGATTTCAAACTATTTCAAATGGATGTAAAAAGTGCTTTCCTCAATGGCAACATTTTAGAAAAAGTCTATGTTGAGCAACCCCCTGGTTTTAAAGACTTTGAAAAACCTGATTATGTGTTTAAATTAAAAAAAGCTCTCTACGGTCTTAAGCAAGCTCCTAGAGCTTGGTATGATCGATTGAGCTCTTTTCTCTTAGAAAACAAATTTTCAAGAGGTAAGGTAGATACGACATTGTTCTTTAAAAAGGAAAAGAATAACTTGATTGTTGTGCAAATCTATGTTGATGACATCATTTTTGGGGCTACTAATGAAAAGCTTTGCAAAGAGTTTGCCAAAATTATGCAAGCAATGATGGGTGAACTGAACTTCTTTCTTGGGCTTCAAATAAAACAAATGGATCATGGTACATTTGTATGTCAAACCAAGTATACTAAGGAATTGCTGAAAAAATTTGGAATGGAAAATGCAAAACCTGCATCTACACCAATGAGCACATCAACATACTTGGATTTGGATGAAAAGGGTCAACCATTTGACATGACTAAGTATCGAGGTATGATCGGATCACTTCTATACTTAACAGCTAGTAGACCCGATATCATGTTCAGTGTCTGCATGTGTGCACGTTTTCAGGCCTGTCCAAAAGAATCTCATTTTAAAAATGTAAAAAGAATTTTTAGATACTTGATTAGCACATCTAAGATGGGTTTATGGTATCCTAAAGGATCCTCAAATGTTTTAATTGGCTACTCAGATGCTGATTTTGCGGGTAGCAAAACTGATAGGAAAAGTACAAGTGGAAGTTGCCAATTTGTTGGTAATTCTCTTGTCTCTTGGTTTAGCAAAAAGCAAAATAGTGTTGCCTTATCCACAGCTGAAGCTGAATACATTGCAGCTGGTAGTTGTTGTGCTCAAATTTTATGGATGAAGCAACAACTGGAGGATCTTGGTGTTTTTCTTAAAAATATTCCCATTAAATGTGATAATACAAGTGCCATTTGTCTGTCTAAGAATCCAGTTCAGCACTCAAGAACCAAACATATTGAAATAAGACATCATTTTCTAAGAGATCATGTTCGAAAGCAAGATGTCTTACTAGAATTTGTGCAAACTGAACATCAATTAGCTAACATTTTCACAAAACCTCTCTGTGAGGAATGATTTTGCTTTATAAGAAGAGAACTTGGTATGGCAAATCCTGTTGAACTTTAAATTGTTTCATCATTGCATATATGTTTAAATTTGAAAATTTCTCTTTACCTTACTGACTTGAGCTTCCGAGTGTCCATTAACCATATCTTGCAGGAATTCATTCTTATAGAAATATCATAAGGTTTTGGTCATTCCTCTATATCTTTTGTAACCTGTAAAATTTTTTGTTGGTCGACCAACGCTACATCTATTGCATCAACGCACAGCGCCAGGGGCACAACGCTGCACGTTGAGGCAGGTGGTCGACCAGTCTATAGCCTTTGGTCGACCAGTTTGAGGCAGTACGTATGAAAATCACTACTAGTCAGGATTGGTCGACCAACGCTCTCCAAATGGTCGACCAACACTCAAGTCCTTAGTGCTCTCTTCCCTCGATGGTCGACCAGTGAACTAACATTGGTCGACCAACGCTTGACAGAACGTACTCTCTTATTTTTTTCTCCCTTCGATGGTCGACCAATGTACATCTGGTGGTCGACCAACGCTCATTAACTCTCGCAGCTATATATTTTATTTCTCTGATTTTCAAATCATTTCTCACAGTTCCATTTAGTCGATCTCCTCTGTTCTCTCTGGTCGACCACGTCTCTGCCCTTCCCAGGTACCGATTCATCCTATCTTTGCATTTTCATCTTCCTTTTCTCTCCCAATTGCTCCTTCTAGGGCTTTGTTCTTCAAGCCCACGGCTCAAATTCTTCAGACTCTTGCCTCTTTCCCTACACTTTGCCCTAATTTCGTTCTTCTCTGAGTTCTCCTCAAGTCTCTGTTATGGCTTCATCTTCACGGACAAGGAAGGCACGGACCAAAAAGCCCAGTACTCTACCTATGGGCGATCTTCTAGTCAATGAGGAACAACGAGAACGGTATGCACAATTTTTTCAATCGAGAAAAGTTCTTCTCAGCAAATATTTAGATTGGGATTATTTTGCCCAAAGAAATATGCCTTTCATTGATTGTTTGGACAATTTGGGTGTGAAGTATTTTGTTAAATACAAGGGTCACTGGTCTGATGAGATTGTTAAAGCTTTTTACACTACATTTGAATACAATTCCAGATGGGGAATTTGTACTGCTGAGGTTAGAGGGACTAAAATTCTTTTTAGTGAAACCCAACTTGCAGAAATTATTGGGGTTCCACCGCCCGATAACTCCTTTTTAAGTTTCTCTGATAGCTATTATTCACTTAGCTCTATTGATTACAACAAAGAAGAAACTTATCGGACTATCAATCGAGAAGTTGAATACTCTGGCCAAGGTGTCAAGATCAATGCTATGGATGCAAATGACAGGTTATTGCTCAATGTTATCACTCATATTTTCATTAATAAACCTGGCAATTGGGCTGGCGGAAATGAATCTGAATTCCTTATCATGGCATGCTTTCTCAATGGAACTCAGTTTAATATTCCTCACCTCATCATGGAACGAATGGCCTCAAGTGTCTCCAAACGGAATGCTCCCTTACCATATGCTAACCTTGTTTCCAAAATTGTGAAACATTGCAAGATCAATAATCATTTCAATGTCATGAAAACTGCCTCCATTATTGATCAGAACTCTCTGAGGAGGATGAATTTTGAGTTAGTTAGCAATGAATGGAGACGCGCTCCTGATAATGTAACCATGAAGCGGGCCAGAGAAAGAAGAGAAAGTGGGGTGCCTACTCACATTGCCGACAGTGACAGTGAAGAGGACTCTGATGAAGAAGAAAACATGGTCCCTCCAGTTGATTCCTCAGCTAGTCCTTCAAATCCTTCTGAACCATCATCACAAATGCTACGTGATTTATTGGACAATTCCAATCATATGCTGGGTCTAATGGATTCTATGAATACCAGACTCCAATCATTGGAACTAGCATCTTCTTCTCAAGCTTCTGAACTCCAGCAGATCAAGGATATGATTCGTGATCTTCATCAACGGCCTTGAATCTTCTTTCCCCTTCTTTTTGTTGATGACAAAGGGGGAGAAGTACTCTCTATTTTATTTTTATTGTTTTATTCTCTATTTTATTCTGCTTTAAAGTGCTTTTTACTCTTATGTGATTTAGAGACCATGATTTGGGATTATTATGTTGCTACTCTTATGATGTGTTGCTACTCTTATGAATGTGCTATCTTATTATTACGCTTTTAAATGGTTATGATACTGATGCTAACTCTACTCTGTTTGTTTAAAGTTTTTCTTATCAAGATATATGATTCAGGGGGAGTATATCAGATATACAACTATTTTAATTTGGTTGTCATCATCAAAAAGGGGGAGATTGTTGAACTCATTGCATTTAAAGTTCTCTCCAATTTTGATGATTGACAAATCAACTTAAAATAGTCATTTCTAAAGCTCTTATGCATTTCAGCATCACGTTGGTCAACCACCTTGTCTGCACTGGTCGACCAACGGTTTACAGAAGCAAAAGTCAGAATGATAATATCACGCTGGTCGACCACCATGGCTGCACTGGTCGACCACCATGGCTGCACTGGTCGACCAATGGTTGGCAGAAGCAAATTAAGATTAACGAGTGCTATATTGGTCGACCACCATGAATGCACTGGTCGACCAATGGATGACAGAAGCAACAAAGTGATACACTGGTCGACCACTCTTCATACACTGGTCGACCAATGAACTTGAGTAATCATCACTGTCACTCACTGGTCGACCACTCCTTGAAGCACTGGTCGACCATCGTGTTCCAGCAAGAAGATAGTATTGAAGACTGGTCGACCACCTCCGCTCCACTGGTCGACCATCCAGCTCCAATAGAAGAAGAAATCAAGCACTGGTCGACCAACGTAATAAGACTGGTCGACCAACGTACTTGTTGTTTCAAATCTGGAGCTCACTGGTCAACCAACGTGCCACACTGGTTGACCACCGACATTGTAAATGAGCTCTAACGGCTAGTTCTTGCTGACGTAATACAAGTTTTAAATTGTAATTTATCTCCAACGGCTTTATTTCTCCTTGGTCTTTAAATAGCTGTCTTAGGGAGGTTATTAGGACAAGAAAAAAAAGAAATCAAGTGTGATACATATCCCTGAAATCAATCTGTGTATTGTAAGAGAGCTTGCTACTGTCATATTCACTCTGTTTTGAGAGTTTGCATCTGAAAATTGTTTTTCTCTGAGTGTGTCAAGGAAGTTCTTTCTTGAAGTTTGTTTTTTTAAGAAAGCAAATCTGTGAGGGGGAGAGACACCCTTGGAAAGGAAAAGATCTCTGCTGTAGTGGCTCACAAGTGCCCTTCTGCATAAACTTGTGGTTCATAGTGAAATACTCAAGATATATTCTTGGGGACTGGATGTAGGCTTGGATTAAGCTGAACCAGTATAAATATCTGTGTTTATCTTTCCTCCTTATTCTTTTAACTGCTTAAACTCTTTTAATTGTTTGAATACTTTACATTCTGTTCATCTTCATATCTCTCTGTTTTCTGTATTGTCTTTATATATTGCTACTGAACCTTAAATTATCTTAAGCTTCCTATTATCTTTTAAATAAATTTTATTGTACCCAATTCACCCCCCTCTTGGGTTACAGCCATAGTTATCACTTTATATGGGAGTTATAGAAATTCAGGGACCGAATTTCTCTGAGAGGGTAATACTGTAATACCTACAGTTTTGAAACACCTTGGATGGGATGAATACCTCATCTCTTAGTACAATTTTTTTTATGTGTATATACCTGGACTTCATTTATGCTTTGTTGTTGAACCCACTTTACTTATGTGATGATATTTACTTTTGGATGGTTTGGAAACCCTTTATGTGAATGGTTGAGTCAATGGGCAAATGATGTAAAGTCCTATCTAGTGCTCTATTTTAAATTAATTTTGTCAAACCCCAACAAAGTTTTATTTTTTACTTTAGTCCCTTACTTTTATTTTTCATTTAGTCCCTCTAGCCTGATTCACATTTAATCCGTAGGATGAACATCATATCATATATCATCTGTCGTAGTGACACACTACCTATCCGTCTCAATAGTAGGGCATCCCACGAGTCCGCCATTGTGATACCTCTAGTGTCCTATCTCTCATTTTTAGTATGTTAACTGGAACTTTTTATGATCATGTGATTGCATGTATGTGATAACTATAGTTTATTTTGTTTAATGTGATGTTATGATTCGCGGTTTGAGTCGGCACTGAAAAGAACTGAAGAGCTAAGGGAATCAGACCTAAAACAAGGTCCGAGAAAGTTGAAATTCAAACTTGTTTATGATTCTCATGTGATTTTGATTTTATCAATGAGTTGTCGTACATTCACTGAGTTTCTATAAACTCACACTCTCTATTTCTTTTTTAATATACAGTGAAAGCAAAACAACCCCTACTCAAGGAGTAGCGGGGAGTTTTTATCATGAACCTTTCATGTGCCGAAAAGTTCGTTGAATTCTTTGAGTTAGTAGGTGCTCTGTAGTCATTAGAACACGTACGAATTTCAAGAGTACTCAGTAAAAGATTTGTTTAAATACTTTAATTTGCTATTTGGACTTATTATGAGAAATACGTTAATTTGGTACACATGTTTGATTTGCATTATCATTGGAATGAATGCTTGGAATTTCTAATGATGACATTTTGCTTATTTTCCCTATAAGCAAATTTAATATGTATTGCTTAAATGTATAAATATTATTATGACGACCTAACTCTGGGGCACATGACCGGCATGACACGTGGGTACCTCCCATGGACATAAGCCTAGCTCTTAGTTCTAACTCATATGACAAAATTAATAATAATATTAAAATGGGTGAACTTCACCGCACTCCACTTCATATAAACAAGATTATGAAATACTCCATAAATACAATGCAAAGCATATGATACATAACTTTAAACAAATAAGCCACAACATAGCCATCTCCTATGTTTCTATCTATTTCTATATTAGAACAACTCAAGGAATATACAGAAACATATACAAAAGAATGTTCTCCCAAAATAACATCCTAATTGATCATATTGGACTACAGAGCGACTACAAATGAATTTCAGAAGGCGACTCCAAAAGATGCTACTAACCCGAGAATCAAGTGGGTTAGATTACTCGAACCTCTGCTACTCCTCGTGCAAATCTTCTTCAATGTTCATGGACTTTGAAACATAGAAACAATAGCGTGACATAATAATCTCAATGAGTAAAACCAAACACAATTAATTAAAGTATGGGGTAGCACTAAGCATTCACATCTCCCGACCCGAAGGCATTGTTATATCATCCTTACCACTAAAGCAATTAAATCTCCATGCACAAGAACAATTAAATCTCTCCGCTCAAAGGCAATTAAATCTCCATGACCAAGGGAATTAAATATCTAAGCTCAAAGGTAGTTATACCTCTGTGCCTAAGGGAATTAAATCTGTACGCTTAAAGGTGATTAAATCTCCATGCCTAATGGTAATTTCTCCATGCCCAAAGGCAATGAAATTTCCATGCCTAATGGCAATTTCTCCATGCTCAAAAGCATTCCAATTCCCTTACATGCAAGCAATTATTGGTCTAACCCAAAATTCTCCCACTGAACTATCAAGGTTCAAGGCACAATTACTCCAATATATTTTTAAACATATACATAGACAATGCTTATACATACACAATTATCCATACAAGAATCCAAACTCCAGAATACACTCCATCATAAACCATACAATATACAAATTATAGAATTTTATCTCTCCTATTCCATGTTTCATTATCTTGTGAATTCCACACAATGCACATTTCAACTCATGAATAATTCACATACTTGAGTAGGTTGTTTACTCACCTGGCTCAACAATTAAAGGCTAGAAAAAGATCCAATTAACTATTTAGAAACTCCCTAAAACACTTACACAAACACGCAATAACACATAACTCAATTTCCATCACAAATAAGAACTCTAGAACCTTGGCACTTGGGGCACCAATGAGGTCTCTCACTCTCTCTTCCTCTTTGCCAAGATGGCACCTCGGGGCCAAGGCACCTTGCACTGATGCCCACTCTAAAACGTTTTTGCCCACTTGGTGCCTAGGCGCCCTGACCATGGAGCACCATTCACTCTGTCCACTCAACGCCTAGGCACCCTGACCTGGGAGCACCACTCACACTTTGTCTACTTGGCACCTGGGTGCAAGCCTTAGTAGCATCCCGTGACAGTAGCAACACGAAAATGCAACAAAAAATGCCATTGTTGTTCTCTTGACTCTCCATTTGCAAAGCCTTATTATAAGGGGGTCCTTTAACTTTATGGGTGCTTCGAAAATTTGAGGAAATCACCAAATACTCCACCCACAAGGTCAAAGAACCTAAAATCATTTTTACTCATTAAATGGAAGGAGAAATTCCTCAAGAGCATTTATGGTTCCAACCATCTTAAAGCATCCTTCAACAACCCCATAAGCTTTACAAGTTAAGAATCAAGATAGCATTCAACCTAACACAGATGATACCACCCAAACGTTCTATAACTTGGACATAGGGTTTGGAAAGAAAGTATAACTAAGGGAAAGAGATGGGTTCCCACTTACCTCATGCTCCAAAATAGCAATCCAAAACCCCTAGCCCTTCGAAGGTACTTAATGTGTATGTGTTGTCGTGGACAATAAGTGAAAGGGAGAATTATGATTCAAAATATTTGTGTAGCAAATGGACAAACATGCCTCCACCTATCCAAGCTAACAATAACTATACCACACTCTTGTGTCTTAGGCCATCCCTATCTCACACTTAAGCAAAATTTCTAAACTCAAAAGGTTCAATGTGCCACCAGACATACACATGGATTTTCAAATATAGACTAATTTTTAGTAAATCCCCCAAAGACTAAAATTATTCCATTTTAGTCCCTACTACAAAGTATTTAATGTAAACATCCACTTAAATTCATCAATACAAGAAGACAAGAATTAATTAATAATTTCTCCTTTTTGATTTTTATTAACTCCCAATCAAGAAGAAATCGAATCTGTCCCCTATGTAATCACCATATGATGTCTCCGACTCCGCTACATTTATAACAAAATCATAGCAATAAAGTAACACCAACACAAAGATGCGTAATAATAAATAAGAAAAAGACAACATCCAAAAAGAGAATTAATTCTCCTGTGCATACGTGCACTATAAAAAAATCTCCCAGGGTATTACAATTATTGTGGCGTTAAAAGCATGTGTGCTAGAGGTAGTGGCAAAATTGGGATCTTTCTATTGTTAGTCTTAAATTGCTTAAAATTCTAAAAAGAGACGTCCACACATTACCCTGTTTTAAATTGATAGGGTGAATTTTTATTAAACTCTTCCTAGCAACTATTAGGGGATTAAAGTGTTATTATGTTTATATAACTTTTTCTTAATTTATTTAGAATATATATATATATATATAGTATTCAATCCACTACTAACTTATGAGAGAAATTTGTAATTAAAGGTGAATGCACTATGTCCAAGTTGTCAATTGTTTATAAAATTTACTCTAGAAACCGAGGATGAAGAAGAAAAAAGAAACTGCAATTAGGAAAGAAAAATAAATAAATAATAGATGGACAAATAAAAGGATTATAAAGGGTTTATGGTATTAATTTTGGCTGGAAATATACTTTCCTAAAGGAGATATTTTAATAAAAGATCCATTATTATTGTCCACCACCGTAAGCCTAGCATCAAACCATTAACACATAATATAAATATAGCGTATAAGGGTTCCCTTTCAACCATAATGCAACGATTTAATATATGAACAAAAATTAAATCAAGAATATTATATTCTGAATTCCTTTACAACCAGTACAAGATTTCTAAGTGTTTTGTCTAACTACAGAGCTACTCAAATACCCAGCCATTAGACGTACCAACATTCCAAGATAGGGGAATGCAAACCTGAAGACTCCGCTACTCCTCGTACGGAGACTCACCAACTATAAAAAAAGGACCTGCAAGGGGTGCAAAGAAAGAAGTAAGCATAAACTCAGTAAGGGGAAACAACAAGCATAATAGAATTTGCAAACCAGGCACCGTTGCAGAGGTAGGACCGTAGGAAGGTCCTATATGTTTTTGCTAAAGCATACCACACGTAGCCAACATGAAATTCATATTCAGAATTTAAAGAATACTGCCAATACAAGGTTGAAACCCTAGCACGCAATTATATAATGAAGTTTGCATGAACACGTGTATACGTAATTAAAATTCCTATATAAAACATTCATGATTAACAATCATTTCTATGGGGTTCTATACCAAGTGTAAGTAAATAGTTGTAATACCTCCCTAATACCAATTCATTTATATAATGTTATCTCCACCGTTCCAGAACACATTCAATAATATTAAGTCCACTGTTCCAGGATAATTTAAAGAATATCATGTCCACCATTCTAGGAAAATATAAATAATATCATTTCCACTGTTCCAGGACAATTTAATTAATATCCTATCCACCATTCCAGGATAATTTAAATAATACCATGTCCACCATTCTAGGATAATTTAAAGAATATCATGTCCACCATTCTAAGACAATTTAAATAATATCATGTCCATCATTCTAGGACAATTTAAAGAATATCATGTCCAACATTCCAGGATAATTTAAATAATATCATATCCACCGTTCCAAGACAATTTAAAGAATATCATGTCTACCGTTCTAGGATAATTTAAATAATATTATGTTGCCCCAAACTATGTATCATGCTTTAATTTATTAAACAAATGAGTTTAATATATCACATCTATATCTTAACATAAAAGTTGCCCCAGCACTGATCGAATAATGGTACTAACAGCTAATGATTCATTCATTAAGTCTTTCCAAGAAAAGGGAATTCACAATATATATACATACATATAATTGTATGTAATCTACAGCATAGTTGTAACAACTCGCTTGGCACATATATAGATATATAATTGACCCAAACATTAGAATGGACAATAATTCCCCATATACATAAAAGTGAAATATGAGACAAGCATAAGTAATTTGTCATCCACATATGTTAACAGTTATAGCATTCAACATCACTGGGTTGTCTTGTCAACATATTATATAAATTTTTCATATCCATGCTTAAACAATTCATCTTATTCATACAAGAGTAATATTTTCCCTTTCACACCTTGCCAAGAGTCCAACATTAATAGGGTATCAAGACACAGAATTTACATTTCAAAATGAAGACAAAGGTGTTTCCATTAGGATCACTTTATTATTTCACTAAACTCAATATAACCATTTAAATCACCATTGAATGAACCTATCTAAGAGTTAAAAAGCCATGAGACTACTCCTTTATGTGTTAATTAGCTCTTCCTCAAAGCTTAGAAGCCAATCCCCTCTAAACCAATTAAATTTCTATACATAAACACCCATGCTCTGTTTAAGACTAAAATTCGGACCCTATACTCTATGAATTTTCTGGGCAGTCATCACAACTCCAAAATTAATAAAATTTGGTAGGAAACATCCTTAATATGTCTAGAATCTTAAATAAAAAGTTAATAAAGAAAAACTTTGATTTGCCCCTTTAAAACTACATTTTCGTAGCTGCTACCCAGACTACCTTTGCAGCATGAGAATTTTGATTTTGCATGCCATTGACCCACTAAAACAATTCCAAATCCTATGAAACTTGGTAGACACATAATTTAGTGTTATGAAATCATTCCATAAAAATTTCAAGGCAAAAACTTGACGAATTGGCCAATCTAACATGGCTTTGAGTAAAGCTTGGTCAAATTAGTTCAAATTCTAAGATAGGTTTTACTTCTCTAACATTTGACCTAGCAATGGTTTCTCGAACACTATGAAACTATCCAGATCATATCAACATATGCTAAGGAATACTTATAAAAATTTCAGGACCAAATGAGCTCTTTTCATATTACAATCAACTCAAAACATCATCAATAGTAATTGCTAGCAAACATTCTTCCAAGCATTTCTGACCTTCAGTCACTCTATTAATCACAAAACACAAATGGCAAAGAATTATTTAATTAAATTTTTATTAGAAACTATACTTAAATACCTTTCCAACGATATATAGTTTGCTAAAAATAGAGCTCAAATAAAGGAGTTATGATAATTTCAATTCAAGCTTATAGTAGCAACCTAGGACTAACACCCTGGGTGCTCACCTTGGCGCCCCGGGGTGCCAAGGCTATTCCTTTCAGCCTCATGGGCACCTCAGACTGAGGATTCTACCATGGCTAAAGGGAAAAGCTTCCTAAACCTTCAATTTTCCCTTTAAAACCATCCTAAAGCTCAATCTACCACTTTGGGTCTTCAAATACTTGTTCTTAGCATTTAAAAACATTCCAAGAGATCAATTTCAACCTTGAATCAAAATTATAACAAAACCATATACAACACTTACTACAACTTCCAAATTTCCCCTTATGCCCATAGTATATCTTTGGTTACATGCTTAACTCCCTCCATTGATTTCTAAAATTTGTAATATAACTATTCTAAGAATGAAATCTTTACTTCCCCCAATTTTCATCAACCTAATATCATGATTTCACAATTTTTCCACTTTATGGTTTAGTTAAGAGAACTTAAGAAGAGAGGAGGAGTTTGATTCCTTACCTCAAGGAAGACATCCGATGAGGGGAAGAGGCTGCTGGTGGAAGAGCTTCGCCAGAGTTGATGGTAGAGCCACCTCTAGGTGCCCTCTTAGGCTATGAAGATGAGGAGCACACATAGGAGAGGGAGATGGACAAAGTGTGAGGAGGGAATGAAGGAGGAAAAACTATGATGTATGTGTACTTTAATAGGGAGGTGGGGCACACTTTCCTTTGAAAATAGTCCCTCTAAATGAAGCAAATTAATTGGGACTTCAAGAGGAAATTTTTGGGACATCTTTCTAAAATAATCAGTAGAGGCACCAACCTCACCTCAGTAAAACACAACATATAAGCACCAAAATTCCCATTTCCCAACATATTTGGTTGAAATACAAAAATCTTATTTTTGTTCCTTTTAGTCCCTCTCACCAATCCCATCCATTGTTTTGGCTCTGATTCCACCATTTTTGAAACTCTGGCTTCCTCATTCACCTCTTCAAGCTCTTTTCTCCTCCAAGGTCCTTCGATGAGGATTTTCTTGTAAATTTCTCACAACGTAATTTAGAAATTCTAAGATTTTTTATGGTTTCACTAAATTTCAAATTAGCCCCAAAATTTCACATAGAAACATATAAGATTAACACATTTACAAAGTGAATTTAAAATTCACGGGGTATTACAATTATTATTGTTCATATTATTTTTATTAAATATTTATCATTTCTACTAACCGTAATGATTAAAAAGAAAAAGAAGGAGAGACATAAAACAAATTCAAACCTATGTTAATTGGATAGGAATTACCAGAAAGGAAAGCATGGGATTTTAGCTCCCAGTTTTGAAAATACACTTTTTCCAAAATTAAAGATTAATATGTAGGAGTAGTGAATAGTTGTATACTATATAATATATAATTATGAATGGGGTTGCAAGGAGACTAGGTCTTTCTTATGAAATCTACTTGAGTATGCTTGTTTATTTGCTTTGAATATCTATATGATGTGTAAGCAACAAAGGAAGCCAAGTTCGTTTTAAATGGAACTTAATATAAGATGTATGTCATTCATGTCATGAGAAAGAATTTAAGCATATACACTTTCGCGTAACTGAACCAAATGAACGAGGTAGAGAGAATGTTAGGAAGGCTTACAATAACTGGAGTATCGTTACCATGCCAGTCATGGCCAAAATGGTGGGTCGTGACAAAGTTGGTATTAGATCTAGGTTTGTTAGATTTTCCATTGACTATAGAGCAAGGAATCTTTAATGGGCCCCCTCTATCGTTGTGATCGTGGCACAGTTATAGGCTCGGGATCCACAGAAGGCCATATATAATTTATATACATTCCTATTCTCTTTCATGTCTAAACTCATTGTTAGAATAACTGTTACATCATTACTAATCCTAGAAAATTATACGTGTAGATTTGAAAGAGCTTTAGATGGTAGGAGGACGATCATCTACTAATCCTAGAAAATTATACACGTACCCAATCCAGTAGGGCTTTGGCCTCACCATTTACCTCATCAGTAAATGTGCAATTGTGGACCCGTAAACATGCTAAGAGCGAATCTACCCCAAAGGGAGATGTCCCATTAAGGAGTCTAGGGGAAGTGGTAGGGTGCCACCTCAAATAGACCCTACCATAGTTTTGGAGATGTTCACCGCATTCCAAGCCTGAATGGACTAACTCCGGTGGTCAATACACCAATGGCACCACAGGTACCCTCCTAGCCTCCTCAGCCTAGGGAAGGGTCAATGTTTGACATGAAGATCATGAAGTTCCTCAAGTTAAAACCACCCATCTTTACTTGAAAGAAGCCTACTAATGACCCCCTAGCATTTTATGGATGACTCAAAGAAAATATGTAGTGCGTTGGAGTGCTCTGACTCTCCAAAGGTCAAACTGATGGCGTACCAACTGAGGGGCAAAGCTAACCATTGGTGGTAAACTTGGAGTAAGGATTAAGCCAACAATGCTCCATTAGTATGTGGAACAAGTTCAAGAAGACTTTTTTTGGACTAGTTTATCCTAAGTGTATACGATGCCCAAATCAAGGAGTTCAAGACCATGAGGCAAAGGTCCCAATTTTTGGACGAGTACGACGTCATGTTCATAAGATTAGCCGAGTTTGCCTTGCACATGGTATCAGATGAGAGGGAAATAATCTAGAGACTCATTGAAGGTCTGAGAGACCAACTATTTTCTCAAGTAAGCGTCCAGATGGATACATTTCCATTTTACACAATCGCGATGGATACAGCCCGACAAAAAGAGTACATGGAAAACTCACAGAGGACTTGAATAATAAGCAAAAAAGAAGGCAAGATGAGAAGTCACATGGCTGGAAGGGAAATTCCACGCTCGCCAAGTCTACTGGCCATGCATCTTCTTCAGCTAGTACGTCTTAACCTCAGTTAAGTGGCATGAGGAGTCAGCAAAAACCTCTAATGCCTTGAATGTAAGAGATATCATTATAGAGCATGTTTTGGCAAGAAAAGGACTATAAATTACTTTCAGTATGGTCAACAGGGCCATTACAAGAGAGACTGTCCCCAATTCATCTCGAGATTGGGTTATGGATCAGTGTACTCTACTCATAACTAGTCAGAGGCAACCATTGCCAATAGAGCCCCGGCGACTACAGGAGGTTGCGAGACCGAGAAAGGTGCCGATAGGGGATAAGATGGATGAAGTTAGTCTCCAGCAAGAAGAGGCATTGCACGTGTGTTTACCTTGATATGTCAAGATGCAGTAGTATCAAATGTTATTGTTACAGGTATTTTCTAACTTTCAACATTCATTGTATCCTAAAATTTGATGATATAGGATGTTGAATATATTGAATTTATATTGATGATCATCTTAAGAATGCTTCAAATTTGTTCCCAACACGCTCAAGTTTTATTTGATTCCAATTTGACACATTCCTATGTATCACCGTTCTTAGCTAAGAAATTTACCACAAAGTCGATTCGACTTGACCAACCCTTCCTCGTAGCTACGCCTACAGGGGAGACCCTCTTGGTGGATAATGGATATAAGTCGTGCAGCAAAAAGATAGGGAAAGCAAACACAATGGCGAACTTGATGATCCTAGATATGCTAGACTTCGATGCCATCCTAGGGATGGATTGGTTGGCTTCTTGCTACGCCACTCTAGATTGTCACGGTAAGATAATCCAATTCAGTAAGCTAGGTAGGCCCCCTTTCATGTTTCAGGGAGATTAAAGCGATGCACCACGAAACTTAATTTCCCTAATAAACGCCCGATAACTATTGAGGAAAAGTTGTAAGGGATTTTTAGCTTTCGTGCGGGATGTGGAAAAAGAAGTACGTAGACCCAAAGATGTGCCGATTGTCAATGAGTACCTCAACATATTTTTGGACTACTTGCCAAGATTATCCCTAGATAGGGAGATTGAGTTTGGTGTCGACCTGGCACCGGAGACCCATTTGATCTCCATTCCCCCTTATCAGATCGCACTGACAAAATTGAAAGAACTTAAGGGGAAGCTCTAAGACTTACTTGATGTAATAGCTGCGGTTTTTGGGTATTAATAGGGTCAGAATTTTGGCTAAACATCTCATTATAGGGGAAATTTTTCATTTTATTTGAGAAGGTTATGCAAGGTTAAGAGGTGGATTAGTATGGAATGACAATGTATAGCCAAGGGATGAGAGTATAGGCGTGGCACAGAGAGAGAGAGAGCAAAATGATTTATGGGTGCATGAAGAGACTAGAATGAAATAAAGAATGTGATACCTTTTTGTATATGGAAAGTTAGTGTGGAATTTGTGTGGTGCCCAAAATATGTGAAAGATATTGAGTTGGGGAAATTACGATTTTTGCCATTACTAAGGATTGACCGAGAGTTGAAAGAGGGGCAAAATAGTAATTTCACCCTTATGTATATAGGAAGCCCCACACTGGTGCGTATATTTTATAGCACATAAAATATTCCAGCAAGTATACTGGGTCGCAACAAGTAATAAAGTGATAAGTAGAGTATCGTCCCACAGAGATTGAGGTATCAAATAAAATTCAATTAGGCTAAGTGAAATGCTATTAAGACTTATGAAGGAAATTTCAGAAATTACACAAAAAAGGGGGGTGATGATTGAAACAACGCAATATAAATAACTGAAATTTAAATAACTAAACAGAAAATAAAACAGACAAAAGATGTGTAATTGGTCACAAATTCCATGGAATTGTACATCATCATCCTTTTCTTTGAATATTCTTGGCTAATTCTATTATGTAATCTTCAATCTAAAATTCTTAGAAAGTCTTCTAAGACTGAATTATATTAAAATTATAGTTAGGAAGATTTTCACTAATCTATAACTCAAATATAATCCAATCAAGTCCTAATCACATCAATGCCCCGCAATCGCATATGACATGTTATCTCTTGTCCTACTCATTACAAATACATAGCAATCGCATGCATGTATAAATAACAAGCTTAATAGGACAATAAATAAAATAGAACTTTGGCCTAGAAAATACTCATTGGTCCAAATGAATTAAAGTACAATTTTCATTTCATCAAATGACCGACTACACAAGAAAATGAGATTGATTTCGTTGGTCCAATCCGATTAATTCATAGACAAATTAATCTTTGAATCATTGAAGAACAATTCAATTAAATTACAATCCATTCAATGTTGGCCAATTTTCTAAAATATGATTGAATCCAAAAACTTTGAAATTACAATCTAACTTAACCAAAATAATTGACTAAAATCTTAGATCAACCATTCAATTAAATTATGAAGCTCAAGAAAATTATTCAAGCCACATAAATAAAACTATCTATATCTAGATAATCTAATTTATGGTGGAAATTACAAGATCAAGCTCAATATCTAGCTAACTCTAGCATAGAAATCAAAATCCCAAACTCATTGAAGGTTAATCAAGCATTCAAGAGCTTAATAATCGGTAAAATCCATTTCATTAAACGAAAGTGCATTAAAATTGAAATTGTTCAGCAATAAAACATCATAGAACCAAACTACATCAATCCTTAAACTTAGAAAATTACATGGAAGAGAAGGAAAAACATGACAGAAAACAGAAAATACAACAGAAATCTAAGAAACTATGAAGGAAAATGCAAGAAAAGGAAGGAAAATGGGAGAAGGAGAGCCATTCCCAAGTGGGAAGGCTTCCTTTCCCTCTAACCAAGCTAGAGAGTTGCCTCTATGTTGCTCCCAGCCACTGCTGCCCAAGGAAGGCAGAAAAATGGTGCTAGGACTTCCCCTCAGAAAAATGACTTAGCTTCCTTAATAAATTTCGATTTTCCAAATATAAAACTGTTCTAACACATGCCTAAAGGGATATTCTGCCTTAGATGCCTCCTTGGATGCTTCTTCCATGATGTGGCAGCACTTTGACAGCAAAACAGCAGCAAAATTAATATTTCTGCAGCAGCAGAATATCATGGCAAAATTAATATTTCAGCCATGCTTTTTTGACCTACGAAAATTAATATTTCTGCCCAAAAATTCTGACTACATGGCATTGAATAGTTCAAGTGGGCCCCACATCTAGCATATCCTAGTCAACATCTACATCACCCAAAAAGTGCCACATTAGCATCCAAATCAGCATCTTTGTCCATGTCAACACTTTTCTCTCCAAAATTAAAATTTGTAGGAATTAAATTGAGCATTTTACAATTCAAGTTCAAAAAAAAAATATAAAATTGAGAAACATTCAATCCATAAATAGTTTATACCCAATAAATTCCAAAACATAATAAAATTAGAGAATTGACAAAATTAAAGAGGCAAAAAGGACTAAAATAGGGACTAAAATAAATGGAAAAAGCATGTTATCACACACATTTTGCACTAAGTCTTCTATTTCTCTCTCTCTCTCACTACCCCTCCTTCCCAAAGCCCAAACACTCTCTTTCCTCCACCATGTCCCAATCCTCCAAAACCAAGCTTTCACCCAAGCATCCAACAAACATCCTCTATAAGGAGTCGAGCTCCGATGAGCGACCACACTGGAAAAGCAAGGAAATAAGGTGAGTATCTCTTTTTCCCATTTTTTTCTACTATTCTTTAATCATTGAGAAAAAAGGGCATTGCTAAACTTGTTTGAGATATTTGGAGCTTGGTAAATGGTTAGAACTCATGTTTAATGTATAATAATGATGAAAGAAACAAGAATTGAAAGATTAAACTTGATTTAATGGGGAAGTAGAGGATTATGAGTGGTTAAAGAAGAAAGTTAGGCTTTTACGGATTTTGGCTGATTGAAGTTTGAAACCTTGATATTAATTAGGGGTTTTAGTGCCAAAATATTCCTTAACCTTCAATAATGAGAACAATGAAAAAAATCAAGAAGAATGATGATGCTTTGAGTGAATTTTGGTTAAAATTGATTATGGTTCGTGGGTGTACAGTTAGTGGCACCTAGGCACCACTCAATAGAGATTTTGGGTGCTGGCACCCTAAATGCCACTACTTGATGGTAACCTTCCACATGAGGAAGGTTTGAGTGCCTAAGGTTCCAAGTTGGGTACCTAAGCCTTAGATGAGGGGAGGCCATGGTGCCTAGGGTGCCACGGCCTGGGCTTCTTTTTTCCCATGAAAAGTTATGCTAAGTTTGATTTTTCATGGTTCTTAGGTTCTGAGATGTTTGGTACTAGGCTGAGGGACTTCAAAAAGACTGAAAAAACTCTGAATTAAGGTGAAAGAATTAGCCTTGCCTTGTGTTTTTTATTTTGTAGGATATTGTTTCCTAAAAGTTTAATTAAATGCATGTATATAATGAGTATGATGATGTGTGGCATACTTAGGTTTTTCACTTACTTTCCTTAAGGTAAAGACAATACATTTGCTTGTAGATGATGAATGTAAGAAAGAATGGAGAACCTTATGCTGTGCTTGAATTTTGTAAATTGAACATAAGTAAGGATTATGATGTATATTTCATATTCCATATAAGAGGACTAACAAGTGCATATATAAATAGACTTGTTTATGCATGAAGATTATATATATATATATATATATATATATATATATATATATATATATATATATATGTCTATTTATGCATAAAATACACGAGAATGGAATCGATGCGCATGATGAGCATTTGATATGGGTATTCCCTATTACTTGTTAAAGTGTTTGGAGAATTCTTATATATGTGTATAGGTGCTATACCATTTCCTTAATGTTATTTTTAGGTTATGTAAAAAGTTGATGATGTATGATTGTGTTTTAATGAGATTTGCACACGGTTGTGTGCCTAAGAATTTATGATGTAGAATTTTCTACGGTATTATGACCATGTTGAGGGGCTAGGTTGAGTAGGACTCAGAGCAACCCTAATAGCGAAAGGGGCTTAGGGGGCCTTTGGTCCATAACGCCTCTATTAGCAAAAGGGGCTTGGAGGCCTTCGGTCCACAACGCCTCCATTAGCGAAAGGGCTTAGTGAGTCAAATTTTCCTAGTGACCCAATGTTCTTCGAGAGGGCTTGGTAGGTTACCTTAGCTGGTAACAATGATGGCTTGCAATGATCTAATTGACTAAGCATGTATGACATCCTTATGATATTAGTGAATATTAGATTTTGTTTCTATGATATAAGTGATGATTATAACCTAAATGCTAATTAGTGGTAAATGAATACTTGCATTTGAATATATGATGAGTTAGAATGATTGATATGAATGAGATCATTTCAACGTTGAGTCATGGAGGTAAACCTCTATTATGGGTGATGCTTGAGATTTTCATAAGGCTCAATGGGGTATAGTCCATAGAGACCTATAAGGCTTGGTAGATAATTACTCCCGCTCATGAGGTTCTGTGGGATGCAATCCATAGAGGCCTATGAAACCCAGTACTAGTTAGCCTCAGAAACCCCATGAGGTTCGATGGGATGTGGTCCGTAGAGACATATGAGATCTTGTGGAGTGCATTTCCCACTCATGAAATTCGGCAAGACTCAATCCATAAAGACCTATAGAGTCCGATGACAACAGTAGATAGGTATATTATGTTATTATGTTGCCACACATTGTGATGAGATGTATGAAATGATGATTGTATGAGAAAATAGATTATGTGAATGTTCGTATGTTTATGTACCTATGATGCATATTTTTCTTTTAGCATGCATAGTTGAATATATCTATTGTGGTAGGGTAATTTTTGGTAAGTCCAGTTGTTTGACTCACCCCTTCGCAATTCAAGTACAGAATACTCCATAGCCCGATGAAGTACATGTCGAGGACACCTCCTTATTGATTGGGATAAGGTAGAGTACTTTAAAGTTATGTCAAGTTAAGTAATCTTATAAAAGCTCTGTAATCGAGTAGGCCATAATATGTTATGTATCTATGTAAAGTATGTAGTAGGAACTACCACAAAAAGAATTATGGATTATGATTTGAGATATGAAAAGCTCACTTCTATTTAAATGCTTATCAATGCAAGATTAAAGGAAAAGAAATTTTCATTCTTTTCAATTGCAAGTTAATTTGCTTTTAAACAAAAAAAAAGATAGCTAAGTAAATGAAAAGAATAAGGGTTCTAAGTAAAAGTTAAGCTTGAAGTGGTGTGGGCAAGGCATCATGAACTGGTCACGTGCTTGGTTTTGGGTCGTGACACTTGACAAGGGTTTCATCCGACCCAATAGCTCTCTATGGGATGCTCCAATCCTCTTCAATAAGAAGAAAACAGGTCAATGAGATTGTCTATCATTTAAGGGCAACTAAATAAGGTAACTGTCAAAAATAAATATACGTTGCCTCGTATCGATGATCTCTTTAACCAATTTCAAGGAGAAAAATGCTTTTCTAAAATTGACTTGAGGTTGCATTATCACCTGCTTAAGATGAAGGAAGAGGAAATGCCAAAAACAGCCTTTCAGACCCAATATGGTCAATTTGAATTTTTAGTGATGTCATTTGGACTAACGAACACCTTGATGGATCTCATGAACCGCGTATTCAAGCCTTACCTCAACCATTTTGTTATCGTGTTCATAGATGACATCCTATTTTATTCCAAGAACCCAGAAGAGCACGAGCAACATCTTTGGATTATGTTACAGACACTAAGAGACCACCAGCCTTTTGCCAAGTTCTCTAAATGAGTTCTAGATTGATCAAGTAACATTTTTGGACCACATAATTTCTAAGGATGGCATCCAGGCAAATCCGAGCAAGATCTAAGCAGTTAAATCATGGCCTAGACCTACTTTGGTGATGGAGATCCAAAGTTTCTTAGGTTTGGTAGGCTATTTCTGTCAATTCGTCAAAGATTTCTTAAGGTTAGCTGCTCTTCTTACTCAACTAACTCGAAAAAATATAAAGTACTAGTGGGACGAGGCGTGTGAGGAAAACTTCCAGTAGCTTAAGGAACGCCTAATTACGGCAATAGTACTTATGTTGTCGTCATGACTAGGAGGGTTCACGGTGTACTGTAATGCCTCAAGAATAGGCTTAGGGTGTGTCCTCATGTAGCATGGCCAGGTAGTAGCCTACGCTTCGAGGTAGCTCAAGAAACATGAGAAAAATTACCCTACCCATGATTTAGAGATGGCAGTAGTGGTTTTCACCTTCAAGATCTAGCAACACTATCTCTATGGAGAAACATGTGAGATCTACACAAATCACAAGAGTCTCAAGTATATCTTCAACTAGCGTGATTCGAACTTGAGACAGAGGCGTATTACAAGAAAATTGACTTTTAGTGGCGACTAAGTGAGTCGCCACTAAAAGTCGACAAAAGTCAATTTTTTTAAATAAAATTAAAAAAAAGTTGGACTCACCAAAAGTCAATTTTTTTTAATGAACCAAAAGTCAATTTTAACAAATTGTATATATACATATAATTATATTTTTTCTTATCTCATAATCTATTAGTAATAATATGTTTGCTTTTTGTTAAGTAAGATATTGTTTCATTTTGATTTTGTAATGTTTTCAGCTTAAAATAATTTTAACAAACTATATATATATATACATAAAATATTTTGCCCTTATATAGCACAAATGAAGTGATGGTAAGATGGCAAGACACACATGGTTCAAAGTAAGGGACCAAGGTTCGAATCTCAGTATGTATATGTTTGGTTTAATTTCATATAAACTTGAATATTACACCAAAAAAAAATCGAGTCACCCCAGGGTAGTGAGTTATTGGACCAACCAAGACCCGCTCGGGGTCAGATGGGTCTCGGGTTGACCTGTCGGGCCAATCCGGATCCAAAAATGGTGAGTGACTTTTAAAGTCACCACCAAAGGTTGTTTTTTGTGGTGACTAAGGTCTTTTTGGTGGCAACTTTCACAGTCACCACTAAAGGTGATCTTTAGTGGTGACTTAAGTCGCTACCAAAAGTTATTTTTTGGCACGAGATTTTTTTTGGCAATAAAGATGACTTTTATAGTTGCCATTAAAGGGTGACTAAACCTTTCAGCCTTGGACTTTCAACAACAACTTTAGTCGCCACTAAAAGTCACCACCAAAAGTCAATTTTTTTGTAACGGCGGTGGATGGAACTATTAAAAGACTACAACTGCAACATTCTATACTACCAAGGGGAGGCAAACGTGGTGGGAAACGCCTTGAGTTGGAAGTCTATGGGTAGCCTTGTGCATATAGCTGAGGTGAGGAGGCCCCTAATTCAAGAACTACAAGAACTCGAGGCCAGTGTGGTACATTTCGAGATATCCGAAATTTGGTACAAAGCATGCAACAAAGAGACCAAGGAGTTCTCACTAGACAACGCAAGAGCACTTGGGTTTGAACACCGATTATGTGTTCCAAAGGCATCACCTCTAAGAACTGAGATTATGGTGGAGGGACAAAGCATGGCTTATGCTGTTCATCCCAGTGCCACAAAAATGTACTAGGACCTAAAATAGACTTTGGTGGGATAGGATATGCGTGACGTGGCAAATTTTCTGATGCGATGTTTGATTTGTCAATAGATCAATGCTGAGCACCAGAGGCCAGCGAGACTTTTACAGTAATTGGAAATCCTCGAGTGGAAGTAGGAGAGTATGACAATGGATTTTGTTGCTAGTTTACCTTACTCTCCCGATGGCTATAATTCCATTTAGGTTATTGTTGACTGCCACACTTCCTCCCAGTCAAGATGACTTATGGAGTTTCTAGGCTAGGTCAACTATAAATCAATGAGATTGTGAAGCTATATGGAGTACCTCTAACAATCATCTTCGATCAGGGCCCGTAATTTACCTCTCAATTTTGGAGAACTTTTCAAATGACGCTAGGGACAACAGTGAACCTTAGTACGACTTTTCATCTTTAGATCGACAGACAGTTCAAGCAAACTATTCAGACATTGGAGGATATGCTACGGGCTTATGTCCTTGACTTTGGCGGGAGCTGGGAAAGACACCTCTACTTGGTAGAATTTGCATATAACCACAACTACCAATTGAGCTTCAGGATGGCACCCTATGAGGCCTTGTATGGCCATCGATGCTAATCTTCGATCAAATGGTTTGAGTTAGGTAAGGCAAAGACCTTGGGACCCGATCTGGTTCAGTGCATCGTAGCCAAGGTAATAGTCATCTATGAACAGATGCTTACAGTTAGAATAGGCAGAAATCCTATGCAGATCACAAATGGTGAGACCTAGAGTTTATTGTCAACGACATGATATTCTTGAAGGTATCACTGATGAAAGGCGTTATAAGATTTAGGAAGAGGGGAAAGTTGAGTCCCAAATATGTGGGGCCTTACGAAGTCCTAGAGAGGGTTGCAATGTTGTGTATAGGTTAGCCCTACCCACAAAGCTAGAAAGAATTCACCCTGTCTTCTATGTTTCCATGCTAAGGAAGTATCTTCCCAATCCATCCCATGTGCTCTAGCTTAGTACTATTCAGATAAATAAGACTCTGACTTATGAGGAGATGCCTCTTGACAGTCAAGTGAAGCAACTCCATTCCAGAGAGATATCCTCCATCAAAGTTTTGTGGCAGAATCAGTCCCAGGAGAAGGCTAAGCACCCGCACCTATTTGAGTCACGAGGTAACATAAATTTGGAGGACCAAATTCCTTAAGAGGGAGAATGTAATACCCCGAGTATGCTTTCTCTCCTTTTTAGTATGTTGATTGGAACTTTTTATGATCACGTGATTGCATATATGTGATAATTATGGTTTATTTTATTTAATGTGATGTTATTATTTGCGGTTTGAATCGACACTGAAATGGACTGAAGAGTTGAGTGAATTGGACCTAACATGAGACTCGGGAAAGTTAAAGGCCTAGGTAGGAAGAGGTACCCTTTAAGCCCTATGAACTTGTCACTTAAGCCTAATAAACTAAGGATATTAAGCCCAAACCATCACTCTCACTTAAGCCCAACTAATTATAATACTTAGGCCCAAATTAAGAAAGGAAGTCATGGCCCAAATACTAAGATATGAATAAGGATTAAGCAAATAGAAAAATAAATTTAATTAATTAAGAAATATCCAGCCACTATAATAGATGTGTAGATAAGGGAGTAGGAATAAAGTTAATTAAAATAAAAAGTAATAGTAAGGATAAACATAATTTGAAAATAAAGAAAAGGGGGAAGGCTAGGCATGATATCATACCTTAATAATAACTAAAAGTTGATTTAGTAACAACTCAATTTTATGGAAGGGATAAATGTGAGAAATCATAAACTAACTAGGTTAATATAATTCAAAAAAATAATTAAAGGGGTTAGCGTACAAGATAAACATGACTAAGGAATAAAATAAGAAAAAATAATATAAATAGAAAAACATCATGATTAAAGAATAAAATAAAAATAATACAAATAGCTGGATAATATCTAAATTGAATCTTTCTTTAATAAAATAGGATAATCCTAAGCCTAAGACTCAAAACAATTTAAATGATAAAGCACATATCTAACAAATAAGATAAATAATAGAATCTTACAACTAAGGTGGCCACAACCTCTTCGACCAACACACTCCTATTCTCTCTCATCCAACGGCACCCTAGAGAGATTAGAACCCTAGGCGTGCTCTTTCCCTTCCAAAAGAAAGAACACTTTAACTTAGATATACACTTCTTAAACCCTAAGGCACCACACCCTAAGGTAGGCAAACCCCTTCTTTGTATGATTCAAGAAGAGGCTTCTCGAAATTTCAAAAAAGAAAGGTGAGAACATATTCCCTCTCTATATCTTGATCTCAATTTATAAACCATAACAAGAAGAGCAAATTCTAATCTTCTCCTTTTATCTTTCTCATAACAAGCTTCCGTAGTAAATTCCCAAACCTGTGTTCATACCCATCTCCAGATTCACTCAGACTTTGAGATTATGGTATTACTTAAGCCCGAGTGAATGATACCTTGTTGATTTAAACATGATACAACTAATCATGGATTGGTGCCGAAAGGATTCCCAGAATTTATAGATTAAGGAACGGGGCTTGGAATAACAATTGTAATGGTAATTTGAGATAATTAAATAAAAAGGGAGACGATGCACCTATATGATATGTTAACAAAAATTTGAATTGATATCATGATGCGTGAATAAATGATGTGTGATGAATCACGAGAATGTGTTTGTGAATAATTGTGAGTGCCCTCATGGCTTTGATTGTGAAAATGGGCTGTTATCCCCCCATTCATGTGGGAGTAACCCAAAATGTCTTGCAAGTCATTTGATGACAACATATTTCCTCACAATAGGTTGATGAAAGCTCGAGCGGCATTGCCAAACCATAAGCTGCCCTACTAGTGAGACGGTTAGGTCGTGCGTCACTGAGGGCGAGTGAGGTCGAAGGTAGAGCAATGTTCCTAGGGTAACCCCGCCTTGTGACAAGTACCACACTCTGTGTGAACTGTGATTCTATGATATTATTTGTTAAACTGATCTAGTAAGTTTCCTACTATGCTTTTGGTTTAAATTCGAACTTGTTTATGATTGGTATGTAATTTTGATTTTATCACTGATGCCATACATTAATTGAATTTCTATAAACTCACACTCTCTGTTTCTTTTTTTTTATATACAGCAAAAGTAGCAGAACCCCCACTCGAGGAGTAGCAGGGAGTTTTTATCATGAACTTTGAGTTAGTAGGTGCTCTGTAGTCATTACAACTCGTAGGGATTTCGGGGGTACTTGGTAAAACATTCGTTTAAGTACTTTAATTTATTTTTTGAACTTATTGTGAGAAAGATATTAATTTGACGCACATGTTTGATTTGCATTATCATTGGTATTGTAATACTCGTCATTTGATTTTCCCTTATAAATTGTTGATTTTCTATTTATCTGTTATAGTTTTGAGAATTCGTGTTTTTGAAATGTGCAAGATGTATGATTGGCATGATGTTGTGATTTGATGATGTTAGGATATGCAATTTCATGTTGTGGGCTTGCATTATGTGATGCTAAGCTGCACGAGGACTAAAATGAAAATCACAGGGACTAAATTGAAAACTAAAAGTTTGATAGGGTTGCAGCGAAATGTCAATAAAAGGTAGGAATAGGAAGGGAATATTCTAGGGAACCTTGGTGTAAAATAAGAAATGAAAAATGATGTTTAAATCTTAAGATATTGTTGTTAGGATAAATTCTTATAATTAAGATTAATTAAATCTAAGTGAAAGGAATTCAAATAAGAGGATAATTAACAAATTATAAATAATAAAAGAAAGGATAAGGAAGGCATGGATTTGCTTAATTATGTAACAATTAAGCGTTTAAACTAGTAAGAAGATAAGTCGTAGAAAGACATTTAGATTAAGGACAATTCAATAATTAAAATAATAGTAATTAATACTTTTTCAAACTGACATAATCTAATATAATATTAGATTTAGTATTAAATAATCCTAATAAACAATTCTTTAAAATACCCTCCAAAATTTACATCCATCTTGGAAAAACTTAGGGTTTGTTTGGTTTGTGAAAATATTTCTTGTTTTCATTTTCAGTTTACATTTCCTGAAATGCATTTCTTGAAACACTGAAAATATCTTTTTGGTGTTTTCAAATTTGGGCCTTTTTTAAGAAATGTTTTCAAGAAAACATTTTTAATTAACTCAACCAAACGCATTTTTAAATTCATTTTCTATTTTTAGTGAAAATGAAAACAGGAAATACACAAACCAAACAGGCCCTTAGATTTTATCTCGACTAATCTATGATTTGAATATTTAAACTTAATTTCAAATTTAAACAAAAAGAAAAAGGAAATTAATAGGGATAAACTTTAGAAGATAATTGGTAGCTATAGGAGAAATCAAAAATTACAGAATAATATATATAATAGCATAATAATAAAATACAATAATAATAACTATGGTCAATATAAGATAATGCAAGTAGATTAAATATAATCAAATAAATTAATAGGTTACCCAAAAATCTTCCTAACTAGCACAATCTTATAAATAAGATTTGGAGATCCTAATCAGCTCTTAAATATTTTAAACAAGACCAACACTACTTATCTTACAAAATAAACATCTACCTAGATCTAATTAAACTAACCTATCTTAAAAGAACAATATAGAAACCCTAAACCACACACCCTTGTAGCCGTCATTCTCTCTCTCCCCCATCATCCCTCTTCCCTCTTTGCTAACAAGAAACCCTAAACTAAACATACACCCAAGCTCACGAAAACATCCCACCTCTTTCATACGTCCTTTGGCCAAACACAAGAACTCAAGAACACACTTTACACCTCTTTTCCCTTTGCTTGTGTTGAATCCTTGAAAGGGAGACAAGATCTTACCCAAAGAGAAATTGTCCAAGGTAACTCATTGACCTCTTTCTTCCATTCTAAAGTAAATTTTGAATTCATAAATTAAATAAATATAGAATAAACCTTAATACAATATTATGTAAAATATAACTTCATAGCATCTTCAAAAGCACATTTGCTCTTGGAAAGAGGTGTTCAGATTGCAAGAAGGATTCGTAGGAACCTAGGTTAGTGAATTAATCCCTTTTTAATAGAGTCTTAGTGTTAAGGTAATAAGATAGACGTCTAGGTAAATTTATGATTCTTAGGAAAGGGTGAATTCAATTAAGAATTCGAGAGATTAATTTGAGAGAACATGAATTTAAGGTATTGATTTATTTTACTAGTGGTGAACTTTAGGGGAAAGGAAATCATGTGGCATGCTTGTGAATATTTCGTATGTCTAGAGTTAGTATTGTTTTGAATTGCGTTTGGATTTGATCAATGTGATAATCAGATATGTTGTTGCCTTGATTATTAGCTTAATGACTTATGTTTGAGCGGGATAGTGCCCACTCTCATGTCAAGGAGAGAAACCTGGGTGATAGGGTGTCTTGACCTTTGAAAGTGGAGATAATGACTCCCTCAGTAGAGAGATGAGCCCGAGTCCGAAAGTGAGCCTCATGAGGCACCTTGACCGAGTGGCCAAGATTGTGTGTCATAGCGGGGTCAATGATTGGTAAGTCGGCCTATCTAGACTCCCAGGTATTTAGACATTGACGATTACTTATTTCTTTGGTTGTTTGATTGGACTTGAATTTGATTCTCTTTGGTATGTGTTTCTTTCTTATGTTTCATGATAAAGGCCTCCAGGCATGCTTTATTATTTTTAGCGTATTTGGAATTTATTAGGGCGGGGATTGACTCACTCACTGAGATTATTATCTCATGCCCTCTTTTATTTTTTTTTTAGACTAGGTAGCAGACGAGGATTATCCACAAGAGGAATAGAAGTCATGGGACTCTTCCCGTTTGTTGGGTAGGTCCCAAGTTTTATTTTTGATTATTCTGATTTAAGGTGCTCTATGGTCAACTAGGACATTTATGGGTCTTGGGAGAATCTTTTTTATGGATTTGATATTGTAATTAATTTAATTGACTATTTGCAATTAATTTCTAAAATTTTATGGATTACTTTCATTGGAATGAGGCAAGATGTTTTAATTTAATATTTGTGAAAATCATGCTTGTTTGGATGAGATCTTGGGATGCATGTATTCTTCTTTAAAATCCAAATGTTGATATTGTTTGTATACCTTGAACATGGTTAATGGCTTGCTCGGAGTCTAGGTACGTTCTCCCCCAAACCTTCTTCTATATGTGTAGGCTAAAGTGCATTTAATTTAGAAAAATGGGTTTTAAAAATATATCACAATGTTGGTTCTACCAGGCTAGCGGTTAGCACTGACAATGGGCACTCAGTGCCAGCTTGGCAGAGAGGCATCGTTGGCCCCTAGGCAGCCTGCGCTAGGCACCATGAGATGGCTCTTACTGCTAGTCCCTCCTCTAGCCAGCCAGCGCTCAATGCTAGGATGCTGATATGGCCGTTGATGTGTATTTTATGTTTGTTTGGATTTTGCATGTTGTTTTCTGGAAATTTTCTAAATAACGTTAAGTAATAACATTACCTTATAGTTATAAAATGAAGGATATATTCTAATGAGTACACATAATTAATAAAAAGGACTAGATTAAGTGATGTTGGGTAGGCTTAAGGTGGCATGAGATTCATGCCACTGTGCCTGTCACTTGCCTCGGGGTTGGGTTGTGTAATACCTACCAAATTTGGAGCACGTACCTGGTGACACTGTGGTGTTTATTGCTTTAATTATTTTTTGTAATTAATTTATCTTATATTAATTACTAATTATGAAATTATGCTAAATAGCTTGATCAATAATTTTTGACACTGTGTGGTTATTTTTGTGAAATTGTGAGGGAGGGGCATAGTTGAATTAATGAAATAATTAAGGAACTTTAGGCTTAGGCCACTCATGGATGGGTGGATGCCCATGGGTCACCCAATACACACCCAAGCCACTTAAACAATTCCTTTCCCTCATTCCCCTTTTCATTCACGCACACATACATTGGCAAATGGAGGAGCACTCTCCTTCCATCATCTTTTCTTCCTAACTCAAGTCCCCACAATCCCAACCTCATTTCCTTCAGTAACGATCTGCATTTTTTACCACACTTTAGTTCACCAGAGCCTTAAGGGAGAGAGGTAAGCTTTTACCTTTATCATCTCCTTCATTTTTACCCATGGTGTGCCTTAGGTGTAGAAATGGGGATTTTTGCTTGATTATGTTTGAAACATTGCTTCTCTTGCCTTTCTCTTTGGTTGCTCGCTGGAAATTTTGATACACAACTCAGTAGGAAGTAAGACTGGTTCCATGGGAGAAAAATGGTGACATGTCTTTGGAAATAATATGGAATTTCTTCAAGAAACCATGGAACCAACTTACCCTTTTGGCATTGTGAAAGTTTTATTCTCTTGGAAGCACCTTTGTAACCTTAATTTGGAGCTAGAACCAAAAGAGAAAGGCAAGGAGAGAACGGAATGGGATTTTGGAGTTTTTGTGGCTGGTTTTCAGAGAATAGGCGAGTTGGGTGCCCTCTTGGCCGATAGGGATGAGTCCCTCCAGGCCTAGGCACCCAAGCACCCTTGAGGCAGAGAGGGTTGATCTTGGCACCCAAGCATTATTGAGGCAATGAAGTTTGGGCCTTGGTGCCTAGGCACTATTTAGGTAGAGGCAAAGGGTCCTTGGCGCCTTGGCCTAGGCGTGTGGGATTTTGGGGACATGCTTGAGGGCGCCTGGGCTCGGCTTGGGGTGATTTTTTTTCTAGTAAAAGAATTGTCGCGGTGATTCATAGGTGGTTTCGAGAGATTTTTTAGCTTTGTTTCTCGATCTTTTCCACGGTAAAACCTATTTAGCATTGAGGTGAGTTGGTGACCTTGCTAAACTAAGTCTTCTCTTTTAAGTACGATATAAAATCCCTTGCACATTATGCCTGATAAATGAATTAAATTCCCTAGTTAATGATATCAACTAGATGGTTGGACTCTTCATATGCTATTGTGATTCATGTATGAGATATATGGCTTGTATGGGGTGTGTGGATGCTTATGGTGCATATGTATTGCATAAGAAAGGGAATTTGCTGTAGGAATGTAGACCTATGGCAAGACTCGAGTGATGAATCCATGGATGGGTAAGTCCATGTCGATAAATCTCGGGGATTAAAAATTAGGGGAATGTAGACCCCTACCCTAAACCTTTGAGTGAAATCAACTAGGGAAGGTAAGTCCTGTGGTTAAAACTCAAGGAGGCATTCGTGAGAACGTAGACTCATGGGAGAAAAGCATGTGATCGTTTACATATTACACTTCGTGTATGTGTACATTTATATATGTGTTTGTACATGCTTGTAATATTCATTTCTGGCTGTGATGGTAAGCATCAGTATTTGTACTTATACAATTATATCTTTATTTTGCAGTCTTTCGCTCATTGAGTTTTAATGAACTCATACCCTTTGTGGTTCAACATTTTTAGATTCAGTGGTTAAGGAGGAGGAGTACCCACTAGAGGAGTAGCGGCATTTTGGGAGACATCCTCCATTCTGTTGGCGGGTTCTTGGAACCATTTTTGGAAGCCTAGGAAATGCTTTGTAGTCGTATAGGCCACCTAGACTTGATTGTAATATAGGGAAATATCGTTATTCGGCTATAATTTATGATTGCACTATGTTTTGGATATTTTCTCTATAGCATGGGATGTAGGGAATGGACTAGAACATTATGAGTAATTATGTTTTATAAATGAAATTTCATTTTGTTGGAAAATGATAAGTTATGTCTGTGGATGAATGTTTTATGATTTATTATTAGAATTAAGGGTATCTTGGGATACCAAGGAGGTACACCCTTGGAGTTATGGGTTAATCACGTGCCCGATTTCTGGGTTGTGATAGATATGAATGCTTGGAATTTCTAATGATGGCATTTTGGTTATCTTCCCTATAAACAAATTTAATATGTATTGCTTAAATGTACAAATATTATTGTGGCATTAAAAGTGTGTACGTTAGAGTAATGTGGGGACTTGTATGACTATTAAAGGTAGTGGCGGAATTGGGATCTTCTTATTGTTAGTCTTACATCCCTTAAAATTCAATGAAGCGATGTCCACACATTACCTTGTTTTAAATTGATAAGGTGAATTTTTATTAAACTCAAGTTGGCAACTATGAGGGGATTAAAGTGTTATTATGTTTATATAAATTTTTCTTAATTTGTTTAGATATATATATATATATATATATATATATATATATATATATATATATATATATATTATTCAATCCACTACTAACTTATAAGAGAAAGTTGTAATTAAAGGTGAATGGAATATGTCTATATTATCAAATGTTTGTAAAATTTACTCGAGAAACCAAGAAGAAGAAAAAACTATAGTTAGGGAAGAAAAATAAATAAATAAATAATATATGGATAAATAAAAGGATTATAAAAGGGTTTATGGAATTTATTTTGGCTAGAAATATATTTTCCTAAAGGAGATATTTTGCTAAAAGATACATTATTATTATTGTTCATATTTTTTTATTAAATATTTATCATTACTATTAATCGTATCGTTTAAAAAGAAAAGGAGAGACATAAAACAAATTTCAAACCTATGTTAATTGGATAGGAATTACCAAAAAGCATGGGATTTTAGCTCCCAATTTTGAAAATACCCTTTTTCCTAAATTAAAGATTAATACGTAGGAGTAGTGAATAGTTGTATGCTACATATATATGCTTGTGAATGGGGTTGCAAGGAAACCAAGTACGCTTTCTAATGAAATCTATTTGAGTGTGCTTGTTTATTTGCTTTGAATATCTGTATGATGTGTAAGAGGCAAAGGAAGCCAGGTATGCTTTAAATGGAACTTAACATAAGATGTATATAATTCATGTCATGAGAAAGAATTTAAGCACATACACTTCCTCATAACTGAACCAAATGAACGGGGTAGAGAGAATGTTAGGAAGGCTTATGGTAATGGGAGTACCGTTACTGTGCCGGTCATGGCCCAAATGTGGGGTCATGACAGGCATTGCCACCCGGGCTTCCAATAATCTCATCCAACTATGAGGAAAGCTTCATCGCCCAATCGTTTATTGAGTCTATCTATTGACTGGTCATAGATCGCCATGAAAGAGGATACCAACCCACTACCACAATCTAGTCCCAAAGGCACATGAATATATTCATACAAAATTGTAGAAAATCATACACATAACAAGGTTATGTAACGCATGCCCCAAAATCAAATAAAGCTGCTAAATTAAATTATTATGATAGAGGTTTAATTATTATTATGATTAATAATCAAATTTCTATCTCATTTGTTGTCTCTTAGCTTATGATACTCGGGGAATCCACCCTTGTATACTAGCACGAACAATTATGCTAAGACTAAATTGTAGATGTGTTGTTTACTCACCTAGATTCCAATGCCATGTTTACTAAGTTTCATAGGTTAAAAGATGTGTACAAGGTTCCGAGATAAATTTCTATCAACTACGACAATAATTGTTGTGAAAAGGATTTAAAACTATGAAATTAGAAAATTCTTCGTTTTTGCTTTCGACCTCCAGTCACTATTTTAGTCATATCTCCCAAACAGTAAGGTATGTTCAAACGATATTTATTGCGGCAGAAAGTAGACTAAAAAGGCTTTCCAGTGATATCTAATTTCTTGAAAATGATGTTTGATTGAGGGATTTATGATTGATTTAATTTTCATAAAAATAAAAGTGCGATAAATTGAGTTTTCTAGTTCTTACATTTATTTCTTTGAAATTTTCCGACATCGAGAACGACCACCAAAGATGTGTTCCTTGAGGTTTTATGTGTAGAGGTGTGGTATCTAGGGTTCTTGTATTTTTTGAGAGAGAGAAGAGAGAAGACGTCAAGGTTTTCCTAGTGGAAGAGATGTGGGAGGCGTCTTAAGTTGCTAGGTGTTGAGGGCTTAGGTGGTATTTATAAATGAGGTATAGCGACTACCCACTAGCTTAGGTTAAGTAGGATTAGGATTTGTAATTTATTTTATTGTCTAATAATCCACTTAATAATAATATTATGATATTCCTAGTAACTTATCCACTTATTTATTATATTGTATTCTTATATAGTTTATCCATTCATTTAAAATATTATATTATTTGTGTAGATTATCCATTCATTTATTATTATTATTATTATTATTATTATTATTATTATTATTATTATTATTATTAGATACTCCCTCTTCATTTTATTTTTACTATTATATTACTATTTGTCACGCCCTGAAAATTAGGCATGTGACTAAAGCATAAAACCTATTGTATACCTCCGTGGTAATCCATGAATTACCTAAGTAGTCTTAATATCCATAACTATGAAAATTATAAATTTCAAAGAAAAGAAATTTACATACTGCTTTCTCCTACATCTCATAACATCGAGAAATTTGCTCAATAAAATACAATACAAATTATAGCCAAATTAATAATAAATTTCCAAAACATGTGTGAGCATAAGTAAATCACATACACAAAGTATATAATTATGCAAACAATGATATGCATTTGCTCTCATGAGTCTATGCTCTCATGTATACCGTATTGAGTCTAAATCATAGTACTCACCTTTTCGAATTATTTTTACTCAATAGGTTATCTCTAGAGGTCTACATTCCTCTAGTATTGATTTATGACGTTCATCTGCATGAATGCCCCATCCACTGATTTACTGACTGGTTATCCTCTCGTGGGTCTACATTCCCACAATATTTTCCTTGTCTTTTGGCATGCACAAACAATCACACGCAATACACAATATAACAACCAATACGCCATTCTTAATAACCACATTATTTTTCCAACATCACAAGAAATTCCATAATCTAGTTAATATCACTAACTAGGGAATTTAACAAATTTAAGTCTAATTATGGTAAGAGTGAGGCTTATATTGTACTTGAGAAATTTTAAATAAAAAAAAACTCAATTAGCATGGTGAGCTACATACCTTGATGGTTGCCCAATTTTACCTTCTTCCTCGCCAGAAGATGCATGAAATAATGGAAGTAAGTTTCCTAGCAAAAGAGATCACATAGGAAAGTAAGAAAGGAGACAAAATAAAGACAATATAAAAATTTGGGAAAATCTTGTTGCTACAGCGATGGGATCATCATTCTTCTATCGCTGCAGCGATGGGACCATCAAGAGCATTGCTTTCAAGTCTCATGTCGCTGCAATGATGGGGCTAATAGAGAGCTTCGTCCTCTACCAATTTGTCATTGTAGCAACCACCCTTGCTGCAGCGATGGGTAGCAGACCCATATTCTATAGAACCTTATTTTCCCTTATTTTGCTTCCCTTGACCTTGTCCCTCGGTTCCACCACTTGAAAACTCACTTTAACCAAGATTTAGGTTCCTAACTCAAGATCATCAACAAATCTAAACCCAAAACCCAAATTTCATTCTCTTCTCTAGGGCATACGCAGAAACGAAAAATAGAGAAGATGAAGGAGATGGGAGCTTACCTCTAGCTTCATAAATCCATGAGAAGCCGGAAAGTAACCGGAAACAAGGAATTAATTACGAGAAATAGAAGAAGAGATTTGGAGAAGTTGAGAGAAAATCTTCCTCCTCCTTGCTCCTTTACATCTCCAACGTGACAAATGAAGAAGAAAGAGAGAGAAGGAAATATAAAGGCTGATGGGTTAATGGTGACCCATGAGTATCCATACCTAGATGCCCCAAACTCGAGTGGCCCTGCTATAATTATTTCTCAATAATTATATTATTATCATCGAATTTTCTCTTCCTTCTATTTTTCTCAATTCTCAGAAAAATACCATATTGTAATAAAATACTCGATCCAATCATTTACCGTAATTCTCAAAAATAATCATTCAAATAGAATAAATTAAATATGGAGAATAAAAATGACTAAATTAAATTATATAGTGCTGAAAAATACCGTAATACCCCAAAACACGTGACCCTAATTTTGGTGGGTATTACATTCTCCGCCTTAATAAAATTCGGTCCCCCAAATTTTAAAACTCACCTCAACCAAGTGTGGATACCTCATTCACAGCTCCCTGTATCACCTCAAGTCTCGACACCTAAGCTTTACCAATATTCAAAGCAACCGGTTGAAGACCAACATCGTCTCCAATACAAAGTCTCGAGAGGCATCATCGCAACGCTAACTTGGTAGTTGTTACCATAAGCGACTTAGTAAGTGGCAAGTGGTGAGAGTGCTTACCACACATAAGTTCCCCTAAAAGATTTACAGCTTACTTAACCTCCCTTACGCCGCGTTCTAGCTCACTATAGTGTCTCCCTCAAGAGAACTATACAATCTAGATCGGTTCCCTCAACCGAGTCTCACATTGCTAGCTTTCTCTAGGATACATGCTCAAGTACCCATTCCAACTCTAACTCACATAATCACCTTGGCACCCATCCCCACGATGGAACTTATATCATAGCCCTCAACCCATCTCACATTAGTATTCTCCCCCTCTCATACCCTCTTTTCTTCTTGATTCCTTTAATAGTCCTCGGCCCCTCTCTAATCAATTACAACTCAAAATAGTTTGGTTGTAATACCTATCTACACACGGCCCATCTAGGATGCCATCAACACTTAGGAAAATGGATTATACACTAATCTACATAAGGTTGATTCCCTCACCCTTATACTCATCACTCTGCATGACCAACAACCGAAGCCACAAATGAACTATTCATACACCTCGTAGGTAAGCATTCTCTGCCTATCAACAAGATACAATACAATACATGCATACATGTAAAGTATATTTATGTGCTATGACCATTTCTCACTTTTCCTAATAGACCAGTTGCCACAAATATTAAAATACATTAGTGAAAATTTATTCAAAATATGCACACAAGCACTTCACCAAGAAACTTCAGCAAGTTTTCCCAAGTTGTAGATATACCTATATATATACTCATAGCCACTATGCATTGGCAAATAAACCAATTATAGATACACACATGAATACATACATATATTCCGTCACATAATCAGCTTCACCCATCACCACATACCAAAAACCAATCCAAAATAAGCTATCATACATCATATAATATAAATAATTACATGACATCAAATGGAAAACCCATGTTTCCACAACACATAACCATACACGCACCCACATCCTTACTTAACAATCCTCAACCACTTTGGTCGTAATGTAGCGAAGCTACATCTAAGCTCACGAGCTCCTTGTGCTCTGAGGATTTCTCCTCTATCAAAGAGCCAAAAACCTATACACAAGAACAAACACTTCTCATGTTAATAAAATTATCTCCGACTAACTCCACCAAAGAGTAAGTTACAAAGGAGACACTCAACACTCTACAAGGTCTTTTATGGAACCAAAACCCATGGTCATGCCACGTAACTCACAACAATGGGAATAGGCCCACAAAGAACACTTTGCTCTGTAATTCATAGGAGACCTAAAAACAAACTTCCTCTGAAACCAATTTGTCATGTCCCAGAAATTGGGCATATGACTAAAGCATGAAACCTAGGGTATATCTCTGTGGTAACCCATGAATTACCTGAGTAGTCCTAATATCCACAACTATGTAAATTATAAATTTCAAAGGAAATAAATTTACATAGTGCTTTCTCTTACATCCCATAACATTAGAAAATTTGCTTAATAAAATACAATGCAAATTACAACTAAATTAATATTCCTAAAACACAGTAGAATCTAGGTGGCCCATAGGATTACAGAGCACTCCTAGGCATTTAACCCAAAAATTGGTTCCAAGAACACACTAAACAAATTTGGAGTATATCTCCAAAAGCCGCTAAACATCTTGTAATTTCCCTTCTACCTCAGCTGTTGTATCTGAAAAAATAATAATAATAACCACAGAGGGTGTGAGTTCATCAAAACTCAATGAGCAAATAACTGTGCAATAAAACAATATATTGCAAAGTACAAATACCATAATCACAACCACAGGATAAATACCTCTAGCATGTACAGGCACAAATAGATACACGTACACAAGCGTATCTTACGACGTCAACGTTACGTGCAATTTCCTCGCGAGTCTACATTCTCGCAAAACTTCATTGAATCGTAATTCAATGAAGTTACGTTAAGGGTCTATGTTCCGTTAGCCCTAACTGTTCCAAGGTCCCTCCACAAGGATTTAAACATAAAAATAAATCTCAAAACATGTGCGAGCAAAAGTAAATCACATACAAAAAATATATAATTATGCAAACAATGATATGTCTTTCCTCTTGTGAGTTTACATTTTCACGTATACCGTATTGAGTCTAAATCAAAAATAAGGTTTCCTCTAGAGGTCTACATTCCTCTAGTATTGATTTCTGACGTTCATCCATACAGATGCCCTTATCAAGGATTTATTGATCAGTCATCCTCCTGTGGGTCTACATTCCCACAATATTTTCCTTCTCTTTTGGCATGCACAAACAATCACACGCAATACACAATATAACAACCAATACATCATTCTCAATAACCACATTATTTTCCCCAACATCACAAGAAATTTCATAATCTAGTTAATATTACTAACTAGAGAATTTAATAAATTTAAGTCTAATTGTGGTGTAAGTGTTGAACTTGAGTAATTTTAAATAAAAAAACTCAATTAGCATGGTCACCCACTCACCTTGATGGTTGTTCAACTTTAACTTCTTCCTCGCTAGAAGATGTGTGAAATAATGGAAGTAAATTTCCCAGCAAAAGAGATCACATAGGAAAATAAGAAAGGAGACAAAATAAAGAAAATATAAAATTTTGGGCAAATCATGTCATTCAGCGACAAGAATATCACACTCTTGTCTCTACAACGATTGGACCATCAAGAGCATTGCTCTCGAGTCTCCTATCGTTGCAGCGATGAGGCTAATAGGGAGCTTCGTCCTCTACCCATTTGTCGTTGTAGTGACCACCCCTGCTGCAGCCATCACTGCAGCGATGGATAGTAAGCCCATATTTTACAGAACCGTATTTTTCCCTGTTTTGCTTCCCCTGACCTTGTCCTTCGGTTCCACCACTTGAAAACTCACTGTAACCAAGATTTAGGTTCCCAACTCAAGATCATCAACAAATCTAAACCCAAAACCCAAATTCCATTCTCTTCTCTAGGGCATACGCAGAAACCGAAAATAGAGAAGATGAAGGAGATAGGAGCTCACCTCTAGCTTTAGAAATCCCTAAGGAGCCAGAAAGTAACCGGAAACAAGGAATCAAACAGGGAAATGGAAGAAGAGATTTGGAGAAGTTGAGAGAAAATCTTCCTCCTCCTCGCTACTCTGCATCTCCAGTGTGACAAATGAAGAAGAAAGAGAGCTAAAAAGAAATATAAAGGCTGATGGGTTATTAGTGACCCATGGGTACCTATACCCAGATGCCCCAAACCCGTGCTTCGCTATAATTATTTCTCAATAATTATATTATTTCAATTGAATTTTCTCTTCCTCCTATTTTTCTTAATTATCAGAAAATAGTACACTGCAATAAAATATCTAATCCAGTCATTTATCTCAATTCTCACAAATAATCATTCAAATAGAATAAATTAAATAGGGAGAATAAAAATGACTAATTAAATTAAATTATATATCATTGGAAAATATCATAATACCCTAAAACACTTGACCCAATTTTGGTAGGTATTACACTATTTATATTATTTCTATTATTTCTATTAATTGATATATTCACTTTAGTCTTATTCTCCTAATCCTACCTAAACTAATATCATAATACCTTAATCCTAGTTGATTTATAATACCTTAGCCTTAATTAAACTAACTTTTTTTTTATCTTACATGTCTATCCTTTCTTTTTCACTTAATTTGTATTAAATAAACTAATTCAAATTTTAAATTAACTTATCCTATTCTTACCATTTATCCATCCAAATTTTAATTAAATTCAAAATAGTTAGACTTCCTTTTATCACTTATTGTATGTTTCCTAATCCTACTACAACCCTTAATTTTTAGAAGCCCACCACATGCCTACCTTACGGGATATTAATTAAATTAATTATTTTTATTAATCAATTCACTTAGTCTCTTCTTATCATTTTATCTTATTCTTTTCCTACTACGATTGTAACTCCTATATTATATTATATATTTTCTTTTTTCTTTTTATTTATTTAGAATCAAGTCTCACATACCTATCCTATTTCCTTTTACTCACACCGCCCCCCCCCCCCCCTTTTTGATTTTAATTAAATTCATTTATTTAAATTGCTTTCCTAGTCCCATTAGGTTTAAGCTTCTTATTTATTTTGTACTATTTTATTGAATTTTACTAGAATTTAGCTTCTTTAAAATTTTCTTATCCTATCTTTATCTATTACTATTTTTATATTACTATATCATTTGACTTAATTTGAATTAGGCTTACCTAAGCTGAATTTTTCTTTATTTATAATTTTTATTATTTAATTTTCCTTAACTTATATTTATCTAAGGGAAATTTTTTTCTTTATTTTTCCTACATTTAATTTTCGTAAATTCTAAATCTCTAACTAATTTTTAAACCCTCATATTATTTTTATTAAATTAATCCCTACCTATTGGTCCCATTTTGAGTAATTTTGTCTAACCCTTAGCTAAGTTTTATTTTTCATTTTAGTCCCTCACAGCCCCTTATCACAATTCATAAAGAAATAACAATTATACCATATAAAATTAATGCTTCACAACCACAATAACTAACACACATTTATCACAGGCATATTAAACTAAACATTTAAATGATAGACACGACAAAAATCCCTATGGGTGTCCGTCTATTCACGAAAAATTTTTTACATGCTCAAACTCATGATTTCTTACGATGTCGTAATACCCACGGTATTACTTTTTATAATTTAACCCTCCTTAAATTATGTTTCATTTAAGAGAAATCTTTCTTTAATTTTCACTACATTTAAATTTCTTGATTTTTAAATATTTAATTTAACTTCTAAGCCTAGCATTATTCTTATTAAATTAATCCCTATCTAGTGGTCCATTTTTCATTAATTTTCTCCAACCCCAACAATGTTTTATTTTTCACTTTGGTCCCTTGCTTTTATTTTTCATTTAGTCCCTCATAAGGACCAAAAATTTGTGTCTCACCCAAATGGTTTTAAGAGCATTACTTCAGAGTAAAGGAAACCTAAACTCACCCCTATTTCAGCCATCAAGAGTTCCCCGCTCCCCCTCATAAGGACCAAAAGCTCTCCTAGGGTTTCAAGAGAAAAAAATGATGAAGAAAGAGGTGAAGACTTACCTTAGTCCAAATACACTCAAGAAGCCCAAGGAGATGGTTGGAGAGTGGAGAGGTCAGAAATTGGTAAGTGTGTGCATGAGCCTCGAGGGAGATAGAGAGAGAGAGATGAGAGCATGGGGAGTGATGGGAGGAAAAAGTGAATGAAAGAAATGCCTAAGTGTAGTCTTCAACGCAATAAATGCAAAAACGACTATTTTGTCATCCATTGTTAGAAACTATTAAAATGATGCAAAATAAAATGGGATTTCCTAACTTAGCCACGTACAAATGTAAACCTCCCAATACCACTTCCCTTGGCCAAAAGTAACATTTTTCACATTAACCACAATTATGCAAATTTTGATTGGGATCATTCCTAACTTTTCAGTTTAGTCCTCATGGACCTCAACCTACTACTTCGGAGTTTTGAAACACACTCTTACAGAGCCAAACCATTATGCAAACCTCACACAACATTATTCCACACAAACCACATAATGCAACACATAATACCAAAAATAAATAGATCAGGAATCACACATAAGCAAGAAATGGAATAATAATCGTAATACTCCCTTACCTACCAACAAAATAAGACCGAGGTATTATAGGTATACACAAAATGATGATGAATTCACATCGGTACACTGAAAATTCAAATAGACTAAGGAATTTGGATCACGGGTATCACAATATTACCCCTTCTTAGAAATTTAGTCCTACAAATTTTGTTATTCCTAATCTCAAATAAACGTGGGTGTCTGTCTATTTGCAAAAAGAAAATTTTCACATGCCCGAGCTCTTACCTTCTCATGGTAACATAATACTGGGGGTATTACAAGTCCCTACTAAAAAGACTTTCAACAAGCACTAACAAATTACTGGCCATCTTTAGGAATATTAATTAATGCAATAGAGTAGAATAAAATAAATAAATAAGGAAATTAGACTAGCAATAAAATCAATCACGTGCATACAAATTTAGTGGATATTACAATTTTAGTCACACCATAACATTATAATTTATAGAAACCGAATTGAAAAGATCAAATTATTGATTTGGTTTTTTTAAAGAAATAATAGTTCTCTCAATTTAATCTCTAATAGATTAAATGTCTTAATTTAGCATTTAAGAAGATTGTGTTTGTCTCTGTTTGGTCCATCTATTTATCATAGTGACTTTTGACAATAAAACATTTAAGATTTAGCAATAGTAGAGTTTGCAATTGATCAACAAAAAATGACTAAATTGAGATAAATGTAATTTTTTATGAATTAAAATCGAACACTTGATTTCTTAAAGACAAAATTGAAACAATTATTATAATATTTCAAAGACTAACTAAATTAATATACAAAACTACAACCTATGAAACACAATAAAGGTGAAATCAACAAGTAACGACAATGCCAGCTTGGATAAGGGGGAACCCACAAGCAAAGATGCATGTGACTTTGAGTTCCCATCATAGCTAGGATATTTGCGCATTGATTAACTTCCCAAAAAACACGATTGATGCTGGTCAAGTATGATAGATAGGATGTGCCTGATTTCCATAATGATAACATTATAATCATAAGTAGAGGTTCCCCTTGCTTAATTAGGTTAATAGTTTCAAATAAGTCTAGCTCAAACTCAACATTGATGGCATCGAGTTCTAGAACAAGCTTTAAAACCTAATGAATAGCTAATAACTTTGCCTACATATTAGTTGTAACTCCAATGAAGCCCGAGAAACTAGTGATCTATTTACCAATCTCATTGCTAAGCAACCCACCAATGTCAACTTGTCCATAATTTTCAAAGGAATTCCCATTAGTGTCTATAATCAAGTCATCATTTTCGAGCTTGACCCACTAAATAAGCTTCTCCATAGGGTGGGTCTACTCGGAAGGAGTATCATGGGCCCTGATGCAAACCTCCCTAAGATTAGAGATGCATCTACAAACGTCATAAGAATATATGTCAGTCACACTTATGATAGCATTAATATTGTGAAACCTCTAGCACCACCAAAGAACATGCAAGAAATTAATATCAAAAAATACTCCTTGTTGCCTACTAGGCATGGTGGCATTGTGAGTCCAATCCCATCCATTCTTGGAGAAGCCAAAGTGTATCCAAATCTCTTGAGAGAACTTATCATCCCTTAGGAAATAAAGAATAGTTTCTTCCTCAAGATTGAACTTAGAGCAATAGCAACTAGCACCTAGCCCTCTCCTGGTCACGTATTCGTTAGTTGGCAAAGTTTCTTGCAAAGCTAACCAAGCCAACATTTGAACTAACTTCAGGCCTCTCGACTTCTCGATCCAACTCCACAACATCTTAGAGGGTTTTTGGATGAGCGTTGGATGACTCCAACATGCGGCTATGGGTGCAATAATGTGAGTTTGCACCAAAATCTAGTCGTTTGATTCTATGATGGTTCTAAGCATTAGAATCGATTTAAGAAGGGAAATCTATGTTTGCCTCACCGTGGTATGTGGTAGCTTCTATCATTAACTCAATTTACCTATCCTTCCCATTGTGATATTATTTGTAAAACCCTAGGTATTACGATGTTGAGATAAAGTGTGAGTCTACATGTGTGAAAAAATTTTTGTGAATAGATAGACACCCATAGGGATTTTAGCCATGTTTATTTGTTTAAATGATTTTTATTGCTTGTGCATGCATTGCTTATCTTTGCTTTAGGGATATGGAAATTTTGTATTTTGGGTGAACGAGGGACTAAAAGGGAAAGGTAAGTGTGCTTGGATTGCCACTGTAATATCCAAAGAATTCTCATGAATATTTAAAGTCTATTTGAAGTTTATTGAAAAATTTAATTACATGAGAAATGTTCTTTTTGAATTAGTGAAGGAAATTTGGAAATAGAAATTTCAAAAATTTTAATTTGGGACATTTTACAAATTCTCAAGGACTAAAATGAAAAGAAAAGAAAGTATGGAGTACTTTTGAGAAATGACCAAGTAGGAACCTGAGAAGAATAATACAGCTTATGGGAATGAATTATGAGTCCAGTACCAAAAGGATGATGGATTCGAGGTTAAAGTGGAGTTTGAGATATTGAGAGGGACTAAAGTGAAATAAGAGAATTTGTGGGGCAATTAGGATTTAGAATCACCCGAGGTGAGATTTTATGAATTTACTTTTACTAGTCTTGACTGAGGGTCAACTGAAGAGCAAGTGATAATTTCACCCCGGGCGAGTAAATAGGCGGCCTCACCTAATTTTTCTTCATTTTCTCCTTTCCTCTCTCTCTCTTCACTTTCTCTCCTCTCTTTCTCGCTCTACACTCCAACTCCACAACCGGGCTTGGAGGGTGGATCTCGGGCTACGGGGCGAGCCTCTAGGAGCCAAGCAACGTAGGGAAAGCAAGGAATTGAGGTAGAAATTTCTATTTCTCAAGCTTTTCCCTATTTTATAGTTTTAAGAAAGTTTGGGGTAAAAATCAAGATTCCGGCTTCGTTTCTCGATTAAAATTGGTGTTTTTGGTGTCTAAATGCTCCTTAGACATTAAGGGTGAGATCCTATGGAAGAAATCATGGAAAACGGTGAAGATTTGACCGGATCTGAGCCAAAACCGAGAGGAATCGCGAAAGGTCGCGATCCTGGCTCCCAGGCGCCAAGGTTCAGAAGATTTTGGGAAGAAAAGGGGCTTGGCGCCCAGGCGCCAGGCATGTGTTGGCGCCCAGGCGCCAGGCATGTGTTGGCGCCCAGGCGCCATGTGTGGCGCCCAGGCGCCAGGTGTGCTGAAAAGCCTTAGCTTATTTTCAATCAGTCATAACTTCTTCATCCGGACTCCGTTTTGGGCAAACTTTATATCGTTGGAAAGCTCTTTGAGTCTAGTTTCCAATGGTATAAATTACATTTAGAAATTCATTACTGGTTAGGAGTTATGACTTAAGATGTGAGTAAAGGTCGAGAGTAGTGATAGGAAATTTCTCTATTTTGTAACCCTAATGGTTTTTACCTGGTTACAATAGGGATGTTTGGGGCGCAAGGTGGGAGCGCTGAGAGCGTGGAATCCAGGTGAGTAGGCAACCTTGCAAAATTAATTTAATAAATTAGTCAAAGCACAATATAAATCCCATTTGCGTTATTTGTGAAATTGAGAAGATTATCAGTGTGTGTTCAGGTTGAGAAAAAGTACAATATCATTGGAAGGTATTTTATTACCTTTGAGAATTGATTTTTCTAGTTGACTAAAGAACCAGATGTGATTGTTCCTTGAATAAATTGGAACATTTTGTAAGTGAATAACCTTACTAAACTAATGTGATCTTATTAGATAAAGTACAATACAAGTCTTGTTTATAACATTATTGAAGTGAGAAATAATCAATCTCGCTGTTGATAATATATGATGATTGTTATGGTTGATGATAGACATTTAAGGGAATAAAAGTATGTGTAAATTCATTTATTTCATAGTAATTATATTGTGATAAATTGTCACTATTTTATTGATGAGCAAAAGATCTACGAGATCTAATACACGAGTTTGAAAGGGTTAGAGTCCCATACTACTCGGTGTATAACTGTGAAAACTTATGCACGAGTTTGAAAGGGTTAGAGTCCCATACTACTCGGTGTATAAATGTGAAAACCTATGCACGAGTTTGAAAGTGTTAGAGTCTCATACTACTCAGTGTATAACTGTGAAAACCTATGCACGAGTTTGAAAGGGTTAGAGTCCCATACTACTCGGTGTATAAATGTGAAGACTATGCATGAGTTTGAAAGGGTTAGAGTCTTATACCACTCAGTGTATAACTGTGAAAACTTATGCACCAAGAGTTTGAGGGTTAAATTCCCAAGTCACTCAGTGCAAGTATCTATGGCATATAATGCAAAGTGATTGAGGGATTGATCACCCAAGAAATCATACGCAAATTCAGATAAGTGTAATACTATAATTATTTACAATAAATGATAGATTGATTGTATTAGTAAATGTGGTGTTTGTGCTTATGATATTTTCATGTACAGTTGTTTACTCACTGAGTTATGATAAACTCACACTCTCTATGATTATCTTTTCAGATACAGTGGTTGAGGAGAAGAATTTATAGCCTTTAAGGATATACTCCACTTTTGTCTGGTAAACAATTGGTAAGGATTAGGAAACGCTCTGTAATCTAGTAGGTCACCTAGGCTTGGGAGGTTGTATAGTACTGTATAATGTTTAAAGGTTGAACATTTTCTGAATATGTATACAAAATATCTTTCTTGGAATATTTATGATTCACATAATTATGGATATTAAGAATGTTCACAGAGATTATGGGGTACCACGGAGGTACACCCTAGGTATTTTATGTTTATTTCACATGTAAGTTTTGGGTTGTGACAGCCACGTCAAAGGCACCTTGTTTAGTGGTAGAAGACGTATTGCATGTGTGGCATATTAAGGAGATTAAATCAAATAAATAAATGAGTACATAGTTTAAGTTAACTAAGATTTGATAATGAATTGAATTAAATAATGTAGTGAGGTGTGAAATAAATAAAATAACGTAAGATTGATTAAATTAAATACATATCTATAGGCGTGTAGACTAAAGGAAACTTACCAAAAGAATAGTGTGAAGGCTATGAAGGAATTAGGAAACAAAATTAAAATAGGATTTAATAAAATAAGGAAAAAAGGAATCTAATAGAATAAGGAAAAAGGAAACGAATAAAATAGAAAAGTGTTAGTGTAGTATTAGGAAAAAAAAAAGAAGAATTAATATGGAAAGATTAGAAAAGAAAAATAATAGGAATAAATTAAAATTCAAGTAACTATTCTTTAGAACTTATCATCCCTTAGGCAATAAAATAGAAGCAGTGGTCGTTGGATTATAGAGAGAAATGACTGTCAGACAACCACCAGATGATGGACACATGAACGATAGCGAGATGACCACTAGACGACAGCCACATGAATGATGGCCAGATGATGGCCACAAGAACAATGATGAGAGGAGCGATGAGAAAGGAGCTACAAGGAGAGGAGGCTCGCACGACTGTTGTCGAAGAGGATTGTGAATTGTGTGAAGTAAACTGAAGATGAAAATTAGGGATTTAAGTGATACATAGTGGCGTTTATCAAAATAAACACCATTATATAGTGGCGTTTCATGTATAATTGCCACTATACAGTGGCGTATTTCTATTTAGTGGCATTTTAAATTAAACGCCACTAAAAAATAGTAACTATATCACTATTTTTTTGTAGTGATAGAGGTATGTACTAGCATTTTAAATCGGTCATAACTCTCCTAATAAAACTCCATTTTTAGTAAATTATATATTACTAGAAAGCTTTTTGAGTTTAGCTTCAAACGAGATAATTTTTATTTAAAAATTCCTCATCAATTAGGAGATATGACCAAAATAGTAACAAAAGGTCTCAAGCAATAACAAGCAGTTTACTTACTTTTGTTGCAGTTGTTAGAAATTAATCTCGGAACTGTGCACACACCTTTTTAACATGTGAAACCCAGTAAATATAACATGGGGATCCAGGTAAGTGGAACGACCCTACTTTAACTTAGTCTTAATATCACACATTATGGTCATATGCACATAGGTAGTTTTCCCGAGATTCTATAAGGGATTGTGTTTAGATTATGGGATACGGCTAGATTCCATTTTATGTTTACGGTGTAAAGAGATGTTAGTAACTGTTGTGTATTGCATGCCTAGTGGAGCTTATGATTCGGATATAGTGTTTAATAACTAGCTAGGAAGGTACGGATATATCTTTATTTTGGATTATTATGATGCATAAGCTTGCGTTAGTGAATGGAATGGATACATATTACTTTGAATTATTTTGTGCTTGTAATATTTCGATGTGTTTGTGCGAGATGGTATCCCCTCTCATGGCAAGGCTTAAAGCCTGAGTTGTGGGTGCCTTGGTCAGTGATTATGGAGATGATGACTCTCAAGGTAGGATGTGGAGCTCGAGTTTATGAGTACCACACTCGTTGGTTTGGTGATGTGATGCGTTGATGATTGTGTTGATTGGTTGGCATGTGTTTTGACTTATAGCTCTTGGTTTGAGACTGTTGCCTCTGGGCATATTTGCATAATTTATGATAATTTTTGAATTTTGTTACGGTAGTGCCAATTCACTCACTGAGTTATGATAACTCACACTCTTTGTGGCTTATATTTGTTTTACAAATCCGACCATCATCGAGGAGCTGCCTAAGGAGTAGCGACGCTCGGTGTGGATCTTCCTATTACTGGGTAGGCCTTAGCGTTTGTTGTTTGGTGTTCGTATGTCGCTTTGTAATTGCATAGGACGCTTAGGGGATTTTGGGAAGATATTAATTTGTTTAAACTCTATTTTTCCAAAATCATTGAAGAATTATAATATTTGGATTTAAAGCAAGCTTGTGATACTTATTGATTTTGAAAGGAAAATCACGTTGAATACTTGTGCATTTTGAAAAAAGATTTTACTTTAAGTACATATTTCTTTTTGAAAAAGAAGACTTTACCTTTTATATATATAAGAGGACGTTAATTTCCTTCAACTATTTAATGGTTAATAATTTATTTCGTTTTAAATCATGGAAACCTCCATGTTGATAGTTGAAACCCGTGGAGTATTCCGGGGGTAGGTTAGGCTTATAGTAACAGGAAAGCGTCGTTACTGTGCCAATCACGTGCCTAAGAAGTAGGTTGTTACATTATTTAAGCTCTGTTATTGTGACACCTTCCTTGTTTTCTTCCCATTTTTTGTATCTATTTTTTGGAGAGAACACAAAGAGAGAGAGAGAGAGAGAGAGAGAGAGAGAGAGAGAGAGAGAGAGAGAGAGAGAGAGAGAGAGAGAGAGAGAGAGAGAGAGAGAGATAGAGTGAGGTTTGAGATTGTATGAGAAAGGAAGCAAAAAGAGAGGAAAAGAAGAAAGGAAGAGAAGAAGCAAAGAAAAAAGGAAACAAATGGAGAAAAATTTGACAAGAGAGAGCTTAAACTGTGCTTCGATAGAGTTTGTAATTTTGGCTAAAATTACATTATTGAGACCCATTTTTTAAAAATTGCGCTTCAACACAAACTTATTTGTTTCTTTTTATTTTGGACATTATTTAAATGATTTTTGACCCAATATTTTTACCTCATTTTCCATATTAGTCCTTAGAATTTTGGAATGGCTAAATTTATGGTTATACTCCATTTTATATTTATTTTTTTCTTTTAGTCCTTGGCAAAATTGTATAAGTGGATTCTTCCTATCTGAATTTTGCTTTCAAATTGTATATTTTTAATCAAATATTAGTACCGACAATTATTATTAAAATATGAAGAAATGCACTTTGCCCTCATGAACTTTTTTTTCATTGTGCAGATAACCCCCATGAAGTATAAAACTCAACACAATACCCTTATGAACTTTTCATTTTGTGCGGTAAGACCCTTCTATCCAATAATCTATTAGTTTGACTAACAGTCAACGCTGACTAAGATTTCAAGATTATCGCGTCAGTTCAATTTGTACATATTAGTAGTTGACATGACTAAAATAATGTCACATCACCTTGACCCAACCTATTTATTCTTTTTGCTCATGCCTATCTTCAACCACGGTGAAAAGAACAGTACCACCATTGAATTTGATTGTTGTTTATTACTCACAGGTAGAAGACAACCATGAAGAGATATGCATGGCAGGCAAAATGAAGATAGGCATGAGCAAAATGAAGAAATAGGCTAGATCGGGTTTTTATGTGGGTTGGGTTATGGGGTTGGGTCAAGGTGATATGGCATTATTTTAGTCATATCAGCTGCTAATGTGTACAAGTTGAGCTGACATGATGGTTTTGAAATCCTAGTCAGCTTTGATCGTTACTCCGTTAGTCAAATTAACAGATTATTAGATGAAAGGACCTTATCGCACGAAATAGAAAGTTCATAAGGATCTTATGTTGAGTTTTATAGTTCATATGGGTTATTTGCACAATGAAAAAAGTTCATGGGGCAAAGTGTATTTTTTCCTTAAAATATTAATGTAACTTATTTTATTACATTTCGATATGAGTGAAATTAAATAAGGATAAATATAATATGATAATATAAAATTTATATCCTTTATAATAATTACAAATTTAAAATATTTTTACTAACCAATACCTAGAGTTCAAAGAAAATTTATTTTTTAAAATTACTTTTTTAATAACAGTTTTCAAATATAAATTATGTTTATGTAAACTTTAGTTAGTTCAAAATTAATTTTATTTAAAACTTAAGTTTACCTAATTATTTGTTTAAGTATCCCCTCAATTGACAGAACGTTGCTTACTTTTGGCTATGATTAGATGGCATGGCAAGAAAATTAACGCATCTTAAAGAGCTGTAAATATGGCCAGTACGACGTTTGGGTTCTGACAAAATTGACAGGCAACAAAACACTAGTTTATGCTTATCTACTATCAACAAAACACTCATTCGTTCCTTTTTTTTCCATTTCATTTACTACTGTTCTTTCTTCTTTTGGGCAAGGGAAAAAAGTTAAACGGAAAAGAAATTTGCTCTATATTTGGCAATGTTTACAAATAAACAGAAAAGGGGATTCCGAAATTTTTTTCTCTTTTAACCTTTAAAAATGCCATGTCTTTTTAATTTTGGAATGGAGAAAAAGGACAGTGGAACAAAATGAAAGGATGAAAAGTTTGAGGTTCGAATTGCACGCCTTTCAATAATTTCCTTAATTTGACGAATAATATAAGACAAGATTTATAAGAGTAAATTATTCTAATTTTTGCTCTTAATATTTTCTGTTTTAATTAAAGAAGGGTCTGATCATATGAATAAAGAAAAGGCATCTATACTTGGCATTAGATATGATCAGGAGGAGAACGACTCTATGAAACTAATAAATTTATCTCAAGTGGGACACTGTTATTTATTTCTAAATGATATTTTTTGTCGTTTGTTTCTGGGTTAAATCTTGTGAATTGGCCTCCTCTCCATGTCTTTCTTACAACCATCCCGCAAGACATGGAGATATAGAGCCTCCATGCACATGGAGGGGAGCTCAATTCAATCCATGTTGTCAGTTTGTTATTGTGAAATGCCTCATATCTTGATATTGAAATACTTTATTTTGGGGGCATAATTGAACTTGAATTATCAATATAATTACGATCATATTTTATTTTATTAACTGAGTTATGTAATCCATTTTCCTTTATTTCCCAAGTGCACTGCGAAAGTGACAACTGAAAACATACTTTGGCGCATTTAAGCCATTTTGATGACCAAAGTTTAAAAGGTGCATTACGTAATCCTTTATATTTTATATTTTTACGAATGAATTGACATTTTAATCCATAAAATATATTTTAACTTATTACTTTAACTCATGCAAATGTATTGAGTCTTCTGTCACAAGAGGGCGGCACTCTAGCAGTTGAGGCGGTTTATGATAAGATTGACATTCAGATTAGAGATGCTACCAACACTGCGTGGGGCCTTCCTCTTCATCTCTGCGCCAACTTGGTGATGCAAACTACTAAGGGTTTGTTTGTTTTGACGTTGAAACTGCCGTAAAAAAATAGTTGTACATCTTGTATATATAGGGGAGAAATTATTCGATTTATACTTTACTAGCTTTAATCTGTGTTGATTTATGTGTACGACTTTTTTTCTAACTTTTTATAAGCTTAATATCACATTCATACTTATAAAACATTATCCCTCTATTGATTTAAACAATGTGGTACTTTTTAAGTATAGAATGTTTTTTTTAATTTATTTGTCTTATCTCTTTAATGAGAAGCTTGTTTTCATTAAATTATTATAAGCTTGTTTTTATTAATTTTAATTGAGATAAACTTAATTTAATAGATAAGACAAAAATTGTATTAAAATTTAGTTAGAGATAAAATTAAAATAGAGAAGAAAAATGTTTTGAAATTTAATTAGAGATCTTTAATTTATTGTGAGTAATTAGTAAATTACAAAATAAAAAATGAAACAATTCATTAGTGATTATTCTGTAAGATTAGACAAATAAACAAAAAAATTAAGTTTCATTTTAAATAAATGATAATAAATAATAATGTTACATAAAAAATTTATGCCCTTTCTGGTAATTACACATTTCAAACCACGTTTGCATACTAACATCTAAACATCATATTCGTGCATCAAACCATGTTTGTCTGATCCAAATCACGTTTGTCTAAATGTCTTCCAAAAATAAATCACGTTCATTCAAATTTAGTTTTTTCCAACTACATTTAATCAAACCTAATTTTCTCCAACTACATTTAACCCACCGAACTTCCAAACACACACTAAATTTTATACAGATAACGAAATATTGATCACATATTTTCATAATGTGAAAAAAAGATATAAGCCTGTAAAAACATAATTCGTAAGTCTTCCACAATCTAAAACAACGTAACCATGGTGACGAGTTCTTCCTATGGCTTTACAATGGAGAGAGAGAGACTTTTAGGATCTTTAATGAGACAGGAAAAAAAATCTTCTAATTCTAAAGTTCTATTGTCTTCCGCAGTTTACTAATTTTCTTTTTAATTGTTTTTACAATATAAATAAAAAATTTTAAAAAAGACATTTAAACGAATACCATTACATTTAATCTAAAAGATATTAATATAATTTTACTTAGAAATGGAAATCTCATTGCAGGAATTTAAATCACGTCCATGTGTTCCAATGTGGTTTTGAGAGAAATTTGACTAATCCCACCCCAAAAAAAAAATGAAAAAATAAAAGGAGTTAATCACTAATTTAATCTCCAAAAAATCACAATCGTCTTAATTTAGTTATCAAAAGATCAATTATCTCAATTTAGTCGTTGAAATATTATATTTATATCAATTTGAAATCTTTTGTTGCTAAATTACAAATCTACTATTGTCAAATTTCAAATTTTCAGTTGCCAAAAATTATTTTGACAAACAGAATAAAATTAAGACAAACACAATAATTAAATTAAGATACTTGATTTTTTTAGAGATCAAATTAATATAATTATAATTTTTAAAAAATTATAATTGACACAATTATAATCTTTTAAAAGACAAATCAATCTTCGAAACGAAGCCCTCTAATGGGACGATGCCAACACCATCCCATACTCTTTGTCATCCCAGAGATAATAGTCAAAATATTCGTCATATACCAATTCAGTGTGGCCCCAAACTTTCAGCCAATCTTTATGTTTTTGGGAATATAATCACTAAGGGTTAACACTAATGGCACCATCGAATTCTATCACAATTCAGAAAAGCACTTTATACTTCACCAATGTAAAGTGTCCTGTTATGCAAGAAACCAATGTTGCATACGCTAAACTCCATAACAGACCTTGCGCACTTTCTGTACTTGCCAAGTATTTTATAACAATTTGCAGCCATTTTGGTTGGGCGATATTTCTATGGAACAACAAAATAGAGGAAGTCTATAAGAACTCAACTTCTCAAACTCAACTTTTTGAGAAGTTGAGTTCTTCCATTAAAACACCATTATATCATCGGAGATTTTTTTGTGTATAATAAACGTACTTAGAATATATTTTAAAGTGATTCAACAGTAAAAAAAATTCCACCTCTCAAAATGTCAAGCTTTTCATAGAATTATTTAACAAAATATTAATTTGAAAGCCTAAAACTGATTACTGATAAGAAAATTAAGAAGATCCGTATTTGAAAGAAGGGGGAGACAGTAGCTCAGAAACAGTACAGAACGAGAGAGATAAAGAGAAAAGAAGTTATTCTAGATTAATCTTCTGGTTCTCCCTTTCTAGGGCCACAAGATATTGACATGAAAGCGGTCAATCCTAAATGTATTCACATTGAAACAGGGAGGGAAAACAGAATTTTAACAAGATCACTGCACTGTAGTATTTTGCTAGTGATATTTCATTAAATACACAAGCTTTATCCCACAGTAAATTCCAAAGAATACTATACAACTGTCTCTCCCCAACTGTATCTCTTGCAGAGAAAAATTGAACCGAAAACGGACAAGAGAAGGAAAAAAAAATGCAAAAAAGAAAAAAGAAATAACGTTTTTAGATTAAAAAAAAAATTCTTTATAGAGGTAGATTCTAATTGCTCAAGGAAATCCAGTGATCAGAAGCATTGATGAATTTTCAATCAATGGCAATGATAAGAAAACCAACAGATACATACATGAGAAAAACTGGATAGAGTGCAAGAGCTTTTCTCCTCGGGTTGACTGCAGCACTCATGAAAGGATATGAAGCCCAAGAGCTCCAAGCCAATGCCAAGCTTACCACAACCATTTTCACAATGACATTGACCTTCAACATACAGATAAATGCACCAATGTCCAGAGGGAACAAGCAATAACCCAGAAGACTCAGACTCTGGAAGAAAATAATGTGTCCACCCTGAAATTTTGAAGTTAAAGAGTAAAAGACAATGTCAACTAGCTGCTGCCAGAGCAAACACTATATAAACCTAACAGAAAGATATTTTACTAAACTTCATTATCGAAGAAAAGAAAAGTTCTATGGATACCAGGAGTTAACAATACAAATTACACAGGCATACAAAGATAACAATTTGAAAACTTCGTATATTTGCCCCTCACCATTGCATTTACAGGTGCATTTTGAATTGAGCTAGCTATGGGCAATTCGGGGTTCAGCTTGTTAGAAGCTCATATTTGGTTCGACTCAAATTAAAACAACCAGAGTAATATATTAAGCTTGTTTAGTTAGATGGGTGAGCTTGAGAACTTAATGATCATCTCTTTAAGCTTATAGATAACTTGATTGTTGTTAAGTGTGATATAATTTTTATACACAAATTTAATTTATACAAAATTTTAATATAATAGTTTCTATATAAGATATATTTTTCTCTTTATATTTTTCCTTGTTAAAAAGGAGGTATAATAAGGCTTTATGAGTTGGGAATGAGAAAAGGGATGGAATAGGAATTGAACCCAGGTACATCAATCCTTCTTGGCACATATACGAGTATATGTATTTTTCTCACATTTTGGACACATATATCATGGATTAGTTCACAAGTATACATTATACAGAATAACACACGCAAGGTATTCGTAATAAAAATGATGATGACGTCTGCAGTCTAATTTGGGCCTTGGAATTGGCTTGTTTGATAAATGAACCAAGCTTTATTAAATTTTTTGTTTCATCGAAACTCTGATTATAATTTGAGTTATCTATTTAAATGAAAAAAAGTAATGTCAGCCCAACTTGATTATGACCTAACTGCATTAGAATCCACAGCTGTCAAATTGGACATGGCCCATCAATCTGGCCCAGCCGAATCCCAGAAATTGGGTGGTTGAAAACTGGTATGCCACCAGCTCAAATGACAAGTCTTTCTGGCCAGTGAGCTGAGGGGTTTGGCAAAGAAAAAATGTTTTTTTTTTTATTATCAACTGTTTTACTATTGTCGATTTGAGATGAAGAAAATAACCTTCAAATATGAATTTCACATGCAAATTCAAATGTTGTGCAGTTTGAGAAAGAGGCAAACGAAGATGAAATGTGATTTGCTGTGGTTTTCGAAATTTGAATTATGTAGTTGATACGATTTAAGAATTTGGTTTGATAAATAATAGAAGGTGCTGGTCAGCGAATTTGTACCAGGGCTTGCTAATATTGGTGTGATTTTTTTATTCTACTATTTCTTTTAGCCTAAAATGCATACTTCCCTTTTTTCACGATTTTGGCGAGAGAGTTTTTTTTTTTTTCTTTTTTGAAGGCGGGCTAATAGTAAAACAAGAGCTGAACAAGGGCATTCAAATTCAATCCAAACAGAGAAATAGAAAGCTGGCAAACTAGAGGTTAATAATTGACATGTGACGGTATAAGAGATAGAGAAGCTACTACCAGAAGCAGGACATTCAATGTCAATAATACAGCGCCAGCAGCAAGTAACGCAAATGCAACGGCAAAGACGTCAGACTGGCATTCAATCAAAATTAACTGTTAGTAGGGATGTCAACAAAAACCAATTTAATTCACATATAATAATATAATTGATAAACAACGGACAAAGAATATTTGAAATGATATTAATATAGATAATTGTATTTAAATATAGGTTTTTCTTGAAGATTTATTTTAGGCGTAGTGGAAAAAAATTCAGTATATAGAATTTATTTGTTTTAGACTTGCCAAGAGAGAGGGAGAGAGAGAGTCAATTTACGAGTAATGATGACCGGTCCTAAAGCAAATCCACCATTTTCAAAAAGGATGGTCAGGCATAACGTTTTCGAGGGGCCTCTGCAAGTAGGGAAGGACGGCCTCAGTACCCAATTGACACTAGTCTCGTACCAAAAAGAGTAAATACTCGTAATAAAAAAAAGAGATAAACTAAGCCCTCAGTTCTTAACGTTGGATCAGCAATGTTTTATGTAGATGAACCGAGTTTCATGATTTCAATTGAAAGTGACTAAAGAGGTAATTCTACACCCGTTTCCAAAACTAAATTAATTCAAAAACCTTGCAATTATGGCTTCAGAACTTTTGGTTGAAAATCTAGAACTTGGATGAGACAAACATTGTATAGCATCCACTTGAGCGTAAGTCACTGCGAGCGGTGGACCCACAATGTGTGTGGGTCCTAATTGGAATGTTAAATGATAAACTATCACTAATGAGTCGGCAATAAGAGTGAAGCGATTTATCTGCATACCTTCTTGACAGATGCAGACCATGAAAGAATAAGCCCGAGGAACACAATAAAGAAGAAGGGTCCCCATAGATCCCAATCCCTCAGAGCCTCCCCGGGGCCCTCACGGAACGGGTTGGGAAACACAACTGCCTTCAGATTATTAACAATCCTCATCAGATCCCTTCTCACAGTGTCCCCAACGGGTTCTGTCAGCGTGTCGGGAGGCGAGCCGAATCCACTGGCGACGATATTTGGACGAGCATCGGCTGAAGATGGTGGCTTCGGAGGAGGAGCCGGCAGAGCTGGGGGTTTCAGCTTGGAAGATGTTGGCGGTGGTGGAATGCCAGAAGGCACGAAAGGCGTAGATGATACCGGAATTGAAGCTCGCGGGGGACTGGCAGGTTTAGCAGGGAGAACCGTGGTGGGACCAGATTGAACGCTGGCGTGAATGAGGTTCTCGATCTCGTCAATGTCGGACTGCGACGATGGGTGCAGGGGCGCTGTATCGTGCTGTGACATTTCCTAGGGATTCAAAGGAAAAGGAATCGAAGGGAATCTAAGGAATGTATACCTGATCCAGATAGGGAAGTGCGAGATCGGAGTTTAATAGATGATGAAATTCGGAAAGAGAAAGAAGGAGGAGTGAAAGAAACGTAGCAGAGGAAAATCGAAAGTGTAGGGGAGGAAAGGGGTAACGAAGGAAAGGCATCGTTGGGCTTCCGTGGTGCCCGTTACAATCTTTGCATGTCTACTTATACAATCAGAATTTCCAGTCATTAATCCGAATTAGTCTCTGAGTCATAAAATAATCTATTTACTTGAGTATAAAAGTTAATACATTAAATTCATTGAAATAAATATAAATGATCTATTTACTTGAGTATAAAAGTTAAAAGACTTTAAAAAAAAATTGATAAGCTATTCGCAATTGTGCTTTTTTTAAAATATATATATATATTTCATATCTCTAACGTTTACACGTATTTATATTCATATTCTTAAATTTTTTAGTCAAATATGTCTTACATGTTTCAAATTTTTTCATATATATCTCTTTTTTTAAACACCGTCAGTGAGTTAACGGAGTTGCTAACGTGGCACGTGACTTGACTAAAATATTTGTCACGTCATTTGACATGTGTCCATATGCTAAAAAATGACCAAAACACCCCTAAAGTTATTTAATATTTGTGACATATTTCACTGTGACACATGGCATCATTCATACTGTGACACATGGCATACATTTTTTACAATTAAAAAATCAAAACTTCATTGATAAGATTCAAACCCATAACCTATTGAAAGAGAACAAAGGCTTTCACCATCCAACCAATGACATTCTCTTATTATATATACTCAACATTTGATATATATAAAAGCATTTTGTGATTATATACAAAAGAAATATACATAATTATTATTATTATTATTATTATTATTATTATTATTATTATCTGTAAAATTTTAATGTGTGTAAAATAGTAAAATATATAATTAATGTATATGTCACAGGTATGAAAATATTAAAATATAAAATCATGGTCGAACTAGTTGAATTAAAAAATTAATTATAAAAATATCTTTAATATGCATAATATATTTTTAATAATATTCAAATTTTTATTATATGATTTGTTATCAAAACTTTTAAACTTTTTTATAATTTAAAATGATTTATATAAAATAATGGTATATTCTTCTATTATAAAATTTATTATTTTTTTATAATATATAAATATATATAATAATTTGTGTATATTTTCTCTTTTGTATATAATCACAAAATACCTATATTTATATATATATATACATATATATCAAATGTTGAATATATTTGACAATAGAATGTCATTGGTTAGATAGCAAAAGTCTTTCCTATCTTCTAATAGGTCATGGATTCGATCTCGATCCTTGTCAATGAAATTCCAATATTTTTAATTGTAAAAACGTTAGTGACATGACAAGGATCAAACCCATAACTTGTTAGAAGAGAGAGAAGGTTTTCGCCACACAGTCAATGGAATTCTATTATTTTTTTATACTCAACATTGAATATACATAAAGACATTTTGTGATTATATACAAAATAAAATATACACAAATTATTATATATATATATATATATATTATAAAATAATAACAAATCTTATATTATAACATTATTTTACATAAATTATTTTAAATTACAAAAAAGTTTAGAAGTTTTGATAACAAATCATATAATAAAAATTTGATTATTATTAAAAATATATTATGCATACTAAAGATATTTTTTATGATTAATTTTTTAATTCAACTAGTTCGACCATAATATTATATTTTCATATTTTCATATCTTTGACATATACATCAATTATATATTTTAATATTTTACCCTCATTAAAATTTTATAGATATTAATGTATATGTCACAGATATTAAAATATTAAAATATAAGATCAAATTTATATTATAAGATTTGTTATTGAATTTTTTAAACTTTTATGTAATTTAAAATGATTTATGTAATATATATATATATATATATATATATATATATATATATATATATATATATAATAATTTGTATATATTTTCTTTTGTATATAATCACATAATGTCTTTATATATATATCAAATGTTGAGTATATATTACAAGAGAATGCCATTAGTGTAAAGTCTTCCTTCTCTTTTAATAGGTCATGGGTTTAATCCTTATCAATGGAAGTTTTGATGTTTTTAATTGCAAAAATATGTGCCACGTGTCATGGTATGAATGGTGCCATGTGTCACTACGCGAATGGTGCCACGTGTCACGACTAAGTGGTGCCACTTGTCACGGTGGAATATGTCACAAATATTAAATAACCTCAGGGGTATTTTGGTCATTTTCTAACATGTGGCCACGTGTCATATGACGTGGCAAATATTTTAGCCACATCATGTGTCACGTCAATAACTCTGTTAACTCACTGATGGTGTTAGAAAAAAATGACATATCTGAAAAAAATTTGAAACATATGGGACATATTTAACAAAAAAAGTTTAGGGACATGTATAAAAACGTGTATAAACGTTAAGGACATAAAGTATATTTTTCTCTTTTTTTTTTGCATTTTTCTTAGTTTTTTGAAAAAAGAAAAAAGTTCAAGTAACTTCTTTTTAAAATAATTATATTTAAAATCTCCAATAACTCAATAAGTAATAAAAAAATAGATCTTATGATAATATGATATATGTTTTATGCTATGTATATTGTATTATATTATGTATTATCATATGACATCTGATCAGTCCAGTTTGTAAAATTGCAGTATAAGTTCGATCAATTGGGCTTATTTTTTGTTTAAATGCAATATGACATAAATATAAAGTTCAATTCTGAATCATATATGATTTTAATAATTTTTAAATTATTTTTCATAATATTAAAGTAAAAAAAGACATGTAATCTAAATTCCATGACCTACGAATTAAAAAATTGAATTTAATATTTCTCTAGTTCAAGTTAAAAGAAATTATAAAAACACAACTTAACTGAACGTAAATTCTCTGCTAGTCAAACACCATACATTCTAGCCAAGCTTAGCTTTGGTCCATTTTTACAGGACTAAAGCTAGCTCTAGATTATGCCAACAACTATAAGATCCTCATTGAGATAGATTCTAGCCAAGCTTTTTATTTCCTCACTAATCCCTCTATTGGTTTCCATCCATGCACTCAATCATCTTAAATTGCAAGTACCTCCTTACCAGGGGAGGACCCAACATCTAATTTAGGGGGTGTAGCATTTTATAAAATTGCATGTAAAATTTTTTTTTTTTCATTTTGCCCCCTCCTTTGTTTTTTTAAACCCCCTTAATATTTTTTTGGACCTTCTTCAATGATTCAATCCCTCTTTACTGCTCACAGTTATAAGACCCCCACTACCCAGAGTCACAAAATTTTTGTTGATGATGGTTAATTTCTCATTCCATTGTTAGGAACATCTTTGTAAAAGCTTAAAATTTGGAGGTTTTGTACATAGGTCTAATTCTATCAAATTCGTTGATTGATTATATAATTAGGATCATGAGTAACATATTTGTGAAGTCAATTTCATGAAATTTTTTCTTGATAATGGTTAATTTCTTATTTCATTGTCAAGGACCTCTTTGTAAAAGATTGAAATTTAGAGTTTTTGTACATAAGTCTAATTCTATCAAATTGGTTGATTGATTATACAATTAGGATAACGAGTAATATATTTATGAAGTCAATTTCATAAAATTTTTTCTTAATGATGGTTAATTTATCATTCTATTATTAGGGATCTCTTTGTAAAAACTTGAAATTTAAAGTTTTTGCATATAGGTCTAATTCTATTAAATTGATTTTTACGAAAGAAAAATTTTCCCCCTAACCAAAGGATCCTGGATACGCCACTGCTCCTAACTAACTTTATTGATTCAAAAATCACAAAAACCGACAAAAGAAGCTGTTAGATAATTGGGGATCAAAATTGTTGACTTGCAATGCAATTGAAATGAGAAAGAATGAAGATAAAATCAACACCAAGAATTACGTGGTTCACTCAATGTAGGCTACCTCCACGGGCAAGTGAAAGAGGAATCACACTAGAAAGAATATAATAATTACAATCACTCTCAATATCAATAGGAGAGAACAATTATTACTCTCTCTATCAATAGGAGTAAAATAACTGACTATTTCTCACTAGAATATAAATAGAAACTATATAGGAGAAGTGAGGAAATGAGTTTAGGATGGTTTGGAAAGGAAGGGAAGGCCTCTATTTATAAAGAGTCTCCCCCTCAATTACGTAGCAAATTGCTAAACAATTTACTACCCCTTCATGCATCTTCTCCAGATGTCCTTTCGGTGGCTATAAACTTATAAATTCAATTTGGCTTCAAAATTGTGAATTTTCAATAGTGGGACCCATTCCTTTTTCTTTTAGTAAAAATTATTTCTTTTGGTTGCAACTTTCATTAATTGCAACTTGACCCCTAGGACCCACGTAACAATTCTCCCACTTAAAGACTTTGATTTTAATCATGTCTTCACACGCTTTCATCTTTACTTTCTATTCTTGCACTTGCCATTCCTGTATTGTTTATGTTTCTGATAGACCATGTGAGGATCGACACCATATAAACTTGTCAACATTTACTGGCTTCGTCAATACATCTGCTAGGTTCTACTTTGTGTGAATCTTTTGCATATCCACACTTTCTTCCTCTACTACTTCTCGAACAAAGTGATATTGAACACCTATGTGCTTTGTCTTGGAATGAAAGGTTGGATTCCTTGCAATATACAAGGCACTCTGACTGTCACAGAACATAGTAATCTTCTCTTGTCTGTTCCCAAGTTCCTCCAATAGCTTTTGTATCTAGATAGCTTCTTTGCAAGCTTGTGTAGCTGCCATATATTTTGCTTCTGTAGTAAATAAAGCTACAATAGTTTGCAGTTTTGACATCCAGCTTGCACCTCCACCTACAAGGGTAAACACATGGCCCGTAGTAAATTTTCTTTTGTCGAGATCTCATCTGCAAAATCTGAATCAACATAACCTCTGACAGTAAAATCTAATCCTCCGTAACATAATGCAGCATGTGAGGTTCCTTTGATGTATCTCAAGATCCTCTTTACAACATTCTAATGCTCTCTACCAGGATTTTTCATGTATCTACTAACTGCTCCCACTTCTTATGCAATGTCTGGTCTTGTATATATCATGGCAAACATTAGGCTTCCCATCATTGATGCATACGGTACTCGAGACATTTCCATCCTCTCTGCTTCATTGCTAGAAGACATAATTGAGGATAATTTGTAGTTGACAAGAAGTAGGGTAGAGATTGGTTTACAATCTTGCATATTAAAGAGCCACAAGATCTTTTTTGGGTAATTCTTTTGAGAAAGCCTTCCTGTCTTTTCTGTCTCGATGAATTTGCATCCCTAAAATCTTGTTTGCTAGTCCTAGATCCTTCATATCGAATTCCCTAGCCAAATGTGCCTTCAATTCATGGACTCGATCTTTGTTGGAGCCTACCACCAACATGTCATCCACATATAATAGCAGGATGATGAAATCATTATTACTAAACCTCTTATAGTATGTACAATGGTCTAAACTAAGTCCGTTGTATCAAAGGCTAATTATGAAGGAATCAAATCTCTTGTACCAACTTCTTGGCGCCTGCCTTAGACCGTACAGAGATTTAGTTAACATGCAAACCAAGTTTTCTTTTCCTTGATCTTTAAAACCTTCTGGTTGGAGCATATAAATTTCTTTTTCAAGTTCTCCATGAAGAAAGGTAGTTTTTACATCTAACTGTTCAAGATGTAAATCAAATGCACCGTACATTGCCAAAACCATTTTCATAGTGGTAAGTCTAACCATTGGAGAAAATATCTCGTTGAAATCAATGCCTTCTTTCTGAGCAAACCTTTTTACCACAAGTCTTGCATGATATCGTTCCACTTGGTCATTTCCATCTCATTTGATCTTATAGATCCACTTGTTACTAATGGCTTTACAACCTTTTGGAAATACAACAAGTTCCCATGTCTTGTTGCTATGTAAGGCTTCTATTTCCTCCTGCATTGCTGCATCCATTGAGAAGCATCTTATTCAAAGCCTCTTGAAAGGTTGATGGTTCTCCTTCTTCAGTTAGAAGACAAAATGCATCATGGTTTGCCATGCATAGTCTGAGTGCCATTATGGTTTTCTTATCTGGCGCGTTGATCTTCGAACATCTCCATCATTGGCCTCATCTAGGTCTTATTCTTCGTATTCTTGTTCTGCTTTAAAAGACTCTTCTTCTCTAGAATTTCTCTCCACCTGTACTATAGTAGTCTCTCTGGAAGTGCTGTCATTTTCTTACTCACTTTGCAGTTTATTTTCTATAAATATTATATCTCTACTGACTATAATTTTACAGGCAATGGGATCCCACAAACGATACCCCTTAACACCGTCAGCATAACCCAAGAATATATATTTCCTGGATTTTGGATCTAGTTTTGTTCTTTCTTGGGAGTTGTACATCACGTACACATGATATCCTGTAGAGAAGAATAATCTGCTGGCTTACTAGTCTACATCTCCTTTGGAGTCTTTAGATTAATTACAGTGGACGGTAACCGATTTATCACATAACAAGCAGTTTTGACTACTTCTGCCTAAAAGGATTTAGCTAATCTTGCAGTTTGCAACATAGCTCTTGTTCTTTCGAGAAGAGTTCTATTCATCTGTTTTTCTATACCATTTTGTTGGGGTGTATATGCAACTGTGAATTATCGTTGGATACCTTCTTGCTTGCAAAATGTTAGGAAATCGCCGTCTATATATTCTCTTCTATTGTCTGTCCTTAAACACTTGATCCTTTTTTTGGATTCAAGTTCTACTCTTGTTTTGAAATCTTTGAAGATTGAGAACACATTTGACTTCTTCTTGATTAGGTACACCATAGTCTCCTGGAGTAGTCATCAATGAATCACACAAAATATTTTGCTCCTCTTACGAACATCACCAAGAACTCCCATACATCAAAATGAATCAAGTCTAGTATGTGTTTGCTTCTAGTAGTTAATCTTCCAAACTTCAATCTATTTTGCTTACTTATAACACAGTGCTCATAGAAAGGTAAGTTTACCATTGTGAGCCCAGGTAGGAGATTGTTCTTTGCAAGAACTTTTAAGCCTTATTCCGACATATGGCCTAATCTGGGATGCCACATCATCATTGTTTCTTCTTGGCTAGCTGCTACAAGAAATGCATCTGCTTCTTGCATCACATCTCCCAAAAGCATAAATAGATTTGCTTCGATCTTTTCTGCTTTTATCACTACAAGAGCACCTCTCAGTACTTTCAAGATCGTACCTTCAATATGGTTCTTACATCTAAGGCCATCTAATTGTCTAATAGACAATAAATTCTTCTTCAAACCTTTTACATGTCATACTCCTTGAATTGTACGAATGGTGTCATCATACATTTTCAATTTGACAATACCAACACCAATAATTTCTAAGGCATTATCATTACTCATGAACACAGATCCTTTCAAGTAGGCTCATAAGAGCAAAACCAATCTTGATGTGGAGTTATGTGCCACGTTGCTCCTGAATCCATTATCCAAACATTAGTGAGCTATTTTCGGCCTTTGGAATGGATCGCTGCTTTGTTGTACAGGATTTCTCCTTCATCAGAGGTACTAGCAACACATTCCTAAGAGGTTGTTGCTTCTTGAGATTTATCTTGGTTTTTCTTGTTCTGCCAACAATCTTTCTTCAAGTGTCCTTTCTTGCCATAGTGATAACACTTAAGATTCTTCCTTCTCCGCAACTTTGATCTGCTCTGATTTTGGCTCCCACTAGAGGCACATTCCATTGATCTACCTCTTGTTATCAACAATGCCTCTACTTGTTTTGAACTTTCAATTCTATCTTCCTTGTTCTTCCGCTTGGATTCTTTTTCAAGAACCACAACAGCAACATCATCAAAACTAAGACTATCAGCAATATTATTGTTTGTAATGTTGATGATAAGTTGATCATATGAATCAGGTAGACTTTGAAGTAGGAGCTATACACATTCATTCTCTTTCATATTGTAATTTGATGCTGTAAGTTGAGAAAATAGCGTATTCAGAGTGTTGATGTGCTCTGTCACTATTGTGGATTTACTCATTCGAAGAGTATAAAGTTTTCTCTTTAAGAATATCCTGTTGTGAAGTGATTTGACTTCATATAATTTTGTGAAAGTATCACAAATCTCCTTTGCTGTCTTCTTCTCTATAATACTTGACAATACTGAATTTGCCATTGTTAGATACAGGTTACCAACAACATTATCATCCATCTCCTTCCACTTTTCATCGGTTATTCCTGTAAGTCTACCTTCAATTGTTGCTAAGCAGTTATCTTTCCTTAGGACTGCTTTTATCTTTAGCTTTCATAGGGAGAAATTACTCCTGTTGAACTTCTCAATATCAAATTTTGCTGCCATAATTTTACACCACGTAATTTCAGCTGAATCGACTTTTACTATTTCACTGTGAATAATATTATATACGTGAACAGTATTGTACGTATTATTGTATACTAGAATAAATCCAATATATGTTTACAATCACTGTAAAGTATACAACCACTTCGTATAAATAGTAACCACTATGAATAACACCTATGAATAGTAATTATGAACAGTACCATGAATAGTAACTGTAAACAGCATCCACAGCTAGACAAATCGACTGATAAACCAAATGGCTCTGATACCACTATTAGATAATTGGGGATCAAAATTGTTGACTTGCAACGCAATTGAAATGAGAAAGAATAAAGATAAAATGAATACCAAGAATTACGTGATTCACACAATGTAGGCTACGTCTATGGGCAAGTGAAAGAGGTATCACATCCTAATTTTGGACATATGAGTAATTCTATAAACTCAAAGATGTACCTCTATGGTATCCCATAAAATCTCTTATCAGTACTAATGCATAACATAATTTTTCAAGAAAGAGATTTTTGCATATATACATATAAAAAGTTCAACATAGTGAAACAATAAACACATGTCAAATATCATACAATATGATACAATTTTCTAAGCCTAGGTAACCTATAAAGATTATAGAGCACTTCCTAAGCTTTTATATTCATAAGCCCTCCAGACAATATGGAAAGTATCCTCAAGGAATACTAATCCTTCTGCTAATTTCCTTTGTTCTCATCCACTATATCCAATAGAGAGTGTGAGTTCATCAAAACTCAGTGACTAAATGACTATGCAATAATAAATGTGTCACAAGTACAAATATCATAATCATTATCACAATAAGAACAGTTATATTCATATACAGGGTTTCTATACCTCTGTATTTGGTTTATATTCAAGGATTCAATTCCCATTGTATTCATGTTCACAACCATTACATGTATTGGTATCTTAGGGGATCAAGCTCTCAACCATTCCATATATGTAATTATATGCATTGGTATCTTGGGTCAAACCCTCAACCATTCCATGTGTATATTTTCAATCATAATTTTTATCAACATAACAATAAATTTCATTATCTAGCTATCATCATTAAATATAGAATCGAATTGCCATATAAGATGGGATTTATATTGTACTTGAAATAAAAGTAAATAAAATCGGCTAGCAAGGTCATCCACTCACATAGATTCTATATCTAAGTCACTTTTTTGAGTTGCTACAGAGAATAGCACGTAGCTAGATTTCAAGTTCCGCTACGAAAATTTTCACGAAGATTAGATATAGAAAGTCAGAGTTGCTTTTGTACAAAATACTATTCATACGTACGATCACTATTTATACGTATGAATACTATTTATGTTTATGGATACTATTTATGTGTACGGATACTATTCATACATACGTATACCATTCGTATATATGGATACTATTTATATGTACAGATACTATTCATACGTATGTATACTATTCATACATATGGTTACTATTAAAAAGTATAGATACTATTCATATCAAGAATAACGAATATGAACTATAAAAGAGTAACCAGAAAAGTTTCCAAGAAAGGGAGGTGGGTCACAATGGACACTCTCAAGTGCCAATCTTTCCTTAGCCAGACCTTTCCTAGACATGTATTCTTCATAATTTTATACTCTACTTCGATAATCAAAAAATAATTTTCAAGCAGTAAAGGATAATTCTCTTCTGATGTAGAGGATCAGCTAAAGCTGCAACCACATAGCATACTAAGAATTTAACCTCTAAATATTTATAAGAATTTAAAGAAGCATAGTATCCTCACCTTGGATCTAGGCTAAGGAGGAAAGACCTAGAATTTTACAGCCCTAACGTCAGAGAAAGAGAAATTTTAAGGAGAAGAAATAAGAGAAACTGAAGGTGTGAGTTTAGAATTGAAATAGAAGAGCATATTTATAAGAAAAGTCAGGGTATTATGAACTAATAAAATATTTATTTTACTATGCATTTTAATAAGTCAGTTTACTATTAGCTAATAATTCGGTTTACTATGCGCTAATAATTCAGCTTGGCACTATACATTTTACTGTACTATTGGAAACTAAAGGGAAAAGTATCCTTTCTCCTAAACCTTTAAATTTCTTTTCACTTTTTTTCTTTTTTAATTTAGTCCCTAAGGGGATTTTCTCATATAAAACATTATTTTTCTCCTAGTTTCTTTTAGATTCCACTTATGCTCAAGCCATATTTTATCTATAGGATAAATTTCATATCATAACATCCATTATACCCTACAATTTATGTAATCTATAAATGAAAATCTGTATTTTCAACAATATGCATAAACAAGCATATAAAAATTAAATAGATAGGAGAATTTATTTTCTTCAAAATAAATTTATCGTAATTCTTGAATACTTATAACTTTAAAATATAGCGGGTATTACATTCTACCCCCTTAAAAGAATTCAGTCCCTCAAATTCAAAAACTTACATCATGATTTAAATAGGTGTGAATATTTTATCCACATCTCATCCTCTGTTTCCCACATGCCCTCCTCGTGAGAATGATTCCTCCACAGAACTTTGACAATGAGAATTTTCTTGGTGTAAAGTTTCTTGACCTGCCTATCGAGGATGACTACTGGCACCTCTTTATAGACAAGAGTCTCATCAAACTGCACATCTTGTGGATGGATGATGTGAGAAGGGCTAGGAAGATACTTACATAGCATCAATACGTGAAATACTGAGTGTATTCCCTCTAGGTCCAAAGGCAAGGCTAGGCGGTATGCCACGTTACCCACTCTCTTCACAATCTCATAAGGACCAATATATCTTGGACTGAGCTTCACTTTTCTTCTGAATCTCATTACTCCCTTTATCGGTGAGATTCGTAAGAAAATCATATCACCAACAAAAAACTCTAGGTCACGTTGTCAGTTATTTGCATAGGACTTTTGCCTATTCTGAGCTGCTAATAACCTCTCCCTGGTCAGCTTAATTTTATCCACGGCCTCCTGTATCATCTCAGGTCCCACTATTTTGGGTTCACTTAGTTCAAACTAACCAATAGAAGATCGACATTGCCTCCCATATAATGCCTCGAAAGGAGCCATTTTAATGCTAGTTTGATAACTATTATTATAAGCAAATTCAATTAGTGACAAGTGGTCTTTCCATCTTCCACTGAAATCCATCACACATGCTCTCAGCATATCCTCTAAAGTCTGAATAGTCCTCTCAAACTGACCATCAGTCTGAGGATGAAAAGTTGTGCTCAAGTCCACTCTAGTGCTTAGAGCTTTTTGAAAAGTTCTCCAGAATCGAGAAGTGAACTGGGGTCCCCGATCTAATATGATGGACACTAGTACTCCATGGAGCTTTACTATCTCCTTCATGTACAGTTAACTAAGTTTCACTACACTGTAGGTGGTATGAATAGGAAAGAAATGTGCTGACTTAGTGAGCCAATCCACAATGACCTATACCCATTCAAAGATCGGGGCAAACCCACCACAAATTCTATAATAATCTGTTCCCATTTTCACTCGGGAATCTCAAGCCTCTGCATCAACCCGAGTAGTCTTTGATGTTTAGATTTGACCTACTAGCATGTCAAGCATTGAGCGATAAAGTCAATCACATCTTGTTTCATGCCCTCCCACCAATAAACTTGTTTCAAGTCTTGGTACATCTTGGTGGCACCAGGATGAATAACATATGGTGCACTGTGAGCTTTTCCTAAAATCTCTTGCTTTAAGGGTTCAATGTTTGGAACGCATAGCCTCCCGTTAAACCATAACACACCTTCCTCGTCCACCAAGAAACCTCGTACTAATCTTTTCCTCGCCTTGTCTCTAGTTTTAACCATTTTAACATCATTTTCCAATATTGCCTTCACCCTTTCTACAATGGAGGACTTAACCATCACGTAAGCTAAGAAAGCACCTAACTTAGTAATCTCAAAGAATACCCCACTAGCCTCTAACTCCTGTAATTTCTAAATTAAGGACCTCTTTACTGTGGTAATATAAGCTAGACTCCCTATCGACTTTCGACTAAGGGTATCCGCTACCACATTTGCCTTCCCTGGATGGTAGAGGATGGTGTAGTCATAATCCTTTCGGAGTTCCATCTATCTCTATTGCCTTAGATTGAGATCTTTTTTATCAAATATATATTGAGGCTCTTATGATTTGTGAAAATCTTACATATTTCTTCATACAAGTAATGCGTCCAAATCTTCAGAGCAAACACTACAACTGTAATCTCTAGATCATGAGTGGGGTAGTTGTGTTCTTGCTTTTTAAATTGTCGAAAGCCATAAGCAATGACTCTTCCATGTTGTATTAGCACACACCCTAATCCTACCTTCTAAGCGTCACAATATACAGTATAACCCCTTGATCCAGATGGTAGAACAAGAACTGGTGCTAAAGTTAGACACTTCTTTAACTCAGAAAAACTTTGCTCATAAGCATCATCCTAAACATACTTAACATTTTTCCGGGTCAACTTGGTTAGTGGAAGAGCCAACTTGGAAAAATTCTTGACAAAGCAATGGTAATACCCCGCTAAGCCAAGGAAACTCTGAACCTTAGATACAGTTGTTAGTCTAGGCCACCGCTTCACTGCCTCAATCTTACTTGGATCTATGTGAATACTTTCCTGGGAAATTACATGCCCCAAAAATGTTACTTGACTCATCCAAAATTTGCATTGTAATACCCCAATAATTTTTACAAATATTCAAAATCTATTTTGAAGTTTATTGAAAAATTTAATTACGTGGAAAATATTCTTTTGAATTAGTGAAGGAAATTTGGGAATAGAAATTTTAAATTTTAAATTTAGGAAATTTTTACAAATTCTCAAGGATCTAAACGAACAAATCTTATAAGTTAGAGTGGCAATGAGTAAATTTATCCAAGAAAAATTAGTAAGGCTGGTTACTATTCCAGTATACGGTACTATTTATCTATATAATACTATTTATGTATATGGTATTGTTCATCTATACAATCAAAATGTCAAGTACTAGATGTGGTTTGATCATAAGAGAAAACTAGAAAAAAGTTTGTAGGAGAAAATGACATTTTATATAAGAGAATTCCCTGAGGGACTAAATTGAAAGGAAACTAAATTAGCAAATTAATTATACTAGTAGATGAGACTAGTAAGTGAGACTAAGTAGATGAGACTAGTAAGTGAAACTAGTAGATGAAACTAGTAAGTGAGGCTAGTAGATGAGACTAGTAAGTGAAATTGGTAGGTGAGACGAGCTAGATGGAATAGTACCCTTAAATTTTCCTATAAATAGACCATTCCATTTCACTTTCAAAATCACACTTTCAACTTCTCTTATTCTCTCTTTAAGATTTCTTGGTCCAACACTAGACCTCTGAGATTTTGGACCTTTTCTTTTCAGCTTAGGTAAGGATACTATACACTTTCTATGTCTTACAAATGTTAGAAGTCATTTTCTTAAGTATGCTCTGTGGTTGCAGCTTTGGCTGATCTTCCACATCAGAAAAACTATCCTTAGCTGCCTATATATTATTTTGAATCTCTGATTACCAAAATAGAATATAAACTGTGAAGAATACATGTCTAGGAAAGTTATGGCTAAGGAAAGACCTGGTTTTAAGTGTGTCCATTGCGACCCTCCACTCTTTCTTGGGAACTTACCTGGTGTACTCTTTTACAAATTATATTCTCTATTTCTTGTATAAATAGTATCCATATGTATGAATAGTGACCGTACATATAAATAGTAACCATATGTATGAATAGTATTTGTATGAAAACAATCCTAACTTATTTTCTCTAATTTTTCATGAAAATCTTCATAGCGGAACATTGAAATTCACCTGAGTACTATTGTCCGTAACAACTTAAAGAAGTGATACTTGTATGGAATTCAGGTGAGTGAAACGACCCCGTTTTAATAGAGTTTTAGCATTACTGGTGATAAAAATTATGTCGTAGGACACTCCCAAGATTCATAAGGGGAAATTGGATTCAGAATGACGAATCTAATGAGATAATTAATCCAGAACTATGGATAAGACGAAGCAAATATCTCCTGATGATGTGGAGTTTGAATCTTTTCAAAAATCGTTTAATTGTTATCTTGATTTGTGGTTTATAAATTTATAATATAGTTATATATTATACCTATTATATAAATGAATATTACATTGTACTTCTGATTATGATATGAAATGTTGTACTATTGATTGTGATTGAGCGGGACAGTACCCCCTTTCATGGTAAGGCGGAAAACCCGGTTGAAAGGGTGTCTTGACCAATGAGTGTGGAGACAACGATTCCCTCAGTAGGGATATAGCCCGAATTGGTGATAAATCTGTGAGGCGCCCTAGCTAAGAGGATGAGGTTGTGCGTCATGGCGAAAATATACATAATTGGTGAGCCGGCCTATGTGCGCTCTCTGGGATATATTGCCATTGATGAGTACTAGTAACGTTTGTTGAATTAGATGTATTTTTATCTTCTTGTATGTAATTTTTGACTATGTCTATTGGTTGAGTATGAGCCTTCTTGTATACTTGCATGACTAGTGATGTATTTAAATTTTATTAACTCGAGGCCGATTCGCTCACTGAGTTTTAAAGCTCACACTCTCTGTGAAACCTTTTTTTTTTACAGATCAGGTTATCGGTGAAGAATATCTGCTAGAAGAGTAGATTACTTTGGACCTTCCCGCTATCGGGTAGACCCCTCTTTTGTTGTAGATTATGTCACTCTGTAATCGTCTAGGACATCTAGGTCAGGAGTTTGGTATTTGGCTTGTATGTCAGTATAATAATGTATTTTAAACTATTATTACATGCAAATCATCTCTATGATTTTCACATAAAAAAATTTGATATATTTTCTTCATATTTATTAAGGAATTGTTATTTTAAGCTCATAGGTAGAACTTATCAAAGGGCTTACATTGATGAGAGATTCATCATTGTGCCGGTCATGTACCCAGAAAACGGGTCATGACACGTATTTTGAGAACTTAGTATATAACTGATGTTCCCTCAAAGTCTGTAGCACCGTCCTCAAATGTTCTGCATGATCCTCTGGACTGTTGGAATAAACAAGAATGTCATCAATGAAGACGATCACGAATCTATCAAGGAAAGGTCTGAACACTTAGTTCATAAGATCTATAAATGATGCTGGTGCATTAGTCAACCCAAATGACATTACAACAAATTCATAATGCCCATATCGCGTCCGGAAGGCGGTCTTGGGTATGTCTTCCTTCTTAATCTTTAGTTGATGTAACCGGATCTCAAATCTATCTTCAAGAAGTATTGTGCCCCCTGAAGTTGGTCAAACAAGTCATCAATTCTTGGTAAAGGATATTTATTCTTTACCGTGACTTTGTTTAACTGTCAGTAATCTATACACAATCTTAGAGAGCCATCTTTCTTCCTCACAAAGAGTATTGGGATACCTCAATGTGAAAAACTTGGGCGGATAAACCCCTTATCCAACAAGTCTTGTAATTGCTCTTTAAGCTCTTTCAACTCAATGGGTGCCATACGGTAAGGAGGAATTGAAATTGGTCTAGTGCCCGGAACTAATTCAATATTGAATTCAATATTCCAAACCAGGTAAATTTTCTGAAAATTCATTAACTACTGGTATCTGTTCAAGACTTCGTTCTTCCTTGTCTGTATCTTTGACAAAGACCAGAAATCCATGACAACCTTTTGGTAACATACGTCAAACGGTTAACATAGATATCATGTTGTAGGGCACCTCACTTTGGTTTCCCTGAAATATGAAATTATGTCCCCCCAATATAGTAAAAGAAATGGCCTTGTCATGACAATTCAATGTAGCATGGCATGAGGATAACCAGTCCATGCCTATAATCACATCAAAGTTTGCCATTCTAAGAAGCATGAGAATGTGATATCTGCCAATTTTAGAGTATTATACGTTTGTTAGTATTCTGGTATTTACAATGTTATTTTGGTTGTTTATTTAGTCATTTTGATTTTCATATTTAATTGTTCTCTTATAATATTATTTATGAAAATTGAGTTAAATGACTAGACTATATATTCTTAATGTTGTGTGATGTATTTCTATGAATAGTAAAATTTATGGAAAAATAGACTGAATTTATTTGATTTGAAAAAATAATTACAAGTCTTGTTATATGGGTCAAGTGAGTTTGCATATTGGGTAAGAGCACTCATGAATTACCCATTAACTCACCTAGCCATATAGTCTTCATCTTTTCTCTTTCTTCCATTTTCACGATTACACACAAAGAGGCAAGAAAAAGGAAATGAGTTTTCACTTAACTCTCTCATCAATATCTTCTAACTTTTTCTATTGATATTTGATTCTCCAATTATTTTCTGGTCTCTTGGAATTCGTCGGAGTTAGAGGTAACTATCATCTTCTTCTATTTCAACAATTCATCCATTGATGCCCTAAGTGAAGAAATTGGTATTTTCTTGATTTTTCTATAAATATAGTTTTCTTTGCTTCTTTCTCTTGTTTTCTTTTGAGAAGGTTAAGGAAAGTGTTTTATGGAAAGAATTGGCATCATGATCCCATATTTTAACTATAACCCATTTATGTGAATGTTAGAGAAAGTTTGGGAAAAATTATGAATCAACTCAATTTTGTTTTTAGAATTCATTTTTTAACCGTTTAAAAGGTTTTAGAGATCATATTTGGAACTTAGAATCAAGTGAAAGAAACAAAGAGTTAAAGGATGAAAATTTTCCAGAATTTTTCGGAGTTACTGTAGCATCGGTCGTGGTTAATTAGTCATTAGTAGTTACTGTAACAAACTGCTACTGTTGCGTCGATGGCGGTTAGTTGACCATTAGCAGTTACTGTAGCAAACCGCTACTGTAGCATCGGTGGCAGTTAGTTGATCATTAGTGATTACTGTAGCAAACAGTTACTATAGCATCGGTGGTGGTTAGTTGACCATTAGCAGTTACTGTAGCAACCGTTAGTTGACCGTTGACCGTTGACCGTTACTGTAGTAATCAGAAAATATTGCATATTTTCATGATTTGTTCCATTTCTTATATTTTCTTGTGATATCTTTTACTAAGAAATTTTCCTATACAAATTCTAGTGTGGACAAGGTAAATTGAATAAATATCAAGGTGAGTGAATAACCTTGCTAAACTAATTTGGTATTACTAGACAAAGTATAATATAAGTTCTATTTACAAGATTATTGAAATGTTAAATGATCAACCTTCCAGTTGATAATATATAATGATTGCTATGATTGTTAATAGAAAATCAAAAGAATACAGGTATGTATCAATTAAGCTATTTATGGTAGTTATAATGAATGATAAATTTCACTGTCTTACTAGTGAACAAACTTCTACGGTTATCTATACACAAAGAGTTTGAGGGTTAAACTCCCAGGTCACTCGGTGCAAGTATCTACGGTACAAATGCAAAGTGATTGAGGGTTTGATCACCCAAGAAATCATACGTAAATCTATGGCACAAATGTAAAGTGATTGAGGGTTTGATCACCCAAGAAATCATTCTCAAGTTCAAACAAACATAATACTACAATTGTGTAAAATGAATGATAGATTGACTATGTTAGTAAGTGTGGTATTTGTACTTATGATATTTTATATGGTATAGTTATTTACTTACTGAGTTTTTAAATAAACTCACACTCTCTGTGATTATCTTTTTAGATACAGTAAGTGAAGAGGAAGAATATCCGACAGAGGATTAAGAGCCCCTTTGTCACATCCCAAAAATTGAGCATGTGAAAAGATACTACTCATTTGATATAATTCTCAAACATACGTTATATGCATATATTCTGTAAGGTTTTACATTCAACCTTAATCATTCATTCCACACTACAGAATTATATTCATCTGATAAGCAAATATAGACATACATAGTCTGATATTTCTATCTCATCGCAAGCCTAGGAGACCTATAGAAAATACAGAGCTTTTCTAATATCCACATTAATAAGTACTGGTGTCCCACCAGACAGAAATAGAGAATAAACCCAAGGGGCTTCTAATCTTCAAACGGATACTCTTGTTCTTTATTTTCTGTATCTGAAAAAAAATAATCATAGGGAGTGTGAGTTTATTTAAAAACTCAGTAAGTAAATAACTGTACTATATAAAATATCAAAAGTACAAATACCACATTTACTCATATAATTAATTATCTTATACATCGAGTAGTATGGGACTCTAACCCTTTCAAACTCATGAATAAGATTTCATAGATATACACCGAGTAGTATGGGACTCTAACCCTTTCAAACTCGTGAATAAGATCTCATAGGTATATGCCAAGTAGTATGGGACTTTAACCCTTTCAACTCGTGTATATGTTTCATAGATATGCACTGAGTAGTATGGGACTTTAACCCTTTCAAACTCGTGTATAAGATTTCTTAGATATACACCGAGTAGTATGGGACTTTAACCCTTTCACACTCGTGTATTAGATCCCGTAGATCTTTACTCATTAATAAAATAGTTAGAATTTATCACATAGTACAATTGTCATGAGATAAATAATTTCTTCATACTCTTATTTCTACTGATCATCATATACTCCCATATGAAAAATTAATTGCTTATTATCCAAATAATATTGTAAATGGGACTTATATTGTACTTTGACTAGTAATATCAAATTAGCTGAGCAAGGTTATTCACTCACCTTGATTTTTGTCCAAGTTTACCTTGTTCCACACTAGAATTTGTGTAGGAAAATTTCCTAGTAAAATATATTACAAGGAATCATAAGAAAGGAAACAAAATCACGAAAATACGTAAAATTTTCTGACTGCTACAGTAACGGGTTGCTACAGTACGGTTTGCTACAGTAACGGTTTGCTACAGTGTCGGTTCGCTACAGTAACGGTTCGCTACAGTAACGTTGACTGCTACAGTACCGTTGACTGCCGACACTACAGTAACTGCTACAGTACCCGAAGAAAATTTTCCAGATTTTTTCCCGAAATTTCTGGTCGCTACAGTAACTCGGTTTTGCAGAATTTCTAACAATTTCATCCTTTCCTTTCTTGTTTCAAAACCGGAATTTCAACTCTTTTAACCGATTATAACTCAAATATAACTTCTAAAACAACTGAGATTCATGAATTATCATTAAAATCTTCAAGAACAAAACCTCCTCTGATCTTCTACATAAACTGAAATTTAAGGAAAATAATCGGATTAAAGCTTACCTTTGATCCTTACAAAGCTTTTGAACCGAACAAATAGTCGAACTTCTGAAGATCAAAGAAAGGATTTGAGAAGAAAATGAAGAACTGAGAGAGAAATCTTTTCTGCTTCCTTCGGCTGAGTGAAAAAGTGAGGGTTACTATTGAAACTTTATATTAAATATTTCTAATGGGTTATTCAATAACCCATGGGTATCCATAACCCAACATCCAAACCCATCCAGTCAATTTACAATAAATGGATTAATTGACCATTCTGAAACCACTTTTCCATGAATTTCACCATTCTTAGAATATATCCCTCATTGTGCAAATATTTAGTCCAGTCATTTAACTCAATTTTCATAAATAATATTCAAAGAGAACAATTAAATATGAAAATTAAAAATGACCAAAATCAATAACTAAAGTAACGTTGTAGAATTCTAAAATACTCTTAAGCGAATTATATTCTGAAATTAACGGGTATTACATTCTACCCCCCTTAAAAGAATTCGGTCCTCCGAATTAAAATCTTACCTCAAGTTTCAAATAAATGTGGATAGTTTTTCCACATCTCATCTTCTGCTTCCCACGTAGCTTCCTCGCGAGAATGATTTCTCCAAAGAACCTTGACAGTAGGAATTTCTTTGGTACGCAATTTCTTGACTTTTCTATCAAGGATAGCTACTGGTACCTCTTCGTAGGTGAGAGTTTCATCAAAATAAACTTCTTGGGGTTGAATGACATGAGAAGGATCAGGAAGATACTTCCGTAGCATGGACACATGAAATATTGGATGAACTCCCTCTAGGTTGGAAGGTAGGTCTAGGCGATATGCCACATTACCCACTCTGTCTACAACCTCATATGGGCCAACATACCTCGGACTAAGCTTTCCTTTCTTCCCGAATCTCATTACTCCTTTCATAGGTGAGATTCGTAAGAAAACCATATCACCTATTGCAAATTCAAGGTCACGTCGTCGGTTGTCCGCATAAGACTTCTGTCTACTCTGAGCAGTTAACAACTTCTCTCTGATCAGTTTAACTTTATTTATATCTTCCTGTATCATCTCAGGTCCAAATATTTTGGTTTCACCAAGTTCAAACCAACCTATAGGAGATCGACACCGTCTCCCATACAAAGCCTCAAAAGGTGCCATCTGAATACTGGCTTGGTAACTGTTATTATAAGCAAATTCAATAAGAGACAAATGATCTTCCCAACTTCCACTGAAATCCATCACACAAGCTCTTAGCATATCCTCTAAAGTCTGAATTGTCCTTTCGGACTGTCCATCAGTCTGAGGATGGAATGCTGTGCTAAGATTCACTTTGGTACCCAAAGCCTCTTGAAAGACTTTCCAGAACCGAGAAGTAAACTGAGGTCCTCGGTCTGATATAATGGATATTGGTACACCATGAAGTTTCACTATTTCTTTAACATAAATTCGAGCAAGTTTTGCTATACTGAAAGTGGTATGAACAGGAAGAAAATGTGCTGACTTAGTAAGTCGATCCACTATGACCCATATTGAGTCATTTCCTTTTGTTGACCGAGGTAAACCTACTACAAAATCCATAGTGATCCTTTCCCACTTCCATTCGGGAATATCTAGTTTTTGCATCAATCCAGATGGTCGTCGATGTTCAGCTTTAACTTGCTGACAAGTCAAACATCGAGCTACAAAGTCAGTCACGTCTCGCTTCATGCCCTCCCACCAGTAAACTTGTTTCAAGTCCTGATACATTTTCACAGCACCAGGATGTACAACGTAGGGCGAACCATGAGCTTCCATTAAGATTTCATGTTTCAAAGATTCAATGTTGGGGACACAGAGTCTCCCATTAAACCATAAGACTCCTTCTTCATCTACCAAGAAACTTGGTGCTAGACCTTGCCTTGCCTTATCTCTGATTTTGACCATATCAATGTCATTTTCTAAATTTACTTTTACTTTTTCAACAAGAGATGATCTAACTGTTAAATGAGCCAGAAATGTACCTGACTCAGTGATCTCGAAGAATACTCCATCAGCTTCCAACTCTTGTAGTTCATGTATTAGAGACCTCCTTATAGTGGCAATGTGAGCTAAACTTCCCATAGACTTTCGACTTAGAGCATCAGCCACTACATTTGCTTTACCTGGATGGTAAAGGATGGTACAATCATAATCTTTCAGAAGTTCCATCCACCTTCGTTGCCTTAGATTGAGATCTCTCTGCTCAAAAATGTACTTAAGGCTTTTGTGATCTGTAAAAATTTTACAAGTTTCCCCATACAAGTAATGTCTCCATATCTTTAGGGCAAACACTACAGCTGCCATTTCCAAATCATGAGTGGGGTAATTCAATTCATGCTTTTTAAGCTGACGTGAGCCATAAGCTATGACTTTACCATGTTGCATCAACACACATCCTAAGCCTATCTTTGAGGCATCACAGAATACAGAGTAACCCCCTGGTCCTGATGGTAGGATTAAGACTGGTGCAGAAGTTAAACACTCTTTCAATTGGGTGAAACTTTGCTCACATGAATCATCCCAAATGTATTTAACATTCTTTCGGGTTAACTTATTTAATGGGAGAGCCGTCTTAGAGAAATCTTTGACAAAGCGACGGTAATACCCTGCTAAGCCAAGAAAACTACGTACTTCAGACACAGTTGTTGGTCTAGGCCACTGTTTAACTGCTTCAATTTTACTTGGATCTACATGAATACCTTCTTGGGAAATAACATGTCCCAAAAATGTTACATGACTCATCCAGAATTCACATTTTGAGAGCTTTGCGTACAACTGATGCTCTCTCAAAGTCTGAAGCACTATTCTCAAATGTTCAGTATGTTCTTCATGACTCTTTGAATATACCAAAATATCATCAATAAACACAATTACAAACTTATCAAGGAATGATTTGAACACTCTGTTCATTAAATCCATAAATGCTGCTGGTGCATTTGTCAACCCAAAAGACATCACAAGAAACTCATAATGTCCATACCGTGTACGAAAAGCAGTCTTAGGTATATCATCACTCTTAATTCGTAACTGATGATATCCAGACCTTAGATCAATCTTTGAGAAGTATTTTGCTCCTTGAAGCTGATCAAACAAATCATCTATCCTTGGTAAAGGATACTTATTCTTCACTGTGACTTTATTCAGCTGACGATAATCTATACATAATCTCATAGAACCATCTTTCTTTTTCACAAAAAGAACAGGAGCACCCCAAGGTGAAAAACTTGGGCGAATGAACCCTTTGTTTAACAAATCTTCCAATTGTTCTTTGAGTTCTTTTAGCTCAACAGGAGCCATACGATAAGGTGGAATAGAAATTGGTCTTGTGTCTGGGACCAAATCAATACTGAACTCAATATCTCTTTCTGGCGGTAATCCAGGTAAATCTTCTGGGAACACATCTGGAAATTCATTAACCACATGAATGTCTTCTAACTTCTGTTCTTTCTTTTCTAAATCTTTGATAAAAGCTAGAAATCCCTGACATCCCTTTCGCAACATACGCTGGGCACTTAACATAGATATCATGTTGCAAGGTACATCACCTCGATCTCCTTGAAACACAAAATTACTCCTCCCCGGCATATTAAAGGAAATAACTTTGTCACGACAATTTATAGTAGCATGACAAGAAGATAACCAATCCATCCCTAAAATCACATCAAAATCTAACATATTGAGAACCATAAGATCTATCTCAGTTTCCATGCCTCCAACGATTATTTTACAAGAACGATAACATGTTTTAACCATCAAAGTCTCTCTCATCGGTGTGGAAACCAAGAATGGTTCTTTAAGAATAATCGAATCAAATGCAAATCTCTTGGCAAATAGGGGCGACACATATGAGTGAGTAGAACCGGGGTCAAACAAAATACGTGCAGCAAAAGTATTAACAGATAATATACCTGTAACTACAGCATTGGATGTTTGAGCATCCTGTCGGGTTAGAGCATATACTCTTGCATTTCCTCTGCCAGCAGCTTGTTTTCCACGGTCACCTTGGCCTCTTCCAGAACCTCTTCCCATACTACCCCCTATTGAAGGGGTTGGTGTTTGAGTAATAGATTGTGGTCGAGGTGGCAAAGTAGACCCTTGACCTGGTCTTGTCATGAGCTGAGGGCACTCCCTTATAAAATGTCCTTTTTGTCCACAGTGAAAACAGCCTGTACCAACAGTGTTTAACCTGCATTCTCCGAAGTGAAACTTTCCACATTCAGGACATTGGGGTTTTTCCCTTCTACCTTGAGTACCTCCTCTACTAGAAGAGCTAAAACCACCCCTGTTCTCTGAACGAGGCTTAGCCACACTGGCTGTAGAATAAGTTGACTTAGTAGGAGTGGCTGGAGCATTTTGTGACGCAGTAAAGGGTTTCAAAGTTCCTGAGTCTTCCCCTTGATCAAAAGATCTTCTATATCTAGCTTTCTTCTTTTGACGATATTCTTCTTTATTCTTTGACCTCTTTTCCATTCTTCGGGCCACATCAACAGCCTCTGAGTACGAAGAGTAATCGTTCATATTAGAACCCACTTGATCATATAAGGCATCACGAAGCCCTTCCACAAACTTTTCTATTTTCTTCCTTTAAGAAGGAATGATTTCAGGGGCATATTCAGATAATTTAACAAACTGAGCTGAATATTCATCAACAGTCATGGTTCCCTGCCGTAGATACAGAAAATCTCTGGCCCTGGATGATCGTTCACTTGCCGGAAGAAATTCATCCATAACCAATCTGTAAAATTCTGTCCACATAACTGGCGGTGCGCCTTGAATTCTAGCTTTCTTCCAGTTCCTCCACCATTTACCGGCCCTACCTTTTAACTGAAAGGAAGTGAATTCTACCTTTTGAGTAGGAGAACACCCTATAGCATCACAGATTGCTTCACAATCTTCAAGGAAACATTGTGGGTCCTCTTTGGGATCTTCCCCTGAAAAAGTAGGAGGCCTCATTTTCTGGAATTCAGACATTCTTACCTCTCTTACATTAACTCCTCCCGCTAACGGAACTGGTGGTACATTTTCAGCTTCAACAATAGGAGGATCCACTGGCAGGTTAACTTGTGCAGCTCGACCTCTCATTTCAGCCTCAAATCGGTCAAATCGCTCATTCATCAAATGAATCACATGTGCAATAGTTGCATTACCGACGTGAGCATCAGGTTCGACTCTTCTTGCTTGCTCACTAGTTGCGCCCTCAGTACTTTGAGCATGTAAACTATCACCACGGTTAGAATCATCTTGCACATGTACTGGTGGATTTATGGCCCTCCTTGGACCCATATGCTCATTATTATTAGAAGATCCTTCTGACATTGATCTGTCACAGATCTACACACATAACAAACAATTTTCAGACATAAACAAAATATCACTTACTAGCCCCACTGAGAAGTTATCTATAAAATGACATTATACTCTACAAGGTCTTTTATGGAACCTAATCCTATGGTCATGCCGCGGCTCACGACAATAGGGAAGGGCCCACAAAGATCACTTTGCTCTGTACTCTATAGGGGACCTATAAAACCTTTCCTCTGATACCAAATTTGTCACATCCCAAAAATTGAGCATGTGAAAAGATACTACTCATTTGATATAATTCTCAAACATACGTTATATGCATATATTCTGTAAGGTTTTACATTCAACCTTAATCATTCATTCCACACTACAGAATTATATTCATCTGATAAGCAAATATAGACATACATAGTCTGATATTTCTATCTCATCGCAAGCCTAGGAGACCTATAGAAAATACAGAGCTTTTCTAATATCCACATTAATAAGTACTGGTGTCCCACCAGACAGAAATAGAGAATAAACCCAAGGGGCTTCTAATCTTCAAACGGATACTCTTGTTCTTTATTTTCTGTATCTGAAAAAAAATAATCATAGGGAGTGTGAGTTTATTTAAAAACTCAGTAAGTAAATAACTGTACTATATAAAATATCAAAAGTACAAATACCACATTTACTCATATAATTAATTATCTTATACATCGAGTAGTATGGGACTCTAACCCTTTCAAACTCATGAATAAGATTTCATAGATATACACCGAGTAGTATGGGACTCTAACCCTTTCAAACTCGTGAATAAGATCTCATAGGTATACGCCAAGTAGTATGGGACTTTAACCCTTTCAACTCGTGTATATGTTTCATAGATATGCACTGAGTAGTATGGGACTTTAACCCTTTCAAACTCGTGTATAAGATTTCTTAGATATACACCGAGTAGTATGGGACTTTAACCCTTTCACACTCGTGTATTAGATCCCGTAGATCTTTACTCATTAATAAAATAGTTAGAATTTATCACATAGTACAATTGTCATGAGATAAATAATTTCTTCATACTCTTATTTCTACTGATCATCATATACTCCCATATGAAAAATTAATTGCTTATTATCCAAATAATATTGTAAATGGGACTTATATTGTACTTTGACTAGTAATATCAAATTAGCTGAGCAAGGTTATTCACTCACCTTGATTTTTGTCCAAGTTTACCTTGTTCCACACTAGAATTTGTGTAGGAAAATTTCCTAGTAAAATATATTACAAGGAATCATAAGAAAGGAAACAAAATCACGAAAATACGTAAAATTTTCTGACTGCTACAGTAACGGGTTGCTACAGTACGGTTTGCTACAGTAACGGTTTGCTACAGTGTCGGTTCGCTACAGTAACGGTTCGCTACAGTAACGTTGACTGCTACAGTACCGTTGACTGCCGACACTACAGTAACTGCTACAGTACCCGAAGAAAATTTTCCAGATTTTTTCCCGAAATTTCTGGTCGCTACAGTAACTCGGTTTTGCAGAATTTCTAACAATTTCATCCTTTCCTTTCTTGTTTCAAAACCGGAATTTCAACTCTTTTAACCGATTATAACTCAAATATAACTTCTAAAACAACTGAGATTCATGAATTATCATTAAAATCTTCAAGAACAAAACCTCCTCTGATCTTCTACATAAACTGAAATTTAAGGAAAATAATCGGATTAAAGCTTACCTTTGATCCTTACAAAGCTTTTGAACCGAACAAATAGTCGAACTTCTGAAGATCAAAGAAAGGATTTGAGAAGAAAATGAAGAACTGAGAGAGAAATCTTTTCTGCTTCCTTCGGCTGAGTGAAAAAGTGAGGGTTACTATTGAAACTTTATATTAAATATTTCTAATGGGTTATTCAATAACCCATGGGTATCCATAACCCAACATCCAAACCCATCCAGTCAATTTACAATAAATGGATTAATTGACCATTCTGAAACCACTTTTCCATGAATTTCACCATTCTTAGAATATATCCCTCATTGTGCAAATATTTAGTCCAGTCATTTAACTCAATTTTCATAAATAATATTCAAAGAGAACAATTAAATATGAAAATTAAAAATGACCAAAATCAATAACTAAAGTAACGTTGTAGAATTCTAAAATACTCTTAAGCGAATTATATTCTGAAATTAACGGGTATTACACCCTTGGAGTTGTTCTCCATCTTTTTCTGGTAGGATACCATTACTGATTAATATGAATTTTGAAAATGCTCTGTACTTTGTATAGGTTTCCTAGGCTTACGATGTTTTAAACATAACAAATTACGTGTACCTGTGTTTGTTATTCAGATGGTTATAATTATGTTGTGTTGAATATATGATAAAGGTTGAATGTAAAACCTTATGGAGTAGATGTAAACAACTCATGTTTGAGGATTTTACCAAATGAATAGTTGTAGATATTAAGATATTCCAGGATTTTAGGATACCACTGAGATTTTCTCTAAAAATAGTATCTTTTCACATGTTCAATTTTTAGGATGTGACAGAGATCTACCTCCTCTCCATGTCCCTAACAGTTATCTTACAAAAACGGTATCCTGATCTAACTACTAAGGCTTCCCCCATCGGTGTAGCTACCAAAAATTGTTCGTCCAGTATAACTGGCTCAGACTCGAACCTCTTGGCAAACAGAGGTGACACATATAAATGTGTAGAACCAGGATCAAACAATATATGTGTAGCTAAAGCGCCAACTAATAAAGTACCTATAACAACGACATTAGATGCCTGGGCATCCTATCAAGTCAAGGCATACACTCTGGCAGTTCCTCTACTGGCTGCCTACTACCCACGACCTCCTTGGCTTCTACCAGATCCTCTCCTAAAGCCACCTCTAGTAGAAGTTGTTGGTGCATGAGTGACTGGAGTAATTACCGGCTGTGTGTGAGATGGGAAAAAAGATCCCTGACCAGATTCAAAAATAAGTTGAGGGCATTCCTTTCTGAAGTGTCCTTCTTTCCGCAATGAAAACAACTTGATGTTCCTATCTTCCTAAGGCACTCTCCAAAATAGAATATTTCACATTCGGGACATTAAGGCTTCCCTCTTCCAGCCTGAGAACCACCTCTACTCGAAGAACTGCAACCACTTCTAAATTTTGTACCTGGTTTAGATACGCTTGTTATGGAAGGAGATGGCCTAGTAGATGTGGCCGGAGTTTGCTACGACATGGTGAAAGGCTTTGAAGTTCTTGTATCCCCTCCTTGGTCAAGAGATCTCCCAAATCTAGCCTTCTTCTTTTTCTTAAATTCTTCATCATTTTTTGATATTTTTTCATCATATAGGCAACATCCATAACTTCTAAATAAGAAGAGTAATTTTTTATATTTGGCCCCACTTATAAGAAAAGGGGTCCACGAAGTTCCTCTACAAATTTCTATATTTTTGCCTTTTCAGAAGGAATCATCTAAGGGGCATAGTCAGACAGTTTGACAAACTGAGCTAAACAGGCATCAACAGACATATATCCTTGTCTTAAATATAGAAAATCCTTTACTCTTGATGACCGTACACTTGGTAGAAGAAACTCTTCTATAACCATACCATGAAACTCTACCTATGCAACTGGTGGTGTGCCTTGGGTTCTTTCTTTCTTCAAATTCCTCCACCACTTACCTATCCATCCTTTTAACTAAAAGGAAATGATCTCTACCTTTTGAATATGGGAACACTCTAAAGCATCACAAAATCGCTTCACAATCATCTAAGAAACTTTGTGGATCCTTATTGGGATTTTCCTCTGTAAAAATAGGCAGACTCATTTTCTAAAATTCTGACATCTTCACACTTCTCTAATATTACCTCCTCCAGCTAGAAGAGATGGTGGTACAATTCCAGCTCCAATAATAAGAGGTACCACTGACGAGTTAACCTGTGATGCTTGTTCTCGCCTTTCTACCTCGATGGTGTAATTCTATAAACTCGATGGTGTATCTCTATAGTATTCCATAAAATCTCTTATCAGTACTAATGCATAACATAATTTTTTAGGAAAGAGATTTTTGCATATATACATATAAAAAGTTCAACATAGTGAAACAGTAAATACAAGCCAAATATCATGTAGTATGATACAATTTTCCAAGCCTAGGTAACCTATAGAGATTACAGAGCATTTCCTAAACTTTTAGATTCATAAGCCCTCCAGACAACATGGAAAGTATCCTCAAGGAATACTAATCTCCTACGAATTTCCTTTGTTCTCATCCACTGTATCTAAAAAAAATATTAATAGAGAGTGTGAGTTCATCAAAACTCAGTGACTAAATGATTGTATAATAGTAAATGTGTCACAAGTACAAATACTGTAATCATTATCACAATAAGAATAGTTATATTCATATCCAGAGTTTCTATACCTCTGTATTTGGTTTATATTCAGGAATTCAATTTTCATTGTATTCATATTCACAACCATTACATGCATTGGTATCTTGGGGGATCAAGCCCTCAACCATTCTATGTATATGATTATATGCATTGGTATCTTGGGTCAAACCCTCAACCATTCCATCGTATATTTACATGCATTAATATCTTGGGTCAAGCCCTCAAACATTCCATGTGTATATTTTCAATCATAATTTTTATCAACATAACAATGAATTTTATTATCTAGCTATCATTATTAAATATGGAATCTAATTGCGATATGAGGTGAGATTTATATTGTACTTAGAAAAAAAGTAAATAAAATATGCTGCAAGATCATCCACTCACATAGATTTCGTATCCAAGTCACTTTTCTGAGTTGTTATAGAGAAAAGCACATAGCTAGATTTCAGGTTCCGCTACGGAGATTTTCACGAAGATCAGATATAAAAAGTCATGGTTGCTTTTTATACAAGCACTATTCATACATACAATCACTATTCATATGTATAAATATTATTTATGTCTACGTATACTATTCATGTGTATGGATACTATTCATACATATGTATTGTCACAACCCATTTTCTGGGCACATGACCGGCACAATGATGAATATCCCATCACTGTAAGCCTTTCGATAAATTCTACTCATGAGTTAAATTATTAGTCATTATCTGTATATTATCAAAATAATCATTCCTTAATAAATACGAAGAAAATATATCAAATTTTCTTTTTTTGAAATTCATAGAGATGATTTGCATATAATAATAGATCCTCAATATAAAATACATTATTGTACCGAAATACAAGCCAAATACCAAACCCTGACCTAGATGTCCTAGACGACTGCAAAGCAACATAATTTACATCAAAAGAGTGGCCTACCCGACAGCGGCAAGGTCCAAGGTGATCTACTCCTCTAGCGGATATTCTTCACCGGTAACCTGATCTGAATAAAGATTTTACAGAGAGTGTGGGCTTTTAAACTCAATGAGCCAATCGACCTCGCGTTAATAAGATTCAAATACATCACCAGTCATGCAAGTATACCCGAAGGCTCAAACTCAACCAATAGACATAGTTAGAAATTACATACTAGAAGATAAAAATCCATCCAATTCAACAAACGTTACTAGTACTCATCAATGGCAATATATCCCGGAGAGCGCACACAGGCCGGCTCATCAATTTTGTATATTTGCTCCATGACGTACAACCTCATCCTCTTAGCTAGGGCGCCTCACGGATCTGTTACCGATCCGGGCTATATCTCTACTGAGAGAATTGTTGTCTCCACACTCATTGGTCAAGACACCCTTTAAACCGAGTTTTCCGCCTTGCCATGAGAGGGGGTACTGTCCCGCTCAATCATAATCAGTAGCACAGTATTTCATATCATAATCAGAAATATAATATAATATTCATTCATATAACATGTATAGTATATAACTAACTATAGGTTTATAAATCAAAAATCAATATAACAATCAAATTGTTTTCGAAAAGATTCAAACTTCACATCATTATAGAATACTTGTTTTGTCTTATCCATACTTCTGGATTAATTATTTCCTTAGATTCATCATTGTGAATCCAATTTACCCCTATGAATATTGGGAGTGTCCTAGACATACTTTTTATCACCAGTAATGCTAAAACTCTATTAAAACGGGGTCGTTTCACTCATCTGGATTCCGTACGAGTATCATTTCTTTAAGTTGTTACGGACAAGAGTACACAGATGAATTTCAATGTTCTGCTATGAAGATTTTCATGAAAGATTAGAGAAAACAAGTTAGGATTGTTTTTATATGGATACTGTTCATACGTATGGTTACTATTCATATGTACGACTACTATTCATACGTACGATTACTATTCATACGTACGGTACTATTCATACCAGAAATAGAGAATACAATCTGTAAAAGAGTACACCGAGTAAGTTCTCAGGAAAGAGTGGAGGGTCGCAATGGACACACTTAAAAATCAAGTCTTTTCTTAGCCAGAACTTTCCTAGACATGTATTATTCACAATTTATATTCTATTTTGGTAATCAGGGATTCAAAATAATATATAGGCAGCTAAAGACAGTTTTTCTGATGTGGAAGATCAGCCAAAGCCGCAACCACAGAACATACTTAAGAAAATAACTTCTAAAAATTGAAAGACATAGAAAGTGTATAGTATCCTTGTCTAAGCTGAAAATGAAATGCCCAAAATCTCAGAAGTCTAGCGTCGGACCAAGAAATATTAAAGAGAGAAGAAGAGAAGTTGAATGTGTGATTTTGAAAGTGAAATGGAGTGACCTATTTATAAGAAAATTTAAGGGTACTATTCCATCTACCCCGTCTCACCTACCAATTTCACCTACCCCATCTCACCTACCAATTTCACTTACTAGTCTCACCTACCAATTTTAATTACAAATCTCACTACTAGTATAATCAATTTGCTAATTTAGTTTCCTTTCAATTTAGTCCCTTAGGGAATTCTCTCATATAAAATGTCATTTTTCTCTCAGTTTCTTTTTAATTTTCTCTTATGATCAAACCACATTTGGTATTTGACATTTCGATAGTATATGTGAACAGTACCGTATACGTAAATAGTATTATATAGGTGAACAGTACCATATACTAAAATAATAACTACAGTTCACAAACATGCATTTATATTTTATTTTTCATGGGTATTACATGTATAGCATTCGTACATACAGATACTATTCATATATATAATTACTATTCATATATACAGATACTATTCATATATACGGTTACTATTCATACGTACAGATATTATTTATATCGGGAATAGCGAATATAAGCCATAAAAAAGTACACCAGGAAAGTTTTCAAGAAAAGGAAATGGGTCACAATGGACACTCTCAAGTATCAAATCTTTCCTTAGCCAGATATTTCCTAGACATGTATTCTTCACAATTTTATACTCTACTCTGATAATCAGAAAATAATTCTCAAGCTATCGAGGATAATTCTTTTCTTATGTGGAGGATCAGCTACAGTCGCAACCACAGAGCATACTAAGAATTTAACCTCTAAATATTTACAAGAATTTAAAAAAGCATAGTATCCTCACCTTGGATCTAGGCTAAGGAGGAAAGACCTAAAATTTCAAAGCCCTAACCTCGGAGTAAGAGAAATTTTCAGGAGAGGAAAGAAAAGAAACTGAAGGTGTGAGTTTAGAAGTGAAATAAAAGGGCCTATTTATAGAAGAAGTCAAGTTATTATTCGCTAATAAAACATTTATTTTACTATGTGCTTTAATAATTTAGTTTACTATATACTAATAATTTAATTTACTATGCGCTAATAATTGTTTAGCACTATGCATTTTACTGTACAATCACGATTATTAGTTACTATTAAAAATTAAAGGAAAAATTATCCTTTCTCCTAAATCTTTAAGTTTCTTTTCAATTTTATTATTTTCAATTTAGTCCCTAAGGGGATTTTCTCATATAAAACATTATTTTTCTCCCAGTTTCTTTTAGATTCCTCTTATGCTCAAGTCACATTTTATCCATGAGATAAATTTCATATCATAACATCCATTATACCCCACAATTTATACAATTTATAAATGAAAATCTGTATTTTTAACAATATGTACAAACAAGCATACAAAAGTTAAACAGATAAGAGAATTTATTTTCTTTAAAATAAATTTATCATAATTCTTGAATACTTATAATTTTAAAATATAGCAGGTATTACAAGAGGGATCACACTAGAAAAAATATGGTAATTATAATCACTTTCAATATCAATAGAAGAGAATAATTATTACTCTTTCTATCACTAAGAGTAAAATAACTGACTATTTCTCACTAAAATATAAATAGAAGCTATATGAAAGAATGAGTTTGGGATGGTTTTTGAAAGAAAGGAAGGCCTTTATTTATAGAGAGCCTCTCCCTCAGTTACGTCCCTTCATGCATCTTTTCCATAATTCCTTTTCGGTGGCTGCAGACTTACAAATTCAATTTGGCTTCAGAATTGTGAATTTTCAATCGTAGGACCCACTCTTTTTTCTTTTAGTAAAAATTACTTCTTTTAGTTACAACTTTCATTAATTGCAACTTGACCCTTGGGACCCACGTAACAAGAGCAATACCGTAGCAGATTTTCTAGCAAAGGAAGGGAGAAAAAGCTGAATGTCTCTCACCATTCACCACGTCTGCCCGCTTCCTCTCCATAGCACCTCCGATGATGATCTAGATCACTAATCTTCGTCACCGCTGTCTCGACTATCTCTTTCAATGCTTTTTGCTTCTACTTTTCTTTATTTGCGGCTTATGTATTTTTATTTCAGCTACTCTCTTGTTTTTATTTTTCTTTTCTTTTTTTTTTTGCCTTGGGATTACTGTACTGAAATAAACCCACTAAAACTACCTACTTTTATGGTAATATTATTCCTATCTTTACCCAAAAAAAAATTCTGAATCAAATAGGACCAAGGCAAAGTAGTAAAATAGGCTTGTAGCATCCCCCAATTATCATGAGCAAGTTGAGTACAGGTCTTTTACTTGTCAAATTTTTGCTTGGAGCACGAGAGTTGTTCAATTGGTGTGGGCTCCACTGACTAGCAATCGGATAACTCTCGTGCGCCAAGCATAGTGTTTAATGAGTAGAGAATCTTTGTATAGTTATGACATGTTTGGTTTATAATATAAAGTAAGAATGGAAAGGAAAAGAAAAATAGAAAAAAGAAAAAGAATAGAAAAAAAAAAAAAAGAGAAAAAAAAATTATTTAGTTAGTAATAAAAAAAATAAAAAAAATAAATATTTTGATATATATTTTTAAATAGGATAGTTTTACTAAAAAAAAATTTATTTATATTTTTTATTTAAAAAAGAAAAAAAGAAAAAGTACGCCCGAATATCCTTCAGTTCACTTTTCAGAGGGATATTAATCATCATCGTCACCATCAATGGACTCATGGACTTGCAAGATCTGGCCATAAATTGTTGAACCATATAGCTTTCTTCTTCTCTCTTCTCCTTCACGCTTTCTTTTCTTCGGCTTTGAATTTTCATTGCAAGTAGATGGCACATCGGAATTTCCGAGCACAATGAGGTTGTGAGGGTGAAGTTCAAGGTGGTGAGGGGCTGAGGGATGAGGTCGCGAGGTTTGAGGGGCATGCCAATAATGTCAAGGGAAAAGCCATTACTCCGCCATCTTTTCCATCCGGATAGCCCGCTTTCCACTGGTATTTGGGAGGAAGAAACCGTACAATTAACGAGGGAAAATAGTAGGAGGAGGAAAGGAGAGATTCCGAGCGGCCAAGTGAAGCAAATGCGGGAGAAGAGAGTTGAAGATGGAATTTTGTGTTCCTTCCACAAGCTAAATGCGAAACAAACGTTCCGTTAAGTTGTGTTTTCATGATCTCTTTTAGCTTGAATTAGAGAAATATTAAATTCAATTTTTTTATTTCGGAGGTCATGGAATTTAGACCATGTAACGATTTTTATTTTTGACTTTAATATCATGAAAAATAATTTAAAATTATTAAAATCATATTTTGGTCTTTTATATTTAAATAAGGTTTTTCTCATTTTGAATTGGTCCCTCACAAATAAAACTGTTCTCAAATTGGTCCCTCTAACCAAAAATTTAAAACCTTAAAAAAAAATATGTGATGTGGACTAGTAAACGCATGTGCCAAGGTTAGGTGCCATGTCAATAATAAAATTCTACTTTGATCACCCAACAGGGAGTTTTCTCAATTCGGCTCACATAGATGTGTAATTCTCATAATAATCCCTTACAAATGAAATCGATATCTTGATTCTTCATAAATGGAGGTTTTCTCGATTTGGATCCCCATAGTTTGCTACCACTCATCTGTTGATTGCTTTTGCCGCTGACCACCTCAAGCACGTCGCTGCCACCATGGGGGGAGTCAGAAACTATACTCTTATGAGGTTTCTTGGGACAATCTTTCGTGGCTTGGCCATACACTCCACAGCTGAAGCATAAATGACGAAAACTTTCATACTCAATATTTATTCAATTTTCGCCTATCCAAAGCTTTCCCACAAGAGGTTTGGAAAGATCAACTTTGAAGCAAAACGACCCTAGGACACCTCAAGAGCGTTCTTGTCCACTCAAAATCTAAAAAAAAAATAATAATAATGTTCAGGAAGTGAAATGCTGCATTTCACTTATTATATATTATATATACATCTACCATTTACTCTTAAATGATGTTTTGATTAGTTTAATGAATAATTTTTTTTTGGAGAAAAAAATGAAAATTATTTCTATTAAATGGTTAAATGACTGATTCTGATAACTTATAAATAAAAAGAGTGACCACAAGGGCGTAAGCCCCGTTCTGTTAGTCCTGAGATCTGGACCATGTGAATGACTGTATCATTGGCCAAATTCTTCGGAGGGATCGTAAGGCTCCACGCGCGTCTCAGCCCCTCGCCCATTGGGCGAGAAAATCCCCTTAGCTCAAAGTGTCCTCGTTTCCGAGGTTGCATCTCTGCAAATTATAGGCCCGGGGACTTTCCTGAGCCTAGTCCAGCCACAGAGTGACTGAATATGTGAGCCCATTCACATCGCCTTGTGGTCATCGTTGATGTCTTTCCACCTACTTCAACATATAAATAGGCTCATAAATATGTTGTTTTGAGCGATGTGGGACTTAACACCACTTCCTGTTTCATATAGTCATCACTATCTCGCACCGATTTTTGCACGCACCCACGCACCCTGCCTCTATAGTCATCCTCTCGGCCTCCCCTTACAGTTCACACACAAAACATCTCTGTTTCGGTGATAAAAGGCAGAGAAAGGGGAAGCTACCCCACAGCACTCAAGCTTCTCCATTTTGCTGCAACCCGAGGGCATTAACCAGCAGTGCTCTGCTCCCTATTGGTTTCTCTAGCTTCCTCTCACCCCAACACACAACTCTCACTCAAACGCAACACACCAACCCATCATAGTTCCCACGCAGCGTCTCCATCCAACCTCGCGGACACACACCACAGCAGCCCCTGTTTTTGAAGTTAAAAAACAGAGGAAGAGAGAGTTAGAGAGTGAGTGGGAGACTGGAAATAGAGAGAGGAAGAGACACGAAAAGAGAGAGACGCAGAGCAAGAAAAAACAAAGTGAGAGAGAGCGAAGGTAAGAGACAGGGAGATAGTAACCAAGAGAAAAAAAGAGGAAGAGCCGAGAGAGAGAGAGCTCGTGAGAAGGGGAGCTAGAGTGACGGAACAGAGAGCTCGGAGAGAGAGATGGCAGAGCGTGAGAGAGAAGCAAAAAGAAAAGAAGAGGGAAAATAAAGGAGGGAGGGAGGAAGAGAAGAAAGAAGAAGAAATGTAAGAAAAATGACGTGAAACGAAGCTTTCAGACCTAGGGAAAATTATACTTTTGAACCAAACCTTTTTGCCAAATTTTACTTGGGCCCAGGTTACAATTTCTTTTCAAATTAGTCCCTGCATAATTTACAATTTGACTCCTCTGCATTTTATTTTATTTTTTGTTCAATTCATAGCTTTTGATTGTTTAAATTTGTGAATGGAGCTCTAGACTAAATTTACTCGCATCTAGTTCCTTTTGTTTTATTATTTGTGTTTTCATCTCATTTAATTTTTTGAATTTTCATTTTGGACTTCTTGGTGGCTTTTAATATTGAATTGTTGTTTTAATTTGTTATTAGCTTGGTTAGAATTATTTGTTTAATTAGGCATAGTTACTTTTTTGAAGAAACATTAAGACATCGAGTGTTGGAGAAGTTGAGAAGGTGATGTCATGGTGGAGTACAATTAATTTTTAAATTCAATTTTAAAAAAATTTATTGAGTAGAGTATTCTTAATAAGATAAGTGGTCATGATTTACCATATGGGAGCAACATCTAAATTTTTGTGCGGATAAAAAAATTACTACAAATATTAATTAAACAAAAATTTTCTTGTAGGGGTAATTGCCCCCACCCTATTCATTGTGCATCTGCCATGTTCCTATTCCTATGTATGCCACAATTATGTGTGTGTGTTTGAATTTGTGATAAGAGGAGGAAGGCATGAATTTGAATCCCATGAGTCAAAGCATAGGGAAGGATCGCGGAGCATATGGAATGTTATAAATCACAAAGCATATGGAAGGGTACGACGGGAGCCAATGTTTCAATGAAGGGAATTTGAATGATAATTGGAGGTCGTCTTAAGAATGGTTATGACTTATTATGTGCTATTTACCTTTCTTATGTGAAAAGTGGATTGCATGATTTGCTTCTAGCCTTATTGTTCATGTTGCTCCCGCTGCTCATGATAGTACTTGACCTTGAGTTTTGTTTTGTGGTAATTAAATGAAGCTACTTCAATGAATTCTTGACTTATAATCCCCCATATTTTAGTTTACTTTGTATGACCATTATTCCTATGCTCTCTAATATTTAAAAGGTTGTTTGATGCCTTTTTACAAATTCAAATGTTTGAATGTATTGGAATGACAAGCGATGTAGATATAGATCTTTGAGGCATATTTATTAGAACTGACCTGGTCATTAATCTAAGCTAGTTTTCGTGTTATCATGTCATTGAGTCAATTGCTGACTTAGATTAATAAATTGAAAAAAAAAATATATATATATATATATACACTTATATATCTTTCTAAATAAATTCAAAAACATGTAAAATAAATAATTTATATACAAATTTTACACTTTAAAGTTATAAATATCTATAATAATTCAAACATATATAATTTTTTATTAATATTATAAGAATTAATCTTTATTTTAATATTTTATATATTTATATTAAAAATTTTAAAACACATATTTTTAAATATAAAAAATATTTATTTTTCAAAATTACAATACCATTAGCGTGCCAATTGTATGCCATTGCCATATATCACATGATTACATTGTATGTCATGGCCCTTTTCACGGCAGCTTCTCTTTTTTCAATGTATATATTGCTTTTCTTTTTTTTTTATTGCACACACTCATTACTACCATCTTTCTCCTCTTTCTTCTCCGGTCAAAAATCGTAGAAAGCACACCATCGAGAAATCATCTCCTTTCTTCTCCAGAACCATCTCTTTTCTTTATCAGAAATCGTTGAAAGAACGCTACCAAGAACCATCTCATCTCTTCTCTCTTCTCAACAATCTTCTCTCTTCTCCAAAAATCACAGGCAAAAGCACGAAGCACAAAATCAACGGTAGAAAAGAAAATTAGAGAGAGAGAGAGATAGTTGAAACCACGTTAACTGATCTAGAAGCTTTTGGGCCTCCTCCAACTTCTTCTTCTTCTTCTAGATCTTTCTCCCGACGACCGCTCAGTACATTTTTAAAAAAAAGAAATAAAAAGAAAACCAAGTCAACTCGGATCACTCAGGTCGGTCAAGACTGGCTGGGTCTACTAAATCATTTGCTGGCCGATCCAAATGATTAACTTAGACATGTTCCGGCCCTAGATAGCCAGGTCCCGGGTCGACCCGCTGAATCGGTCCAAGTTCAATAACACTGCTTTGAGGCCTTTCTTGTTGCATTTAGAACAATTATACAATACCTTTCAAGAGGAATTGTAATGTGGGTAAGTGCCTAATATGGTGGGTTATCGGGGTTCATGCACATCTTAAAAATCTTTTGTTTCTGTAATACCCGTTAATTTCAGAATATAATTCGCTTAAGAGTATTTTAGAATTCTACAACGTTACTTTAGTTATTTATTTTGGTCATTTTTAATTTTCATATTTAATTGTTCTCTTTGAATATTATTTATGAAAATTGAGTTAAATGACTGGACTAAATATTTGCACAATGAGGGATATATTCTAAGAATGGTGAAATTCATGGAAAAGTGGTTTCAGAATGGTCAATTAATCCATTTATTGTAAATTGACTGGATGGGTTTGGATGTTGGGTTATGGATACCCATGGGTTATTGAATAACCCATTAGAAATATTTAATATAAAGTTTCAATAGTAACCCTCATTTTTTTCACTCAGCCGAAGGAAGCAGAAAAGCATTTCTCTCTCAGTTCTTCATTTTCTTCTCAAATCCTTCCCTTGATCTTCAGAGTTTCGATTATTTGTTCAGTTCAAAAGCTTTGTAAGGATCAAAGGTAAGCTTTAATCCGATTATTTTCCTTAAATTTCAGTTTATGTAGAAGATCAGAGGAGGTTTTGTTCTTGAAGATTTTGATGATAATTCATGAATCTCAGTAGTTTTAGAAGTTATATTTGAGTTATAATCGGTTAAAAGAGTTGAAATTCTGGTTTTGAAACAAGAAAGGAAAGGATGAATTTTTGAAAGATTTTTCTGCAAAAATTCGAGTTACTGTAGCGACCAGAGATTTCGGAAAAATTCTGGAAAATTTTCTTCTGGTTACTGTAGCAGTACTGTAGTGTCGGCAGTCAACGGTACTGTAGCAGTCAACGTTACTGTAACGAACCGGCACTGTAGCGAACCATTACTGTAGCGAACCGACACTGTAGCAAACCGTTACTGTAGCAAACCGTACTGTAGCAGTCAGAAAATTTTACGTATTTTCGTGATTTTGTTTTCTTTCTTATGATTCCTTGTAATATATTTTACTAGGAAATTTTCCTACACAAATTCTAGTGTGGAACAAGGTAAACTTGGACAAACATCAAGGTGAGTGAATAACCTTGCTCAGTTAATTTGATATTACTAGTCAAAGTACAATATAAGTCCCATTTACAATATTATTTGGATAATAAGCAATTAATTTTTTCATATGGGAGTATATGATGATCAATAGAAATAAGAGTATGTAGAAATTATTTATTTCATGACAATTGTACTATGTGATGAATTCTCACTATCTTATTAATGAGTAAAGATCTACGGGATCTAATACACGAGTGTGAAAGGGTTAAAGTCCCATACTACTCGGCGTATATCTAAGAAATCTTATACACGAGTTTGAAAGGGTTAAAGTCCCATACTACTCAGTGCATATCTATGAAACCTATACACGAGTTGAAAGGGTTAGAGTCACATACTACTCGGTGTATATCGATAAGATCTTATTCACGATTTTGAAAGGGTTAGAGTCCCATACTACTCGTTGTATATCTAAGAAATCTTATTCATGAGTTTGAAAGGGTTAGAGTCCCATACTACTCGATGTATAAGACAATTAATTATATGAGTAAATGTGGTATTTGTACTTTTGATATTCTATATAGTACAGTTATTTACTTACTGAGTTTTTAAATAAACTCACACTCCCTATGATTATTTTTCAGATACAGAAAACAAAGAAGAAGAGTATCCGTTGGAAGATTAGAAGCCCCTTGGGATTACTCTCTATTTCTGTCTGGTGGGATACCAGTACTTAATAATGTGGATATTAGAAACGCTCTGTACTTTCTATAGGTCTCCTAGGCTTGCGATGAGATAGAAATATCAGACTATGTATGTCTATATTTGCTTATCAGATGAATATAATTCTGTAGTGTGGAATGAATGATTAAGGTTGAATGTAAAACCTTACAGAATATATGTATATAACTTATATTTGAGAATTATATCAAATGAGTAGTATCTTTTCACATGCTCAATTTTTGGGATGTGACAGTTTCATTGTCATTTCAGTCTTGGTACATTGAGTTATTTGTGTTAGAGATACACCTACTCACTGAGTTCATTGCTCACCTTTCTCTTTTATCCTTTACAAATAATTATGTGTTTATGTCCATCATAGTGTGGTAGCAAAGTTGTGGCCACCAAGTGATCCCCTTCTCAGTTCAAGGGAAATTTTTCTTGGAGGGTACGATGTTCAAGTGATTTCATTCTTAGTTGTCACCTTGTAATCTAGTAGAAGGATTCGAGAAAATGTTTGTGTGTGTTTGCTTTGATTAAGTAGGGTCGAGCCCTCTGACTGTTTTGTTTTATCGTTTAAAAAAAATGAACTTGCTATTTGTGTGAAATTTTATTTATGGTTGACGTGAATGACCTGTTTGGTAAGTTTTCTTCTTATGTGAATAAATAGCTTGTGCTATGTGATTGTATGCCTAAGGGTATGACAACATCTGTTGTTTGAAGTGCATTAAATGGGGTTTGGCTAGGCTTACGAAGGTGTGGGATATTTTCACCCTCTATGTTGGTAACGCACTCGGTTGTTGGAGCGTGACACTTTTCTCCTAATTTCAAAAATATTTTTAAAACCGAAATATATTAAAAACAAAAAAAACAAAATGTTGGCATTTTAATTCCACTTCCATAACAGTTTCAAAAATCCAAAAATATTGTGTTGTAACTTGTAATTCTCATTCATATAATTCCAAAAGTCCCAAAAAATACTTTGCCATTTAATCTCTTTAAAAAAATAAAAAATAGTTTCTTTTAATTTCATCTTAAATCATCTCAAAGGGCCAAAAATATGTTCTTTTAGGAACTCATATACTTAGAATAAAATTTTAATTTCCAAAAACCAAATTTTTTTTAAATCTTTAAAAATGAGAAGAGTGAAGAGTCAAGGTAATTAGATTCCGTCAATTTAAATACAATTTTAATTTCTCAAAATCATTTAATTTACGAAAGCAAATAATCTCTAGATGCTTCAATTCTTCTTTCCAATAAAAAAAATTAATTCTTCAATCTCTGCATGCATTTCAAACTATGTGGACTCTAATCCTAGTTATCGATTTAATTGTGTTTCTAGACAAGAGTATTTTAATCAAAGGCCACGTTAATGTTTTGCATAATTATTTATGGTAATCGTTCTTAAGAATGAGTGTTGTGAGGTGTCTAACAACTTCTCCAAACACAATAAGACTCCCAAATCTGTATTGTTTTTCCAGACCATGTCTTATTCTTTTCAAAAGGTTTCTCCAAAGTTTTTTTTTAAAACAAAATTTTGGTTGTAACCTTAAATCTTAAACCCTAAATTAAACCAATAACTGAATTAAACCGATCAAAATTTATATTTTAAAAATTGATTTGAACTTTTTTTTCAATTTTTAGTTTGTTTAGTTTGGTTTAGGTTGGTTTGGTCGATTTGGTTCATCTTTTAACAATAGAGTACAAATATTATGTCGAGCCAAAATCAGAGTTGGAAAAATATCTTTGAGATAAAATACATAGCAACGATCCTTATTTTGATAATTTTGAATGGTGGAAAAGGTATAAAGCCCTTTTACTTATTGCATATGATGTGTTGGCCATACCTATGTCTTTATGTGGCTCTTGAATTTATTTTTAGCATCGGTGATCAAGTACTTGATGCTTTAAGAAATTCATTATCATCAAGTATATATGATCAAAGCACTTATTTGCACATAAAATTGGCTCTCCCCTACGAAGCGTAGTTTTAATGATCGTCACTTTGATCAATACCAAGAGTCAAATGGTAGAGTCCGGATTTGCTGCTTATCACTTTCAGCAACGATTTTTACCGTTGCTAAAAGTTTCTGCAACAGATCTGAAAGTTTCAGTAACAGTAAAAACTGTTGCCTTAACTTTTAATAGCAATAAAAATCATTGCTAAAAATGATAAACAGCAACAATTTACTGCAAGCAGTAAATTCGAACTCCAAATGATATTATAACCCCTAAGCTTTGTATATACTTTATTATACTTTTCTTTTTTGCGTTATGTGTTTTTATTTGTAATGTTTTATCATTCTTTTTTTAACAGATGTTTCAAGAGAATTAAGAAGTATCCTTGAACATGATATGACTATTGATTGATTTTCAATTTTCGACCTTAATATTATGAGTTGTTAATTGTTATAAACTTATAATGTTGTCCCTTTTTTATTTTGTAATGAAATTTATAGTATTGTGATGGACTACTATGCTAGTCCTTGTCTTATTCACACCTTATACTTTTATTTTCGGATTTGTTTATATAATTACTGTGCTTATATAGTGTCTGTACATTTTTTATAAAAATTTTTGCACTACAAAAAAACCAGAATTTAGCGTCAGTCAAAATCACACTTTAGCGTCGGTCAAACGACTTAACGTCAGTTTACAAAACCGACGTTATATGCTCTGTTGCGAGGTTATTTAATGTCGGTTTTGACATGCGTGGGAATAACCGACGTTAAATGACTTTAACGTTGATTTTGACAGAACCAACGTATGATCAAAAGAAGCTTAGAAGACTGCCTCCAAGCAAGGAGAAAGCTTGCACACACCCACTCCAAACACACTCATATAGAACCTGACTGAATCAATTGATTCTTCTAAAAAATCACTAAACATTTGAATTGATCGAACCAATTCACCCACATTCAATCAGTTCATTTTTCATTTTTAAGAAGTTTCAAAAAATTTAAACTATTGTAAGAAAATTCAAGATTTATATAAATGTATATATATATATATATATAATGTGTTTTAAATATTTTAATATTATATATTATATATACATTTACCATTTACTCTTAAATGATGTTTTGATTAGTTTAATGAATAATTTTCTTTGAGAAAAAAATGAAAATTATTTCTATTAAATGGTTAAATGACTGATTCTGATACTTATAAATAAAAAGAGTGACCGCAAGGGCGTAAGCCCCGTTCTGTTAGAACTGACTGAGATCTGGACCATGTGAATGACTGTGTCATTGGCCAAATTCTTCGGAGGGATCGTAAGGCTCCACGCGCGTCTCAGCCCCTCGCCCATTGGAATGGTCGAGAAAATCCCCTTAGCTCGAAGTGTCCTCGTTTCCGAGGCTGTGCATCTCTGCAAATTATAGGCCCGGGGACTTTCCTGAGCCCAGTCCAGCCACAGAATGACTAAATATGTGAGCCCATTCACATCGCCTTGTGGTCATTGGTGCCGTTTATCTTCCTACTTCAACATATAAATGGGCTCATAAATATGTTGTTTTGAGCGATGTGGGACTTAACACCACTTCCTGTTTCATATAGTCATCACTATCTCGCACCGATTTTTGCACGCACCCACGCACCCTGCCTCTATAGTCATCTCTCGGCCTCCCCTTACAGTTCACACACAAAACATCTCTGTTTCGGTGATAAAAGGCAGAGAAAGGGGAAGCTACCCCACAGCACTCAAGCTTCTCCATTTTGCTGCAACCCGAGGGCATTAACCAGCAGTGCTCTGCTCCCTATTGGTTTCTCTAGCTTCCTCTCACCCCAACACACAACTCTCACTCAAACGCAACACACCAACCCATCATAGTTCCCACGCAGCGTCTCCATCCAACCTCGCGGACACACACCACAGCAGCCCCTGTTTTTGAAGTTAAAAAACAGAGGAAGAGAGAGTTAGAGAGTGAGTGGGAGACTGGAAATAGAGAGAGGAAGAGACACGAAAAGAGAGAGACGCAGAGCAAGAAAAAACAAAGTGAGAGAGAGCGAAGGTAAGAGACAGGGAGATAGTAACCAAGAGAAAAAAAGAGGAAGAGCCGAGAGAGAGAGAGCTCGTGAGAAGGGGAGCTAGAGTGACGGAACAGAGAGCTCGGAGAGAGAGATGGCAGAGCGTGAGAGAGAAGCAAAAAGAAAAGAAGAGGGAAAATAAAGGAGGGAGGGAGGAAGAGAAGAAAGAAGAAGAAATGTAAGAAAAATGACGTGAAACGAAGCTTTCAGACCTAGGGAAAATTATACTTTTGAACCAAACCTTTTTGCCAAATTTTACTTGGGCCCAGGTTACAATTTCTTTTCAAATTAGTCCCTGCATAATTTACAATTTGACTCCTCTGCATTTTATTTTATTTTTTGTTCAATTCATAGCTTTTGATTGTTTAAATTTGTGAATGGAGCTCTAGACTAAATTTACTCGCATCTAGTTCCTTTTGTTTTATTATTTGTGTTTTCATCTCATTTAATTTTTTGAATTTTCATTTTGGACTTCTTGGTGGCTTTTAATATTGAATTGTTGTTTTAATTTGTTATTAGCTTGGTTAGAATTATTTGTTTAATTAGGCATAGTTACTTTTTTGAAGAAACATTAAGACATCGAGTGTTGGAGAAGTTGAGAAGGTGATGTCATGGTGGAGTACAATTAATTTTTAAATTCAATTTTAAAAAAATTTATTGAGTAGAGTATTCTTAATAAGATAAGTGGTCATGATTTACCATATGGGAGCAACATCTAAATTTTTGTGCGGATAAAAAAATTACTACAAATATTAATTAAACAAAAATTTTCTTGTAGGGGTAATTGCCCCCACCCTATTCATTGTGCATCTGCCATGTTCCTATTCCTATGTATGCCACAATTATGTGTGTGTGTTTGAATTTGTGATAAGAGGAGGAAGGCATGAATTTGAATCCCATGAGTCAAAGCATAGGGAAGGATCGCGGAGCATATGGAATGTTATAAATCACAAAGCATATGGAAGGGTACGACGGGAGCCAATGTTTCAATGAAGGGAATTTGAATGATAATTGGAGGTCGTCTTAAGAATGGTTATGACTTATTATGTGCTATTTACCTTTCTTATGTGAAAAGTGGATTGCATGATTTGCTTCTAGCCTTATTGTACATCTTCCTCTAATCATGATTAAGCTTGATGATGATGTCATGTTGCTCCTGCTGCTCATGATAGTACTTGACCTTGAGTTTTGTTTTGTGGTAATTAAATGAAGCTACTTCAATGAATTCTTGACTTATAATCCCCCATATTTTAGTTTACTTTGTATGACCATTATTCCTATGCTTTCTAATATTTAAAAGGTTGTTTGATGCCTTTTTACAAATTCAAATGTTTGAATGTATTGGAATGACAACCGATATAGATATAGATCTTTGAGGCATATTTATTAGAATCAGCCTAGTCATTAATCTAAGCTAGTTTTCGTGTCACCATGTCATTGAGTCAATTGCTGACTTAGATAAATAAATGGAAAAAATTAATATATATATATATATATACTTATATATCTTTTCAAATAAATTCAAAAAAAATGTAAAATAAATAATTTATATACAAATTTCACACTTTAAAGTTATAAACATTTATAATAATTCAAATATATATAATTTTGTATTAATATTATAAGAATTAATCTTTATTTTTAATATTTTATATATTTATATTAAAAATTTTAAAACACATATTTTTAAATATAAAAAAATATTTATTTTTCAAAATTACAATGCCATTAGCGTGCCAATTGTATGCCATTGCCATATATCACATGATTACATTGTATGTCATGGCCCTTTTCACGGCAGCTTCTCTTTTTTCAATGTATATATTGCTTTTTTTTTATTGCACACACTCATTACTACCATCTTTCTCCTCTTTCTTCTCCGGTCAGAAATCATAGAAAGCACACCATCGAGAAATCATCTCCTCTCTTTTCTAGAACCATCTCCTTTCTTTATCAGAAATCGTAGAAAGAACGCTACCAAGAACCATCTCATCTCTTCTCTCTTCTCAACAATCTCCTCTCTTCTCCAAAAATCACAGACAAAAGCACGAAGCACAAAATCAACGGTAGAAAAGAAAATTACAGAGAGAGAGAGATAGTTGAAACCACGTTAACTAATCTAGAAGCTTTTGGGCCTCCTCCAACTTCTTCTTCTTCTTCTAGATCTTTTTCCCAACGATCGCTTAGTACATTTTTAAAAAAAAGAAATAAAAAGAAAACCAAGTCAACTTGGGTCACTCAGGTAGGTCAAGACTGGCGGGGTCGACTAAATCATTTGCTGGCCGATCCAAATGATTAACTTAGACATGTTCCGGCCCTGGATAGCCAAGTCTTGGATCACCCGCTGGATCGGTCCAAGTTCAATAACACTGCTTTGAGGCCTTTCTTGTTGCATTTAGAACAATTATACAATACCTTTCAAGAGGAATTGTAATGTGGGTAAGTGCCTAATATGGTGGGTTATCGGGGTTCATGCACATCTTAAAAATCTTTCGTTTCCTTGTCATTTCAGTCTTGGTACATTGAGTTATTTGTGTTAGAGATAAACCTACTCACTGAGTTCATTGCTCACCTTTCTCTTTTATCCTTTACAAATAATTATGTGTTTATGTCCATCATAGTGTGGTAGCAAAGTTGTGGCCACCAAGTGATCCCCTTCTCAGTTCAAGGGAAATTTTTCTTGGAGGGTACGATGTTCAAGTGATTTCATTCTTAGTTATCACCTTGTAATCTAGTAGAAGGATTCGAGAAAATGTTTGTGTGTGTTTGCTTTGATTAAGTAGGGTCGAGCCCTCTGACTGTTTTGTTTTATCGTTTAAAAAAAAATGGACTTGCTATTTGTGTGAAATTTTATTTATGGTTGACGTGAATGACCTGTTTGGTAAGTTTTCTTCTTATGTGAATAAATAGCTTGTGCCATGTGATTGTATGCCTAAGGGTATGACAACATCTGTTGTTTGAAGTGCATTAAATGGGGTTTGGCTAGGCTTACGAAGGTGTGGGATATTTTCACCCTCTATGTTGGTAACGCACTCGGTTGTTGGAGCGTGACACTTTTCTCCTAATTTCAAAAATATTTTTAAACCCGAAATAAATTAAAAACAAAAAAAACAAAATGTTGGCATTTTAATTCCGCTTCCATAACAATTTCAAAAATCCAAAAATATTGTGTTGTAACTTGTAATTCTCATTCATATAATTCCAAAAGTCCCAAAAAATACTTTGCCATTTAATCTCTTTAAAAAAATAAGAAATAGTTTCTTTTAATTTCATCTTAAATCATCTCAAAGGGCCAAAAATATGTTCTTTTAGGAACTCATATACTTAGAATAAAATTTTAATTTCCAAAAACCAAAAAAAATTTATTTAAATCTTTAAAAATGAGAAGAGTGAAGAGTCAAGGCAATTAGATTCCGTCAATTTAAATACAATTTTAATTTCTCAAAATCATTTAATTTACGAAAGCAAATAATCTCTAGATGCTTCAATTCTTCTTTCCAATAAAAAAAAATTAATTCTTCAATCTTTGCATGCATTTCAAACTATGTGGACTCTAATCCTAGTTATCGATTTAATTGTGTTTCTAGACAAGAGTATTTTAATCAAAGGCCACATTAATGTTTTGCATAATTATTTATGGTAATCGTTCTTAAGAATGAGTGTTGTGAGGTGTCTAACAACTTCTCCAAACACAATAAGACTCCCAAATCTGTATTGTTTTTCCAGACCATGTCTTATTCTTTTCAAAAGGTTCCTCCAAAGTTTTTTTTCAAAACAAAATATTGGTTGTAACCTTAAATCTTAAACCCTAAATTAAACCAATAACTGAACTAAACCGGTTAAAATTCATATTTTAAAAATTGATTTAAACTTTTTTTTCAATTTTTAGTTAGTTTAATTTGGTTTAGGTTGGTTTGGTTGATTTGGTTCATCTTTTAACAATATAGGACAAATATTATGTCGAGCCAAAATCAGAGTTGGAAAAATATCTTTGAGATAAAATACATAGCAACGATCCTTATTTTGATAATTTTGAATGGTGGAAAAGGTATAAAGCCCTTTTACTTATTGCATATGATGTGTTGGCCATACCTATGTCTTTATGTGGCTCTTGAGTCTATTTTTAGCATCGGTGATCAAGTACTTGATGCTTTAAGAAATTCATTATCATCAAGTAAATATGATCAAAGCACTTATTTGCACATAAAATTGGCTCTCCCCTACGAAGCGTAGTTTAATGATCGTTACTTTGATCAATACCAAGAGTCAAATGGTAGAGTCCGGATTTGCTGCTTATCACTTTCAGCAATAATTTTTACCGTTGCTAAAAGTTTCTGTAACAGATCTAAAAGTTTCATTAACAGTAAAAACTGTTGCCTTAACTTTTAATAGCGGTAAAAATCATTGCTAAAAATGATAAACAGCAACAATTTGCTGCTTGTCAAGCAGTAAATTCGGACTCCAAATGATATTATAACCCCTAAGCTCTGTATATACTTTATTATACTTTTCTTTTTTGCGTTGTGTGTTTTTATTTGTAATGTTTTATCATTCTTTTTTTTACAGATGTTTCAAGAGAATTAAGAAGTATCCTTGAACATGATATGACTATTGATTGATTTCAATTTTCGACCTTAATATTATGAGTTGTTAATTGTTATAAACTTATAATGTTGTCCCTTTTTTATTTTGTAATGAAATTTATAGTATTGTGATGGACTACTATGCTAGTCCTTGTCTTATTCACACCTTATACTTTTATTTTCGGATTTGTTTATATAATTATTGTGCTTATATAGTGTCTGTACATTTTTTAAAAAAAATTTTGCACTACAAAAAAACTAGAATTTAGCGTCAGTCAAAATCACCCTTTAGCGTCGGTTTTGACCGACGCTAAACGACTTAACGTCGGTTTACAAAATCGACGTTATATGCTCCGTTGCGAGGTTATTTAACGTCGGTTTTGACATGCGTGGGAATAACCGACGTTAAATGACTTTAACTTCGGTTTTGACAGAACCGACGTTAAATTCTGAAATTTAGCGTCGGTCATAACCGACGCTAAATTTGTGATTTAACATCAATTTTGACCGACGTTAAATTCTAACATTTAGCGTCGGTTATGACCGACATTAAAGTTGTAATTTAATGTCGATTTTGACCGACGTTAGATGATATTACTGATGATTATTTGGTCATTTAACGTCAGTTGTAACCGACACTATGTGAATAAACTGACGTTAGATGACTTTTGAATGTTTTTTTTACTATCATTTAGCGTCGATTTTGACCGTCGCTAATTGTGACCGACACTATGTGAATAAACCGACGTTAGATGACTTTTGAATGTTTTTTTTACTATCATTTAGCGTCGATTTTGACCGTCGCTAAAAGTATGATTTAATGTCAATTTTAACTGACACTAAATGACTTTGACCAATTTTTTTTTAAGTTTAATTAAATTGAAACTAACATTAATTTCCAAATCCAACATTATCTGGTCAAAATTTAACAAATAATAAAAGTCAAACTATAAAAGAAAATATATTTGAATTAAAACATACATTGTTAAACATAAGTTTTACATCAAATTCAAAGTTAAAAGTTAATACATTCTAAAAGAACAAGTTTTGCATGTTCTAACAAAATAAATATTACAACTAGTCATAGTCATGGTTGTGACTAATTCCAGAAGAACATCCTTTGCTTCAGGTGCCTGTAAACATAACATTTATTATTAGAGTTCATAGTAAATGAAAATAATGAATTAATAAATTTAAAATTATATAAAGTTAAAATTGTTTAAGATAAATAATATTTGTTTAAGATAAATAAAGTTAAAAATGGAAATAAATAGAAATAGAAATAGATATCAATAACCAACGAAAAATAAAGTCCAAAGAAATAGAAATAGATATCAATAAAAAAAAATATCATTTCTTATTGCATTGACCAATTAATCATCATTGCACAAGGGTTCAATGACAGTACACTAAGGGGTTAACTCGTAAATTAGTTCTTAATCACTTAGCCAATGACACTTTGATATCATGTTGACAAATTATTCACCTAAAGAGTATGGATTAAATTACATAATGAGCTTACTAGGCTTAATTCTCTTACGCTTAAGAAATCTAGCATTTTCAGCTATGAGCTCTCCTCTTTATTTTTTAATTCACTAAGCAATTTCAAAGCAATTGAATATAACAGAGGAAAAGGAAGAGAAACCAAAATGAACAAACTCATTAAGTCATTTAGAAGATAAACGTGAAAAAATTAATAACTATTTGTTCCTACTTACCTGCATCAAATAATAGTCTAAGTTTGCCATTTTCAGAAAGGAGTTGAATACAAATAACTACAGATATCTACCACAGACTTCTTATAGTGAGGAGCATTCCACAGAAACTAAGGCAACAAGATGATACGTCAATTATTCCAGTATCTTATTTGATTGGCACAACATACATGAACAAGAGTTTTGATGTTTTTGTAGATTTACATGAATACTAATATTCATTAAATCAATTATGCTGAGTTCTTTATTTGATTGGCAACATCCAACCCAAGAAGAAGAAAAAGGAAAAACAGTCTCCAAAGACTAACCTCCTGTGCTGTCCAACCACCCTTGGCACGCCTTACAAGACCAGTCATTCTCCTGTAGGGTCAAAATATACACATGATGAAAAACAATGCATGAACACTATAGAAATTAAAGCAGAAATAGTCGTGCATAAAATAATCAGTACAGCACATGGAAGCAAGAATACCAAAAGATTAATCAAATACAACAATCACGTAATTTATATAATTTAAAAAAAACTTTATGATAACTTTAATGTCATAATTGAATCACCTTGTTTTTTACTTTTGTCTTTTATATAGATACCCTATTATGAGTCTAGCTTTAATCAAGGTAGGCGGTCCAACCTTCTTCTAAAGCTTATGTGCCTTTTTGAAAAGCTATTATGTGGCTTACTGCAGATGAAAAGCAAACAGCCCCTAATTCTTACCGAAATATATAATAACCCAGCATTTAACAAGGCATAACCAGAGTCATAGAGTAAGCATTTTGAACAATGGAAACATTCAAATTTACAAGTACATGCATCAAGGAAAACAGGCTTGCGATTTTCAATTCTAGCCCTTAACCATAGTTCAATTCATTATATGGATCACACAATTTAATAAATTTTCATATGACTTCTGTAATAGAGATACCCAAGAGCAGAAAATGCTAGACAATATAATTATAATTTTCATTCCAAAGGATAAATTTTATACTATCCATACCTCCTCAACAGTAAACAAAGGCTGCAACACTAGGAAATGAAGTTGGTTGATGAGCAACCTTTCTTGACTTCAATTTGATCTGAATGTGAAATTGAAGAAAGGCAGAACATAACAAAGACAACAAAAAAAAGTATAAAAGATAATGAAAATAATTTTCCATTTCTATGTTCCAGGCTTCAATTTTCCCGATCCACATCTCTAAATTTCTTTTTCTATATTTTAACTACACTTCTTTTCCTCTCAACTACAATATGTGTGTGCCGCTTTCAAGTATACCAAGAAACAGGATAGTATTCAACTAATCGAGTAAATGCAGGACATTGTCATAACATTATACTTAAATACAAGCGATAACATTAACATCTACCTGATTTATATCCTCTTTATTATAATTATAACTCTCCAGGGACTTCCACAAGGCAGCCTTCAGAAAAAATACATTCACAGAATAAGTAGACTAATAAAGTACAAGAGAGAATCGCCCAAACAGAAATAATGTGAAAGCAAGAGGAGGAATTGGGAAGGGTTTGTGAAGGTTTCACTTCTCATCGCGCATCTCAGTTGATGCTCTCCATCGTGACTCTCCATGGTGTAAGGGTTTGTGAAGGCCATTGAAAGAGTTGGGAATGGATAGAGAGAAAGGGTGGGTAGCAATTGAGGCAGTGGGAGAGGATTTGGGAGAGAAGGCCCTAGGGTTTCGAAAGCATGAACTTGAGTCTCAAAAGGAAAATGAAATCTGAAAAGAGGAAAAAGAGAAAAAAGAGGGAGTCTTGAAAAAAAGGAGGGAAATGAAAGAAAAAGAAAAAATGATTGCCGCCTAATCTTTGTAGTGTGAGTGAAATAGGAGAAAATAAAAAATGAGTGAAAGTGAGTAAGGAGGGAAGCAAAAGCTTTTACAATATTTTTACCCACACACTAATACTATTAATACTATAGGTAAAAATAATATTAAGTTTATATAAATATTTAATTAATAAAGATAATAATCCTATTAAAATTAACTAATTACATAAGAAGAAAAGTTAATGAAAAGAATAAAAAATATAATAACTAAAATATGTTTTTACAGAAAATTATTGATTTATTTTATTTAAAAAATAAGAATTTAAACCAACAATTTCAATTTGGAGATACTATAAGTTCACACCAAAAAAAGAAATTTAATGAAACATAATTAAATAAATATTTTAAAAATATTTTAAAAATATTTTATTTATTTTATTTAAAAGAATTGCTAAAAACTTGAAAATTTTATTCATTTTTAATTATTTAAAAAATTAATTATTCATTTTATTTAAAATTTTGAGATATTTTATTAATAAAAATTAGATCATACTCATATTAATGTCTAAATTATGTGTAGGATTTAGTTAATTAGATTGATGAGTTAAAGTCTTGCAATGATACCAAATCCAAAGACGATCAGAGTGCGAGAGATGAGAAAGGATGGGATCACATTTGAGATTAACACTAAAGAGATGACAATGAAGATAAAAGTTGAGATGAACACTAAAGAGATGAGAATGAGACAAGTTTTAATCAAATTTGAGATTAACACTTAATTAGTGTGAGTGAGTGGGGTTTGCAGTGAATTTTTCTTGTAGTGGCAATGGATGACATTCTGTGAATGTCTTGGTGGGGTTTGGTTTGGAACAAAAAAATGGATCAGATGCTTGGTGAAGCATAGAGAAGAGACCAGGATATTTGAAAACATCTAAGTACGTGAGGTGGAGACGTTACTGAATTTGAGGCCGAGAAATTATGATGAGGAAGAAATGGGTCAAAAATTCATGAAGTGTGAGAAGAGACTATCTCAGGTTAATGCCATGTCTATGACATCCCTTTCTCTCTCTCTCTCTCTCTCTGACCCAACACGATTGTTACTCTCTCCACCAGTCTCACACTCAAGATGAGAATGTAAGGATTATGGTTAAAAATGAAACTATTGGAATGATTAAGGTTAAGAAGTGTGTGTGGGAGAAAATATTGGAGGGAAGTTGAAATAGAGAAGGGGATGAAACTAAAATACGAAAGAGATATGTGAATGACGTGTTTTGTGGAAGAAATTCTCCTATTTTTCTTTTCTCAAAATAAGGAATTTAGCGTCGGTTTTAATTGACACTATAAAAACCGACGCTATATGTAACATCTAACGTCGGTTTTAACCGACATTATAAAAATCGACGCTAAATACAGAATCTAACGTCGATTTTAACCGACGCTATACAAACCAACGCTAAATTCAGAATCTCATGTCGGTTTAAACCGATGATAGATGCCGCCGACGCTATGTGCGGCATCTAACGTCAGTTTTTGAAAACCGACGTTAAAAAACCGACGCTACATCCTTTTTTTATAGATAGAATTTATTTCTATATATATTATCTAAACCACATTTAGTCTTGCCCTTCTTGACTTTATCGCCTGTTTGCAAGTCTCATGGCAATGTATTAAGGATAGTCTACTCCCCTTCATGTCTACTGTATTAGGCTTTTAAGAAAAGAAAAAGCTTAAATGCAGTTCTTTATATAGTTGTTATCAAGTTTTTCAATCAAAATATAATAAATGTGTAATTTTTTAATAAAAATAAGATAAATATAGTTTTTAAAAAATAACTTTATATTTTTTATAACTCATCACGATATGGTTGGCTTTTAAAAAAAAATTTATACATATTATGTTTTTGTTAGAATACTACTTGATGACAAAGATATAATTAGAAACTTTATATAAGTTCTCTCTTTTAAGAAATCAATTATCAATCAGATTAACAAGACATTCATGCTTAAGATGTTTGAGTAATGAAAAATAGTGTTGATAATTGAAAGAAAAAGAAGATACTTATTATTCTGGAAAGTTCATGAAAATTTGCTTTGAACAGAGCTTACAATTGTTACAGCTATCAGACGTTAAGAGACAAATAATTATTTTGAAAATTTTTTATGCTCGAACCTGGTCAAACTTGGGATCCCGGGTCTAGGGCTAAGACTGGACCCAAGATACCCAATAATGATTGGCTTAGTGGAAGTGAATTAAGCCCATAGAAAACTTTACTTGCAATGTTGGGGGTTCAAATCTTATGTTTTGGTTGACCCAAAAAAAAAACAATTTTATTTTTTGATACTGATTTTTAAGGTTTAGAGGTGTATTGTTTCTATTTTGTCCACTTGATTTAGGTTTTAAGATGTGTTCTCCTTGTTTAGTCTTCTTATTTATGTTTTGGTATTGATTTTTAGAATATATTGTCCTAATCATGTGCATTTTCTCATAAATTCAAGTTTATAATGTATTTAATAATTTTTAAGTCTTTGTTAGTTTTATGTAATTCTGACTTAGTGTAAAATAAAAATAATTTTCATTTTGTTCAAAAAAAATCTTAGAGATGCATTTTGAGAAAAGCTTTACCTTCTCACAATTTGTTTATCCAAAAAAAAAAAATCTAACTTGGTCTAGCCCTTGAACAACCCTATCGTTGGGCATGTATGTCGTTGGCACTTTTAGTTTGTGCATGTGAATATTAAAAGTTTTTATGGCATATTTGAAATAATTGTAAAATTTTAAATTGGACACTATTAAATACCTAATATCTTCTTTACACAGTAATTTTGGAATATAGTATGATTTTAATCCCTTTTTTAAAATAGAGTTTGATAAAAATTTTAGAGATTGACATTTTAATTTTTCAAGGAAATAGTACACTCGTCACATTTCAAGGGATCAGGATCAGCTATATACAATATACAATTAGAGGCTACAAATCGTGGCTAAAAGTTTATTTAACCGTGGCTAAATATAAATTTTAGTCATAGTTAAAATTGTGACTAATAAAGAACTGAAGTTTCTAAGTGTCTGTAGCTGATCCGTTTCCGTATATTTGTTACAATAATGTACCCAGACAATTATTTAAAAGCACAATTTCAGTGTGTCTTTATTATTTATTTTTTATATAATTATCTGGAAATATATTCAAATATATGTAGAGTATTGCTGTACTCGAAATGCAACATGTCTAGTATTTCTTTGAAAAATTAAAATATCAATCTTTAAATTTTTATGAAAAATCAATAATTAATGAAGTTGTCACTAAAATTTAGTTTTTGTATTATTTATTTGTGTTGGGTTTGACTTGAATTTTGTGGGTGACCCGGTTTGTAACCCGACCCACGACCCACGACCCATGACCCATTTGTCTCTATATATATGAGTGTGAGGGAATTCATTGTAAGAGTGGTTGATGTAATTTCTCTCTGTATAGCCTCCGTCAGAAAATAATACAGATATTCTCTCTGTCCGTGGACGTAGGTCGCATTGACCGAACCACGTAATTTCTTTGTGTGTTCTTCTCTATCCTTCTCCTTGATTAATTGCCTTTCAGTAACCTAACAAGTGGTATCAGAGCCTCGGTTCATTTTTGGTTCGTCGGTTACTGTAGCACGTCCGAAAATTTTCAGATCTGGCTCCAAAATTTTAGATCTTGCCTCGATTTAGTTGTTCTGGAGCATAGAAGACCATTCTCTGCATCTTTGGTGCGTTGAAGAACGTCGGAGACCAATTTTTGGTGGTAAGAAAATTTTCAGATCTAGTTTTAAATTTCAGATCTAGCTTGATTCGCTTGTTTTTTGGGAAAAAGAGACCGTTTATTGCATTTCTAGTGTATTGGAGATTGTTTTTCAGTTGTTTTGGTGAGTTTTTACGGTTGCGAGTACTGTTCATCGCCGGAATCTTCATCGGAAGTATTGTTCATTGCCGGAATCTTCATCAGAAGCATTGTTCATCGTCTTCTACGGCGAGGCACTGTAGCAGTCAACGGTTAACGGCACTGTAGCGACTCTGGTACTGTAGCGACTCGGCATTGTAGCACGATCAACGGTACTATTTGGTCAAAGTTACTGTTTGGTCAAAGTTGCTGTTTGGTTAAAGTTGCTGTTTGGTCAAAAACTGCTGTTTGGTCAAAGCTGCTGTTTGGTCATAGTTGTTGTTTAGACCAAGTTTTCTGTTGCGATCGTTATTGTTTCCTCGACACGGTTTCGGTGAGTTTATGTTTAATTTAGAAAAAGAATTCTGAATTTATGTGTGAATTTACTGGATTGTGTCAGATTGTGCTGGATTGGATTTCTGGTTTACTGCTGTGAATTTTGTTGGACTGCTGTGTTGAATTTCTGTTAGTGAAGTTCTGGTCAGTTTGCAAGATTCTGAACAGTTTTATGAAATTCAATTTCTGATTGCGAAATTTGCTAGTAATTTATCTGCTATTATTTGAGAAGATGTCGACTCATAAATTCGATATTGAGAAGTTCAATGGATCGAATGATTTCACTTTGTGGAAGGTAAAAATGAGGGCACTTCTGGTTCAGCAAGGATGTGCAGTGGCATTAGAAGGAGAAAGTAGTCTACCTAACACGTTGAAGGAAGAGGAGAAGAAGGAAATTTTGGCAAAGGCTCATAGTGCATTACTATTGAGTCTGACAGATGAGGTGTTGAGAGAAGTAGTTGATGAATCAACTGCTGCAGGTTTGTGGAAGAAATTGGATGATAAATACCAGAAAAAATCTTTCACAAACTGGTTATATCAAAAGTAGCGTTTGTATACCCTGCGGATGACAGAAAATATGCAGGTAAAAGATCATCTTGATAATTTTAACCGGATTATCCTGGATTTACAGGGTGTTGGGGTTAAGATAGATGATGAAGATCAGGCTATCATTCTTTTGTGTTCTCTACCAAATTCATATGAGAACTTTGTTGACACTATGTTGTATGTTAGAGATAGTATCTCTGTCAATGATGTCAAAGATGCTTTGCAGTCTAAAGAGCTGAAGAGAAGAGTCTCTAGTTCTAATGAGGATGGTGCAGAAACAGGTTTGTATGTTGGCAGAGGCAGAGACACTAAAAGGGATGATGGAAAAAGAAGCAAGTCACGGTCTAAGTCGAGAAACAAAGGAGGACCTCGATGTTATCACTGTAAACAGAAGGGGCACATCAGGAAGAATTGTCCACAGAGGAAGAAGGGAAATGATGAGAAGGAACCGAATACCAGTGGTAGTGCTGCGGTGGTACAAGATAGTTCTGACGAAGAAGAAGACATTGATGTTCTCATAGTTAGCACCTCTGGTTCTGCAAATACTTGGGTCTTGGACACAGGTGCATCTTATCATATGACTTTTTCACGTGAGCTGTTTACTTCTTTTAAGGAGTGGAATGGTGTTGTGAGATTGGGTGATGATGAGCAGCTTAGTGTTAAGGGCAGTGGTTCTGTGCAGATTCAGATGTATGATGGAATAGTCAGGACGCTTGATGCTTGGTATGTTCCTGGTCTACGGAAGAACTTGATTTCTCTTGGTATTCTAGACAAACAAGGGTACAAGTACTCTGGAGAGAATGGACAGTTGAGAATTTCCAAAGGTGCTCTGGTTATAATGAAGGGTAAATTGCAACATGGCATTTACTTTCTGATTGGTAGTTCAGTGATGGGGACAGTGGCTGTATCTAAATCTTTAGGGAAGAATGATGATTGTACAGAGTTGTGGCATTGCCGATTGGGACACATGAGTGAGAAAGGGCTGTCAATTCTAAGTAAACAAGGATTGTTAAAAGGGGCAGAAACTGGGAAGCTAAAATTCTGTGAAGTTTGTGTTATGGGTAAACAACGCAGAGTTAAGTTCAGTTCTGGGAAGCATACCTCTACGGATGTTCTGCAATATGTTCACTCAGACTTGTGGGGTCCTTCTCCAGTTGAATCTCAAGGCAAATGTAAGTACTTTGTTACTTTCATTGATGACAACTCTAGAAGGGTTTGGGTATATTTTCTGAAATCCAAAGATGAAGTGTTTGGGAAGTTCAAGGAGTGGAAGACCATGGTTGAGAAACGGACTGGAAAACAGGTCAAAACACTCAGAACTGATAATGGGTTGGAGTTCTGTAACGCTTCATTTGATGAATTTTGCAAGAAAGAAGGTATAGTGAGACATCGCACTGTACGTCATACACCACAGCAAAATGGAGTTGCAGAACGTATGAATCAAACACTGTTGCAGCGTGCGAGATGCATGCGATTAAACGCTGGCTTGCCAACACAATTCTGGGCTGAAGCAGTTAACACTGCTTGTTATCTGGTGAATAGATCGTCATCTACTGCAATTGATTTTAAGACTCCTCAAGAGGTATGGTCCGGTAAACCTTCTGATTATTCTGGCCTACGTATATTTGGTTGTCTTGCTTATGCTCATGTGAATGATGGTAAACTAGAGCCTAGGGCAATGAAATGCATATTTCTAGGGTATGCACCTGGAGTTAAAGGGTACAGACTGTGGTGTACTGAAAAGGATAGAACTCCAAAATTTATTATTAGCAGAGATGTAACTTTTGATGAGTCTGCTATGTTTGGTCAGAATGAGGAGCTTGGTAGTCATGCAGGTAATAATGATCAAGGTGCCAACAAGAAGGTGGAAATTGAAGTTCAAACTTCAAAAAGGGTTATAACAGACCCTGTACAGCAGCCCAGGGAAGAAGAAGAATCACAACCTATAGCAACAAGGAGGGAAAGAAGGGAAATCAGAAAACCTATAAGGTATGCAGATTGTGTTGATATAGTTGATATTAATTCAGTCGCTTATGCCTTGGCAGTAGGTGAAAGCATTGATTCTGATCACCCGAGATCATATAAAGAAGCAGTTGAGAGTAGAGAAGCATCAGAATGGCTAGTTGCAATGAATGAAGAGATGCAATCTCTTGAGAAGAATGAAACCTGGGATCTTGTACCGTTACCAAAGGGAGTGAAACCGGTAGGATGCAAATGGGTCTTCAAAAAGAAAGAAGGTATTCCTGGAGTTGAACCAGCAAGGTTCAAAGCACGACTCGTGGCAAAGGGTTTTTCACAAAAGGAGGGAATTGATTATCATGAAGTTTTCTCCCCGGTTGTGAAGCATAAAACCATTCGTGTCCTTTTGTCCATGGTAAGTGTTTTTGACTTAGAGTTGGAACAATTGGATGTGAAAACCGCTTTCTTACATGGAAATTTAGAGGAGCAGATCTATATGTCACAGCCAGAAGGATTTCTTGATTATGGGAAGAAAGATCATGTATGTTTGTTGAAAAAGTCCTTGTATGGTTTGAAGCAGACTCCTAGACAGTGGTACAAGAAATTTGATGCATTCATGACTTCCCATGGTTTTCTGCGTAATCAGTTTAATAACTGTGTCTACTCTAAGAAACTTGCAGATGATTCTTATATTTATTTGTTGCTATATGTTGATGATATGTTAATTGCTGCAAAGAACAAGGTTGAAATTGATAGTTTGAAAGCCTTGTTGAGCAGTGAGTTTGAGATGAAGGATTTGGGTGCAGCCAAGAAGATATTGGGCATGGAGATTTGGAGAGATAGAAGTGCATGTTTACTGTATGTATCTCAACAGAAATACATAGAAAAATTGTTGCAGTCTTTCCAAATGAATAATTCTAAGCCGGTTAGTACTCCGTTGGCGGCACATTTTAAACTTGATGCTAGTACAATACCTACTACAGCTGAGGATAAAGGGTATATGAGTTCAGTGCCCTACTGTAATGCTGTTGGAAGCTTGATGTATGCAATGGTGTGTACTAGGCCTGATCTGGCTCATGCAGTCAGTGTGGTAAGCAGGTTTATGAGTAATCCAGGGAGAGCTCACTGGAGTGCAGTTAAATGGATTATGCGGTATCTGAAAGGTACGAGTAATATTTGCTTGGTTTATGGTGCTGATAAATCTGATAGTGGCTTGGTTGGTTATACAGATTCAAATTATGCTGGAGATCTTTTGAGGAGGAGATCCTTAACATGCTATGTCTTGACTCTGAATGGATGTGCTGTCAGTTGGAAGGCAACACTTCAATCTACAGTTGCCTTGTCTACCACTGAAGCAGAATACATGTCATTGGCAGAAGGAGTTAAGGAAGGTATGTGGTTACATGGTTTGATTGATAGTCTGAGGTTAAATATTCAGAGACCTATCATTTATTGTGATAGTCAGAGTGCATTAAGTTTGGTCAAGAATCCAGTCTACCATGAGAGGTCGAAGCATATTGATATCAGATTGAATTTTATTCGAGATGTGATAGAAGACAAGAAATTATCCATCGAGAAGATAGCCACAGCAGATAATCCAGCAGATATGTTGACAAAGGCTCTACCTTCAGAGAAGTTCAAGCATAGCTTGGACTTGGTGAATGTTCGCATTCCATGAAGCCCTACAGGGCTTGAATGACAGAGATGAATTTATATTTAGTTCTGGTGATTTGAGAGAATTCAAGTCAAGAAGGGAAATTGTTGAGTTTGACTTGAATTTTGTGGGTGACCCGGTTTGTAACCCGACCCACGACCCATAACCCATTTGTCTCTATATATATGAGTGTGAGGGAATTCATTGTAAGAGTGGTTGATATAATTTCTCTCTGTATAGCCTCCGTCAGAAAATAATACAGATATTCTCTCTGTCCGTGGACGTAGGTCGCATTGACCGAACCACGTAATTTCTTTGTGTGTTCTTCTCAATCTTTCTCCTTGATTTATTGCCTTCAAGTAACCTAACAATTTGAATAATTATGTGAAAATATGTTCAACTATATATAAAGTATTGCTGCACTTGAAATGAAAAACGGATGGATCAGCTACAGATCTTACAAAGAAGCACTTTTGCAAATTTACATGACAATCGCTAAAATCCCAAAAATGGCAGAAAAAATGCTTCATACATGAATGAACACAAATGTTTTACCTGATCACTCCCCACAAACAAGAAGAAACAAAAGAACAACAACAACAACAACAACAACAAAGCCTTATCCCACTAAGTGGGGTCGGCTACATGGATCGCACGACGCCATTGAGCTCTATCAATGACCAACTCTTTAGATATCTCATTTACTAAAAGATCCCGTTCAATAATTTCTCTAAGTGTCCTTTTTGGTCTTCCTCGACCTTTTTTCATAGGGCTCCAAACTAAAGAAACAAAAGAACAAAGAATAGAAATTTTGCTATAATTCTGATCAATCCAAGGCCTTCCGAGATGAAAAAAATAACCATCTCTTCAGTCTTCATGCCGACTTGATCATATTGAACGAAGAGATCCTTGTCCTTGATCACCAAAAATGTACAAAATATACATAGTGCTCCATCAATCAATGTTAAACCTCGTGGAAACCCCAGGAATAACAAATCAACACACAAAACTAACACGCAAATCATGGAGATATCTCAAAGCCATCTGTTCTGCCATGACGGAGCTGCAGTGAGATCTGCCTTTCCATTCGAAGCTGCCGTCTGAAATTATTTATAAACATCTCTGCTCTCTTATCAATATCATCCTCAGAAGAAGAACTGCTCGTCGTCCTTACTATCCCGGCTGGCGAAGAAGCCGAATCCTTCGAGCCCGTTAATTCGTTCGAACAAATCATCAAGCCACCGGGGGAGCGATCGTTGAAGCTGAGGTGGCGTCCGCTCAGATTTGAATCACGGCGGAGGACGGAGGCGACCTGCCAGGTGCGGCTGAGCACGGCGGAGCTTAGTAGAAGCCTCACCTTTTGCACCACCTTCCTCAGGCGGCTTAACAGCGACTGCTCCTTCATCTTCGAATTCGTTTATGCTCAGGCTAATTGGATATATAACAAAGTATAAACTGCAAAATATTATAACAGATAAAGATACGAGGAGCTTATATATATATATATATATATATATAGGAAAAGGAAGGTGGTAGATTAAGATAGGAAGATAGGAACTTGCAGAGTAAGTAAAAACGGATTACGTTCCTGAACGATTCGTGTAGAAATGGCTGCTGTATGGTCAAATGTTTGACTGATTCTATCGTTAATGTAAAAAAAGTCAAATACCTTACGTGAAAAATGAGAAGTCATTAGTTTAAAGTGCAGCCATTTATTAAAAAAAATATAAATTAAATTAAATATAATTAAATATATATATGTGCGATGAGAATATTTATTAGTACAAATGATGACTAAGACTTAAACCCAATACATCAAGATTTAATCTCTTTAAAAAAATCAAAAATAGTTTCTTTCAATTTCATCGAATCATCTCAAAGGGCCAAAAATATGTTCCTTTAGGAACTCATATACTTACTTTAATAAAATTTTAATTTCCAAAAACCAAAAAAAATTAAAAAATCTTTAAAAATGAGAAGAGTGAAGCGTCAAGGTAATTAGATTTCGTCAATTTAAATACAATTTTAATTTCTCAAAATCGTTTAATTTACGAAAGCAAATAATCTCTAGACGCTTCAATTCTTCTTTCCAAAAAAAAAAAAAAAAGAAACTTAATCCTTCAATCTTTGCATGCATTTTAAACTATGTGGACTCTAATCCTAGTTATCGATTTAATTGTGTTTCTAGACAAGAGTGATTTTAATCATCTAAAGTCCACATTAGCGTTTTGCATAGTTGTTTAGTATAATCATTCTTAAGTGTTGTGAAGTGTCTAACAATTTTTTCAAACACAATAAGACTCCTATATCCGTATTGTTTTTCTCTAGACCATATTTTATTCTTTTTAAAAGGTTTCTCCAAAGTTTTTTTTTTAAAACAAAATTTTGGTTACAACCTTAAACTCTAAATCCTAAATTAAACAGATAATTGAATCAAACCGATCAAAATTCATATTTTAAAAATTGATTTAAACTTTTTTTTCAATTTTTGGTTAATTTGGTTTGATTTGGATTGTCTTGCTCAATTTGGTTCATCTTTTAACAATAGAAGACAAATGTTATGTGGAGCCAAAATCAGAGTTGGAAAAATATCTTTGAGATGAAATACATAGCACCGATCCTTATTTTGATAATTTTGAATGGTGGACAAGGTATAAAGCCCTTTTACTTATTGCATATGATGTGTTGGTTATACCCATGTCTTTATGTGGCTCTTGAGTCTATTTTTAGCATCGGTGATCAGGTACTTGATGCTTTATGAAATTCATTATCATCAAGTATATATGATCAAAGCACTTATTTGCACCTAAAATTGGCTCTCCCCTACGAAGCGCAGTTTTAATGATCGTCAATTTGATCAAAACGAAGAGTCAAATGATATTATATTCCCTAAGCTCTATATATACTTTATTATATTTTTCTTTTTTGCCTCATGTGTTTTTATTTGTAATATTTTATCATTCTTTTTTTACAGATGTTTCAAGAGGATTAAGAAGCATCCTTGAACATGATATGACTATTGATTTAGTTTCAATTTTCGACCTTAATATTATGAGTTGTTAATTGTTGTAAACTTATAATGTTGTACTTTTTTTTTTGTAATGAAATTTGTAGTATTGTGATGGACTACTATGCTACTCCTTGTCTTATTCACACCTTATACTTTTATTTTCGGGTTTGTTTATATAATTACTGTGTTTTGGATTGATAGTATTAGAGTGAATATATGATTTGAAAATAATTTTGTGAAGTTAGTGTCCGTGCATTTTTTTTTTAAATTTTTGGTCAATTATAGATAGAATTTATTTCTACATATATTATCTAAACCACATTTAGTCTTGCCCTTCTTGACTTTAGCGCCTGTTTGCAAGTCTCATGGCAATGTAATAAGGATAGTCTACTCCCTTTTATGTCTACTGTTTTAGGCTTTTAAGAAAGGAAAAAACTTAAAACAGATCTTTATATAATTATTATCAAGTTTTTCAATTAAAATATAATAAATATGTGATTTTTTAATCAAAACAAGATAAATATAGTCTTTAAAAAATAATTTTATATTTTTTACAACTCATCACTGCATAGTTAGCTTTTCAAAAAAAAAATTTATACATACAATATTTTTATTAGAGAACTTCATGAGAAAAATATAATAAATTTTATATAAGCTCTCTCCTTTAAGAAATCAATTATCAATCAGATTAACGAGTCATTCATGCTTAAGATGTTTGAGTAATGAAAAACAGTGTCGATAATAGAACGAAAAAAGAGATACAAGTTCATGAAAATTTGCTTTGAACAGAGCTTACAATTATTACAGGCATCAGATCTCAAGAGGCAAACAAAGATTTTGAAAATTTTTTATGCTCGAACTTGGTCAAACTTGGGGTCCCGGCTTTAGGGCTAAGACTGGACCCAATATACCCAATAATGATTGGCTTAGTGGAAGTGGATTAAGCCCATAGTAAACTTTACTTGGGTTCAAATCTTATGTTTTGGTGGACCCAAAAATAAATTTGACATTGATTTTTATAGATTAGAAATGTGTTGCCTCTATTTTATCTACTTAGTTTAGGGTTTAAGGTATATTTTCTCTATTTACTCTTTTTGTTTATATTTTGATACTATTTTTAGGATATATAGTATTAAATCATGTACCTTTTTTTAATAAGTTTAAATTTGTAATATATTTAATAATTTTTAAGTCCTAGTTAATTTTATATAATTCTGACTTGATGTCATTTTAATGAAAATAATTTTTATTTTATCAAAAAAAATCTTAGAGATGCCTTTTGAGAAAAGTTTTACCTTCCCACAATTTGTTTATCCAAAAAAATAATAAAAATTCTAACTTGGTCTAGCCCTTGAACAACCCTATCTTTGGGTATGTATGTCGTCGGCACTTTTAGTTTGTGCATGTGAATAGTAAAAGTTTTTATGGCATATTTGAAATAATTGTAAAATTTTAAATTGGACACTACCTAATATCTTCCGGACGCAGACCAATTTTTGAGACTGACATTTTAATTTTACAAAGAAATAGAAATACCAGACGCATGTCACATTTTAAGTGTAACAATACTTTATATATAGTTGAACATATTTTCACATAATTATTCAAAAAAATAATACAAAAACTAAAATTTTAGTGACAACTTCATTAAATATTGATTTTTGATAAAAATTTAAAGATTGATATTTTAATTTTTCAAAGAAATACTAGACATGTTGCATTTCGAATACAGCAATACTCTATATATATATATATATATTTGAATATATTTGCACATAATTATATAAAACATAAATAATAAAGACACACTGAAATTGTGCTTCCAAATAATTGTTTGGGTGCATTATTGCAGCAAATATACAAATTTGGATCAGCTCTAACGTCTATAATTAAGGTGCTGAAGTATCCAACTCACATTTAACTACGTTTTTAATTTTAAACCATGACTAAAAATTAGTCATAATTAAAATCGTGGCTACATATGTTTTTTTGTCATACTTTTAATTATGGCGATCATGTTGATCCACTTGCCTTAAAAAGAAGCACTTATGCAAATTTACATGACAATTGCTAAAATCCCAAAAATGGGAGAAAAAATGCTTTATACATGAATGAACACAAATGTTTTACCAGCTGATCACTCCCCACAAACAAGAAGAAACAAAAGAACAAAGAATAGAAATTTTGCTATAATTCTGATCAATCCAAGGCCTTCCGAGATGAAAAAATAACCATCTCTTCGGTCTTCATGCCGACTTGATCATATTGAACGAAGAGATCCTTGTACTTGATCACCAAAAATATACAAAATATACATAGTGCTCCATCAATCAATGTTAAACCTCGTGGAAACCCCAGGAATAACAAATCAACACACAAAACCAACACGCAAATCATGGAGAGATCTCAAAGTTATCTGTTCTGCCATGACGGAGCTGTAGTGAGATCTGCCTTTCCATTCGAAGCTGCCGTCTGAAATTATTTATAAACATCTCTGCTCTCTTATCAATATCATCCTCAGAAGAAGAACTGCTCGTCGTCCTTACTATCCCGGCTGGCGAAGAAGCCGAATCCTTCGAGCCCGTTAATTCTTTCGAACAAATCATCAAGCCACCGGGGGAGCGATCGTTGAAGCTGAGGTGGCGTCCGCTCATATTTGAAGCACGGCGGAGGACGGAGGCGACCTTCCAGGTGCGGCTGAGCACGGCGGAGCTTAGAAGAAGCCTCACCTTTTGCACCACCTTCCTCAGGCGGCTTAACAGCGACTGCTCCTTCATCTTCGAATTCGTATATGCTCAGGCTAATTGGATATATAACAGTATAAACTGCAAAATATTATAACAGATAAAGATACGAGGAGCTTATATATATATATATAGGAAAAGGAAGTTGGTAGATTAAGATAGGAACTTGCACGGTAAGTAAAAACGGATTACGTAACTGAACGATATGATTCATGGGGAAATGGCTGCTTTGTGGTCAAAAGTTTGACTGGTTCTATCGTTGATGTAAAAAAAAGTCAAATACCTTATGTGAAAAATGAGAAGTCATTAGTTTAAAGGGAAGCCATTTATTAAAAAAATAAATAAATTAAATTAAATTAAATTAAATATAATTAAATACATAGATGTGTGATGAGAATATTTATTAGTACAAATGATGACTAAGAATTAAAGCTAGTACATCAAAATTTATACTAGGCTCTATGCAACAAAATTAGCTTATAAACTAACAAATAATTTATAAGTTAATTTTTAGCTCATAACTTTAGCTTATAAGTTAGCTTATTTGAATTAGAAGTGTTCGATAAAAATAACTGTTGAATTAGTTGAAAAGTATAAAATGACATAAAATGACATATACTTTTTAATTTCAAAATAATATATATAAATATACCATTTTTATTTTTAATTAAATTAATTTAAATTATTATAAATATAAAATTATATTTTATTATATTTTATATATGAATAATATATTTTAACATATATAATATATTTATATATTTTATTATATTTTATTATATATAAGAAAATATATTTACATATATTATTATTTTCATATATTTATATATTTTTATCATATATTATTATATATATATATATATATAATATTATATATGTATAATATATTATATATAAACATAAATATAATAAAAGATGAGTAAATAGAATATAATAAAGTAAGAAGTATAATGAGTATTTTGAAAAAATAATAAAGGTAAAATAGGAACAAAAAAACTTTAAACTATATATTATAAGTTATTCAAAGTAACTTATCATAATTAATTATAAGCTACTAAAATAAGTTCCTTTACCGAACACTTTTATTGAGCTTATAAGCTAGTTAAATAAATTATAAGCTGCCTTGCTGAACACAGTTTATGTGTGTATTTGACAAAAAAATTTTATAAGTTAGTTGAAAGTTTATAAGCTAATTTTTAAATAAAAATTTATTAGCTAGCTTATTTGCAAATCTAAATTTTCTTTGCAAATAATGAAGCCTGAATTGCATTGTATACTTTTTTTAAAAAAGAATTTTACTGTGGAATACTGATCAAAAGAACATTTTTCTATAGAAATAGAATCCCTTATGCGCAAAGAGGTGACATGTAAGAAAGTCGACCATAGCATGTCCCCTTAAAGAATATTTTGCTGCAACAATCAGAAAAGTAATATTTTGTACTATCTCCTCCTTTCCGAAGCATTTTTTTGATTGAGCATCAGTCGTAATAATATTTTTTTTCCTAACTTTGTGAGGCTTGAGCAACTAATCCCTGTGAAATTTTATTTTAAACCCCAATGGAGCTCGAGTAACACCAAAATTTATTTATTTTTTATACTCCACAGCCCCTCTAACTATTTTTTTTTTTTAAAGATTCCAGTTGGGCTCAAGCAACTGTGCTCGAGTCTTAAACAATAGTTGTTCGAGTTTTCGGGGGAGCTTTTAAAAAAAATTAAGGAGAAATTTGAAGAAATTTATTTTTTAAATAATAAAATAATTATATAAAATGAAATTTTTGATTAAAACAAATTAAATAAAGTAATTTTGTATTAATTTGTTAACTTTTTCTGATGAAATTTAAATTATCGTTTGACATTTACAAAAGCAGAGCTAACAAAAGAAAATAACATAATAACATTTTCGAACCATATAATTTGCTTTCTATTTCACATCACATTACACAATATATAAAAAAATGAAAATAACAGAGTAAATTGACAATAGTGACAATCGTTCCTGAATCAGATAATTTCGTTTCACTTGACATTACATAACACATATAATAATTAGATGATCATCTTTATCTTGGAAAGTCCTCCTTCCATAATCCTCTTGTTTTCAGTGCATGTTAGTTACAAAAGAAAAATACAAAATATTAGAAAATAAAGTTCACAAAAATATAATAGATTAGAAAATAAAAACGAAGTGCAACAAATTTAAAAGAAATCAAGAAAAAGGAGAGGAGAAAAGGAAAAAGAAAACAAAAACAAAGAAAGAATAAGACTAAGTGAGATAATCTTTTTTCAAGCATGTTAATAAAAAAATTAAAATTAGAATATATTGAAGTTGTTAAAGATATAGGAGAAAATGAAAACAATAATACATAAATATCAAACCTGTTAATAAAAAAAATGAAATGACAATAAATGAGTTGAATAAATTAGAGGAGAAGAAAAGCGCAAGTATGTGAAAGAAGAAGACAACAGTGCCAGAAGAAGAAAAAAAGACAATTGATGGGAAGAAAAGAACTATGTATTCAAAAGTGGAAGAAAGCTTTAATAGAAATCCAGGCGCGCCATAAATTTTTTTGCACCCGCCAGGTTTAATTTTTGACTCTTTCTTCCTTGATTTCCCTTTTCTATTTATAAGAGCTTTACTTGATTTTATTTTAATGTAATTTGTATTTTTTATTATTTTTATGTTAATAAACAAATACAAATATTTAATAATTTAGATTAATTTTAAAATATAAATTATATTCATTAAATAATAATTTAATGATACGTAAAACTAATTCGTAAAAATTATTAAATTAAAAAAGTTAATATAAATATATTACATTAAAAATCTAAGGAAGAGATTCTAATTAATAGTTGAGATACAAATTTATTTAAAAGTTGCTTGCCAACTTCTTCTTCTTCTTCTTCATTTTCCTTTTCATCATCCTTTTTATCTTTGTTGTTGTTGTTATCCACTCACATGGTAGAAAATTTGCAGATCCTCCCAACAGGAATTAAATGTAATTTTCTTTTCAAACCTATAATGATATCCCAAGACTTTTCAGCCTTGACCAAGCTCCTCCAAATATTTCTTGAGATAATCAATTATAGCAGAAATTTTACTTTGCACGTGAAAAAAATGTCAGCATTCATAATAGATTGAGTCATTAGGAGTGAGTACCAACACGACCCATATCGCACGTTTGAGTTGGATTGGGATGGATCAAATATTTTTAACTTGTTAAGTGGTGGTTTGGGTGGTGAGTTAGAAAATTTCCAACTCAACTCAATCCACCAACTTGATAGATATATAAATATATTTCTTTTAAATTTGTTAGTCATTTGGGTTTTCTTCACATTTAGCCATGGTCATCTTACTTTATCTCTTATCTCCTCGCCACCATCTATCTCTCATTCTCTCATCTCCTCGCCTTTAGGCCTTATGGTCTTTGTTTATCATCTTTATATCTCCTTGCCTTCTAGTCTTTGTTTTTCATCTATAAATCTATTCACGATATCTCTCTTTGAGTCTTTGTCTCTCATTCTATTCCTCAGTCCGTATGAACTATAAATTTTTGGCAGGGAGACAAGGGATAGTGACAAAGAGAAAAACCATATTCCATAAGACAAGGAGATAAGAGATAGAGAAAGATATGGAGATGTTAAAGGAAAAGATAGAAAAAAAATGAAGAAAAAGGGGAAGAAAGAAAAAAAAAAAGACAACTCACTATAAGAGTGTAAGTTGGGTTGGCTCGAGTATATTTTTTAAAAATTCTGTACACCCAACATAACTCTTAGAATTGCTACTATGTTGATGTAGAGAAAAAACCTAATGATGTAAAACGAATTTCTTAGATATATAATACATATTATATATATATATTATACAAATATATCTTATTTAATATATATTAATTTAAATTATTTTTTAATTTATAGCTATATTTTATTTTTTTACATATATAAATATAAACTTTACATTATATATATATATATATATATATACACACACACATATCTTATTTGATATATATTTATTTAAATTAGTTTTTTAATTTATATTTATATTTTATTTATTTTTTACATATATATAAATATAAACTTTATATATTATATATATATATATACTTTTATTTTTTATTTTTTATTTTTATGGGCCAAATAGCCTAGCTTAATACAATCCCTCACCCTCTCGCTTCGAGTATTACCGAGTAACGGATAACTTGGCGACTTCGCCAGAATGGCAGCAGCGACGCTGCTCACTCTAAATCTCTCTCGCCTTGGCCGGCACTTCTGCACCACATTCCTGTTCACATCCTCTCCTACTCAGATTCTTCGGAACCCTTATGACGTTACCTTCCGTCGGAAATTTCACCGGCGACTCTCCTTCTCCAACTCCACTTTCTCCCGCCGGTTCTTTGCCGTCGCCGGCGGTTCCAGCGCCCGAGGTACTTCAATTTTGTGTTTCAGGCTTCTATTTAGAGCGTTGGCGTTATTGTTACTGTTTAGTTATTAATTTTTTCCCTCAACCTGGTTATGTTTCGCTTTTACAAAAAAAAAAATGCTGATGCATTCTGGATAGACTGTTTTTCTCCCCCCCAATATCGATAATTCGGCATTTTGCAGACTTAAATTATGATGTTGGAGCAACAGATGAAAGATATGATGTCATTGTAGTTGGAGGAGGACATGCGGGCTGTGAAGCTGCTCTTGCATCTGCCCGCTTGGGGGCAAAAACTCTTCTTCTTACGCTAAATATTGATCGAATTGCGTGGCAGGTTAGTAGCATTTTGCTACCTTGTACACCCTTTTGCTTGACTGTTATATTTTGTCTGCAGACACTTTGGTACTTGCCTCTTGTGGTTTCATCAAAACCCTCCGTTCAGTTTATAAACTTTTTGTATCCGTACCTTTTTAGTGGTCCTCGCAATATTGCATTTATCATTTTTATTTTTTGGTTACATCGAAAATTTTGTAATGTTAACTTATGTTTTTACTACAATAAATGAAAGGTGGAAAGAGTTTATTTTATACTTTAGTTATCCTAGAAAGCAGCTCATCTATGTTTGCAACTTCATTTGCCTCCATTTCTACAATATACAACAACAACAACAACAACAAAGCCTTATCCCACTAGGTGGGGTCGGATACATAAATCGCACAATGTCATTGAGCTTCATCAATGATCAACTTTTTAGGTAACCAACTCTTTAGGTATCTCATTCATTAAAAGATCTCATTCAATGACTTCTCCAAGTGTCCTTGTTAGTCTTTTTTGGCCTTTTTTCACAGGACTTCATATCATCTGCTCGACACTCTTTACTGGCGCCTTCATTTCTACATATAATATCTTTTATTACAGTTAATCATAAAATGCAAGATCTGTAATTCAATCCTGAAACTTGAAAGTTTTCTCATTTAGACAATTTGTGGCAGCCTTGCAATCCAGCTGTAGGTGGACCTGCAAAGTCTCAATTAGTTCATGAAGTTGATGCACTAGGTGGTGAAATTGGGAAGATTGCTGACAGGTAGTGTAATTGTGAATCTCTATACTTTGAGAATGCTTTTAAGATGGTAACTGGCATCTTTATATTGATTTGTCTCCCTCCCTTTCTCTCCCCCTTATACTGTGTATGTATCTGTTAATGTTAGTTTCATGAAGCATTATCCCCTTTTTCTTTTGGGGTCCTTGAAGTATCATCTTTCATACAAAGTTTTTGTTGCAAAAGCTTAAATATTAAAAAAAAGAAAAGGAATTCCAAGTCCTAAAAGGTACTAAAATCTAGCTTAGAACCTAAGTTTTAATAATGAAATTTTTTTTTTTTCAAATAAGGTATTTCTTGGAGTCTCTGGCCATTGTAGGTTATAATAAGGTCTTTGGTAGAATAAGGTTAGGAAGAAGTGGTAACAAGAAGTTGCTGGTGTCTCTGGGATAATTCACTTGTAGTCTGAAATTTTCGGATTCAAAGCTTATGAGAGTGAGGTGGGGATAGCTCTGAATTTTTCCTTTGGGGTGAAGTAGTGTGGGTTTCTAAAGAGGGAAAAATGATTTGTGATTATCTTCTATTATGAACAGTAACCCTTGGATAGTGAAACAAAATTGGAGAGCACAAAAATTAACTTGGTAAATGCTATCCAATAAAAATCAGAGAATTTATCATTGATTCAACTAAGATGTATTCTCCCCAACATGTGCGTGCATGCGCAAAGGAAACACAAGGGAGACTGAGGTTTGATTGCTCCTTTTAGAAGAATAGGAAATAACTTGGCAGACTGCCTGCCATCCAAGCCAAACTAGTCATTTGTAACTGCTTCAACAAAGAGTTACTTCTTGGCTATAAAAAAAGACTAACATTTACTTGTTTCCTTTCAAGTTAATTTTATCTCATATGTCCTATATTAGAAATCCTGGATTGATGAGAATACGTAAATGAAGTCTCATTTGCCTCTGACTACACCTAAATTGCAAAACTTACTGAGACAGATAAGATAGCAACCCAGTGAACTTAAATACAACCTGTTCAAGTAAAAAGATGGTGATCATTTAATGAAGAACTATTACCTCTGCTTCTTTGACTGGCTTACTCTATGGCCTTACGCTTCTAAAGAAGATGGTGGTTTTCTAAATATGAGGGCATGTGGATCAGCATGTCATATAATCTTCCCAGAGAGTCCATAAAATTGTCCTTTCTCTAGTGGTCACTTGATAGAATTCAATAACTGCAATGCCTTATCTTTCTTTATTGCCTTCTGAATGATGCATTGTCCCATATTACTTCATTTATATTTAATTTTTCTTTTGATATACCCCTACTATCTTCCAGAGATGCTTGAGTTGTGGTGTTTCTAATAAACTACATTTTGCTTGTGACACACTCTACTTTGAAGAGTGAATTTTGGATAATTTGTTGCTGATATTTACTTTCATGTATATGTTCAGATGCTATTTACAAAAACGCGTGCTCAATGTCTCAAGAGGTCCTGCAGTCCGTGCATTACGTGCTCAGACTGATAAAAGGGAATATGCCATAAAAATGAAAGATGTAGTAGAAAGGCAAGTTTAAATCCATAATATCTTACAGTTTTCTTTGTTATTTCCTGTATCTATGTATTGCTATAATCAGATTTCACATGGTGGTCTGTAAAAGTGTTGTTTTCTGTAAATAATGACCTTGTAAATGGCTAACTGTGCGAGCTATGTTTGTGCCCATTGGACTGCAGAAGAGTATGCAAATGCATATTATAAGTTACACTTCTCAAATTTCATATGCTTCTTTACATATGCACAATGCAGAGAACGTAATAGCAGCATGAAGCTATCTTCATATAACATTCACAAAAGAATACCAAGAGAAAGTAGATGTTCTGTTTCATAACTTGCAAATTATTTTTTACTATTTGAACATATATGATGTAAAACCCCAAATGCACTATTTTCATTTCTATTAATTAAAATTAATAATGCAAAAGGTTAATAGTTGTTCTACTTAAATTAATATCTGTCTGTCACAGGTTATCCCTTTCTTAATTTTGTAATTTGTAACCCTTGGTGAGCAAGGAGGAAAGACATACCAAAAGTTAAGGGCATGCACGTGTTGTTATGATTCTATTGTATGCTATATCTCGAACACCATACCAAAATACTCAACCGCTCCCATGGTTAACAACATGGAGGGGATTAACTGTTTGATTAAAAAAGTTTTTGCATATAACCATGATTTTTATCCTTTTATCTAGTTTTATGATGTCCTATTATCTTATATAATAGTTATCCATATCTTCCACATGTTTATGTTGATTCTTCTTTACTGTGTGCTTGAATAATTATTCATAGTTGCTTTCAGAATTGCTCCCATTGTCAGTCTTGAGTATAATTAGTAAGAAAGTAAGTAAAATGCAATCTCCGATCAGAGATTTCTCCTTACTCTTCAAGTTTGTGACAAGCACTAGGGCAAGGAGGGAGGGATATGAATCTGAACTCTCGTCGCTTACCTCATCAAATCTAATTTGGCCCATAGCTGCCTTATCTTTCTATCACATACCTTATGCATTTATTCTTGCTTATTACTTCCCATTACTTGACTTCATTTATTAATTCTTTTGCAGCACTCCTAACCTTTCTATTCGAGAGGCTATGGTGACAGATATTTTAGTAGGAAAGAATGACAATGTCGAAGGTGTTTGCACATTATTTGGAATGAATTTCTATGCTCCATCTGTTATTCTCACCACAGGAACTTTTATGAGTGGTAAAATTTGGGTCGGTAGGACTTCAATGCCTGCAGGAAGAGCTGGCGAGTCTGCATCACATGGACTAACTGAGAACTTGCAGCGCCTGGGTTTTGAAACTGATCAGTTGAAAACTGGAACTCCAGCCCGAGTGGACATTCGCACCATAGATTTCTCAGGATTAGAACCCCAGCATGGAGATGAAGAGGTCCTTCCACTTAAACCTATATGTAGGTTCTGTAGATTGAGTTTTGGTTCAAATAAACTTTTTTTTTTTTTGGCTCTGTGCTTTGAAATGATTTTGTCTTAACCCATCAGCATCATTGCATTAATATCACATGTTTACTATATATGAGAGTATATTCATGATCTTGATATATATTCAAAATGTTCTATTAATTTGCTACTTGGAGAATTATGTCCACTCGTCATAGGCTGAGCATGTTCCTTTTTATTTATACTCTGATTGCCTTGGTTGATAATATGCGCTTGAGCTTAGGCGATGATACAATCAATTGAGTCTCATTAGTCTCAACAAATTATATTTGTATTTTCCTCCAATGCTGAATAAAAATGCTATAGTTTGTAATTAGAATGTATCTTCATAATTGACAGGTCAGCTGGTTCAGTTTTGATCCTGACGTCCATATTGAAAGAGAACAAATGTGCTGCTATTTAACCCGTACTACAAGTAGCACTCACAAGATAATTAGAGATAACTTGCATGAAACTCCCACGTATGGAGGATGGGTTGATGCCAAAGGACCTAGATACTGCCCTTCCATTGAGGATAAGGTGTGTTTTCAAAAACATTTCACTTGCCACAACAAAATAAGAAGAGAAAATTGCTATCATGTTTTCTGTTATATAATTTTGAATTTTAGGCTAGGATGGTATTTTGGTCCTTTATGTTTATTTTTAAGTTTCATTTTGGTCCTCTGTGTTTCAAAAGTTTCATATTGGTTCTTTATGTTTCAAAATCTTACTATTACGATTCTTTTTCCATTAGATCCACGAGTCTATGTAATAGAGCTGATTGAATATTAGTTTCTCACGTGTAATTCTTAAACTGCCCTTATGCTTCCTCCCTTGTAGGCCATGTCGACCTTTTGGGTATTACATGTTGGATACTAATATTTAGTCAGCAACCATGTAGATAGGTCATGGCAGCATTTGAAAAATGATGTGTTAATTCCATTACATAAACTAACAAATTTAACAGAAAAAGGACTAGAATAGTAATATTTCGGAACATAGAGGATCAATATGAAACTTCTAGAACATAGAGAACCAAAATGAAACCTAAAGTAAACATAGAAGACCAAAATACCCTTTTGGCCTAAATTTTAATATTAGCATAGAACTGATTTTGTGAAAAGGTGAGGTCTGAAGCATCAACTGTGTTAAAATTATTTCTATTTTTGTTATAATAGAAAATATATTTTTACTTTTAGATTGTAAGGTTCCAAGACAAAGAGTCTCATCAGATATTTCTTGAACCAGAGGGACGACATGTGCCTGACCTCTATGTGCAGGTATTTTTTTTTTTAATTGTTTTAAATTTTCCATTCTTCTCTATGAATCATAACCTAAACTAACGAACTGCTGTAGTTCTATGTAGCTCTACTGATTATTATTTTAAATAAAATAAGAGCAAAAGTGACCATAGATTTGCAAGGAGTTTGGAACTGCCTATCTCTTAAGTATTAGCAAGATTGCAAGTTTCTCATACCTTTGTTTACTATTAAAATACTACTCATGATATGAAATAACTAACAAAGAGAGAGAAATAATGGAGATTTGTTGTCTCAAGGGACAAAGATGTGATAGATTGAATAGGAGGAAGCTGATGAGACTAAGGTAAATAGGAGAAATAGAAAGACAAGGAGTGACAGTTATTGGTGCTGGTTGGGTTGTAACCAACAACACAGTTGTAATTTACTGAGGTTATTGGGATCTTTTTAAGGATAAAATGCAGATGGCTGGAGGGGGGAAGATTCATGAGGGAGAGTCCTAGTCATTCAAGGTCTAGAGTTGTTTAGGAGTGACCTAGCCACTTGAAGGCCTAGGGATTATTTTCCAGTTCTGTCTTTCGTTGTCTTGTTCTGTAATAGAGTTGTTTTCTCAATAAAAGCTTCCATTTTGGCATCCTGTGTTCTTATTCTGGCTATCTTTCACATTGGGTTCCATCAGAAGCAAACGAATGAAAGATAAGGTTGGGGAAGTCAACAGTAATGTCTGAAACTAAATTAATAGCAATTAGGGGGGCGATGACTTTAGAAGAAAAGATAATCATGGCTAATATTTAGTTCTTGTATTAAGATAGAATCTCCCACCTAGTGGGATACCCACCTATTAGGATAAGGTTTTATTGTTGTTGTTGTTGTTGTAGTATTAAGATAGTATCTGTTAGCGATTTGACAAGCGCACCAATCGCACAAGTAATAAAGAGTGAGTTAGATATCATTCTCACGAGGACTAACTCGCTAATTACTCAAGAAATTCAATTGCATTAGTTAGACAAGCCATATTGGATTAAAGGCAGTTCTATTCAAAGAACTGGAAAAGAAATAAAATCATCAAAATAGAATACAATTAACAACGACTAACAAACAATTTGATTAAATTAATATAAGTAAAAGCCTAGAGTCATTAATCACTTTCTTCCATCCTAGAAATTATTAATTTCTCTCTTACACCTGTGATTCTAATTAATTATACATGATAATCTTAGGTTATCTTATGACTTAAAATAATTCTTCCGAATCTAAATTAAACTACTCAACTCCTACGCAATCCCTTACGTGGGCTAAGTCTAATACAAATCAGTTTAAAATTGATTAAACGAGATCAACTAATATCCCTATCATTTAACAAGTGAAATCCCTTAGGTTAATGTCACACACTCGTCTCTTTCAATCAGAGTTCTACTCTTACTTTGTGCAAACTATAAATTTGATCAAGTTCATAGCAAGCTCAAGGTAAATGAATGAAAAGACATGTATTGATTAAAAGAAATCACAAATACAGAGAAAGGAATAATCCCTAATCTGAAATTAGGTTCATAGCAACTCTAGAATGAGAGAATTAGCTACTCATGGCCTTAAAACTACATAAAACATTAAAAGATAGAGAAAACTCCATGAATCCAAGGTCGAGTTGACGGAAATCGAGCCTTGAGTGCTTCGAAATGGGATTCCTCCTCTTCCCTCTACAAAATCGGCGTCCTCTATCTTCCCCCGAACTTAGAAAAACCTAAAAAACCTTCCTTTCTGCTATTTAAACCAAGTTAGCGTGCTATAGATTTGCGAACCCTCGCTATAGCAGTGGAGGACAGAATGGCAGCTTCAGAAAACATTTGGCCCAGGAACCACCACTATAGCGGTGAAGATCCACCGCTATAGAGAAGATGGCTTCAAAAATGGAGAGTTCCAGTAAACCACCGCCATAGCGGTGTATGGGAGAGAGGCAGCTTCAACATCCTTAGAAATGCAGTTGCACAAGTCCTTCTTGTTGTATTAGCTCCACCCTAACTCAACCTACGTCAGAGAACAATAAATTGTTAATTATTAACAGAATCATGAAATCACTTGAAACAATCTAAACTCTAAGAAATCCTAAACTAATCAAAACTTGGGTTAAGAAATGCAAGTATAGGCAAGATAGAGATCAAAAGAGATGGTAAATAACACCTGAAATGGTGCTAAGTTGAAAACTCAATGGTATCTACATTGCTGGCAGAGAAATATAAGCCCCACTCACCTTCTAAATTGGGAATAGATGTTCACGATCAAGCTAATTTTTTAATGGTTCATCTGAACACTATTATTGTGACTTTAACCTAGGATCTCTACCCAAATTTTCACCCACCATGACTGCTTGAACCAAGCTGAGGAGGCATGATCAAACTAATTTTTGAGTCCTTATTTGCTTGCCATTTTAACTTGTTATGCTAATTGTTTTTCTTTTTTGATTTTACTCTTTTCGAGTATAATGTAAGATTGAAGTTCCTAGATTATCACATTTATCATGAGTTAGTACCTTATCGTAGTTGAATTATAGTTAATTGATCCCTAGAATACCACTTACATCAGATTAAAATGTACGTGGTTAACCTTTACTCTCTCATAGGGTTTTTCAACTGGTTTGCCAGAGAGACTACAGTTACCTTTGTTGAGAACTTTACCTGGACTTGAAAACTGTTCGATGCTGAGGCCTGCATATGCTGTCGAGTATGATTTTTTGCCTGCTCATCAATGTTCTAGGTCTCTTATGACAAAGAAAATAGAAGGGTTGTTCTTCTCTGGTCAGATAAATGGAACTACAGGCTATGAAGAAGCTGCGGCACAGGTATTTTTTCTAGTGCCTTTATGCTTCTAAATCTAATTTTTATTCTTTTATGTGGTCTCAGTTGTATCATGAGGAGAAGCAGTTTAACTCTTATTTGGGCATCCTGCTTGTCTAACAAGCCTTCTTCTTACAATATACAACTTTTTCTTCTGCAGGGCATAATTTCTGGCATCAATGCTGCTAGACATGCAGATAGTAAGTCACTCATTATTCTTGAAAGGGAGAGCAGTTATATAGGAACATTAATTGATGATCTAGTCACCAAGGACCTGCGAGAACCTTACCGTATGTTAACAAGGTATGCTAACTGAAATTATAATTTTCCTGCACATTGATGCATGTGTGTTGCATTCTTCGTTTGTTGATGATGACATATTTTAAAATTTGCCTTCTCTATATTAGCCGGTCAGAGCATCGGTTACTCTTGAGATCTGATAATGCTGATAGTCGTCTGACTCCTTTGGGTCGTGAAGTTGGGCTGATAGATGACAGACGCTGGAAATTGTACCAGGAGAAGCAGGCTCGGATTTCTGAGGAAAAGAAGCGATTGAAAAGTGTTAGAATTTCAGGTTCTTATCATTTACTTTTCTCGGATATTACCTCAATCTCGGATGCTGTTTCTATGGAAGAAGTTCATCTTAGCGTATGTTTGGTAGTTATTTTTTTTTTTCGTGTTTTTTGGGTTGGGGGAGGGGGGATGGGTAAGGAATCAAAGAAAAAGAGAAGGGAATGGAGGTCTAAATAAAAGAAAATTTATTTATCCTATTACATTTTAACAAATTTGTTGTTTTGTTAGTCATAATGGTTTAGTTTCTTACAAAGAAATTTCAGAAAGTTAATGATTAGGATAATAAACTAATTTATCCTTTAGTTCTCCCTCAAATTGGGGGAAACATGAAAGTTTATGGGTTTTGTAGAATTTTTTAGTTTAGTTGAAAATCTCTAATTTCCTTCCCCTCGTTAAAAAACTTCACAAGGGGAGATCTTTTCAGTAAAAGCTTTCCTTCCCCTCCCCTATTCCCCATCCAAGCATACCCCTGAGGAAAACAATTCGGTATTATTTTGCAAATAAAAACATTTATATCTTAATGTATGTTGATCCCAAAAATTGGAGTGGCGGAGATGAGGATGTTGCGTTGGATGTGTGGTCATACAAGAAGAGATAAGATCCGTAATGATCATATACGAGGTAGAGTTGGGGTGGCACCTATTGAGGAAAAAATGGTTGAAAATCGTTTAAGATGGTTTGGGCATGTGCAAAGGAGACCGTTGGAAGCGCCAGTTAGGAGAGTTGAGCAGATGGTTTGGAGCCCTATGAAAAAAGGTCGAGGAAGACCAAAAAGGACACTTAGAGAAATTATTGAACGGGATCTTTTAGTAAATGAGATATGTAAAGAATTGGTCATTGATAGAGCTCAATGGCGTCGTGCGATCCATGTAGCCAACCCCACTTAGTGGGATAAGGCTATGTTGTTGTTGTTGTTGTTGTATGTTGATCCCAAAAATTTGGGCAGCGTTACCATATCTTATGTATCCAACCTTGTCTCTTACTAAGTAAGCCTTTTTCTGTTATAAAAGAAAACTCATTATTTTGTTATTTTTTAACAATGACTGGTTGCCCTTATCAATTTTATTGCCAGGAGGGGATTTAGCTGCTGATATCAGTCGTGTGTCTGGTCAACCAGTGAAGGACTCCTCAACATTGGAGAGTCTTCTTAAGAAACCACACATACAATATGGAATCCTTGATAAGCATGGCTTTGGGAACAACAACTTATCAAGAATGGAGAAAGAATGTGTTGAAATTGATATTAAGTATGAGGGCTTCATCTTGCGTCAACAAAGCCAACTTCAACAGGTTTATGCTAAACATTCAATCAAAAGAATCTTGAAACCTTTAAATTTTTACACAATCTAGCATATCAGAGGGGTATTAAATGTCAAGTGACATAGTTGTGTCGGTTTACCCGTAGATGGTCGGTCAACAACATAGGCCACTTCCTGAAGACTTGGATTACTATGCAATGACAACTTTGTCTCTTGAAGCACGTGAAAAACTCTCCAAGGTCTGTAACGTACTAGTCTATCATTTTAAATATATGGGTTACTATTACGGGTAATGACATGGTTTTATAAACTAATATGCATCCTTGGATCCATAAGTTCACTCCACAAATTCCAATAACGAAGAAACAGTGATGAGAATGATGAACTTGTGTCTTTCTATTACTAAAAGTCTTGAGCTCAGTATTGATTATTTTATCAAGGTTATACTAATCTATTATTATAGGTGCAATATTTTTCATAGGACTAAACTAAAAAATATTATTTAAATGATTTCAGGTGAGGCCGCAAACCATTGGTCAGGCAAGCAGAGTAGGTGGGGTGAGCCCTGCTGATATCACTGCTCTCCTCATAGTGCTTGAATCCAATAGGAGGAAAGCTCAAGAACAGAGGAGATACCAAATGTTGAATGCCATTAGAGCAGATGTCCAGGAAGAGGTGCCTGAGGTAGTTCCTTTGACCGAAACAGTCAGCTCTGGTTAAGTTTCTTGTTCGGCCTTTCCATCGATTTTGAAACTGAGCTGTGCTATCAATGCATGGAGAAACTTTTGTCTGGGCCTAGTTAAGCCAAATCAAAAGTTCAAAAGTTGTCACACCATGTAAATTAAATTTGAGTTTTAAAATATATATGTATATATATATATATGTGTATGTTAGAGAAGTTAGAACGTGTTTACTTGTTTAATTGGTGGATAATTATTTTTGGAAGAAATGTTCAACTACTAAACTTGTTTGCACATAACACATAATGGTCAGCAAACGAGAATGATGCTTCGACTTCCTTTTGGAGACAATGAATTTACCTTTTGCCTTTGGGATGTCAAAACTAGACAACTCTAGTAATCGACCACCTGGCGAACGAAAGTAATGTCTATTTATAGTGATTGTTGTCAAGATCTATTTCTGGATCTTAATATCTTATGATCTTACGATATTGTAGATGAAAATTAATCCTGATTTCACTTAAGATCTACTTTGTAATAATATTGTGCAAAATCTAGATCCTATACGTAGGATTCTGTAGGATCTAGATTTTGCACGTAGGATCGATCCTGACATTTGTTTTTTTTTTTTACTTAGATTTTTGGTCAAAATTTATTTTGTCCAATTCTTTATATAAATTTATTTTTTACTTCGTTTAAGTCCTTAGTTTAAGAATATATTTTTTTATTTATCAAAATATCTCTTACAAATTTTTCAGTATGTTCACTTTAATCCATGTTCTTCATTTTCATGCTCTTTTCTCATGATTTGGTCTTCCAAATCAGTACATAATTTCATTTTTAGTTATGGTATGATTAAATTTATCATTTATACCAAAAAAAAATAGAAGAAATGAATTAAAATTCAAGTTTTAAAACTTACATTTTATTCACTTAGGTTCTTAGTTGAGTTTTGTTCAATTTTTTTATATAAACTAGTATTCTACTTCTTCTAGGTCCCTAGTTTAAGAATGTTTTTTTATTTGTCAAAACCATCCCTTACAAACTTTTTCTATTTATTCACTTTAGTTCTTATTCTTCACTTTTATACTTTTTTCTCACGGTTTGATCTTTCAAATTAGTCCAAATTTTATTTTTAGTCATAATATGATGGTTTTGTATTATATACAAAATTTAAGTTATTATATATATATATTTATATATTTTGGAATAGTATTTTGATAGGATCTTATAATCATCGATTCGATCCTACGATCAATATTTTCTGTGCCCTTTTACGATCCTGCATAAGATCCCGATCTTGACAACATTGTTTATAGTAAATAGTTAAACAAGAAGCAAAAGAACGTTCTATTATTTAGACCAAATTATTGAACAGCGTATTAGCATCACTATCAAAATAGGTTGGTTCACATTTTTAAACAGAATCAAATGTCCAAGTCTGTTCGTGTTAGTTTGTGAGTCAATTTTTTTTTAATTTAAATAATAGAATTTAAAATTATTAGTAAAAAAGTAAAATTGAGAGCTGATCTGTTGTGTCTAAAGTGTAGATTCATGAGGTAAGAAAGTAAAATTGCCCATTTTGTTGCCTGATGACAGTACAGCTGAGACTAACTGTAAATTTGACTATGATTCTTTGGAAAAATCGAGGTGCTGATGTAAATTTTGGATTGAAAGTAAGAATTATGGAATATATTTTGTGATGAGTTGTAAGTCTAATTAAAAATGAAATAAGTGTATAAAAAACAGGAACTGAATTGGAGCCGCCATTATTTTTTCAACCAAAAAGAAAAGTCACCAACTCACCATTATTATTTTCAAAGCCACATGTTTGTTTCGTTCATTTCTTCAATGGTGCTATTGTTTTAATTATTTTATATTGAAATATAATTTATACATACAAAATATTACTTCTTTAATATTTTTAAATAATTAATAATTTTATTTTTTATATATTTTTAAATTAATTATATTATATTTAAATTTAAAAAATGTATATTTATTTTAAAAAATTTCAAAAAATTTCATATTTAAATTTATTATAATTATTGAATATAATGTTATAAAATATAAAAATATAGTAAAGTGAAATTATTTGTATAATAAATACTATAATATAGTTATATAAATAAATTTATTTTTTTTAAAAGTGGGTCGGCCAATTTTTAACAGATTTAAAATTTGAAATTTAAGCACGTCTAAATTTGGGCGGGCCGAACTTTGGCTAGTGCTAGTGATTTAATTTTATCTTTATTCGTGGTCTGAATAAAAATTATAAGACCTATTTTATATTGTGAATTAGAAATACAAAAAACAATGCATTGGAGAATTATTTGTATATTTATCTGAACTTTTTGATGTTTTCTCTTTCTTCGAGGGGAATACGCTCCAAATTCAAAAGTTGGCATTCTTGAGTAAATTACCCATTTAGTCCCAAAAAAATATTATTTTTTTAATTTAATCTTTGAAAGATAAGTGTTTTTAGTTAATTTTAAAAAATTATATTTTTTTAATTTAATTATTTTTGTTATAAAATTACAAACTATATTATTGTTAAATTTTAAAATTTTATTACTAAAAATTACTTTGACAAAAAAAAAGAAAATAAAATAAAGTTAAGATAATTTTTTAAAAATTAAATTGAGACCATTAATATTTTATTTTTAAGAATTAAATTGAGAAAATTTTGATATTTTATAGATTAAATTAGTATTTTACTCTTCCTTTATTTAGCACGTTGTTATCACGTCCTTTCTCATTATCTAAAAAATCTATTATTTCCTTCCAAAATTTAGGTTAGCTTGCATGCATGAATGACTGTAATTCATATTTCAGTTTCACATCTCAAACCCCAACTTTCATATCCATAAATGGAACGCCGCTTCCCTCTCTCTTTCACCCTATTTGTTGGCAATTTCCATTCAACAACATACCGTTTTGTGTGTAGCCAAGCTTTTGAACTCTTCCCTTCATTTTAGAATACAATCATTCTGTAAATTCCACCCCTAATGGAACCTTCTCCTTCTCATACAATCAATCTGTAAATCCCAACTCGTGTCGATTAAAATGGACGACAATAAAGAGAACCCATGACCTGTACATCACGTATATGACCTTCTCTTCATCTTCTTCCGATACACCCATCAATGCCTGGCCAAGAATCTAGCAATGGGCGCACGTTCATATGGATCATCGCTTGTGTTTTGTTCATCTGCATCGTCGCCGGCGGCGTGTGCCTCGGGGCTTACATATTGCTCCCCGATGAACAGGTCGCATCTTGGGTTCCCGCGCTGGGGGTGACATTGGTTTGTCTTCCATGGGCGTTCTGGATCTTCACTTTCTTGTACAGAGTCCTTTCTCGCGCTTTCGGATTTAGGGTTAGCTTTGGGCAGGGAGGCGGAGGCGGAAATGCGAGGGAATCCGCCGCGATTGTAGACATTGAAGGTGCAAGTGGTCAAGCGAACCGTGACGGAAACTCCAGTGCGGCGTCGCGTGGCGGATTACAGAGGACATCGTCTGTCGCTTCTTCACACGAAAGCGAAGTGCCATTGGCGAAGTCGATGAATTCGTGATAGAATTATCGGGAAAGTTTGGCTGAGAATTTGTGAGTTCGTTCTCTCGAATCTTAATTTGGCTTTCTGCCCCTTCATGCAAGAATCCGATCACACTCCGTTTTCGGGGAACACAAATCGCCCATTCCTTTTCACATTTCGTTGATGCTCTGTTCTGGGTTGCGTGACCTGTGAGGTATATACACATACATACATATTACATAACGATGATCCTGCCTCAAATCCTCACCTTCAGGAATAGCTTTGTATACTAAACGAGGAATACATCAATATGAGAAGATTTCACCAGAAGTTTTTAGGAGACTCTTCTCTTGAACTGGGTTGTTCAGAGTTTGGGAATTCAATGATTTTATTGTCGTAGGCTTCAGATGATATGGTTGCTTGCTATGTTTTATTCGTTTTAATCCAACACTTGACTGACCCTGTATTCACTCTTCTCTTGTGTGTGTGTTTTTCTTTTTTAAATAACTGTTTGAGCATCGACATCTATTGCAATTTGCAAGGGACATGGATGGATGTTTTTATTGCTTTTTATTGAGTTAAACGTTGCTTCCAAACATGCATGTAAACTGTTAAAGCAGTAAGTGGAATCCGGATTTAATGATTTAGCCATTTCCTAAGTCATCTATTATAGAATAAATTGTTTATTCTCTTAATTAATATGTTTTAAATGTAATAGGATTATAAAAAATTAATAAAAAAATTATTTTTAAACTTCTTTTTAATTATTTTTTATTATGTTATTACATATAATGCTTGTTTAATTTATTTTTATCAATACTTATTATAATCATGTTCTCATAATTATTATTCATACTTACGTTGATATTCTAACTAAATAATAGAATATCCATGTCTAACTGAATAAAATTTTAGATATTATTATTTTATTTCATTAAAAATGATTTTCATTCTCCAACACCATTATATATAACAACATAATAAAAAGAATAACAAAATAATAATAAAAAATTTTAAATATATTTTTCAATTTTATTATTTTTTATAACTCTGTTGCATATAATAACATTAAATAAAATAATTAAAAAGAAGTTTAAAAATAATTTTGAATTTTATTATTTTTATAACCTTGTTACATTTAAAACATGTTAATTAAGAAAATAAATAACCAATTTTTTCAGAATATTATATGATTTAGAAAATAGTTAAGTTACTGAATCCGGATTCTAATATGTGATAACTTAGTAGCCATGTAGATAATTTAACAAATAATCTTACATTTAAACTTTTGCCTTGCCATACATTAGAGAGAAAAAAAAAAGGACATGCACTTATAAATTTGTTATCTCCTGAATTAAATGCAAACAAATCTCTTATTTGGTGCACGATATTAAGTAGAGTGTTTGGCGTGTGACGCTAAATAACGAAAATGAATTTGGATTAAATAAGATAACATAGCAGACAGCACAGAAAAGAAAAGAACTAAAACAGCTTTAAAGCAAAACTGGAAGTTCCTCTATCTGTAAAGTAACCCCAAAATTTTCTTCCTAGTCAGAAAATTTAATAATTTTGAGTATATTTTTATTTTTATTTTTAAAATTTCTCTTCTGCTTTAAAGAAAAGTTTTATTCTTTTAAATAGTGGAGCAAATTTAAGAATAAATCAAACACAATAAAAAATATGCAAAATATAAAACAATTAAAAATATTTTTTGTCAGAATTAAAAAATATTTTGATAAAACGGCACAAATTATTATTTTTTCATAAATAAGCCCAAACAGGCCCTAGGACCGGGCAGCCCATTCTTCTCCCTTTGCAACTTCTTGGTTTAGAAAATGACATAAAAGTTGTGTTAAAGAAAAAGAAATGTCAGACCAAAAGAATAAAATAAAAATGCTCAGGAAAGATAGAGGTATTTTTAAGTACAATTCAAGAGAACTGAAATGACTGAATGAGACCTCGAAATGACCTGCCCTACTGAACATAAATCCAGAAAAATAAGGACATTTTTGGTATTTCGCAGCCTCTATACCAGTATAACATAATTTTTGGACATGAGGATGGTAGTGAAATAATGAAATTGGCTTTGAGTTGCACATTTACGCACAGCCCGTTCTCCCCCACGAGAGCGTCCGTGTTCGCTTCTCGAAATTCATCCAAAATTCAAATATTCCAAGCAAAGCGGGAAGCTGAGGTCCATTGAACTGTAGACTGAAATAGAAATAGCCTTTTTGATCTTCATTCACACTCACCCTCTGGTCCTTCCTCTCCAAGTTCCTCCTTGTCTCTCTCTCGCATAGGAAATGGCGGAGAAAAGTGGCAAGAAACCATTGAGCCTCAACGACAGCCATTATCGATTCCTCCAAGACCTCTCTGCTCCTCCTAAGCCCTCGTCAAAGCCATCTGGTACCCTTTATATCTCTCTCTCATATTTTGCTGTTTCTTATAGGGTAAACAATACTTGGTTGGATTAGCATTTTCTTTGCTTGTTCTTTCGCAGATGACGAAGATAAGTCGTCCGCGGTAATGCTTCAAAGCCAAAGGCGACAAGGTGGCATATGTTTATCGAAGGACAGCAATAGCGAGGCGGATGATAGTATCCCCCGATTTTCTGCAATCACCGACTTCGATTCTCCGATTGGTATTCATCCATGCCTTTGTCTTTGGTACTTCTATTGCACGTATTCTTCATCTAAGTTGTTGCGTTGATCGTCTATTAGAGCATCGCTCGGCGGAAGACGAAAAGCCGATCAAGGTAGAAGGCCGACGCCATCTCTGTAAAGTCTCGCCGAAGGATAATAGTAAAGATCAGGGTCATAATATTCCCCAGTCTGAAGAACTGACTGACTTTGACACCCACAGTAAGCGGCTAAGCGCGCTTCCTCTGCGCCTCGCTTATATATATATATATATATATATATATATCTACATCTATGTCTATATCTATATATATTTATATATTACTGGGAACTAAATTGATCCATATTTGAATTTCAGAGGGGGAAAAGAAGACGAAGGTTAAAGTGGCAGGGCGACGCCGCCTATGCAAAGTGTCATATTCTGACGATGATAGTGCTGATAAAACGTTGCAGCATGATGAGTCAAAGCTTTCTGCCCTTGTGGATTTTGATTCTCCCCCTTTGCCATCGAAAAATGTAGTTGAGATTGATGAGGGTGGAGGTAGAAATGAAATTAGGGATATATTAAATGAGTTGAGCTCTAAGTTTGAGATTTTGTCAATTGAGAGGCCAAGAGTACCAAAATCAGTGCTGTTGGTTGAAGATTCTCCAGCATGTGTTAAGGGGAAGGAAACCTGGGAAGATCAGGCTGTTGATTATGCGAGTGCAGACTCTTCATTTTCACCGCAACAGGACCCCAGTGACAGTTCATCTGATGCAACTAAGAGTGCTGGTGGTGGTATTGAACTTGTAGAAGATGACTCAGACGATTCTGTTGAATTATTGGATCATTTTGACTCTAAGAATGTGAATTCTATAACTCTGAGTGGCCCGAATTCTACATACAAGTTACCAGGTAAAATTGCAAAAATGCTGTATCCACATCAGCGGGATGGCTTGAAGTGGCTCTGGTCTTTACATTGTCAGGGTAAGGGTGGAATCTTGGGAGATGACATGGGTTTGGGAAAGACAATGCAAGTAAGGAATGAACGATACAACGCCTAGCAATTTTGTTTTGCAATATCTGTAGTACGTGATTTATGAATATTGGGTTCTTCTTGCAGATATGTGGCTTTCTAGCTGGGTTATTTCATTCTCGTTTAATTAGAAGGGCATTGGTTGTGGCACCAAAAACCTTACTCTCACACTGGATCAAAGAATTGTCAGCTGTTGGCCTCTCTGAGAAGACAAGAGAGTGCGGTTGCCTGACTTTATTTCCTGAATAATTTCTCCATATTTATATGAATGCGTCTCTGCCATGAGAACAAAAATGACCAACTTATGGTTTGGTACAGATACTTTGGAACGTCTACAAAAGCCCGAGAATATGAGCTTCAATACATACTTCAGGTACCAGATATGTCTTAATCAAACTGATTATATAGAGAAAGTTAAATACATGCTCATGCATAGTAAGTCATGACAGGTTGGAGAAGGAAAGGAAACATCTTCTACTTTAGCTTCAAATTTGAACTTAAGATTTGGAAAATTGTAAATGTTTATGGTTGCAATGTCTTTTCAGTATTGATATGATTCAATGTAGTTCTCAACTCTTAAGCATTTAAATTTGTTTCAGTGTTATAATTTGATCCCAAGAGTTTCATGTAGTTCAAATATTAATGCTGTATACATATTTTAATCTTAAATATGGTGCTATTTGGATGTTTATGATTTCATAGTTGCTATTTCTTGTCTTACCATTTAGGATAAAGGCGTTCTTCTCACAACATACGATATTGTTCGGAACAATTCTAAGTCACTACGGGGGGATCATCAAGCTGATGACGATGAAAATGAAGACAGCCCCATATGGGATTATATGATACTTGATGAAGTAAGAATGAGTTTGCCTATTGTGAAACCTACTTAATGTTGGTTTGTCTAGTGCATCACACGTTTACTGTGCCCACAATTTAGATTTAATCTTTATTTTACAGCCTCCTTTTCCTGTATAGGCTTGTTCTGTATATTCCCGAAAATGCTTGTGCCTATTGCTAGTCTTTCTTCATAATAGAATATCCTTGTCTGAGTACTCTCTTCTGAACTCTAGAGGTTTTTTAGCTTACCCCTTATGAATGGGTTTTGTAATGCAATTGGAAGTTAGGGTCTCTTTTTTGGGAAATAGGGAATTCATAGTTTCATACAAATATTACTTTTCGAAATTAGGGTACAGAGGGCTCATGTGTGTGGTGTTTGTCTTCTGCGCTAAATTCTGTCATCTAATTTACGTTGACCCAAAATTTTGCAGAATGTATTGCAAAGGTGTGATTTTTTTGTTAATTAAACTGCTCTTAATCATAGGGCCATCTTATAAAGAATCCAAGCACGCAGAGAGCTAAAAGTTTGCTTGAGATACCAAGTGCCCATCGCATTGTCATTAGTGGCACACCATTGCAAAATAATCTTAAGGTATTTTGATGAAAATTGGTTTGGTTTTATAATGAATGTATTTTTAGAATATAGTATCTGCTTTGGTTTTTGTAACTTTAATGTATATTCTAGTACCCTGTTGAACTATTTTCATACGTAAAACTTTCTAACAGGAGCTGTGGGCCTTGTTCAATTTCTGTTGCCCTGAGTTGCTAGGTGATAAGAAATGGTAATAATCTTTTTCACATTGTGTCATGGTGCAGCTAAGTTTCTCAGTGTTAACTGTTAGAATTTTAATATCTCAGGTTTAAAGAAAAATTTGAGTCAGCCATACTTCGTGGAAATGAAAAGAAAGCTTCTGACAGAGAGAAGCGTGTTGGTTCTTCTGTTGCAAAGGTAGTGATATTTGTGCTCCAAAATCTGACTCGTAAGGGTTTAGCTTGGGTCTTGCATTCAGTTATTACTAATGATGAGAGTAATATGATATGATTATATTTGCTTTGGATTTTACCCCTTTAATGTTCTCCCTTTCTTCCCACCCTTGTTATGTTAAAGATGTCTTTGCTTTGTCTGTCTTTGTCTGTATATTCCATTGGAGTTAGATATTGTCGCAAATGCTTTTTGACTGTTCATACTAATATGTCTTGTCAGATGCACTCTCCTCATATGATCTTTTAAAACAAAAAATTCAGCATATCTGTTCATAATTAATAGTATGCCTTGAATTGCAAGAAAGTACCAAAATTAGCATATGTTAAGCTGATGATCTCTTTTGATTGAACACCTAACTTATATGATCAGAGTTTTTTTGTGTGTTGGTGGCACTATCTTTCTGCAGTCTATGCAGTCATTAGTCGTGTTTGTTTTATGAGTTTTCTTCTCTCTATTACTTTGGTTATGTCTTTTATACAACAAAATACCTTACATGTATATCATTGTATCATGTCATGGCCACTCATACCTTATCAATTAATAACAACAACAACAACAACAACAACATAGCCTTATCCCACTAAGTGGGGTCGGCTACATGGATCGCACGACGCCATTGAGCTCTATCAATGACCAACTCTTTAGATATCTCATTTACTAAAAGATCCCGTTCAATAATTTCTCTAAGTGTCCTTTTTGGTCTTCCTCGACCTTTTTTCATAGGGCTCCAAACTATCTGCTCAACTCTCCTAACTGGCGCTTCCAACGGTCTCCTTTGCACATGCCCAAACCATCTTAAACGATTTTCAACCATTTTTTCCTCAATAGGTGCCACCCCAACTCTACCTCGTATATGATCATTACGGATCTTATCTCTTCGTGTATGACCACACATCCAACGCAACATCCTCATCTCCGCCACTCCAATTTTATGTTCTTGTTGTCCTTTCATTGCCCAACATTCACTCCCATATAAAATCGCTGGTCTTATAGCAGTACGATAAAACTTTCCTTTGAGTTTATCAATTAATAACAAATTTCTTATAATGACTGAGCAAGATTATTGGTACCTTATCAGGAGCTAAGAGATTGTATTCAGCCTTACTTTTTAAGAAGACTGAAGAGTGAGGTTTTTAATCAAGATGATAAGAGTACAACTGCAAAACTATCTCAGAAACAAGAGATCATTGTGTGGCTTCGATTGACCAGTATTCAGGTAAGATGCAAAATTCATTGTTTCATATTTTATCGCGAGGTGATTTTGTTTTGAGAACTTTGTAGTTTATCTCCTGTCTCATGTAGCGACATCTCTACGAAGCATTTCTGAGGAGTGAGATTGTTCTTTCAGCATTCGATGGCTCACCACTAGCTGCACTTACGGTAATTTTTGTAATATAATTTTTATTTTTCTTTCTTTCTTGTTAGTTTTCCCATCCTCTCTAATTGTTTTTTTCCTCATTTGTCAGTCTTTCAAAAAGATTTGTTTCGTTTGCTCAAATATTTGTCCTCTTCGAATTTATAACAAAAATCTTCTAACTGAATCAGATTTTGAAGAAAATATGTGATCATCCACTTCTGTTGACAAAGCGAGCAGCTGAAGATGTGTTGGAAGGGATGGATTCAATGCTAAAGCCAGAAGAGGTTAACGTTGCAGAGAAATTGGCTATGCACATAGCAGATGTTGCCGAAACAGATAAATTCAAAGCTGAGCATGACGTCTCGTGCAAAATATCTTTCATAATGTCATTATTGGTGAGTTCTAAATTCAAGAACTTGATACTTTGTTATATCAATTATTTGTAGTTTGTATAAAGTATTAATGATATATGTTTTTAGGATAATCTGATTCCAGAAGGGCATCGTGTGCTTATTTTCTCTCAAACTCGCAAGATGCTTAATCTTATTCAGGTTGGTTCAGAATTTAATTGCTTTATTAAGTTTATTACAATTGTGTTCACTGTCATCAATAGAAGAGACAAACATTTGGTTTAAGACGTTGCTTTAATTTTTTACCGCAATTTTTTGAATTTACTCGTAATGACTTGAAGTTTTCTTCTTTTATGCATTACAATTTACTTTCATCATATTCTTCTTTTAGGTTAATTTAAAGTTGACTAATACCATTTGCAGGACTCCCTATCATCTGAAGGTTATGAATTTTTACGCATTGATGGAACAACGAAAGCCAGTGACAGAATAAGGATTGTTAATGTAAGTGTTTTGTATTATCAAATAATCATTTTTTATGCAATTTTTTCTTATTTAATTATATTTTGATGTCAGGATTTCCAAGAAGGTCTTGCAGCTCCCATATTTCTGTTGACATCTCAAGTTGGTGGCTTAGGGCTAACACTTACTAGTGCAGATCGTGTGATTGTGGTTGATCCTGCTTGGAACCCAAGGTGCATCTTTAAGTGTTCCTTTCCCCTGACTTTTTAACTGATGATCTTTCCTTTAAGATTTTTATAAACTATTGTTTACATAATTAATTTAATCAGAACTTTAATTTAATTAATCATACAATTAAAAAACAGGAAGATGCTCCTGAATCTAGTATACTAGTTCAGAATTACCATAATTTTTGTAGTGGCTGCAAAATAGTTTACTAATTTTGGCTTCCTCTCTATATCTTTTTACTTCTACTATTGTAGTCTCTAGAAAAAATTCTGTGGGATTTTTACGTCCTAAATTCTATGTAATCAAATGGAATTGAATATGCATGCCCTTTGATAGATTATTCATGTCTGGCGCCACTTTGATCATGATAGTCTAACATTAGCTCAGTAAGTGGAATTCAGCCAAATCCATCTGGATAACCCCGTAAGACCATTGTGGATCTAGCTGTGCTCTGTAGTTCATTATTTATTTTCTTAAATGTTGGTTTGGCATGGGTAAATGACTTGACCTTTGTAATTACTGCTTTTCCCCTGATTTGCATTTTGTTCTTCCCAAGAAAAGTATTAAAAATGTGGCTGTCAAATAACTGTAACAACAATATGTTTCTTGGCAGCACGGATAACCAAAGTGTTGATCGTGCATATCGCATTGGTCAAAAGAAAGATGTTATTGTGTACAGATTAATGACATGTGGAACTGTTGAAGAAAAGATATACAGGAAGCAGGTAAATTTCACCCCTTTTTTCTTTTTCTTTTTTGCGATTATTAATATAAAGCAATAAGGGGGAAAATATTATTGCTTCAGATGTAGTTTTGATTGAATTTCATTTTGTCAGAAATAGTTGGTAGATCTTGATTGAATCCCTTTGAACCTTGAATTATGTCATTTATAGATATATAAGGGGGGATTGTTTAAAACAGCAACAGAGCATAAAGAACAAATTCGGTATTTCAGCCAGCAGGTATGAGTTTAGTATACGTGTTTTTTGTTTCTTAGAAGTACGTTATTGCATCTTTGACAAAGTTGGGATGTACTATACTAATTTTTTATTCATCCCTTTCAGGATCTTAGAGAGCTTTTCAGTCTCCCAAAAGAGGGCTTTGATGTATCTGTTACTCAGAAGCAATTAGATGAGGAGCATGATTGCCAAGATACATTGTACGAGTTTGTAACTTTGAAAGCTATGATATGATTAATCTTTTTCAACAGAATGCATGCTTATCCTTTAATAGTTCAAGCTTTCAACTACATTTGATTTCTCATGCGTGGACTTAAGGATAACTAATTTCCTGTTAAACCTACCATTAATTTTTCGGCCTCTTTTAATTTATAAATGACATATATAATGTGATTATGTATGGACTATGGACTTTAATGAAAGCTAGCAATAAGTTTTGAACTATATTTTATTTCCATTTTAATTGGTTCACTATTCCCCTGTTGCTTTGCACCCAATCGATCATTCTGTTTGAATCTTTCGCATTGTGCCTTTGTATATATATATATCCAATTGAAGATACTTCTTTCGTCAGCCTGTTTGATGTTTGAAGAATATGATGAAGTATTTTATAAATTCTATTTATTTCTGATTTTCAACTCAATATTTGCGTTGTTTAGGGGTGACTCTTTTAAAGCACACATAGCGTTCTTGAAACGTCAAGGCATAGCTGGAGTTAGTCACCACAGCTTACTCTTCTCCAAAACAGCACCAGTTCAGGCTGCGCTTGAGGATGATGAAGTGACAAGGTAATGATTCATGGTTATAGGATTTTTTTCTTCCCATGATTCCAGTATACTAAAAGTATTGCTGAAATTTTCCTAATGCGCTGGGATGTCACAATTTTTTTTTTCCCCAAAAAATGTACTATTGAAATGTGAGAAACGACCATACTAGGATGCACTTGTCTGGAAGTTGTATTTATTAAACCTAATGCTGTTTTTATTTGTTTGCAGGAATCCAGGGATTAGATATGTTGGAAATTCAGCATCCACTTCTTTTGAACGTATCACTGATGGGTAATGATACTGTCATCACAAGGAATTCTTTATTTGCCCTTTTTCCCCCATTTGTAATCTGACGATTTCATAATATTTTCAGAGCTGAGTTTGCTTTTAATCCAAAGGAAGTCAAAATGAGCAAAAAGGGTTCTTCTCCAAGCAGTGTTGGTAAATTGACTGAGTCCGAAATCAGGGATAAAATCAAACGGATTTCTCAGACACTAGCAAATAAGGTATTCATGTCCTTAATGATTTAGTATGACTAGCAATCGTAGTGCAGTGAGAATTGGCTGGCTCATTCCAACTTCATAATCTGAAATGAGTCTATTATTTAGTCTTTAGGGCTTTTTTGTTTTGGTCTGAAGTTATAAGGGCTGAGGTGGCCAAATTTTGCTGCTATGTTGCTTGCTGTTCAAGTGATAAGTTCTGAATGCAAATTTGGGTAATTCTGGAATAAATTCTCTTTATGGAAAATTAGTACTCAAGCAAAACAAAATATAAGGTGGGAGGATTCCTTTGCTAAAGTCAAATCATGTCGTTGTGTGGTTTACAATGAAATAGTTTCCAACTGATGCCTCCCTTCCCCTCCTGTATAAACCTATGCAGGCGATGATTTCTAGATTACCTGATGGAGGAGAAAAACTGCAGCAGCGGCTTGTTGAACTGAATTTAGATCTTACCAAATTGAAGATGGCAGAAGGAATCGAAGTTGATTTGGATAATATAACTCGGGAATTCCAAAGGGTAATGAATGTGTAGTTTATTGGTGGAGAACTTGAAATTGATTAGACCGTTCTCAGAGGATTGGTTGGTGGGCTGAAAAATGGATGAGGTTTTTTTGGGTGATACTGATGTAGGATGGTCTCATTTTGCATTTTTCCTAACGGTGACGAATTCTTAGTCACCTTGTAAACATACGTGTTAATAGATTTTCATGCATAATAGTTGAAATTGCCGTTGGACTGTTTTTATTGACAACTGAGAAAGATGCTACCTAAGGCTGACTGTTCCATGGAGTACTTAGCATGTGGAAGATTTCATACGATTCAGGCGAACATGATTGGCGTACAAGGCTACAATTATTTCTACGTTGAATGATGATAGATGTCGCAAATAAATGCGTTTACGGTTTGGGAGTTGGATTTTGAGGTCTTAAAAGTTTAATGTTAAAGAGCAAGCTTGTTAAAAAAAATAAATAAATAAAGTTAAGCATTAATGGTAGTTTTCTAAATATATAATACCTAGCCTATGCTCTATGTAATGCACAGATATTTATTGCTTCAGTTAATATATAATTGATTTGTATGTATATATATTTGATTTGCATGTTTTATAAATACAAATACGATGTTATTGTTAAAAATTTAAAATCGAATCAACTACAAAAAATAATTGTAGTTGAAGAAAACTATTTTATATTACTGAATACTTCCTTATATACAATAGTTGTAGTAGAGTTTGTACACTTATTTTTAGGGTCAAGTGTTAGGATTTTCAACTTCTTTTTGCTTCTCACTCTTAAAATTGCAACATATAGTTGACCATGTGTAAATAAAGGATTGGGTAGATATAATCTAACGTTAGAGAGAGATTGATTTTGGCTCTTATTATTGGTAATTGCAAAACAAACGGTGTCATTGTTATAGGAAATTACCTCCTCTTGAGTTTGAAAGGTAATCTTGAATTAGACAATGTTATTGTTAATTGTGGAATTAGAACTTCTCCAATATTGTCACTAGATATAAGTTTGCCTTCTATGACATGATCTTCCAATTTATTTATTAGAAGTCTTGTGTCATTGAATAGCCCCATGAATTTATCAATATTCTTCAAAAGAATGATTGGAATTCCAACTTTCAACTTTAATTCATGATTCGGCAATTTTGATAATTTAATGTTGTTAAGAAATTTCGTTGTGTAGAGATTATCATTGCTGTCCACGTTAACATCAGCCTTGCAAACATTATTAGAGTTGTAATAAATTTTTTCCTCATCAGGGATTAAAGATAACATATGCTCATTGATTGAATCTATATTGTTAAGAATAGGAGTGAGAATTTCTCTTCCTTTAAAATATGACAAAATTCCCAAGTTCTGTTGAAGACATGGATATGTAGTCTCAATAATAGATAAGATAGGATCAGTGACATCCTTAAGCAAAAAACATTTTGGGATTGTTATTGTTGCCTCATCATAATTATTTTCATTTATGATACCTTCTCCTAGTTACAAGATCCATTGAAAGAATTTACTGATTTCTATATTATTGCTAAGTTGTAGACGCATGTTTTGTGGAAGTCTCAAGACACTACAATATTCTCAAAGGTAAAAGCATTTAAGGTTGACAACACAATCTCTTGTCGTGTGCCTTTTGGGATTACAAGAAGCATCTGTCTGAAGTCACCTCTAAATACTACAACTTTACATCCAAATGTCCGATTTTCACTATTAGGATCTAAAGAATGTAAAATATCTCTAGAAATTCTACCAACTGCTTTAAAACATAATTTATTAATCATTGGAGCTTCATTCCAGATAATTAACTTTGTCTTTGAAATCAGATTCTCAACCTCACTATTCTGTTTGATATTACATGTAGAATCTTCATTTATTTCAAAAGGAATATGAAATTGTGAATGAGCAGTTCGACCCCCTAGTAGAAGAAGTGATGCAATTCCCCTGGAAGCCACATTTAAGACAATCATACTTTTCGATCACAAACGTACAAAAAGTGTTCTCCATAAATAAGTTTTAACTGTACCTCCATAGCCATAGACATAAAAAGGACTACCAACATTTGATCCAACAACACTCATCACTTTATCATAAATGATGTTATGATCAAAGTCCGAGGATCCAATAAGATTTAGGTGCTCTTCTGCTAGTGACTGTCTATTATAATTTAATTCCTAAAAAATGAACTTGTTCAATGATCGGTGATTATTTTTCATTTCACATTGAGGCATGGAATTGAAATCAGCAAGTATTCTTCTATTTATCTCTAATATATTATTGATTTCTATCAATGTATAATTCTTTAATTGATCTTCTGATATGATCAAATCTGCATGCAATGAATGGAAATTCAAAGTGTAAATTAGTATATAGTAAATAATATTGAAGTTAAGAAAATATAACACAAATGATTACTATATTGATAAAAAAAAATCTTACCATAGTGGCCTAGCATTGACTTTTGCTTGTTTAATATGTCATTTGACATAAGTATCCATGTTTTCTCCTAAATAAATTCAGGTCTAGAGAGTGTATTTGACCATAATAAAGAACAGAATAATCTTCTGAGATAGAAGGATGATGTAAATATACTTGCCTCTTTAATACCTTGAACATATTCTTCGTTATCATCTAGTAGACTGAGTGCATAACATGTTTCCTTGAAAGTTGCATATGTGATACCATTAACAGTTCTAATATCATCATAACACATTGGACTTTTAACAATATTTGGAAGAGTTCTTAGATAATGAAATTTTCCACTTCCAGGATTGTGTAAAAAGTCTACCAATTAAATAGTCTGACTTTCTTGGAACCCACTCTTTGGAATCAAGTTTGAAAACAAACTTTTTTTGGGAATCAGCATAACATAATGTCCTTGCATCATCATATATTTTGTTAGCATCAAGCCATGCATGAAATTTTGTTCTGCTATTTGAACCTCTTTGAAGCACAAGATCTAATGGTTCTTCATCAAAAAATATAATTAATTGCTCATTCGACAAATGAAATGATAGCTTTTCTACTGATGGATCTCTATAATTAATATCAAAACCAAATATTCTCTAAACATATTCATATGGAGATAGGTATCTATAATCATAAAATATTTTAATTTTATCTCTTGTTTCATTGTCTTGATTTGTACCATTATGATGGTGAAAAGTCGCCCTAACTCTGTCATGACCTTTATTGATATATTTAAACAGATATTTAATAAACCTTGACAGGTTACATCATTCGACATTGATGTGTGCATTGTATTTCAATAATAAACATGAAATGAATAGAATGACATATCTATTGTTAAGAGATATACCATTTTTTTCAACTGTTACACCATTATCTGACTTTTGTAGCATGAATATCCATCCTCATCAATTGTTGTAGTAATGTTAAATGGTTTTGGAAAATGCTTTGAACATTTTCCATTCACCATACATGGAGAGTTTGGTTTTGCAATACCATGGACCATGCATAATCAAATTAACCACGGTTTAAAATAGTATTGGATTCCTCTTTTTGCCTAGTATTTCAACATTAATAACTCTATTTATATCTTCAGGTGTGATATGCCTATCATCTTTGTGTCAAAAAAGAAGAATATGTGCATAAGACAAACCTCGTTTTTGAAATTCAATAGTATACAATGCTAAATAGATAAGAAAAAAAAATATAGTAAATAGATTGTGTACAATATATATATATATAAGATTATTAAATAACAATCAAAATTAAAGTCCTTATAATAGTACATGTAACAACTCTTCCAAAATGTTGTTTCTTCTTAAGATTACGAATAAGTTGATCATGTTTGATCTTGAAAATACGACAAATAATGTTAGACCTATCTTTTGGAGCAACATCATTATTCACAACAAACTTGCAAATTTCTAGCCATTTCGGATTATATGTGAAAGTTATGAAAAGATATGGAAATCCAGCCCATCTACAAATAGCCATAGCATTATGATAATTTTGGATTGTATATCTTGCCCCACTAATAAAAGAGGTTTCCCTAAACAGGTTGAATTTGTTTCTCCTTTTAAGAGAGCTTCTACAATGCTATAAATGTCTAATCTTAGTTTCTTTTGATTATGTTGAATAAAAAGTAATCTCTCAGATTCAACGATTGAAAGTGCATCAACAAATTACTGAAACATTTGCCTGTAACTACAAATGTCTGCGCTTTATTTATTCTATCTGGGATTGAAAAAGCAAAGGACTGCCTTATTGTAAGTCATTTACACTTAGCAGAAGGTGCTAAATTTATAGTGCTTAAAGATACATCCTCTCTGTAGTCATCTTCACCATGTGGAAACAATAATGGATATTGTAAAGGTAATATGAAAGATGTAGTTCACTTATATTTTGAAGCAATCTAGTTTTATATTGGACAATAATATCCCACTCATGTGTAGACATGTCAATACACTTATTATTAAAGCTGCAACTTCAAAGCACATTGATAAGTTAACTACCTTTCCATCTTTATTCCTACAATGTAAGAGACGAATAGTTAGATTTGATGGACAATCAACAATCAATGTCTTTTGCCATTAAATATGATTGTCTTATCAAGCATGTCTTTCAATGTTTGGATAATTTTAGCATCCAAACGATTATTATCTTTTGACTTTTTTTTTAAAAAAAAGACATCGAAACAAAATTAAGTTAAAAGAGATATAACATTGGAAAATAAAGTAAAATAAAAACCAAGCTATTTCACAACTAATTTGTATTATTAAAATATTGTACCTCAATGATAACATCATGTTTGAGATTTCTTTGTCAATATCATATATGTATAATTGACCCAATTTCGGCATTGTTCCATCATGCGGAAGCAAACTCTATATCATATGCAAATTTTGTCCTTGCATCTTAAAAACATATGGATCTTTTGTACAATTAATGTCATTGTTAACTTTTCCTTCCATTGAAGTAAAAGCAAATATCATATTATACTTCCTATCTCGCAAAAATGCTTGGCACAAGGATCATTAATTTAAACAACTCATTTGGAGGATCTCGTGGGAGTGGTAGTTAAACTTTTCCTTGTATACAACAAAGGATAAACTTTGGATTTCTTGTCTTGATGTTCTTTTTAGATCGTTCTTCATATCACATTTCAACTCCACCAAATTCACAAGTAAAAAATGATCTCCAATATTCCAATATACTGAAAGAACATGAATGAAAATAAATATATCAATTAAAATAGAAAATATAATGTAAATAAAAAATATTATAAATATTATATACCTTCTTCAAATCTTTCTATATTATTATTTCCAAAATCAATGGTATTTGTTATCATCAAACTTCGTATAGAATCTACTGGAGTGGAATTAAGTATAACTGCAAATGACATATCATTTATATGTAAGGTAGATGAACAACAAAAATATAACTGTAACTGGATAAAGAACTCAATTAAATTTCATTTGAAAAAAATACAGTATCACCACCGTGATTCAAAAAATATTTTAACAAATTAAGTAAGCACTCCAATATTATAACATAGTTAAAATGTTTGAATATAAACGTTCATGTAGAATTTGAATATACAATTGAAAATTAAATACAATACCTAGGCATTGGAAATGTGTTGATGTCTCATTTCTTCTTCCAACATTTTCAATTGAATTCCTTGAATCTTCAATTAAATGAGAAATAAGAAATTCAGTGATAAAGAACTTATGTGAATACACATATTAATTCTCTATTATTTATAATAAATATTAATGTGTACATTATTAAATGAACTATTACTTGTAATGCAATGTCGGCTATGCCAACTTTTTTTTTTTAAATCTTTTCGAATTAATACTGGATATTGGTGTTGTTTCTTTTTTCTTATCTTGAAACTCTAAGAGAATCAGTAATGTTAAAAATTGAAATATAGTATAATATTATTTATAGCATTAAAAAAAGTCATTTACCGTTATTGACTTCTGCAAACACAACTTGTACTGAATTGCAATTTACTAAACTTGAAGTATTGTTTAATGAATTTATTGATGATATTGAATTTATAGGAGACTTTGAATAATTTAGAAGATAGACATATTGATTGTAAAACAAAGACCGAACTAATAATTAAATTATATAAGTGTGAAGTATAAACTTTTACTATGTATTTGTGTTTTTTTTAAGCTTGAATTAGGTATTTGCTGCAGTATAATTGAACCAGACTTTCCATAGTACCTCATATTTGATTATTCATTTTCTATTTGTAGCAAATATAATACATTATATAAGGGTATAATTAAACAAATTATCCAATAAATATTGAATTTTGAATAATTTAATATCAATTTGCACCTTATTAAAGTGCATGCCAAGATAACCTTTGTTACATTGTTTTCTGTGTAATTGTTTTGTTGCCCTTTAACCAATGCTGTAACTCTGTCGTCTTTCTCTTCTAGAGTCTTGTAACACTATGAAATTATTAATATCAAGGACTTTAATTTGTTTATAATATTATTCATATCATTGTCAACTATAATTGTTTACCATTAGTGATGTTTGCAAATAGAACGTTTCCTGATTTACAATTAACTATTTATTCAGTGGTGCTAAATGAATGTTGAGATGGTTTTGAATAAACATTATATCCTTAATATTTTAGTAAATAGAAATGTTGATGATAAGAGAAAGATTTATATATTAACTAAATTATATGTGTGACAAAATTAAAACCTTTGCCATCTGTTTGTGTTGTTTGTACAATTGAAGAAGGTCTGTGTTGCAGTATAATCGAACCAAACTTTCCATAGTATCCCAAACTTGATTGTTCATTTTCTATTAAAATAGATATTATGCTTTATAGAACAATATGATTTAACAAAATACTCAATAAATATTACATGTTGAATCATTGAATATTAATGTATATGTTATTACTAAATAAATATTACCTATGTTGGAAGGTTGGATGTGTGATTGTTTTTGTATTATTTTGGATCTAACTTGAGATATTGATCTTCTTTCTCTTCTAGTGTTTTGTAATCCTGTGAGGATGATTACTCTTAAAGACTTGAAGTTGATTGTAATATTATGTATAGCATTTTTGAAAGTTATTGTTTATCATTTGTGATGTTTGCAAGCTCAATTTGTCTAGAATTGCAATTTACTAAAGCAAAAGCAGTGTTTAATGAACCTTGAGATGGAATAGGATAAACATGAGACACTGAATAAAATATAAGATAGACATGTCAATGGTAAGACAAAAATATAAATAATGCTAAATATATACATGAGAAGGAAAAACTTTTATTATGTATTTGTGTTCTCTCTACACGTGTAGTAAGTGTTTGCTACAGTATTATTGAACCAAACTTCCCATAGTAACTCAAGTTTGATTGTTCATTTTCTGCTGTGGGAAAATATTTCACTTAATAAAACAATGAAATTATGCATGTCATGTTTAGTTGTTTATTGAAAAAGATTTTCATATTTCTAAAAAATATGAAGAATTTTAAAATGAATTTTTGATTCGACATAACACAAAAGAAATATTAAATGTGTATAAATATCAATACTTAGTTTCATCTTTCTAAAAAATCTTAAGGTATTTAAAATGAATATATGATTTGATAAAAGACAAAAGAAATATTAAATGTGTATAAATATCAATACTTTAGTTTGATATTTCTAAAAAATCTTAAGGATTTTAAAATAAATTTTTATTTGATAAAACTTAATATTAGTATGTTGAAACAAAATAATAAATAATAATCATATCAATTTAAAAATACTACATAAACAAAAATAATACTCTTTGTTATATGAAATCTATGTGATTTAAAAAAAAATTAAAAGTATAAAAAATTAAAATTAGTTATATTTTAAATTACTAAAAATAATTTTAAATTTTTGTAGTAAATTATTTAAAAAAATTCACATAAAAATCTTTCATATATACATTCTTCTAAAAAAATAATATATATTATACATTTTATAATATTATATATATATATATATATATTTGATGTATAATTTTTTTCTATGTATTTATATTCTTTTAATATTGATATTACTATATTGAAAACAAAATCATAAATAATAACTCTATGAATTTAAAAATATTACATAAGTTCTTTCTAATTTAAAACAATTTTATATAGATCGAATTAGGGAAATCTTCTCTATTTTTTTAAAAATAATACAGTATATGATTTTTTAAAAATATATATTTGTTAATATATAAAAAAAATACAACTTCAGCCATTAAAGGTGTACTTGATAGGTTCAAACACACTATATTTGTGCTCGAGAGGTGTGGTCAAGAGTTAGCCTCTCGAGCACACATAATGTGCTCTAGAGCCTCTTGAACTGCTGTTTATTAAATGTGTATAAATTCAATACTAAAAGTGAATGGAATATAATAAATTATTAGTAAAAAATATATATTGTCAAATATATAAAAGCTCACTTCAAAATAAAAAGATAAGCTTAATATTGATATCGGCATTTGCATTGTAATTCAAACTAATATAGTTCTTAACCGAATGAATAAATAAATTAATTGTTGATTTATTTTGAACGGATTATAAATACTTTATTATGTAGTCCTAGATATACAGAAAATTAATACATAACCTAAAGGTAAAAAAAAATGAGCATTTCATTAAAAAAATTAATCAAAATACTAATATGAAATTTCATTATATTTTAAGTTATCAATAAACAAATATAAAGAGCAAGACAAATAAGTTAACGACTTTAGGATTAGATTTGAAATCAATTGTAAAGTACTCACCATGGTTCTCCAAAAGAGGGATCATTTATCTCTTTGGCGCCATAACAAAAGTGAAAAACAAAAAAATAGAAGGGCTCCAATCCCAATAAATAAAAGACTAATCTACAAATTGAATGGTCCTTGTGGTGATCCACAACAATAGTTTATCACCCATCACATTCTTCCAAGATTGCTAAACCAATAAAATTAAAGGAATGGATTATGGATACATAAATCACTGTCTTTAAATAATGCATTATCTTTACAAAATTAGTCAGAATTCTTTTAAAAAATTTATTTAGCAAGATCAATAAATGTAAAGCAATAACAATATAAGATAAATAGGGTTATGTAATTGAATGGTCCTTGTGGTGATCCACAACAGTAGTTTATGACCAATCACATTCTTCCAAGATGGCTAAACCAATAAAATAATGATAAAGGAATGGATTATGAATCCATAAATCATTATGTTTAAATAATGCATTATCTTTACAAAATTAGTCAAAATTCTTTTAAAAACTTTATTTAGCAAGATCAATAAATGTAAAGCAATAACAACATAAGATAATAGGGTTATGTTAAAGGTAAGAATTTAAGCATTAGAAATATAATTGCATTTCATATATAATGCCATAAGATTATTATAAAATACACCCAGGCATAGAAAAAATAGTCTTAGGTCTGCCAAAATATCTCAGATTCAAAGTTTATTGTAACGTTCCAATTTTAAATTTATTACTAGATAAATTAGTGTTTGAAGGACTATTATGAATATATATATATATATATATATATATATATATATATTTGTAGAGAGGAAAAAGTTTAATTGGAAAATGAAGTGACTCTACCATAATTAAAATTTAGAGAGAATAAATTAGGAGAAATAATTTTAGATAACAAATTGAAATTTTTTCTTGATGACCAAGGACCCATTCTGCAAAGGCTAAAGAATTGAAGGGGACTTTTTAGCATTTTGGTCAAGGCAAAATATTGATGAAAGTGTAGAACATGCTACGTGAACCTTCTTTTTCTTACCTTGCCAAAAACCATGGACCAATGAGGGATGACCACACATCACCCATCCACCTTAGCTTTCTCCCATCCATGTGGCACCACCAAAGCTCTCCATATGCAACATGTTGATGCTCTCGGCCAGCATGGAAGTTAGAGCACATGATGAAAGGATTTGAGCACATGATGAAAGGATTTGAGCACATGAGCTTTCAGCCACACTCCATCATGGCAACAACAAACCATGCTTTCCATGTTAAGGACAAGAAAGAGAGAAAGCTGAAAAGTTAGTGTGGGAAAGTGCATAACTCTCGGCCAAGAACAGAGAACACGCTGCTGCACTTGAAACCGTGGGAAGTTGGGTAATATGTCTTCTGGTTTGGCAGCCACATGTATTTAGAGGAAGTCAAGAGAGGGAGAAGTTTTATGCAGTAAAAACGTGGAGTGTTTACTGCATAAACCCGTAACCTACACCATGTGAAAGTAGGGAACCATTCAAGTGAAGTTCCTGTAGTAAATCCATTGAATCCTTGATGAGTTGTATGTGTGTGAAATAAACAAAAGAAAACTTAGAAATCTGATATGTTTCTCTACTGTACAGCCATGTAAAGCACGTTCAGGTTATATAGGAGCCCTTAGCTTCATTTCTTGGCTATACTAAGAGAGAACCCGAGAGAGAGAACAAGAGAAAAGTGGTGAGTCTCTATTTTACTGCAGCAAACCGAGAGTAAGGGAGAAACCGCGAGAGAGGATGAAGCTTCAAACTAGTAAGCTTCCTTAAGATTTTAAAGAGCCACCTTTGGGCAACTTTGGTGCTGACCAAAGGACTATCTTAGCAGTGGATTTGAGGTCCAAAGCACACCTTCACAGCAGCAAAAACAATAACAGGAAAGTGCAGAAAAATTTAGAGAGAAAGTAAGCTTGGAGTTTCTAGTAACCTTTAAATCCTTTCTTTTAGCTATGCATGTGTTTTAGAAATGATTAAACATGTCTTAGAGAGTCTGTAGATGAGTTTGGGAGAGCCATGCATCAAGAAGAATGGAAAAACATGGAAGTTAGATGCGTGCATGCATGATAGGGACTAAACTGAATAAAATCAAAAGTTTGTAGGAGTAGCTATACTTTTGGAACAAGATATATTTGTGACCTATAAACTTAGATGAAACTAAATATTGTCTTAGATCATGAAAAAGATAAGGGAAAAATAATTACTGAGGACCTAAGGGAATAAAATGAGAAGTTGTAGGGAGAGAGCAAAATTTCTGAAAATGTCCAGATTTAATATATATAAGATTTTAACTAAAATTTGATAAATTTTATCAAATTTTGAAAGTTATTTATATGATTAAAGTTTACATTAAGGACCAAAGTGAATTAACTCAAAGTTTCTGAAGAAAAAGGAAATAGGGTGGAATTTGGGAAATAAATTAGAAGAATTTTAGCTAGTTATAATTATCTGAATTTGGGACTATAAATGGGATTATAGATATTACGTAATTAATTTTTAAGGCACAAAATTTAATTAATTATGAAATAGTAATTTTAATCTCTTCCCTATTAGGATATTTTTAGCTAATTATATTTATTTAAATTTGGAATTAGAAATAAGATTGTGAATAATACGTAATTAGTATTTAGTGCATAGAAATTGCATTTTAAAAAATGGAATAGTATTTTTAAGTATTCCATATTAGGATTTTAATAATTAATTTATTTTACCAGCATCTTGGAATAATTTCAAGCTGAATCAGTACAGGACAGTAATTCTAGGTTGTAATACCCGTTAATTTCAGAATATAATTCGCTTAATAGTATTTTAGAATTTTACAACGTTACCTTAGTTATTTATTTTGGTCATTTTTAATTTTCATATTTAATTGTTCTCTTTGAATATTATTTATGAAAATTGAGTTAAATGACTGGACTGAATATTTGCACCATGTGGGATATATTCTAAAAATGGTGAAGTTCATGAAAAAGTGGTATAAGAATGATCAATTAGTCCATTTATTGTAAATTGACTGGATGGGTTTGGATGTTGGGTTATGGATACCCATGGGTTATTCAATAACCCATTAGAAATATTTAATATAAAGTTTCAATAGTACCCCCTCATTTTTCTCACGCAACCGAAGCAGCTGATATTCGTTTTCTCTCTCAGTTCTTCATCTTCTTCTCAAATCCTTTCCTTGATCTTCAGAATTTCGATTATTTGTTCGGTTCAAAAGCTTTGTAAGGATTAAAGGTAAGATTTAATCTCATTATTTTCCTTAAATTTCAGTTTATGTAGAAGATCAGAGGAGGTTTTGTTCTTGAAGATTTTGATGATAATTCATGAATCTCAGTTGTTTTAGAAGTTATATTTGAGTTATAATCGGTTAAAAGAGTTGAGATTCTGGTTTTGAATCAAAAGAAAGGAAAGGATGAATTTTTGAAAGATTTTTCTGCAAAACTCGAGTTACTGTAGCGACCAGAAATTTCGGGAAAATCTGGAAATTTTTCTTCGAGTTACTGTAGCAGTTACTGTAGTGTCGGCAGTCAACGGTACTGTAGCAGTCAACGTTACTGTAGCAAACCGTCACTGTAGCGAACCGTAATGTAGCGAACCGTTATTGTAGCAATCAGAAAATTTTGCGTATTTTCGTGATTTTGCTTCCTTTCTTATGTTTCCTTGTAATATATTTTACTAAGAAATTTTCCTACATAAATTCTAGTGTGGAACAAGGTAAACTTGGACAAACATCAAGGTGAGTGAATAACCTTGCTAAGCTAATTTGATATTACTAGTCAAAGTACAATATAAGTCTCATTTACAATATTATTTGGATAATAAGCAATCAATTTTTCATATGGGAGTATATGATGATCGGTAGAAATAAGAGTATGTGGAAATTATTTTATTTCATGGCAATTGTACTATGTGATAAATTCTCACTATCTTATTAATGAGTAAAGATCTACAGGATCTAGTACACTAGTTGAAAGGGTTAGAGTCCCATACTACTCAGTGCATATCTATGAAACCTATACACGAGTTGAAAGGGTTAGAGTCTCATACTACTCGGTGTATATCTATGAAATCTTATTCACGAGTTTGAAAGGGTTAGAGTCCCATACTACTCGGTGTATACCTATGAGATCTTATTCACGAGTTTAAAAGGGTTAGAGTCTCATACTACTCGGTGTATATCTATGAAATCTTATTCATGAGTTTGAAAGGGTTAGAGTCCCATACTACTCGATGTATAAGACAATTAATTATATGAGTAAATGTGGTATTTGTACTTTTGATATTTTATATAGTACAGTTATTTACTTACTGAGTTTTTAAATAAACTCACACTCCCTATGATTATTTTTTTTCAGATACAGAAAACAAAGAAGAAGAGTATCCGTTTGAAGATTAGAAGCCCCTTGGGATTATTCTCTATTTCTGTCTGATGGGATACCAGTACTTATTAATGTGGATACTAGGAACGCTCTGTACTTTCTATAGGTCTCCTAGGCTTGCGATGAGATAAAAATATCAGACTATGTATGTCTATATTTGCTTATCAGATGAATATAATTCTGTAGTGTGGAATGAATGACTAAGGTTGAATGTAAAACCTTACAAAATATATGTAAATATCGTATGTTTGAGAATTTTATCAAATGAGTAGTATCTTTTCACATGTTCAATTTTTGGGATGTGACATAGGTAGCCAGTTACATTTCATAAAAGCGTTGTTCATATATTTTAAAATTGTTTTATATTGAAAATGATTTGTTGATGAATTATGTGATATTCGACTCTATGCATTGTTATGTATGTATATGTATTATTATGATACTCATGTGCTAAGGCAGTGTACGCCAAGCATCTGGGGTACGATGGTATGCGCCAGTATAAGACTTGCCATGGTTAAGGTGGAAGTAACTATGTATGACGATGTTAGTGTCAATCTTGCTGACCTTTGGCCACAGGGTATAATTAGACCTTGGTGGTAGGCACTGAGAATAGTGATGACCCTTGGCACCACTTAAGGTGAAACGGACTCTGGTGGTACTAAGACCCAAGGATAATCTCTACATGACAGTGGCCTAGATGAGCTAAACTGAATTATGAATAGAGTTATGAACTTGCTTTTATGACTGAGAATGGTTCTTGTTTTCAAGATTAACTATTGTCTACTGAGATTTCTATATCTCAAGATTTTGTACTGTATTAACCATTTTCCAGGTACAAGTCAAGATGGAAATAGCGAGGTTGCAGCAGGGAGTCAGTAGCTGTAACCTAAATTTTATGGTCATTATAAAATAATTAACCTCTAATGATGTGTGTGTATATATATATAATGGCAGTGATGTAAAACCTATGTGGATTTCGAGGTTTTATCTAATGATAATAACACCGGTTCCTATTTGTTCTTAGTTACGGATTTATGATCTTTCTAATTTTGAAGGTTTTAAAAAAAGGCTTAATTATTCTATGAGGAACCTTATTTTTTAAATCTATTAGACTGGAGATAGTCTCAAACGATTTTAAGGTGTTACATTTATACCCAAAGGTAATATTTCAAAGGTAGTAGAACATTTCTTTCCAAAAACTACTTACATTCCACAATACAGAAAACTAAATAGGAAGGTCCCAATAAGTACAACTTAAATTGAACAAAATGAACAAAACATAAAAATAATATAATGAATTATTAGTTACTAAGTATTTCTCTTCTTATACGTTAGTGATTATAATGAATTATTTTCCTTGGTGACATAATTTCCAACTCTAAAAGAAGCAATTTGTAGACTCAAATAAATTACAAAAAAAAGGAAAAATAATTTGTAATATTTTTAACAAAATATTTTCAACTTACACATTAGAAATTACAATATGAGACACTTCCTCACATTTTGACATTCTAAAATGTTGAAATAAAGTCATATAAAGTGCAGTACCAAGGAAAACCATGGTCCTTCATATTATCTGCTCATTGCCATTCTTGTTAGTATTATCATTAGGATATGGGACTGCTCTAGCAATTAGCAAAGTGAAGTCATCAGTGACACAAATAGGCTGAAAAAAAACTTGGAAAATTGTAAAGCGAATACATCGGCATCCAAGAGTTCTCATTCCTTGTGGCTAAATCGCAAGTCCACAACTCTTTAGTATAAGGTCCATCAAAGATCATATTGTAAAATAGAAGGCCAACTTTTTCACAGTGTAAGACTAACTTGTAGTTGACATTAATGATATCTTTTGGAATCTTCATCTCTCCAAATTTATTGGCAAATTTATCAAATACAATTAAGTACTGGACATGTCAGAAAGGGGTTCATTAATATTAAATGCCCAAACATAGTAGTTATCCAATGACAAAGTTTCACTAGAAATAAAATCTTTGTCAATACCCCAAGGTTGTGCATCCATTCAAGTACAAGTTTTAACAATATATTTGGTCCACCAAATCCTTTTGCGATCCATAGGATTAATGTAGAGAGGCATGACCTCAAATGACTATGTATATTTTTTAATACCCAAAAGCATGCAAATATGCTTTAAAAAAAACATCAATAAGCAAGGTGGAATAAATGAAGGATAATTTTTTTAAAACAAAAATTATGTGAAAACTAAACACTTACCGTGAGGAACATGATTAATTTATAGTCTTCAGTGTCAATGAAATCCAAAGTGACTGGATTGAAGATGGTCAACACATGCTTGAATCCAGAGAAGGCCCTCCTTATGCATATTAATCCATTTTCAGAACCTATGAAGTTGACAAACAACTCCATTGAAGTAATGTAAGGAATATTAACATTAAAGAGCATCATTATGATAAGGTCTAGGATGTAAATCTTAGTTGTGATTTTTTCATCTTCACATGAAAGCTATGAAAGTATTAGCCAAGTTGGCGTAATGTTGTCATTGTTCTTGTGATTAGAGGTAAAAGCTTTGCTCTTCACATAGCGATACCACAAGTTGCACACAACTGACGATGGCACCAATTCTTCGCAATTTAATCTCCCGAATATATTAAAGATCAAGTCAAGTCTTGGGGGAGATCCATCAATGTCTTTAGTTCAAGTTCCATGGTTACTTTTGGACAAAGAAATAAGATAGAAACATCCAGAGCAAATAATGGGCAAACTCACAAATAACTTTAGGAACTAAGTAAGCTTAAATGACTTTACATGTAATATACCTTGCATATGCATGTATATATACAACATTTCAAATAAAAAAGAAATTATATTTTGCTGTTTCAATTACTCTCCTGTTAATATTTTCAAAACATATTTGGAGTCTTCTAAAATTCTTTAATACAAATATATACATGTAGGATAAGAACAAAAATAGGATTCTGATTCTGAAGGAAGAAATAAGCTAGAACCATGGAGAATAAATAATGTCAGAATAGAATACAAGCAAGCAATGTATATAGGTGGTACAAAATTTCAAAATACTTTACATGCTATATACCTTACACATATTATACATTATAAAAACAACAAGCAAATGATGTCTTGATGTTTATAAATATCTTTTGTTAATATATCATAACATGCAAGTTCATAACAACACATATTAAACTGATGTTGGGCATAAGACATAAAAAAAATAGGATACTATAATTTACGTGACATTTAAATTGCAGATTGCATGAATAGAAAACATATAGTAAAAAACTAAGATTTAAAAATATAAGTGGGAAATTATAAGTCATAATTATGAAACTTCAAAATGTTACGTGAAAGAGAGAATATTTTGAAATGCCAGAACCTCAAGGTTAGGGGTCCAAAAAAAAAAAATGAAAGGTATTTCGTTTTGATAACCCGACAAACACAATGTAAAAACAACACATACGCAGGAGAAAATCAAGTTGCTATCTGGAAGAGATACTGAGTGCTCAAGGGTGAGATTAGTTCCTGAAGAACAGACCAATATATAGACGACTCAAGTGCCACTTCTCATCTCATATTAAATTTTTTGGAATATTAAAAAATAAAAAGTCAAATCATGTAAAAAAATAATAACATTGAATTCTACAATTCCAAAGGTAATTATGATACATACATTAATTATGATAGATAAGATATTTAAATCTATAAATCATAAATTGAATAATTTTTATCTTACTTTGAATAATCTTTAAATTTTATAACCTTGATAAATACAAATATCAAGAAATTCATATATGATATATATAAATATCATATAAATTCAAAAAATATATCACCAATTACCATTAAGATAAATACTAATATGAATAAATTAATAAAATATAAAATTAATACAGAATAAAATCGTATATATACATGTATGATATATGACATATAAAAACTTGTTCAATTCAAAGATTCATAAGAAATATATTAAATATACAATATATAATTCAAACATATGTTAATTTTAATCATGATTGCACAATTTGAATATATCACTTATGCACATATCTCGAATAAACTGATGAAGAGCGAAGACTCTTTCACTTAACTGATGTTTGTCATGAGGTCATGTTAACTGTGTTTTACTGAGTTTTTAGTATACAAGCTATGTAAATCTCCAGAAAAGAAACATTCAGACATACAAGGTGAAAATTGCAAGAACATTGGTGCTGATCTTTATTTTGCTTGTTTCAACACAATTTAAGAAAAAATTGATTATCTAATTAAAAACAATTCAATAAAAATATATTTTTAAATCTATTACTAATTAAATCAATAACAAAAAATACACTAAGTGGATTAAAACAGTTTAATAATTCCAATAGAAATTTTAAAAAGAAATTGATAATTGGGAAAATTGAATGTAACCTTTTTTTTTTAATTTTTTTCAACTGAGTTCCAATTCACTTAATCTGTTCTCTCTCTTTTTTTTTTTTTCCTTATAATCTGGACAAATATATTTGAACTAAATATATATTTTCCCAAGCAAGCAGTTGGGAAATGAGGAGCCAAAAATCATTATGTTTCTTTCATGGTTTCTGTACTTTCTCATAGTTTACAATTAGTATTGTGACCCGTGCGATACACATGTAATTTACAACTCTAAAAACTTTCATAACTTGTAAAAATAATAATAATAATTGATTGACAGCAAACATATAGTGGTTGGCATAAAAGACAAACATTTTATAATATCTACATCCAATATCAATAAAAAAATCAAATTATCCAAACAACGAAAATATTTCTCTAATGCAAATACGCTTTCAATACTTTTCAAATACAATATCCTTAATTTGAAAAGAAGGAAATAAAATAAAATAAGTTAACGAATGACATAAAATTACTTTGAACTAATATAATATTATTATGGAAAAGACCATAATAAGTTTATTTACAACTAATAGAGATTTCTAAAAACTTATTTATACACTACATTTATAGTGGTTGAATTGGGGAGTATAAGAATATTCAATCACTTTCTATTCTTTACTATTGGAATAGTAACATAAATCTGACCATGACTAAAGACTAGAGTTGCTAAATGTAAACCAACATAGTGATTACCCTTGACTTTTATTAATTATCATCAAACTATAAATTATCTCATGCGAAGCTTGAAAGGAAGTCTAGCATCTGATGCAGTAAGAACCTGTAATACTCGCCAAATTCGAGAATATGTACTTGAGGGTGTTAGGGTAATTATAACAGTAAAAATTATGGATCTAGTTGATCATTTTATTTTTCCATATTTAATTTAATTCTTTGAATATTATTATGGAATTTATGTGAAATGACTAGATTAGGTGTTTTAATGATGTATGATGTTTTTTCAGTGAATTGTGGAATTTGTACGAGAGGAACTTAATTTAATTAATTTGTGAATTAATTATGTAATTTTCCTTTTTTGGGTCAAGTGGATTTTGGACATTGGGGTATGGGTACCCATGGGTCAACATATAACCCATTTACCTTTTACTTAAGTCTTCTCTCTCCCTTTTTCGATCTTCCACGTTCTCTATATCATAAGCAAGAAGAGAAAAACTCTTACATCATTCTCTCTTGTCGAATCCAGTCCCTTCTCCCATTTCCTTCGGTGGTTCCTTTTTTTTTTTTAAGTTACTTTCTTGTTCACCAGAGTTGCTAGGCAAGAGGTAAGCTCCATATTCCTTCTCTTCCTCCTTTGTTGGTGCTAGCTGATGCCCTGGAGGGAATGAGTGATATATGGGTTACTGAGTTGAAATGAGTCCTTTTAGCTTTTTTTTTTTTTTCTAGTCTTCTTGCTGGTGTGGTGAGATATAACTGAAATAAAGGAAAGGAGGGATCCATGGGAGAGAAAGAGTAAAAAAAGGTCTGAGGAAGTAGAATTTTGGGTTTAGGTTATTTGTTGGTTTTGGGTTTTGTGTTTTGAAGATGGTAAATAAGAGTTGAGGGATGGTAAATGATGATTAAGAGACTTCAAATTTGAATCTTTTGATCGCATATGTGTTGGAACCAAAAATTAGTTTATGAAATGAAAAATAGAGAGAAGACAATTCTGCAGAATTCTTATCTTGTTTTCCATCGCTGCAGCGATAGAGTTAGGGTGGTGGTCATTGTAGCAATCATTTTGGTCACTACAGCGACAGGGCATCAGAGAGCAAAGCTCTCTATTAGTTTAGTCGCTACAGAGATAAAATCTATCGCTGCAACGATGGTTTGAGGAACATGTGGTCACTACAAGGACAAGGGATCCAAGAACAATGCTCTCTAGAGGTCTCATCACTACAACAATGGACCTATTGCTACAGCAACGGGAAGCTCAACAACTTTTTTTTTTAATTTTGTTTTTAATTTGTTTCTTTACTTATATTTCCTTGTGGTCTCTTTCTTAGGAGCTTTTACTCCTACCATCTCTCATAGCTTCTAGAGAGGAAGGTAAAGTTGGGCAAATATGAAGGTGAGTGGGTGATCTTGCTACTAGATTTTGTTAAAACTTACTCAAGTATAATATAAATTTCATTCAAGACAAAAAGGATGTAAATAAGTAAAATTCCTCTAGTTAGTGGTGTTAACTAGACTTTTGAATTTTATTGATTTTATGAATTGTTGGTTATTTATATTGTGTAATGTTTGTGTGGAAAAATGTATGCAGAGGAGAAATTATGGGAATGTCAACCTGTAAGCATAAACTTAGTAGTAGTCTGGGAATAGTTGAGTTCCTTATGGACAAACCTCGAGAATTTAAAGTTTAAGGGTAGGTGGATCCTTAGCATACTTGCATTGAGAGGCGACTCAATGAGATATATGTGAGAATGTAAACTCACAAGAGGACAACATGCCGTTGTGACATATTATACTTATGTGTATTTTATTCATGACTAATTGTGCTTATTTTTATATTTTTTTTCTAGATTTGGCAGTGATCCTGGTATTTGTACTTGGCCTTAATTTATTTGTACAGTCATTTGCTCACTAAGTTTGATAAATTCACACCCTCTGTATTTATTTTTTTCAAATACGAAGGTCAAGCAAGAGGATTATTTGCTGGAGACTTAGCGGTATTTGAAGCAATTCTCTAATTTTGATTGGTAGGTTCTTAGAACCAAATTTTGGGAAAGTCTATGAAAATGCTTTATAGTCTAATAGGTCACCTGGCTTGGGTAATGCTTTGGACATTCAGCTGTAATTTACTATTTGTACATGTTAACTGAATTTCCGTTGTCATGGAACATAAAAACATATGTGTATGTTTTAAAGAAATTTTATGAGCATGAATAGTTTGTTGAATAATTGTGGATATTTAGAACTATTCATGCTTTATTCATGTGCCCAATTTCTAGGGCATCACAGATCCATCCTAGGTATCATTACTTTTTTCTCAATTGCCTTTCCAGCAATAATATCAGCCTCGATAACATATTTCCTTAACCTTGTGATAATTAATCTTGCAAAAACCCATGACTTTTATCAATATTTATAAGCAGCATAATAGGGGTTCTAACTTTTAATTTGAACTCATGGTTAGGAACACCAGAGAGCTTGACACTATTAAGAAACTCTGATGTATACAAATCATCAATATTGTTAGAAGTAGCATCATTTTTGCATATACTATCAAAGCTATAATATGTTTTCTTCTCCTCTTGGAAGTAAGTAAAACATGTAATCGTTTACATCATTAACATCATTTAATCTAGGGGCAATGATAACTCTTTCTTGAAAGTAGGAAATATTATGCATATTCTCCAACAAATTTGGATCTGTTGTCATAACAATAGATGATATTGCATTATCAACATCCTTTATAAGTATATCATCTGAAATGGTAATAACAGACTCACCAATATTAATAGTGAGAATCATAAAAATGGTAAAAAAAAATCAATTATTCTTATTATACTGATCCACCGAAATTCATTTGATACAATTAAAGAGTATATTATAATTGATAGGTTAAGAATTTATTTTTTGGTCTATTGACTTCAATGATAAATAGGGATTATATTTTTTTATGGAAACATTTGAGTAATCTTGTCAAATAAACTTCGGTGAATATATGAGAGAATAAGAGAAATATTTACTATGCTTTATAGTTTTGAGAAAAATTTAATATTATTTCTATGTTGATAGGTAAAAATTTGATCTAACATTTAAGATATAAATTCAAATAAAATTAAATTAAAATAAGTAAATTTTTATAAAAATAATAATAAATAATAAATCTATATAATAAAATATAATAAAAAATCATTCTAGATGTTAGCTTACAAATAGTGACTATAGTTTTTTATGAAATGATTGAGTAATCTTGTATTATCAACTTCAATGAATATAGGAGAGGATTCGGAAAATATTTACTATGCTTTATAGTTTTGGGAAAAAATTAATATTATCCCTATTTTGATAGGTAAATAATTTGATCTAACATTTAAGATATAAATTCAAATACAATTAAAATTAAAATAAGTAAATTTTTATAAAAAAATCGTAATAAATCTATATAATAAAATATAAACAAAAAAATTCCAAATGTTAGCTCACAAATAGTGATTATAGATTTTTATGGAAATGTTTGAGTAATCTTATATCATCAACTTCAATGAATATAGGATAGAATTAGGGAAATATTTACTATAGTTTTGATAAAAAATTAATATTATCTCTATTTTGATAGGTAAATAATTTGATTTAACATTTAAGAAATAAATTCAAATACAATTAAAAATTAAACTAAGTAAATTTTTATAAAAAATCGTAACAAATCTATATAATAAAATGTAAACAAAAAAATTCCATATGTTAGCTCACAAACAGTGATTATAGTTTTTTATGGAAACGTTTGAATAATCTTGAATCATCAACTTCAATGAATTTAGGAGAGAATTAGAAAAATATTTTCTATGCTCTATAGTTTTGAGAAAAATTTAATATTATTTTAATAGGTAAATAATTTGATCTAACATTTAAGATGTAAATTCAAATTCAATTAAAAATTAAACTAAGTACATTTTTATAAAAAATCGTAATAAATCAATATAATAAAATATAAACAAAAATCATTCTAAATGTAAGCTCACAAATAATGATTATAGTCTTGAGTAATCTTGTATCATCAACTTTAGTGAATATAGGAGAGAATTAGGGAAATATTTACTATGCTTTATAGTTTTGAGAAAAATTTAATATTATATCTATTTTGATAGGTAAATAATTTGGTCTAACATTTAAGATATAAATTCAAATACAATCAAAAATTAAACTAAGTAAATTTTTATAAAAAAGCGTAATAAATCTATATAATAAAATATAAACAAAAATCATTCTAAATGTTAGCTTACAAATAGTTATTATAATTTTTTATGGAAACTTTTGAATAATCTTATGTCATCAACTTCAATGAATATAGCAGAGAATTAGGGAAATATTTACTATGCTTTATAGTTTTGAGAAAAATTTATTATTATCTCTATTTTGATAGGTAAATAATTTGATCTAACATTTAAGATATAAATTCAAATACAATTAAAAAATTAAACTAAGTAAATGTTTATAAAAAATCATAATAAATCTATATAATAAAATATAAACAAAAATCATTCTAAATGTTAGCTCAAAAATCATAATAAAATATACTCTTCAATTATGTATTTAATATATTTCTCTATAATTATGTATCAATTCAATATATCTGAAATTTTATATTTGAAATTCAATATATTTGAAAACAATAAAAATTATTAGGTTAATGAATATATAAAAATGTTAATTTAAGTAGATTTTTCATTTTAAATTATAATATAATGTATTATAATTTGATAAAATACAATCATAGAATCTATTTAAATTATTTAATATTTAATTAGATATATTATTACAATATTATACTTTATATTGTAAAAAATATATTATATAATTATATGCTAAAATTATGTAGTAATTATATAGTAATGATTTATAATAATTTATATCATTTATATTTATAAAATTTATATTATAAGCTAAATAGTCAATTGTATATATTAATACACAGACAATATTAGACACATTAGCAAATTTACCCAAATATACATTAAAAGAGATAAAGTTAAAATACCATAATTTAAAATAACTAATGGGAATACAATCTTAAAGAGTATCGTATTAATTGATATAAAACTCAACAAATCAAAAAATGATGTTTTAGATTAATTATATTATTAATAATTTATATTATTATTTATATAATTAATTTTATATTTACTATAATTATTTATAAAAGAATATGCTATAATTATGTAGTAACGATTTATAACAATTTATAAATTATACTATTCGTACAAAATAATAAAAAATCAAAGCAACACAGGGAATTTATTGATTAGAATAATGTCCTAAGTAAAATATATAGCACAATATCTACTCATCAATTTTTTCAATATTCACGACTTTCTTAACGTTAGAAGACATATGAAAGGCACTTGAATCATCATTATTTTTGTTGTCTTCATCAAAAGGCCTTTTCATGGGTGTAATAGAATATGAAGTGTTTCCATCTTCAGATTCTGAAACATTTGAGCTACATCCCTACACAACATGATATAAATAATTAAAGTGAATAAAAAAATAAAATCAAGAAGCAACATGCACATATAAAAAAAAACATAATAATTCAATTTTATAAACCTTCCATGAGTTACTTGCAATGTTGCTATATAAGTCTCTATTATAAGACTGACTTGTTTTAAAACCAATGACACATTGTCTTAGTAGGTTAGTGTCATCTGTCAAACAAGTAATCAAATAGACTGAATTGATGCCTCTAACATTACATGAATCTACACTAACTCTAAATAAAAACCTCTTTCAACAAACATATTCAACTTTTTCAGGGTCTGAGCAACATCACCAGACTCCTATACAACACAGAAAAAATCACATTACAATAAAATCTATAAAAGATCGAAAAATAAAAAAGAATAATCAATAATGAAGGAGTTACTACTAACCAAATAAACACATTCCAGAAGCTCTTTTGCACTTTATTGCAAAAATTTGCATACATTTCAATCAAAAACAACAAATGAAACACCACCTGTATCATCTGCTACCTTCATTTCAACCTTGAAACTACAATTTCATAATAGATAGGAGGTTGATAAATAATAATTATAGGTATTGAGAGGTAGCATCTGATAAACATCTAAAAAATTACAAATCTTAGAACTACATAAGAAGCGTAATCATTACACTTTTCAAAGTAAAATCGACTTCCATCTGACATTAATTTCTTCGAGTACTTCTTACAAGAATTATAGAACCAATCAATCATATTTTGTAACTATGTGAAAGGTGGTAGCGACAACAACACATATAGATTCCTATCAGCAAAATAAGAATATTAAAAAAATATCTATATCAAATTATAAAATATACACATTCATGCATAATAAGCACGAGACCCAAAAAAAATTACTCACTTGCAACAACGTCACTAAATTTAACCATATACGAAGTACTAATAGAATGAAAACTAATTTTATAAGAAGAATAAACAATATAAACATGAGAGTAATATATCACAGTTCAAATAACCCTTTATTTATATAACAGGAGTGAGGAATATGAATAATTTATAGTTATTGAATAGTGAACATAATAAATTGAATATAATAATAATTATATAGAAACTAATGTTATTGAATTTCAATTCAAATCAATTCATCAATGTCTTAAAACCTAATTTATCCATTTCATTGTATTCTAATTATTATATTATTCTTAATTTAATGACAAACTTGCAAATATTTTAATTCAAATCAATTTAATTCCATCATTCCACCAAAATTTATTTAATATGATGTCATTAATTTACCAAATTTATTCATTTAAATTTATTTTATTTATTATATTATTGTTAATTTAATAACATATCTGTAATTAATGCCTAGAGTGAAATTGTTTTAGTTTATTACTAGTATTTGGACTTGTGCGATGCACTAGATACTATAATAATGATCAAAATAAATTAACAATGTTTAAAAGTAAATATATTTTAATATATATGCAACATTTGTCAGTAATGAAAATATTATACATTATTAAAAATTTCTTTGTAAACTATCTTTGCGGTAAAATTTGAAAATTTTACATCCTTATCAAGAGCTAATATTTTCAAACCTCTTCTACTTCGAACTCTAGAAATAGCCACATATAATTATCCATGAGAGAATATCGAGTTAAGTAAATAGACACCAACATTAAACAATGATTGACCTTGACTTTTATTGATAGTTATTGCAAAGCAAACAATGAGTGAAAATTGTCTTCGTGTAGGCTTGAACGGCAACCGTGAGTCTGAAGGAATTATTGTTAGTCTAGGTATGAACATTTTCTCTCCAACATTGATATCGAAAATTACACTTGCTTCTGTTACATGATTTCCTAGTTTAGTGACCAACAACTTTGTGCCATTGTATAAACCCATAGATTTGTTAATGTTTCTCAATAATATGACAGGAACACCAACCTTTAATTTCAACTCATAATTGGGCAATCCAAATAATTTGATGCTATTTAAGAATTCAGCAGTGTACAAATCATCAATGCTACTTTTATTAGTATCAGCTTTACATATATTGTCAGAGATTAGATATGTCTTTTCCTCACCTATGATAAAATAAAATAATAAGAATGGAGATATTATATAACTAATATTTTGTTGTCTTAAATAGAGAAACAAAATACATATTATTAGTTTTTAAATTAAACGAAAATTACTTGAAATAAGATAATCATATTGATTGCATCATTATTGTACTTGGGAAAAGGTATAACATATGATTATTAACTGCATCAACTTTTGCAATTTTGGAGTCAAAATAGCTCTTTCTTAAAAGTAATTGAGTTGGCCCATATCATATGACAATTTCTTAAAGCTTGAATCTCGATCAGAATATCATCATCATATATGTTTTTGACTTGTGTTTCATGAAGCATAACTGCCCAAGTCTCCACCCAATCAAATTGTGTTGCTAGTCCTTTTAAGAGCAAATCCCATAAGCAAGGTCGATAGGGAAGCCAAACTTCCATTCACCTCATGAATTGCCAGTTGGTTGCCTGGTTATTAAAAAGGGTGGAGATGATGATACTGATAAATGTGTCGCTTTTTCAATCATATGACGAACATCTACATGCTCCATATAGTTGCTATTTGAGACATCATGTGAAGACAAAGCCATTTTCTTTTGGGATACACCTTGTATCATTTTCATAATTTTTGATAGACTATGTGTTGCAGGAATGATTATTGGCCGAGGAATGAAGTTTTTTTTTTCTTGGTGTGCAGATTCATTTAGTATCTCCACCTTTATCTGTAATACCCAAGAAAAATAAAATATAAATATTTGTTTACAAACTACTGTTACTATTTCAGTATACGGTACTATTCACCCGTATAATATTATTTACGTATACAATACTGTTCATTTATGCAATCGAAATGTCAAGTACTAGATGTGGTTTGGTCAAAAGAGAAAACTAGAAAGAAGTTTGTAGGAGAAAATGACGTTTTATGTGTAAAAATACCCTCAGGGACTAAATTGAAAGGACTGATTTGAAAAGAAACTTAAAGGTTTAAGGTGAAAGGATAGTTTTTCCTTTAAGTTTTCAATAGTAATAACAGAAAAAAATTTTCAGCCGTTGCCGCTATTTACACAGTAACTGCATTATTAGAAATGTCATTTTCATAAATAGTAAATTGAATATTTTATTAACGTATAGTATCAAATAGTACCCTTGACTTTTCCTATAAATAGGCGCTTTCATTTCACTTCTAAACTCACACCTTCAACTTCTCTTCTTCTCTCCTTAAGTTTCTCTTACTTCAATGCTAGGCCTCTGAGATTGTGGGCCTTTCCTTTTCAGCTTAGGTAAGGATACTATGCCCTTTCTATGTCTTTCAAATTTTAGAAGTTATTTTCTTAAGTATGCTCTGTGGTTGCGGCCTTGGCTGATCTTCCACATCAGAAAAACTGTCCTTAGCTGTTTATATGTTATTTTGATTCTCTGATTACCGAAATAGAATGTAAACTGTGAAAAATACATGTCTAGGAAAGTTCTGGCTAAGGAAAGACCTGGTTTTTAAGTGTGTCCAGTGTGACCCTCCACTCTTTCCTGGGAACTTACCTGGTGTACTCTTTTACAGATTGTATTCTCTATTTCTGGTATGAATAGTGACCGTACGTATGAATAGTAATCGTATGAATAGTGACTGTATATATGAACAGTAACCGTACGTATGAACAGTATCTGTACGAAAACAATCCTAACGTATTTTCTCTAATCTTTCATGAAAATCTCTGTAGCGGTATACTGAAATTTATCTGTGTACTCTTGTCCGTAACGACTTAGAGAAGTATACTCGTATGGAATCGAGGTGAGAGATCCTACCTTACCTTGTTTGCTTATTTAATGTATATATTAAAAGTATACTCTATATATATATGTGACATGAAATTCATGCATTCATGTTATACATTGAAATGTGTAAATATGATTCTGTTGTGAACTTTTCCTGAAATGAGATGCATATGGTTGCCTATGATTGTGTAATGTGGTTGTGTTTGATCTTAATAGAAACGGAAATAAAGTTTATGGGATCCCATAGGATGAAATAAGGGTGGAATGAAATCACTATAGCCACGTGATATTGAATATGATATTAGTCCTTTTAAGGACGGGGTGAAATAAGGTTAGACTACAGATTTGTCCCTTTGAGGACAGGGGTGAAATAAGGGAGGATACGGCAGGGGCTGTGGGGCAACGGCCACTTATTGTGGACGGGACCCGAAAAATGTCTGGGAACTTGATTTAGAATTGTATGAATTGTTTGAAATGTGATTTGGTTTGATCTTAAATATGTTGTTAATAATTACGAGGTCGATTTGCTCACTGAGTTTAAAAGCTCACATTGTTTGTACAACCTTTTTGTTCAGATCAGGTTGCTAGTGAAGAATATCCGCTAGAAGAGTAAATCACTTTGCACCTTCCCGCTATCGGGTAGGCCCCTCTATTGTTGTAGATTATGTTGCTCTGTAATCATCTAGGACATCTAGTTCAGGGGTTTGGCATTTGGTTTGTATGTCAGCATAATAATGTATTTTATATTGAGAATCTATTATTACACGCAAATCATCTCTATGATTTTCAGATAAGAAAATTTGATATATTTATCGGAAGGCTTACAGTGATGAGAGATTCATCATTGTGCCGGTCATGTGCCCAGAAAACGGGTCGTGACAAAGTTGGTATCAGAGCAATGGTTGTTAGGTCTCCTAGTGATTACAGAGCAAGGTAACCTTAGTGGGACCTCCTCTATCGTTGTGAACCCGGGCACAACTATAGAGAGACGGCTCTACTGAAGGTCCTGTAAGATGTTTCCATTTCCTTTCCCTCCGAGACTTATAGGAATTATGTTTTTAGTTTTAGACAGATGTGGCTACACTTTTGAACTTAGTAAAGGAAAGGTTATTACTTGTTTGATTCCGTTGCTGTCGGATCAAATATTTATATAGTGGATTTTATAAGCTGAATTCATGATTGAATTTGTGTAGCTATATTATTTTAGGGTACCAGCCAATAAAAGAAACCACTTGCATTAAAAACAAAACAAAAAAAACTGAAGGATTACATTGCAAAAAAAGAAGAAGTTTACTCATGTATGAGTAATCTAAAAGCGAGGTGGTCTTGGATTAGGAGGGTTGTATTGTATCATCACCCCTCGACCATTCCTTGGAGCAAGGGACATAGCAATGTCGCGGAGGGTAGTGTAAATCCCATTCATACAATCAACACTTCTTTGTTGTTGATTGCAGAAGCACTGGGTAGACCAATAGAAGAACCTGTCTATTCTTGAAGTCATTTCTGCATGATTGCGTTTAGTTAACTTCTCCAGGTCTCCTATCATCTTTTTCAGATTTTTCACCTCCTGCTCTAGACAGGCGATTTTGTCCTCCGAGGTATGACCCGTGCTAGTCTCCTCAGCTTCCTCGATCTTCTTCATTTTCTTCTCCTTCTGCTTCTCTGGAGACCCCTCAAAAGGTCTTTTGCCCTTGTATTTGCCCAGACTTAAGTTTAAGTCGAGCTCTTCTTCCTTAGCCTCTACTGTGAGATCAATGTACTTCCTTGAGGCCATGATTTGGAAAAATTTAGAAATTTTCGTAAGAGTATGAGGCGAGAGGAATACTGGGGGATTGTAGGCTCAGAGATTATTACTCTTTGTGGTGTGGTAACTGAGAACGCTGGGAAGGTTTTTATAGAGAAAAATTTGGACTAAGAGACAAAGAAGATATCTCTTCACCGCACCTCTACACGATCAACCTATGGATTCCTGCAAGCTGGAAGCCAGAAGTCTAGGGTAGGCGTGCACACCGATAGCGCGTTGCATTAATGCTAAAACCATGAAGTCAATATTCGGTGGATTTGCGGCCGATTTTACTCGGTTTTCCCATTTCTCCCGTTGGCATTTTCCGAAATTCAAAGAAGTTGATAACATAGCCATCAAAGATTGCCTTGGATGCTTTTATGATGAACTGAAATGCATTTCTCTGTTTTATTGTGTTGTTCTTAAGAGCCTTCAGTTGAGTATAATATACATAATTGATTGAATCATGTTGTAATTACATGTATGTATGTTATTCATGCATAATGAGTGAAGGCTACGATCAAGGAGAATATGTGATGATCCTACATATACTCATAGAGATGTGAAATCAAAATGACTTGGATAGAATAAAATGTGTAGATGATGATATATCTTCATGGTTACACATACTTACATATAATGCTCTCGTGGGCAAATGAAAGGCAGTGATTTCCTTACATCATGATAATACTTACTGCATGTGACCGTAAGCAGTTAACTTTGTTTTAATATATATATATTGATATACATATATTATGTGTAAATCCAGAATAAAGACACCGATCAGAATCTAAGATAAGGCTAATATGAGACTACCCGATCATAGAGGGACATCGTGATATGGGATTACAGGATAAAACAAGTTAGAGGGAGAAAATCTCAGACTGAAGAGCGTAGTTAGTCAAAAGTTTGAGAAAGGTCAAGATTAGCCGAAAATTTTTTTGAGGAAATCTTTGACTTATGTTAATTGCATTTACTATTTATCTGCATGTCCGACATTAATTGCTGGCATTGCGACATATGTGATCTGTAAACCTTATAGCGAGCGGCGTATAGGTTGTGGTGGCTTTAGCTCCAGGGGCTTCGGGTTGTCTATAAATCTTATTTGCCCGTTACCCTACTCATCGCACCAAGCAAACCTACTTCTTTCATTACATACCTATTTCTCAATCTCCATTCCTTTCTCATTCGAAGTTATTTCTGATATCCCTAGAGCAATGGCCGATAATAAGTCTTTCAACTTGAATTTTGAGACTGGCAATGTAGAGCTTGATTTAAATCTAAGTCTCGGAGACAACAAAGGGAAGAGACCTGTAGACAGGTCACCAGAAATAAAGAAGAGAAAGAGGGATGTAATAGAGTTGGAGGAGGACAGTACTGCAACATCCTCAGAAAATAAGCTTGCATTCCTGGAGCGTAAGATCGAAAATCTGGAGCATAAGATAGAGAGCCTGGAATACAAGACAGAGGACCAGAAGCGACTAATAAATCGTCTCTTTGAAAACCAAGAGAAACTAATAAACCGTCGTTTCGGGGAACTAGCTAATCGAGTTGATAGACATTCAATGTTTGCAACTCAAAATTTTCGTGACCAACAAGCAAGGTGTATTGACTGTATGAACGGAGTAACTTCAGCTCTTCGCCAAATTTCTCAGTCACTTCCTCCAGAAACTCTTTCTAGGCTGCAACGATTAGCTTCCTCCTTAAGGTCTGAAGCACCTTCCTCTTCTAGACCTGGAGCACCTTTTACATTTCAAAAGCCTCCTCGTCCTTAATTTATTCTTTCTTTTGTTTGTATCTAAAGCTATATTTGGTCTAAGCTTCATGTATTAAAATTATCTATGTACTAGAAATAAAATTTAAGTTAGTATTTAGATCTTCTTTGTTGAAGTGATTCCTTTTACTGAAAGAACTTGAGGAATGAGAAGATGTTGGACTTATATTTCATACTTGATTATGGAAACTCTAAAGCAGAGTATGGTAATATCTTTTTGACTGAGCAGAGTTATTAAAATGATATTTCATTACACTTCTGAAATATGGAGGAATGCTAAATAAGTATTTTATGAACCTATAAGAACTATGAGTTTGCCCTAATCATTGAAGGGATACGACTCTATATGAGTCATTGAGGTGAGAGGAATTTCTATATATATTTATTTTATAATTATGCATGAGGAGTATGTTATTTACTTAACACATTTTCTGGGATTGTTCTTCCTAGAGATTTATGTAATAATTTTACGTGATTTTTCTTTTTATATGACGCATTCAGCTGAGAGTATCGCCTTAAGGTAGAAGGATCACCTTCGGGCAAGAATATTGCCTATGGCCAAAATGATGTCTTCAGGTGAGGTGCTTGTATTCGTAAAAGTTATAAGTTATGTGTGTGATAACTTGTGTCCTGATATTCAGTATAAACTAGAAAGACCACGTGTCACTTTTGAGAAGACACCTATTTGAGGTTTTACATAGAGACAGAGTTCGTCTCTGATCAGATGGTTTAAGTTTGGTAAAGGTTATGAGGATGAGACACTTTATGGTACAAAAGGTTGTGGAGAAGATCAAACTGATGAGGAAGAGATTGTTTGCTATTTAGAAAAGGCAAAAATTTCTATGAAAATTATTAATAATGCGGTCTAGAGTTCACAGTCGATGCTATAGTGTTCTTGTAAATCCTACCAAGGATGTGAAGATGTTTGGAAAGAAAGAGATACAAAGGATGAGATATAGACGAAGTAATCATACTTTTTTCAGTCTTGAGATGAGTTTTGAATTCGGGGGACCGAATTCTCTTAAGGGGGTGATAATGTAATACCCAAGAAAAATAAAATATAAATATTTGTTTACAAACTACTGTTACTATTTCAGTATACGGTACTATTCACCCGTATAATATTATTTACGTATACAATACTGTTCATTTATGCAATCGAAATGTCAAGTACTAGATGTGGTTTGGTCAAAAGAGAAAACTAGAAAGAAGTTTGTAGGAGAAAATGACGTTTTATGTGTAAAAATACCCTCAGGGACTAAATTGAAAGGACTGATTTGAAAAGAAACTTAAAGGTTTAAGGTGAAAGGATAGTTTTTCCTTTAAGTTTTCAATAGTAATAACAGAAAAAAATTTTCAGCCGTTGCCGCTATTTACACAGTAACTGCATTATTAGAAATGTCATTTTCATAAATAGTAAATTGAATATTTTATTAACGTATAGTATCAAATAGTACCCTTGACTTTTCCTATAAATAGGCGCTTTCATTTCACTTCTAAACTCACACATTCAACTTCTCTTCTTCTCTCCTTAAGTTTCTCTTACTTCAATGCTAGGCCTCTGAGATTGTGGGCCTTTCCTTTTCAGCTTAGGTAAGGATACTATGCCCTTTCTATGTCTTTCAAATTTTAGAAGTTATTTTCTTAAGTATGCTCTGTGGTTGCGGCCTTGGCTGATCTTCCACATCAGAAAAACTGTCCTTAGCTGTTTATATGTTATTTTGATTCTCTGATTACCGAAATAGAATGTAAACTGTGAAAAATACATGTCTAGGAAAGTTCTGGCTAAGGAAAGACCTGGTTTTTAAGTGTGTCCAGTGTGACCCTCCACTCTTTCCTGGGAACTTACCTGGTGTACTCTTTTACAGATTGTATTCTCTATTTCTGGTATGAATAGTGACCGTACGTATGAATAGTAATCGTATGAATAGTGACTGTATATATGAACAGTAACCGTACGTATGAACAGTATCTGTACGAAAACAATCCTAACGTATTTTCTCTAATCTTTCATGAAAATCTCTGTAGCGGTATACTGAAATTTATCTGTGTACTCTTGTCCGTAACGACTTAGAGAAGTATACTCGTATGGAATCGAGGTGAGAGATCCTACCTTACCTTGTTTGCTTATTTAATGTATATATTAAAAGTATACTCTATATATATATGTGACATGAAATTCATGCATTCATGTTATACATTGAAATGTGTAAATATGATTCTGTTGTGAACTTTTCCTGAAATGAGATGCATATGGTTGCCTATGATTGTGTAATGTGGTTGTGTTTGATCTTAATAGAAACGGAAATAAAGTTTATGGGATCCCATAGGATGAAATAAGGGTGGAATGAAATCACTATAGCCACGTGATATTGAATATGATATTAGTCCTTTTAAGGACGGGGTGAAATAAGGTTAGACTACAGATTTGTCCCTTTGAGGACAGGGGTGAAATAAGGGAGGATACGGCAGGGGCCGTGGGGCAACGGCCACTTATTGTGGACGGGACCCGAAAAATGTCTGGGAACTTGATTTAGAATTGTATGAATTGTTTGAATTGTTTGAAATGTGATTTGGTTTGATCTTAAATATGTTGTTAATAATTACGAGGTCGATTTGCTCACTGAGTTTAAAAGCTCACATTGTTTGTACAACCTTTTTGTTCAGATCAGGTTGCTAGTGAAGAATATCCGCTAGAAGAGTAAATCACTTTGCACCTTCCCGCTATCGGGTAGGCCCCTCTATTGTTGTAGATTATGTTGCTCTGTAATCATCTAGGACATCTAGTTCAGGGGTTTGGCATTTGGTTTGTATGTCAGCATAATAATGTATTTTATATTGAGAATCTATTATTACATGCAAATCATCTCTATGATTTTCAGATAAGAAAATTTGATATATTTATCGGAAGGCTTACAGTGATGAGAGATTCATCATTGTGCTGGTCATGTGCCCAGAAAACGGGTCGTGACATTATCATACCTTGAAGAGTGTTCGAAGAAGTTGCTGAACAAGTTGACATGTTTGATTGTGGAGTGATTGAACAATAAAACAATATGTGGTTTATAAAAGTTAAGATTATAGATGAATTGCTTATAATGAAAAAGAAGAAGAACATGGTTGATTTATTTATATGGTCATTCTAAATATTAATGATGTGCAACCATTGGCCTCTTTGAAGCCTAAATTGGAATATGGAGAATCAACAATGACAAACATTGGAATTGGCAATTAATGATATTAGCAATTGATTTTAATTTAAAACTATTTATAATCAATTTGACTTTAGCAACTGATCAACTAAACATTGATAAAAATAATATGCTGTAATTTATTAAAAATTAATTAATACTAACAAATAATAATTATAATTAAAATTTAATATAATTTAGAGACATATATTAATTACCATAATTATACATTGAGAAATCAATCAAAAATTTTAATTTATGTTTCTTTCAATTTCCAATAAGACTAATTTTTTGGTCTACACATTTAAAATTTATCCTTATGGCATAATCATATTTCAAAAAAACTGTTTACATTCCTACATATTCAATTTGTAGTTATGAAAAAAATAATAATAAATTTTATACTATAACATGTGTATGCGTTAATTAATTTTTTGTGGAATGTGTACATGATCATTTTTTATGTGTAAGCAACCAAATAGATTAAATGCATTTATGGGAACTCCTTTCAAATTATTACGATTTTCTATGGCTATTAATATATCTTATGTCTCTTCCAAGTCCCAACAAGACTATTAATTGGTTTGCATAGTTCAAATCTATCCTTGGCATAACCAGATTTCTAAAAACTGTTTGCATTCCCACACATTCAATTTGTCGTCATGAAAAACAATTATTAAACTATATGTTTTTTATTCATTAATTAATGACATGAGTAATTGATTTTAATTTAAAACTATTTATAATCAATTTTGACATTAGCAGCTAATCAACTAACCATTGCCAAAAATAATGTGTTGTCCTCTTTTAAAAATTAATTAATATGATTGGGTTAAGAAATAATAATTAAAATTAAAATTAAATATAATTTAGAGACATATATTAATTATCATTATTATACAATAAGAAATCAATCAAAATTTATAATTTATGTCTTTTTTAATTTCCAATGAAACTATTTTCTTGTCTGCACATTTCAAATCTATCCTTATAGCATAATCAGATTTCAAAAGATTCATATGCGTTCAATTTGTAGTTATGGCAAAAAAATAATAAATTTTACACTAACATATGCATGCCTTAATTAATTTTTTGGAGAACGTAACTGAATGTGTCATGGAAAGAATGAGTATCAAAGCCTAAATTCATAGAATCTACTATGAACCTAGATCAGATTCCAAATCTTTATTATGATAAAAAAAATAATGAAGTTTACACCATATCAGGTGCATGTGTTAATTAATTATTGGGGAACGTGTACATGATGAGTTTTTATGTGTAAACAACCAAATAAATTAAATGCATTTATGGGATATCCTTTCAAGTTATTATAATTTTTCATGGTTATTAATATAGTTTATGCCTCTTCTAATTCCCAACGAGACTATTAATTAGTCTACACATTTCAAATCTATCCTTGGTATAATCACATTTCAATAAACTGTTCGCATTCCTACACATTCAATTTGTAGTTATGGGAAAAAAAATTATGACTCTATATATCCTTAATTATTATTCATTAATTATATTCCTCATCAATACAGGTGCATGCCTTAACTAATCTTTTTGGGAATGTAACTGAATATGCCTTGGAGATAATGAGTATCAAAGACTAAATTCATAGAATATTCTATGAACTCATATTATGTAGAATTAAATTCCAAAGTTAATGATGAGTTTTTATGTGTAACCAATCCAACGGATTAAATGTATTTATGGGATATTCTTTCAAATTATTATGATTTTCCATGACTATTAATATAGAAAAACAGTTGACTTGAGCTTATCTAACAAAATATGTATTTTGGTAGTTGTCACGTATTTTTGAATTATTTTTCAAATCTAATTATTTTTTTTTCGAAATAAATTTTGTAGATTTTTAATTAATTATAATTGCGTGACAACTGTATATATTAAAATAGTTCAATTTTCTAGTTTTATATTAAATTAAATTTTGACATCTTTATATTAATTGATATGCACTGAGAAATCAATCAAAATTTATAATTTATGTCTCTTTCAATTTTCAATGAGAATATTTTTTTGTCTACATATTTCAAATTTATCCTTATAGTATAATCAGATTTCAAGAAATTGTTCACATTCCTATATGTTCAGTTTGTAGTTATGGCAAAAAAAAATTTTTTTTTACACTATAACACATGCATGCCTTAATTAATTTTTTTGGAACATAACTGAATATGCTATGGAGAGAATGAGTATCAAAGCCTAAATTCATAGAATATTCTATGAACCTAGACAATGTAGAATCAAATTCCAAAGCTTAATTATGATGAGATTTATGTCTAAACAACCAAACAAATTAAATGTATTTATGAGATATCCTTTCAAGTTATCACAATTTTCTATGGCTAATAATTAAAATTAAAATTAAATATAATTTAGAGACATATATTAATTACCATAATATACATTGAGAAATCATTCAAAATTTATAATTTTTGTCTCTTTCAATTTGCAATGAGACTATTTTTTGGTCTGCACATTTAAAATTTATTCTTATGGCATAATTAGATTTCAAAAAACTATTTACTTTTCTACACATTCAATTTGTAGTTATGAAAAAAAAATACATGCTCAAATGATTATGCTTCAATATTACTTGGTCAATTTTGTGGGAATTTTAGTTATATTATTATTTGCTTAAAACTTAACCCATAAAAAATATGGAATAAAATCTCAATTAATGACTTTAGCAATTGTAACAACATGAACATTATACATGAAAAATTAAAGATCCAATAATGTAGAACACCAAAATGGTAGCAATTGACAACTTATTCAGCTCTACTGATGGAGAACACCAAAATAGTAACAACTGGGAACATCAGACATGAAAATTAAAAATCAACACGTTCTACATCCTAACAAAGAAACAACATAACAAAAAGGTACTCGCATCCATCTTTAGTTCACTTCTCAATAGTAATTGTCTTCTTGACATTAGAAGACAGTTGACTATTAAAATCTTCATTTCTCTTAAGATCAACAATCACATCTGACATAACACTTAATTTTTTTGATATGGTTACTGCCAATAGGTGTAGCTTCCTCAAAATTAGTACCAAATTCAAACTAATCTATGTTGGAGGTAACCTATTTTGGAAAACACATTTTATTACAAATGTAAGATATTTTTGGTTAAAATAAAATAATCAAAATAAATTAAAAACTACAATAATTATATATTTTTTGATCAGTTTCGCCAGTGGTCTGACTATTATCCATAGTCTCATAACTCATAATCACATTTTGGAAAGCAGAATAAGCTCTTATAAGATCATCATCGTCGCTCATTTTCTGTGCCAAGAAAACATCACTGGACACCAACTTAATCTTGAAAATAAATTTTCTTTCCAAGAACTTGTCAAAACACTCCAGAACTTTGTTATTGTCACCAAAAGTCTAAAATAAAAGACATATGTAAGTATGTCTATAATGAGATTGCTTGATTAAATGATAAAAGAGTAATTAAACAGTACCTTCTAAGTGTGATCATGAAATTCACTTGCAATACGTTGTAGGAATTGAGATACCTCCCTATCAAATACTACAAATGCCATACTCCCAATACTATCAACCACATTGAGATCCACTTTGAATCTAAAAAATTGCATCTCAATTCAATACTTTAATTCCATGTGCTTATTTTCAGTCTCATCCTTATTGAACGACCTCAATTTGACCATATGTACTCAATTTTCCAATGACATCTATATATTTACAACAAAAAAAGGAATAAATAAATGTGGAAAATCACTTAATTAAAAATTAATGATGTATATAGTAACAATTAAAATCATACTGAATAAGAAGTTTTTATCTACACGTTGCGATAAGATGTCATCAATAGGACAAAAATCAAAACCATACATCCCTATAGGAGAATCGTCCTCAAGCAAACGTAACTTTGTAGACCATTGGAAATGGATATTATATACATGCTTAGTTCTTTAGTAGGATCCACTGTCCTAACCAATATCAAGCTGAGTGAGGAAATGAACATTGCCCTCAATTAGAATATCCTTAAATTTACATAGAAGCGCTCTCATAAATGTTGCATGGATGCGAGAACCCTAAAAAATAACGAAACAACAAATTAGACACAATGCTTATACATTGAACCACATATATCATAAAGCAATGTACCATTACATCGTCCAACACCATATCAACCTTGTTAACCTCATCTAGTTGATTGAACTCATGAACTTTCCATAAACGTATGACACAAACCTTAATCTTCCAACTTTGACACGATGTGTATATTTCCTTCACAGAATCCATTTTCATAGCCATCAAGAAGCACACCGAAAAAAAAAATGAAGACACAAAATGAACTTAGTGATAAATTTGTAAGAGAGTTCAAGAAAGGAGAAGGAAATGAAAAGTCAAAGAAAATGAATAAAAAGACATTTATATAGTGAAAAGAAAGTAGGTGTAAGTGTTGGCCTATTGGGCTTCCCAAGGAAGACACTATGAAAAAAGAAAATTCATTGGCCAACTAAAAGGTGTATCATTATTTTGTATTTTTCAATGTGCGAACTAATAGTAAAATAAAAGAAGATGATTTTATGAAGCCAACATGGAAGGATAGTGTAGAATAGCTTGAATAAGTAGTAGGACAACATGCAATTATTAAAGCCCGCATGAAGAAGATGGACAACTTGGCACCCCAAGTCAGTTACAATAAATGCAGGAGATGTAACTGCTTTATTTTATATATATATATATATATATATATATATATATTGATATAGATATATAGATTCCAAAGGTAATTATGATATATCCTTAATTATGATAGATATGTATTTAAATCTATAAATCATAAATTGAATAACCTTTATCTTACTTTGAATAATCTGCATCTAGATTCTCTCCTTCACAAGAGAGTCCTGCGCGCTATATGACACCTTTTATCTTTTTTTTTTTATTTTAAAAAACAAAATTGAAATGCATCGGCTATTTCATTGGGCTACCGCTCATCGCTTATCCATAATCCAAAACGCCAACGTCATTGCAGTCGTTCAGAGCAAAAAGATCCTGGAGATGGGCTCACACGACGACCTGATCAAAAACGACAACGTGTTTTACACGATGACCTCTTCACGAACCTTCTCATTCTATTCTATTGCTCTTTTTTTTTTTTGTGTTGCTATTTTCCTTCTCAGTTTCAAGCCTAATTTTGACAAATTCAGTTGCACGATCAGCTACCCAAAATGCCTAGAAAAGTTTCAAACACCTATTGCTAATTTCTCTCATCGTTTCTCACTCTTTTCTTCACAGGAAAAAACACTATGTTTTCACGTTCAAAAAATAGAGCATGAAACTCTATCATTCTCTCAGCTCACTCTCTCTCTTGCAGTGTCTAGATTCTCAAAACAAAAGGCATGAAAGGAGTTGGGAACCTCAGTTGAGAAGGTTTGAGGATGAAAAAGTCAATGTCTTAACTTCCAATAAATAATTGAATAAGTGGACTTAGCACATTCCAGCAGAGGGTGACTATTTAATTGGGTTATGCTCCATCCTACCGTTTATTAGGCCCCATAGATCCTATTGTAAATGCATATACTGACTGAACCACACTAACCCAACATTGCTCTGAAATGAAGGAACAAGGAATTTCTAATCTTCTATAGCATAATGACCATCATCTTCATCAATAGGTGAGGCTAGGTTAGGTGCTATTGAGTTGGCAGAAGAACGACTCACCAGAGAAACCCTATGACTGCTGGTGTTATTTATGTCTCAGTTTGATATGGATGATAGTATAAAGATAACCTCTTCTTTGCTTTTGGATTGTTCTGTTTGTTGGAGACGAACAAGAGAGGTGTAAAGCCCGTTTCGTTTTTGATGAGGTCGTCGTATGAGCCCATCTCCATGATCTTTCTGCTCTAAACGATTGTAATGATGTCATCATTTCGGATGGTGGATTGTCATCATTTCAGATGGTGGATAAACGGTGAGCGGTAACCCAATTAAATAGCCCGTGCATTTTGAATTAAAAAAAAAAGATAGAAGGCACCACATGGCGCGCAGGAGAAAATCCAGACGCGAATAATCTTTAAATTTCATAACTTTGATAATAAATTGAATATCAAGAAATTCATGTATGAATATACAAATTATCATTAAGATAAATACAAATATCAATAAATTAATAAAATATAGAATTAATATAGAATAATATATATACTCACACATGTATGATATTCAATTCAAATATTCATATCAAATATATCAAATATGTTAAATATATGATATATAATTCAAACATATCTAATAGGTTTAATTACGTATTAATGATTGCAATCTATCACTTAACCTATGTAGACTCTTTAATGAAGCAGAAAAAGAAGCAGCAAACAGTCATCGAAATCATCACAAGTGCAAAAAATAATGGCGACCGTCCTCTGGTGTCAAAATTCAAAACTTGGGATAAGAGCAAGTATTTATTGATGATGACGGTGGCTCAAAGTGGTATAATTTTCTTTGACAGGATAAAAATTTAACTATGACTCTGGTGTGGGAACCTGGGATGAGATCAAGTGTTTACTAATTAGGGAAGGGACGAAATTGGCTCAATAGTATAATCTTCTTTGACATGACAAAAATTGATAATTAATCTAATTTATATTAATCTTATTTATATAAATATGGGCATTGCCAATTATATGGTGACGTGACAAGATACTGACACTCCCAATAAATGAGAGGAATAAATGAAGAGAGAGGCGCGACCACGAGCAAGAGAAAAGAATGAACATGATGATTGATTTGTAGAACTAATTTTCTGTTCTATAATGAAATAGAAATATTATATATATAATATAATATAATATAATATAAAAATATTATACATATATATATATATATATATATATATATTGAAAATAATTACTTTGCTGTCATGAACACAAAATTCCATTCATTCAATGAGCTATGTTAGTTTGAATTACAACGGAATTGCTGATATCAATATTAAGCTTATCTTTTTATTTTTAATATAGTATATGATTTTTTTTACCAATAATTTATTAAGTTCATATTGATATTTATACACATTTCAGCTCGAAAGATAGACTCTCGAGCAAGCACATAATGTGTTCGAGCTTGTTGAGCACACCCTAAATGGCTGAAGTTCTATTTTTTTTATGTTAACAAATATATATTTTTAAAAAATTCTTATACTGTATTATATTTTTTTAAAATAGCAAAAAATTTCTCTAATTCAATCAATGCAAAATTGTTTTAAATTAGAAAGAATTTATGTAATATTTTTAAATTCAGAGTTATTATTTATGATTTTGTTTCAATATAGTAATATTAATATTAGAAGAATATAAATACATAGCAAATAAAAATCCCAAATAAGTGTCTACCTCAAATATATATATATATATATATATATAATATTATATTATATAAAATATTATATATATAATATTATAAAATAAATAATATATATATATTATTTTTTTAGAAGAATGTATATATAAAAGATTTTATTTACGTGAAACATTTTTTTTCTTATATAATATAATATATATGATGTATTATATATATATATAATATCATATATATTATATTATATTATAGAATATTATATTATATATTGAAATAATTAATTTGTTGTCATCAATATAAAATTCCATTCATTCAAAAATATATTTTCCTAGGAGCAGTTACAAAACTAGTCAGCAAGAGTCAGATGGAAACTTTGAAACTTTGAGTAGGAAATTTTATTCATTCCCGTGTATTTTTTTTTTCAAGTGAGTTCGATTCACTTAACCTGTTTTTACATTTTATTACCTTCCTTATCATTTGGACAAATATATTTGAACTAAGTATACATTTTCCCATGTAAGCAGCTGAGGAATGAGAGGCTTTGTCCAAGAATTGTTATGTTTCTTTCCAAGTTTTACCTCTTTCTTACAGTTTGTAAATATATATGATTCCTCACATGTGATGTGATCAGAGATCTCAATTTTCAAGTCAGGAAATTTTCAGGAATATGTATTCAACAATTTTTGATTAATTATATATACATTTTCAGAATTATTCCCAACCTCAGACTTCTTTGCTGGATTAACATTTTCAGAATTATTCCCAACCTCAGACTCATATTGGTGGACGTTGTTGGTGTCTATGTTAGATATTATAAATCAATTAGATAACTAATAGAAAAGAAAAAATGGCCCACATTGAAGATGGTAAATGAAATTGACAAATGAAAAAATGTAAGAAAAAATAATAGTGAGAATACTTTGTTGACTTCCTGAGGCTCTATGTGGGGTTGACATGATCAAGCTCCATAGAAGCCTCATGAAATGCTGAATAAGCCTGTACCAAGTCATCATTGTTACTCATCTTAAGCACAAAAAATATAGAACTATGAGCTATAGCATTTCTCTCATTTACGTGCACTTTGAACACAAATTTCTAACTAAGAAACTTGTCAAAATAGTCAGGAACTTGATTACTGTCCCCATAAGTCTAAAAATGAACATAGGATCCTCATTTATTTTCAAAACATGGTAATCACATAAAATGGAAAAACAAGTATTATATTAAAAGTATAATAAAATTAAAAATTACCGCACAATTCACCAGCATATGATTGTAAAAATTTTGAAATTTCACAATCAAAGACAACGAAGATTGCACTTTCAGTTTCATCAATTACTCTCATTTCAATTTTGAATCTGTCATGCAAAATATTCAAATCAATTGAAGCAAAAATAAAGGATTAAAAAATATATGAAAAATAGGAAACAACATAAGAAAACAAATAATAACCTTCGTACAATAGAACCCACAATTTGATTGCACTTCTCACAATAAAGGCAACACCATCATGATCAACTTTCTTAGCACAAGTCTTGCAAGAATTATAAAACTAACCATGCCTCATCTCAATGCACATTACAGTCGCCAGTGTAAGGCAAGTCATTTCCTAATATTTCCCAATTAAATTAAGTTTTAGCCAAGTTAAGCAAATTAAAAATAAACTACATTGTAACATTATAACCACTATTTCATAATACCACACTGCATTCTTTGATTTCATCAATAGTCATACGATCAGTTATTTGAAGAAGCTCTTCACTAGAAGAAATATTTGACTAGGAATAAAGTTAGCTTGGAATTTGAGAAGCACCATCTCGAAGCTGCTTGATCCTGGAATAGAATACATATGTAAAATGAAGCAAAATAAAATCAACATAGCAGAGAACATAAACATATATTTTACATAGTAAAAAAAAAAGAGCCAATAGCACCTCTCAGTAAACAGAGCTCTCAAGAAAATCCAGATTTATAAAAAGTCGAGAGGCATAGAACGAATCTTCCTCGATCCTAAACAACATTTGATATTATAGATTACCATACAGTCAGAAAACAATAAAAAAAGTACATGAAACTTATATTGCAAGAAGTCACCGGAGAAATCTTTGATTTTACACTACTGAATAATAACAACAACAGGTCTAGAAATTTTAAGTCCAACATAGTTCGCTGCAAAATCACCCCACAATGTACAATGAGTAAAGCAAAGAAGGCATGTAAGATTAAAACAATCTAGTAAAATACATTAAAATTAAGCAGCGACAAAAAAAAGCTCAAAAAAGACTTACTCGAGATCTTCCAGCTCAATATCAATTTTTTCATTTTTAGTTTCATCTTTTTGCATATTTCCTCAATATTACCCACAATAGATAGTTTGCCAATAACATCTTAAATGTGACATTAATATTAGAAAGGAAATAAGATTCAAAGTAGACAATAAATAAGACGATAAGAATGAGTTTTGTAGAAGAATCGGTGCAATTAGAACATGAGCTAAGAATATAGTGAAGTTATAATACTGATTGATAAGATAATTATCGTCTGCATGGCGAGAGGGTATGTCACTAAGTGGACAAAACGAAAAGCCATACATAGAAATAGAGGGGTCATCTCCAGTTGGACGAACAAACATTGAAAATTGAAAATTGATCTTGAAAGCATTGGTGGTTTTCCGATAACTTCCACTATTTTAACTAACTCCAAACTAACTTATCAGAAAAACACCGCCATCTGCCAAGATACTCTTAAATTTATTAACAAAAATGGACTTCACAGAGACATGGATGTGAGAACCCTAAAAATAAAAAATAAAATTGAAACAAGGGAGCATAAAAACAACAAATATATAAATGAGATGGTGCTTGAATAGTGTTTGAGTGGAATTGTTTTATAAATATATTAGTATTGCACCAGTGAGATGCACAGAAAATAACATTTAGTTGATTAGTTAATACAATATTATATAAGATTTATTATTTATAGCTAATAAGCAATTGAGTCACAATATCATATATTATTTATTTAATATTATTGAATACTTCCTTATAAACCACATTTAGTGTAAAGTTTATACATTTACCTACGTTGTCAAGAGCTAGAATTTTCAACTATTTTTGGATCTTACTCTTTAAATTGCTATGTATAATTAGCCATGACTAAATATAGGAACATGTAGATATAATCCAACATTAGACATAGATTGACCTTGACTCTTGTTAATCGTCATTGCAAAGCAAACTGTTATTGGGAATTGTTTTCTCTTAAATTTGAAAGGTAATTTTGAATCAGATGGAGTTATTGCAAACCTTAGAATAATTACCTTTTCTCTAACATTGTCACTAAAAATAAGTCTTGTTTCTATGAGATGAACATGATCACCAAGATTACTTATTAATAGTCTTGTACCATTGAATAATCTCATGGATTTATCAATATTCCTTGGTAGAATGATTGGAACTCTAACTTTCAAATTCAACTCATGATTAGGAAATCCAGACATTTTAATTATTTTGAGGAACTCTGTTGTGTAGAGGTCGTGAATATTATCTACATTAACATTTACCTTCCAAATACTATCAAAACTGTAATATGTCTTCTCTTCACCTGGAATTAAAGATGACATATGATGATTGATTGTATAAACATTGTTAAGTGTAGGAGTGATAATGGCTCTTTTAGTATGATAATTTCCCCAATTTTTTTTGCTGCAAACATTGATATGTACTTTGAATAATTGATAAAATAGGATCATTGACATCCTTCAAGAGGAAACTATCTGGAATTTGTATGGTAGATTCACCATTATTATCTTTTTCTGTAGTACCTTCACCAATATTCAAGATCCATTTAGAGAAACCATTGAGTTCTTGTTCTATGGAACCATGATTGCCAGTACGTAGTCACATGTTATGTGTCAATGTCATCACACTACAATATTCCCAAAGATAAGAAGAATTCAATATAGACAGTACAATGTCTTGTCTTGTACCTCTTAGAATTACAAGTAAGATATGTCTGAAGTCCCCACTGAAAACTACAATTTTACCACCAAAATGTTTGTGTTCACTGTTTTGAATTGAAGTCCACAATATATCCCTGAAAGTTTTGTCAACTGTTTCAAAACATAATTTATACATCATTGGAGCTTCATCTCATATAATTAAACTTGTCATTGAAATCAGATTAGCAATCTCACTATTTTGTTTGATATTACAGGTTGAGTCTTCATTTATTTCTAGAGACACATGAAATCTAGAATGAGCTATCCTACCACCAGGTAGAAGGAGTGAAGCAATTCTATTAGAAGCTACATTCAAAACAATCTTTCCTTCTGATCTCAATCTTCCATAAAGTGTTCTCCATAAAAATGTTTTCCTCATACTTCTATAACCATAGACATAAAAAAAAAAAGCCCACCATCATCAAATTCAATAACATTTACAAAATTTTCACATATGACCCTTTGTTTAACATTTAAAGATTGCATGAGAGTGATATGTTCTTTTCCCAAAGATTGTCTATCATAATGTAATTCTTCAAAAATTAATTTGTTCATATTTTCCTGGACATGTCAACTTTTGGTCAAGGCATTGAATTAAATTCGGCAAGTGATTTATCATTGAACTACAATATATTATTGATCTTTATGAGTGTATAATTTTTTAATATTTCCTCTTATAGAATCAAATTTGCAACAAAACATTAACAAATAACATGGTTAACAATACTACATAGAAATAGTACATTTAAAAAATAGTATATTATAAATGGTAAGTATTAAATAACAACATCTTACCATTATGTCTTACAGTTGTTCTTTGTTTGTAGAAAATGTCATCTGACATCAATTTTCATGTTTTTTTCCCAAATAAAATCAAGTCTAGCCATTGTATTGAAGATAAGTAATGTACAAAATAATCTTCTTATGTATATTGGAGATGCAATTACACTTACCTCTTCAATGCCTTCAACATATTCTTTGTCATCATCGAGTAAATCAAGTGCATAACATGCATCTTTGAAAGATCCATAAGTAATATCAACAACTGATTAGTCTTCATAACATGTTACATCTTTAACAACATTAAGAAGAGTCCTTAAATAATGAAGCTCTCTAGATCTAGGATGTGTATAAAAAAAGTCTACCAATGAAATATGTTGGCTTTCTTGGAACCTACTCCTTGAGATCCTGTTTGACAACAAACTTTGTTGGGAAATCAACAAAACACAATGACTTTGCCCCTTCATATTTTTTGTCAGCCTCAAACCAATGCAAGGAATTTGGTAGAATTGTTAGAAGCGCGTTTAACAACAGAATCTATAGGTTCTTTATCTATAAATACAATTAATTGTTCATTTGGTAAATGGAATGACACAAATGGGTCTCTAAAATTAATATCAAAACCAAAAAATTCTCCAAAAAGATTCACATAGAGACAAATATCTACAATTATAGAACATTTTAATTTTATCCCTCTCTTGATTTTTAGACTCAGTTTGATTAGTATTGTGAAAAGTTGTTGTAACTCTGTCATGATTTTTATTGGTATACTTAAACATATATTTAATTGATCTTGACTAGTTGCATCACTCCACATTGATGTGAGCATTATATTTCAATAGTAAAGATGGATTGAACAGTATCACATATATATTGTCAAGTAATATGCCATTTTCCTGAATTGTAACACCATTATCTAACCTTCTATAGTGTGAAAACCCTTCCTTACCAATTGTTGTAGAGTTGTTAAATGGTTTAGGGAAATGCTTTGAACATCTTTCATTAACCATGCATGATGGATCATCAAATTATACACTACTTTTAACAGTAATGGGTAGCTCAACTTGTCAAGAATTTCAGCACAAATCACATTGTCAATATCATGGGGAGTAACATGTCTGTCATGTTTGTGTAGAAATAAAAGAATGTGCGCATTAGGCAATCCTTGCTTTTGAAATTCAATCATGTATAGAGCTAACATGAAGCTTCAAAAAAAAATAAATCTCAATACCATATTTAAACAAAATATACAAAATAAGAAGTGAAACAAAAAAAAAATAAAATCGTACATACAATATATCTTCCAAATATCTGTTTTTTTCCTTAGATTGTGGATTAACTGATCAAGTTTAATTTTGAAAATCCGAGAAATGATATTGGGCATATCTCCTATTTTCATGCCATTTCCATCAACGAACCTAGTGATCTCTGGCCATTTAGGATTACAGGTAAATGTAATAGAAATCCAATCCACCTGCAAATGGCCATAGCATCATGATAGTTATGTATTGTATATCTCACTCCAGTGAAAGATGATGACAATATTGTTGAACCTAAGGCTTTATGCCATAAGTTTTGATGATGACAAATGTATTTGAATTGTAGCATTGATATATATAAAGATTAATTATCATATATATGCTACAAGTACTTAAGCATGATTATGTTATTTAATATGTTTGTTGCATATATTGAATCATGCTATTGAACTAACCATTGGGTTTGCAAGTAAGATATATTTTATAGGTTGGTTCAAAACAAGAAGAGTTAGCATTGGATTGAAGAACAAGGAAAAGTAATATCATGCTTTACTCAAAGAAAACAACATGTAACAACAAAGCTCCAAAAAATGAAGAATTAGAAGATTTGAAGTCTTGGAAGCTTGGATGCATCAAGAAAGCAATCACCATGCTCTAAAAACAAAGATTTTGAAGATAACAAGTGACTGGTCGACCACCCCATGCTAACTGGTCGACCAACGAACTCCAGAAGCAAAGTCTTTAAGTATTGGTCGACCACCCCATGCTGACTGGTCGACCAACGAGCTCCAGAGGCAAATTCTTTGAGCACTGGTCGACCACCCTATGTTGACTGGTCGACCAACGAGCTCCAGAGGCAAAGTATTTGAGCATTGGTCGACCACCCTATGCTGACTGGTCGACCAACGAGCTCCAGAAGCAAAAATATTTGAACACTGGTCGACCAACGTGACTGATGAATCACTTCTGGACTACACTGGTCGACCAACGTATCACACTGGTCGACCAACGTGCCATACTGGTCAACCAACGTGCCACACTGGTTGACCACCGACATCAGAAAATGTGTTGTAACGGCTAGTTTTTGCTGACATCATTATGGAATCACCTTGGATTTGTCTCCAACGGTCTTATTCGTCCTTGGGCTATATATATCAACCTTGGGGGCTATCAAAACAGAAGAGAGAACACTCCTATTGCTGAACATCATCTGTAAATTCTCTCTTATGCAGATTATATCCTTGTGAGCTTATCAATGTAATATATACTCTGTTTTTTTAGAGAGTTTCTCTGTAATTGTTGATTTTGATCAACACAAATATTATCTTGAGTTGTATTATCAAGGAGAGTATTCCTTGATAGAGTATTTATTGAGAGAGCATTCCTTTGGGTTGTAGAGAAGCCAGTTTAGCAGAAATTCTTCGGAGGGTTAAGGAGGAGCCCGGATTCATAAATTCTCCGTTGGGTTGTGGAGGAGCTTTGGCTAACGAAATTCTTTGTAGTGGTTTGCAAGTACCCAGACCAAACTTGCAAGTATAGTGAAAATACTCAAGTGACTTCTTGAGGACTGGATGTAGGCTTGAGATTAGCCGAACCAGTATAAATTTCTGAGTTTGCTCTCTCTATCCCTTACTCCTTTATTTGTGCTTATTGTTATATATTCTTTATTTCCTTGCTCCTCATAATTATTCATCTTGATAGCACATTGATTTTCTGTATTGTATTTATTATCTTAAGTATTACACTTTTACAGAAAATCATTTTAACTTCCAATAAAGTTTTGTGAAAAATTTACAAAACCCAATTCACCCCCCTCTTGGGTTCCAACCATTACTTTCAAATATCACATGCTTTCCTATACATAATGGGTCTTTTTCTCCTGTTAAAAGAACTTTCGACAAACCACTACAAATAGATGATCTTAATTTCTTTTGGTTAATTCTAATGAAAAGTAACCTCCCAAAATCAACCACATTATATGCATCAACAACAAATTATTGAAACAATCAGCGAACAACCACAGTATTTGAGACTCATTAATCCTATCTTGAATTCAGAATGCAAAAAATTGGCTCATCGTAAGATGCCTTCATTTTGTTGATGGTGCCCAAATAATGTCACTTAAACTTTCATCATCCCTGTAGCCATCTTCACCATAAGGAAATAATAAAGGATACTATAAGGGTAAATATGAAGGATGTAGTTCGCTTATATGCTGAAGCAAACCAGTTTTATATTGCACAATAATATCTCCCTTACATGTATTCATATCAAAATCACCTATTATTAAAGCTACAACTTTAGAGTTTGTTGGCAAGATATATTGCTTTCCATCCTTATTTCTATTCCGTATGAAATGAATGCTTAGATTAGATGGACGACAATGTTCAATCATGTCTTTTGCTATTTGATAAGTTTGGACATTAAATGAGATGATGCTTGAATAATGCTCGAGTGGAATTGCTTTATATATATATATATGATGATATGATATCTTAAAGAGTTTTACTTAGCCAAAAAAAAAAGTTAACTATTAAGTTTGTAGCACAAGCAATAGAGTTATAAGGTTAAAAATAAAAATTTGAATCCTTTTGTTATTAAAAATAAAAGACAAGATGTTAGGTACCCATCAAAGGCTTTATAATATGGGAGGGACCCCTTGATCCCATGGCATATTTAACGTTTTGTTGGTCTCCAAACTTCCAGCGGGTTCCGAGCATTTTAGAATCTCAAGGAAGTAAACAGGTCGACCAATTTTGGGCGATGCAGTTGTTTGTGCTTCAACCTTCTTTAAGGGCACGTTTGGTTCAGCATCTGGAATGGAATGGAACACAGAATTCCTGTCTATAGTACTTGATCTGGCATTTCGTTGGCCAAGGAGGGAGGAATGGAAGCTTTCATAGGAAGCTGAAATGTAAAAAAAAAAAAAAACTACTATTTTCCTCTTGCTTTTGCCCGTCTAACATGGATGGAAAATGGCTAATCTGGATGGAAAACATTGAAGATTACAATAATACCCTCAACTGCATCTTTGTCTCTGTCTCTAACTTCGTCTTCTCTAGTTTGTCCGTCTTTAACGTTCTGGTTCTCCACTCGAAGACGCTGCACAGGAAGCAATGGATTGAAGGAAACTGAAATAAAAACGAGATTTGTAACAAGAGGCTCCGAAGATAGTTGAAATGAAGCTTCAAAGATAGAGGGGATCTGCGCTCCTTCCTTTGCCTAGTTAGATCCACAGAAGCCGAAATGAAAACGGGAGGGAGGAGAGTTTTCAAAGTTCAAATCAAATGGTGCCAAAACAGTGGAGAGAGAGTGACGATGATGACCAATCTGATGCACCCTCTGAATAACTAAAATTTTTTGGAGTTAGTCGATGATAGAGTCTTCTAGAGGCAAGGGCTGAATTCTTTTTTTAAAAATGATTCGAGGTATTATGGTCAAATTGTTTCATTAAAAAATACATATCAAAATATTTATTTTCTCTTTCCTATTTCTTTTTTCATTGCGAACCAAACAATTTTTTTCCTTTTTATTTTCTTTTTTTTATTCTCCTTTCTTTTCTATTGCTCATTTTCTTTTGATTCCTACTCTATATTATGAACCAAATGAGCCTAAGTGAACATTAAATATAATTAGTTAAAGCTTCATTTTTATTTTTTCTGATACAAGTTAATGTATTCACTGTTTTGAAATACCTTCTGTTTACGTCTTTAAGTATTTGCTATCACATCTTTTCTTTAAAACATAAAATAAATTATTTATCCGTAAAAGTGATTTGATTCTCAAAATATTAAATTTTTTATTTCGATTTAACCATTCAAAAATAAATAATTTCAATTTAGCCTTCAAACATAAAAATTAAAATACTTCTTTCGAAAAAATATTTGTAAACTCACTAATACAAAAATAGCGTTTTTTAAAGGGACTAAAGACCTAGAATTTATTTTCTGGCTAACAAAAATACCATTTTGATTAAAAAAATTGATAGGCTTTATCACTACATCAAATTAAAATAACAATTTTTCAAAGACTAAATTAACAAATTCTTTCTATATAAGATCAAATTGAAATGAGAATAGTTTTTCAAAGACTAGATCATTTATTTTTTTAAAAAAATGTCATAACTGAATATAGTGTTATATATATAAAAATTAATTGTATCATTTTCATTTTTTAATTAAAAATTTTGATAGCAAATAATTAAACTACAACAAATGTCTTCTTTTCAATCGATATATATACATATATATAACTACACACGTTAAGTTTCTTTTCTCAATATCTCTTTCCAAATTAGAACTTGCGAGTCGCGACTGCACAAAAAACATTTGACCTCAACACGTTGCATATTAGTGCAGGTGCTGGTTCTGTAGCTCCACCATAGCTACACCAATTTATCAACATTCTGGACACTAAATACATAACGATCAAGGGAAATTTCATAAACATAATAAGCTGCACTAAAGTGAGGATATGGTAAAATCACTTGCTTTCTCGTATCTTTGCGTGAGAAGCTTTACTGAAAAATGACCAAAAGGCTGAAGAAAATGGAAAGAAAAAGAAAAAAGAAAAAAGAAAGAACGGGGCACGCCATATCATGACAATACTACATTCTCTGGTCGACGTGACACCATGAAACCAAGATGCAAATGGTCATCTACCCTACTGGAATATTTACTCGTCACTGTTCTCAGGTCGTTTACAATTAACCCATTGAAACACAATTCAAAAACCTCGATAACATGGAGGACTCATTAAGCCATGTCGTAAAGATATGAATTGACATATAGCTACAAAGTCAAGGAGGGGGCTAAAACTTCTTTTGGGACCTCTCTTCCAAGACCCAGTCGGCGTCACCGCATAATCTTTCAAAATCTAAAAGGAAAGAAGGATATATAAATATATAGAAGCATTGAAAGAAACAGTTGCTTTTAGTTTAGTGGTACCAAGAATTTCTTAGTCAAAACTCGAGGAGCGACTCCATCTTCCTTGCAAATAGTCCTCCAATGAGACACTCTGCTCAGTGCTACAGATAGAAACTGCATCATCCTCCAAGTCCAGCAACGCAAGATTCAGATGGGACTGAATATTGTTCAGTTCCTCATCAAAGCCATCATGTTCTTCGGGTGCACTAACTTCTTGTTTTGCCCATCTTGTCACTTCTTCGTCACCACGCAGAAGTTTCAATATCTACAATAAAGAAACATCACCAAATTTTTAATTTTTATAAAAGGCAGGATAATTATAATGGGGTAGATTTGAAGGGGGGACTCACGATACTGATTTGAGGTCGAAATTTAGGTGCTCGTCTAATGCAAAGGGTTGCTGCCAAAACCATTCTTTCAATTAGCCAATGTTTGTTATCACCGCCTATGCTAGAATCAAGCAACTGGGAAAGCTTCCCATCCTTCAGAAATCGTGTTGCCTGGATATTGTCATTAACCACATCAATTTCAAACTCTTTGTATTCAGCACGTCTCATAGGATATTCAATTTAAGAATTGGTAGATGCCTCATTCATTTTCAATAGTGTTTGTCTTAAAAGCTAAGCCTATAAATTATAAAACGGAAAAAGAACTTACCCACATAACAAGGCTCTCCTGGCCCTTCGGACTTCCATTGTTGATGGGCTTCCTACTAGAAAGAAGCTCAAGGAGCACAACACCAAAAGCATATACATCAATTTTTTCAGTTACCCTCCCATGCATAAAGTATTCTGGAGCCAGGTATCTGCCAGAAAAGAAAATGTTCAGAACTATAAAAATGTTGAAAGTTGACAAGGCCAAAGAGTAACAAGAGAGCATGATACACACCCAAAGGTTCCAGCAACATCAGAACAAGTAACATGGGATGAAGAAGAACCCCAATTGGCTAGTCCAAAATCCGCGAGCTGAAGACCAAAAACACATGGCTTATAAGGTAAGAGCTTCTGAAATAAAGTAGAAGAAATTTCAAAACAAGCAAGGGGGAAAAGATAACTACAGCACCTGAGGCTCAAAATCATCTGAAAGAAGGATGTTCGAAGATTTTACATCCCTATGGATCACAGCCTCAGCACAGCCATTATGCAGAAAGTCCAGTGCCTCAGCAATACCCACAGCCACCTTATACCTCTCTTGCCAACCAAATGCATTACAATCCTTCTTATTACCTTTGCCAGAAAACACGAGTAAGACAGGGACATTGGAAAATACAAGGAATGCCAAACCAAGCAGACAAGAAGAGATAAAAATCTACCATGAATGTTCTCTTCTAGGCTTCCTCTTGATAAAAAATCATAAACCAGTAATAACTTGTTGCCCTCGAAACAAAACCCAGATAGAGATATTATGTTCTTATGATGCAAAGTTGTAATGATCTCAATTTCCAAAAGAAACTCTTTGAACACATCTTCTGATGGCTTCAAAATTTTCACCGCCAACTCCTCGCCATCTGGAAGACATCCTCTATAAACATAACTACTACCACCTTGACCAACCAAGTTTTCTGAAAACATAGTTAGAAACTTATTAAATTATATCTCAAACAAAAGAAGTAACCAGAATTAAAATTGGGGCAACAAAGTTAAGGGATGAAAACAAACCAGAAGAAAAGTTAGCTGTTGCCGAAGCAAGTTCCTGGAAACTATACACTCTGCAGGAAGATGAGTACTTCTGTTTTAAGTTAAACAATTCTTCAGGAAGGTCACTCAAGCCAAAGTTAGCAGCAGATCCAAATGGCACAATGGCACCGCTCTCCCCATCAAGGGTAGTATTGTCATTCATGACAATATTAACCTGTTTATGATCTGGATGGACTACAGCTGACGATTGCCAGTTGGTGTGTCCAACTGCCCGTTGAAAAACATATGCATTGCTCATATACGACTTCCGCATGTGCTTTTTAGGCAGGAATACCTGGCGAAGGAGTGACCGACCAGGTTTAGACTGGTTTGATTTCTGAACCACAGTTGCGCATCCATGGCCATCACCAAGTTTTGTGACTGGTACCAAAGCTAGAGAATCTTCCATTTCGTGCTCATCAGGCAAAGCCTTAATAGCAGCACTCTCTGCCTCTGGCAGAGCTAACACCCGTGCACAGCTTTCACAATTCTTCATATTTTTCTTAGTATAAACCATGAAGGATTTTTTTGACAAAGTTGGGCCTCCATTTAATTTTACTGCCAGGATATTAAACAATTTGTATTATTCTCAATTATTTTTCTAAACTGATTTGACAAGGATGCAAAAGCTACTAATAAAAAACATTTGCACTATATCTTGAAAAAATTAAATCGAAAATAGCATTGCTCTTGAATCAAAAGAACACCGGAAAAGGCATGCAAAAAGAAAGGAGGTAAAACCTTGATCAGCACATGTTTTAGTAGCTTCTCTGTGAAATGCAATTTTGCCATTGTCAACCGCGAAGACAGACATACACTTGGGCAATTTTCTTGCACAGTACTTAGCGACGGATGCCGATGACCGGATTGTGTGATGGGTTTTAGAAGTTCCCACAATTACAGTCGCTGCACCAAATGATTTCGCCTCCTGTACTAGAAGTTTCCGGGCCGACGCACCTCTGCATACTTTAAGCTTGAGATCAACCTAGCAAACGTTTAGCGTAATTAAGGTACAATATTCTCAATTTTTAAAAAAAAATAAATAAATGGAGAACTTCAGTGGTGGAAATATGTCCACACTGGCATTCTCATTTTTCAACAATTCAAAATTCTAATAACCAACCGAAACTGATCTCCAGTAACTTCTCATTTTCCCCAATTTTCTCCGAATCAAAACAAACAATTAAAATAAGGTAAACGAAAGGGTTACTCAAAATAGCGATAGACAGACAGTAGTATCGAACCTGCTTCAAGTTGCAGAAACCTTCGTAAACGGAGAGAACGGAATCAAAAGTCTTTACAAGAGAGAGAAGCGATCCTGTACCCTCTGCACCAAAAACGAAACTCAGATTTAATATAACCAAACCAAAACCAAAATCGAAGCTGAGAAAGAAAGGGATTGAGACCAGTAATCGCGTCGAGGACATGAAGCGCAATGACATGGTCACCAGGCTCGGCCACTTTGACGAGAGCCCACGTGAGCAATTCCCGGCTCCGAGGATCCAACTTCACCCCAACCACAACCGTCCGACCACCAGCGCAGTCGGCGGCGCCATCCTCGGCCGCCGCACTGTCTCCGGTCAACTTCATCTGGCTCCTCCTCCTCCTCACACACTCTCCGGCAAGTGGCGCCTCCAGTCAGAGAGAAAGACGCGGCAAACGCCGTCGTTTCGCTTCTCCCGCCCTTTCCTGCCTTCGTTCCCCGAGTCGCTTTCCTTCGTCTCTCTCACCCCGTCTTGTCTTCTTCTCTCGTGCTTCCTCACTCTTCGTATTGGGAATTGAGAATCCTGTTCGACGATGGCATCATGGCTACGGCAAAAACTGTCTCGGCAGAGGGTAATGTTACGCTGTTTCGCGGATCATCATTTCTCATCTCTGCTCCATCATGACCGTTGGGTTTTGGACCCACCAATGCTTAGTGCTTTTCCCTCGTGGCTTTATCTGTATTTGCTTTATATTGAAAACTACTCAGATAAATGGTAACGCTGTTTGACGGCTACAATGCTACATAGACATAGTAAAAGTATACTAGCAAGGAGCTTGACAATTTTTTAATCTATTTTTTAATTTTTTTATAAAATTAAATTTAATTATTTTTTAAAAATAATTATATTTTTATTGTTTATTATTTTATAATTTTTACTTTATTTTATCTAAAATTTTGGAGCTTCTTATTGGTTTTAAAATTATATATAAAAAGATAAGTTAAGTTGTACGAGAGGGAGTGCGAAGTTAAATAATTTATTATTATTATTTGTTTTAAAATATATAAGAAATTGGTATAATTTATTCTTATACTAGACAAAATATTTTTAAAAAAATATAGAGAAAATTAAAAAGGCAGTTTTATGCATCCTAAGCCATTGGTATTAATATATGGATTTGAGATTAATAAAAAAATTGAAGTCAAATACATTAATATAAATATCAAGAAATAAGGATAGAATAAGATAAAGATTTGAAAAATAAATAAATAAATACTATGAACCTTCTCCAACCTAAAATGGAGAATAACGGTATAAAAATAATTATAAGTATGGAGAAAGTTTGAAATTTTCGTTTAGATTTGTAAGGATGTCTCAATCCAAGAACATTTCAAAATAAAGAACCTAGAATTAAATGGAATGAAAGATTTAACAAATTGAGAGAATTGACTATGGCCTTAAATTACCAGAGAACATGTTGCATGCGAAGGTTGTGGAAAAAAATTAAAGAAATTTAATTGAATGACCAATAAACGGAGTTAGGGGTCAAATCATTCAAAGGGCACATTAATTTGGGGTCCATTATGGACAATGATTTTGCTTCTTTGTCCTTTCATAAATACCGTTTTAAGGTTAATTTATAAACTGGGGTAGCCTCAAGATTTGAGATCAAGCTGCATTGATGTCATTCGTTTTTTTAATTAATAAAAAATTTCACCCCTTCTTTAACACATGGACCTTTAATTTTATCTATTTTATATTATTATATATGATTTTAATATTTTTATTAATGATTTTTAAAATCATATATTAATAAATTAATAAAAGGATATATAAAAATACTATAAGAAATAAAAATTAATATATATATATATATATATGAATTTTTAATTATTTTTAAATTACAACAAAAATTACGGAAAATTTGTTATGTACCTTAATTAATGTATGTCAAACTACTAGTTCATAGATATACAAAAGATGTTACCAAAGAAACGCAATAATATCTCTTGCATCATGACATTGATTTAAAAATATCGACTGGCCGTTAAGTTTGTGGAGGAACTAGTTCAAAAATAAATAGTTTAATCATGATTGAACTAATGATACTTAAAATATATAATTAATGTATATGTTACTGATATTAAAATATTAAAATATATAATATATATAATATTAAAATATTCAAAGCATGTTAGAAATATATACTTATACCAATCATAAATCTTTTACTAATAGCTTAAATTTTTGACGATTTTTTAAAAATACATAATATATTAGTAAAAATTCCAAAAAAAAAAATGGTTTGAACAAGTTGAATTGACTTATTTTACTGGTTTCCAAATTTAAACTAGATCGAAGATTTGGTCGATTCATTGATTTTCTGGTAAATCGGTTGGTTTTCTCAAACTATGAAAAATATTAAGTTATTCATAATTAGATATAATTTAAACTTTTTATGACAGATAAGAAAAGTAATGCGATCTCAAAATGTATCAATAATTCTATTAGTTCTTACATTTTCTATCGGATTCATAGTCCAAAACGTGCGAAAGGTACTAGAAAATGGAACGCAACCTCATCAAAAGATAACTAAAGTGTAACTGTAATTCGAGTTTTACGTAGAAACAAAGGAATTAGGTGTAGAAAAAACAATTGAATAAGATTAAAGAGATTGCCTTGTAATTGGAGGAGAAAGGTCCGATAGAGAGAGTGGTTGAGAATTGAGCTTAGTCAGTGACGACCACTATGCAATTGTTAATTGTTGAGACTTGAGAGAGAAAGGGACCCATATGTAAATATTAAATAATAGGCGTTCCTTGAAAAAGCACACTAAAGGCAAAGCAAGCATTGTGGGGGAAACTAGGTATTGCTTCTGCTTCGCTTTGTTTATGTCGTCAAACTATTCTCCTAAATTTTTTTTTTTTCATTCTTTTCCCCACACGACAGTATTGTATCTTTGCTAATTCTTAGACCGGTGGAGAAGATTAGAGCTGATTGGTTTAAGTCGTCTAACACAAGTCTGAATTCTCTTCTTTTATAGCATAAATTAGAGACTCCAGCTCATGATTGTAATCGTCTAATTGAAGGCAGAGATGAAACAAATGGTTAAAATTGAAAAGAAAAAACAGATTAAACAATAATGATAAAAAAAAAAAAAGATAAGCCACAACGCATCCTTTCAATCATCGTTTAATCTCAATCATCTATTTAATTTTGCCTTCAATTGGATGCCCACAATCGCAAATTGGAGTCTAGTTTGCATCATAACAAGAGAGAATTCAGACTCGTTTAACACTTTTTTTTTTTTAGTAAAATATCAAGATCAAGTCTTGTTAATAAAAATAATTAGCATTAAGAGAGGTTTAGACGTAAACATTTATAATTCCACTCAACTCAAATTAAATTAATCAAAATTTAATAAATTTTAAGATACCCTTAAAAAAAAGACGAATGGGGACAGTGTTTGTAGTTTTTAAATAATTGCATATATAATTCTCTTTGTATTGGCGCAATGATGAGAGTGTAAGGCTAATAATGAGGATGGTCATAGTTAATAGTGGCCATGTGAATGAAAAGTGAAATGTGGTAATATACATACACATTGTAGGGAAGGAACGGAATGTTCGGGGCTCCTTTTATACGAACGAGGATTCTCTTTGGAGATATGGACGGAATTTTTATTTGTTGAATTCACAGATTTAACGAGTAAAAAAGTAGTGGTTAATTGTTTTTTTAAAGATTATTTTGTATCCATCGAAGAAGATCTAAAGAGTAATTATTTGGAGTGAATCCAAATTCCTTCTATACTGTAAGTTGCGTTTTACTACAAGTTTACGACATCAGAATTCTGTTACGTTGCGTTTTACTACAAGTTTACGACACTAAAATTCTGTTACGTTGCGTTGAACTGCAAGTTTACGACACTAAAATATATTTTCTGTTATAATACTACACACGAAATCCAACCTCTGTTTTTTTACTAATATAATCAATATTTTATTCTAACACATCACGTCCAACTTCTAGAGTTTATTTTGTTGTTATCTACCCATGACACGTATTTTCAGTTTTAAATCTAGAAGAATAAGCTAACATGGAAAAAGAACTACTCTCTTCTATCTTTTTCTAAGGTATAATTTAATTATACAATTACAGACACTCACTGACACACACATATCATGACCAAATTGATACCTTTAAAAGATAAGAATATTTATTCATTAAATATATAATTTATTAAAGATTATATTTCTCAAATTTTTATTTTAAATTTATCTAGTTTGTGTTAAAATAATAAAGATAATTTCTTTTTACATTATTAACTTATTTATAACAAAAATAAATATTAATGAATACCTTTTAATTAATTACCATTTTTAAAAAAATTATGAACAAGTTGTTTGTTTTTAATATAATTTTTAAATCTGTTAACTTGGTAAATTTGACTATGCTATGCTGATCAAATGCATATAATTTAATACATTATATTATAAAGGTATAAGGATATTTTAGTCAAAATAGATATAACTGCAATATAATTTATCTCTCCTAATTTTAGAGAAAGCTTATATATATTTTTATAATAAAAAAGGAATGTGTAACTAAACTGTTTTAAAGGAAGAGAGATTATTCTTTTTTTGATAAAAAGAAAATGAAACGAAGATTTGATCTAAAAATGGTTAAACTATCTACACTCTATCATCACTATACTAAACTATTATTTAATAAGATAAAACATTTATATAATAGATTAAAATAATTTCACTCTAAAGCATTAATTATCGGTAAATCATAAATTATGTATAATAGAATAAATTTAAATAAATAAATTTAATAAATAAATTATATAAATTAATAAATTTGGTAAATTAATCATATCGCATTAAATTTTGAAAAAATTAAGATAAATTACTATAATTGCTATATAATTACATTAAATGAATTTGATATAATTTGGGTAAATTTCTATATAATCACATCACATTAAATTGCTATATAATCACATCACATTAAATTTTGAAGAAATTATGGTATATTGCTATATAATTACTATAATTGCTATATAATTAGTATATAATTATTATAATTGTTATATAATTACATTCAATGAATTTGATGTAATTCATCTTAAATTTTGATTTCTATATGGATTCCATAATTTTTTAAATTCTATTTTATTATATAGATTTTATTATATAATATCTCTGAAATTTTTTAATTACTTAAGTTATTAGTATTAGAAAATTATGGAATTATGGAATATTTTTTCTCATATTAATAACAGTTTGATTATTTCTTAATTCTTAATATTTGGTAATAAATGCAATTTGACACTTTAGATGCTATATACAGTATAATCTTGCCAATTTCTTAGATAGTAGCTATTCATCATTTTTCCAAATTTGCAGAGTACTAATTCTTTAATAATTCATGGAACCCTATTTTAGTTAAGTATTATATTTAATGCATTGACTAATCAAATATATAAATATTATCTATGACAAATATTAATATTTATTAAATATTCAATAACATTTTTAATTTCAACCATAATAGACCATTCTTTCATAAATTCAATTAATTATTTTTCATCTTTTACAGTAAATTCTTAAGCTAATTAATGTCAGATTTAATTTCTCTGTATTATTTTATGAAATTTATTGTTTAAGTAAAATTAGTATTAACAGATATAGTAAAAAAATCAGTTTATATGTAAACATTAAATATAAAATTATTAGATTTTATTATATAATATCTCTTAAATTTCTTAATTACTTAAGTTATTAACTAGTATCAAACTCCTATTGGTATAAATAACGGCTGAAGAAATAAATTGTATATATTCACTTTTGTTTTGTTATCTAGGTCAGAGCTCATTCTCTCGTACATATATTGTTCTTGCACTTTTGTTGTTTATTCTTCGTCCAATATTAGTTTCCATTATGTTGGTGCTCCTACTATGGCTAGGCTTAGTGATGTTGCTAATATTACTGGATTAAGGGATGACTGGAGGATAAAAATTCGTGTTGTGAGGTTGTGAACAGTTTCATTTTTTAATATGTTTGAGAAGATTTTTATTTTGGAGATAGTTTTGCAAGATTCTTTGGTGATTTGAACATTTATTTCATGAAATATTTTGTAATTTTTTTATTTTTTCATTATACTTACATAATGTTTATTTCTTATCTTGAAGGGTAATCATATATCGTGATCATGTAAAGAGGTCATTTATAAGTAAATTCAAGCGCCAAATCACTAAAAATAATGTGTATGTAATGTTATGTTTAGTATAGTTAAGTGTAACAGTGACTATTGTACAACAAAACATTTGTTCATATTTGAGTTTTGCTTCTCAATTAATGTGAGACTGACTGAGGATGATCTGAATATTCCAAAGTGAATCTTCATCTTTTGTCCATTAAGTGATATTTTGAAGGCATTGCTGATAAGAACTATTTAATTGGTCAATTTTTCTATGTTGTTGCTCTATTGTATATTTTATACGTTTTATCTTACAAAGTAATTTTATGATTATTAAACTTTATTAATATTAGTATATTGATTGAAACTTGTTTACCTCATGCATTATTATTATTATTATTATTATTATTATTATTATTATTATTATTATTATTATTATTATTATTATTTGGTTGTAGCCATAGAATCTGAAGAACATTTTTCTTAATTTTGTAATATATTTGTCACATCCCAAAAATTGAGCATGTGAAAAGATACTACTCCTTTGATATAATTCTCAAACATACGTTATATACATACATTCTGTAAGGTTTTACATTCAACCTTAATCATTCATTCCACACTGCAGAATTATATTCATCTGATAAGCAAATATAGACATACATAGTCTGATATTTCTATCTCATCGCAAGCCTAGGAGACCTATAGAAAATACAGAGCTTTTCTAATATCCACATTAATAAGTACTGGTGTCCCACCAGACAGAAATAGAGAATAAACCCAAGGGGCTTCTAATCTTCAAACGGATACTCTTGTTCTTTATTTTCTGTATCTGAAAAAAATAATCATAGAGAGTGTGAGTTTATTTAAAAACTCAGTAAGTAAATAACTGTACTATATAAAATATCAAAAGTACAAATACCACATTTACTCATATAATTAATTATCTTATACATCGAGTAGTATGGGACTCTAACCCTTTCAAACTCATGAATAAGATCTCATAGGTATACGCCGAGTAGTATGGGACTTTAACCCTTTCAACTCGTGTATAGGTTTCATAGATATGCACTGAGTAGTATGGGACTTTAACCCTTTCAAACTCGTGTATAAGATTTCTTAGATATACACCGAGTAGTATGGGACTTTAACCCTTTCACACTCGTGTATTAGATCCCGTAGATCTTTACTCATTAATAAAATAGTGAGAATTCATCACATAGTACAATTGTCATGAAATAAATAATTTCTTCATACTCTTATTTCTACTGATCATCATATACTCCCATATGAAAAATTAATTGCTTATTATCCAAATAATATTGTAAACGGGACTTATATTGTACTTTGACTAGTAATATCAAATTAGCTGAGCAAGGTTATTCACTCACCTTGATGTTTGTCCAAGTTTACCTTGTTCCACACTAGAATTTGTGTAGGAAAATTTCCTAGTAAAATATACTACAAGGAATCATAAGAAAGGAAACAAAATCACGAAAATACGTAAAATTTTCTGACTGCTACAGTAACGGGTTGCTACAGTACGGTTTGCTACAGTAACGGTTCGCTACAGTGTCGGTTCGCTACAGTAACGGTTCGCTACAGTACGGTTCGCTACAGTAACGTTGACTGTTACAGTACCGTTGACTGCCGACACTACAGTACTGCTACAGTACCCGAAGAAAATTTTCCAGATTTTGTTGAAATCCCTGGTCGCTACAGTAACTCAGTTTTTGCAGAAATTCTAACAATTTCATCCTTTCCCTTTCTTGTTTCAAAACCAGAATTTCAACTCCTTTAACTGATTATAACTCAAATATAACTTCTAAAACAACTGAGATTCATGAATTATCATCAAAATCTTCAAGAACAAAACCTCCTCTGATCTTGTATATAAACTGAAATTTAAGGAAAATAATCGGATTAAATCTTACCTTTGATCCTTACAAAGCTTTTGAACCGAACAAATAATCAGAAATTCTGAAGATCAAGGAAATGATTTGAGAAGAAAATGAAGAACTGAGAGAGAAATCTTTTCTGCTTCCTTCGGCTGAGTGAAAAAGTGAGGGTTACTATTGAAACTTTATATTAAATATTTCTAATGGGTTATTCAATAACCCATGGGTATCCATAACCCAACATCCAAACCCATCCAGTCAATTTACAATAAATGGATTAATTGACCATTCTGCAACCACTTTTCCATGAATTTCACCATTCTTAGAATATATCCCTCATTGTGCAAATATTTAGTCCAGTCATTTAACTCAATTTTCATAAATAATATTCAAAGAGAACAATTAAATATGAAAATTAAAAATGACCAAAATAAATAACTAAAGTAACGTTGTAGAATTCTAAAATACTCTTAAGCGAATTATATTCTGAAATTAACGGGTATTACAATATTTATCTAAATTAATTAATGTAATACCTTATTTTATTATACTTGACAAGTATATGAATCCAGTAACAAACACTACTAATGTAGTGTATAAAAAAGTATTCCAAATTTTACATAAGTTAGAGGTCAGTAACTTTTATTTCAATTATTTTCATCATTAATATATTTATCTAAATTAATTCATGTAACACATTATTTTTTGTTCTTCTTTTCATTTGACATTATTTACATTCAGTTTTTAAGGTATTTATATCTAATGAATCATTTTATATGTGTCTTAACATGACCTAATTGTCTCATTATTTTTATACATGTATTCTTTTATATGTATCTTAATTATTCTTATTTATTTGATAAGCAAAAATTGTGACATTTGTGTTAACTCGTCTATCGTATTAGAAAAATATTTTCGTTGTTTGGATGATTTATTTTTTTATTCGCATTGCATGTAAATATTCTAAAATGTTTGTCTCTTATATCAACCACTATATATTTGTTGTCAGTTAATTATTATTATTATTATAAGTTCCGAAAGTTTTTAAAATTATAAATTACCCGTACATCACATAAGTCACAACACTAATTATATATATATATATATATCTTAAGTCATGTATATTGATCCACACTCTCAATTTTTAATTTTATTTATTAATAGAATAACTTTATATGTAGTCCTTTATGTCTTTATTATCATATCATTCATTAAAAATAAAACATCTATAAAAAGGTTGTAAAAAATTTAATCATACAATGTTGAGTTGTCCAAAAATATATAATTATCTTTAGAAATTATATACTTGTAATATTTTAATTAAAGAATCATATATTTGTGATGTTTTAATTAGATAACTTAATCATAAAAACATAAATAATTACATATAAGATTTTTTTTAATTTTTAATTTCATTTATTAATTTCACATGGTAGAAGTGCGGACATGTAGGGTAGGCTGTTATGGAATATAGATCGGTTAATTTTGTTTGTCCTTCATCTTCACGTGACGCATATATTCCTACTAAGTGAGTGCTATAAATAAATGACTTCAACTTGGACTAGGCGCCCCATCATCTTTTATAATTAATTAATATTTTTATCAATTTATTTAAAATATTATGTAAATTAAATTTTAAATTATTTTAATACATTTAAAATAATATATTGATTAAATTTTAAATTCATTTTAAAATTTTATCAAATATGTTAATTAAATTTAAATAAACACATATATTAAAAATTAAACAAAAATATATATTAAAAATTGAACAAACATAATTATTTAGGTCTGTTATTAAAATTTTATAATGAATGATTTGAATAGAAAATATTTAGATAAAAATTTTAAAAAAATTTTATTATATTCTAAAAGAATCTTTTTATAATTTTTTAATACAAAAAATAGAAATTATTTAAAGATAATATCCTCAAAACCATTTTATATTTCTTTATTTCTAATACGATTAGACGTTACATGATATTCATGTCTGGCCGAACAGTTTCTACTGGTCTAATAATTACTGGTAAATCCATCCCCTCTCCCAACTTGCAATTCCACGTCCTATCAAATATAAAATAAAAAAATACTCAAAGCGAAAGTTATGAAGGGCTAAAAATAATGATAATAAAACAAAGGAAAGAGGAATTTTATAAAAGGATGTCCACCCTTTTGCGATGCGATTGCGGTCGAAATTGCATTCCACGATGCGGTCAAAATTGCATTCTCACCCACTAAATATGCCCATTTGTTTCTTCTCCATATCTTGGTTTCTCTTCCCCTTTTCCACGTACAACCTTTTCCCTACCAAAACGAAAAAATAAAAAGAAGATAAAAATAAATTATGGCACAATGATTTTGGAGCTGTGAGATGAGCGTGACTTTTTTAACAGCTGAAGATATATATATATATATATATATATGTATGTATATATTACCTACTAACCTAGTAAGTTAGTCTGTGTTTCTTATATTATTGTTAATTGCAAAAGTGTTCTAATTTTTCATTTGAAACATGCACTTTTTAAGGGACTCTTTGACTGTGGTTGGCTGGTCACTAAATTAGTTTATAATTTATTTTAAAAAATATATATTTTTATATTTTTTAATTATTTCAACATTTATTTTTATCAAATACTTATAATTTAATAAATTAATTTATAAACTTTTAACTTTTAACTATAAACAATTAATTAAAAATTAATTTATAAACTTTTAACTAATTTATCAACTATTTTTATTAAACATACCATTTGTCAAATAACTTGCAATACAAAGTTACATATACAATTGAGGGAATGAGTCTCCCCGTTTAGATCTCCAATAGTTAAGTTAGACTGAAAATTCAAAGTGTAAGAAATATCAAAAAGTCGAAAACAAAGTAAATTAGCTTACTTGCTTTAGCAAAGTGCTAGATTTATTTATAGCTGACTCAAACGTTCTGATGGACAAAGAGTTGTTAATAGTGGTTGTTAAAGTGCGTGAAGGTGGAAGGTGTTTTTTTTTTAATATTTTATTTTGTCAAGAGTATTTGTAAAAAATTAATTCAATGCGAACTTATTGACATAAATGATAAAATTCTTTACAAAATAATATTTAATAACACTCATCATTATTATTGTTGTTTAGAGTCGATATCTATATACAAAATATTTACACTGACACCCAAATTAATTTATAGAATATATCAAATAGGTCCCTCAACATAAATAACAAGAAGATCTTATCACAAACTTAATTAAATATAGCCCTTAATATATATGTCTCAAAATATACATAAATACACAATATTAATATGTCAGTCCACTTAAATAAATTGTCAGAACTAAACATTATTTATAAAATTAAATATATATATATATATATATATATATATATATATATATATATATATATATATATATATATATATATAATACTAACATGAGATATCTCACCCTAACTTTTTAACATTTGATGGTATTAAAAAATTCAATACTCTATTAAACGTTTGACGCTTAATAGAGAATCTAGATTCTTTGCTTACCATCCTTAACAGCGGTACTTAGTAAATTCAACACAATAATCTAATCAAAAGAGAAAAAGGAGGGGAAAAAGAATCAGATTTTCAATCCTTTCATGAAGCATACTCGTGCGCCTTTCCACTTAGTGGAAGTCATTTGCCGTTGTCATTGCGTAGCAAAGCAGTCAGCTATTTTATATTGATTAAACCATTGCAATTACAGTGATAGGACTAAAATATCATATATATTTGAATAATTAGTTTAATGAGGTTTAATAATTAGTTTAACGAGGTTTACATCCTTACCATCACATGGTGATTTTGTTATAGAAGTTTAAACTCCGACTATTAGATAATGTTCACAAAGAATACGTTGAGAATCCAAGTCCGAGACACGGTGGGATTTTCTGCTTGTGTTAAACTAGCATTAACTGTTTAGTCGGACATTATATGTGTGGTGTAAAGATGTTATAACAAAATTATAACTATAATCAATTAAAATTTATGAAAAATTTCAAATGTAAAATTGTAAAGTTATTTATTTTGATCATGATTTGATTGTAAATATATAAGATTTTAATAGATAAATTGATAATAATAACAATAATTCGTACAATAATTGAGAATATAACATACATTGATTTATAACAATCGATATCTTAAAAGTTAAATTCACTGTTGTATGACTCGGCCTGGATTGTCGGGTGGACTTAGCGACCTAGGGCCAGGATTAGCCCGGGTTGCATGTGACCTAGCAGGTCGACGCGGTTGATCTAGACATCTTTTTTTTTAATTAATATTCAAATTTATATGAAAATTTAAAAAAATATGTATTTATTAAAAATCAAACTCTATCTCACACCTATAAGTTGTGTGTCTGACCATTGTTTATCAATTTATTCTTAATTTATATGAGTGAAATATTACATATATAAGGTGCTAAAATTATTTTAACTCAAAAATCAAAATGTACATGTGGCAAAATGATAAATACTAAAATAGAAAAGATATTTAATTTAATAAAAAATAAGTATATTATTACTAATTAATTAAGAGATAAGAAAAATAATTATATTTATATAATTATTTGATGTAAAAAAAATTAAATTAAAAAAATTGAAGAGCATAAACAAAAATTTTATATAATAATCTAACATAAAAAATAACAATCAAAGATTTTTTAAAAAATTATTTATAATTTTATGAATTTATTTATTTTACTTATTTTTTAATTTATTTATAAAAATATATAAATATATATTATTTTTAATTTATTTATCTAGGTTAATAATTAATATGATAATTCGATAATTAAATCAATAATTTAATAACCTGAAAGTCTATTTAAATTAATAACCGAGTCAGATCTAATAATTATAGTTAAGTTATTCAAAGTTAATAAGAAAGATTTTTATCAAATTAAATTTCCATGAAATCAGTCAAACATTTTTGGTTCGATTCACTTGCTCTTGGCTTGGGCACATGGTCATATAGATTTAGCAAATCGACGGTTTCACGGCGGCCCACCCACCACGTGGTTGACAAATTGACGGTGTGACTTTATTTTCTGAAATTGCAAACAATTGGGACCAAAACATTTTACACATTACTTAAAACGGCACTTGAAAACGGAGCAAACCTTTCACGCAGAACCATAATAATTAATCTGCACCAGAAACATCAATTAAAAAAAAAAACGTACATTAGGAATCTATTCTAACATTATAAAAAAGAGCTACATAGTGCTCAACTTTTTCTGTTCCCCATGATTCCTGGTGATAATATTTTCCATATTATATATATATATATATATATTTTGTCGTTAAACAATGGGAGTACACAAAGATCAGTGGATCAAAGAAAAGATATTAAATGATAGATAATATTTTAGTACAGGTCACTATAGTCCCACTTCTAAAGCACCTCAGTGTGATAATTAGCGCTTTCAATTTAACAGGTAAATAAAAGGAAGGTATTTTATTCACCCAATGATCCTCTTAGCGGAGCATCAGACATGATTAAAAAAAAAAAAGCAGAGTATTAGACATTTTCCTACTGTTTAATCAACGTGAGCTTTACGTAGATATATAAGTCTTATGCCGATCAAATGACATGAAAGTACTTAATAAAAAAATCAGACTCATTATATTCAGACTCCAAATTCAACCGTGCAATTATGAATTAGCCAAGTTTACCAATTTAGATCTTACATTAGAATTTACGCGGGAAACGATAATGGAAAGATTAGATAAGCCAAAATAAAACGTATTTTACTAAATGGCCAGAAATTGAGGCAAGATCAAGTGTACGGCTAAACGAGGAGATTTCGCAGTCAAATTTCTCGTGTTCATGGAATAAGCTTCACTATTTCTGTTGTTGGAGTTTTACATGTCTAAGTTTTTTTTTTTTCTTTCTAAGAACTTTGATTTAATGAACACTGCATTCAAATAGTATTTGATGGATATGCATCTTTTTCCTCTTGACCTAGATTGAGCTATCCTTGTGAAGGTGGCTCTGTTAGGTGCTGATCTCCATAATGGAGCCAATAGCCTAATACTCCTGCGTGAAGTATTTTTTTTTTTAAATTAAAGACAATCTTATTTGATGTACTATTAAATATTAAATGTAAATATTTCTCTTTGTAAAAATTCAGACTTGAGTTCAACTTATGAAAAATTAGTCGCCTTATACCTAACTTTTATTCGTCTGGATGAAGTAGTTTGGAGGAACACTGTAGTCACTACTATTCCATTACTTTCTACTTTGCTTTTCTTGCATCAGAACACCAAACTGTATCTTCTCTATCAGTCACAAGACTTTGAAAATCATTTCCATCCATCTTCCTTTAAGCCCTCTCCATTTCAAACCGCTAATGAGGTTCCTCCTTGACATTGTGCAAGTGTCCTCTGTCCACAGTTATCATCTCTTGGTGTTTAATAAATTTTAGAGTAAATTATTGATTTAGTCATTGAAAGATTAAAATTATTTCAATTTAATCTCCGAAAGATTATATTTTTTTTAATTTAATCATTTTTATCGCTAAAATGTAAAATCTACTATTGTTAAATTTCAAAATATTTCCTTATCAAAACTTACTTTGACAAATAAATACAATTTTTTAGAGACTAAATTGAGATAACTAGAATCTTGAAGTCACTAAATTAGTTATTTACTCTAAATTTCATTATCTGAAAAGAACAAGACAGCCCAACTTTAAAGATAAGGGTAATGTTCCTTCTTTGAGTTCTTTTTACTAACATTTGATAATTGAAGTTTTGAAATTATAGGAAAATGTCTAATTTTCAATGGTAATGCATTTCAACTCTTATGTTCATATATAATACATTTCAATAATTCAAATCTTAATGTTCAACTAACTGCATAGGCTACTCATCTAAGCTCCTTTATATCTGTTTAATGCAAGTGTCATCTTTCTACAGTTATCATATCTTGATGTTTAATAAATTTTATTCATCTAGAAAGCACAGCCCAACCTTATAAGGGTAATGTTCCTTAATTGAGTTCTCTTTACTAATATTTGATCATTAAAATTTTAAACCTTACAGGAACGTGTTTAATTTCCAATTGTAATACAATTCACCTCTAAACGTTCATAATACATTTCAATAGTTCAAATCTTAATGTTCAACTCACTGCATAGGCTAGTCATCTAAGCTCCTCCAAGCCAAAGATAAATGGTTATAGAAAAAAAAAACTGTTAGTTCAATAATTTACACAAGGAGGGGTTGAATTGGGTACAGAAAATAATTTTAAGAAGTTAAACAATTCTAATTCCTTTTTGAAATGAGTAGTTGTAGAAAATAGCTTTCTTAAAGATAGTTGTATTAGTTTGAAAGCAATATCATGGTTACATAGATTTTTCTTTTAAATTTTTTTTTTCTTGTGAGTGTAAAATTCTTTTCTTTAAAAATGAGGGGTAAGCAAAAAAGTAAGAGAGACACAACGATATATAACGGTTCAAAATATCCCATAAAAAATTATTACGTCCACTCCTTAAACATACAATAAGAAAATTTTATAAAAGAAAAATAGTGAGCAGTGCAAACAACAACCTCAAACATTGAGGATTAGTACCCTACTAAGTTTTTATAAAATCTTAACAAACTTATAATCTGGTAGGTCATCCTTGACCTTTTACAATCTCTTCAACCAAAGAGGATTAGCACAGACTTTTATATCAATATCAAGGATTATACCCAAAAAATTTAACACAGCAAAATCAGTGCGCACACAGGACCCTTACAACAACAACAACATAATGATGAAGTATGTTTACTCAGAACAAGGAAGAGACAATCTCGAGGATTACAAGAAATAAAAAAATCTCTCAAAGAAGGCTCATTTGAGAATCTTAAAGATTCACAATGTTTTCCATCACTTTTCAAAAGATATTTTCGATTTGAAGAAGAAAGCCTTAAATACACGTTCAGACCAGCTAGCCGTTGAGAGACTTGTCCATATTTCAATTTTCAACAATCAACTTCTTGGAACATATCAGCTGGTGATTCTGTAGGCTGCTGACTTATGGAGAAGAGCTTCTGTCTCCTTTGACTTTGTTTGCTGAAGAAATTCAGGTCTTGTCTGCTGAATTTCCAGAAGAACAGGCTGAAATACTCTCTTTCTCCTGCACCGCCCTTTTGTTTGCCTTAAATATGCAGTCCCTTTTCATGTGTATGTTATTCTGACGAAAGGATTAAAATGCCGCTTGATAACATCTTTCCATTTCCGTGTTACTCTTTATTTCCTTGATTCACGTTCTTTCTTGATTCTTTGTTGGATAGGCTTTCTCTCTTTCTTTACTGAGTTCACAAGATTAAACCAAGGCCCAAAAACACGCGGCCCACATGAAATAGTCTGATTAAAATGTATGTGTTTGAGCTGATAGAAACGCATAAAATTATTTGGGCCGAAGATATGATTCCATTAATAAAAAACAAGGACTTCAAGATTCTTACATTAACAAAAACCATATATGATTACTTTGAATTATAGCCTAATTACAATTTTAGTTCCTAAACCTTAAAATGTAGCACTTTATTCCCTTAAACTATCACAAAAAGTGAAACATATATGTTAAAAAAATTAACATCCAAAAATTATATGTTTTGTGAGAAAAGCAAGTCAGAAATCATGAAAGAAAAAAATTTTAAAAGATCACGGTAGCATAAAATATCACATGACTAACCATGTTTTTAGATATTAATTTTAATTGATATATGACACTGTTTTTTTATAATTAAGAGATAAATTGTTATATTTTAAAGTTCAAAAATAAAAAATTATAATTAGACTATAGTTCAAAGAGTTACATATAATTTTCTAAAAAATAATCACTGCCTACTGACATGAAAGTAATGCTAGTAGCATGAGGTCTTTAGTGCAGTTGTTGAGGCTTTTTTTTCAATTTATAATAAAGTACACTAACAAATTGCTATTTCAAAAATAGATAAGGATTCTATCCTTAGTTATTTATAACTGTTGGATGATTGTAGGGCTTAAATAGACAAATAAGACTTATAGTTATCAAATGAATGTGGACAGTTAAAAATTCTCTTTGTCCCATAAGTCAATGAAAGAATTTTCATTCTCAAAAACACATGAAATTCTTCCTTTCTCAAAATTGCTTCTTGAGAGGTCATCTATAGCATAATTTAAGTCAACTTGTGTTGTTTGCTGATGTAAATTGTAACGCATCAATGGAAAAATAGTTTCAAGGTTCGATAATATGATAAACAAAGTCTAGCAATCTCCAATTATTGAGATCTTTAAGATTTCCAACATTTTCAAGAGTTATTCCGAGGGAAAAAGGTGACTTATAATCAAAGTTTATAAATTCGCATACACAACAAGTTGCAATCCGTTGACAGGTATGAGCAGAAATTCCATTGTTCTCTGCTGTGTTTGTAAGAAAAATAAATCACCTAAATATATTTCTAAGCATTTGAAATATGATCTAAAAAATTGAGTTACCTTCAATTATTATTTTCATTTTACGACAAAGCAAACTTCCTTCACTTAGCTTTTTATTTTAAATGATGTATGTCTTTATGCGTTAGAGAACTTCTAACACAGAGAGAACTTCCAAAACTTTTATATAGTATTTAATCATTATGAATATTTATTATGTTTTTATAATTGAAAGTCATTATTATCTTCCTTGTTAAATAGTTACCAATGGCCATTGATATGATAACTAAAACTTAATATAACATAACCATTACACCTTTGTCTGTTGTTATTACCATGTTACTATCATACTGTACGCACTTAATTATTTAAACTCTAATTTATTTGAATATGATTTGCCCTTGTTTATCAAAAAAAAAATCTATTTGGAACTCAGTACATATGATAAAAATATTTTATAAAATTTTTGAAAAAAATCTAAAATAAAAAATTCCACCTTCTTAAAAAATCAAATCGTCCATGAATATCTTTAGATTAATTTAGGGGAGAAAAATGTGGTTTAAGACTTTAAGTCATCCCTCGTCAAAGTCTTTGAGTGAGGTGTGGTGGGATCATAGTGTTTGGACTTTTGCGGCTTGGCTTCCACTTTAAGCTGAATTCAATATTGGTTGGCTGGCTCTGAGGTGCGAGAAGAGGACGAACCCCCCGCAAAGACAACAACGGCGAAACCAACTCTCCTTCCTCTCACTTCAATTATCTGCAAAAAGATGAAGAATTGGCGGTGACTCGACCTATGCGTAGTCCTACCTCCTCTCGCTCATCTCCAATGAATTCATTCTTCACGCTTCCTTCTGAACTGTATTAAGTTCTCTTTCTCTTCTCCGGGTCAAGAACACAAGAATTCCAGAATATGGGAGGCAAGTCTAACCGATTCAATTCCGTATTATCATATCTGAACCACCCATTTCATTCCCAGTATCTGTCTCCGTCTTTGATATTTGTTACCAGCGATAATTGAGGTTGGAAAATCCGTTTGCTGCTTTCGCTTTACAGGAATGAACTATAGGGGTTCCGAGAAGTCTTGACCTTCCAGGATTTATTGTTAATTCCGCTCTCTGTTCGTTGTAATTCTTTGAAAATTTACAGTCGTTTGCATCCGGTGAGTTGTGCAGTGGATGCATAATAAGTGTAAATTTGAAGTTCAATACCTGACTAGTGAATCTTACTTGGATCATTATGTTACCTGAACCCTGTGATTCATGCTTGCTTCTGTCTCTTCCTGATGATGTATTTGCCATCGTCTCCCGGTTCCTCTCGCCAAGAGATGTATGTAATCTCGGTCTGTGCTGCAGGAGTTTATACGCTCTTGTGGCCTCTGAAAAGGTCTGGCTCACTCAATGTGACGAGATGGGCATATTGCCTCTTGTAGACATAGTTGAGTGGCGAAAGGGTGTGTCCTCTTACAAGGCACTCTGCCGTTTTCTTGTTAGCATTCAACCATTAATTGGTATTTGGGTTCATCAGAATCCTGAGCTTGGTAATGTAGTCTATGTCATGCCTGGTTTTGTTTCTGTTGTTGGGTGCCGGATAATACCTCAGGAGCTTGGCCCATTGGGAATGGAAGATGGTCCAATCCTCTGGGCACCAGTCTTTGAAATTATTGGTGATTCTGATGGTTCAACCACATTTTTTCTACATGGAAGGGAGAAGGAACTTAACTATATTTATCCTGGCACAGTCAAGCCCATAGAAAGAGCTTGCAATGTGCTATTGCTTGAGGTTGAACCCACACAATGGAAAAATGGCGATACTTTGCTGCAGAGTAAAAGCCTTGCACATCATTCAGATGTGGAGTTATCAAGAAAGATTTGTAGGTCAAATAGTGGACCTTCTAGGTCACAGAGGGTGATTGGAGTTAATGAGTTGATGGTTTCCTTCAGCAAATTAGCTTTTAGTGATAGAAGAAAGTTACTTGAGGTTATCACTAGTCAAGTTCAACAAAAGGTTCCTGATATGGCAATTGGACCTTTATTTCCTAGGTTAAGGGTTGACAAGGTCAACTTTGAGAAAGATTTGTTGCTCTTATGGGAAAGAAGAGAACTCCTTATTCAAATGTACAAGGTTAACAGTAGTCAAATTGACTGGAAGGCAAGCTCACAGGAGGCAGTTGGTCCTATGCAATCAGAGCTGGATGACATCCGGAATAGTCTTGACTGGTCAATGGCTTTCTGTAATTCTCTCCATGAGGAGGATGGTCAGACGCGATGCATCAAGAGAAAAACTCTTGGTGGATCCTTCTGGCATAGCCTTAAACAGATCATTGGAAAATCTAGTTCAAACAATAGCGGTCCTACAATTTCTGAGAAGGCCACTTCAAGCAGTGAGAAAAAGCATGCCCGGCTTCATGAGTTTCTCAGATCAAGTGACACAATTAGACTAGCATTACATGCCTCAACTGTAAAATTATCTTCTTATCGCACATGGCCAAATATGCTTGATAATCGATTTGCACTTTACAAGCTGAGCATGCAAATTCCCACAGTTGACCAAGAATATGCTGGTCTATGGGGAGGGACTTTTGGTTGGCCTCCTGGAAAGCCTAGCAAAGACAAATCTGGAAAGGCTCTTTTCTTACTTCTTCTTTCTTACGAGCAGTCTGCGGGGCAACAGCTTCTCATCGCAACCAAAATATTGGAAGGCACTCACTATGTTTTGCATCCTAATGGTTCAGCAATGTTTATAGTAAATATCAATGAACCTTCATCTGACCCCTTCCCTTGGGACACTGATGTGGACTCCTTTCCAGTAAATATCAACCATGCTTTCACAGGAGAGGGTATTGCAACCGGGTATGGGTTTAGATACCCTGGATCAAAGCCTGGTTCCCTCTTTGTATTTAACAATGGTGTCCTTGCCTTTATTTGGAAAGAGTCGAGGTCTGTTTTGACATTGCAAAGACTTAACTTGCATGAACTTTTGAAGAAAGGTGAAATGGTACCTGCTTTGCCTCCTATTTCCAATTTTTCATATCTGACAAAGTCCTACTCAAATGTATTTGCTGGCTTTCCCACCACTTCTACTTGTTTCTCTTCACCAAGGTTTGTTTTAACCCTGACTAGTCTGTTTATTATTATTTTCTTTCTAGGATGTACTTTGATGAGTAATTTATGTCTCCCTTTTTGTGTGTGTGTGTGTGTGTTGTCACTTGTGGGAAAAATAAAATTTTATTCATGATTCTTAGAAAATAAATTAGGAAGGGCCACTGCAAGAATTTGCACCAATGATATGTGTAATAACATGTTATCTTTTTCATTATTTTAGGATAAGTCTTTTTAATATTGATATCTACTAAAATCAAATATTTTGCGTATAACAAGGTATTCTAGGCTTCTATCATAGGCCTATAAATATATCTGGCCTTCAACAGTTGGTAGCGTACTGATTGTATAATGTTATCAGTTGCAGATGAATTGTCAATTTATAAGGTGACTGCTTCTTATGGAGTCAATTGTGTCACTTTTTGACATTTAAGGTTTTAGGAATGTGTTGTTGATGTTTGAAATTGCATGCTCTTTTATCTAGTGCAGGATCTATATGTGCAATAGCTTTCACAACTGACCTAATTTAAGTGCTCTGTAAATCTTGGTTGAAAGAACGGAAGGGTTTTTATTAGAATACTTAAAATTACTAGAGATGGAAAATGTATCTGTGTGGCAAGACTTTGTGAAATCGGTTTATAAGTGTCCATCAATATAATCTATCTGACTGGAAGGGAGGGATGTCCATGAGCCTGCCAATACCGGTACACCAATTTGTCAATTTATTTTATGAAGTATCAGTAACATCAACTAGATATGGCTATATATGCTTCTTTGATTAATAAAATTGCCCTTGTTTGGAATGTATGTCCACGAAAATTCATGATGGTAGAAGACTTAATATGTATGTCCCACTAATCTCAAAATGGTTGATCCTAACTGCTAGTTTCCCCAAGCATCATCCCCTTTTAAGATATTTTAAATGGTAAGGCATTTGTAAGCTGGGGTTGATTGTTTCTTTTGACAGGCAAAATCAACAACGCTAGTACATTAATGAATTTGGGATTCAATTCTTTCTGTACCCAGCTGTCTACATCTTTGACGAAAGGCTTCAAAAATCTTGGTTTTTTTAAAATTTGCATAGCTTCTATTGTCACAGAATGCACTTCCTGCTTTCTATCCAAAAAAAAAAAAAGAATGTAAAAAGAATGCACTTCCTGCTGTTAGGTTTCTTGTCACTGCCTTCTTGAGATCAAAGTCGGGGCATCCTTTGTGATGACAGGTGATGTATTAAGGATTGTGCATGTAATAGAATTATTAGTTTTTCCATTACAACTTTATAGGTATAAATACTGTATAATGCCTTATAGATGGGAGAAACCTTACCTTATGTATCCCAATAATGATTTTTTACACATTTGATAATTTTTATATATCTGTCGTGGGATTGCTTGTGTGCCAAGCGGAGTATAGCCCCATTTTCTTTTGTATCCTATTGAGTGGTAGCCTCTTAAATGGAAAATATAGAACCCATTATTGTTGTCTGGCAAATGAGCTTCATATTTTGAAGATGTGAAATATTGAAAACGAAAGATACATACCAAAACTGTATATATCAATATTTATAAGAGGAAGAAGTTATTTAATTTTTATTATGTCTTTTTTAATTATATAATTGATATAAGAGGAAATGGGACTTATTTAAAAAAACAACCAAAAAAACTATATTTTAATTAAAAAATAAATTGAAGAGAAGTTGACATGCACTTTATGGCATGTCAAGCTAGTAATTTATATCATTATATATGGTTTTGGAACTTTTTTCTCATTGATCTCAAAGTTACGTTAGCAAATTTATAAAATTAAATACAAAATATAATATAAAAAAGATAAGGTCATAGCATACGGAAAAATGAAATGTTAAAGAACTCAACATTAATTATTGTTATTATTTTTAAAAATATAATGACAATTACTATAATTCTTTTCGTATTAAAATATATGTAAAAAAATAAATTAAAGAGAAAATAATACTTGTCAACCTCCTTGTTATTTATAATATGGCTGTAATACCCAAGAAAAATAAAATATAAATATTTGTTTACAAACTACTGTTACTATTTCAGTATACGATACTGTTCATTTATACAATCGAAATGTCAAGTACTAGATGTTGTTTGGTCATAAGAGAAAACTAGAAAGAAGTTCGTAGGAAAAACTGACGTTTTATGTGTGAAAATACCCTCAGGGACTAAAGTGAAAGGACTGAATTGAAAAGAAACTTAAAGGTTTAAGGTGAAAGGATATTTTTCCCTTTTAAGTTTCCAATAGTAATAACAGAAAAATTTTGCAACGTGAGGTGCACAGTAACTGCATTATTAGAAATGTCATTTTCATAAATAGTAAATTAAATATTTTATTAGCGCATAGTGTCAAATAGTACCCTTGACTTTTGCTATAAATAGGCCCTTCCATTTCACTTCTAAACTCACACCTTCAACTTCTCTTCTTCTCTCCTTAAGTTTCTCTTACTCCAAAGTTAGGCCTCTGAGATTTTGGGCCTTTCCTTTTCAGCTTAGGTAAGGATAGTATGCCCTTTCTATGTCTTTCAAATTTTAGAAGTTAATTTCTTAAGTATACTCTGTGGTTGCGGCCTTGGCTGATCTTCCACATCAGAAAAACTGTCCTTAGCTGTTTATATGTTATTTTGATTCTCTGATTACCGAAATAGAATGTAAACTGTGAAGAATACATGTCTAGGAAAGTTCTGGCTAAGGAAAGACCTGGTTTTTAAGTGTGTCCAGTGTGACCCTCCACTCTTTCCTGGGAACTTACCTGGTGTACTCTTTTACAGATTGTATTCTCTATTTCTGGTATAAATAGTATCCGTACGTATGAATAGTAACCGTACATATGAATAGTATCTGTACATAAAAATAATATTCATACGTATAAATAGTGATCGTATGTACGAATATTATCTGTATGTATAAATAGTAACCGTACGTATGAATAGTGACCGTATATATGAATAGTGACCGTACGTATGAATAGTGACCATATGAATAGTAATCGTATATATGAACAGTATCTGTACGAAAACAATCCTGACGTATTTTCTCTAATCTTTCATGAAAATCTCCGTAGCAGAACACCGAAATTCACCTGAGAACTCTTGTCTGTAATGACTTAGAGAAGCGATGTTCGTACGGAATCCAGGTGAGTGAAACGACCCCGTTTTAATAGAGTTTTAGCATTACTGGTGATAAAAAGTATGTCGTAGGACACTCCCAAGATTCATAGGGGGAAATTGGATTCAGAATGACGAATCTAAATGAGATAATTAATCCATAAGTATGGATAAAATGAAATAAGTATCTTATGATGATGTGAAGTTTGAATGTTTTCAAAAATAGATTAATTGTTATCTTGATATGTGGTTTATAAATCCATAATATAGTTATATACTATACCTGTTATATGGATGAATATTATATTGAGCTTCTGATTATGATATGAAATGCTATTGATTGTGATTGAGCGGGACAGTACCCCCTCTCACGGCAAGGCGGAAAACCCGGTTGACAGGGTGTCTTGACCAATGAGTGTGGAGACAACGATTCCCTCAGTAGGGATATAGCCCGGATTGGTGATAAATCCGTGAGGCGCCCTAGCTAAGAGGATGAGGTTGTGCGTCATGGCGGAAATATACATAATTGGTGAGCCGGCCTGTGTGCGCTCTCCGGGATATATTGCCATTGACGAGTACTAGTAACGTTTGTTGAATTGGATGAATTTTTATCTTGTATGTAAGAGGATGATGTTGTGCGTCATGGCGGAAATATACATAATTGGTGAGCCGGCCTGTGTGCGCTCTCCGGGATATATTGCCATTGACGAGTACTAGTAACGTTTGTTGAATTGGATAAATTTTTATCTTCTGTCTATTGGTTGAGTATGAGCCTTTGGATATGCTTGCATGACTGGTAATGTATTTGAATTTTATTAATGCGAGGCCGATTCGCTCATTGAGTTTTAAAAGCTCACATTGTTTGTACAACCTTTTTGTTCAGATCAGGTTGCCATCGAAGAATATCTGCTAGAGGAGTAGATCACTTTGGACCTTCCCGTTGTCGGGTAGACCTCTCTTCTGTTATAGATTATGTTGCTCTGTAATCGTCTAGGACATCTAGTTCAGGGGTTCGACATTTGGCTTGTATGTCAGTATAATAATGTATTTTAAATTGATAATCTATGATTTTCAGATAAGAAAATTTGATATATTTATCGGAAGGCTTACAGTGATGAGAGATTCATCATTGTGCCGGTCATGTGCCCAGAAAACGGGTCATGACAAAGTTGGTATCAGAGCAATGGTTGTTAAGTCTCCTAGTGATTACAGAGCAAGGTAACCTTAGTGGGACCTCCTCTATCGTTGTGAACCTGGGCACAATTATAGAGAGACGGCTCTACTGAAGGTCCTGTAGGATGTTTCCATTTCCTTTCCCTCAGAGACTTATCTCTTCTTAGGAATTATGTTCTCAGTTTTAGTTTTAGACAGATGTGGCCACACTTTTGAACTTAGTAAAGGAAAGGTTATTACTTGTTTTGATTCCGTTGTTGTTGGATCAAATTTTTATATGGTGGATTTTATAAGCTGAATTCATGATTGAATTTGTGTAGCTATATTATTTTAGGGTACCAGCCAATAAAAGAAACCACTCGCATTAAAAACAAAAAAACTGAAGGATTACATTGCAAAAAAGAAGAAGTTTACTCATGCATGAGTAATCTAAAAGCGAGGTGGTCTCGGATTAGGAGGGTTGTACTGTATCATCACCCCTCGACCATTCCTTGGAGCAAGGGACATAGCAATGTCGCGGAGGGTAGTGTAAATCCCATTCATACAATCAACACTTCTTTGTTGTTGATTGCAGAAGCACTGGGTAGACCAATAGAAGAACCTGTCTATTCTTGAAGTCATTTCTGCATGATTGCGTTTAGTTAACTTCTCCAGGTCTCCTATCATCTTTTTCAGATTTTTCACCTCCTGCTCTAGACAGGCGATTTTGTCCTCCGAGGTATGGCCCGTGCTAGTCTCCTCAGCTTCCTCGATCTTCTTCATTTTCTTCTCCTTCTGCTTCTCTGGAGACCCCTCAAAAGGTCTTTTGCCCTTGTCTTTGCCCAGACTTAAGTTTAAGTCGAGCTCTTCTTCCTTAGCCTCTACTGTGAGATCAATGTACTTCCTTGAGGCCATGATTTGGAAAAAATTTAGAAATTTTTGTAAGAGTATGAGGCGAGAGGAATACTGGGGGATTGTAGGCTCGGAGATTATTACTCTTTGTGGTGTGGTAACTGAGAACGTTGAGAAGGTTTTTATAGAGAAAAAATTTGGACTAAGAGACAAAGAAGATATCTCTTCACCGCACCCCTACACGATCAACCTATGAATTTCTGCAAGCTAGAAGCCAGAAGTCTAGGGTAGGCGTGCACACCAACAATGCGTTGCATTAATGCCAAAACCACGAAAGTCAGTATTCGGTGGATTTGCGGCCGATTTTACTCGGTTTTCCCATTTCTCCCGTTGGCATTTTTCGAAATTCAAAGAAGTTAATGATATAGCCATTAAAGATTGCCTTGGATGCTTTTATGATGAACTGAAATACATTTCTCCGTTTTATTGTGTTGTTCTTAAGAGCCTTCAGTTGAGTATAACATACATAATTGATTGAATCATGTTGTAATTACATTTATGTATGTTATTCATGCATAATGAGTGAAGGCTACGATCAAGGAGAATATGTGATGATCCTACATATACTCATAGAGATGTGAAATCAAAATGACTTGGATAGAATGAAATGTGTAGATGATGATATATCTTCATGATTACACATACTTACATATAATGCTCTCATGGGCAAATGAAAGGCAGTGATTTCCTTACATCATGATAATGCTTAAGGCATGCGACCGTAAGCAGTTAACTTTGTTTTAAAATATATATATTTACATATATTATGTGTAAGTCCAGAGTAAAGACACCGATTAGAATCTAAGATACGGCCAATATGAGACTACCCGATCATCGAGTGATATCGTGATCTGAGATTACACTATAAGACAAGTATAGAGTGAGGAAATTATAGATTGAAACGGCGATTAGTCGAAAATTTTGAGAAATGTCAAGATTAGCCGAAAATTTTTTTGAGGAAATCTTTGACTTATGTTAATTGCATTAAATTATATTTACTATTTACTTGCATGTCCGACATTAATTGCTGGCATTGCGACGTATGTGATCTGTAAACCTTATAGCGAGCGGCGTGTAGGTTGTGGTGGCTTTAGCTCCAGGGGCTTCGGGTTGTCTATAAATCTTGTATGCCCGTTACCCTACTCATCGCACCAAGCAAACCTACTTCTTTCATTACATACCTATTTCTCAATCTTCATTCCTTTCTCATTCGAAGTTATTTCTGAAGATCCCTAGAGCAATGGCCGATAATAAGTCTTTCAACTTGAATTTTGAGACTGGCAATGTAGAGCTTGATTTAAATCTAAGTCTCGGAAACAACAAAGGGAAGAGACCTGTAGACAGGTCACCAGAAATTAAGAAGAGAAAGAGAGATGTAATAGAGTTGGAGGAGGACAGTACTGCAACATCCTCAGAAAATAAGCTTGCATTCCTGGAACGTAAAATAGAGAGCCTGGAATACAAGATAGAGGACCAGAAGCGACTAATAAGTCGTCTCTTTGAAAACCAAGAGAAACTGATAAACCGTCGTTTCGGGGAACTGGCCAATCGAGTTGATAGACATTCAATGTTTGCAACTCAAAATTTTCGTGACCAACAAGCAAGGTGTATTGACTGTATGAACGGAGTGACTTATGCTCTTCGCCAAATTTCTCAGGCGCTTCCTCCAGAAACTCTTTCTAGGCTGCAACGATTAGCTTCCTCCTTAAGGTCTGAAGCACCTTCCTCTTCTAGACCTGGAGCACCTTTTACATTTCAAAAGCCTCCTCGTCCTTAATTTATTTTTCTTTTGTTTGTACCTAAAGCTACATTTGGTGTAAGCTTCACGTATTAAAATTATCTATGTACTAGAAATAAAATTTAAGTTAGTATCTAGATCTTCTTTGTTGAAGTGATTCATTTTACTGAAAGAACTTGAGGAATGAGAAGATGTTGGACTTGTTATATTTCATACTTGATTCTAAAGCATAGTATAGTAATATCTTTTTGACTGAGCAGAGTTACTAAAATGATATTTCATTGCACTTCTGAGCTATGGAGGAATGCTAAATAAGTATTTTATGAACCTATAGAACTATGGGTTTGCCTCAATCATTGAAAGGATGCGACTCTATATGAGTCATTGAGGTGAGAGGAATTTTCATATATATAATTATGCGTAAGAAGTATGTTATTTACTTATCATATTTTCTAGGATTGTTCTTCCTAGAGATTTATGTAATGATTTCATTTTATATAACGCGTTCAGCTGAGAGTATTGCCTTAAGGTAGAAGGATCGCCTTCGGGCAAGAGTATTACCTATGACCAAAATGATGCCTTCGGATAGGGTGCTTGTATTCGTAAAAGTTATAAGCTATGTGTGTGGAAACATGTGTTCTGATATTCAATGTGAACTGGAAAGACCACGTGCCACTTTTGAGATGACACCTATTTGAGGTTTTACATAGAGACAGAGTTCGTCTCTGATTAGGTGGTTTGAGTTTGGTAAAGGTTATGAGGATGAGACACTTTATGGTACAAAAGGTTGTGGAGAAGATTAAACTGATAAGGAAGAGATTACTTGCTGTTTAGAAAAGGCAAAAGTCTTATGCAAATTATTGATAATGCGGTTTAGAGTTCACAGTCAATGGTATAATGTTCTTGTAAATCTCACCAAGGGTGTGATGAGGTTTTGGAAGAAAGAGATACAAAGAATGAGATATAGACGAAGTAATCACACTTATTTCAGTATTGAAATGAGTTTTGAATTCGGGGGACCGAATTCTCTTAAGGGGGTGATAATGTAATACCCAAGAAAAATAAAATATAAATATTTGTTTACAAACTACTGTTACTATTTCAGTATACGATACTGTTCATTTATACAATCGAAATGTCAAGTACTAGATGTTGTTTGGTCATAAGAGAAAACTAGAAAGAAGTTCGTAGGAAAAACTGACGTTTTATGTGTGAAAATACCCTCAGGGACTAAAGTGAAAGGACTGAATTGAAAAGAAACTTAAAGGTTTAAGGTGAAAGGATATTTTTCCCTTTTAAGTTTCCAATAGTAATAACAGAAAAATTTTGCAGCGTGAGGTGCACAGTAACTGCATTATTAGAAATGTCATTTTCATAAATAGTAAATTGAATATTTTATTAGCGCATAGTGTCAAATAGTACCCTTGACTTTTGCTATAAATAGGCCCTTCCATTTCACTTCTAAACTCACACCTTCAACTTCTCTTCTTCTCTCCTTAAGTTTCTCTTACTCCAAAGTTAGGCCTCTGAGATTTTGGGCCTTTCCTTTTCAGCTTAGGTAAGGATAGTATGCCCTTTCTATGTCTTTCAAATTTTAGAAGTTAATTTCTTAAGTATGCTCTGTGGTTGCGGCCTTGGCTGATCTTCCACATCAGAAAAACTGTCCTTAGCTGTTTATATGTTATTTTGATTCTCTGATTACCGAAATAGAATGTAAACTGTGAAGAATACATGTCTAGGAAAGTTCTGGCTAAGGAAAGACCTGGTTTTTAAGTGTGTCCAGTGTGACCCTCCACTCTTTCCTGGGAACTTACCTGGTGTACTCTTTTACAGATTGTATTCTCTATTTCTAGTATAAATAGTATCCGTACGTATGAATAGTAACCGTACATATGAATAGTATCTGTACATAAAAATAATATTCATACGTATAAATAGTGATCGTATGTACGAATATTATCTGTATGTATAAATAGTAACCGTACGTATGAATAGTGACCGTATATATGAATAGTGACCGTACGTATGAATAGTGACCATATGAATAGTAATCGTATATATGAACAGTATCTGTACGAAAACAATCCTGACGTATTTTCTCTAATCTTTCATGAAAATCTCCGTAGCAGAACACCGAAATTCACCTGAGAACTCTTGTCTGTAATGACTTAGAGAAGCGATGTTCGTACGGAATCCAGGTGAGTGAAACGACCCCGTTTTAATAGAGTTTTAGCATTACTGGTGATAAAAAGTATGTCGTAGGACACTCCCAAGATTCATAGGGGGAAATTGGATTCAGAATGACGAATCTAAATGAGATAATTAATCCATAAGTATGGATAAAATGAAATAAGTATCTTATGATGATGTGAAGTTTGAATGTTTTCAAAAATGGATTAATTGTTATCTTGATATGTGGTTTATAAATCCATAATATAGTTATATACTATACCTGTTATATGGATGAATATTATATTGAGCTTCTGATTATGATATGAAATGCTATTGATTGTGATTGAGCGGGACAGTACCCCCTCTCACGGCAAGGCGGAAAACCCGGTTGACAGGGTGTCTTGACCAATGAGTGTGGAGACAACGATTCCCTCAGTAGGGATATAGCCCGGATTGGTGATAAATCCGTGAGGCGCCCTAGCTAAGAGGATGAGGTTGTGCGTCATGGCGGAAATATACATAATTGGTGAGCCGGCCTGTGTGCGCTCTCCGGGATATATTGCCATTGACGAGTACTAGTAACGTTTGTTGAATTGGATGAATTTTTATCTTGTATGTAAGAGGATGATGTTGTGCGTCATGGCGGAAATATACATAATTGGTGAGCCGGCCTGTGTGCGCTCTCCGGGATATATTGCCATTGACGAGTACTAGTAACGTTTGTTGAATTGGATAAATTTTTATCTTCTGTCTATTGGTTGAGTATGAGCCTTTGGATATGCTTGCATGACTGGTAATGTATTTGAATTTTATTAATGCGAGGCCGATTCGCTCATTGAGTTTTAAAAGCTCACATTGTTTGTACAACCTTTTTGTTCAGATCAGGTTGCCATCGAAGAATATCTGCTAGAGGAGTAGATCACTTTGGACCTTCCCGTTGTCGGGTAGACCTCTCTTCTGTTATAGATTATGTTGCTCTGTAATCGTCTAGGACATCTAGTTCAGGGGTTCGACATTTGGCTTGTATGTCAGTATAATAATGTATTTTAAATTGATAATCTATGATTTTCAGATAAGAAAATTTGATATATTTATCGGAAGGCTTACAGTGATGAGAGATTCATCATTGTGCCGGTCATGTGCCCAGAAAACGGGTCGTGACAATGGCTTTAGTGTATTCTAATCATTGGCATCCAAAACCAAAACTATATGTTAAGAGATAAATAAAATAAAATACATTATATAATATAAGAAAGAAAAATTAAAATGCATATAAGAGTGGAAAGTTAAAATACTTCTATTCATTTTATTAAAATATAACAAATACGACTACAAGTTATTTTTACAGTCATTTAACAAATAGCAAAAATTTTATTAAAAATTGACATTGTACAATCAAGCCACTAATAATAATATATATGATTTTACATTTAGAAAGAATTAAGTTTTATACAATTATGTAATGTTCTAAACACATTAATTCTACACAATTATATAGATTGACACTGCTGAATACTCAAGGGTACAAATTAAAATCGTGGAGTCTTCATATGAATATGGTATATTAGGAGAAAAAAAAATAGTAATATCAATTACAAAGCTACCAATTCTGCAACCCAACACCTTAAATATATTTCATGAAAATATATAATATACAAAAGAATCGAGTATTAATTTTATTAGTATTTTTATAAGGAAGTAATTTCCGTCTAATATTTAAAATTCGATTAACATACTTTAAAATTAAATTAAATAATTTTTTATACTCCATTTCACATAGCCCCACATGAATTGTTTCTTGTTTCACTAAGACAACCATTTAGTACGAAGTTGTGAATGCTAGATATTTTATTTTCATAACTGCCCATCATGAGATTAGGAATCCTTAGTAAAAACAAGAAGTATCACTCATTGAATTGGTATGTTATACATGCATATCTGATATCTGTACAAAACAAATGTCACTGGAACTGGAAATACTAAAGCCAATCTAAATTCCAGTAATTGCATAAAACTTGGTGCAGAATTTATAATGGTACTGGAGTCTCTGTGGGCCAGATGCTCCGCCCTGCTTCGCAATGAGGTTGCCATGTTGCAATGACAATGCTCTTCAAGCTGGCAGTGGTTCCTCCATAACTGTGACACCATCAATCACTGGCAGTTAGCTGATTACCAATTCTGAAAACTTGGGAGGGGGATTCAGAGGGATTGGGATTCTCATTGCTGAGTCCTGTCTGCAGATAAGCCGGCCTAGATTTAAGCCGGCCTAGATTTAAGTAAGGAAAAAATAATAAAGGCGAAAAGCACCTTCCTTTAATCTAGGTCGTTCGATCCAAAATAGATGGCACAAATCTATAGATGATTGGACTCTATAATTCTAGCAGCAACTGCAGAGAATCCCAGTCCAATTGGGAGATGAGGAGATATACCTTTTCTTTTTGTGGGAACTTCGGCATCATTTGAAGCCATAGCTGGTGCAGCTGGTGCTTTGATCGGGACATCAGGAAGGTCCAACTTCTGATCTTCAGGCACTGAAGTAGGAACTTCAGGGAGATCTTGCACCAGAAGCTGAAGAGAAAATTTAAAAAAAAAAAAAAAAAGAAAAAAAAAGAAAAGAAATTTTATGCCAATAACTGTACAATAAACAAATTACAGGGGCATGATATCATCTATTGAACATTCATGCCTCCTTATTCAATTCATAGAAGTCTTTGTTTGGCATGGCTCGCAAATTTATGTTCACAATCATTTCCTAATTTTGAATCAATCATGCCAGAATCATTCGTAAGTTCCATACTTTTCTGTCATGCAGAAAGATAGTTGAATCCTATGAAATCACAAGCAAGTATAACAGGAAGTTACGTTACACAGCCAATTAGAGTGAACATATTACTTTGTCACCTGATGTCACATTCCATCTTTAGAAATATGAACTAATTACTGATTCAGTCCCTGAAAGATTATACTTTCTCAATTTGATTTTTGAAAGATCAAGTGTCTCAATTTAATCTCTAAAAAATTGCATTTGTTTCCACTTGGTCTTTATTGTTGCTAAATCAAAAAATCTATTGTTGCTTAATCTCACAAATTTTCTTGCTAAAAATGCCTTTGAAAAAAGAGGGACCAAAATGAAACAAAAACAATGTTTTAGAGACTAAATACACTTGATCTTTCAACTAAATTGAGACAATTATAATTTTTTGAGTACCAAATTAGTAATTTACTCTAGAAATATTATTCAGATATACCTTCCATACTGCAATGATTAATCAAAAGTTCTAATGGAACAGTATTGGATGGATATATTGGAGTAGACTAGAAGATAATACAGTACAAAGACTGAAGATCCATATACCTGAGTTTCCAAGTTCTCAAATTCTGCTAGAATCTCCTCCTCATCTTCTGCTGATAACTTCTCCCCTAAGATTGCATTAATTTCCTTCAAAACCAACATAATTACCACCTATCAATAAACATCCGATACCCACCAGAACAGTTCAATAGAAGAAAATGTTAAAGAAAAGTAGCAACCAAATATTAATCATTAAACGCCACTTTCCACTTATGCCTTTAAATCTCCATGAAACCAGTACAAACCTTGTACAATGAGTCTACTATAAAATCTAGCTATCAAAAGCAGCAAAAGTGAGGATAAAAGTGATGTCAAGCTCACATCTTGGTAAGCTTTAGCTTCAGCTGTATCATCCATAAGTTTCTGAACATCATCGATGTTTATCTCACTTTGTATGGCTTTAACTGCATCATTACCAGCCTTCAAACTTTCAAACACAGCCTTCTGCTTGCTTGCTAGTTCAATATCTGCCAACTGAAATAAAAAAGATAACCGCATGCATTTTTTTAGTGTAGAATCAAGTTATAAGAAAGCAACCTTTTGGCATAGCCATAACTAAAAGTACATCACTGAGGACCTATTACTACATAACATGTCATCACTTTTGAATAAGACATAAAGGGCCGTAAGACTATGTAGATACCATCAGAAAATTATAAAGCCATCCAAAGATGTGACCAGCTTTTGATTTAATTATTAGGAAGAAGAAACAAAACTTAATGAAGATCGTATATTAAATGATTACTTGTTGCTCAACATTTATAAGCCATGCATCAACTTGTTTCAGCAGTTCTTCTTGTGTCTTCTTCTTCTTTAATGCTAACAAGGCTCTGTCCTTCTTCTTTTGACGAACTAAGTCTCTTGCAGCTTGCTTTTCTGCTTCAATAACAGCATCAAGCTGGAAAAAGATAGTCACAAAAAAAAAAAAGGTAAGGTGAATATTCAATAAGATATCACACAAATACACAATGCTAATGTTAAGAATTGTGACTGAAATTCTTTCTAATCATTCACAGAAAGTTAATATAATTCTGAACTCTGAAGATATTGAAGGTCGTTCAGATGTAAAGCCATACGTTCACACACTTCTGAATTCTATAAACCCTAGTTTATAACAAAAAGTTTAAGCATCATTTTCAGCCAAGCTATATTTCATACATCACTTAAAGAAGGTCATAAGGTGCAAAATAATTCTATGAAAGTTCAAGCATTTCATGCATTTGCCATGCAAGTCAAAAGACCTACTACAGAAGAGGTCAGACGAAAAAAGAATCCAAAAAGAAACAGTTGTGAAACAATGCAATTGCCTCTGTCAGCTTGATGACAGGGATACATGCATGCACAAATATACAATGACAAGAACACAAACATGTTCACACCCCACCAAAGAATTTTCTCTTAGAAGTGTAATTAATATTAAGATGCAAAACATGCAGTGTAAAGCTTGTTGTAGTCACATTTGGGGATAGAATGACAATTAATGACCCTTTTCATTATGCACTCACAATCACACTTGCAAATACTAGTTTCATAAACAATGATCTTTATTTATTTATTTTTTCTTTTTTTCTTTTTTTGGGTGAGATCATTAACAGAATTCTTTTCCATACTAAGGACTAAGGAGAGAGCACAGGCAAGATATAGATGCAATGGAGGTTTTGATAAGGAGAGAGCACAGGCAAGATACAGATGCAATGGAGGTTTTAATCATAGAAATTATACTTCCAATCAAATTAGAAAACAGAATGGCTTAATACTAGCTACCTTCCTTCTATGGTCTAGATATGGCAGTTTCTTTTAATCTATAGCCTTTAATGCACAAACTCATAACCATTAGTAAGAGAAAGCATTTTAATTAGAACCACAGTGCTTAGGATGCAAGCTTCCTTGAAAGAGGCGGAAGGCTGCGTCTAGCAGTTTTAAGGGCATTATCATTCAAGCTAAGGATGATGATCTCTCAAAGAATTATAAAAGCTTCATGCTCATTTCCTCATGAATTGATGAAGTTTACAGGCATACTACTTCCTCAATCTGGCCATGAAAGGTGAGACTAAAATCCTTAAACAATAATAATCTCACAACCAGAACTCATCATGCCAGGAATCCTAGGCAAGTTTTAATCTGTCCTAACTTCAAAGTCAGTTACTTGCGGTAACCTACACATAATATAATTTCAGCAGTGGAGAATAGATTCATATAATCATTTTTTAAACCTTAAATTTTCTTGCTTTGTCACAATCCAATTGCCATACCAAAAGTGATTAAAGCATTAACACAAGACATTCTACAAAAAGTCAAGTCGGAAAAGTAGAGACTGATCATATGACAATAAAGCTATTCATAATCCAAAAACATTTAATCAAGCTGCTAATAAAGAGATTATCTGAAAGAACGGAAATGACAAATCTATGGACAAGAACTCAAATATGCTTTTGCAAAAGCAAAAACATAGCCGAAAGAATCTTAACTTCTTTCTTTATCACCTAGCCATTGGTTTTGACTTGGAGAAACGAAAGAATACAGTTATTAGTGTGCAATCCTAACACAGTATGGGTTTAATCATTTTGAAATTCCCTTCAATTAGCCCAAAACTTCTTTTATTTTTCCAAATACTTCGCTGACTTCAATAGATGCCACCAAAGAAAAAAGAGATAACAGACCATCAACATTCACCATACTCAAAAAAAAAAAAGGGAGAATTTTTAAATTAACCCAAAAAAAAAAAGCGAAGACTTAGTGGTGGACCTTTTGTTGATACTGAGCAAGCTTCCGTCGCTGGGTCTTGAGGGCGAGAATTGCTCGATCCACGTCGGTTACTTTCGGCTTCTTCACAAATAAATTTCCCATCAATTTTGAGAGTTATGTAACAGAAAAAGTTTTACAAGAGATTGATTCGACGAAAAGAAAGTCTCGGCCTCTGGATCATAGAGGAAGCCGGAAACTCATCTGACGCTGAGCTAGCTTCCCGACGCAGATGAAGCTGTCGGCTTTCCAGATTTCCTTTTCTTTCTTTTACAGAATTTTTCAGTTGAAGAGACGAGTTTGGAGTTTCAATAAAAGCAAACAACCTGGCGAGCGTAGGAAGACGCAAAAGAAAAACAGATAACAAAACAAATCAAACCAACTCAATCATGATTTTTAATACTTTACCCCAAAAAAACTGATTTTTTATAAAATTAGTGTTGTCACCAATGCGATGTACGGATTAATACAAATGTCATAATTTTCATTTATCAAATAAAAAAAATATATAAAAAATATATAAAAGAATACATATACAAAAATAATAAGATATTTAAACCATATTAAAATATATATAAGATAATTCATCAGATACAAATACCTTGAATATTGAATGTAAATTACGTCAAATAAAAAAAAAGATATTACATGAATTAATTTAGATAAATATATTAATTAATGATAAAAATGAGTTAAAATAAAAGTTACTAACTTAATAGGTCTGCTATGATCAAAATGCTTGTCTTCTTTTGATCGTTTCTTCTTTTACTTCTACAAATATATATTTAAATTAGCAACAATGATAACAACTATAGGTTTATTGAAATTTAAAACATAACTTACATATCCACAAAATTTTAAAACAACAAAAAGAAAATAATCAAGGGAAATATACATCACATCCCAATTTTAAAATTTAATACTTTAAATCCTAAATTAGCATTCAATCAATCCGCACACATGTAATCTCAGTATTGCCTGAAGTTTCTCTTTATAAGGAGGGCTCTACCCTTGCTCACAGTAAACCTAAAAGAGATTATTCATTAATCTTATTATATGAGAAAACTAGGAAAAAATTAATTTAAAAATAATCAAATTATATTATTCAAATACAAGTAACTACCTCACTGACATCATTTTTTTTAAGCTTTGATCTTTCTCATGACCTGCTTTTCTCAAGAAAACATAATGACAAAAACAACAAACCGAAATTAGAATTAGAAAATCAAAACAATTCAAAAATGAAATACAATAGATGGAAATAAAAAACTAGAAGACAAAAAAGAAACATAGACAAATTAGAAACACGAAAAACAACAACAGAAAAATAATACAAAAATGAAGAAAGTAGAAAAAAGAATAAGTAAAGAACGAAAGAGAAACAGAAAATCAAAAATTACAATCGAATGAACAGTAATCACGAATGTGAACAATACGTGAACAGCATAAATCGAAAAAAATAAATAAAAAAGAAAACTGAGTTATGATATCAAATGATGTGAAAGAAACATCACTTTAAAGCTTTGATGATAAATCATCATTGTTGTCCTTCATCCATGTAAAGGAAAAAAAGCAAAATCAAAGAGAAAACAGAAGGAAAATTGTGTGAGAGAATGAGATATGCAAATATGGATGAGATATTCAAAAGAAATATATAAATATCTACATTAATTTTAAATTTTAAAATTTTTATTTTGAAAAATGAAAAAGCCTCCAAATTGGCCAATAATATGATGATTAATTTTTAAAAACCGCTATATAAAGATAGGAGATTGGCTATTGATAATTATGTAATAAATAAATCTAGTATGCTTATATAGAAAAAAGAAAAATGAGTCATAATTCATTATTATAATTTGATTTGATAGAGGTAATTTTAAATTTTATTATAATTATTTAAGAAGAGAAATAAATAATATGAATATTTGTATGTTAGTTTTTATATAGCAATTAATTATTTAATTATTTGCATATAATAAATGTTAATTTACCAAATAACAACATATTATATTTCAATTGAAAAGTTTACCTAATTTATCAATTATATAACAATTATAGCAATTATATAACAATTATATCAATTATAAACCAATTATATAGCAATTACATAGTAATATACCTTAATTTTTTCAAATTCATTTAATGTGATGTGATTAAGTTACCAAATTTATTCATTCCAATTTATTCTATCATAATAATTTAATGACTTACCAATAATTAATGCCTTAGAGTGAAATTGTTTTAATCTATTATATAGATTATTTAGAAAACTTTTTTTAATTGATTTATTTAAGAGTAAATAACTAATTTAGTCTTTAAAAATTATTGTTATTTTAATTTATTTTTTGAAAAATTAACTATCTCAAATTTATCTTTAAAAATTATATTTGCCTCAATCAATTCTTTTGGTTTGTTAAATCACAACATCTTTGATTGTCAAATTTTATTTTATTTTTGTTATCACAAATTATTTTGATAAATTAAAAAAAAATACAATTGATATAAACACAATTTTTTTTATATATACACTTAAAAAGTTATTCAACGGAATCTTCTGATAAATGAAATAGCTAAAGAGTTGTTCATTAATAGAGGTTAATGATGTCGTGCAATCTATGTATCCGACTCCATCTAATAGAATAAAGCTTTGTTGTTATTGTTGTTGTACAATATTAAAATATTTGATATTTCAATGGATGGCTATAAACTTTTAGGAACCCAACTCTTTATTTAATTCCATTATTAGATGTTGATCTTGTAAATTTAAAGACAGATCAATAGAATTTTTGTACAATTTATACAACAATTTACTTTTTATTAGTTTTAATTAATTAAAATTTTATTTTGCCTCTATTCTTTTACAAATAATATTTGTTTTAGTGTACTATTTAAAATATTTAGGAAAAAAATACACTTTCTTCATGAACTTTATTTTATGTATAAAAAATTTCTTTTTAACTTTAAAATTTGATAATAAAGTCCTATAAACTTTTCAATATGTATAGGGACGGTAACGAAACGATATAGGGAGTGTCTCCCCTATTCCCGTCCTCGCTCTCAGCTCTCAGCTTTCATCTTTGTCCCAAACCCCAATCCTTAACAGGAAAGATAAATCTTCACTATCCTCCTTTTTCGGGAGAGTCGAGTCCTGTTAGATTATTTAAAAAATTTAAAAATATTAAAAAAATTGCATCAGAGTTCATAAACAGACTGGAGAAGGGAAGTAAATATGCATCAGAAATTCAGATTTTAGATTCAGACTGAACTTTAAACTTCCTAATGTATAGAAAAAGAAATATTGAGATCTCAAATTTAGAAAAAATCAAAACCGATTCAGATCTGGAATCCTGATACCTCAAGTAAAAATCAAAACTGATTCAGATCAAGAATAACCAATGCTGCTTCAAGAATCCTCACAATAACAACTGCATCAACGATCTGATTCCTCTGCAGCCACCACCTAGGAACCTCCTATTCTCCTTCGAGATCTTCGTAGAAGCTTTTCTGTACACAAGACTGAAATCCAAGCATGACTTGTACCCTTGCGCATCTGGTTGCTTCTAGAACATTCTCTCCTCCTCCAAAACATTTTCGACGGCTCCGTGAGCCGAGAACGACACCTTCACAGTCTTGGATAGGTCATCGTCATCGTCGGCGCCAACGCAGAAGAACGAGAGGTTATGGGGCACGCATAGCTTGTAGTGATTCTTGGAGTTCTTCTTAAGGGAGAAGAGCAACGAAACCCAAGTAAAAGAATGGTGGTGGGTTCATCATGATGAAGGGATTCTTGATAGCTGTTGCTTTGGCCATCAAAGCTAGCACTAAGGCAGAGCACGACAGTGGAGACTGGAATGTGATTAATTTTATGGTTTTTTAATTAAATTAATTTTAATTATTTAATTATAAAATTACTAAAATACTCCTAAAGAAATATTATATATAAAGGTCATTTTAGTAATTTTTTTAAAATTACTAAAATGCCTTTTGGGACTGGGACCTTGTGAGGCGGGGAGTGTGATCCCCGTCCCTGTCCCTGTCCCCCTTTAATTTTTGGGGAGATTTTCCCCCGTCCCCGTGCCCGTAGAGAAAAAATCCTTGCCTACGGGGCCTCGAATATGGAGATCTTCAAATTTGGGTCCCTATTGCCATCCTTAAATGTGTGCAAGTTATCCTATCTGTTAAAAAATTTATGAGTCAACCTAACGATCAATACCTAGTCAGCAAAAAAAAAGGTCACATAAACTGCTAACATGACATAATTTGTCTTCTACCAATATGGTCTCCATAATTACATTATTACCAAAAGTTACTCAAAACAATTATTTACTATCAATATGGTCTCCAAAATCACATTATTATGAAAAGTACTTCAAACTAATTTGTCTTCTACCAATATGGTTTCCATAATTACATTATTACCAAAGTTCCCCAAAACAACTATTTACTATCAATATGATTCCCAAAAGCATATTATTATGAAAAGTGCCTCAAACTAATTTGTCTTCTACGAATATGGTCCCCATAATTACATTATTACTAAAAGTTCTCTAAAACAAAAATTTACTATCAATATGGTCTCCAAAATCACATAAATACAAAAAGTTCTCCAAAATAACAATTTACTACCAAAATGGTGCACAAGAGTCAATGTTTTTAGAATTAGCCTAGTCATTAACCCGAGCTGGCCTCTAAATCACCAGGTCACTAGTTTAGTCGGGTCATTAGGTTAATTACTGAACCGAATAATTAAATTAAAAAATAAAAAATATATATATACCAATTTTATTTACAAAGACATTTAAAAATACGTAAGAATAATAATTTATATGCAAATTTCACATTTTAAAGTCTTAAAACTATAGTAGCATAGTCATTAGTCATAAATAAGTAAAATACATACCAAGTCTTAAATAAATTTATTTAAATATATATTTATATATACATAAATATTTTAATTTTATATTAATAAATTAAGAATTAATCTTTATTTTTACTAAAAGTATTATTATATATAATATTTATATTAAATAAAAAACTAAAAAAAATTATCCTATTAATTTTGTTTATCTTTATTCCATAAAATTAGTTTTACTTATTCTATTAAATTATTCAATACCTCTATTTATTTTCTAACTTTTTCTCTAATATGAAGTTTCACTTCCTAATAGTCATCATTATACTTGCTTTTTGGCTTCCCAATGTCATCGTTTCAGACTTAGTACTTCATGTCATGTCATGTGTGGCCTCTTCCTATTTCAAAAGTCAGTGAATTTGAAGGTTCATAACATGTGCTCTCTTTCAGTGTATTCATTTTAGCTATTTGCTCTCTCTTTTTTTTTTCTCTCTCTCTCCCCTCCCTTCCCCATTATGTCTTCTTCTTCTTCACTGTAATTTTTTTGCTATGACATACTTCATTAACAAACTTGATTGACGGTGGCTTCGTTCTTCACTCCTCGACATCATATGTAGCTTGACGTTTTTCTTCTTTATCATAAACTTGAGCTGCTGAGCCAAAAAAAATAAAAAAAGAGCTCAGATCACTCGGGCCGCCGGGTCGTTGAGCTGGTCGTGACTCAGCCGAGTTCGCTGGGTCACAATCGGTCCACCTGCAGACCAGTCCTAAACCATGACCTGGACCAATTTCGATTCCAGCTCTGGATCGTTAGGTCCCGAGTTAACCCGTTGGGTCGGTTCGAGTTCAAATACATCGACAAGAGTTATATAATTAGTAAAAATTTCCCAAAATAACAATTTACTGCCAAAATGGTGCACAAGAGTTACATAAACACAAAAAGTGCCACAAGACTACAATTTGTTGCCAAAATGGTGCACAATAGTTACATAATTACCAAAAGTGCCCCAAAGGAGCTTTCTTGTAGTGTGGAGACAAGATCTAATTAAATGTGTTGAAGGACATTGGGTGAGTAGTTCATATACAAATGCCGCACTCATTGGTTTTGTGTACGACATTGGGCATCCTTCAACACATTTTGCATTCCCTTCAAATAAAAAAGATCCTGGTAGGCCCAAAAAAGTGAGGAGGAAAGCCACAGATAAGCCAAAAATCCCTTCTTGCTCAGAAAAGATAGGTCTACATTGAAGTGTGGTAATTATGATGTAATTGGTAACAACGCACATGGATGAAAAGGACTAATAAACCCCTCTAGAAAGATATACAAGAAGAAGCCGAAGAAGTTGAGCCAAGCCTCAAATGCTCCACCCATGATTAGTAGTTATGCATATTTTAGTGAATAATTCATAATTGAGATAATTCTAAGTTATTAACATGCTATTATTTGTGTAGGCAAGCTAACCCCGCCTACTTAGAGCACCCAAGGAGATCGTGGTGACATAGTATGAGCAAGATGAGCCATATGTATCAGTAGTGATTGGTGCATTTTTGATGTTCATGTAACTCTTGTGCACCATTTTGGTAATAAATTATAGTCTTGGGGTACTTTTGGTGTTTATGTAACTCTTGTGCACCATTTTGGTGGTAAATTGTTATTTTGGGCACTTTTGCTAATTACGTAACTCTTGTGCACCATTTTGGTAGTAAACTATTATTTTGGGAAACTTTCGGTAATTATGTGATTTTTGGGACCATAATGATGGCAAATTTTTGTTTTGGGGAACTTTTGGTAATAATGTAATTATGAGGACCATATTGGTAGAATACATTAGTTTAGGGCACTTTTCATAATAATGTGATTTTGGGGACCATATTGACAGTAACTTGTTGTTTTGAAAAACTTTTGGTAATAATGTAATTATGGAGACTATATTGAAGAGGACAAATTAGTTTGGGGTACTTTTCATAATAAGGTGATTTTGGGGACCATATTTTTAGAACACAAATTAGTTTAGGGTACTTTTCATAATAATGTGATTTTGAGGACCATATTGATAGTAAATAATTATTTTAGGAAACTTTTGGTAATAATGTAACTATGGGGACCATATTGGTAAAAGACAAATTATGCCATGTCAGCAGCTTATGTAGCGTTTTTTTTGCTAACTAAGTGTTAACCGTTGACTAACAAATTTTTTAACAAAAGGGATAACTTGCATACATTGAAAAGTTTATGGGAGTTCATTGTCGTATTTTAAAATTCATAGGGGTTTTCTGCACATGGGGTAAAGTTTATGGAGGTAAAGTGCATTTTTTCCAAATATTTATTTCTATTATGAAATAAAAGAAGTGTAAATTTTTAAATTTGAAATATATTATAAAATTAATTTTTTTGATGACATGTTATCAATGATGTTATAATGGATATTACTAGAAATTAAATCTAAAATTAAAATAAAAGGTAAGGTTAATTTTTTTAAAAAAAAATTAACGTTCAAAATAAGTTATAATAAATGAATATAAACTATGTTTAATTTTTCAAAAAATTAATAATGCTTAGCTCAAACTTATGAGACTGGAAAGCCTAAGGCTACGTTTGATACTCCTTAGAGTAATGAGAAAGGGATTCTCATTGCCTTATTTTCATGTTTGATATGTTTTTTAGCTATGCAATTGGATTACATGAAACCAAAATTTCTTTACACTATAGTACAAACGAATTGAATAAAAACTGAAATAAATGGATTCCTTTTCCATGGAATAAGATGCAAAATACCATTTTATCCTTTTCTTTTCCTTTTTTTGTCTGATGCCAAGCTTCATCATCTCATCTGCCACCTTCATCTCTCTCTTTTACATTGAACTGACCAGAATCACCGACGATGACAAAGTGACAAGAAGAATTTGATATACACATGTTAGAGCTATTAAATTTAGAATTCTTGCTCTTGTTTTTATTTAAGATAGTAAAATAAATTGGTAGATTTGTAATGAAAGAAATTATACAAACATCTATGCATGCCTATACATATTAGAGCTAATAAAGAAGAAAAAGGAAGAAAAAAAAAGGGCAAGGGGGACTAAAATTAAATAACATAAGGGATCAAAGTGTTATATAATTCAAACTTTTTGGGAGCCTAAGTTGGTTTTCCCCAACCTCTCCTATAGAAGCCTATCACCCCCACTTATTTCTCTTGTGCATCATGTATGTGTGAGGACCAAGAAAGAGACGAGAGGAAACAAGAGCACCAGTTCCCGAAAACCATCATGCTCAATCGCACTACAGTCGTCGTTTAGCCGGTGGTGAGGCTTTTCCCCCCTATATTTTCCTCCATTTATTATCAATTCTCCCCCATGATTGATACCCATTGTTTCCCATCCTTTTAATTACATTTTGGCTTTAACTTCTTTTACTTTAAATTGGTGGCATTAGGCTATGGATTTGGAAAACCTAAGAATTGGTGTGGTTGGAGTGAGTGGTGAAGTTGTAATGATAATTGTGAAGGAATGGAAGCTTTAGGATGATTGTTTAAAGCATGTTTAACCAATTCGATGCTCTACCCAATTTGAGTTTTTAGACTTGTTTAGAAAACTCTAAATTTTGACTAAAACTAGAATTGAGAATTTTGGGATCCAATAGGGGATTTTAATGATTAGGGGTTTAATTAGTTAGATGAAAGTTTAGAATGCTTATTTGAATCAAATTATTAAAGTTCACAATGTTATAGGCTTATGGGATCTTGCTCTCAAAGGGAAGTTGAGTCTAGAGAAGAGCATCTCTTGAGCTAGAGTGTGTGATCGATATATCTAGTGAGTAAATGAACCCACTCCTTTACAATTTCCAAGTTACCTTTACTTAATCAATAGAGGAATTTGCCGTTCAATATCATTTGATACTTGGTTTAAGCTTAGTGAAATGTAACCTTACTTTGGTTCGCGAATTCATTAATCTTGCATGGAAATTATATATTATGGAATATGGCTATGATGAGGCTATGCTTATACACACATAATCATATATGTGGACAACCTATTATGCCTTGATATTGCCTACTTGTCTCAATCGATGATAGTACTAGGAAGTTTAGCTCTCTATGCACATGGTAACCGTGCGTTATTTGAGCGTGAGTTAACTCTTAGCTAGCCATTTGTGTGCATGCAATGAACGTCATTGTTAAGGTATAAGTAAGAAATTATAAGATTCTAACCTCGACTTCATATTCATAACTATATCACTTGCGGTATAATCAATTTGATATAGGCTTGTTAGACTTTCCTAGTTTGCTTTCCAAGAAGCACCTAATGCTCTTACCTTGAGCATGTGTAGGGAAATTCAGCATGAGAATACCAATACTAAACTTCAAACCTAAATGGTATTTATCATAGATTTAGAGCCATGCCTATATCTATTATGCTTACATCAAGAACATGATTAATATGATGCCAAAAAAGTTATTTTAGCTAGTGCAGCATGCACAACCTTAATGTCGTGAGTTATTAGTAGTGTATATATGTGTGTGCACATGTGCGCATACTAACCATGTATAGTATGATGTTTGTGGATTAGTACATTCTTACCTGCCAATTTTGGGATCACGTGATTAGCGATATTATGGTTTTTATAATAAAATTTTCATTATTTTAATAGAATTATTTGGTCATTTTTAATTTTTCATATTTAATTTATTCTTTTTGAATATTATTTATGGAAATAGAGATAAATAACTAGACTAGGTATTTTACTGTGGATAATATTTTTGAGATTTGAGGAAAGACAAGAGGAAGAAAAAATTTTATGGAAATAGTGTTAGGGGACAGGGAATTGAGAGAGAGCAATCATGAGGCATCGAGGGAGCTAGGTACCTACGGGGTCTAAAAAGGGACTAAAATGAAATGAGGAACTAGATGGTACTTAGAATGTAGAAAATACCTAAATTGGAGAAATTACGGATTTGCAGCTATTGAGGTTAACTGGGATTGACTTGGGGGCAAAGTAGTAATTTTAACTAGGACAGTATATATAAGTGGCCCCACTCTTTTTTCCTCATTTCTCACTTTTCTTTCTCCTCACTCTCTTTTTCCCTCTTCCTTCTCTCTACCTCAACCTCTCCATCCAAATCCTTTAACCAAGCTTCGGCTAGTGGTTCTCCAGCAATGGGGTGAGTCACTAACGACCAACTAATGTAGGGAAAGCAAGAAATCGATATAGGAATTTCGATATCCCGAATTTTTTCATATTTTCTAGTTTTAAGGCTGTTTGGGGTAAAATTGAGTTTGATTTTGTCAATTAAAATTAGGGGTTTTGGTGTCTAAAAACTCCTTAGACACCAAGGATGAGAACCCATGGAAGAAATTATGAAAAAAAGGTGAAGATCTAGCCAGATTTGACAAAAAACTGAGGCCAAATCGTGTGGGTCATGATCGTGGTGCCTAGGCACCCCACTTTAGAAGGGAAAAGGGGGGAAGAAGGCCCTGGCACCAAGCATGCTGATGTCATGCTGATGATTTTCTTGGACTTTTTTTGAACAGCCATAACTCTTTCATTTAGAATCCGTTTTTAGCAAACTTTATATCATTGGAAAACCCTTTGAGTTTGGTTTCCAATGGTATAAGTTTTATTTAGAAAATCATTATCAATTAAGATTTATGATCAAATGAATAAGCAAAGGTCAAAATTAGTAATGAAGATTTTTCTTGTTTTATGTTTGGTTCTATGTGACTTGAAAGCTTCATTGGCTTCATTTCTTGGGACTCTTATATGGTAAACCTTGATGGAATCAAGGTGAGTGGGTGACCTTGCTATTTGAGTTTTTATTCAAATTGCTCAAGTTTAATATAAATCTCACTCACACCATAATTGTATTTAAATTCATTAAATTCCCCAGTTAGTGATATTAATTAGATTAGGGATTTTTCTTGTGAAATCAAGGGTTCTTTTACGAATCTTTTATAGGGATGTTATGAGTTGAATCACGTTTGGAATTGGGAAATGTATCTGAAATGGAATTGTGTGGGATGTGTTGTATTGTGTTTATGTATGCATTGCATATGAAATAGAACTGTGTCAGAATGTGGATCAACGAGAGGGAATATAGGGGTGGGTCTCTGGAATAAACCCATTTAGTACTAATAGTTCAAGGGGAAAAATCTGGACTAGATCTCAATATGGTAAGCGAGGGAAAAGTACCGGAAAAATATTACATATCATTATTTACATAATCATATCATGAGAGGGAACCGGCTAGTAATCTATGGATATGGATATTTCTGGGAAGAATGTCAAAAATTGGGAAAAGAGGGGTGACCTCTGAGATAAGGTCGTTGAATAATTATTGTCCAAGGAGAAATTTCGGACTGGGTTTTAACAAGGAAAGCTTGGTAAAAATATAACATGTAGTTGCATGTATATTTACAATTTGTGTCTAGTTATTTATGCTTATATGTGCTTGGATAGGATTGATGTGGGTCACAAGAGTATGGACTTACAAGGAAATAGCTCGTTACAGTCACAAAAATAGGTACGCTTATGTTTGTGTATTTGTTTATGTCTGTACATGATAAAGTTAATTATTTACATTGTGGTTGTGCTACTGGTATTTATCCTTATGTTTTATTTAATTGAATAGTTATTTACTCATCGAATTTTTGATAAACTCACACTTTCTATGGTTATATTTTTCAGATATAACAATTGAAAAGGATGGGAAACCACTGAAATTTAGCGGCTTGGAGATATATTTCATTTTATTAGAGGGTTCTTAATGAATCAATTTTTAGGCTGTATGCCGATAGAAATGCTCTGTAAACCTATAAGCAACCTAGGTCTTGCTGTGTTTTAGGGGTTTATTTATTGTAAATATTTCTTGATGTTATGGGAAATGAAAGAATGTATTATGTAAATTTATTTCTTTTGTAAATTTATGTTTTGCATAGTTGTAGATATTAGAACTGTTCAGTAATGTATGGGCTACCACTGAGGTATACGTAAGTTTTGTATGTTAAGTCACGTACCTAATTTTCGGGGCGTTACAAATTGGTATTAGAAGGAAAGTTTGTTTAGGTCTCTTATAAATTAGAAAGCAAAGTATATTTATAGGCCCTTCCTCATTGTTGTGAGTCGCATGGTATGATCATGGGATTAGGTCCTATGAAAGGTATTATGGGATATTGAGTGTCTTTTATGACAAGCTCCTTGGTGGAGTTAGTCAAAATTTCTTTTATTAACTTGAGAAGTGTTTATTCTTATGTGCAGGTTTTTGGCTCTTAGATGGAGGAGAAATCCTCAAAGCACAGGGAGCTTGTGAGCTTAGATGTAGCTTTGCTACATTATCACCGAGGTGGTTGTAAATTATTTGGAAAGGGAAGTGGGTGTGTGTGTGTGGTTATGTATTATGGAAACATGAGGTTTCTCATGTGATGTGTGGTTATCTGTAATAATTTATTTTTGGTTTGGTATGTTATGGTTTGTAAACTTAATTGTTTACTAGAATATATGTATATATTCATACATGTATCTATATTTGGTTTGTAATGAACAAACCTTGGGTTGTAAATGGTAAGGGTGAAATCGAGGTATCGGTTAGTAATTTGGAAAAGTATTATAGGTTTTGTTTTGCTAGTGCATAATGGATGTATGAATATATATATATATATATATATATACATATTTTTGCAAGTGGAAAAAAAAAACTTGCTAGGATTCATAATTTAATGAGGGAGCCTGTAACTGTGTCTTGGGAGAATTTTCATTAATATATTTTAATGAATTGAGGAAACAAGAGAAGTTAAGAAATGGTTATGGCATAGATATAACCCAGAACTTTACATGTACACATGTATTGAATGTATCTTATTGTGGGAGTGTATATCATCCATTGTGGATTCGATTGAGGTTAGTCACATGGAGTGACGAGTAAGGATACTTAGGAATTAATACTTATGTGGATTGATGTATAATCCATTATCTTAAGTGTTGACAATCTTCTAGGAGGGCCGTGTATAGTTAGGTACTTAACCAAATCATTTGAGTTGAAGTCGGATAATAGAGGTTAAAGAGTAAAGGAGTCGTTAGGAAGAAAGAGGGCACAAGAGGGGACAATGCTCATGTGAAATAGGCTGAGGGTTAGGATGTAAGTTTCACTGTGGGAGATGGATGTCAGAGAAGTTAGTAAGTTAGAGTTGGAATGAGTACTTGAGTATGTATCCTAGAGAAAACTAGCGAGAGGAGATTCGGTTGGGGAAGAACAACCTAGATTATGAAGTTCTCTTGAAGGAGACACCTTAGTGAGGTAGAAAGCGACGTAAAGGAGGTTGGAGTGAGTTGTAAATCTTTTAGGGGTAACTTGATTATGTTGCACTTGTTTGATTAGGGGTTCATAGGTGGTGAAACCGTGCGGTGAATTTGCTTAGGTAGGTGGGATTAGTCTTAGAGAGAAGAAAAGACTTGCAAGACAAGTTCTTCGTAATCATCGTGTGAGGATACAATAGTCGTGGGGTATGAGGATACGTGAGGTCCTTACATCGAGAAGGTTGGATTAAGTAAATGGTGGTTTACGAGAGTTTCTATCACAGTGAGAGTATGAAAACCTCATGATCTTAGAATGGTCTGAGTGTACTATGGGTAAGCTTTTGGCATGGGTGCCATCTGAGTTGAGTAGGTGTGGTGGTGAAAGTATAGTGATAGAGATTAACGGGAGGTTTGGCCTACCTTTTTATGAAAAGGAGCCGATAATATTAGTGTGTACATATTAATGGATATGTAACATACTTAGTAAGTTATACACGACCAAGAGTGGTTAAGGATCTTTGTTTGTCGGTAAAGAGAACATCAAGGCTATTCTATGTTGAAGGTAAAGAGATGGTGCCATGAACTTAGCTTGGGACGAGTTTGGGTTAAACCTAAACTCCTTTGTGTTATAGCAAGTGCCTAGGTGGTATAAGTGTTAGTTTAAGAAGGAGTGTATGCAGAAGGGTGTAGAAGCATAATTATTTACATATAAACATGCATAGGGTATGTGTATACGTGTAATTACGTAAGAACCCAAGTGTAAGTTTAATTGGGAAGGATAACATCCTTAGGGCTTATAGTCCTGAAGGAAAGAATTTAATCGGAACTAGTGATTAGAGAAAGCGTGTCGATTGGGAAGTAGGATGTGGGCTTTAGTGGGTGTTAAGTTCTCAAGTTAACACTAATTTGGTACTTTTTATTTAATGATTTTACCTTCAATTTACCTAAACATGTTTACTCTAAAATAATTTTTGTCCTCTTAATCACCTCTTGAACTTTAAAGGCTTGTTGCATATTTCTTATCTTAAATCCCATTTTTTACTATTGATTTGTGTATTTTTGTGAATCCTATGCAAGGTCAAAAGTTGGGAGTCAATTGAGGAAAGGAAGCCTTAGAGTTGCTGATTAAAGAAGCCAAAGAAGCTAAGAATGGAAATCCTTGCTAATGTCATGTTTCTGCCACTCACCACTGCAGCGGTGAGTTCTTACCGCTGCAGCGGTAGTTCATCCGCTGCTTCCCTCAGCGATGCGCTGAAGATTTTCGTAGTTTATGTTTTTCTGCCTGCAGCGGTGAAATATTCCCGCTGCAGCGGTGGAGCCCAAAATCAGCACAATTGAATCTGCATTATCCCGCTGCAGCGGTGAATTCGTACCGCTGCAGCGGCGGAACCAAAAAGTCAGCTTTTCAGAAAGTCTTTAAATAGCTTCCTAGGTTATTTTCAAAGGGATTCTGATCCGAGGGAGACGGGGAAGCGCCGTTTTGGCTGAGAAGAGCAAGGGGAACCTGATTTTCAAGGCTTGGGGAGCTCAATCCATCATCCCACATCAGATTCATGGACATCTTTATCCATTTTTCTACTTTTTGCTGTTTATTTTCTATGAGTAGCTAGATTTTCTATCTAGGGTTACTATGAACTTGACTCTTGAATAAATTTTACATTCTCTCATGTATTTGCAACCTTATTTCAATTAATATAAGTCTTTCTATCCATTTTATTGTTGCGTTATATGGACTTGATCAATCTATATGTATGTTTGTTGCTGTCTTTGAACTCGGGAGAGGGAGGTGAGAGTAGAACACTGAATAGGAAGGACGAGTGCGTGAACCTTACTAAGTGTTTTCGCTTGTTAGCTAATAGGAATGTTAGTTAATCTCGTTTAATCAAAGCTAGGTTGGTTGTATTAGACTTAGCCCACACAAAGAATTGCGTAGGAGTTGAGTAACTTAATTGAGATTCGGGAGGATTCTTTTAAGTTATTAGAATAACCTAGGATTAACTTATAGAGTTGAATAAGTTGTGAGTACATGAGAGGGGTTTTGTAATTTCTAAGATAGAGGAGAGGGATTAGTGACCCTAGGCTTTAATTAGACTATTTCATCAGTTTTTGCATTGTTTACTGTTATTAAAAGAAAACATAAATATTTACTGTCATTGATTTTATTTTATCATTCTTTGGCTAAAGCTATCTTCAATCCAATTGTTTCGTCCAACTAATTCAATTAAATTTCTTGGGTACTTAGTCACTTAGTCCTCGTGGGAACGATACTTTTACTCTCAAATCACTATATTACTTGTGCGATTGGTGCGCTTGCCAAATCGACTAACAAGTTTTTGGCGCCGTTGCCGGGGACTAAGATTTGTGCTAATATTCAAAGAAATTTGAAAGTGTTAGCTTGGACACTTCTTTGTTTTATTTCCTGTTTTGTCTTGATTTCTTTCATTTTTCTCTTTACTGTTCTATTTGAGTATTTAATCATTTAAGCTTTTCTTGTGTCAATTTATTTTTAGCTGTATTTTTCATTGTTAACTGGTGTTTCTTATTGTGTATGTGGTCGACATTGGACGATCCACCTTGAACAAGCATCGGTAAAGTCTGGCTGAAGACTATAAACTTAGTGCTCTTGAGAGGCAACCCAAGTTTCCTTGCTTTCTTAGTTTTAATTGTTTTGTTTTGTTTTTGTTGTGTTGTTTCTTGGTTTTTAGTAGTTTTTATTACTTTGCTGTGAATTTGAGGTTGTGTTGGTGTGAACTTTATTTCCTTGGGACTTGATGTTGCTGTGATGGATTTTGAGATTGTGTTGAACTTATGATGATGCACAGTTGTTGGATAGCAATTTCAATTTTTAGCCTATTTTATTGTGATGATGATATTATGCTGTCAATGTTGAATATTGCTGCTATTTGTTGTCTGTGTGTTAAGAGAGAAACATGGATGCTTACATTCTCATGTTTTAAACCCTCCTTAGTTCATTGAGGGCAATGTCAGATTCAGGTTTGAGGGAGTGGTTTAGCATGTATGTGGGTTCCTTTACTGAGAAATTCTGATTGGTTTTGTGCTGTCCTTATGATTATGTTTTGCAGGAGGAAAATTTGAAAATTTGAAAATTTTTCTACAAGTTAAGCCAATTCAAACAAAAGCATATAAGATTTACCTCTTGAGTTTGCAAATCTTTAAGTTTTACATATTTTTATGAGTGTTAGCCTAATTACTTCAAAATTCCAGTAATCATGTTCATGTCTCTTTGAATGGTTTCTAGATCATTTTCATATATATATATATATATATATATATATATATAAGTGTTCAATAAGGGGCTAGTGAAAAAAGGATTCAATAATGGGATAGCTAAAAGTTTCAATAAGGGGTAGGCTCCTATAATAAAAATAAAATGAGCAATTTGCAAATTTCCAAGGAAATAAGGAAAGTAAGGAAGCTTTATCCTTGAGAACAAAATAGCGAAGCCCTTGAGAATCGAAATAAAACGATGCCTTTGAGAACAAAGAGGTAATTGAGTTTTGGAATTTTTTTTTTGTGAATTTGGTTTTATAAACTGTTCTAAGATGTGGTGCTTTGATTTCAAGTTTTCTTGTGATTTGGTTAACACTTACTATTTGAATCCTTAAGATTGTAAACTCTTGAGTTAAATCTTATGGGTAATGGTTTGATGAGGCTTGGCTTGATTTAAGTCACATATTTTTAGATCCTCCTCCTAGTTGCATATATTCTTGATTGCACATTTTCATATCAGAGTTTCTCTTGTAAAAGGCCTTTGCTTGAGGACAAGCAAAATTTTAGGTTTGGGGGAGTGTTAAGTTCTCAAGTTAACACTAATTTGGTACTTTTTATTTAATGATTTTACCTTCAATTTACCTAAATATGTTTACTCTAAAATAATTTTTGTCCTCTTAATCACCTCTTGAACTTTAAAGGCTTGTTGCATATTTCTTATCTTAAATCCCATTTTTTACTATTGATTTGTGTATTTTTGTGAATCCTATGCAAGGTCAAAAGTTGGGAGTCAATTGAGGAAAGGAAGCCTTAGAGTTGCTGAGTAAAGAAGCCAAAGAAGCTAAGAATGGAAATCCTTGCTAATGTCATGTTTCTGCCACTCACCGCTGCAGCGGTGAGTTCTTACCGCTGCAGCGGTAGTTCATCCGCTGCTTCCCTCAGCGATGCGCTGAAGATTTTCGTAGTTTATGTTTTTCTGCCTTCCACCGCTGCAGCGGTGGAGCCCAAAATCAGCACAATTGAATCTGCATTATCCCGCTGCAGCGGTGAATTCGTACCGCTGCAGCGGCGGAACCAAAAAGTCAGCTTTTCTGAAAGGCTTTAAATAGCTTCCTAGGTTATTTTCAAAGGGATTCTGATCCGAGGGAGACGGGGAAGAGCCGTTTTGGCTGAGAAGAGCAAGGGGAACCTGATTTTCAAGGCTTTGGGAGCTCAATCCATCATCCCACATCAGATTCATGGACATCTTTATCCCTTTTTCTGCTTTCTGCTGTTTATTTTCTATGAGTAGCTAGATTTTCTATCTAGGGTTACTATGAACTTAACTCTTGAATAGATTTTACATTCTCTCATGTATTTACAACCTTATTTCAATTAATATAAGTCTTTCTATCCATTTTATTGTTGCGTTATATGGACTTGATCAATCTATATGTATGCTTGTTGCTGTCTTCGAACTCGGGAGAGGGAGGTGAGAGTAGAACACTGAATAGGAAGGACGAGTGCGTGAACCTTACTAAGTGTTTTCGCTTGTTAGCTAATAGGAATGTTAGTTAATCTCGTTTAATCAAAGCTAGGTTGGTTGTATTAGGCTTAGCCCACACAAAGAATTGCGTAGGAGTTGAGTAACTTAATTGAGATTCGGGAGGATTCTTTTAAGTTATTAGAATAACCTAGGATTAACTTATATAGTTGAATAAGTTGTGAGTACATGAGAGGGGTTTTGTAATTTCTAAGATAGAGGAGAGGGATTAGTGACCCTAGGCTTTAATTAGACTATTTCATCAGTTTTTGCATTGTTTACTGTTATTAAAAGAAAACATAAATATTTACTGTCATTGATTTTATTTTATCATTCTTTGGCTAAAGCTATCTTCAATCCAATTGTTTCGTCCAACTAATTCAATTAAATTTCTTGGGTACTTAGTCGCTTAGTCCTCATGGGAACGATACTTTTACTCTCAAATCACTATATTACTTGTGCGATTGGTGCGCTTGCCAAATCGACTAACAGTGGGCTTAGTATTAGTTTCATGATTTAGGATAAAGGCTTTGGCCTGTAGGTTATTGTATTGAGGTTTTGGACATGTTCCTATAGACCTATTATTGGTTACAAACTTGACCCAACAGAATAGGAGTTGGGACAAGATTAGTGCACCCATGAGTTCAGTAGGACTCAGAGTGAGGGGTTTCGGTTAGGAGATCCAGTCGGGGGTTCATCTTATGAACCGGGTCCTTAAAATAGGCCTGTTAGTGACTGTAGCCAATTGACGTCATCAAGACTCAAAGGTTAACATCTGGGAAAAGAGTAGGAGTCCGGGACCAACCTATAGTAGGACTTAAATTGGTCGACTGATTAGTGGATAGAGGTGTGGAAATTGGATGATGTACTTCTGAAGTCCAAAACCGATAATTGCCAATGTGGGGCACATGGATTGGGACCAAGATAGATGCACCTAAGTGCCATAAAGCTTGAGAAACAGGAATAAGAGGTTGTGGTTTCTTGTGTTGCATTATATGTATGTGATACATGTTATGGTTGAGGGTATAACTCGAGAGATCGAATACATTTTATGGTTGAGGGCGTAATCCAAGAGATTGAACACATGATTTGGTTTATATGAGAATGGGATGAGGTTTCATGGTACGCTCTTGGGGCTAAGATGGTAGTTGTTGTGGTTTGGCATAAGTCAGAGCTCAGAATGAGAGTCGTACTAGAGAGACAATACGCCTACGGGCAGGGATATAGGCCCTTGGGCAAGATATCACCTACATGTGAAATGACGCCATCAGGCAGGGTATATATATCCTATTATATTGTGAACTATGTGTGTGGATTTGTGTTTATGTTATGCATAGTGTAAAGTGCGTAATTGATGAGGCTAGTGAATGAGAGGTTGTATATAATGATATCAAGAATACACTTTATGAGAATCGTGAGCGAGATACCATATTATGTACAAGCTCTCGGGGCGACTAGATATTGTAATACCCAAAAAAAATAAAATATAAATGCGTATTTGCAAACTATGGTTACTATACTAGTATACGGTATTGTTAACCTGTATAATACTATTTACGTATACGATACTGTTCACTTATACAATTGAAATGCCAAGTACTAGATGTGGTTTGGTCATAAGAGAAAACTAGAAAGAAGTTTGTAGGAGAAAATGACGTTTTATGTGTAAAAATACCCTCAGGGACTAAATTGAAAGGACTGATTTGAAAAGAAACTTAAAGGTTTAAGGTGAAAGGATAGTTTTCCCTTTAAGTTTCAATAGTAACTAATAATTCAAGCCGCCTACGCGTTTTGCACAGTATTAACGCAAATTATTAGAAATGTCGCTATCATAAATAGTAAATTAAATATTTTATTAGCGCATAGTATCAAATAGTACCATTGACTTTTCCTATAAATAGGTCCTTTCATTTCGCATAGTAAATAGGATGTAAACTGTGAAGAATACATGTCTAGGAAAGTTCTGGCTAAGGAAAGATCTGGTTTTTAAGTGTGTCTATTGTGACCCTCCACTCTTTCCTGGGAACTTACCCGGTGTACTCTTTTACAGATTGTATTCTCTATTTCTGGTATAAACTGTAATACCCGTTAATTTCGGAATATAATTCGCTTAAGAGTTTTTTTAAAATTCTACAACGTTACTTTAGTTATTTATTTTGGTCATTTTTAATTTTCATATTTAATTGTTCTCTTTGAATATTATTTATGAAAATTGAGTTAAATGACTGGACTAAATATTTGCACCATGTGAGATATATTCTAAGAATGATGAAATTCATGGAAAAGTGGTTTAAGAATGGTCAATTAGTCCATTTATTGTAAATTGACTGGATGGGTTTGGATGTTGGGTTATGGATACCCATGGGTTATTCAATAACCCATTAGAAATATTTAATATAAAGTTTCAATAGTACCCCCTCATTTTCTCACTCAGCCGAAGGAAGGCAGAAAAGCATTTTCTCTCATTTCTTCATCCTCTTCTCAAATCCTTTCCTTGATCTCCAGAGTTTTAATTATTTGTTCGGTTCAAAAGCTTTGTAAGGATCAAAGGTAAGCTTTAATCTCATTATTTTCCTTAAATTTCAGTTTATGTAGAAGATCAGAGGAGGTTTTGTTCTTGAAGATTTTGATGATAATTCATAAATCTCAGTTGTTTTAGAAGTTATATTTGAGTTATAATCGGTTAAAAGAGTTGAGATTCTGGTTTTGAATCAAAAGAAAGGAAAGGATGAATTTTTTTAAAGATTTTCTGCAAAATTCGAAGTACTGTAGCAACTGGAAAATCTGGAATTTTTCTTCGAGTTACTGTAGCGACCAGAAATTTCGGAAAAAATCTGGAAAATTTTCTTCGAGCACTGTAGCAGTCAACGTTACTGTAGCGAACCGGCACTGTAGCGAACCGTTACTGTAGCAATCAGAAAATTTTGCGTATTTTTGTGATTTTGTTTCCTTTCTTATGTTTCCTTGTAATATATTTTACTAGGAAATTTTCCTACACAAATTCTAGTGTGGAACAAGGTAAACTTGGACAAACATCAAGGTGAGTGAATAACCTTGCTAAGCTAATTTGATATTACTAGTCAAAGTACAATATAAGTCCCATTTACAATATTATTTGGATAATAAGCAATCAATTTTTCATATGGGAGTATATGATGATCGGTAGAAATAAGAGTATGTAGAAATTATTTTATTTCATGACAATTGTACTATGTGATAAATTCTCACTATCTTATTAATGAGTAAAGATCTACGGAATCTAATACACGAGTTTGAAAGGGTTAAAGTCCCATACTACTCGGTGCATATCTATGAAACCTATACACGAGTTGAAAGGGTTAAAGTCCCATACCACTCGGCGTATATCTAAGAAATCTTATACACGAGTTTGAAAGGGTTAAAGTCCCATACTACTCAGTGCATATCTATGAAACCTATACACGAGTTGAAAGGGTTAGAGTCCCATACTACTCGGTGTATACCTATGAGATCTTATTCACGAGTTTGAAAGGGTTAGAGTCCCATACTACTCGGTGTATATCTATGAAATCTTATTCATGAGTTTGAAAGGGTTAGAATCCCATACTACTCGATGTATAAGACAATTAATTATATGAGTAAATGTGGTATTTGTACTTTTGATATTTTATATAGTACAGTTATTTACTTACTGAGTTTTTAAATAAACTTACACTCCCTATGATTATTTTTTTCAGATACAGAAAACAAAGAACAAGAGTATCCGTTTGAAGATTAGAAGCCCCTTGGGATTATTCTCTATTTCTGTCTGGTGGGATACCAGTACTTATTAATGTGGATACTAGAAACGCTCTGTACTTTCTATAGGTCTCCTAGGCTTGCGATAAGATAGAAATATCAGACTATGTATGTCTATATTTGCTTATCAGATGAATATAATTTTGTAGTGTGGAATGAATGATTAAGGTTGAATGTAAAACCTTACAGAATATATGTAAATAACGTATGTTTGAGAATTTTATCTAATGAGTAGTATCTTTTCACATGTTCAATTTTTGGGATGTGACATAAACAGTCTCCGTATATATGAATAGTGATCGTATATATGAATAGTGCTATATGTATGAACAATATCCGTATGTATGAACAATATCTGTACGTATAAATAGTATCTGTACGTACAAATAGTGACTGTATATATAAATAGTGACCGTACGTATAAATAGTGATCGTATATATGAATAGTAACCGTATGTATGAACAGTGTCTGTATGAAACACAATCCTAACTTGTTTTCTCTAATCTTTCATGAAAATCTCTGTAGCGGAATACTGAAATTTATCTGTGTACTCTTGTCCGTAACGACTTAGAGAAGTGATACTCGTACGGAATCCAGGTGAGTGAAACGACCCCGTTTTAATAGAGTTTTAGCGTTATTGGTGATAAAAAGTATGTCGTAGGACACTACCAAGATTCATAGGGGAAAATTGGATTCAAAATGACGAATATAATGAGATAATTAATCCAGAAGTATGGATAAGACGAAGCAAGTATCTCATGATGATGTGAAATTTGAATCATATAATTATATACTATACTTGTTATATGGATGAATATTATATTGTGCTTCTAATTATGATATGAAATACTGTACTATTGATTGTGATTGAGCGGGACAGTACCCCCTCTCACGGTAAGGCGGAAAACCCGGTTGAAAGGGTGTCTTGACCAATGAGTGTGGAGACAACGATTCCCTCAGTAGGGTTATAGCCCGAATTGGGGATAAATCCGTGAGGCGCCCTAGCTAAGAGGATGAGGTTGTGCGTCATGGCGGAAATATACAGAATTGGTGAGCTGGCCTGTGTGCGCTCTCCGGGATATATTGCCATTGATGAGTACTAGTAACGTTTGTTGAATTGGATGAATTTTAGAATTGGTGAGCTGGCCTGAGTGCGCTCTCCGGGATGATAAGTACTAGTAACGTTTGTTGAATTGGATGAATTTTTATCTTCTTGTATGTAATTTCTAACTATGTCTATTGGTTGAGTATGAGCCTTCGGATATACTTGCATGACTGGTAATGTATTTGAATTTTATTAACGCGAGGCCGATTCGCTCACGGAGCTTAAAAGCTCACACTCTCTGTGAAACCTTTTTGTTCAGATCAGGTTACCGATGAACAATATCCGCTAGAAGAGTAGATCACTTTGGACATTCCCGCTGTCGAGTAGGCCCCTCTTTTGTTGTACACTATGTTGCTCTGTAATCGTATAGGACATCTAGGTCAAGAGTTTGGTATTTGGCTTGTATTTCAGTATGATAATGTATTTTGTATTGAGAATCTATTAATTAAGAAAATTTGATATATTTTCTTTGTATTTATTAAGGAATGATTATTTTGAGAATATAGAGATAATGATTAATAATCTAACTCATGGGAGAATTGTTGAAAGGCTTACAGTGATGGGATATTCATCATTGTGCCGGTCATGTGCCCAGAAAACGGGTCGTGACAAAGTTGGTATCAGAGCAATGGTTGTTAGGTCTCCTAGTGATTACAGAGCAAGGTAACCTTAGTGGGACCTCCTCTATCGTTGTGAACCCGGGCACAACTATAAAGAGACGGCTCTACTGAAGGTCCTGTAGGATGTTTCCATTTCCTTTCCCTCCGAGACTTATCTCTCCTTAGGAATTATGTTCTCAGTTTTAGTTTTAGACAGATGTGACTACACTTTTGAACTTAGTAAAGGAAAGGTTATTACTTGTTTGATTCCATTGTTGTCGGATCAAATTTTTATATGGTGGGTTTTATAAGCTGAATTCATGATTGAATTTGTGTAGCTATATTATTTTAGGGTACCAGCCAATAAAAAAAACCACTTGCATTAAAAACAAAAAAAAAACTGAAGGATTACATTGCAAAAAAAAAAAGAGAAGTTTACTCATGCATGAGTAATCTAAAGGCGAGGTGGTCTCGGATTAGGAGGGTTGTATTGTATCATCACCCCTCGACCATTCCTTGGAGCGAAAGACATAGCAATGCCACGGAGGGTAGTGTAAATTCCATTCATACAATCAACACTTCTTTGCTATTGATTGCAGAAGCACTGGGTAGACCAATAGAAGAACCTATCTATTCTCGAAGTCATTTCCGCGTTATTGCGTTTGGTTAACTTCTCCAGATCCTCTATCATCTTCTTGAGAATCTTCACCTCCTACTCTAAACAGGCAATTTTGTCCTCCAAGGTATGGCCCGTGCTAATCTCCTTGGCTTCCTCAATCTTCTTCATCTTCTTCTCCTTTTGATTCTCTTGAGATCCCTCGAGAGGTCTTTTGCCTTTGTCCCTGCCTAAACTTAAGTTTAAGTCAAGTTCTTCTTCCTTAGCCTCTACTGTGAGATCAATGTACTTCCTTGAGGCCATAATTTGGAAAGTTTAGAAATTTTTGTAAGAGTATGAGGCGAGAGGAATACTGGGGGATTGTAGTCTCAGAGATTATTACTCTTTGTGGTGTGGTAACTGAGAACGCTGAGAAGGTTTTTATAGAGAAAAATTTGGACTTAAAGACAAAGAAGATATCTCTTCACCGCACCCCTACACGATCAACCTATGGATTTTTGCAAGTTGGTAGCCAGAAGTCTAGGGTAGGCGTGCATACCAATAGCGCGTTGCATTAATGCCAAAACCATGAAAGTCAATATTCGGTGGATTTACGGCCGATTTTACTTGGTTTTCCCATTTCTCCTGTTGGCATTTTTCTGAAATTCAAAGAAGTTGACAATGTAGCCATTAAAGATTGCCTTGGATGCTTTTATGATGAACTGAAATGTATTTCTCTGTCTTTTTGTGTTGTTCTTGAGAGCCTTCAGTTGAGTATAATATACATAACTGATTGAATCATGTTGTAATTACATGTATGTATGTTATTCATGCATAATGAGTGAAGGCTACAATCAAGGAGAATATGTGATGATCCTACATATACTTATAGAGAATGAGAAATCAAAATGACTTGGATAGAATGAAATGTGTAGAGGATAATACATCTTCATGGTTACACATACTTACATATAATGCTCTTGTGGGCAAATGAAAAGCAATGATTTTCTTGCATCATGATAATGCTTACTGCATGCGACCGTAAGCAGTTAACTTTGTTTTAAAATATATATATTTACATATATATTATGTGTAAATCCAGAATAAAGACACCGATTAGAATCTAAGATAAGGCTAATATGAGGCTACCGAATCATAGAGGGATATCGTGATATAGGATTACAGGATAAGACAAGTTTAGAGGGAGAAAATCTCATACTGAAGAGCGTAGTTAGTCAAAATTTTGAGAAAGGTCAAGAGTAGCTGAAATTTTTTTTTGAGGAAATCTTTGACTTATGTTAATTGCATTAAATTATATTTACTATTTATCTGCATGTCCGACATTAATTGCTGGCATTGCAACGTATGTGATATGTAAACCTCCTAGCGAGCGGCGTATAGGTTGTGTTGGCTTTAACTCCAGGGGCTTCGGGTTGTCTATAAATCTTGTACGCCCGTTACCCCACTCATCACACCAAACCTACTTCTTTCATTACATACCTATTTCTCAATTTCCATTCCTTTCTCATTCGAAGTTATTTCTGAGATCCTTAGAGCAATGACTGATAATAAGTCTTTCAACTTGAATTTTGAGACTGGCAACGTAGAGCTTGATTTAAATCTAAGTCTCGGAGACAACAAAGGGAAGAGACCTGTAGACAGGTCACCAGAAATTAAGAAGAGAAAGAGGGATGTAATAAAGTTGGAGGAGGACAGTACTGCAGCATCCTCAGAAAATATGCTTGCACGCCTAGAGCGTAAGATAGAAAACCTGAAACGTAAGATAGAGATCCTGGAATACAAGACAGAGGACCAGAAGCGACTAATAAATTGTCTCTTTGAAAACCAAAAGAAACTGATAAATCGTCGTTTCGGGGAACTGGCTAATCGATTTGATAGACATTTAATGTTTGCAACTCAAAATTTTCGTGACCAACAAGCAAGGTGTATTGACTGTATGAACGAAGTAACTTCTGCTCTTCGCCAAATTTCTTAGGCACTTCCTCCAGAAACTCTTTCTAGGCTGCAACGATTAGCTTCCTCCTTAAGGTCTGAAGAACATTCCTCTTCTAGACCTGGAGCACCTTTTACATTTCAAAAACCTCCTCGTCCTTAATTTATTTTTTCTTTTGTTTGTACCTAAAGTTATATTTGGTCTACGCTTCATGTATTAAAATTATCTATGTACTAGAAATAAAATTTAAGTTAGTATTTAGATCTTCTTTGTTGAAGTGATTCCTTTTACTAAAAGAACTTGAGGAATGAGAAGATGTTGGACTTATATTTCATACTTGATTATGGAAACTCTAAAGCAGAGTATGGTAATTTCCTTTTCACTGAGAAGAGTTACTAAAATGATATTTCATTACATTTCTAAGCTATGGAGGAATGCTAAATAAGTATTTTATGAACCTATATATAGAGAACTATGGGTTTGCCCTAATCATTGAAGGGATACGACTCTATATGAGTCATTGAGGTGAGAGGAATTTCTATATATATTTATTTTATAATTATGAGTGAGGAGTATGTTATTTACTTAACACATTTTCTAGTATTGTTCTTCCTAGAGATTTATGTAATAATTTTATATGATTTTTTCCTTTTATATGACGCCTTCAGCTGAGAGTATCACCTTAAGGTAGAAGGATCGCCTTTGGGCAAGAATATTACCTATGGCCAAAATGATGCCTTCAAGTGGGGTGCTTGTATTCGTAAAAGTTATAAGTTATGTGTGTGATAACTTGTGTTCTGATATTCAGTATAAACTGAAAAGACCACGTGCCACTTTTGAGAAGACACCTATTTGAGGTTTTACATAGAGACAGAGTTCGTCTCTGATCAGATGGTTTAAGTTTAGTAAAGGTTATGAGGATGAGACACTTTATGGTACAAAAGGTTGTGGAAAAAATCAAACTGATGAGGAAGAGAATGTTTGCTGTTTAGAAAAGGCAAAAGTCCTATGCAAATTATTGATAATGCGGTCTAGAGTTCACAGTCGATGGTATAATGTTCTTGTAAATCTCACCAAGGGTGTGATGAGGTTTAGGAAGAAAAAGATACGAAGAATGAGATATGGACGAAGTAACCACACTTATTTTAGTCTTGAGGTGAGTTTTGAATTCGGAGGACCGAATTCTCTTAAGGGGGTGATAATGTAATACCCAAAAAAAATAAAATATAAATGCGTATTTACAAACTATGGTCTATGCTAGTATACGGTATTGTTAACCTGTATAATACTATTTATGTATACGATACTGTTCACTTATACAATTGAAATGCCAAGTACTAGATGTGGTTTGGTCATAAGAGAAAACTAGAAAGAAGTTTGTAGGAGAAAATGACGTTTTATGTGTAAAAATACCCTCAGGGACTAAATTGAAAGGACTGATTTGAAAAGAAACTTAAAGGTTTAAGGTGAAATGATAGTTTTCCCTTTAAGTTTCAATAGTAACTAATAATTCAAGCTCGTTTTGCACAGTATTAACGCGTAAATTATTAGAAATGTCGCTATCATGAATAGTAAATTAAATATTTTATTAGCGTATAGTATCAAATAGTACCATTGACTTTTCCTATAAATAGGTCCTTTCATTTCACTTTTAAACTCACACCTTCAACTTCTCTTCTTCTCTCCTTAAGTTTCTCTTGCTCCAATACTAAGCCTATGAGATTTTGGGCCTTTCCTTTTCAGCTTAGGTAAGGATAGTATACCCTTTCTATGTCTTTCAAATTTTAGAAGTTATTTTCTTAAGTATGCTCTGTGGTTGCGGCTTTGGCTGATCTTCCACATCAGAAAAACTGTCCTTAGCTGCTTACATATTATTTTGATTTTCTGATTACTGAAATAGGATGTAAACTGTGAAGAATACATGTCTAGGAAAGTTCTGGCTAAGGAAAGATCTGGTTTTTAAGTGTGTCCATTGTGACCCTCCACTCTTTCTTGGGAACTTACCTGGTGTACTCTTTTACAGATTGTATTCTCTATTTCTGGTATAAACAGTCTCCGTATATATAAATAGTGACCGTATATATGAATAGTGCTATATGTATGAACAATATCTGTACGTATAAATAGTATCTATACATACAAATAGTGACTGTATATATAAATAGTGACCGTACGTATGAATAGTGACCGTACATATGAATAGTAACCGTATGTATGAACAGTATATGTATGAAACACAATCCTAACTTATTTTCTCTAATCTTTTATGAAAATTTCTGTAGCGGAATACTGAAATTTATCTGTGTACTCTTGTCCATAACGACTTAGAGAAGTGATACTCATACGGAATCCAAGTGAGTGAAACGACCCCGTTTTAATAAAGTTTTAGCGTTACTGGTGATAAAAAGTATGTCGTAGGACACTCCCAAGATTCATAGGGGGAAATTAGATTCAAAATGACGAATATAATGAGATAATTAATCCAGAAGTATGGATAAGACGAAGCAAGTATCTCATGATGATGTGAAATTTGAATCATATAATTATATACTATACCTGTTATATGGATGAATATTATATTGTGCTTCTAATTATGATATGAAATACTGTACTATTGATTGTGATTGAGCGGGACAGTACCCCCTCTCACGGCAAGGCAGAAAACCCGGTTGAAAGCGTGTCTTGACCAATGAGTGTGGAGACAACGATTCCCTCAGTAGGGATATAGCCCGAATTGGGGATAAATCCGTGAGGCGCCCTAGCTAAGAGGATGAGGTTGTGCGTCATGGCAGAAATATACAGAATTGGTGAGCTGGCCTGTGTGTGCTCTCTGGGATATATTGCCATTGATGAGTACTAGTAACGTTTGTTGAATTGGATGAATTTTAGAATTGGTGAGCTGGCCTGAGTGCGCTCTCCGGGATGATAAGTACTAGTAACGTTTGTTGAATTGGATGAATTTTTATCTTCTTGTATGTAATTTCTAACTATGTCTATTGGTTGAGTATGAGCCTTCGGATATACTTGCATGACTGGTAATGTATTTGAATTTTATTAACGCGAGGCCGATTCGCTCACGGAGCTTAAAAGCTCACACTCTCTGTGAAACCTTTTTGTTCAGATCAGGTTGCCGATGAAGAATATCCGCTAGAAGAGTAGATCACTTTGGACATTCCCGCTGTCGGGTAGGCTCCTCTTTTGTTGTAGACTATGTTGCTCTGTAATCTTCTAGGACATCTAGGTCAAGGGTTTAGTATTTGGCTTGTATTTCAGTATGATAATGTATTTTGTATTGAGAGTCTATTAATTAAGAAAATTTGATATATTTTCTTCGTATTTATTAAGGAATGATTATTTTGAGAATATAGAGATAATGATTAATAATCTAACTCATGGGTAGAATTTGTCGAAAGGCTTACAGTGATGGGATATTCATCATTGTGCCGGTCATGTGCCCAGAAAACGGGTCGTGACAGATATCATGCAGGATAAATATCCCAAGGGCATATGTTTCTATATGTGCATATGTATGTGAGTGCTTTTTAGGGACAAGTCAAGAATAGATTGAATGGTAGAGCAACTTATGTGTGGTAAGTATTTAAACCATCCTAGATTCCCTAAGTTTGCTTATGGTAGTTGTCAGAGTAGTGCAGCGGAAGCGTAGTGGTGCCTTTCAAGTCTTGTAGTGAGTTTTTGAATTCAAGGAACCGAATTCTGTTAAGGGGGAGAATGTAATACCCGCCAATTTTGGAATCATATAATAAGCGATATTATGATTTTTATAATAAAAATTTCCATTATTTTAATGGAATTATTTGGTCATTTTAAAATTTTCATATTTAATTTATTCTTTTTAAATATTATTTATGAAAATGAAGATAAATAACTAGACCAGATATTTTATTACAAATAATATTTATGAGATTTGAGGACAGACAAGAGGAAGAGGAAATTTTATGGAAATAGTGTTATGGGACAGGGAATTGAGAGAGAGCAATCATGAGGCATAGAGGGAGCTAGGTACTTACAGAGTCTAGAAAGGGACTAAAATGAAATGAAGAACTAGGTAGCACCTAAAATGTGGGAAATACCCAAATTGGAGAAATTACGGATTTGTTGCTATTGAGGTTAACTGGGATTGACCTAGGGGTAAAGTAGTAATTTCACCCATAGTAGGTATATATAGGTGGCCCTACTCATTTTTTCTCATTTCTCACTTTTCCCTCTCTTTTTTCCTCTTCCTTCTCTCTACCTCAACCTCTCCATCCAAATCCTTCAACCAAGCTTCGATGAGTGGTTCTTCGGTGATGGGGTTGAGTCACTGACGGGCAACTAACATAGAGAAAGCAAAGAATCGATGCAGGAATTCTGATTTCTTGAACTTTTTCTTATTTTCTAGTTTTAAAGCTGTTTGGGGTAAAATCGAGTTTGAGGCTTGGTTTGTTGGTTAAAATTGGGGTTTTTTGTATCTAAATACTCCTTAGACACCAAGGATAAGAACCTATGAAAAAAATCATGAAAATGGTGAAGATCTGGCCATATTTGACCCAAAATTGAGGTCAAATCCCGTGTGTCATGATCGTGGCGCCCAGGCGCCACACTTTAAAAGGGAAAGGGGGAAGAAGGCTCTAGTGCCCAGGCGCCAAGTGTATGTGTGGCCCCAAGTGCAAGCATGCTGACCTGTTTTCTTGGATCTTTTTTAAATGGCCATAACTTTTTCATTCGAACTTTGTTTTTAGCAAAATTTATATCATTAGAAAGCTCTTTGAGTCTAGTTTCCAATGGTATAAGTTTTATTAGAAAATCCTTACCAGTTAAGAGTTATGACCAAATGAATGAGCAAAGGTCAGAATTAGTGATGATGATTTTTCTTGTTTTATTTATTTATTGATTTTGGTTGGTTTTAGATGAATTAGGAGCTTCATTGGCTTTATTTCTTGGGACTCTTGTACAGTAAACTTTGACGGCATCAAGGTGAGTGGGTGACCATGCTATTTGAAGTTTTATTTAAATTGCTCAAGTTCAATATGAATCTCACTCACACCATAATTGTATTTGAATCATTAAATTCGCCAGTTAGTGCTATTAACTAGATTAGGGAATTTTCTTGTGAAATTGAGGGTCTTTTATGAATCTTTTATAGGGATGTTATGAGTTGAATCACGTTTGGAGTTGGAAAATATGTCTGAAATGGAATTGTGTGGGATGTGTTGTGTTGTGTTTATGTATGCATTCGATATGAAATGGAACTGTGCGTAATGTGGACCAATGAGAGGGAACAGAGGGGTGGACCTTTGGAATAAATCCATTTAGTACTAATAGTCTGAGGGGAAAATCTGAACTAGGTTTCAATGTGGTAAGCGTGGAAAAAAGTGCAAGAAAAAATTACATATCGTTATTTGCATAATCATATAATGAGAGGGAACTAGCTAGTAATCTATTGATGTGGATATTTTTGGAAAGAACGTCAGAAGTTGGGAACAGAGAGACTGACCTTTGAGATAAGCCCATTCCAGACTAGGTCTCAACGAGGAAAGCGTGGTAAAAACATAGCATGTGGTTGTCTGCATATTTATAATTTATGTCTAGTTATTTATGCTTATATATATGCTTGGATGGGATTGATGTGGGTTGCGAGAGTGTGGACTTGCAAGGAAATAGCTCTTTACAAAATAGGTACACTTATATTTGTGTATTTGTATATGTGGTTATGTGTCTAATTATTTATATTGTGATTATGATACTGGTATTTGTACTTGTATTTTATTTAATTACACAATCATTAACTTACTAAATTTTTGATAAACTTACACCTTTTGTGGTTATATTTTTTAGATATAACAGTTGAGAAGGCTGGGAAATCACTGGAGTTTAACGACTTAGAGATATATTCCATTTTGTTAGAGGGTTCTTGATGAACCAATTTTTGGGTTGTGTGTTGATAGAAATGCTCTATAAACCTATAGGCCCCCTACGTCCTGCTATGTTTTAGGGGTTTATTTATTGTAAATATTTCCCAATGTTATGGGTAATGAAAGAATGTATTATGTAAATTTATTTCTTTTATAAATTTATATTTTGTATAGTTATAGATATTAGGACTGTTCAGGAATGTATAGGCTACCACTGAGGTACCCCTAAGTTTTGTATGTTAAGTCATGTGCCTAATTTTCGGGGCATTACAGATGTATCTATTTTCTGCAACTTGATGTTTAGGGTATATCCCTAGAGATGACACCCACGGGTAGTCCTTAAAATTAATTTATTAATTGATTTGTGTTGTAATATGGCTTTAGGAATCTTCCTTGTTCATATGAAAGGCCTGTTTGATTATAAAGAAAATTGTGAATATGTTGACTCATCTTTGTAATAGTTGAATCATTGCATTTGTAACTGTGTTGATTGATTAAGGATGTAATGCATTTTTATCTTGTTATTGTCTTGGTACATATAAAGATTACATCATGAGTTTAGAAGAATTGTAAGAGTGAGAGTCTTATTGACCATGCTGGATATATTGGAAGAAACATTGTCTTTCTTTCCTATATTACCATGAGTTTAGTTCCATGAGTAATGTGATTCCATGTTGTGCTTGTTACTGTCATGAACAGAGGGAGAAAAAACATGAGAATGAGTCTCATGGGTCTTATAGTCAACAAGGGTAGTGGGAGTCAATAATGGTGGTAAACTTAACAAGAATGGCTATAAAAGTTGGAGAACAATGGGGTATTTAGCCGTGCGGTTTGTTAAGAGAATAAAGATTGCATCATGGTTTGACACGGATGTAAGGCTTGTTTCCTTATATGTTGCACACCCCTAAAATCGAGCACATGGTCAGCACGGGAAGTGGGAAAAAATCCATGTTCACTATAAGCCTATCTTAACATCCAACCAACATATAATCACACATCGCAAATCAAATCAACACATACAAGAAATGAAAATATAACCCTTCATTCCTCAACAGAAATATTTTCATGTAACCATAAGCATTAGTCATCCAGTAAAATATTCAGCATCATGTTTTACAAAGAATCAAATGAATTTTATTTCGTTCTTTATACAAAAACCACACATATGTTATCCTAGATGTCTTATGTGGCTACAAAGAAACTCTAAACATACACATTTCCAAAAGGAAAATTCAAGGGACCAACCCTCAGAGCAAAATGGGTCTTGGTGCAAAGACTCCACTACTCTTCAAGTGGAGGCTTTTTAGCAAACACCTGCTCTAAAAAGGTTATAAAGAAAAAGAGTGAGTATAAAAAACTCAGTGAGCATGTAACTCTATAGAAATAAATAAAATTAGTTTCGCATCAATTCTGAAATATGCATATGTGAATATTAAATAAGTACTATCCATCGTCATGAACTCATCCACATACACAACAAATTCAATCAATTCATACATATTGCAAATTTTAAATACAACCTGGGGAGTCCATAGTACCCGTGGTCATTTCCCGCAACCATTCCACATATTACAAATTTCAATCCAACCCAAGTCATCCACAATACTTGTGGCCGTTGCCTGCAATCGATCCACACTTTCATAATATTCCCCATCTATCCTAAGATGTGCACATTTACCATGGCCCCAATCGCATCCACCCGTATCACTCCATTTGAAATGTCACCCTTATGCTTCCCATATACATCATTGCTATATAGGCATTTTAGGCTTTTTCCAATACAACCTATGGGGTGCACCACCATGTCCAATTTTCCACATCCATAAATATAACCACAATCACAACCAAATATATACCACGTGCTGACAAAGTTCAACACAATTCAAACATATTTTGTGGGAAACATTCTAGTTTCAAGGATAACCAATACGAGTCTCATACTCATATTATACAACATAAATTTCAATTATGTATCATACACAACATAACCAACCATAAATCACCAGTGTTACATGTTTACTCTTAATCACAAGGTCAAACACATTTTAGAATATGCTATCCCACATTTATAATGCTAAAAGATAATATCAAGATTCATATTACAATCCATGCTCAAGCATGGTCTATAGCCATCGTGTTTAATATTTATGATATGGTGGGTAGATTTTTGTCTTGCATCTATGTCCAAAACATCTAGTTGTTCATAGCACAATCCTCATTTCTCATATTTTAATTAATACACATAATTATAATGCAACCCAATGCTTAGGTGTTATTCATGTGTAAAACCCATGATTTTCGGGGGTTAATATTTTTTTTATTTTAAATAAGTAATTGGAATATAGGAAAAAAATTTCGTTGCTTAATAAAGAAATGTAAGATTAAAAAATGGTAAGGTGTATAAAATAATGAGTGACGGCGACTTGAGGGAGCAGACACGTGACAATGAGAAAAATTGTGTGGTACCTAAGATATGAGAAATACCTGAGTTGGAGAAATTACAGATTTGCCATTACTAACATTGATCGGAGGGTAAAATAGTAATTTTACTATAGAGAGGTATATATAGGTAACCCCACTGTTCTCCTTATTTTTCTCTCCCTCTATTTTCTCTCTACTCCCCTTAACTCTCTCCACTCAAGTTCAAGATCCAAGATTCTGGAAACTATTCTCTGCCAGTGGGGCAGGTCTTCGGCGACCAACCATCACCAGAAAAGCAAGGAATTGACGTAGGCATTCCACTTTCCTAATTTTCTCTCTATTTTTGAATTTAGGAGAATTTGAGTAGGCTTTGAGGATGTTGGGGATCTTTGGAGCTTGGGTTGTGTCTTAAAACATTCCTTGATGTTAATAATGAAATTAGAAGCAAGAATTAGTAGGAGAAACAAGATTAAAAGATGAGATTTAAGGGATGAAACTTAGAAATGGAAAGTTAGGGTTTTAAATGAAAATTCGATGATTGGGACTTGGATTGTTGGAATTAATTAAGGGTTTTGGTGTCAAAATACTCCTTAAACATCTGTAATGAAAAACCATGGAAGAAATCAAGAGAAATGGTAAGGATTTAAGAGATTTTGAGCCAAAATCGAGGCCAAATCTAATAGTGCAGCATGTGGCGCCCAGATTTGGTGCCCAAGGTGCCACATTGGCAGATGCTAATGGGAAGAAGAAGGGCTGGCGCCTCAGACTTAGGGCACAGGCTTGGGTGCTCAAGCCTGAAAGCTTGGGAGATATTGTGATGCCTAGGCTCTAAGGCACCACAACCTGAATATAGGATTTCTTTATGTTTTTGTATACTGAGATGCTGTATTGTCATTCGGGTTTTGGGCTTGGTCAAGACTCCTTTAGAAGGTTGGAGGTGCTCAAATTCCAAGTGAGAGATCTAGCCTTAATTTGTGTGATTTATATTTTTAGGATTTGTCTTCCTAAATCTAATTAAACGCATTTAATTGTTAAATGTTATATGCTGAACATGAGCAAAATAGGACCTTACATGATTATGAATGAGTATAATTAATTATATGTGAGGTATATATGTGTAATGTACTTGTGAGCATAAATGTATAGGTAGAGAACATGAATAACTAGAGGTAACCCTTAGGATTAATATCCTAAGCGTGTGTTGGGCTCGAGTATGAGTCCAACGCGAGCATAGAGATGAGGTAAGTCTAGTTTATAGTTTTGATTAGGATTGTGTGTGGTATAACAATGGGGTGCCTGAGTTGAGGAAGTTGAGGTAGGCTACACAACCCTCCCGAGGACCAACGTCATGGCAAAGCAAAGCCCGACTTGAGAAATACCAAGATTGGCTACTAAATTTCTCAAGGGGCGACTTATCGATGTCGTACTTAGTAGATGTGGGATTTACTGTGCTGGGGTTGTGAATATTATTATTTATTATGCATGTGATTGTATTTTGTTTGGATGACTCAATGGGCACTCTTGGGGTTAGATACTAGTAGTGCAGGATCAGAGCATAGGCCAGGACTCAGAATAGGAGTCATACCATAGAGTCAGTGGACATAGAATCCACAGGTTGTTCCATGGAGATGAAGATCAATGGGGCGGTATCTCGATAATGAATTCGTAGGGACATAGACCCACATTGATGAAGCCTTAAGAAATAGAAATATGGGGATACATACTCATATAATGAAACTCTTCAGCGGAATGGACGGGGGAATATAGACCTCCAATAATGTGGCTCTTGAGTGATTTCCTTGTAGGAACGTAGACCTACATGAAGAGGATGAGTTATAGGTGGCTCTTGATGTCGTGGGGGCTTGGTTTCCTAAAGTGTTCAATATATATATATATATATATATATATATATATATATATATATATATATATATATATATATATATATATATATATGTATGTGTGTATGTGTATTAGGTTGTTTATGTAGAGTAGGGGGCTTGAGTGAGTCTGTAGATTAGACTCACCCTCTCATAGTTGCAGGTACGGAAGGATATTTAGTTCGATGGCTCGCAGTTCGAGGATACCTCCCCATTTCTTGGGATAAGTTAATTTTTACTTATTTTTAAGTTAATTTATCTAGTATGGTCATCGAATAGACCACTAGGATGTAAGTTATGTTAGTTTGGTTAAATTAAAAGATCCTAGTTTATTTCGCATTTATCACAGCCTTCGGTTTCAAGTCATGACAAAACCATGCCTAGTTTTCAATACATGAATTATAGATTTACAATGTTCACATATTGTTTCATGCAGTTCAATCATTCAATTAACTCATAATATCATCACCTTTCCTTATTCCCTATTCTACACATTTAGCCACTAATCAGTGCATAAAAGCAACTTTCCATGTTACAATTATTGTGTTCACAAATCTCACATCCATATCCAATACTTACAACTATCAATTAACTATTTGAATACATATTCATCTTCCTTCCACTTTTATCCAAGGCATATAATTATCATTCAACTCATATAAGCATGTAACTTATGATGCAATAAAAAAAGATCATGTGAAACATTTTAAGAGTAGGTTATCTGCTCACCTCTAGTTCAAGCTACAATCTTTACTTAGTTTCTTACTTGAGATGTAGGAGAAGATGATTCAAGGACTTTGGGGCCCCTATGGCAATCAACTGGCTCGCCTCAAGTTACCTAATTTCGAAAACAGAAGCTAACCAGTCGACTAGCTTATCTCGAGCATCCAAAAATGAGACTCTAGAAGATAACCAATAGCTTGGTTGCTTGAGCAGCTGGCTAGTAGACCCCCTTCCAGGTGATCTCAGACCCAAAAATGCCACTCATGCTTCCTGTAATACCGCAGTTCTCTTGTCGGTAAGAGAATGCGATAACTATGTAGCCTAAATTGCTTAATTGAATTTTTTCTTTATGAAAATTAATTCAGTGGTGTTGTGCTTGGTGTGGAATGATATATATGTTTATTTGTTAGTTGAATAGGATCTTAAAATGTGCTCAATGAACTTATTTAATGTGAAATGTGGCTTGAAAAGCAAGTTTAATTTAACCAAGTGTATAAGTTGTGCATACATAAGATATTATATGTGCTATTAATTAAGTAGGAACTCATAATGCTTTTTTATATATTTTATTGATCTTCATTTCAAGAAGGGACATGGGGGTATTTTCCTGATTGTGTATTTATTTCTTTTAAGAACTATTCATTTATTTAGTCTTCCTTTTCTCCCTCATTCACCATTAGCACGTCTCTCTCCTCAATTCTCCTATCTCTCTACGTTCACGAAGACACACACATACACTTCAGATATTTGGGCAAGCCTCCTCTTTCCAACCCCTCTTGTGTGCTTGCATTACTCTTCTACTTAAGGCATGCTCTCCCATTCTCCTCTTTTCTAACCTTGAAACCCTAGAGGAAGTCTTATGGTATTTTCATGGGGAGATGGAGTGATGCTTTGAACCCTCTCAAACTTGATTTACTCACAAACAAATTTTAGTAAAATAAATGGGGTTCTTGATTTCCAAGGTTGAAAGGGTTAAAGCCATTTTTGTAAGAGAAGAGCTTGTTAGTGTTTTGGGTTGGTTGTTGCCATGATGTTATTGGTAGGTGTTGGGACCAAAAATAGGTCCCTTGAACATCCCATTTTTTGCCCCCAAATTACTGAAAGTGTTTATGTAGTTAAAAGGGAAAGTTTTGGCTTTTGGGGGAGCTTGGCTGAGGCGCCCATAGTCGAATGCGCCACTACTGGCGCCTAAGGTGCCCTGGCTTGGCAGCCATGGGTGGTTCAGGATGGCTGGTGCCTCTAGGAACCACTCTGACCGCCCAAGGCACCAGTAACCTGAGAGTTGCCTTCCTGGCGCCTTTGGGCGCCACCCCCTGATTTTTCCCCCGATGTGTTAATTTGACTTCTCTTCCTCGTACCTCTTGGTCAGTGGGCATTGGTGAGCTTTAGGAGCTCTTTTCTTCTCCTTGTGCCATGCAAATATTCTTAATTAAGATAAACTTTGGTAAGAAAGATTTGGCTAAGGTGAGGGAACCAAATTTCTTCTTATTTGAAATTATGTTAATTATGTTATCTTAAGGTATTGGGAAAGTTTACATAGTAATGTGGCTGCTATGATTCTATGATAGATGTTTAATAAGTCTTATTTGCTTTAATATAAGTATGCCTTGAAGGAACAAGTTAGGAATGTGATTGAACTATGTGTTATTGAACAAGAAATTTAAGTTTATTGACCACTTGGTATTGTGTATGCATTGTTGACTGTAACATCCCAGATTTTTGGATGTTACTATAGCTGGTATAGAGTTGTGCATGTGGAAAACAAATGGGATTTTTTTTTTGAATAAGGAAATCCATGATTGGAGTGTAGCTTTATGTGTGAAGTGGTAAATGGCCAAGGTAACTAGGGGTGCATATACCACCGAAAAAGGTGGATAGATAATGAGACTGTGGAAGGACTAGGGTCGAATAAAATATTTAGGAGGCACTTTTTATTAAATGAGGAAATAAGAATAGTGGTGTGTTAATAGTTGAGAAATTTGTACTTGATTATATGCGGTGTCATGTGTGTCAAAGAATAACCCTATCAAAGGAAATTATGATTTTTGCCATTGCTTATTTGATCGGGATTAATCACAAAGGTCAAATTGGTAATTTTTCCTGGAGTAGGCATATAAGCCATACACATACATATAACTTCAGCATTTTCTCTCCTCTCTTACGTAGACCATTCATCTTCCACCCTAACTCCCACTCTTCTTCATCACCATTACCTGAGAGTCTCACCCAAATCCTTTGGCCAATGATCTCCAGTGAAAGACCGAGTCTTCGGCAACCAACCTACACTAGAAGGAAAAGAAAATGAAGTAAAACTCCCACTCATTCTTCTTTTACTCACATTTTTGGATATAAAGATTTTGAGGCTCAAAATGGTGTTCTTGAGGATTTGAAGTTAGATTGATGAACTAGAAACCTTTTTAGATGTTTGATTAACGAATAGGAACAAGAATTTGAAGAAATCATTAGATTAAAACATCCAAATCTTGGGTTGGAAAGTATGACAAAAAATTTTGAGAAGTTAGGGTTCTTTAGAGGTATATTCATGATTTTTGGCTTTGATTCTTGGTTAAAATCCATGATTTGAGTGTGTACATGTTTCCTAAATATTTCTAAAGTAAAGCCATGTAAAGAATCATCGAATTTGGTGGAAAATTGGTTTGGATGGAAGGAAAAACCATTTGGGGGCTCAAAAACACGAAAATAGGGCAAAAATGCTATACTTCGAGCGTGATAATGGCGGTGTGGGTGCCCCTCTAATGTGCCTAAAAGAGGACACAATCTGTACCACAAGGAAAATAAAGAGAAGAAACCAACTCAACTAAATTGATAAGCCTATGGCGCCACAATCAAGCTAAGATGGGTGGAATTCGCCACACCTCAGATTAGAGAACGGAATGGGAGTGATAAGAATTCTGAGATTTTCTCGCCACACTAACACAATTGTTAGATAAGAGAAGATAGATGTGCACAAAGCAATCTGAAATATAATTCACTCAAATTTGATTATCTTGCCACAAGGGGGCAAGTTCCCTTTTATAGATAACAAAAGCCAGCTAGCTGCCTCATTAATGCATCTACAGCCACCTCATTAATGAGCCTACAACAACTATAGTCAACCTACAGCCACCTCATTAATGAGCCTACAACAACTATAGCCTCCCTACAGCCACCTCATTAATGAGCCTACAATAACTATAGTCAACCTACAGCCACTTCATTAATGAACCTAGCCTACAACAACTACAGCCACCCTATAGCCGCCTCCTTAATGCAACAACAACAACTACAACCACTTGGAAAGCTAAATGACAATACAACAACTCTAAAAACATTAAATTACATCAGATTTTATATCCCAAAAAGTCATGCATGAAAATTATTAAAACAATAAGAAAAATATGTAGTTCTTTTATTCTTCAAAGTCCAAGCTTCTAATTTGGCCCAGCCCATCATTGCACACAAGTAAAGAAACCCAAGTCAATCCTATTTGATGCTTCTTGGCCCTTGAACGTGTTATTGGCCCAAGTATAGATTCAGCCTCTTGTTCCTATTCGTTAGATGTTTGATTAACGAATAGGAACAAGAATTTGAAGAAATCATTAGATTAAAACATCCAAATCTTGGGTTGGAAAGTATGACAAAAAATTTTGAGAAGTTAGGGTTCTTTAGAGGGATATTCATGATTTTTGGCTTTGATTCTTGGTTAAAATCCATGATTTGAGTGTGTACATGTTTCCTAAATATTTCTAGAGTAAAACCATGTAAAGAATCATCAAATTTGGTGGAAAATTGGTTTGGATGGAAGGAAAAACCATTTGGGGGCTCAAAAACACGAAAATAGGGCAAAAATGCTATACTTCGCGCGTGATAATGCCGGTGTGTGTGCCTCTCTGTGCACTTTAAGTAGGAAATTTACTGCTTAGGTGAGCAGGCGGCAAAAGGGTTCAGCAATTTTTGAACAATTTTCAAACGGTCATAACTCTCTCATCTGATCTCTGTTTTAAGCAAATTTTATATCGTTGGAAAGGTCTTTGAGTCTAGTTTCTAATAAATAAGATTCATTTGGAAATTTGTTTTCATTTGGGAGTTATGACAAAAAGAGTGACCAAGAGTCAAAGTTGGTGTCAAGTATTTTCATCCCTTGTGTCCTTGATGTGTTTTTGGCATGGTTTTCTCATAGAATTGGACTCTTTAATGTATCTTCCACATATTTTGGTATGGAATGGATAGCTTGGAGTTAAGGTGAGGGATTTCTCTACCTTGATCTTAATATTTCTCTTCATATTGTTATTCTAGTATAATTAGTAACTAAAATAAATGGTCTTGGTATGACAATGTGAATATGATATTGCATATATATTAAACCCCTCACCTATGAAATATGCTTGGGTGAATTTAATTATGATTGTGAATTTGGATTGAGGTGGTATAAAAGAAATTATATGCTAGGAAGATTTTATGAAACCGTTCCTTATATGAAAATATCATAAATACCTATATCATGTGTGATGGTGGGTATTGTGGTAATATGATGAGTCTAAGTACATTGATTATATAAATTTTGATATAAGGCCATGACCACTAGTTAATATATGCAAATTGCACTATGATGAGATTGTATGCATAAACATGTATGAATCCATATCGCATTGATGCGAAGGTACCTAGTAAGTATGTGCATTCATGTGGACCCATTTTCACCGTTAAGTAAAATTGAGGCAACACTTACATATATGCCTACACATATAGATAGTATTGCACCTTTTATGGTATTGTAAATCTGTTAAAGATCGTGTAAGCATATATGAGGTCTAGTCTATCAATAAATTAACACCACGAGTATACATATATGCACACCTACTCTTTTTCAAGTTTTGTAATGACTTCTTTATATTCAAATCTTTCAAGGAGGATTTGTACATTTTCTAGCATACATCACCATGCTAATCTCAGGAAGGATTGGGAGGAATATGTGTTTATGTGGATTAGAACATGTTTTAGTGTTTGATGAATGTGGTTCATAGATGATATTGTTGTTGTAATGCTGTATATACTAATTGTGGTTGAACTAATATTAAATACTGTGAGTAGAATAACTTATTCTTACCAAATCCCACTAGATCCTAACTTGAATGAAATTATGAATACTAACAAAATTATAGATACAAGAATGAGTAATATATTGTGAGGGATATGACTTGTCTTATAATAAATGCATTAGATAACTTATGATATACCTTGGTTTGAATATTATGCCGGGTACTGGTACAAGTAATAACTTACGTTTAGATATGGTGTCAGGTATTGACACTTAATTATACTAGTTGATATGGTGCCAGGTAGTGGCATGTGTGAAGGTTAAACGAAGGCATAAGGATAGGGTTACGTTATCAATACATCCACAGAGTTATAAGTTGAACTTTTCTTTAGTTATATCTTGTCTTTTGATTACTAATTTAATATTTAGTATGTCATACTTGTACTTATATTTGATTTTGTTGGGTGTTTGGGAATACGTATATATAGATAAGAACTTGAGATGGCAAATTTTACTCATTAAATGAAGTTAATGGTTTGTGATAGATATTATCTTTACTAGTAGCTATTCTTTAACATTTTCTTATCTCCTTGGGTAATGTGAACTTGAAGTCCCTTATTTACCCGTATCGATCTGCATTAAATTTTTATCATTTATTTCATAGCATTTGTCCGTGGGTGGTACCTCTGGCACTAGAGCCATGAGTGGTATCCGAGTTATGTCTATACAGTGCTGGAGTTATTAACATTTGATGTAATCCTAAATTTACATGCAAAGTTTACTTGTCATTGGAAATTTATTAGTTAAATTAGGATCATGGAAATGGTGTTGTTGGGCAAGGTATTTTACCTTGATTTCTTGTGTCTCTTTCATGGATTAGAATTTGGATTGGTTATGTGATTGTTTAGTCGGTATATTGTGGCATGCAAAAATACTCAGAATGCGTTATTTTTGTGCTTAGTCGAAATATATGTATATACTCAGACTGTGTATGGAGAGATATACGAGAACGATGGAAACCAGGGAGTTACTGTCATGCGATATTATGATAATGGATTGTGTGTAGTAAGCGTGGAATTAAGGTACCGACATTGTATGGTAATGGTTTAATTGTATCGCTTACGAATGCATAATAGTTAAATTTATATGCACTTTATTTAGCGGATTCTGATATCCCTAATTGCTTTTAAGTTCTTTTGGATGTATATTATGCTAGGTAGAATTTTATCAGTGAGTTGTGTGGATTAGACTCACCTCCTCACAGTTTTAGGTCATGGAGACGTTTTAGTTTGATGGTTTGATTGGCGAGAATGCCTCCCATTTGTCCGGAGAAAAGTATTTATCTTTTATTTTCAATATTAATCTATAGTATGCTCTGTAATCAAGTAGGCCACCTAAGTTTTGTATCTATCATATTTGGGCTAGTTGGTAAAATAATAGGCTTATGGAGGTATAGGTAATATGCCGTTTGCATCGGTCACATGCCTGGTCTTTGGATGTGACATTAACGAACTACAGTTAGGCTTCAATGTCCCCAGTCTTACGTTGCTGCACGCATAGCATGGGCTCATGCATCATGGTTGTGAGTTTTTTGGGAATTGATTGGCTTCCGACTAAGATTATTGAAGATTGTTATTGATTAGGTACGATTGGCTTTGGTATTTCCTGGTCTCACGTTGTTGCACGTACAATATGAGCCTATGCATTGTGGTCATGAGTTGTTTGGCAACCGACTGGCCTCATCCTATATGTGTAATAGAAATGTTTGCATGTTTACTCTTTCTTTTCGTTGTTTGTTATATATATAATATATAATATTATATATTTCTAAGTGTTATCCTCACTGAGATATCCAATCTCACCCTCTATTTTTCCCAATATTTCAGATTTAGAGACTATTGGAGAGGACGTCCCCCATGAGACATGATCTATGTCCACATGCCTTCGTCCGGGGTATCATATATTTTGGTTCCTTACTATTCTTTTGTAAAAACTCTAGTAGTGCTCTATAAATTAGATAGGTGAGGATTATGATTAGTTCTTATAGGAGTATATTGCATATGTGTATTCAAAGTTTTGTATAGGCCTATTTGTTGTATTCTTAACTTATGGTTGTAGAATGCAAACAAATAGATACTTGTGATCCTTAATGTATTTAGTAGGTGGACCTTTTCATCTATGATATTATCATCAGTTATATGATTGTGGAATGGTTACATTTTGTATGTATGTCTTTTGGATTTGGTCTTTATATTTCTACCAAGGCTTTCGGTGGGACATGGTGCCCTTACCGTGCCTGTCATGTACCCAGATGGGGGTTGTGACACTTCCAAACCACTTTGAAAAACTTTCCACATCATTTTGGGTCATCAAAACACATTTTATACCAACCTTCAAAAACTCATAATCAAGTTTGGTTTTGAAGATTAGGGAATACTTCACAGTTTTTAGAAAAACCCTAGTAAAGATATAAGCTTAAATAAGTAAGTTTCCATCCACTCATAAGATTTAACAAGTTCCATTTGTTTAGAATCATAAAGAAATAGGCTTGGAAACACAATCCAACCACAACCAACCAAGAATTTACCAAATTTTCTCCTAGTGTTTCGTCTAGGGATGGCAACGAGCGTCCCCGCCCCTGATCCCCGACGGGGGAAGGGGAATTCCCCCATCCCTATTCCCCACCTCCTCGAGGGGTTATTAAAAAATTCTAAAATATAAAAAAGGAAAAAGCAACATGAATTAAACTGATTAAACTTTATTTTTCTTCCAGAAACCAAAGCAAAAGAAACAAAATCAAGTGAGAGCAATAGTAAGTGAACAATGCAAAATTTTTGTGCACCCATGGTAAGAAACATGGAACACACCAGCCATACTGAAAACAAAGGCAAAAGAAGCTTTAAAAGCAAACTTGAATGTCGATTATTTCTGTCCAACTTCAAATTGAAAAAATTGAATTACAAAAAATTTAGATCTCGGTATTGCAGAGAATGTCAAAAAGATCCATACCTAAAATGGAATGGTGAGAAAGGACAGTGCAAGAGAAGATAGTGACAATGGTGAGAGACATAGTAGACAAATGACGAGACGATGAGAGATGTAGTAGACAATGAAAGACGCAGCAGGCAACGAGACAACAAGACAACATAGATGAGAAAAGTGAAGAGCCTACATTCAGCGGGCAAGAAAGAAGAAGACTACACATGTTGATTAATTAGGGAATAAGGATTAGAGTTTTATTTTTTAAATTAAATTAAATTAAATTATAACTTAATTTAAAATGACTATATTATCCTTGAAAAATATTATATATAAGGGCATTTTAGTAATTTTATGTAAATTTATTAAAATGACCTCAAGTACTGGGATCCTCGTCCTCATTCCTAAAAACTTGCAGGGGGATTTTTTCCCTATCCCTGTCCCTTCGGAGATAAAATCCCCGTTCACAGGATCCCCAAATCCCTGAACCCACTGCCATCCCTAGTTTGGTAGAAGATAGGAAATTTTCTCAAAACATACCTTGATTTAAGAGTTTTTTGACAGTGAAGATAGGTTGTCAAAGGGAAAACTCATCGGAGACTCGACTGAACACAATACCTTGAAGGATTTGGGTAAGATGAAAGGAGAGGGAAGGTTTGGCATGAAGGCGCTAGAGGTCAAACCCTTCTCGCACCCTAAATCTTTCTCCCTTCCCAAGTCTTTTGCACGAAACCTAAATCTTCCTTCGCATTAAATCTTCTTTCCCAAATATGTTGTTCTTAGTTCTTGACCGCACAAGACTGCTTTCAATTCTTAACATGGAGATGGAGTTGAAGTTCTAGTTCGGTATTCCTACGCAATACGAAGCCTTTCCTCCACCATTTTATGTTTGCTAATGTTCATTTCTTTTACAAACAGGCTTATTTGCTTTGTTTCAGGTTTATTGTGATTTTGAAAACAATTGAAATATGTGAGAGTTGTCGTTTCTTTTGGTTTAGTCAAAATCCAGTACTACATCATTTTGGCCACTCCTCAAGTGAAGGGCACCCCACAACGTGCTTTCTTTCACATTAGCTCATCCAATTTCAAATGGAAAGGTGATTTTAGGTTTGGTAGTCACAGTTAAGCTAAGCACAAATTGTAGACTACAAGACGCAAAAACTTAATGAAAGAACTATCAGGTTAGTTTATGCAATATTCTATTTCTCTATTCCTATGCTTTCTATTTAACCTTATAGCACCATGGAACCAAGTCTTGCAAGCATCTCAGCTTCTCATTAATTTTCTCTCTTCTCACCTACCATTTCTTTTAAGAAAAAAAGGGGGTTATTATCTCAATTCTTAGGGTCATATCATATTAGTGCTATATGAAAAGGGGTTTGAAATTGTACCCTTTCTTATTGTTGTATATGAAATATGGTCGAATGTTTTTTTGAGTTTAACTTTTGTTGCTATATATGACAAATGGTCAGATATTTTAGAGTCTAGTTTTTATTATTGATGTAAATGACACATGGTTGGATGATAATTTTATTGAATGATTTCAGTAAATCTCTTGTAATTTTTTGAGTTTATCTTTGTTACTTTTGTTGTATGTATATATAATTGTGTTTTGGATAGAATTTGAAGTAAATGAGGCTAATGAAAATTGTAATAGAAAAGGGAGAAAAAATATGAAAAGAAGAATAGTAACAAAAAAATTAGTGACAATCAATTTGTCACTAATTAAAAATTACAATCAGCTAAATTTAGTGACGGATAGGTTGTCACTAATAAATTTGTGATGGACTGGTCATAACAAAAGAAGATGTAATGTAGGTCGAATATAGTGACATAATTTCGTGTAATCAGGAATATTCGTCACTAATTTGTGACAAAATTGTACTTCTTTTGTTCCTAATTTAGTGACAAATTACTTAGTCTGTCGCAATTTACTTTGTGACACACTTTTTAGATTTAGATTTTGTGACAGAAAATTCATCACTAAATGACAGATTTTCTAGATTAGTGACGGATTTTTCTGTCACAAAATCATGTTTTCTCATAGGTAAGTTTTTACGAATTTCATAGTGGTCCCTCACAAGGACTTAACCACACAAAATTACTTTTTCACACATGAATAACATATAAATCATACATAGGCACACAAGCCACCACAACCACATGTTTTATTACTCAACATATTTTGATTACCATATATATCAATTAATCATCATCATCCACAACTATTCACTCATATACACATGCACAAATAGGAATGAACACATCATAAGTTCTAACCACGGGAGTCACAAGTATTACATGTGTGTTCCTCCCCATAATGATACGTGGTTATGTATTTAATTTTCAATTTATTTATAATTCTTTGTGAACTATATATGATAGTAACATTATGTGCTAAGCTCATGTATGCTATAGGTTATCACAATCATGGTATTTATAATCTATACATTGTAGAGATTATAACTTTTGGTGATTTATTGCTCTTGGGTGGTAAAAGAAACTTGCCCTTGAAAGAAGGATTGTGATTACCTAAATGAACGCCTGCAATATCTCATCCCAAATTTTGGGACTTTTAGAATAAACTCTAACAAATTCATTTAATTTTGTATTTTAGCATGATGTTCTGAAATTTGGTTAATAGAGTAGATTTACCAACTCACTAAATGTTTGACTCACCTTTTTTCCTTTTTACAATTTCAAATGAGCATAAAGGAAGAGTCCTCTAACTGCAATAGAAGTGGATGTTAAGAATCCCTACTTGATTCAGAAAATTTCTTGAGAGTATAACCTTTAGTTAGTATGTAAATTGTAGAAGTCGCTGTGTAATCTAGTAGGAAGGTTTTGAGCATCATTTGTGTGTGCATGTATTAAAATTTTAAGAGCTGAGTTCTCTAGTTACTTTTCCTATTAATGTATGACCCTAATCTTTTGTGTGAAGTTTGAATTACTAATTAATAAATGAACTATTTATAGGAAATCTCACGTGTAATACCCTAGGTATTACTATCTGATTTAACATACGCAAATTTGGGTAAGTGAAAATTTTTCACTAAGTAATGAGTTCCGACTAGAGGAACAGAGGTTCCTAAGGGTTAAAGAGGACTAAGACATGTTTTGGATTAAGTAAAATTTCAACGAAAAAGGAAAACATAAGTAGTGAGTGTAAAAAGAACGTTTAAGGACTAAAGTGAGAATAAAAGAAAATAAGGAGTACTCTTGAGAGAAGACGAATAAAAACCCATAAGGGAGAATAGACCTTATGAGGATGATATCATGAGGGCCAGTGCTTTAAGAACGATGGACGTAAGGTTAAAGTGAGGATTGGGACACCGAAGGGGACTAAAGTGAACAAATGAGGCATTTTGGTATTTTAGTGAAATGGGATGTGATGATGTGTTTTTTCATTTTATGGAAATGTAATTGGGTGCCCTGATGATAATCAAGTTTTTCCAATTCTCTTGCCAGACCCCAACTAAAGTAGTTACAAAAAGGGACTAAATTGAAAAGAATTAAGTAGGCCCCACATTAAACACTTAAAGATGTCATCATCCACTTCCCCTCATTTATTTCTTCTCTCTCCCATAGCTTTCTCCTTTGTCGGTGTCCAGCTCCCTTTTGTAAGCCCATCCATGACCAACTCTTGAAGGATGAGGAACCAAGCAAGTTCTTGAGAAGTGGTAGGTGCATCCTTCTTCCTTTCTTCTCCCTTTCTTATTTCTTTTTCTTCCTCTTCTTTTCCTTTAATTCAAGAAGAAAACCCTAGGTTACCTAAGTAGGAAATTTATGTATAATGTTACCATTGATTAATTACTGAGGTTTTGTTATTCTAAAGTATTGATAGATGAAAACCATGGTTAAATGTAGTAGAATCATTGGAAGAAACTTAAGATATTGGAAGAATGAAATTTGGGAAAATTTTCTTGAAACCTCTTGATTGTGGCTTTGGATTTTTGAGTTTTGAAGCTGTAAATTGTGTCTTTGGCTTGCCTAAGATCACCCAAATTGAACCTATGAAGTGTTGGGACCTTAAATAAGAGGTTTGGCCTTGGATGGAACCATTTTCAAGCTCTATCCATGGCTGCCCAGACTTGGGTACCTAGGCGCCAAGGTCTAGGTAGCCAAGAGGCTTGAGGGCATAGGGTCCAGGCACCACCTTGGCAATAAGCTCCAACTGTGTCACCTTGCCCGGAGGTCCAAACCCAGTTTTCAAATAGTCATAACTCTTTCTTTCGGACTCTATTTTTAGCAAGCCTTATATCGTTGGAAAGATATTTGAATTTAGTTTCTAGTGATATAAGTTTCATTGGAAAATTCCTTACCGTTAAAGAGTTATAACTAGTGGAGTAATCAAATGTCAGAATTAGTATTAAGAATTTTCCTATTTTGTGAACTTAACATGTTTTATATGGTTATCTTATAGGGATTAATTTTTTTGATGTGTATTTCACATCTTTTGGGGATGAAATGACTAGCTTGGAGTAGAGGTGAGGGACATAGCTCTACCTTACTTGTTTATTTTTCTAAGATTATTTTCCTTAGTAACTCCTAAGATCTTGTATGTTATGAGTTGATGCAATGCTTGTTGTGCTTAAGTTCTCATGGGATTAAGAATGAAATAAATATACATGTGTGTGCTTGTTGATTTGAAATGCATGATTGTCATGAGTTATAATTGGAAAGACATGATTATAAAATTGTGCATTTTACGCTAATTGATAAATCATGAATCAATCTTGTTGAGAATAGTGGCTAAAGTGAAATGTGATATTGAGAACGACTTATGTAATCATGTGTATCTAGGTAAGAGATATGTGAATGGTCTTATTTTAAGAAATTAAATTGTCATGGATGTATCTCATGCTTTGTATGAATGACTTGAGCATGTAATATGATGTGAAACCCTGTGTTTGTGTTTGTAAATGTGTATGTAGCCTTTGGGCAAGTACATGACCTTTGGGTCAATATACAAATTTCCACATTCCTCTTTTGATTGCCCGAGGAGCACATTCTCATGTATTCATCTATGAATTATGAGATTTGGTAATACATGAGGAATCCATTGTATACTAAGGGGTTGAAGCATTTGTTTACTATTGTAATGGAACCTTTAAAACATTTGGAAAACCTCAACCCCTAGCATGTGTGGAGATGTTATACATGATAAAGAAGCACATGTGATAATTATAGCAATCAATAGAGGAATGTTTGGGATAGATCTATGCCAAAAGGACATGTGTCGACGAGCACATTGTCAAAGGCACCATTAAATGTAAATTTGTGGTTTGCCAATGCGAGGGAATAAGGGCAGAAAAAGACTATGTATGGCTAATGAGAGCCAAGGAGTCATTATGTAAATTCGTACCCCATATGTAGACTTACATAGTGGGGGTGTGCGAGGCAATAAGGGGGTACAATGTGATGAGGAGGTAAAGATAGAAGAAGAAGGAGGGTGGGAGGCCTGTGATTGCTAAAAGTGTTCATGTGAAATTGTGAAACGTATTGTTGTGACCACGATGTGTGTATTATGTTTATATGCAGTGAGTTGTGATGACGAATGTTCTCGTTTACGTTGTCTTTATAGATATTCAAGATTCTTGAGCATAGTTTACTACAAATTTAAACATATGATATTATGAAACTGGATAATGTATTAAATTGCCTTATACTTGACACTTGATGTTATTGTCTGACCATTGCCAATGCTTATGAATTTATGTATGAATTATAACTATTGGCATGCATAGTCACGTGTGTATGTTAGGTAGGGCTATTGTTGGATGAGTCTCATGGTTTGGACTCACCCCCTCTCAGTTTTAGGTATAGAGAGCCCTACTTCTCGGTGACGCGTGCTTTTGAAGGTCTTCCCCTTTGTTCAGGGTATGGTAACGTCATAGTACTTACTTTTGGCTATGTATGTAGGAATTTCTAAAAAGGCTCTGTAATTAGGTAGGGTATGCTACGCTGTGTAAGTGGACCATGCAGTATATTTTATGCATGAGGATACTTTGGTAATGTATTTATATAATTTTAAGAATGAAATTCTCATATTGGTTATGATTGTAAAAGAAAATAAATTATTCTTTTGTTGAATACTTGCATGGTAAATTAGAATTATAAATTGGCCATGGTTGATGAATGAAAGACGCAAGGAAGGAGGAAGCCAGTGACCTAAGGCCGAAACCAGTCCAGGTCGCTCATTTGGACTAGCGTGCAAACGACTTGGTGTTGACCTGGGTGACCAAACCGAGTTTTGTTCAGCCCAAGTGTCCCAGCTGGATCTTGCGACCCAGCTTTCTTGAAAAAAAAGAGAGAGAAAAGAAGAAGAAGAAGAAGAAGAAGAAAGATGAAGAAGAAAGAAGTGACGCTGAGGAGAAAAGAAGAAGAGAGAAATGACACAGAGGTTCTTCAACAGCAACAAAGGTTCTTCGAGCTGTATATGATGTCGAAGAGGGATGCCAAAGATTAGTTGATTGCATATCAGAGAAGAAGAACTGAAAAAGAGTGAAAAGGCCAATGAGATTGAAAGAGACAGACATGAAAATTGAAAAGAGAGAAATAGAAAAGAGAAGGGAACCAAGAAAGAGAAAGAAGTAGCTGAATCATTGGTGTTGATGTTGGCATGCATGGAGTACTGGAGTGGAGATACTGATGACCTATTGTAGCCTGTTGTGTGAGGACATTAATTAAAATGGAGTGTTAATGAAGGCATGAAGCAATAGTATATAATATATATATATATATATATATATATATATATATATATATATATATATATATATATATATATATAAAATACAATATGTATATTATCTATTTTCATATATATAAAAAGCGAAATAGTATACTATATATAACTAAAACATATATATTTAATTGTATATTTTATATTTTTTATATTTTTAAAGTATTACTTATTCGACCGAGATTTGATCACGGTTCGACTTTTGACCCTTGAATCGATACCTACATTGGTTCAATGACTAATCTAATTTTCTGAACCTTATTTTTTAGTGTTATAACATAATATTTTTTTTTCTTTTTGAAATATTCTAGATCACATCGAATATTTTTGTTGAATTAATATCATAGTTATTGTAAATATATATATATATATATATATATATATATATATATATATATATATATATATATATACATATGTATATACATATATATGTATATATGTATATATACATACATAATTTTTATTTTTTTAATTTATTTATCCGGTTCAGCAATTGATCCAGTGACTCGACGGTTGAATCAATGACCTAGAGGCCAGCCCGTGTCAATGACCCAGCCGGTTCCAATAACTATGGTTTTATTAAGCGTGTGGGCCCTACCTTCTTTCAATTTAGTCCCTCCCCATAAAGAAATTCAATTTAGGACCCAAGAGGGATTTTAGAAATATTTTTCTGAAAAAATCAGTGGGGTCCAACATCATATCTCGGTAAAACACAACACACATCAAATTTCTATTTCACCATACATTCTATGAAAAGATATTGAATCTCATATTTTATTCACTTTAGTCCCTCTTAGCGCCCATACACCACTTTAGTCCCACAACCACCATCATCTTGGCACCAACCACACCCTGAATGTCTCCCAAGGCCTAGTCACTATAAAAGATCCCCATCGAACCCCTCAAGCAAATTTATAATTACTTTCTCTCCTTTCACTGAGGTCCCTTACTGGGGCCCTTACAAAGTCCCTCTCATTGAATGTTGAACATCTCAACCAAAGGTAAAAACATCACATACTTGGACATTCTTATAAACCTTGGGAACCTTCAAGCTCTTACTTATCTTGCACAAACACCCACATAAGCATACATGTGTGAGGTTTAGCCTTAACCTGGGTATCTAATACCTCGGGTATTATAACCCAAGTGGGAGTTGGCCACGGCAGCCTCCTTGCCTCAATGAGGTTTGTGTTGGAATAATAAACTATTCATGTTTTGTGCATGTTAGTGAGATGGGTGTGAGTTTTGGCCTTCACTTTAATTTATACTTGTTTGTTGTGTGACCCTTGGGGTGATAGTTGTGTTGGAGTATGGGACTGAAGATAAGAACCCATCCCCCACAGGAGGCACACAGTAAATTATTTCTTGTAGTGTTATATCTCACTGAGTTTATTACTTACTCCCTTTGTGTGCCTTTTGTAGATTCTATTGTAGCTGGCAAGCCTTTGCACGAGGAGTAGCGCATGCTGTTGGTTGGTGATTCTTTTGTCATTTTGGGAGGGAGGTCTGATCTGTAGTTAGTAGGACTCCTAGGATCCATAGTTGATATTTTGTGTTGGACATGTCTCCTTATCATAGTCATTAGTTAAGTTATGTTTAAAAACTTTCCTTGACTTTATTTGAAATGGAAGAGGGAAAGCTTGAAAACATATGCATTTTATTTGTAAATTGAAATATTTATGGCATGAATGGCTTTATCTGATTTGATTTCTGTATGATATCTTATTGTTTGGAAAGAATTTATTTCCTTATTGTGATTAATTCTCATTTTGGTTTAGGCTTACGGTTGTGGAGCGAATCCCACACCGTGCCAGTCACATAATTCGACTTGGGGGAATGACACTAGTGGTCCAACATTGCATCAATAAGAGACTGACTAGAATATATTTAATGCCTATACTGCATTAAATGCTTCAAAGTAGAAGCAAAATCAATATATATTATAAAGCAATTCCATTCAAGCATTATTCAAGCAGCATCTCATTTAATGCACTCTTATTTAATTCACTATCTTATCCAACATTCTCTTGAATATGCGTTTCTTCTCTCGTATCCTTGGTCGGTTGCAACTCCTTCCTCTCTCACATTCATCAGTGCTCAATTCTCCATTATCATATTGTCCTTCTTTATTATTTTCTTTCAACACTAGAAGAATATAAACACAGCAAAAATAAATAAATAAATTACCCCACATACGTGTGGCCGAAATATATATATATATATATATATAACATATGATATTAAATATATCTTATCTTATCTTACTTAGCAATAAATATTCTCAATAAATGTTTTTCCTCTCGATTAATGCTACTTCATTGATTGCAAATCCATCTGCTGCTACTCTTGTGCGCAAGTTTTCTTCCTTCATCATTGATTCCTTTTGCACAGACTGACATGTGCTGCTGCATTTCATTTCAATCTAGCATCTGACTTTCTGCAACTTTTATTGTAATATTCTCAAAATTGATCAACACCTTTCTATCTACCAGTCCGCATTGGACACTTGTACACTGTGATCAAAGTGTTTCAAAATTCGAATTGTTTACTCCTTTATTCATATTATGATACTGTGATCTCTATATTCTCTTTCTTTTGCTCCAGTTATATCGTTTTGACACTTCCCACTTTCCTCTTCTCAATTATACCGTCACCTTCTTTCTTTTTCTTATGCTCCTTCTTATATTGCTCTTCATTTAATGTTGTTCCCGTTTTCTTTCTCTTGACTGATTCCTTCTACTAATTTTCTCTCATGTCTTTCATTTCAAATGTCAAGCCTTTCAATTTTTTTTTGAAAATTCAAACTCAAATATTATACATATATACATAAGAGACGAAGCGAGAAGAAGGTCCAAAACGACAAAAAAGTTCTGAATACCAGCATGAACGATTTGGTAGCTGAGGAGCAATAGTAGCCGTGGAAGATAAAGTGGGAGGAAGGAGAGGAGCAAAATAAAGGGAACACTAGTTACGAACTTGCAGAACCAGATGGGGCCAGTCTTTGTCTTCCCCTACACCACCAATCCTTATCTTCCACCGTTCGCCACTTCCAAAGCCTTCTTGAAGCCAAAGCCCGAGACAACAATCTTTCATCTTCTTCATCTCACACTGTAGATCATGCAGTTGATGCCAATATGGACGAAAAATATTTCATTCTCAGCCAAGATTTCTTTGGTATGTGAGTTCTCTATTTCCATATCGTTGCTTATTTTGTGTGATTTTTTTTTCATTTCAAGTGCGATTTGTAATCTGCAATTTGCCAAATGCGATTTCAAAGTGCACTGGAGATTTAAATCTTTTTTATGAAATCTCATCCACGTTCTCTGATTGTGATTGTAGAGATGGATTCTTTTTTGCTGTAAATGAAGTTTCACTATTTGATCAAGGGAATGAGGAAAGGCAAAGTGTCTATTACCAAGAGCAAGTAGGACAAGCTTTTTACATATTATTGATTGTATGTATTTCTTAAACTTGTAACTAAAGGTTACCTTGCAAGCCTTTATCAGTAGTATAATCTTCGAGATTGCCAAGTATCTGCCTACACAAGACAGATTCCGAATGGTTTGAATATCTTCATGATCAAAGTGTGATTCACAGGTGATTTAAGAATTGCTTCTTTAATTATTTTCTTAGTAGGTAGAGCATGCTTTGGTTAAGCTCATGATTCCATTAACGTTTATACTGCATTTCTATATCTGTTATGTAATATTCATGAAGCTATCTTTATTAAATGAATTTATTTTTCTTAAAATTATTTAAGGGATATCAAATGTGCAAATATATTGGTAGAAGCAAATGGATCTGTCAAGCTTGCAAATTTTGGAATGGCAAAGGTTTTACGCTCCCTCAGTTTTATCTCCTCTTTCCCCCTCAAAAAAAGAACACTTTTATTTCGGTGTAGATTTCCATATAATCTTCAATTAATATCTTTTCCAGTTTTTACTGTGATTTCTTTGTTTTAGGCAACCAAATTGAATGATATTAAGTCATGCAAGGGGACAACTTTCTGGATAGCATATGAGGTATGCTTTCATTCTTTACTTTTGCACAGTTTGAGTTTATTGAGGTTCATTAATTCTTTTAAACAATAGAAATCAATTTATGTTGATATGATTATTATTAATTATTAAATTAGAGAAATATAAGTATTAAAATTTAAAAAATAGCAAATAAGTAAATATAAAATATGATTTATAAATAAAATAAAATGTAACACCTCAAAATTTTCATAAAACTATCTCCAGGATAAAAGATTTTTAAGATAAGGTTCCTTAGTAAATAATTATGGCAATTCTCAAACCTTAAATTTCAAAGATCTCAAGTCCATAATTAAAGGCAACTAGGAGCCATTAACATCACCGTCATTTCGACATATATACATATCACTGGAGATTAAGTCTTGATTATTTTACAAAAACTATAAAATCTAGGCTACAGCTACTGACTCCCTGCTGCAACCCCGCTATTCCCATTTTGGTTTGCACCTGGAAATGGTTAATACAGTACAAAATCATGAGACATAGAAATCTCAGTAGCCAGTAGTTAATCTTGAAAACAAGAACCATTCCCAGTCATAAAAGCAAGTTTATAACACCATTCATAATTTAGTTCAACTCATCTATGCCTCTGTCATGCAGAGATTATCCCTGGGTCTTAGTACCACAAGAGTCTGTTTCACCTCAAGTGGTGCCAAGGGTCATCACTATTCTCAGTGCCTACCACCAGGGTCTGATTATACCATGTGGCCCAAAGGTCAGCAAGACTGACACTAGCATCATCATGCATAGCTGCTTCCACCCTAACCATGGCAAGTCTTATACTGGCGCGTACCGTCGTACCCCAGATGCTTGGCGTACACTGCCTTAGCACATGAGTATCATAATAATACATATACATACATAACAATGCATAGAGTTGAATATCACATAATTCATCAATAAATCATTTTCATCACATAATTCAAAATTAAATCATTTTCAGTATAAAACAATTTCAAAATATAGGAACAGAGCTTTTATGAAATGTAACTGGCTACCTGAATTTATCGTCTCGTACCGATTCCACTCGAAATTATTCCAAGGTGCTGATAAAATAAATTAGCTATTAAAATCCTAATATGGAATATTTAAAAAATACTATTCCATTTTTAAATGAAATTTCTGTGCACTAAATATTAATTATGTATTATTCGCAATCTTATTTCTAATCCCCAATTTAAATAAATATAATTAGCTAAAAAAAATATCCTAATAAGGAATAGATTAAAATTACTATTTCATAATTAATTAAATCTTGTACCTCAAAAATTAATTACGTAATGTCTATAATCTCATTTATAGTCCCAAATTCAAAAATTATAATCAGCTAAAATTTCTTCTAATTTATTTCTCAAATTCCACCCTATTTCCTTTTTCCTCAACAACTTTGAATTAATTCACTTTGGTCCTTAATGTGAACTTTAACCATATAAATAACCTTCAAAATTTGGTAAATTCCATCAAATTTTAACTAAAATCCCATATATATTCAATCTGGACATTTTCAGAATTTTTACTCTTTCCTTCCAACTTTTCATTTCATTCACTTAGGTCCTCAATAATTATTTTTCCCTTATCTTTTTCATGATCTAAGACCATACTTAGTTTCATCTAAGTCCATAGGTCACAAATATATCTTGTTTCGAAATTATAGCTATTCCTACGAACTTTTGATTTTATTCAGTTTAGTCCCTGTCATGGATGCATACCTCTAAACTCCAAGCTTTTCCATTCTTCTTGCTGCATGGCTCTCCCAAACTCATCTATGGACTCTCTAAGACATGTTTAATCATTTCTTAAACAAAAGCGAGCCTAAAAAAAGGATTTAGAGCTTACCCAAAATTTCCGAGCTTACTTTCTCTCTAAATTTTTCTGCACTTTCTTGCCACTTCCTTGCTGCTGTAAAGGGTGTCTAAATACCCAAGAATGTGTATTTAGGACCTCAAATCCACTGCTAAGAAGGTCCTTTGGTCAGCACCAAAGTTGCCCAAGGGTGGCTCTTTAAAAGCTTAAGGAAATTTACTGGTTTTTAGAGCTTTCTCTCTATCTCTCTCGGTTTATGCAGAAAATGAGGAAGTTTTGCAGCAACATCATCTCTCTCTCGTGTTCACTTGTTAGGATAGCAGAAAATGAAGTTACAAACCCTCCTTTAACCCCTAAGGGTCCCTTACGTGGCAACCAATGCAAGGAAAATGGATTCTCTCTCTCTGTTCCAGCTCATGAAGACAATGCCATGAACTTTCTCTCATCCTCGGCAGCATCACGTGGGCAGCAGATGGAGGTTTTTTGGGTTCATGGTGGCTCTCAAAGGCATGGACAGCAAAGAGGGATGCTCAACGTGGCTGCCAAACCAGAAGACAGATTATCCAACTTCCCACGGTTTCAAGTCAGCAGCGTGTTCTCTGTTCTTTGCTGAGATATTCAACGCCAATTCCTCCTTTTTGCATTTCCTATATGTCCCTTTTTCAGTTGCTAATCTTTGTGTCCTCAAAATAATAAACAATATTCTACTGTATCACGTTGTGTTGCTGCCAAAAGGAGATGAGGCTAAGAGTTTCTCATATTGATAATCAAGTGCTGCTGCGTGTGAGTGCATGTCGCCGTGATGATGTTCTAGCCAAGAGTCCTCATGGATTTTTGCTTCTCATGAAATCTTTCCCAACACTCATACTTACTTTCTCAAAGTGGAATACATGCTGCAATTTCCTATTGGTGCAAAGTTAGGTGAAGGGAAAGAGAGCCACGTAAAAACACTTAGGTATAAGCATCAGAATTTCCAATTAATATGGTCTTGCTAAAATTCTACAAAGTCCCTAACTATTTTTGGTCCTTGCAAGTGGGTCCTTGATCATTAAGGAAAAATTTTATTTATCACCAAAAATTATTTCTAAAGTTTCATATGATTTTCTCCAATCTCTAATTTTTTGGAAAAGCATTATATATATATATATATATATATATATATATATATATATATATATATATATTTAATATAGACTAATTTGCCTATATTCAATAAATGTAAGAATTTGGGATGTTACAGTTATTACCTCCCTCAATAGAATTTTGTCCCCAAAATTTAATTTTTCCACATAATTCTCTTGAAAAGAAATATCATAAATGTGAATAGCTCTTAATAGAACTTACCGGAGTCAAATAATTCGGGGAAGAGCTTCTTCATACGGTCCTTTGTTTCCCAAGTAGCCTCCTCTTGGGATTGCCCTTTCCAGACCACTTTCACCAAGGGGATTTGTTTGTGTCGCAGTTTCTTCATTCGAGTATCAATGATTTTATATGGTCTCAAATCATAAGTTAGATTATCCCGTAAATGCATATGTTGATATTCAATTACGTGCGATGGGTCTGAAATATATTTCCTTAATTGAGAAACATGAAACACATTATGAATGTTTGCCAAGTTTGGTGGTAGGGCAATTTTGTAAGCTGTAGTCCCATACTTATCCAAAATTTGAAAAGGGCCAAGATACCTAGGACTGAGCTGTTTAGATTTAATAGACCTTCCTATTGCTGTCAAAGGAGTTACTTTGAGAAAGACATGTTCACCAGTTTGAAATTCCAAGGGCCTTCGCCGCTTGTCAGTATAACTCTTTTGTCTACTCTATGCAGTGAGCAAGCGATCTCGAATGAGCTCCACTAGTTTGGACGTTTGTTCCACTATCTCAGGTCCTATAAGTCTCCTTTCTCCAGCCTCTACCCAACAGATGGGGGATCGACATTTTCGACCGTACAGAGCTTCATATGGTGCCATACATATGCTGGAATGGTAACTATTGTTATAGGCAAACTCTGCATATGGAAGATACTCATCCCAATTTCCTTTAAATTCTAAGACACATGCCCTTAGCATATCCTCTAGAGTCTGTATCGTTCTTTCTGATTGCCCGTCAGTTTGTGGGTGGTATGCGGTGCTAAAATTCAGCCGAGTACCCAATGCATATTGTAAAGATCCCCAAAATCCAGAGGTGAATCTGGGATCTCTATCTGAAACAATATCACAAGGGACTCCATGCAACTTCACTATTTCCTTGATATAAATTTTTGCTAATTTATTCAGTGAGTCTGTTGACTTGATGGGAAGAAAGTGTGCAGACTTGGTGAGTCTATCCACAATAACCCATATCTTATCATTACCTGCAAAAGTTCTTGGAAGTCCAACTATGAAGTCCATAGTGATGCTATCCCATTTCCATTCTGGAATCTTCAATTGCTCTAGCATTCCTCCTGGTTTTCGATGTTCTATCTTAATTCTTTGACAAGTCAAACATCTAGCGACAAATTGTGCCACATCTCGTTTCATACCTGGCCACCAAAAATTTTTCTTTAAGTCGTGGTACATTTTGGTTGTCCCAGGGTGAATGGTGTACTTACTTTGGTGTACCTCTAAAAGAATCTTATTCCTAAGATCCTCATTAGCAGGTATGTACAGTCTGTTCTAAAATTTTAAAATCCCATTTTCTGAGAGGCTTAACTTGTTTTCCTTTCCTCTTCTTATCAATTCTTTAGCCTCCTTGAAATAAGGATCTTTGGACAATGCTTCTTTTACCTGTGCTTCCAAATTACTTTGAATTACAAGTGCACAAACTCTTAAACTCTGGGGACTAACATCTACCTCTAAATTTAGGTTTCTAAATGCTTCCAACAATTGACCTTCTTTAATCATCATAAAAGCCACATGCACGGTTTTCCGGCTCAGAGCATCTGCAACTACATTGGCCTTCCCGGGGTGGTATTGAAACTTATAATCATAATCTTTAAGAAACTCTATCCACCTCCGTTGACGTAAGTTCAACTCCCTCTGATCGAACAAATACTTTAGACTCTTATGGTCTGAAAAGATTTCAAATGTTGCTCCAAATAAGTGGTGCCTCCAAATCTTAAGAGCATAAACGACGGCAGCTAATTCCAAGACATGAGTTGGGTAATTTTGCTCGTGTGGTCTTAACTGTCGAGAGGCATAGGCTACCACTCTCCCTTCTTGCATTAAGACACAACCTAATCCCTTAAGAGACGCATCGGTGTAAACTACAAATGGTTTCAAAGGATCAGGAATGGTTAGTACAGGAGCAGATGTCAACCTCCCTCTTAACTCTTGGAAACTGCTATCACACTTGTCGTCCCACAAGAAAGGCTGGTTCTTCCTTGTTAACTTGGTCAGAGGTAAAGCTATTTGGGAAAAGCCTTTTATGAATTTTCTATAATATCCTGCTAATCCTAGAAAGCTTCTCACCTCTGTTACCGTTTTGGGTCTCTCCCAATTCAATACTGCCTCAACCTTACTGGGATCCACAGACACACCCTCTTGTGACACAACATGTCCCAAGAATTTGACTTCCTTCAACCAGAATTCACACTTGCTTAATTTTCCATACAATTTCTTTTCTCTAAGGATTTGTAACACTACTCTCAAGTGATGTTCATGTTGTTCGGGAGTCTTAGAGTAAACAAGGATGTCATCTATAAAGACTACCACAAATTGATCTAGGTAAGGCCGAAAGATCCTATTCATATAATCCATGAATATAGCAGGTGCATTGGTTAAACCAAATGGCATCACTAAGAACTCGTAATGGCCATACCTAGTTCTGAAGGCTGTCTTAGGCACGTCTACCTCTTTAACCCTCAACTGATGATAACCTGATCTCAAATCAATCTTCGAGAAAACAGATGCTCCTACCAATTGGTCCAGAAGGTCATCTATCCTTGGCAAAGGGTATTTATTCTTAATGGTGACTTTATTCAATTGCCTATAGTCTATACACAACCTAAAGGATCCGTCTTTCTTTTTGACAAAAAGAACAGGAGCTCCCCACGGTGACACACTAGGCCTAATGAAACCCTTTTCCAACAAATCTTCCAATTGTTTCTTTAACTCTGCCAACTCGGTTGGAGCCATCCAATAAGGAGTTACAGAGATAGGACCCGTTCCAGGCATTAGATCAATAGAGAATTGAACTTCTCGTTCTGGGGGTAAGCCATTTATGTCATCTGGAAACACATCAGGATAGTCCTTTACCACGGGGATGTTCTCTATCCTGACCGCCTCATCTACCTTAGAAGAAAAGAGTACTAGATACCCTTGGTGACCTTTCCCAACATAACTCTCAGTTTTTGCAATAGATGCACAAGTTAGCTCAGTCTTAGGGCTTGGTGATGGTATACAGATAGGTAAAGAGACTACTTTACGAGAACAATCAAGTATGGCATTGTTTCTAGACAACCAGTCCATACCAATAATCACATCAAAATCGTGCATGATCAAACATACCAAGTTCAAAGTAGTCTTTTTGTTGTCTAGTTCAACAACGCAATTTAAACATACTTGTAAAGTAAAAACTTGACCACCAGTTGGCGTAATTACGTTTAAATCATAAGGTAACATACTCAACTTTAGACCCAAATTTTTAACGCAAGCAAATGATATGAATGAATGGGTTGCCCCACTATCAAACAATGCATTTACAAGAATATTTTGAATCAAAATTTTACCTCAAATGAGATTAGGTGACATATCAGCCTCTCGTTGCGTCATGGCAAAAACCCTTCCTTGATTTTGTGGCCTAGTCAGAGCTGCTCCCTTCGAGGTTGGGCATGCTCGGGACATGTGACCGGGTTGTCCACAAGTGTAACAAGTTATGGTGCAGGGAGAATTTCCATGACTCTTGGCACCACATTTCTGACATCGAGGGGTAAAAGTCTGATTGGGGTTTCCTGTCTGGTTCCTACGAAACTGCTCTTTATTTCCTTTGAACTTCTTCTTCCAACCACCGTTTCTTCTGTTGTTAGGAACCCCACGATCCTCTGTTTTCCTCTTTTCATTCGCTTCGGCCTCTTTCTCTAGCTTGGCCTCCTGAATGTGGGCTTCAGCTATCCGACATTTGTTCACAAGTTGAGAGAAGTTCGATATCTCAAAAGTCCCCACTATATTCTTTATCTCGGATCTCAAGCCTCTCTCGAAGTGGCTTGCTTTCCACGCCTCATCGTGCATGTTGTTAAGGTATGAAGAAAATTTAGAAAGCTCTTCAAACTTGGCCTCGTATTCTCCTACTGTCATTGTCCCCTGCCTTATCTGGAGGAATTCAGCTTCCTTCTATTTCTTCACGCTGTTTGGGAAGTATTTGTTGAATACAGTGAGTTGGAAATTTTCCCAAGTGATTTCTTCTCCCTTTGACTCAAGAAGCCTCTTTGCCCCTTCCCACCAATATTATGCTTCTCCTTCCAGTTTATACACTGCCAAGGCAAGCCTTTGAGCTGGGGTGCAATTCATTATCTTGAATATTTTTTCTAATTGTTTGATCCAATTTTGTGCCACAGCTGGATCATGTGTTCCTGCAAATGAAGGGGGATTGGCCTTTCGAAATTCTCCGAGTACCCTTGTAAAGGAGTTGGCATCCTCAGTTTCTTCACCATTGCCTCGGTGCCTTTCTTCATTCTGGTCCCTTCTCCCTTCACCCTGCAATCTCCTAAGGATATCAGCCGTTACAGCCTGAGTATTAGCCTGATACCTCAACTGTGTCACTATTTCTTCTAGGATTTCAGTCTGAGTTCTCCTTGCAGCCATATTCTGAAAATAGACAGTTAGATTTCAAAAATAACCTAAAACATGGAGATAGGGTTCTAAACTACCCATGCTAACCCACTTAGTGCCTAGGACCGTGGCTCTGATACCATTTACAATGTAACACCTCAAAATTTTCATAAAACTATCTCCAGGATAAAAGATTTTTAAGATAAGGTTCCTTAGTGAATAATTATGGCAATTCTCAAACCTTAAATTTCAAAGATCTCAAGTCCATAATTAAAGGCAACTAGGAGCCATTAACATCACCGTCATTTCGACATATATACATATCACTGGAGATTAAGTCTTGATTATTTTACAAAAACTATAAAATCTAGGCTACAGCTACTGACTCCCTGCTGCAACCCCGCTATTCCCATTTTGGTTTGCACCTGGAAATGGTTAATACAGTACAAAATCATGAGACATAGAAATCTCAGTAGCCAGTAGTTAATCTTTAAAACAAGAACCATTCCCAGTCATAAAAGCAAGTTCATAACACCATTCATAATTCAGTTCAACTCATCTATGCCTCTGTCATGCAGAGATTATCCCTGGGTCTTAGTACCACAAGAGTCTGTTTCACCTCAAGTGGTGCCAAGGGTCATCACTATTCTCAGTGCCTACCACCAGGGTCTGATTATACCCTGTGGCCCAAAGGTCAGCAAGACTGACACTAGCATCGTCATGCATAGCTGCTTCCACCCTAACCATGGCAAGTCTTATACTGGCGCGTACCGTCGTACCCCAGATGCTTGGCGTACACTGCCTTAGCACATGAGTATCATAATAATACATATACATACATAACAATGCATAGAGTTGAATATCACATAATTCATCAATAAATCATTTTCATCACATAATTCAAAATTAAATCATTTTCAGTATAAAACAATTTCAAAATATATGAACAGAGCTTTTATGAAATGTAACTGGCTACCTGAATTTATCGTCTCGTACCGATTCCACTCGAAATTATTCCAAGGTGCTGATAAAATAAATTAGCTATTAAAATCCTAATATGGAATATTTAAAAAATACTATTTCCATTTTTAAATGAAATTTCTGTGCACTAAATATTAATTATGTATTATTCGCAATCTTATTTCTAATCCCCAATTTAAATAAATATAATTAGCTAAAAAAAATATCCTAATAAGGAATAGATTAAAATTACTATTTCATAATTAATTAAATCTTGTACCTCAAATATTAATTACGTAATGTCTATAATCTCATTTATAGTCCCAAATTCAAAAATTATAATCAGCTAAAATTTCTTCTAATTTATTTCTCAAATTCCACCCTATTTCCTTTTTCCTCAATAACTTTGAATTAATTCACTTTGGTCCTTAATGTGAACTTTAACCATATAAATAACCTTCAAAATTTGGTAAATTCCATAAAATTTTAACTAAAATCCCATATATATTCAATCTGGACATTTTCAGAATTTTTACTCTTTCCTTCCAACTTTTCATTTCATTCACTTAGGTCCTCAATAATTATTTTTCCCTTATCTTTTTCATGATCTAAGACCATACTTAGTTTCATCTAAGTCCATAGGTCACAAATATATCTTGTTTAGAAATTATAGCTATTCCTACGAACTTTTGATTTTATTCAGTTTAGTCCCTGTCATGGATGCATACCTCTAAACTCCAAGCTTTTCCATTCTTCTTGCTGCATGGCTCTCCCAAACTCATCTATGGACTCTCTAAGACATGTTTAATCATTTCTTAAACAAAAGCGAGCCTAAAAAAAGGATTTAGAGCTTACCCAAGATTTCCGAGCTTACTTTCTCTCTAAATTTTTCTGCACTTTCTTGCCACTTCCTTGCTGCTGTAAAGGGTGTCTAAATACCCAAGAATGTGTATTTAGGACCTCAAATCCACTGCTAAGAAGGTCCTTTGGTCAGCACCAAAGTTGCCCAAGGGTGGCTCTTTAAAAGCTTAAGGAAATTTACTGGTTTTTAGAGCTTTCTCTCTATCTCTCTCGGTTTATGCAGAAAATGAGGAAGTTTTGCAGCAACATCATCTCTCTCTCGTGTTCACTTGTTAGGATAGCAGAAAATGAAGTTACAAACCCTCCTTTAACCCCTAAGGGTCCCTTACGTGGCAACCAATGCAAGGAAAATGGATTCTCTCTCTCTGTTCCAGCTCATGAAGACAATGCCATGAACTTTCTCTCATCCTCGGCAGCATCACGTGGGCAGCAGATGGAGGTTTTTTGGGTTCATGGTGGCTCTCAAAGGCATGGACAGCAAAGAGGGATGCTCAACGTGGCTGCCAAACCAGAAGACAGATTATCCAACTTCCCACGGTTTCAAGTGCAGCAGCGTGTTCTCTGTTCTTTGCTGAGATATTCAACGCCAATTCCTCCTTTTTGCATTTCCTATATGTCCCTTTTTCAGTTGCTAATCTTTGTGTCCTCAAAATAATAAACAATATTTTACTGTATCACGTTGTGTTGCTGCCAAAAGGAGATGAGGCTAAGAGTTTCTCATATTGATAATCAAGTGCTGCTGCGTGTGAGTGCATGTCGCCGTGATGATGTTCTAGCCAAGAGTCCTCATGGATTTTTGCTTCTCATGAAATCTTTCCCAACACTCATACTTACTTTCTCAAAGTGGAATACATGCTGCAATTTCTTATTGGTGCAAAGTTAGGTGAAGGGAAAGAGAGCCACGTAAAAACACTTAGGTATAAGCATCAGAATTTCCAATTAATATGGTCTTGCTAAAATTCTACAAAGTCCCTAACTACTTTTGGTCCTTGGAAGTGGGTCCTTGATCATTAAGGAAAAATTTTATTTATCACCAAAAATTATTTCTAAAGTTTCATATGATTTTCTCCAATCTCTAATTTTTTGGAAAAGCATTATATATATATATATATATATATATATATATATATATATATATATATATATTTAATATAGACTAATTTGCCTATATTCAATAAATATAAGAATTTGGGATGTTACATAAAATAACACTGAAAACAAATAAAAATTGTGTGATTGAGAGGCAGCCTCTCCATGTAATTTTTTTTATATGAAAAAATATATATTTTAAAAAACTATTGTGCTGTATTATATTTTTTTATAATATATGTATTATAAAAACTGTTATGATGGATTTGTCTAATTGGTTCTATGTAAAGTTGTTTTAAATTAGAAACGATTTATCTAATATTTATAAATTGATATAGATATACTTATAAAAAAATCACCCCATATATGTAGACTCAAATCTATATATATATATATATCATATTATATATATTAGATTACACTTTGCTCGAGAATTTTATTCTCGGAGCAAGTGAGCTTGTCGAGTGTTTGTGTGTATATATATATATATATATATATATATATATATATATATATATATATATATATATATATATATATATATATATATATATTCTATTCTATTATATTCTATTAAATATATTTTATATATATAATATTTTATATGGTAAAATAGATTATATTTTTTTAGAAGCTCATAAATAATTTGTCAAAATTTTTAAAATAATTTCCTGAAAATAAGATTTAAAATTATTTTTAGTAATTTAAATTATAACTAATTTTAGTTTTTGATAGTTTTAATTTTTTAAATCACATAGATTTCATATAACAAAGTGTATCATTCTTAGCAGGTAGAGCATGCTTTGATTAATTAATTTTAGTAATGTTTTTACTGCATTTCTATATCTGTTATGTAATATTTATGAAGTCGTCTTTGTTAAATGACTTTATTTTTCTTAAAAATATTTAAGGGATATCAAATGTGCAAATATATTGGTAGATGCAAATGCATATCTATCAAGCTTGCAGATTTTGGATTCGCAAAGGATTTATCCTCCCTCAGTTTTATTTCCTCTTTCTCCCAAAAAAAAGAAAAGAATACTTTGGTAGATGCAAATGCATATCTATCAATTATATCTCTTTTCCAGTTTCTTACTTTGACTTCTCTGTTTCAGGCAACCAAATTGAATGATATTAAGTCATGCAATTTGGATAGCATATGAGGTATGCTTTCATTCTTTACTTTTGCACAGTTTGAGTTTATTGAGGTTCATTAATTCTTTTAAACAATAGAAATCAATTTATGTTGATATGATTATTATTTATTATTAAATTAGAGAAATATAAGTACTAAAATTTTAAAAAAAAAATAGCATATGTGAAAATGTATAATATGATTTATAAGGAAAATTAAAAAAAAACTGAAAACAAATAAAAAATGTTCGAGAGACAGTCTCTCGAACACAATAAGTATGATCGAGAGGCAGCCTCTCGAGCACAATATGTGTGCTTGACAGGCAACCTCTCAATCACGTTGGATCACGAAGAAGCTGTAATTTTTTTTATAGTATTATATTTGTTTAAAATAGAGGAAATTTGTCTAATTGGATCTATGTAAAATTGTTTTAAATTAAAAAAGATTTATCTAATATTTATAAATTGATATAGTTATTATTTATTATTTTCTTTCAACAATGTATATAAAATTACTCTACGTATATGGGCTCATATGTGTGTGCGTGTCTGGGAAGGAGGGGGGAGGGGGGTACGCGCGCAATTGCTGGAGAATAAGCTTTCTCAGTATGTGTGTGTATATATATATATATATATATATATATATATATATATATATATATAATATTATTATATTATATTATATATTATATATATAATATATTATATCATATAAAATATAAAATATATATTATTTTTTGAGGAATTTATATATAAATAATTTTGTCTCATAAATAATTTGTCAAATTTTTCTTCTTCAAATAATTTCCTAAAAAGAAGTTTTAAAATTATTTTTAGTAATTTAAAATATAACTAATTTTATTTTTTTGATTATTATAATTTTTTAAATCACATACATTTTATATAACAATATGTGTCGTTTTTATTTATCTAGTCTTTTTAAATTTACATAGTTATTATTTATTATTTAGTTTTAATATAATATTAAAAGAACGGAGTGAAGCAACCATTGGAGAACAAAAAACAGAGCATATGGAAGAGAAAATTTCGATCTGAGGCCTTCAAACCACTAAAACATACACCAAACATTGCAAAACGCACGAGGAAGAAAGAGGATGCCATAGTAGAGCTCAAAACAAGAAAAGGAACTGTTTTTAATTTTGGAGAAAGTTACACTTTGGCTTCATTTGAAACTTCTTTTTCATTTTAGTCCAATTTCATTTTTCATTCTGGTCCTCTTGACTTAGTTTGGAATGTTTTGTTAGCTTGAATCTTTGCTTGACCCTTAGTTTTATTTTTTTCACTTTAATCCTTATGATATTTACTCTTTAATTCTTTTAATAAAAAAATTCATTTTAGTCCTTTATGTGGCTTAACACGGGTGAGATTACTCTTCTGGTCTGTATGTGATATTAATGATAATATTTTGTTGATGAATAATGATATTAATTTATAAAAAAATATGTTTAACAAAATTTCTAAGAATAAAAGTTAATTTGATATTAAAATATTTTAATGATATACATATTTTAAATTAAAATAATTCAATGTTAAATTTTTATCCACTCCCACACTGAAATTTTTGAAACAAAACTTCTTGTTAATTTATAATTATCTACTGCTACTTAATTTTTTTAAAGACAAAACTTGTGATTAATTTATAATTATCCACTCCAACTTAAAAATTTTTTTAGAACAAAACTTTTTATTAGTTTATAATTATCCACTCTAACTTAAAATGTTTACAAAACTTGTTGTTAGTTTATAATCATTCACTTCAAGTTAAAAATATTTTTGAAAACAAAATTGTTGTTAGTTTATAATTACTCTCTCAAACTTGAAGATTTTTTTAAAAATAAAACTTCTTATTAGTTTATAATTATCCACTCCAAGTTAAAAAAAATTTTAAAACAAAACTTCTTGTTAATTTAAATTTTTTATTTTAACCTTTATTTGTATTATTTTTGGTGTGTGTTTTTTAATCTTATTTTTGCAACAATCCATGAGTAGCTCTTTAAATAAATCTAAATATAAAATAAAATAAAATACATTTTATCCTAGCATTCATATAATTTATTATATTATATTTAAATGACTAAAATTAAATACTAAAAAAAGAAATAAAGTAATATAAAATCCACACTTTCTAGTAATTATACATTCCTGCTAACTAACATTTAAACGAAATTCATTTTTTATTGTCACTTTTTTATTACAAATTTTAAATATAAATTACGTTCATACAAATTTTAGTTTACCCAAATGTTTTTCAAACAAACACTACAGTTACATTTGATTGTTGGAATTGAGCTAAGAAATTGGAATGAGAATAAAAATTATCAACATTTCCATATGTTGTTGAAATTCTCATTATCTTAGAAATCTGCATTCATCATTTAAGTGATAGAATAGATTTTTTTATGCTTATAATATAATAATTTGATTATTATACTCTTATAAAATTTTTAAAATTACACTCTTATCCTAATTTATAATTAACCTCATTTAGTTGCCTTTAAATATTTGTAACATTTATTATTAGCAATGTTTTTAAAATTTATTATAAATTATTTCATATATTTTGTAATATATTAAAAAGTTATTAAAAATATTAATATATGTTGATTATTAATTATAACTATGAATTTATTTCACAAATTTAGATTTAAATATATTTTATATACAATATTTAATATATTTAATATGATATTATGTAATATTTAATATTGTGTAATATATTAAAAATAATTATATTCAATTTATTTATTGAATTTATTTACCATATTATTTTATATAATTTTTTGCATTCATGTATATTATAGTAATTTTTTTAATTCTTTTTTATTTTAACACAAATTCTTATAACCAAATATAAAAAAAATAAATAATTTTTTCATTTCTTTTCGCATCTAACTAAACATATATAAAAATGAAAATAAGATTCTAATTGCTATTCTCAATCCAATTTCTTTACCTCAACAATCAAACATAACATAACGTAAATCTCTTTACGTATTGTTTGGTTGGAAGGAAATGAAGGGGAGGGGAGGAGAGGGAATGGATTTTTTTAATTTGACTTTGTTTGTTTTGATTAGTTAGAGGGGAGGGGAGGGAAAATGTAAGTGAAAAATCCATCCCCTCCTCTTGTTTTCTTTCCCTCCGAAAATGGGGAGATTTGGAGGGAAGAAAAATTATAATAATATAAAAGACATAAGTATCCTTAATAATTTTTTTTAATACGAAGACTACCTTCTAACTTCTTTTATTTTGCTTCTTAAATAATATATGACTAACATATTTTGACTATATAAAATTATTATTATTATTATTATTATTATTATTATTATTATTATTATTATTATTATTATTATTATATGTAAATAATATATTATATGTATAACTAAATAATAAAGGATAACCAAAAAAAATAATCCTAATAATAATAAAATGAGTAAATTAATAAGGACCGAAATATCATTTTGGTCCCTCACAGATGTTTTTTTTCTCAAGTTAGTCACTTACAAATTTTTATTATCAATTTGGTCCCTTATAGAATGATATATTATCAATTTAGTCCCTCGTAGATTTTCATTCTCAATGTGTTGATATGTTATTAATTTAGTTCCTCACATATTTTTATTTTCAATTTGGTCCCTCACATGTTATCAATTTAGTCCCTTCATCAAAAGTTATTACCATCAAAAGTTATGGTCAGTAAAACAAGAACTAAATTGATAATATATTAATTTATTAGGGATAAAAATGAGAATGAAAATAAGTGAGAGACTAAAATAATAACATATTAATTTATGATGGACCAAATTGAGAATATAATTTTTTTGAAAGACTGAATTGATAACATATCAATCTGTAAGGGACCAAATTGAAAATAAAAATCTATTTAAAAAAAGGACATATGTGAGAGACCAGAATAGAATTTTAATTAGTTAGTTAAATTATATTTAATTATTTTTTTGTCTCTTTTAACAATAAAATTATTTAGCTTTTTTTTTATTACGGTAATAATAAAATTAAAATTTTATATGATTTTTAAAACACATTATATATTTGAGATGTTTTTTAGATGAATTAAATTGAAACTGTTAAAATATTATATTATTTCATCATAACAAATGAACTAACTTATTTGAATATAAGTGATAACAAATTTGTTATGTTTTGTTGGTCATATAATCAAAGGACTATAATAGTCATTTTATTTTATTTTCCCTTCCCTCCCCTTGCAAACCAAACAAAAAAAGTTTATTTTCGCTCCCCTCCCTTCCCCTTAAACTAAACCAAACAAAGAAATTTTATCTTCCCCTCCATTAAAATCTCTCTCCTCCCCTCCCCTCCATTGAACCAAACAGTCCCTTAAGAAAATATCTCTTCCACTCCTTCAGTTCCACTCCTGTGTCTCAATAATAAAAAAGTTATTACATTAACAAAATATTTAAGAATAAAAGTTAATTCGATATTAAAATATTTTAATGATATACATATTTTAAATTAAAATAATTCAATGTTAAATTTTTATCCACTCCCACACTGAAATTTTTGAAACAAAACTTCTTGTTAATTTATAATTATCTACTGCTACTTAATTTTTTTAAGAAAAAACTTGTGATTAATTTATAATTATCCACTCCAACTTAAAAAATTTTTTAGAACAAAACTTTTATTAGTTTATAATTATCCAGTCTAACTTAAAATGTTTACAAAACTTGTTCTTAGTTTATAATCATTCACTTCAACTTAAAAATATTTTTGAAAACAAAATTGTTGTTAGTTTATAATTACTCTCTCAAACTTGAAGATTTTTTTTTAAATAAAACTTCTTATTAGTTTATAATTATCCACTCCAAGTAAAAAAAAAATTTTTAAAACAAAACTTCATGTTAATTTAAATTTTTTATTTTAACCTTTTTTTGTATTATTATTTATGTGTTTTTTAATCTTATTTGTGTAACAATCCATGAGTAGCTTTTTAAATAAACCTAAAAATAAAATAAAATACATTTTATCATAACATTTTATCCTAATTTATAATTAACCTCATTTAGTTGCCTTTAAATATTTGTAACATTTATGTTGACATACTTGAGGGTATAGAGACCATGGTCATTATTAGCAATGTTTTTAAAATTTATTACAAATTATTTCATATATTTTGTAATATATTAAAAAGTTATTAAAAATATTAATATATGTTGATTATTAATTATAACTATGAATTTATTTCACAAATTTAGATTTAAATATATTTTATATACTATATTTAATATATTTAATATGATATTATGTAATATTTAATATTGTGTAATATATTAAAAATAATTATATTCAATTTATTTATTGAATTTATTTACCATATTATTTTATATAATTTTTTCATTTCTTTTCGCATCTAACTAAACATATATAAAAATGAAAATAAGATTCTAATTGCTATTCTCAATCCAATTTCTTTACCTCAACAATCAAACATAACATAACGTAAATCTCTTTAAGAAAATGTCTCTTCGACTTCTTCAGTTCCACTCCCGCGTCTCAATAATAAAAAAGTTATTACATTAAAAAAATTATTTTTTGAATTTAAGGAGAGAATTTAGGAAGTTTTTTATTTTGCTATCTGTATCATTTGTCCTTCGGGGGTTTCTCTTTTGTTGCTTTCGCAGAAGCACTGAGATTGCAGAGAAAGAAGAGAAGCAGAAGAAGAAATTACTGTTTAGTGTCGCTTCTGTTTGTAGCAATGTCTGGAAAGGGAAAGAGGAAGGACGAGCAGGACTACGCTTCCGATGGCGATTCTGAGGGCCGCGCACCACCCAAAAAACTCACTAAGAAAGATTCCGATGATTCTGATGGCATCGTCGTCTGCGAGGTGCCCCGCCATCTCTGCCCGCTTGTACTAACTTTATCTAACGTTAGGGTTTTATTATGGAAAATTTCTGGGGTCTTTTTGTAGATATCCAGGAACCGGAGGGTATCTGTGAGGAGCTGGCAAGGCAAGGTTGTGGTGGATATTCGGGAATTTTACATGAAAGATGGGAAGCAAATGCCTGGCAAGAAAGGTTCTTGAACTTATTGGTTGCTCGATACTTATTCTAGGGTTTTTAACCTTCATTTTGATTTTCATTGAAATTTTTGTAAGTTTTTTTTCGCTGTCTTTGGTTTTCATTACCAACTAAGTAGTCTTTTGAACTCTTCTCACTTTTTATCATATTATTGATGGGTGCTATTCGTCACTTGTGTTAGGTTTTTTTGGTTGTTTGGTGGTCAGTATGAATGCATAGTCTTTAGAAACCATTTATCCTTGGTTTTATAGCATTTGGGATGTCTTTTTTCGTTTACAATGCGTTGCTAGTAATAGGACATTGAAAGAGAGGTGAACTACATATACTGAAATTTATCATTGGTTTCTTTCGTTGCTTTAAGTTGCCATCTTGTAAAGAAGGGAGGGGGGGAGAGACCCATCTACTGATTGTGAGATCATATATTAGTATTTGTTTGTGAAGCATTATATAAAGGAAGGAGAAGTAGGTAGTTATTTTGGTGATGAAATCATCGTAGTTGTTGCTTACATTTAATGATTAACATTGAGCTTAATCTTTTATAGGAGCTCAAAGTTTCTATTAATTGAAATATTGGTTGACGTAGCATTTGTTGGGTCCACTTGATGAAGCTTAGAACCATTAGGATGGCAGTATATCTGTTTGAGGAAAGGTTCATAGTATGGTGGCTTTGTGAACTACACTTTTATTGACAACCTTGTGCTAGCTTGCTTCTCCCCTTCTAAAGAATCATTCCTTGCATCCGCCTTGCTTTTCTATATACTTAAAACCAGTTGCCTTTTAGCCATAAGGGTTAGCTCAATTGATAGGGTCAAGTTGAGTCGATCAATAGTTCTTTGATTCAATTCGATGATTTTTTATCAGTAGAATTCTGGGGCACTTCCACCTGGAAGCTGAAACAACTTATTTAACTCTATTGGGGAGGGAGGAGTAGAGAGACTGTTGCATTTCACAATTGACCCCCTAATGAGCTGTTTTATGAGTCTTATTGTCATTAGCAACTTACTATGTTCTAGTCCATGTGTTGGTGCATGTTGTCCTTACCTGAAAGATTTTTAATAAGCAAGAACTTGGGACCTAGTAGGATATATACCTCCAAATTGAATTCTTGTTTTCCTTTATTAGTACTAGTCTAATACTTTTTGTCTGACTATCCCACTATTTTAAGGGCTTTAAGGCAGTCTTCTGTATGCTTGTTTGTTCCTTGTAAATGTTTGTTTATTTATAAACATGAGCTGCAATGACATATTTATACTTGTTTTCAGGTATCTCATTGACCATGGACCAGGTAAATCCTAAGAATAAATTGATACACATTTGTTAAATTTGTTTTTTTCTGTTATTTGGTCTGGGTATAGAGAATTAAAAAGTTTGAGGTCGTTAGTATTGATTAGTATATTCCATCCTGTGTGCAGTGGAGAATGCTTCGGAATCATGTCGAAGAAATTGACAAGGCAGTTAATGAGGGTTAGTAGGAACGTGGATCAGGTGAATGAGTCTTAATGCTAACATGGAAGTTTTATTTTAGTTTTAATTAGTTAAAGCAGAGGTCAGGGCAGTATTTTGTATCTAAGTATGAAAAGCTTGTGACTGGGAGCTTTTGGTAGATTGGATTCGAACTCTCTTAAATGCATGACAAATGCTTGACTGCTAGCTAATTTTGTAGTCAGGATAGTGATGCTTAGTTTGTCTTATTGTCTGGGGATTGGCGCAATATATCGTAAACTGTTCATTGTCCGACATTCTAAACTGGTAACGCTAAAAAATAGTTGAGGTAGTATCACAACCCTGTTCTTCAGATTGTAGGTTGTAAGGTTTTGCTTTAAAGTTTGAATATATGATATAGAGGGGAATTCGTCGCAATAGTGGTACTGGTAGGTGCATGTTTGATTTCCAAGTCGCCCACCAAAGGCTTTTTAAAATGATTTGCAACGTTTGTCATTAGACCCTTTAGCTGGCGAGAAAGGTAAATTTATCTGTGTAAATGCTGAAGCCCTGTCTGAAAAATAGGTTGTTTGTTTCCACGAAACAGAACATAAATATCCATTACATATTCCTAACAATTCATTACATTCTCTGGTTTGAACGATCGGATAAAAAAGTTTAGAGCCAATTTTTTATTAGGAACGGCCAAGAACGTAATAAAGATTTATTTTCACCAATCTGGCAGAAGGTTCACTTAGTTATTTTGAAACTTTGCGCAAATAACTTCAATAATAATCTTCACGTCTATCCAAAATCCTGCAAGTATCAGAGGATAATTTTCAACAATAAATTATGTCATTCCTTCACTCCTTAGTTGCAGTGCATTCTATTGATCCTGATTTTCCAAAGGCTATATTTATGCATTAAGGTGAAGCAGGGCTTTATCATTGGTTGTAATAAAGCTTTTCATAATAACGAAGAAGTGAACTTAGCGCATAGGTGAGTCATAACCATTTGTTGAAATCATACCTTGGTTTGATTCGATTAATGGAAGGGGCATATATAAAATTTTCAATGGATATTACTTAGGTAATGTTCTTTAGGTATTTGGTTGTCAAATTCTCCAGTAAAAACGTACATGACTCATCCCTTCCATAGGAAAACCAATTAGCAAATACACAAAAACTGCACCCAAGTTTTTTCCATTACAAGAAGAGGTAGGGGAGGGGCAAGATGACACTGTTCAGATTTCAGACGCCACCTGGACAAAGCAAAAAATTAAGTAGGGTGATAGTGTGGGAAGGAACAATTACATCTCGATAGTTGAGACCATTAGTCATTTACAGTATACTACACAGCAGGGACACTCATGGATCCCAAGTCAAGTACTCTTGGCAGAATCTGCAACAATGCAGGAGTTTTAAGACTTGAGGTAGTAAAAAACTAGCAAATAAGCAGTACTGCTGCTTGAGGTTATATAAAAAACCATACCTCGCCCAATCGCGCATTGATTTTTAAGGGCACAAAATCATCGGCACGTGTCTCACCTATATTTACTATTGCAGTAGCAGCACCCGCCTCTTGAGCTGCCCTGTGAAAATAAAGTTTAAAAAACCTCATCATCAGCCAGATATGCAGCCAGACAAGAGAATCAAGGACAAAGGAAACATATTTCTATGCTTGAAGGACTGAAGCTGTTTAGTTTTATTTACACTAATATATAAGATTACCTCACCAAACAAGAGAAGAAAATGCATATAAAGTACTATTTTGAATACCATATATAATAAATGTTCAGTCAGTTCATACAAATATTAGATAAATTAACTAGGCAACCATTTAATCCACCTGACAAGTCGAAAAGCAGACATTGTCATTAGAGATGATCCGAGTACAAGGAAGGCACCACATCTTCTAGATGCTTCCATTGCCATATCAGCTCTGTCCTTGGGAACATTATCACCAAAGAAGACAACCTTCAAAAATAGTCATTTGCAGTGAAAGCACCGAAACAGTCAATGTTAGCATTCCACAATTGATTTACATAGTCCATAGATGGCATATTGCTAGTAAAATAGGACACAAATCAAAATTATCAGACACAGATATAAGGATAACCAAATAACAGATCTTTGTTTATATAAATTAATATAATTAAAGCAACTAGCCAATAACTATTTTTTACATAGATTTCCAGCCTTTTTTTCACTGTAAACCAATTGGACTGAAATCTTATCAACTGAGGAAACACACAGACAGGATTAGAGTAGTTTGAAAGTTACAATAATTGCAACTTGTGAATAATAAATGAAATCTACAAGGATATTTGAAGAATAATTTTCTCATAGTCTTTTATCTTAAAAAAATGATTGTTCTCATGGTCATCATCTCATTAATTACATGAAAAGAAATTAGATGAAACTCATCGTTTTCAAAATTTTCACCCTGTACTGCCATTTTCAACCAGATGTTATCAGGTAAAGTATTTGTCAAAACTGAAAACAAAAATTCAGTTTGGACAAGGAACTGCAAATTTATTTCCCATACAAATTTCCCAGAACATCTTTGAGGAATTGTCAAAGAACTAAAACCAAAATTTTAGATCAAATTTTCTTCATAAAATGCCACCATAACATTTTTGGTCATATCCTTCAGTCTAGAAATCCAGTCAACATACAGTCAGGAGCCACAACTGCCAAGTTCCCTGATGTCTTATGATTAACATAATTACCTAAAACACCTGTAGTCTGTTTCTTCCAGCAATAACTTGAATAAAAGCCATGACACATGCAAGAGATAGGCCAATATCAAAGAAGATATAGCAGAGAACCCATCAAGGCTCAAGTATTATGTTCAATAACAGTTTAAACGACATATAGATGACATAAAGAATGAAGTATTCACAATTCCACACAAATAACAGCCAAAATTTCAAGCGAAAATAGCAAAATGGCCTACATCAGGCTTGACAACTCCACCACACTTCTGACAGCTTGGGATGATAAAATCCTCCTCCCAAAACTTTTCATCAATCTCAATATCACCATCAGGTCTTTGTCTCATGCCAAAGCTCTTGTCTGACCCAGGGTCACCCTGGTCCAAACTTTCAATTACTGCTGCCCACTGCAGTAAAATATTACTTCTTAATATGAGCTCCTCAGATGATGGAAACTCAAGAATAGATGTATCCAACCCTCTTGCTTTGAGAAACATAAAGTCCTACTTCTACATTCAAAGGACTAATCAAATGAAGAATTCACAAAAGCTGAAGCCAATTAAAATTTTGTTTAAAAAAAAAATATGATGTTTGACATGTTTTGCTTTTTGGGCAAGGAAGGCATATTAGATGTAATTAGAAATGACATAAAAAATTGGAACATAAGTCTCCAGCAGATCCAATTAGGGCAACTAAACCAAAAATTTTAGAATATTCTTGAACTGTTGTAAACTTGTACGTGACAAATGTTGGGAAAAACTCAAGTTTGAACATGGTATTGCAACTCAATCAACTGTTTAGCACCATTTCTAATAATTAGGTGTCATCTCAAACTTGAAATCCGTTTGATGTGATCACTGCCCTCCACTGACCCACCTGTTTCAACTTTCAACAGTTCTCCTTTTTTTTTTTTTTGGGAGGGGGGAGGGGGAGGTGGCACAAACCTCTTGCATAATTCCCAAAACCCCTCACCATATGATACCTAGTGACCTGTGGTCCTCCTCTTAAAATGTCCCTCTATCTCGCATTTAATGGAAAACTGGAGTATCAGAGACAAAAATCCCCAGCAGATCCCAATCAAACTACAGGCTCTGAACAATTGCTGTTAACCCTGGCCCTATGATCATTGAACTTTAGGGATCACTATATTGTATAGGATAACTAAGAGTTACATCTTTCAACAAGACATGACGTCAGTTGCAAATTCACTTCTTCAACATTAATCAAGTGATAATATATCTTATTCTAAAAAAATGAGGGATGCATCTTAGGTCCCAGATGGTTTGGGGGAAAATATTTTGTGGGAATAAGAATGGGAATGGTATTTTATGGAATGGAATCTTGTAATCCAAAATCCTATTTGGTGAGGCATTTGAAGGAATTCTGCCTCAATGACCACAATATTTATGGATGGAGAAAATAATTAAATAATGATTTTCTCCCAATAACGGATAAAAAAATTGCTTTGTGTCTAGAAGAGGACACAACGTTAATAAAAAATAATTATATTTCTAAATAGAGGACATAACATAAATTCTACTATTTCAACATAGACATAATTATGACATAAATTTCACGATATTACATGAATGAGATATCATTGAAATTTGGGATATTATTGAAATTTTCTAAGTCTCTTGAGGGCAAAATGGTAAAAGAACTTCTCATTCTCAGAAATGAGAAGCCATCCCATCAAATGAGCTTGGGAATCCATATTCCCAGAAATGAGGGAATGAACATTCCAAGGAAATGGGAATCCAGCCAACCAAACATGCATTTTGGTCATTTTCGTTCCCATTCCATTTTTTACTACTTTTTTTTTGCATCAAACCAAACGGGATATTAAATATTAAAGACTTCATCACTCATGCATTACAATTGGAAAATAAGTGCAAAATACTAACCTTTGGATTAAGGGCCTTGAGTTGGTCCTGAAATTCACTACGGCAAAAGGAAAATCCACAATGTAAGCATATTACAGTGTATACAGTCCCATGTAGCTCTAAAGGATTGCTACCAGCACGATGATGCAGCCTGAGAACAAGATACAAGAAAAATCCCTGGTAGGCTTGCTTATGGTGTTCCAAGTTTTCCAAGCTAGATAGATATAGCAAATAAATAGCTTGTTACCTGTCAACATTTTGGGTAATCATAAAATTAATTCGGCCAGCTTTCTCCAATGTTGCTAAAGCACAATGGGCAACACTAGGTTGTGCTGCTGTAAATCGTCTCCACCCAGCATAGCTCCTTGCCCAATATCGCCTGCGGGCCCGACTGGAACGGATGAATTGCTGTTCATGAATAGTGTTAGTAGAAAGGAGAACATAGAAATTCTGTTTGAGGGAAAAAAAAAAAACGTCAACAACAACATGAGCTCTCACAGCTTCAGGTCTATCCTTGAATTTTTGAGATTCCATTGCTAATTCTGATGAATATCTTCAGTTTTGCTTTAATTTTACTTCAAGGTCACTGTGGTAAATTCTCAATTTCAATATTAGAGGCTTATCAATAGTTTAAGTCCTTTTTTTTTTTTTTGGAGAACAAGTTTAGAAATAATTACGTTTGCCATATGCTTTTTTTTTTGCTTGTTTTTCCTTGGGTAAAAAAGGTTCAAATTTTCCTATACTGTTTGTTACATGACTCAAACAACAACTTTTCTTCTCTTTCAAATAACTCAATCATAGATGGCTCAACCTATTGGAATATAGATTCGGTTAACATGCCTTCAGATCACCTGATGGGTTATTGGTCTGAAACCAGTACTATAAGCTCCGTTGGGGCTGCAATATATAAGATAAAATGCTATTAGGGAAAACTAAGATATATATCAGCATTGTCAGTACCAAATTTAATCCTTATTTTACTGCAATGATTTTTCTAAATTCTGAATGATATAGCCACAAAATTTAAAAGGTCCTACAGTAAGTGTTAAAATTGCCTCATAAATTTCAATCATTGCAAATTACACTAGAAAATAGAAATCTAAATGTAGCTACAGAAAGCGCTACTATTGCCCAATAAACATCTTTGTTAAGCTTCTGATATAAGAAATTAAAACACCAAGAGTAGGAAGAACCTTCTATAATCAGGGATACCACACTCAGTGCTGATTCCAGCTCCGGTCAATACCATGATGTTGGTACTGTACATTAAGATTGGGATCCAGTTAGGGAACTTTTAAACTTTGCAAAAAGTAAATTATTATAGTATTGAGGAATATTATATCCACAAATATGGAACTCTAAAAGAATCTTATATTAGACAAGTATGTGTAAATTAACCTATTATCAAAAAATTGATACAAAAGGTTAACATCTTTGATACTAGGAGGATCCGCATAAGGAACTGCTTTCTTATTCCTCAACATATTAGATGGGGCTTTTTGTTCATTTCTTGGTGAGATCCCAGGGATAGAGAGTCGACATGATGTTTGCACAAACTTTATAGAGCCCTTGAATGGTATTAGTCTTTTTCCACAACTTGGTTGAACAATATCTATGAACATTAAAAAAATAAAAAATGTAAGCACACACTTTTACAATAAGTCAAATTTGTTCACAATTGTGCGGAACAAAAGGTAAGGTTTCATGCCCTAGAGATGAAGCTTGTGTATGACATGAAGATTCTTGCCTGTTAAAATGCTCCCCAGCACTTCCCTGGTAATCCTAAATGACTGCATATTCAGATAATAAACGTACTTATCAAGTACTTCAGCAATGATTCAGGAAAACTTAAAAGAGTTAAGTCAAAGATGTGGCATGACTTCTATTCACGCATGAAGAAGCAGATACATACATAAAAAGTGGCTCACATTGAAGCAGTTACATACTTGATGCAGGTCCGAAGAAAGAGTTCCAAGATAAGAATTTCAATTGATTATTATTTTGGGAAGCAAAAGATGCACAATGAAGCCCTCTTGAACTTTTCATGAGATTTAAAATGGAAGTGGTTGCTTTTCATTCAACTACCATGTTATTCTAGCTCAAATGGTGACTTAATAAGTAATTTATACATGGGAGATAAAGAGAAAGGAAAAATTAACAACAAAAATAACTGTAACAAAGCAATGGGAACTTCACAAAAGTAGGCAAGAGTAAACCATTTATCACCTAGAAATCCCTGAAACTAAGCAAACATTTTCATCAAATACAGAAGCCTCAGAATGTTTGTTTATGCTGATGAGCAATTCTCTGTGCTACCTACCATAAAAACTTTCAGCTCAATATTGAACTTTTAACTAAAGAACTTCCTCTTAGAAGAAAGCCAATCCTAGGATGTTATTTAATCCATGGGGTGCACTACTTAATTATGGTGTCCTTTTGAAAGAGCAAACTCTTCGCTTCTGTGCCACGCAATTCTTCAGCATAGTATCCTAATAAATTGTTTCAAGTGACATAACAGTTAAGAATATCAATTAACTAGTTGCGAGGTCTGCTTCTAGTCTTTAGTGAATCATAAAATGAAGTTTACAATTTTCCTCTTCTAAAGAAGCTGCACAGTACGGCAGAAAATGCAGAAATCTTATGCACGTAAATGCACCAGTAAACGGGTTTTCCATATCCCATTCTCAATAGTTTTTTCCCCTCCATTTTAAGGAACCCATCTCCAAAACATGCGTTAGAAAACCACGTACTCTTCTTTCAAGGCCTTCCTCAGACGAGCAAAATTTCAATCTAATCAAGACCTCCTGAGAAGAGAAAAATTTGAAAATTCGTTGAAATCAAGCAAAGAAAGAAAATGTTAAACTTACAGAGAAGCAGCGTAGGTGAGAATGGAATCGCAAAGACATGGCCATTATTTGTCGGAAACTTCAAGACTTAATGCAACGAAGAATCCTCCTGCTCGAAACAAATTTCGAATAGAAACGAAGATATCCCTTGGGAGTTCTCTCTGGCTAGCTCCGAGATTTGGTGCAATTGGCCTTAATTTTGGTCCATTGGTTCTTCGGTTCTACGTAGCATACTTCTCTACCATCTATGTTCTATACTTCAATGAAATGAAATCTACCCAATTTAACGACGTTTTCAACTAACTCACTTTGGTTCAATGGAATTCCCGAAATCGCCCTTACAAGACATCACTAATACCACCTCAGCCCAGTCTCTCGCTCTAGATAACGAGCAAGCATCAACCATCACCTAGATACTCATCTGTCAACGATTCATCCCATGAAACGCCAGAAAAAGCTTCCTTGACTTAGCAATTCTCAGAAATGGCTTTGAGAAGCTGCTTCGCTAATGTTTCTTCCACATTCCTCTCTTCAATTTCATTGCCCAAATCATGTTTATTAACTCTAAACACCAATCCACGAACTGAACCCCAGAAAAGCATACAATTACAGCTTTGTTTAAGCAAAAGGAAGCTCAATCTTTCCGTTGTGACGATACTGCTGCGGGGTATTTTGCCTAATGCGTATGTGTCCAACGTTGCGGTGTTGGCTCAAGAAATGATGAAGCTCGAGAGGTATACGGATTCAAAAGAGGGTTTCACTCTTCTCAGACCCTCTTCTTGGATAAAGGTACTCACACATTTCTCAAATTTCTTAATGCATATCATGGAGAGTCAATCGATTTTAAATTTCTCATAAAAGAAGGATCTGTTTTGGTTTTGGTTTTCTGATGTGGTGAATAGGTTGATAAAGCAGGGGCAACAGTGTTGTTTCAGGAAGCAGATATGGGAAGTAACAATATTGGGGTTGTGGTGAACCCAGTTCGTCTTGCGAGTCTTGAAGAGTTTGGGACTCCTGAATTTGTAGCTGATAAGCTTATACAAGCGGAAAGACGAAAGGTTAGTCTTCTTTTAAACTCATATCAAATCAAATGCTGCCTCATGTGAGCATTCTAGTATATAGTAATTGTGACTTGAAGAATTCCCTGGGATTACAACTGTGAAACAACAAACAGGGGAAGAAGGATAGATTGCAGCTATATTTTCAGTTCCACAGAAATTATATGTTATCTGGAAGTATCCTCTAATTACAATTACAATTTTAGTATTTAAACTTTAAAACAAAACACTTTTCCTTTTCAAAAAAGTGAAGATGTTACATTTAATTAGAATTAATATCTAACTTTTTTGTAATTTTTAAGATATTATAAGTTAAAAATCAAAAAATAATGCAAATATAAAGTATCCAGTGATAAATTAGGTGTTTTTTTTTATATATGTCACATTTAATTAGAATTTAGATAAATAAAATGTTATATTTTAAAATTCGAAGACCAAAATGATAATTAAATTGTAGTTCCTATGGATTATGTCCAGTTTCCCCATTTTGTAAATTATGTTACAAAAAAAGAAGAAAAAAAAAACTAAGCATAGTCCCCTAAATTATAGTCTACCTATAATTTTAATCTCCAAACCTTAAACACATGATACTTTATCCTCTAAAAACTCCAAGATTTGTGATATAATACCTTATATCTTTATCATCATCTCTAATTTTTGCCCATTCATAATATTTAACTTGTATTTATCCCAAAATTGTAGATTTTATATGTGAGTTATCTATTTGTTCAACTCCAATCTATCACAAAAATACTCCATCGTGTATAATTGTTTAGAAATATGCTCTTTTTTCTTTCTCTTGAAAACTTCTCCTATTAAATAAAATAGAACAATAAACAATTGTGTTGAGAAAAGTTACAGTCGTTGTGAAAAATAACTAAAGAAAGCACTGAAAAATTCTAACATCACACAAAAATTTCTCTAAAGCACTCTATGGCCCTTATACACCCACACTTTCCAAAGTAATTATCTAATTTATACCTTTCAAGATTCTAAAACACGAGCATTAAGGAAGAATTTTAACAAAATCAAATATAATCTTAAAGTGCTTCTAATTGGATAATTCAAAACAAAGACTTTACACTTATAAAGTTTAAAACCCACTTCTCGTATATATTTTAGGCGATGTAAGATTTGTTATTTTGAATCAAAATAAAATGTGTGGTATTGGTGGATCAGGAAAGCACTCTGGAAGCAGAGGTAATAAGAGTGGGAGAGAGGAGAGGGGAGGGAGGATTACATGTCTATGAATTGGAATACAGAATTGATAGCAGTCGTGGAGGATTGAAGAGGGTGTTCTCTGCAGCATTTGTGGCCTCAAACAAACTCTATCTTCTCAACATCGCTCACTCAGATAAACCAGAGAGCCCACTTGACCCTCTCACAAGATCCAGTTTGGAGCGAGTTCTTCATTCTTTTGGCGCTGCAACTTCTTCAGCTTGATATACACCCCTTTAATTTAGTTTTTGAAAAATTAAGTGGTTTAATTTAATTTCTGAATGATTATATCTATTTGTCTCCATATAACCTTTTTTATTATTACATTACAAACTCTATCGTTGCTAAATATTAAGATTTTTGTTCATGAAAGATATTTTGACAAATAAAAAGATTAAATTGAAACAAACATAATATTTGAAAGACTAAGTTGAGATATTCAATCTTTTAGTAATTAAATTTAAAACATTATAAGAATTAAATAAATAATTTACTTTTTCTTTTGGGAGTCTCTTTTCTATGATATGTTTATTAACTTATTAATATATCTTAATTTCATTGTAATCACAAACAAGTTGCCTGAAAAAGTGGAAGTGCGTACGCAAGTAAGGAAGGGTAAATTGCAGTCTTCTCCACCAATTTTTTTTTAAAATTACACAATTTTTTCTGTTTTTAAAATATACAAACCTATTTGGTTGTATTCTTGTATTTTTGTTTTAAAAACAAATTTTGTAAAATAGTTTTGAAAACTCATTTTGAAAATTAAAAAAAATATAAAATGTGCTTGAATAATTTGTTTTGAAAACAATTTTTAAACATAAAAACCATAAGATAACAATGTAGTTGGGTTTTTTGCCCCCCCAAAAAAAAAAATTAAATACGTTAATGTCGTTAATGAATCTACTTACTTAGCATAATGCCACCGCCTTTTTTTCATAATACTGTTTTCAAAAATATGTAAAATAAGTTTTGGTTTTTTTTTGAACAATTTATTTTTGAAAACAGAAAATTGTTTTTGGAAACAATAACCAAAAAGGCCCTGTACTTTTTCATAATTATAGAATGCATTAAGTCTTAGTTTAATTTATATTTTTGAAGTCCAGAAATATAATTTTTATGTTTGGTAATTTAGTATTACATCTTTTAATTAAAATACCTTTCATTCATCCAATTGAAATTTAAATAAATAAAAAAGATTAACCAAAAATAAATAAAATAAGTTTCACAAATAATATAAAATTAGATGCCTTAAGTATTATATATATATATATATATATATATATATATATATATATATATATATATATATAATATAAAGTCTTCAAATATTAAAAATATAGATTGTAATAAAATTTGAAGATGTTATTTATTAAGTTTTAATGTTTAGGGGAATAAAGTGTACATAAGAAAAAGTTTTATAGGGTAAAATGTATTTTTATCTTAAATGAATAATACAACTAAATAATATAAAAATTTGCCACAAAATTTAATTCATTAAGATATATCCAGATGTATTAAGCATTTTAAAAAAAAAACTTCCTTAATAGTTTAAAATTTGAAAAAAATATATTTAAATCTTCACTAAGCGACAACAAACGAAGTCAAAGATCTAAACCCTTAATTTAAAACCGGTAAGCTTGGGGTGTGAAACATAATATATACCTCGCTTAGCATTTAAAATTCTGCACTATCTATCTCTTTGTGCACTTCTCTCTATCTTTATCTCTAAACAAAGTCCACTAAGTCAAAGTCAAACAATACTGTGTGGTGTGGAAATTGATCATGCAAATCAGAAATCCCATAAAAATCTTATATCTTTAATTTCGCATCCATTCAATCCATCATTGTGTAATAAAATAAAACTAATCACATGGGTTGGCTGGTTCAAACTTCAAACAAACTTCACTATTTTAATGTCTCTAAGTTGGTGATGCTATTAGTATTGACAGAAAGCTACACAGTGGGAAAGCAGGTCTGAAACCTCTAAAATATGGCGAAATGTTCTCTTTTAATTAACCATCAAAGACAATTCAAATATTGCAACTGGTTTGAAACTTAGACGGTTCTCCAAGTTTGACTTTTTAGCAAAAAAAATAGATGGGTAAAATTACACTCACTTTCTCTAAAGTTTAACTAAATTATACTTAATATTCTTATAGTTTCAAACTATTTTGACATGGGTTGCAAAAGCTTTCACTCCACTTTATAGATTGTAATTTTATTTTTAATATGATAGTAAATGTAATTAAATTAATGTTAGCATTTAATATGAAAATATGACTTCATTTTTTTCAATATGCAGTAAAAAGTAGTATATAATCTTAGCCTAAATTACTTATTTAGTCCTTAAAAAATTATAATTATCTCAATATAATTTTTAAAAAATTAAGTGATTTAATTTAATCCTTGAAAAATTAGCTTTTGGTCTTTCTCACCAAATATATCATTACCAATATTTTCAAAACCGAACCGGTCATTGAACCGGTGAAGCTACCAGTTCAAGGTTCTATGGTGGACCATGGTCAAACCGTGGCTGAACCCATGGTAATTAAAAAATATTAAAAATATGCATAATTTAAAATATTAAAAATATTTATAATTTAAAATATTTAATATAATTGATAATTCATAACAATAAGTGAAGAAAATAAAAAAAATTAATCCATAATTGATAATTCATTACAACTCATAATGTCCACAATTTCAAACTAAGCCTTAGTTGTGAAAATAGTCTTGTAAAAGAGTGAATAAGTCCCACATTGTTTAGAATAAGGAGTTGAAAAAGCTTTGTATACTAATATATGTTAATGAACTTATAAAAGGTTAAGAGAAGTGTTGGACTCACGCGCTCACAATTTTGAGCCAATGCAGTAGTGCAAATCGTCTAATTTCCCCCTTGCGCGTGTGATAAAGAAGACTGGGCTTATTTTTTTTCTTTTACTCTATTCTTTTTTTTTTAATTTTCTTATCTGGACAACAACATATTTGCTAGTTGCAAAATTGGAGCACCATGCTTTTTTTTTTTGCCTACTTCCTAAGCAACCAAAAAAAATAAAATAATAACCCACAAAAAAAAAGTCCAGACCAATTCTGTCCGGTTTGCCCAATTTAGTATCGGCTCGGCCGATTCGCTATCGCTTTGACCAGTGCCGGTTTAAAGGCAGAACCGAACTGGTGCCCCCACCAATTCCCAGTCAGACCGACCGGTCCATCCCGGTTCTGTAAACTATGATCATTACTAAACTTCAATTTTGTTGTTGTCCAAAGTCACTTTAACAAATGATGCAATAAAATTAAAATAAATATAATCTTTCAAACACTAAATTAAGACATTTAATCTTTTAGACACCAAATTAAGATATTTGTAATTATTAATTAACCATATAATTTATTTACTCATAATTTTATCTTCGAGAGAAACACGCATTGTACAAAATGTTAATTTTAACGACAAAAAATAAATTAGAGACGGGTTGGCTAAGTGTAATATTTAAAAATACAAGGGTCAAATTGTAAATTTGTGAAATCTCATGGGAGGTCAGTGTAATTTACACAAATAGTTTGTCTTCTTCCCAGAGAAAGAGTGACTTCGCCGTATGTCTTAAATTATACCTTTCAAACAAAAAAAAAAATGTTTACAACACCATAAACTTTGTCATCTTCTTCCCAAAGTTCTTTCTGAACACAGAATCTCTGCATCATGGGGAGTGAAAGCAGATTACTGGAGATGACAGGAAGCAACAAAATGGATTCAGCAGAGAAGAGACTCAACGAGCTTGGCTACAAGCAAGAACTCAGAAGAGAAATGGTTAGCTAAATCTTCATCTTCCTCTCATTCTCCTATCTCTGAGTCCATGGCTTTCTCTGAAATGAACAATTCTCAGTTTGGTTCTTTCACATATATATATATATATATATATATATATATGTATTGTATGAGTGCAGACTATGTTCAAGACTCTGGCTATATCCTTCTCGACGATGACCCTCTTCACTGGAATCACTCCTCTGTATGGTTCGAGCCTGCAATATGCAGGCCCTGCAACACTTGTTTGGGGATGGATTGTTGTTTCCTTCTTCACTTGGTTCGTTGGAATCGCCATGGCTGAGATCTGTTCGTCTTTTCCGGTTTGTGCCTTCTCTTAAAATTCATCTCTGTTATGACTTGGAATCTTCTGTTCCTTCTCTCTCAAACTGCTTCGGATATTGAATTGATAGTTTAGTCTGGTTTTCCGGAGGTCGACTTGTGATCGATGCTCATAAGTTGACTTCTGCAAAAGGAACATAGTCTGGTTTAGTCTGGTTTGTGCCCTAAGAGCTTGTTTGGTTTGAGTATTTTCTGCTTTCATTTTTATTGAAAACAGAAAATAGACTTGAAAATACGTTTGGTTGAGTTAACTGAAAACGTTTTCTTGAAAATATTTCTTAAAATATACCTAAATCTGAAAACACCAAAAAGATATTTTCAGTGTTTCAAAAAATAAATTTCAGGAAATGAAAACTGAAAATGAAAACAAGAAATGTTTTCATAAACCAAACAGACCCTTACATGTTTACACATCAGTTCCAGCGCATCATCAGTTTTTGTTTGTTCATCCTTATAATTTAGAAGGTAAAAATAGTATTTTGGTTCTCTAGGTTTATTTTAGGTTTTATTTTCTTTATTACACAAGTTTTATTTTAATCATGTGTTCCTAAGTTTTATTATTATGGTCTTTTTGCCACTGAAATTGTTGGTCTTTGTAATGAACCTGACACGTTGTCTTTCAAAAGTTGATATAGTCAATTTATATGGTTACTGACTAGATATTAATGCTCTCTATATATTTTTCAAAATTTTCAAAATATCTTTATCTTTCATTCTTTTTTTTTTTTGCGTCTTCTTTTCTTGGTTTTTCCTTAGTATTGTGGACATTTTAAAAATTACACATGAGACACTAAAATTCAGTCAACAACCATGTAGACCAATCATGTTAATATTTGAAGAATAACGTGTTAATTTCGTTATATAAATTAACAATTCTAACATAAAAGAATCAGAATAGTAAGACTTTGAAACATAAAGGACCAAAATAAAATTTTTAAAATACAGAAGATCAAAATAAAACTTGAAATAAACACAAAAGATTAAAATGTAATTTTGCCCTTAAATTAAAAAATTTTAATTTAGACCTTATTATAAAACTTTCTTCCTATGTGATGCAAGCCACATCACTAAATTTTTTTTCAAAAAATACTAAATAAAAGTTTAACAATAAAGACCAAATTTAAAAATATTTAAAACTAAAAGGATCCAATGAGGGACTCAATTAAAAATTAAATAAAACTGTAGGGGCTGGAAGACCAAACTTAGTCAAGGAATACATTAAATTCCTGATTAGGCTAAGCCAAGTTCATGTTCATTCATTAAAAATACCTTCTTCTTTTTTCATTTTTTTACTTATGTTGAATCTACTTAACTATCTCTATTCACATAACTAATTTTGTTTTTTGGACAAATTCACATAACTAATTACATTCACGTTCATTGCGATGACAACATAGACAACGGGTTCTCTGTATTTCTGGGCTGCTCATCTAGCTGGGCCCATTTGGGGCCCATTTGCTTCATGGTGTTGTGCTTGGCTTGAGACCATAGGCCTTGTTGCTGGAATAGGAACTCAGGTAACCTACTGACCTTTACATATATATATATATAGGCAAAAGAATTTTTTTTAATGTCTTTAACATTTGCATCAAATTTTAATTTTATTCATAATATTTTTTTTTTGTATTAGTTATATCTTACATATTTTATTTTTGTTTTTTAAATATATCATTTTTACTAATCGTCCAGTCAGTATTTTTTATTAGTAGAATAGACGATATTAGTAAAAAGGGTATGTATGAAACAAAAATGAAATATATAGGACATAACTAATACAAAAAAAATGTTAGGGATGAAATTAAAACTTAATTTTAAAGTTAAAGATGTAAAAAGTATTTTTACCATATATATATATATATATATATAGGTGTTTTGGTGAAATTTGCAGGCAATAGTATTAGAGATAATGTTGATCTAAAGTTGTAAATATGGCTGAGAAGGCATATGCAGGATCACAAACATTGCAGAGTATAATCCTACTGTGCACAGGAACAAATAAAGGAGGAGGCTACTTTGCTCCAAAATGGTTATTCTTATGCATGTACATTGCCCTCACTCTTATATGGGCAGCACTCAACACTTTTGCTTTGGAAGTCATTGCCTTCATTGATGTTATTTCAATATGGTGGCAGGTACTTTACTTTTTTTTTTTTTCATCATCAAGTTTGTAGCCCAACCTCTGAACAATTTAATTTTTCTCAATTTAAAGATTTTTCAGTTTTTCTTTCAATTTTAAAACTCAATTATAGGCTTTTTCTAAGCTTTCGGTTTTATGCAACATAACAACTTATATGCTGATTTTGTCATCTTTAAACCTTTATATTATTACTAGCCTATCTAGGTTAAAGAAGCTAAATGAGCAAAAAATTGCATCTAACCTATTTATCTTAAGGGATTTTTTTTGTTGCAAAAACATTGAAAAATGACAAATAAGACATTGTTTTTGTCACTTGGGATTATAGGCTGGGTGTATTTTTTTTTTTTTTATTGATTTAGAATTTTGGAAGAAAGAAAGTCAATGAATGAGTTATATTGCACAAAAGAATTTAAGAGAGTTCATTGTTGACTTTTAAAGTTAAAAAGACAAATTAAATTGAGAGGGATTCTTTGCATTTTGGCCTATGTAATCTAAAGAGTTACATTGTGCCTTATATATAGACACAAATATACTAACACTAATTGGTTCAAATGATTCGAGTCTGACATTTGTTTCCCTTAAGCAAAGTTTCGAGTTAAAGTCTTATGAATAAAGAAAATTAATATTGAAAAAATTTTACACTTTTATGATTCAACGCAACTCAAATTAGATTAGTCAATGTCTAATGAATTTTTAAATACTACAATGGTTAAAAAAAAATAGACACAAACATAACTAATTTTTGGAGGTGTGGCAGGTTATTGGTGGAACAGTGATAGTGATAATGCTACCTCTGGTAGCACAAACTACAAAATCTGCTTCTTATGTGTTCACACACTTAGAAATGGGCTCAGAATCAACAGGAATATCAAGCAAACCCTATGCAGTGATTCTATCATTCCTTGTGAGTCAGTATTCTCTGTATGGTTATGATGCAGCAGCACATCTAACTGAAGAAACCAAAGGGGCAGACAAGAATGGACCCATTGCAATTCTGGGAAGCATTGGGATCATTTCTGTGTTTGGATGGGCTTACATCTTGGCTCTCACATTCAGCATTCAGGTAAATAATTCATAAATTCATCAAACTTTAATTGAACCAATGTTGAGCATCCTATAATGCTTTGTAGAATCAGTTGTTTGATTACTAGCTATAATCCAAGTGTTTAGTGCTGTGGTAGAAGAATGCATGATGTTTAAGATGTTATATTTGTTATGAGAATTGAAAGTTATCATGAAAAGGATCTAATTGGTATATATTATTAAGCCAACAGTTTTTATTCCTGAAGTTTGAGGTCAGTTTTTATTTTGTTCCACATTTTTTGTGTTAATGTTTTCCCGCATGATCTTTTTTATCAATTCCGTTTTATATGTTCATTAAAATTTTTAGTTACTTCCTATAATTGCTAACCTAATTCAAATTGTTAACGAAATTAGTTGATAAGTTGAACATGTAACATTAAATGGTACAGAGATAGATATTATAAATCAACGTGGGTACTTGGCCTAAATTTCTCACCTAATAATAATGACCTCCAAAGAAGGAAAGGATGGTTAGGGTTAGTGAGTACAAAACAATGTCATTTTGTGTTTACTAGACGAGATATTACATTCAATATCTATGTTTGTATTATTTAATAGCCGCATGTTCAACAAATTAGTTAATTTTGATTATAATTTGCAAGATATTAACAGTAAAGATAACAACATTGAAAATGTTTATAAAGTAAAACATATAATATGAAGCTGAAGTGATGCTAAATTTAAGAAATAAAAGAGGTACTTTTTGCCAATCATTAAAGTTAACAAAATTAAACTATTGTAATCAAGATCGAAATATTGATCATAAGATCGTTGAAGATCACGATCTTATAGAGGTCTTACTTGAAAGATCACAAGCAATATCGAAATTGTATCAAGATTGCATATGATCGATTAAGATTGTATGATCACAGTTCTAACTACATTTAATCCTTCTTTTTATTTTTAAAGCCAAAAGCCAAAAACAAGCATTTATTTTCATATGATTAAGGTCTTATTCAGTAGTTCTTATGTATATATATTTCAATGATTTGTTTAATGTATGAAATTTATATTTTGATCACTTTTAGTTGTAGTTATGTATAATATTTTGTCACTTTTGCAATATATGACATGTTTTATGAATGTATATTAACATTTAGATAAATTTGTATTCATCTAAGAACTTTAGTCAATTATATAATTTTTTATATATATTTATAAAAAAATTCAGAAGATCTTACGATCCTCGATTTGATATTGCAATTCAATCTATCTTATGCATTTCTCGATTATGTATAAAATTTCGATCTTAATTGTCATGACTAAAACTTCAACAAGAGGCATTAATTCTGGATATGATTATAGCAAACACAATCATCTTAGATGTTCCCTTAAATTTGGATCCAAATGAAAATGGTAAGCTTGAATTTGATTGAATGTGTTCAGGATTTTGGGTACCTGTATGATTCAACCAATGAGACAGCAGGAGCATTTGTGCCAGCTCAAATTCTCTATGATGCATTCCATGGAAGATATGGCAATTCTGTGGGAGCCATCATTCTACTATTTGTCATTTGGGGTTCTTTTTTCTTTGGTGGACTTTCAATCACTACCAGTGCTGCTAGAGTGGTATGTAGTATCTACTCTCACTATTCTTTCATATTTCTTGAGATTTCAAGTTTCCACAATCAATATAGAATAGAATAGTGAATTAAACTCACCTTTTATTATTGAGATTTGCCTAAATTATGTTTGACATCCTTTTACTTTTAAATAGTACATTTGGCTCCCCTAGCTTCCCTTCCAATTTACATTTAGTCAAATCAATTAATGTTCTAGACAATATAAGATTGTAATTTTTTTAACATGACAACATATGCTATTGTAAGTTTAACAAGCGACAAGCTAGAAACGAGTTGAAGGTTAAAATTGAAGATCAAATTGTTTCACAAGTGCCAAAATTTAGATATCTAGGATCAGTTATACAAGATGACGGTGAAATTATTGGAGATGTGACACATAGGATACAAGCTGGGTGGTTGAAGTGGAGAATGGCATTTGGAGTTGTGTGTAATCGAAAAGTACCTGATAAGCTCAAAGGAAAGTTTTATCGTACTGTTATAAAACCTGTAATTTTATATGGGAGTGAATGTTGGGGCGATAAAAAGACAACAAAAACAAAAAATTGGGGTAGAGTAGATGAGGATGTTGCGATGGATGTGTGGTCATATAAGAAGAGATAGGATTCGCAATGATCATATACAAAGTGGAGTTGGAGTGGCACCTATTGAGGAAAAAATGGTTGAACATCGTTTAAGGTGGTTTGGGCATGTTTAAAGAAGACCGTTGGAAGCCTTAGTAAGGAAAATTGAGCAGATGGTTTGGAGTCATATGAAAAAAGGTCGAGGAAGACTAAGAAAAACACTTAGAGAAGTTATTGAATTAGATCTTCTGGTAAACGAGATACCTAAAGAGTTGGTCATTGATAGAGCTAAATGGCGTCGTGCGATCTATCTAGTCGACTCTATCTAGTGGGATAAGGCTTTGTTGTTGTTGTTGTTGACAACATACGCAATTGAACTATAATGTTAATATCTAATACGAAAAAGTATGGTTTTTTTTAATATGAGTAAAAAATATTAAGTACTTTTATTATTGAAAGAAATATATGTTGTGCAAAAAGCTAATTTCGATAGCAAAAAAGAAAATTAGAGAGGAGCCGATTGTAATATTTAAAATTAGAGAGAATATTAATTAGATGAAATTTAATCAGACATTAAGAGAGGTTATCGTAATTTGAGTAAATTACTTATTTGATCCTCAAAAATACAGTTGTCTCAATTTAATGCTTCAAAATATCAAATATCTCAATTTAGTTTTATGAAAAATAGTGTTTAAATCAATTTGGTTTCTTTGTTTGTCAAAATGACTTTTGGCAATAAAAAAATTGAGATTTAGCAATTGTATACATTGTGTAGTAATGAAAAGGACTAAAGTGAAACGAATGTAATATTTCAATGACTAAATTGAAACAATTGTAATTTTTAAGTAACCAAATCAATAATTTACTCATGTGATTTATTCATCAATATAATTGCTAAAGTTATGTTGAAAACTTGTTCAGGTGTATGCTCTATCAAAAGACAAGGGTGTTCCCTTATAAAAGATAGTGGTTAAATTAATTTAGTCTCTTTGTTTGTCAAAATGATTTTTGGTAACAAAAAAATCGAGATTTAGCAATAGTATATATTGTGTAGTAACAAAAATAATTGAATTGAAACAAATGTAATATTTTAATAATTAAATTGAGACAATTGTAATTTTGAAATAACAAAATTAATAATTTACTCATGTGATTTATCCATCAATATAATTGCTAAAGTTATGTTGAAAACTTGTTCAGGTGTATGCTCTATCAAGAGACAAGGGTGTTCCCTTTTCATTCCTATGGAGAAAACTGCACCCAAAGCACAAAGTGCCTTCAAATGCAGTGTGGCTGTGTGCAGCAATCTGCATTCTTCTGGGCATTCCAATCCTGAAACTGAATGTGGTGTTCACTGCCATAACTTCAATCTGCACAATTGGTTGGGTTGGAGGGTATGCAGTGCCAATATTCTCAAGGATGGTGATGGCTGAGAAGGACTTCAAGCCTGGGCCTTTTTACTTGGGAAGAGCAAGCAGGCCAGTGTGCCTTGTGGCATTTCTGTGGATTTGTTACACTTGTTGTGTCTTCCTCTTGCCCACTCTCTACCCTGTCACTTGGGATACTTTCAACTATGCACCAGTGGCTTTGGGGGTGTGTTTGGGTCTGATTTTGGTTTGGTGGATGGTGGATGCAAGGAAATGGTTCAAGGGACCTCTTAGGAATATTGATGTTCAAAATGGTAAGGTGTGATTGTTTCGAATATGTCTAAAGGATATATAGGTGATGGAATATTCTTTGAGGTTTTGTTGTGGAGAGCTCGAGTTTTTCAAACGAGCTTTAATTGATCCTTTTACATTAAAAAAATATAAATGTTTATTAGATTAATTATCACATGCAGTAATTGACCTATTGCAAAAAAATTAACTATAACTCGAGCCTTAAAAGCTTAACTCTCCATAACATATAAAACTTTATTCTTTTTTATGTAGTCTTCTTTAAACCCCCCCCCCCCCTTCCTCTCCTTTTCTCCTCATGCTTGTTTCTTTGAAAACTTCAGTCATTCTGGTTAGAAAGGGCAGCAAAATGTTTTGTTATGCAGTTCTATTGCTTATTTGTAGTACTATCAAGAGACATTATTAGGTCAAATGGATGTCTAACTAACATAAAAAGATAAATAGATAAAGTTAGTTATGAATAAATAATATTTTTTAAAAAATTAAAAATTTAGTTGAAAACTCATAAAATAGAGTAAACTACTTATTTGAACCTTAAAAAATAATAGTTATTTCAATTTAGTCCTTAAATTAAGTGTTTTTAGTCTCTAAAAAATTGTCTTTGTCTCATTTTAGATCCCATATTAGTCAAAAAAAAATATTGGCAACAAAAAGAAATTTAAGATTTACTAATAATAAATTTTGTAATTTAACAATAAAAAAGACTAAATTAAAACAAATGTAACATTTCAATAACTAAATTAAGACATTTGATCTTTATAAGACTAAATTGAAATAATTGTAATATGTCAGAGATTAAATCATTAATTTACTCATAAAAATATAATAAATAAATGCTTTTTATAACTCAATATTATATGATTAAAAATTTTAAACGGGTATTGAAAAATTTGATAAGAAATATGAAAAGAAGTTTACCTCAGTCAAAATCTTAATGCGACGAGTTATAAATTAAAAGCTTTATTTTGCAGACCGAGCAGTTCCAAAAAACATACGTGGCCACAAAGCACTAAGCTAATGCATACCAAATTACAAACTAAGGAATTACTTCCCCATCCAGAGAACGAGTAAAGGGATGAGTAAGTCTCTGCACTTTTGCTTTCAATTCCCTCACTTCTCTCAATTCCTCCACCCATACACTGTAAGTCGAGTTCTTGGCCAGAACGTCCATGGACACTGCTTTATTTTCTATGAGTTCCATTGCATACTTTTCAAATTTCTCTATGTTGTGCCACAAGAGAGCTTGTTTATTTGTGTCACTCTCAGTCCTAAAAATACTCAACCAGTCCCTTGCTTCTTCCACTCTTGCCCAAAAGCAAGAATCTTGGGTCAAACTTGCAAATTTGCTCCTCTCTTTGCGTTCTTCCAAAGTAGCTTCTTTTTCCCTCCACCACCTATCAAAAATCTTATACCTTCTCTCTCTACCATGTTCTATGTAATGTCCTTTGCCTCTGTGCTTTCCTTTTCCGTAATACTCTGCAATGTCTAATGGCTCAACCAAGAGCTTGTAGAAGTGTGAAGCGTTGACCCATTTTGCTCGCCTTTCAAAATCACGAGGCAGTTCATCGTTCTCCAACATGTCAATAACGTTGTTCCAGAACCTGGCTAGTTTGTAACGGTTCATGTTGACCCTCATGTCCCTTCTGGAGCCCCTACGTTTGAAGGAGTCGTAGTACCCCAGTTCCTCGTCTGACTTGTCACACCATGCTTTGTACCACTCTATTTCAGCCCTGTAGGGTACAAACTTGGATAATGTAACTGCTAAGTTTGCAGCATTCTGAGTTGGCATACGGCCCTTTCTCCTTGCCATCCTCAGGCATTCTTTGTACGGTATGGCAGCCGAATCCTGCACGTGACATGAAAAATAATTTATGTTTACAGTCAGCTTCTTCCAGTGAACACTGCAATTAGTATTTTGCTAATATTAGTAAAAGATTAATGATGTGAGGAGCTCAAATTCTAAAGAGTTGGATCACCCGTTAAATCTATTAAAAGTTTAACTTTTTAAAAGGTTAAATTTTTCAAAATCTGTGTAAAGTTCATTTTTATTACTGTGCGCACAGATTTCAATCCAATAATAAAAAAAGTTCAACCAAATTCACCCACCTAAAATGCCCCATACATGAATCCCCATGTATTTCCACAAAGATAGAGCTTTCAATATCATTACCCTTAATGAAATGACACCAGAGCAAGGACACTTAACACCTACGGAATCTAAGTATCGATGTATAGTTTCAAATGTAACATTGACACAACTTTTTTATAAAGTATCTGCTGTCCTTTTTTTGTGTGCAACAGAGAAAAGGTTGGTGTTTGTGTCAGTTCCAGAAAAAGAAAGACATAATGTGTCTAAGAGCCACTGAAGTGATAAGTCTATATACACTGAATCTTTTTCTCTCCAAAATTAACATGCTTTATTTCTTATATTCAGAAAATTCAAATTGACGTATACCTGGATTGCTATTCCTGACGACTGTAGGGCCAATTCAAGCCCTGCTTCATAGCTTGAGTCAGGAATGTTCCCCTGCATGAAGTTTCTCTGTTTCAATAATTGCAGAGACAATTTATTTACATAATCTCCATAATTTAAATGGTCCTCAAGACTGCATGCTGGAGAACTTGTCGTCAACATCAAATGCATCATCTTTATAACTGTGGCTGCCCTATCCACACAAACTGCTCCTTCATCAGAAACAAAAAAGTAGTTCCCAAATGGGTGAAAGAAAACTGGCATAGACCCTTCAACATCTTGTGTTGCAGCATAATCCAAGTAAACCATTATAAATGTGAAAATATCAGCTTTCACTTTGTCAGAGATTTGAACAGCAAGCTTCCCAAAGTCTGGAAAAGTCATGGACAGAGGGGTTATAGGAGCAAAGAGTAGCCTAGGCATAATGTCATGCTTTGAGACCACGTGACAAAAGTTGCCACCCCATCTTTCTCTGAGAATGGCTCTGGAAAGAGACTCGTTTCCCAGTAATGGTGAGCCAAAGGTGATGCATAAAACTGACATAGAGGACGAGGAGATGGATTGGAGGTAAGATAAAAGCCAAAGAGTACAAAGAGAGGCTGTGGCTCCTCCAAGAGAGTGCCCTGTGATGACAATTGACTTGATATTGGGATTTTCCATTATTGCTATCATCTGAATAGGAACATTTCAACAGTAAGTTAGGAACATGAATCCAGAGAAGCAGATTCAAGAACAGTCCAGGAAAAAAAATTTCTAAAATTTCTAAATTGATAATTTCTTAGAACTCCTTGAAATTAAATCTGTATAAAATAATTTTTTAACTATCATACACAATTTTGATTTAATTCAGAGTTATACTAGAACTCTCTTCTGGTCAAAAGGTCCCTCGCTCCCAAAATTGACTTAGCGAAGAACCTTATACTTTGTATATGCACGACTTTGGTCTCAATTATTGGAGTCTTGCTCCCGAAACATTGAACAAAGAAGAAACTTGTAAAGTAGACCAAACAGGTCACTGCCCCCAACTTTGACAAAATAAATCAAATCACTGTACTGTGATGATTAAGTCTAAATAATCGGCATTTTTATGATAAATTGGAATTAACCTTACAAATCACCGATTCACCTTTCGGATAAAAATGTTCCCGCGTGAATCACGTCTCAAAAATATCATTTCGAATCAGACTATATTTAAGAATAAATGTTGTATCCCTTGAAATCATAATTTTTCAAACACGTTGGCCAATTGGGCCTTCGGAAAATACAATATAACAATAATTTGATGATGAAGAACGGATGCTTTAATTTCTATTTCATTGACCGTGAAAAGTTGAAAAATCGATGCCGGTCTTTTGTTTATAGCATTATCTGTTAGATTAATGCACGCAAAGCCAAATATAAAGTCTACCCTTTCAAATTGGAACCTAGACTTTTTCGTGAAATGTGTAGTAAGTTTTAGGCACTAATCAAGGTGGTATGGTTCGTAGCCCTTTCATGAATATGATATCTTCAGGTTTGGACCAATTTCAGAGACCAGAATGGGAATAGGTCCCATCACACATGGCAAAGATCTACTTTGCTTATTGTACCTTTAACAAGATCCCACCGCTGCACTACAAACAAACACGTAAAGCAACTTTTGGGTTAAAATCCAAACCTTCAATTCAAAGTCGTTCTTCTTCACAAACTTGGTTGATAAAATGGCATAGAAGGACAGTTGTGAAAGCAACACTTCCAATATTATGTTTGGTCAATTCGGAGTTGCAGAACTTCTACGGTTCTTTAAAATATTTATAGATGAAGGGGTGTTATTGCAGCATATATAAATGGCAATTTGAAGGGATGTAATCAGTATAAGGCCAAAAAAGAAAGGACATAAAGTCAGTCGGCTGATTTTGATGACATCAGTGGCCCAATTTGATTACCCCTAAATTATGAATCTGACTAAAGACCAATTCTTAGGTTGTAGAAGTATGGTGATAAGGTTCGATGATAATGATAATTGTCAGGTACAACATTTTTTTTTGTAGTTCCATGGGATATGATTAATCCTTCATTAAAAAAATGTATATTATATTTTCATTAAAAAAAAAACTTGATAGTAAATATTTAAAACATTTTTATCAGAATTTAGTCTATTCGTTTTTTTGGTTGGAAATTCGAATATTCTTCTGCTTTCTCGACTGATTTCTTACTTGATTCTCTTTATCGCTTACGCTAACACACAAAACACGCACACCGAGAAATTTGTGAAAGTACGAGGCAACAGGTGGAAGTAGTTTTCAATTGTTGGTTTAAACTTTTTCTTTTCGTCTTCATTTTGGATTTTACATTTAATTTTTGTTACTTATCGTAATCTTGGCTGTTTCTATATCACTCATCGTAATTAGCAGCCTAGCACTAAGATACAGAGTTACCACAGTCCACTAAATTTGTCACGTAAGCACCCAAAAAGACAACCAAAATTGCTCTATCGCTCAGCAACCCCAACATACACATCAAGCCAAAATGCATAAATTCATATAAGAAAGTAAAATGAGAGTCTAGATGACTAGATTAAAAGAATGAAATGAAGGATGTATTTTGTCTATTTTTTTTCTTTCACCGTAATTGCTCATTTTATAATGAGCACTCATGATTTACAAATTAAATTATTCATTTAATATCTAATTAAGAGAAAATCCAAATTCATGTGATAGAAGAGTAGACAATTAAATATCTTTCTATCAAAAGGACACTTCAATTTGAGCCTCTAAACTCACAATACTCGGTCTAATATTACTTGAGTTACAAGTTCAATAATTTATTACCACAATTATTTTTAAAATATAATAAAATTATTATAATTTATTTTTATATTAAAAAAAATTTAAAAATCACCTTAAAAAATTGATATATCCTTTAGTGTATGTTAAATTATAAGTGTGTACATAAATATTTCGCACATATTCACCAAAAAAAGATTTCTATATTTCACACACATTATATGAAGGTTTACTACTCAATGTCTGAACACATTATAATTTTTTAAGAAAATAAGTAACCTGGGAAATTGAGATTATTCAAATTATTGATTCCAAAATAGAATTGAATGGCGCACACACACCTGGCTTTGGATCGACTTGAATATGGACAAAAGGAGATTCAGCATTCCCGCGTGCACCATCACGGCCTCCTCGCCTTCCTTCTTCCGGTGCGACGAAAACAACTGAAGGCCGTCGATGCTATCTAGTGGCACCACGAGTCCCCAGTTCGGGTCCGACACCCTGGCCATTTGGCTGCCGGAGAAAGCAACGTACGCGACGCCGGCGATTTGCTCCGTCAGGAATCTCTCCGGCGCGGCGGCGTTGACCGAGCTGCACAGCCTCCATGACTCCTGCAACAATGGCGTCGAGGCCAGGAACGTCGCGAGCATCTCGCTCGTCTCAAATCTGGCGTAATCAATTCAAAAATATGCAAATTAAAATCAGCTTCAATTTGTTGCGAGAAATTTCGTAGTAATTGAGTAAGAAGAAGTCATAAGAGGAGAGTGAGAAATTACGGTGAAGGTTTGACGACGTCCATGGAATAGTCGCTTCTTTCTTGGAATCTTCCGGTTGAGTCTTCGGGAGAGAAAGAGGGTGAGGGAGAATAAGTTTTGAATGAAATGAGAAATTGAAAACTCTCAAAAGTAATCTTTGAATACAAACAAACAGGTGTATGACTTTTTATTTTCTTTTTTATAGTTAGTTCACTCAATTTTTTAAAATTATAATCCATATAATTTAAAATTTTGTTATTGATTAATTATAATTTTATAAGTTCTTAATTTAATTCTTATTACTATTTTTTGTTTATGTTTTATTATCTTTTGCTAACGTTGTTAATCGTATATTGATGGTATAAAATGTTAATATATAGGAAAAAAATATACTTTACTTCTATAAAGTTTGTTTTATGATTAAAAAATTTTTATAAAATTTAAAATTAAGTAAAAGACTCTTATAAACTTTCATATTATACCAAAAATTAAATGTCTGTTAGTTGACAATTAGTCAACTGACAATCAATATTGATATATATATTAAAACGTCACGTTATATGTCACATCAGTCATCTTCCACTCAATCACCATATTCAATATAATTGTGACATTTGACATATACTTAGCTTTGAAGAAAAATCAAAGTAAAGTATGCACAAAAAGTTTTGAACTTGGGCTTAAATAAAAAAGGGAAGAGCTCTCCATTGTCTGGCCACTAATATACATTCAACATATATTTATAAAATTTAATATATATATATATATATATATATATATATATAAACTTCTGTTATTATATTCAAAATTTGAAACAATATACTCCAATTATTATATCTTATAAAAAAATAAATCTTATAATAAAAAAATATGTTATTATTTTACATAACTCATTTTAAATTATATAAAATTTTAATAAATAATCTTATAATATAAATTTAATTATTATTTATATTTAATGAAAATAAAATTTATATTAAAAAATAATTATAAAAAATACTATGCATATTAAAATTATTTTTTATATAAGATTTGAAAATTATATTTTTTAATAATAATTATTTTTTAATATAATTTAAAATGATTTGACATTATAATATAAAATTTTAATATAAGATTTGATATTATTAAATTTAATTATTACTAAAAATTATAATTATTTTACTTAATAAAAATAAAATTTATATTATAAGATTTGTTATTAAATTTTATTAATTTTTATATAATTTAAAATGAGTTATGTAAAATGATAGTATATTTTTTTATTATAAGATTTGTTATTGTTTTATAAGATATAATAATTGGTATATATTGTTTTGAATTTTGAATATAATAACATAGTTATATATATATATATTAAATTTTACAAATATATGTTGAATGTGCATTAGTAGCTAGATATATATTAAATTTTACAAATATATGTTGAATGTGCATTAGTAGCTAGATGGTGGAGAGCTATTCTTTTTTTTTATTGAAGGCCAAGTTTGAATCTTATTGTACATGCTCTACTTTGATTTTTCTTCAAAGCTAAACATATATCATGTGTCGCAATTTTATTTGATACAGTAATTGAGTGGAACAGGCCTGATGTGGCACATGAATCATCTGTTGATATAACATTTCATTGTCCATGTCAATATTGATCGTCAGTTGATTAATAGTCAGTTAATTGACAGATAGTTTTTGGCATAATATGAAAGTTCATACGAGTCTTTTACTTAGTTTAAAATTTTATAAGAATTTTTTGCATATAGAGTAAATTTCATAAAGGTAAAGTGCATTTTTCCCTAATACATATAACAAGAATGAGATGAAGTACATAATTATCTAATTTATATTAAGTAATATGAATAAATTTTTTAGTTTATGGAGCACAACAAGTAAAGTTCTCTCTAAATTTGTATTTCTAAGAATTGAATTTTTATTATTTTTAAGATTCAAATTGGGACTACCATTGTTGAACATGTTAGTTTAAATTATATATATTTCGAATTTCAGGATAATATAAAATATTTAAAATTGGAAGGATTTAATTACAATTTTTAAACTAAAATGACCCAACTAAAAATTGATTAAAACTATATAACTAGAAGAATAATTTAACTTATTTTCTAATTTTTCTATTTAATTCAGTATTAAGAGAATCGGATCGAACCAATCAGTTCAACTAGTTTAATCAATTCTTTTTTTTTATGAATTTTTAAATTTTTATTAAATATTATTATGTATTTTTAAAAAAACTCACAAACTTTAAGTCATTAGAAAAAATTTAGAATAATTATTATATATATATATGTGTGTGTGTGTGTGTGTATGTGTTATTAACAAGCCTATCATATTTATATATATATATATTATATTAATATTTCAATATTTTAATATATAAATTATATATTTTAAATATTATATTATTAATTTTTAAATTGATATCTCAATTAATTTAATAATTAGTCTAATTTTGTGGCCCTTAGTTTAACTCGGAACAAAAATAAATAAAGCAAAGCATTAAAGAGTGGGTTAATGAAAATCCGCGGGCGAAGATAGTGGAGATTTGTAGAAATTAAGGTCCCCATTCCACTAAAGCACACTTATTAAGAGTCATCGTTGTTATCATACCAATTTCTGTTTTTTCTGAGGTTTTTGATGAGAGAGAGAGAGAGAGAGAGAGAGAGAGAGAGAGAGAGAGAGAGAAGCACTTGAAAAGCGCGTGAAAGAGCGTGTGGGTCGTATCTGTGACTATTGTACACCAACAAATTTATTCAAAAAAGAAAAGTAAGACTGATAAATCAACATAATTGAAACGCGCTTGCGTTTTGTTTGGGTTTTGCCGCCACTGCAGTCAGCACAAGGATGCATACTTAAAATCTGTTGAAAATATTTTTTATTTTTATTTTTAATTTTTATTTTTTAAAATATATTTTTTAAAACACTGAAAATATTTTTTTTGTGTTTTCAGATTTAGGCTTATTTTAATAAATATTTTTAAAAAAATATTTTCAGTTAACTCAACCAAACGCATTTTTAAGTTTATTTTCTGTTTTCAGTGAAAATAAAAATAGAAAATGTCCAAACCAAACAGACCCTTAGGATTCGATCTTTCTTTTATAAAGATAATTTTTATTTTAATTTAAATAATTAAATTTTAAATCTAACAGTTTAAATTTTAATTTTTTTAAAAAAATTACTAAAATTATCATTTGACATATGAATTATTAGATCTAAAATGTAACAATTTAAATAAAAACAAGTATCATATTTATTTTTATCGCACAAGCACCCAATTCAAATTCATGAATGCAACCTTGCGAACAAATTAACTACCTTTTAAGGGTTGATGTAAAATATATCTCTTTCATTATTTAATCGATCACTGTACCACTAATTTTTTGTGTAAATTATACTTTGTTCTTAAAGATACTGAGATTATGATTATTTATTTTAAAAAATAGACAATTTTTGAGAAGTCTAAATGTGATTAAAAAAATAACTTTCAGTGATAATATGTTAATTTTTTATTAAAAATGTAAACCAATAAAAATTATAAATTTAATTTAAGCTAAATTACACTCCCCTCTCTTATAAATTTTCAAAATTACACATCTCTCCCGTTTATTTTCTAAGTATGTACTCTCTTCTCTTGAAAGTTGGAACTGTGAAATTGTTACATTTAGTTCAATTTATTATTTTGTTGCGGTCTTTTTTTTTTCTAAATTTACTAACCTAATAAAATATATTTTTTGTCTAAAATAATATTCATTAACCTAAGTATATATTAGAATTTTTTTTAAGTTATTAGAGAGGGGTGTGTACATTTTAAAAGTAAAAGGGAGCAACTGTAATCTTGAAAATTTACAAGGGATTGGACTACAGGTTACCCCCTTCGATGAACATTAAGAAAATAATTATTAAAACTGATAGCGAAGAAAATTTTCCTCTGCTAACACAAGATAGTAATGACTTGCATACTCTTGCTGCTATGATGTAAAACTGCTGGCAATTATTGAAGTTCACCTCCTTCTCTGAGCCCTCGTTCGCCGTTTTCATGATCCATTCACTTTAAGTTTGTACAAATATTGTGGTGAAAAAAGTTTAAGAAACTGTTAACTGAGAAAATTCCAGAGCCTAGAATGGATATGATTGATGTGGACAGATGAGCATGAAAATCAGTATCGTTGATCTTTTACTATCACCTAATTTCTTTGGTTATTGGGATTTGGGATCGATAAGCTTTATCGTCATCAAAGCAGCTAAAAGCTAAAAGAAACAAATTAAAGTACTTTTGATGCAAAGGTACTTTTTTAAGTCACAACATCTCGTGGAGCATGTGAGGAGTATGAGGATTGGAAGTGCTCGCCAGTTTCAATTGGAATTATTTGATTATTTTAACCAATTAATTTGATGAATGGAAAATCAACCTAATTATTTTACATAAAAATAAATCAAACTAAGTGTATGTTTGGCATGGCTTTTAGGCGTGTTAAACGCGTTGGTAGGGCACATGAGCATTTGCATAGAAATATTATGCGTTTAAATTTACATTTTGGGAGAGAGTTATAATTGATTTTGCTTAATTAATCGCGCTTAGGTGAAAGCACCAACAAGTCGCTTTTCTGGAGAATCGATTGTGTCTTTTTTTTTATTTATGTCACTTTTTCCTCTAATGCCCTTTGTTAGCATTTACCCCATGTTGGCATTTACTTTTGTTTACCTGAACAGAATGGCCAAGCAACTAACCTCGGCTAAGCAAGCAACCAACAATCTCAGCTTTAATTCAAACTTGAACAAGGAGTGTATACTATTTCTGCTATCCATTTTCCCTCTTGTCAGCGACTGGAACCCATCTTCTTCAAACAAGGGGTCGATCCCAACTTTTTCTGGGAGACCAAGCAACCCGACGACTATAAGTTTCCCCTTCTCCTCTGGTATGTCTTCCTTTTCGCTTCTGTCCATCTCCATTTATCATTCGTGGCATTATGTGGTGCCATATTCATCGTTATGCAATATTCATCTTCTCCTCTGTTGTGCTCTGTTTTGCCATCACCCTCTGTGTGCCTTGCCGAAGAGGGGTGATCCTCAATATTTGTGTGCCATCTGTGTTCTCCTCTGTATGTTCATGCTTCAGTGGAATTTATTCATGTTTTAACTTCATGCAAATTTCATTTCGTTCACCCTATGTTCATGCTTCTGAGCTTGTATCCTCTGTATATTCTGTGTTATCCTCTATATATTCACAATGCTGGTGTTGAAGCTTTAAATTAGTTTTAATTAGTTAATATATAATTAGATAATAATTTTGATTAGTAAAATTAGTTAATATATAATTAGTTAATAATTTTAGGTAATTAAGTAATTAGTTATTAAATAATTAGTTAATAATTGTAGCTAATATATAATTAGTTAATAACTAATTAGGTGATTAATTAATAACTCATTAGTTAATACTTTTAGTTAATATATAATTAGTTGATAATTTTAGGTAATTAATTAATTAGTTATTAAATAATTAGTTAATAATTTTGATTAATAATTTTGGTTAATACATAATTAGTTGATAATTTTAGGTAATTAATTAATTAGTTATTAAATAATTAGTTAATAATTTTAGTTAATATATAATTAGTTAATAACTAATTAATCTATGGCTTAGCCTCCACTTTGATTATTTTGTGTTTTCTGTACCTTTAATGAAATTCAATATTGGTGATGAGAACCTTGTTTCAACTTCATAACTTTTACTCTGAGACTAGTTAGTTATAGCAATTAGGTGATTAATCATTTGTGGAGAATTAGGTGATTAATCATCTATTTAATTTAAGATTTTCTAGCTATTAGAAATGAGTTGACTCTTATGTTTGTAAATGATTATTAGATATGAGTTTCCGAAACAAGCAAGTCATTGTAGAATCAACTCCAAGTGATAAGGCAAAAGCTAATTGGGATGCAAAAATAACTGAATATTTTGTTCGAGCTTGCCTAGAACAATTGTTTAAAGCAGAGCGTAATGAAACTAGTCTTACCAAAAGGGGGTAGAAAGTTGTTCTAACTAAGTTCAATAACTTTAGTGGAAGGAATTATAATAGATCCCAGTTGAAAAACAAATGGGATAGTTTAAGAAAAGACTGGCAAGCACGGTATAAATTGTTTGCACATAAAACCGGATTAGGATGGGATAATACCAAGAATACCGTTGATGCTCCCGATGAGTGGTGGGAGAAAAAACAACTAGTAGTGTCAAATGAATTAAGTTATAGAGTTTTTTTTCCCTCTAATGTATTGTGTTCTGACGACAACTTGTAAATATACAAGAAAAATCCTTAGTATGGCAAGTTTAAGCACAAGGGCCTACCATTTTCCCATGAGCTAAGGACGTAGTGGCCACTGGGGAATATGCTTGGACACCATTATCAAGGGTACTGCCTACTGGGTTTAATGATGATGATGGGTATCACCCATCTTTGGACAATATTGCTATGGATTTGGAGGAAGGTTCGGGGGATAGTGAGAAAGATCTCAGTGGTGGAGTAACCAATGAGATGAGATATATCAACTTAAATATCTCTCAAGGCACCATAAGCCAGAGAAGTGGGGATAAGAGGAAGAGGGCTAGTTATAGTGAACAAAGAAGCAAAGCTAAACTGCCTGTTGCCTATAAGATAATGAATGCAGTGAGTATCATGACAAATACATGTTGCTCACACCATGCTAACGCCCCTGGTGCTTCTATTAGTGAAGTTATAGCTGAACCTGTCAATATACCTGAAATTGCAAATAATCTAGAACTTCATACCAAATGTATTAATTTACTTATTAGTAAGAAAGCAAAGGAGGCATTTGTGGCATTGAGTAAGGCAAATGCGAACGATCAGTTAAGGAATTGGCTTCGACGTACAGCATCCAACCCAGAGAATTACCCGAAGGACTAGTTTAGTATCATGTTGGATCTATTAGTAGCTATGTGTCAAGTTGTATTTGATCATTTATGTCTTTTTATGTTGAGAAATATTCGAATTATGTTATTAGATGTAATACCCAAAGAAAAATAAAATATAAATATTTGTTTACAAACTACTGTTACTATTTCAGTATACGGTACTATTCACCTGTATAATACTATTTACGTATACGATACTGTTCATTTATACAATTGAAATGTCAAGTACTAGATGTGGTTTGGTCATAAAAGAAAACTAGGAAGAAATTCGTAGGAGAAAATGACGTTTTATGGGTGAAAATACCCTCAGGGACTAAAGTGAAAGGACTGATTTGAAAAGAAACTTAAAGGTTTAAGGTGAAAGGATAGTTTTCCCTTTAAGTTTTCAATAGTAATAACAGAAAAATTTTCGATCGTACGCGTGAGGTGCACAGTAACTGCATTATTAGAAATGTCATTTTCATGAATAGTAAATTGAATATTTTATTAGCGCATAGTGTCAAATAGTACCCTTGACTTTTGCTATAAATAGGCCCTTCCATTTCACTTCTAAACTCACACCTTCAACTTCTCTTCTTCTCTCCTTAAGTTTCTCTTACTCCAAAGCTAGGCGTCTGAGATTTTGGGCATTTCCTTTTCAGCTTAGGTAAGGATAGTATGCCCTTTCTATGTCTTTCAAATTTTAGAAGTTAATTTCTTAAGTATGCTCTGTGGTTGCGGCCTTGGCTGATCTTCCACATCAGAAAAACTGTCCTTAGCTGTTTATATGTTATTTTGATTCTCTGATTACCGAAATAGAATGTAAACTGTGAAGAATACATGTCTAGGAAAGTTCTGGCTAAGGAAAGACCTGGTTTTTAAGTGTGTCCAGTGTGACCCTCCACTCTTTCCTGGGAACTTACCTGGTGTACTCTTTTACAGATTGTATTCTCTATTTCTGGTATGAATAGTGACCGTACGTATGAATAGTGACCGTATGAACAGTAACCGTACATATGAACAGTATCTGTACGAAAACAATCCTGACATATTTTCTCTAATCTTTCATGAAAATCTCCGTAGCAGAACACCGAAATTCACCTGAGAACTCTTGTCTGTAATGACTTAGAGAAGCGATGTTCGTACGGAATCCAGGTGAGTGAAACGACCCCGTTTTAATAGAGTTTTAGCATTACTAGTGATAAAAAGTATGTCGTAGGACACTCCCAAGATTCATAGGGGGAAATTGGATTCAGAATGACGAATCTAAATGAGATAATTAATCCATAAGTATGGATAAAATGAAATAAGTATCTTATGATGATGTGAAGTTTGAATGTTTTCAAAAATGGATTAATTGTTATCTTGATATGTGGTTTATAAATCCATAATATAGTTATATACTATACCTGTTATATGGATGAATATTATATTGAGCTTCTGATTATGATATGAAATGCTATTGATTGTGATTGAGCGGGACAGTACCCCCTCTCACGGCAAGGCGGAAAACCCGGTTGACAGGGTGTCTTGACCAATGAGTGTGGAGACAACGATTCCCTCAGTAGGGATATAGCCCGGATTGGTGATAAATCCGTGAGGCGCCCTAGCTAAGAGGATGAGGTTGTGCGTCATGGCGGAAATATACATAATTGGTGAGCCAGCCTGTGTGCGCTCTCCGGGATATATTGCCATTGACGAGTACTAGTAACGTTTGTTGAATTGGATAAATTTTTATCTTCTGTCTATTGGTTGAGTATGAGCCTTTGGATATGCTTGCATGACTGGTAATGTATTTGAATTTTATTAATGCGAGGCCGATTCGCTCATTGAGTTTAAAAGCTCACATTGTTTGTACAACCTTTTTGTTCAGATCAGGTTGCCATCGAAGAATATCTGCTAGAGGAGTAGATCACTTTGTACCTTCCCGTTGTCGGGTAGACCTCTCTTCTGTTATAGATTATGTTGCTCTGTAATCGTCTAGGACATCTAGTTCAGGGGTTCGACATTTGGCTTGTATGTCAGTATAATAATGTATTTTAAATTGATAATCTATGATTTTCATATAAGAAAATTTGATATATTTATCGGAAGGCTTACAGTGATGAGAGATTCATCATTGTGCCGGTCATGTGCCCAGAAAACGGGTCGTGACAAAGTTGGTATCAGAGCAATGGTTGTTAGGTCTCCTAGTGATTACAGAGCAAGGTAACCTTAGTGGGACCTCCTCTATCGTTGTGAACCCGGGCACAACTATAGAGAGACGGCTCTACTGAAGGTCCTGTAGGATGTTTCCATTTCCTTTCCCTCCGAGACTTATAGGAATTATGTTCTCAGTTTTAGTTTTAGACAGATGTGGCCACACTTTTGAACTTAGTAAAGGAAAGGTTATTATTTGTTTTGATTCCGTTGCTGTCGGATCAAATTTTTATATGGTGGATTTTATAAGCTGAATTCATGATTGAATTTGTGTAGCTATATTATTTTAGGGTACCAGCCAATAAAAGAAACCACTCGCATTAAAAAAAAAAAACTGAAGGATTACATTGCAAAAAAGAAGAAGTTTACTCATGCATGAGTAATCTAAAAGCGAGGTGGTCTTGGATTAGGAGGGTTGTATTGTATCATCACCCCTCGACCATTCCTTGGAGCAAGGGACATAGCAATGTCGCGGAGGGTAGTGTAAATCCCATTCATACAATCAACACTTCTTTGTTGTTGATTGCAGAAGCACTGGGTAGACCAATAGAAGAACCTGTCTATTCTTGAAGTCATTTCTGCATGATTGCGTTTAGTTAACTTCTCCAGGTCTCCTATCATCTTTTTCAGATTTTTCACCTCCTGCTCTAGACAGGCGATTTTATCCTCCGAGGTATGGCCCGTGCTAGTCTTCTCAGCTTCCTCGATCTTCTTCATTTTCTTCTCCTTCTGCTTCTCTGGAGACCCCTCAAAAGGTCTTTTGCCCTTGTCTTTGCCCAGACTTAAGTTTAAGTCGAGCTCTTCTTCCTTAGCCTCTACTGTGAGATCAATGTACTTCCTTGAGGCCATGATTTGGAAAAATTTAGAAATTTTTGTAAGAGTATGAGGCGAGAGGAATACTGGGGGATTGTAGGCTCGGAGATTATTACTCTTTGTGGTGTGGTAACTGAGAACGCTGGGATGGTTTTTATAGAGAAAAATTAGTACTTAGAGACAAAGAAGATATCTTTTCACCGCACCCCTACACGATCAACCTATGGATTTCTGCAAGCTGGAAGCCAGAAGTCTGGGTAGGCGTGCACACCGATAGCGCGTTGCATTAATGCCAAAACCACGAAAGTCAGTATTCGGTGGATTTGCGGCCGATTTTACTCGGTTTTCCCATTTCTCCCGTTGGCATTTTTCGAAATTCAAAGAAGTTAATGATATAGCCATTAAAGATTGCCTTGGATGCTTTTATGATGAACTGAAATACATTTCTCCGTTTTATTGTGTTGTTCTTAATAGCCTTCAGTTGAGTATAATATACATAATTGATTGAATCATGTTGTAATTACATGTATGTATGTTATTCATGCATAATGAGTGAAGGCTACGATCAAGGAGAATATGTGATGATCCTACATATACTCATAGAGATGTGAAATCAAAATGACTTGGATAGAATAAAATGTGTAGATGATGATATATCTTCATGGTTACATATACTTACATATAATGCTTTCGTGGGCAAATGAAAGGCAGTGATTTCCTTACATCATGATAATGCTTAAGGCATGTGACCGTAAGCAGTTAACTTTGTTTTAAAATGTATATATTGATATACATATATTATGTGTAAGTCTAGAGTAAAGACACCGATTAGAATCTAAGATACGGCCAATATGAGGCGACCTAATCATAGAGGGACATCGTGATATAGGATTACAGAATAAAACAAGTTTAGAGGGAGAAAATCTCAGACTGAAGAGCGTAGTTAGTCAGAACTTTGAGAAAGGTCAAGATTAGCCGAAAATTTTTTTGAGGAAATCTTTGACTTATGTTAATTGCATTAAATTATATTTACTATTTACTCGCATGTCCGACATTAATTGCTGGCATTGCGACGTATGTGATCTGTAAACCTTATAGCGAGCGGCGTGTAGGTTGTGGTGGCTTTAGCTCCAGGGGCTTCGGGTTGTCTATAAATCTTGTATGCCCGTTACCCTACTCATCGCACCAAGCAAACCTACTTCTTTCATTACATACCTATTTCTCAATCTCCATTCCTTTCTCATTCGAAGTTATTTCTGAGATCCCTAGAGCAATGGCCGATAATAAGTCTTTCAACTTGAATTTTGAGACTGGCAATGTAGAGCTTGATTTAAATCTAAGTCTCGGAAACAACAAAGGGAAGAGACCTGTAGACAGGTCACCAGAAATTAAGAAGAGAAAGAGGGATGTAATAGAGTTGGAGGAGGACAGTACTGCAACATCCTCAGAAAATAAGCTTGCATTCCTGGAACGTAGGATAGAGAGCCTGGAATACAAGATAGAGGACCAGAAGCGACTAATAAGTCGTCTCTTTGAAAACCAAGAGAAACTGATAAACCGTCGTTTCGGGGAACTGGCTAATCGAGTTGATAGACATTCAATGTTTGCAACTCAAAATTTTCGTGACCAACAAGCAAGGTGTATTGACTGTATGAACGGAGTGACTTATGCTCTTCGCCAAATTTCTCAGGCGCTTCCTCCAGAAACTCTTTCTAGGCTGCAACGATTAGCTTCCTCCTTAAGGTCTGAAGCACCTTCCTCTTCTAGACCTGGAGCACCTTTTACATTTCAAAAGCCTCCTCGTCCTTAATTTATTTTTCTTTTGTTTGTACCTAAAGCTACATTTGGTGTAAGCTTCACGTATTAAAATTATCTATGTACTAGAAATAAAATTTAAGTTAGTATCTAGATCTTCTTTGTTGAAGTGATTCATTTTACTGAAAGAACTTGAGGAATGAGAAGATATTGGACTTGTTATATTTCATACTTGATTCTAAAGCATAGTATAGTAATATCTTTGTGACTGAGCAGAGTTACTAAAATGATATTTCATTGCACTTCTGAGCTATGGAGGAATGCTGAATAAGTATTTTATGAACCTATAGAACTATGGGTTTGCCTCAATCATTGAAGGGATGCGACTCTATATGAGTCATTGAGGTGAGAGGAATTTTCATATATATAATTATGCGTAAGAAGTATGTTATTTACTTATCATATTTTCTAGGATTGTTCTTCCTAGAGATTTATGTAATGATTTCATTTTATATAACGCCTTCAGCTGAAAGTATCGCCTTAAGGTAGAAGGATCGCCTTCGGGCAAGAGTATTGCTTATGGCCAAAATGATGCCTTCGGGTAGGGTACTTGTATTCGTAAAAGTTATAAGCTATGTGTATGGTAGCTTGTGTTCTGATATTCAGTATGAACTAGAAAGACCACGTGCCACTTTTGAGATGACACCTATTTGAGGTTTTACATAGAGACAGAGTCCGTCTCTAATTAGGTGGTTTGAGTTTGGTAAAGGTTATGAGAATGAAACACTTTATGGTACAAAAGATTGTGGAAAAAAATCAAACTAATGAGGAAGAGAATGTTTACCGTTTAGAAAAGGGAAGTCCAATGCAAATTATTGATAATGCGGTCTAGAGTTCACAGTCGATAGTATAGTGTTCTTGTAAATCTCACCAAGGGTGTGATGAGGTTTTGGAAGAAAGAGATACAAAGAATGAGATATAGACGAAGTAATCACACTTATTTCAGTCTTGAAATGAGTTTTGAATTCGGAGGACCGAATTCTCTTAAGGGGGTGATAATGTAATACCCAAAGAAAAATAAAATATAAATATTTGTTTACAAACTACTGTTACTATTTCAGTATACGGTACTATTCACCTGTATAATACTATTTACGTATACGATACTGTTCATTTATACAATTGAAATGTCAAGTACTAGATGTGGTTTGGTCATAAAAGAAAACTAGGAAAAAATTCGTAGGAGAAAATGACGTTTTATGGGTGAAAATACCCTCAGGGACTAAAGTGAAAGGACTGATTTGAAAAGAAACTTAAAGGTTTAAGGTGAAAGGATAGTTTTCCCTTTAAGTTTTCAATAGTAATAACAGAAAAATTTTCGATCGTACGCGTGAGGTGCACAGTAACTGCATTATTAGAAATGTCATTTTCATGAATAGTAAATTGAATATTTTATTAGCGCATAGTGTCAAATAGTACCCTTGACTTTTGCTATAAATAGGCCCTTCCATTTCACTTCTAAACTCACACCTTCAACTTCTCTTCTTCTCTCCTTAAGTTTCTCTTACTCCAAAGCTAGGCGTCTGAGATTTTGGGCATTTCCTTTTCAGCTTAGGTAAGGATAGTATGCCCTTTCTATGTCTTTCAAATTTTAGAAGTTAATTTCTTAAGTATGCTCTGTGGTTGCGGCCTTGGCTGATCTTCCACATCAGAAAAACTGTCCTTAGCTGTTTATATGTTATTTTGATTCTCTGATTACCGAAATAGAATGTAAACTGTGAAGAATACATGTCTAGGAAAGTTCTGGCTAAGGAAAGACCTGGTTTTTAAGTGTGTCCAGTGTGACCCTCCACTCTTTCCTGGGAACTTACCTGGTGTACTCTTTTACAGATTGTATTCTCTATTTCTGGTATGAATAGTGATCGTACGTATGAATAGTAACCGTACGTATGAATAGTGACCGTACGTATGAATAGTGACCGTATGAACAGTAACCGTACATATGAACAGTATCTGTACGAAAACAATCCTGACATATTTTCTCTAATCTTTCATGAAAATCTCCGTAGCAGAACACCGAAATTCACCTGAGAACTCTTGTCTGTAATGACTTAGAGAAGCGATGTTCGTACGGAATCCAGGTGAGTGAAACGACCCCGTTTTAATAGAGTTTTAGCATTACTAGTGATAAAAAGTATGTCGTAGGACACTCCCAAGATTCATAGGGGGAAATTGGATTCAGAATGACGAATCTAAATGAGATAATTAATCCATAAGTATGGATAAAATGAAATAAGTATCTTATGATGATGTGAAGTTTGAATGTTTTCAAAAATGGATTAATTGTTATCTTGATATGTGGTTTATAAATCCATAATATAGTTATATACTATACCTGTTATATGGATGAATATTATATTGAGCTTCTGATTATGATATGAAATGCTATTGATTGTGATTGAGCGGGACAGTACCCCCTCTCACGGCAAGGCGGAAAACCCGGTTGACAGGGTGTCTTGACCAATGAGTGTGGAGACAACGATTCCCTCAGTAGGGATATAGCCCGGATTGGTGATAAATCCGTGAGGCGCCCTAGCTAAGAGGATGAGGTTGTGCGTCATGGCGGAAATATACATAATTGGTGAGCCAGCCTGTGTGCGCTCTCCGGGATATATTGCCATTGACGAGTACTAGTAACGTTTGTTGAATTGGATAAATTTTTATCTTCTGTCTATTGGTTGAGTATGAGCCTTTGGATATGCTTGCATGACTGGTAATGTATTTGAATTTTATTAATGCGAGGCCGATTCGCTCATTGAGTTTAAAAGCTCACATTGTTTGTACAACCTTTTTGTTCAGATCAGGTTGCCATCGAAGAATATCTGCTAGAGGAGTAGATCACTTTGTACCTTCCCGTTGTCGGGTAGACCTCTCTTCTGTTATAGATTATGTTGCTCTGTAATCGTCTAGGACATCTAGTTCAGGGGTTCGACATTTGGCTTGTATGTCAGTATAATAATGTATTTTAAATTGATAATCTATGATTTTCATATAAGAAAATTTGATATATTTATCGGAAGGCTTACAGTGATGAGAGATTCATCATTGTGCCGGTCATGTGCCCAGAAAACGGGTCGTGACATTAGATATCATTTTCTATGAATGTTAATGTTCATGTTGTCTTTTCATGTTGTGTTTCATCATTCATAAATTATGTTGTATTTCATATTGTACGTCCATCTGATTTTTATTTTTAATAGGTGTAAATGAATGATCATGAAATAGACATGGATGAAATAGCAAGTTATCTCATTGATGACGATGATATGAAAGAATATGTTGTTACAACTGTGCTAATTAGTCAATATGTAACCACTTATTTATGAAAACAACCATGTAAAACAAGTGAGCAAACTAGTCATACATGGGTTCTAAAAATATTAAATGAGCATCCTATTCGTTGCTATGAGATGATTCGCATGGAGAAATATGTATTCCATAAATTATGTCTAGAATTAAATGAATGTGGTCTAAAGGACACCACACGAATAGAAATTCAAGAGATGGTTGCAATGTTTGTACACATGGTTAGCCATGGAGTAGGAAACAGACCATTACAAGAGAGGTTCTAGCCTTCAGGAGAGACTATTAGTAGACATATTTATCCAGTCTTAGCTGCTTGCTTGAAATTGGCTTTCAAATATATTAGGCCACAAGATCATATATTTCGTGAGATCCCATTAAAAATATGAAATGATCGATGATATTGGGCATTTTTCAAGGATGTCATAGGAGTTATTGATGAAACTCATGTTCACTGTGTGGTCAGCACTAGTGAGCAACCAAGATTTATCGAAAGAAAAGGAGTTACAACACAAAACATAATGGTTGTATGTGATTGGGATATGTGTTTCACCTTTACTTTGCCAGGATGGGAAGGCCGCGACCATGACGCTCATGTTTTCCAACATGCTCTGACAACGCCTGAGATAATTTTGGACACCTACCTCTAGGTATATTATTTATCATAACCGCAAATTGATTACACTTTTAAATTAGGCTTTATTTGATAATTATTTTATTATTTTTGTAAGTAAATATTATTTGGTGGATGCTGGCTATCCAACACCAATTGGATATATCAGTATGTACAAGTGTAAGTGTTATCACATCCCTAATTTTAAACATTCATTTAGATTTCAGAACAAAAATGATGTATTTAATTATTATCATTCAAGTTTGAAAACCACTATTGAAAGAACTTTTGGAGTATGGAAGAACAGGTTTGCACTTTTGAAAAGTATGCCTAAGTTTAAACTTAAAACACAAGTTCAGTTGGTCAGTGAAACAATAGCTATTCACAATTCTATCATAAGAAACACTGACACAAATATTGAATTCAACCGTTCAGAAGAAGAAGAAAATGTGCTAGGAGAAGAGAATGCTAACAATGATGATTTAGATTTTTATGATCCCTAAACCTAGCATTTTCATCAGAAATGGATCATATTCGAGACGCGATTCATTATCAACTTGTGGAACATATCCAGAATAAATCACAATTATCTGTACTTTATTCAAACTATGTACTTCTATTTAAATTTTAATTTAGCTGCTTACTTGAATTATTTTTTATGTGAGTTTGATAATCTTATTTTGCTTAATTCCAAGAGTGATCTTTAAATAATTATTAAAAAATAGTTAAAACTAATTTGGAGATAAATAAATTCATTTTATTACAACATTTATAAATTTTAATATTTTAGTGCCAATAATCAAATAAAATAAAACAATATAAAATTCATACCATTGCTGGTAATTACATATTCAAAAGTGTTTCTGCTAACCAATATCCAAACGAAATTCATTTTCTAAAATCACTTTTCTGATAACAGTTTCCAAATATAAATTACGTTCATGTAAAATCAATTCTGCTCAGAATCAATTTTTCTCAAACATAAGTTTACCCAACGAGGTTCCAAACATACACTAATGTGATCAAGTTTAAATTTGAATTGGATAGTCGGTTTTTTTAAGCATTTAATTTTTTAAATTGAACATTATACTTTGTTTTAATGTTATAAACATACTTTGTTTTAATTTTATAAATATCAACAATAAAAAAAGACACTTTCAACAATTTAAATAACACTTTTTCCAATCATAATATAATATATAAAATATCCTTTGAGAATATCTAACAAAAAATAGCCTAATACATAAAATCAGTCAAAGTCCAATGTCATAACATAATTAATACTCAATCATAAATTCATTTATTTAAAATCACTCATCATCCAAAAATTAACCTAGCAAAAAGAAAACAAAATTGTATATGTTATATTAAGTATATATGTATATATATATATATATATATATATATATATATATATATAATATTTATATAATATAGTAACATGTAATTGGACAGTCGGCTTAATTAGATGATTATTATAGCCATCCAACAACACATCCTATTAAATTGATTTTGAAAAAAATTCATTCATTCAATCAATTCAATTATTTAATTGGTTTTGATTAGATCATAGCTAAAAACCTTAAAGTAGATATACTATGACTTACAAGTTTCCTATGGCCCAAATTTAATATTGACTAGTCATATTAGAAGTGATGTTCTTAACTTTAACAACCATAATTATCTGATTTCTGGAAATTTTATTATTTATGTTTGGTAAGCTTGAAAATGATTAAATTTTTTTATTAAGAGATACCGTTAATTTTTAAAAATAAATTCCATCCAATGAGCCTATATAAACAGAAATTTATCTACTTTTTTTTTTCAATCTAGAAATCGAGCAATCTGAAAATACATTTAGAAATGTTATAACTCTTCAAAATTTAATATGAAAAAGCTATTGAACATAATGCTTTTACATGATTAAATACTTCTTATCCTAGTAGTACATATAAAGTAGTTATAAATAAGGATATATACAAAATTTAATCAAAATAATAGAAGTTTTCTAGACATAGTAAATTCATAATAGCTACCAACTTTGATTGGATCAAAATTCAAAAAACAAATGATTCACTAATGAGTTCAATCCAGTATTTGTCCTTTAATCATAGTTAAAGCTATGGTTAAAAGTTTTAGTAATAGTTATAATTGTTGCTAAAAATTTTAACAACGATCAAAATCGTTACTAAAAGTGTTTAAAAAATATTTTTTAAATCTAAAGGAAAAAATAAAATGCTTGTCCAATACAGGATCCAAACTTTTACACACACACACATATATATATATATATATATATATATATATATATATATATATATATATATATATATATATATATATATATAGAGAGGCAAAAATCACATAAGAATTTTGATTCAAACAGCACTACTTTTTAGAGGTCTTATATCTCAAAGGAAAGAAACAGTGAAATAAGAAATTGGAAGTTTAACGAGGTCGAAACTATATTGGATTTTTTTTTTGTACACAAATTGTCATGTACTTTTAATTAATCTTGTAACTAAAAACTTGGCATTTTAATCTTTTTTTAAACCAGAAAAAAAAGCATGTGTGTATATAATATGTATAGATATTGGTGTCGGGCTAACCACTTACTTTGAATCATTCAGTCAACGTTGAAGTCAATTAGCTTTATAATCTTCTAGAGTCAAATAATGCAATAATAATGGTGGGTCTCTTATTTCGAAGCTCAACTAGAGCTTCCGATAAATTTGACCGATTGAATGTTCACTATTTAATTGTAAATCGGCATGTTTAGTTATATTTTTATGTTTTTACTATCTTAAGCATCACTCACTATCCAATTATAAAGGGCGAAATATAAAAATGTCATTTTCATCCCTAAATTTCAGTTTAAGTTTTGTCTTAAATTTTTTTGTCTTTTTAGTTGTGTTTGGAAAAATTTTTAAGGTAATTTATATCTTATTTGACCAACTTATAACTTATTTGATTAGTTTATAAGTCTGTTAAAAATATTTGGTAAACGAGTTTATTTCAATATCTTATACCTTATTTTGAAACTTTAATTTGAGTAATTTATAATTTATGTATTTTTCCTTCTCTTTTATCTTTATCATTTTATCAAATTTCCATTATACCCTTACTGTGATATATATCTCGTCTGTCGTCATCATCTTTGTCAGCTTCTATGTCCTCGTCTGTTGTCATCTGTTGCCATCTGTCGCCATTTGCCCATCAATCTTCATTCGTCGTTGTCCTTTCCTATCATTTTGTCATCAGCTTCTGCTAATGTATATGTCTCGCCTTCTGTTGATGTCTTCATGGTGGTCCATCACCGTCTGTCCTTCTTCCTCGTCCTTCTTCGTTTTCTAATACTAATTAAATTTATATATATATAGTTGCAATGATAACAACTGGATTTACTGGTCAATTAAAAGGATGGTGGGATAACTATCTCACAAAAACCGATAGATCAACAATTAAGCTTGCAATTAGGCAAGAAGAAATAAATGGTCAATTAATAGAAGTTTAAGATGGAGTAACAGTGCTAATATATGCGTTAACAAAATATTTTGTAAGAAATCTTACAGATTTCTAACAAAGGATAACTAATCAATTGGTCAATCTTAGATATCCATCCATGTCTGATTTCAGATGGTATAAGGACATATTTCTTACAAAATTATACACAAGATCCGATAGTAATGCAGACTATTAGAAAGAAAGATTTTTAGATGGATTACCAAATTTATTTGCAGAAAGAGTTAAAGAAAGTATCAAGAAATAATGCAATAATACAATACATTATCAACACATGACTTTTGGAGAGTTAATAAATTATGTTACTAATGAAGCTATAATGTTATGTAATGATATGAAGTTTCAATATAAGCTTAAACTGAACTCAAGAGTAGCCGTAGAGAATTAAGAAACTTCTGTGATCAATATGGTATAGAAAAGATTCAAGCCTCTTCTTCAAAATATAAAAAACATAGAAGATTAGAAAAAACACATGCTAGTTAGGAAAACGTATCGTAAATACCCTGACAGACCTGTTAGATCATTCTAAACAAATAAAACTTATCAAAGTTCAAGAAAATTTAGACATAACAGCTTAAAACATAATAGACAAATTACAAATCACAAACATATAGTTTGTTTTAAATGTGGGAGGTATGATCATATTTCAAAACACTGTCAACTTAAGAAAAAGATCACTTTGTTAGAAATAGATGATAAGTACAAGCAAAGTTTAATGAGTATTTTATTAAAAGATCAAAACTCTAAGTTAGAATATGACACAGATAGTGGTAGTGATCAAAATAAAAATGAAATTTATCAAATAGATCATCAAGATAGTTCAGAATCTAAAGACAAAAGTCATTCAGAAGGGATAGGAATTTGTAGTTGTAAAGAATGTTCAAAAATTAGCTGTTAAAAAACCATAAATGTTATAAATAGAGATAAGATTCAAACCTTAGTAGAAATAATAAGTAAAATAGATAATGAAGAAATTAGAAAAGAATATTTGCTAAAAATAAAAGACATAATGAATTCAGAAAAACTCCAACCAAAACCAAAAATTAAACCCTACAATGTTCAAGAAATAATACATAGACTTCAAAACAACCTAACAGAAGATAAAGTTACAATAAAAGAGTTAAAAGAAGAAATTGAAATAATTAAAGAAGAGATTCAAATGTTAAAACAAAAAAATGTAGATTTATCTTTAGGTATTTTAAGCATAATGGCTAAGAAAGATATCAAACAAGACAATAATCAAGAAGAAACTATAGAAAGTAGTTCAAAACCTAGTGATAATTATTTAAATATAATCTCTAGGATCCAAGTTCAAAAATGGTACTGTCAAGTAACATTAACAATCAAGAAAGAATATAGTTTAAAAACAATAGCTCTGATGGACTTAAGAGTTGATTTAAATTGTGTTCAAGAAGGGTTAATTTCCATTCAATATTATGAAAAAACCACAGAAAGCCTTAGTGGCGTAAGAAGAAACCAACTACCTATTAGGTACAAATTATCAAATGCTAAGATATGTAATCAAGGCATCTGTTTCAATACAACCTTTATCTTAGTTAGGAACTTAAATGAACCAATGATTTTAGGAACACCCTTTTTAACCCTTATAAACCCTTTCAAGGTTTCAGAATTAGGAATTTCAACTGAGGTTTCAGGAAAAGAAATTTGTTTTGAATTTTTAAACCCGTCAAAAACATAAGACATTAATTTGCTCAAATCATTAGCTGTTTCAAAACTAAATTTAATAACTAGAAAACAAAACCAAATCAAAATGTTAAACAAAGAAATTCATTTCAAAAGATAGAAGAACAAATAGAAAAACCCCAAGTTAATAATAGAATAACCCTTGTTCAACAAAAATTTGAGAAAGACTTACGTTCAGAATATCCAAATACATTTTGGAATAGGAAAAAACACGTAGTTTCATTACCCTATGACCCAAGCTTTATGGAAGACAAAATCCCTACAAAAGCTAGGTCAATCCAAATGAATAAAGAAACCTTAGAATATTATAAAAAAGAGATTCAATACTTGTTAAATAAAAAGTTAATTAGGACTAGCAATTCCCCTTGGAGCTGCTCAACTTTTTATGTTCAAAACCAAGCAAAAATAGAATGAGGAGCCCCTAGAATGGTCATTAATTATAAATCCCTCAACAAAGTGTTAAGATGGATTAGATATCCAATCCCCAATAGAGGAGATTTAAAATCTAGAGTTCAACAGACCTCTTTGTTTTCAAAATTTAATATGAAATTAGGATACTACCAAATTCAAATAGCAGAACCTAATAAGTACAAGACAGCATTCACTGTCCCTTTTTGGTCATTATGAATGAAATATTATGACATTCGGTCTTAAAAATGTCCCTTTAGAATTTTAAAACATAATGAATGATATTTTTTATCTTTACACCCAGTTCATCATAGTGTATATAGATGATATTTTAGTATTCTCCAGATCAATAGAACAACACTTTAGATGCCTTAATCAATTTTATGAAATTGTTAAGAAAAATGGTTTAGTAGTCTCAGCCAGGAAAATGAAATTGCTCCAAACAAAAATTAGATTTTTAGGTTACGACATTTATCAAGGAATAATCAAGCCCATAAGTAGATCAATAGAATTTGTAGATAAATTTTAAGATGAAATTACTGATAAAAATTTATTACAAAGATTTTTAGAATGTCTCAATTATGTATCAGACTTTGTTCAAGATTTAAGAATTATTTGTAAACCATTGTATCAAAGGTTAAGAAAGAAAGTCCTAGTTTGGGATAGTTCAATGACTAAAGTAGTCAAAACCCTTAAACTAAAGGTCAAAAGTATCCCATGTTTAGGAATACCAGATCCAAACACTTTCATGATAGTCGAGACAGATGCCTCAGACATAGATTATGGAGGAATACTTAAACAACAATCCAAAAATGGTAATAAAGAACAAATAGTTAAGTATTATTCAGGAATATGGACAGAAGCTCAAGAAAAATATTCAATAATCAAAATAAAAATTTTATCTATAGTGCTATGTATCACAAAATTTCAAAAAAATTTGTTCAACAAAAGTTTTCTTTTAAAAATGAATTGTAAAGCTGCAAAAAGTATTTTAGAAAAAGATGTTCAAAATTTGGTTTCAAAACACATTTTTGCCCGTTAGCAATCAATACTCTATTGTTTTGATTTCGATATCCAACATATCAAAGGAAAAGAAAATGCTCTTCTAGATTTTCTTACAAGAGAATTCTTGTAGGGAAAATCAAGAAATAGAGAAGAAAAAAATCAAATGAAATCACTAAAGATTAATATGGATCTTCACTGGGTCCAACATCATCTCCAATACTGGCACTTACACCGCTCAATACATGCCCTTCCGGTAGTAGTATTAGACCATGAAGCATTAGGCCTTCCTTTCCTTCAATAACTTCTCACAACCATTTTGTTCCATTAACCTATCATCAGGCTTTAGCCACTCCTTCTTCATCCTTCAATCTTCAAAAATGGTTCTACTCACTCCAACAAAAAATTATGTTCAAAATATTTCCCAAAAAGAAAAATATATCAAAAAAGACTGTAATGTTCCCATAGTAGCCATAGAACCAAAATGGATTCAAACTCCCAATATTACTGCAAGGGAAGTTGCTTAACTAGTGTTACCAGAAGGAAGACACGACCTTCAAACAGACTTAGAAAAATCAAGACTATTCTATGAGTTCATCTTAGTTGATACTAATTCAATAACCTTAATTCATGAATATGATCCAGCAAACCCTTCAAGAATTTTATACTCTAAAACAAAGATCAATCATGTTATTACCCTGACTCAATGGAACAAAGCTCCTTATACTCAACAATAATTCTCAAGACAATTTCGACCTCAAAATTATAATTATTGGGATAATGGAGCTGCCTGGTTCACCATGTTTCTTATTTGTCCTTTTTCTCACTCCCGGTTCATCTAGTTCAATAAAGGTCAAACTGAATTTCCAGTATGGTTTTCAGAATGGTTCTATTTTTATGGACTAACAGCATATTTTCTTCCTTCCTTTGCTAAAGAAGCTTATCAATATTTCATCTCCCAAACAAACTTTACTCCAGGAACTAATCTGTTAAATTTCTTTGCAACATTTGAAACTCCTTGGATAATGACTAGGGACCTTGATTTTACTGAAAAGTTCAAATCCCGATACCCTTCTTATCTTTCTAGAACATTCAATATTAAATGGTGATCAAATTATAATCCAAACTTGCTCAATAAAAAAGCTGTTGAAAAATGGCTTTCACAAAACCATTATCATCAGAAATATGATCAAAGCATTCAAAAAAGTTCTCCGTTTTTGTCTTCAAAGTCTCAAATAATGGCTAAATTAGCCGTAGCTCAAACTGAAGATGAGTTCAAACAGATGCTTCAAGCGCTATCAGAAAAAGCTCCATCAATAGGATCAAATCCTGAGGTTTAGTCACCTTTTCAGAACGAAGATGACTGTTTCAATATCGACATAGCTAACCTGAGTCAATTTTGACTATGGTTAAGTTATTCGTTGGCATAAAAAGATAATCAGCTCAAAAGTAAGAATCAAATAGTCAAAAAGATGTTCATCCAGTGGTAGACAAAACTTTTGAAAAAGAAGCGTCGGCAAAAACGACAAAGAAACTTTTCAAAAGGCAGCTACTCACTTGATCAATAATTCCAGACTTCATCTTAGCTCAAATCCATGGACTCTAGAGCCTACGAAATCCACGGACTTCAAACATGTTCAAATCTGATTCCTAAGCTCTATAAAAGCCTCAGTAATTCATTTGTATAGGCAGAGGTGAAATTAGAGACAATTTAGAGCACAAAACTTTCATCTGCAAAAATATGTTTCATCGTTTTCATCATCGTTTGCTACTTTGTTCATCAAATTTGTACTGCAACATTGTAAGTTCTTATTTTCAATATTAGAATTTCAATTCATCAAAATATTCCAATTCCTTTTACCGATTTAATGTTGTTGTTTCTTTTGATTATTTTGTTTATGTCAATATTAATAAAATTTATATCGTTACTGAAGAAATTTTAATTGAGTTTCAAGACGCTATTTTAAATAGTAATTTTGATTTTGAATTTATGTACTCTGATAATAACTAGTTTCAATAACACTCAGTCAGATCTGGGAAATTAATATATATATATATATATATATATATATATATATATATATATATATATATAATTAATTATATATATATTTAAATTAATTTAATTAAAAAACAAAAAATGATATATTTATTTATATTATTTTGAGATTATAAAATATATGTTATTTTACATCTATCAACTAATTTAACAACTACTTTTATCAAACACTTCTAATTTAATAAACTAGCTTAATAGCTTTTAGCTTTTAACTTTTAACTAGTTTATCAACTATTTTTACTGAACACACCCTTTATGTCAATATTGTTTATATCTTTCCAATTACTTTTAATTTTGTCATTGAGATTGATAATGACAAACGCTGATGTGGCTACTTTTATTACACAAAGTTATCATCCATTATTCATATTACCCTTTAAATTTTTTTGAACAATGAAGGACAATTTTGTCCTCTTAAAAAAAATCTAACATGAGATGTGATTAGTTAGATGAGTTGTGTTGATAGAAGTCATAACCACATTAACATTGATTATTTGATTTGTTGTTAACAATTTAGGCATTGTTAAACTCATGATAAAATTAAAATTAATTAAAAATACGTTAAATAAAATTAACACAATAAAATTTTAGATCAAAATGATACTTTTGCCTCCATATATATATATATATATATATATATATAATTTAGACTATTATATTAATATTTTATATTTTTTTTCTCTCTATATATATATCTATATATATTGGCGTATGCTGGCGTGCTCTTTCAACACGAATTTTAACTTTTTTTCTTGCGCCGAATGCAATTTGAAAATACTATACGCTGGGCATTATGCCTTTACTAATTTTGTTAGCTTCAATATTTAAAAAATATATAAGTTTTAAATTTTCAAATTTATTAAATAAATATTTTAGTTAAAAGTATTGAACAAAAAATCTACTTTTGTGGCTAATTTTTTTATATTTTGGTTGAAAATTTTTTTTCAAAAATTAGTCAACCACAACTCATATAGGAAATTTACGTTGATAGATTTTATGAAGCAAGATCAAGGTAATTATGCCACATAAGGGACGTTGTGAGTTTAATCCCTCACATATATAATAACTTTTAACAATTTGGCCCGCCCCTTAAAAATTGTCTACTTAATTTGATTCCTCTTGAATGTGCATCAAAAATTGTGCCTTTTCAGTTTGGTCTCATTTGTTATTAATGAAATTTACAATTTTGATAATATGTAACATATTTTTGGACAAAGTTACTTCTTAGTCACCATTATATTATATCTAAATTGAAATTAACTTTATTAATAGCAAATTAATATAAAGGTATTATTTGTAATAATTTTATTGAGGTACTTCTATGAAGAATCAACTTGAGAAATATTCTATATGAAAAGGACCAAACTGAAAAAGAAAACTTTATGAGGGACCATACTAAAAAATATTCTAACTATAGACGATGGAAATAAAGTTTTACTCGGAAATAATATGAAAGATGCAAGTTTCAATTTGCTCAAATTAAAGCTCCTGAACGTTAAATATACAAAAAAAAGAGAAAGAATGCAGTTTATGGCAATAAAAGAGTAAAAATCAGAATACCAGTCATGTGGTAATTGTTATCTTATCAATTTTGTTAGATTTCTCTAACCTAAGCTTTTAGATTAATACTATCAAAAACGTCTAAGCCTCTAATTTATTTAATTCGCTAAATTAGTAAGTTTGACTAAAAATGACCCGTGGAAATTGAGTAAACTATTTATTTTGTATTTGAATGATTGTAATTTTTAATTTGATTTCTAAAAGATCAAATTTTTTACTTTAGTAATTGAAATATTGCATTGAACTTAATTTAATCATCTTTGTAGTCTACCATTTCTATGATTGTAAAATTTTATGAAAAAGTTATTTTAACAAATAAAAAAAAATTTAGACGAACATAATTTTTTCGGAGACTAAATTAGAATTTTTAATTTTACAACATTTAAATTAAGATAACTATTATATTTTGAGAATTAAATTAATAATATACTAAACAATAAGACTAATATTTTTGCCCACAACCTCAACAAGTTTAAAACAATGAACTGCCACCAAGCTTACTTATTGTTTTTTATGGGCTTGTAGTCAGTCAAAAATGCCCACAACCACTTTTAAAATATTATATTATAGCAAGCTAAGGTCCAAAACAATCCAAAAAAAAAATGTTAATACTACAGTTGAAATTGCACAATAAATTAAAACCAAACAAAAAAGCAAAAAAAGCATCCTCACATGCAAAAAGAAGAAATAAAACTTTTTAACAACTTTGAGCCAAAATGATTTAGGGCCTATTTACATAGTATAATTTATAATTTATCAAAATTTTTTTTACTAGTATAAGTATTTTTATGTAAAAAAAATAGTGTTTAGATAAATTTAAAATTTAAATAAGTAACTTATTAAACTTCAAAAATTTATTTTTAACTTATTAAGTTTATAAAGCCAATGTTTTTAGCTTCTTGAAAAAAACTTATACGAAAGCTCAAATTCACATGACTAGAAAATTATTTTGCACCTTCTTTTTTAAAATTTCATAAAAATTAAATCTTTCACCTTCTTTTTTTCTCAATTATAATTTAAAAGTGTTTTTTTAAATATATATCAAAAAACTAAATAACTTAATTTTTAAAAAAACTTATGATATTAAAAAATTTTCACATTAAATTTTCTTCTATAAACATTTAAATAAATTATTTACCTAAATAAAATTTTAGTGGTCTTAGAATCATTCTCTTCACAAATATGACAACAAAGCGAAGAAGAAAGGCCCAAGACGATATCTCCTTTCATTGGTGAGCAACACGTGTGAGAAACCAATCAGAGGAAAACATTACACCAACTGAGAGCCTTATGTTTCCAATTTTTTCTTTTTCCCATAGCCTATCTTTCACATGGTCATCTAAAGCCTCATTATGGGGAGGTTTTACACTCTTTAAGTGCCTGATCGCTGTACGAGGAATTCTATTGGCAAACAAGTCCTAATTCCAACCACCTAAAATTAAGGCATTCACTAGTTCAATTAGTTTTGGTTTTGATTCAAACTTCAACCAAATTGAACTAATCGATTTAGAAAAAATAAAAACTTATTCGATTTTCTTATTTCGATAGTTTTACTCGATTTTGAGCCGTTTATTTTGATTTTTGTTGAACAGTTTCGTTTAATTTTGGAGAAAATCAAAAAGAAAAATGACAACTGCCATAAAATTAGTAAATTTTGTGACCTAAAATCTCATTCTTAAATCTCATCAGAATTTGTATGATAATTTGAATTTTGTGTGTGTGTGTGTGTGAATATAGGATTTTTTTTAATTATATATATACACACACACATACTTTGGTTTGATTTAGTTAAAATCAAATCAACAGTTCAAAACCAACAATCAAACTAAACTTTCAGTTGTCATACTTGAAAATTAATTTAGATGCCATTTATTCAGTTTTATTCAATTTAATTTGGTTTGAATTGACTTGGTTAATTTGATTCAATTTTGAACACCTTTACAACTTTAGTTAAGACAGTAGTAAGTGCACACTTACCGAAAATAATAGTAAATGCACACTTATCCTTTTGAATTTAAAGAATATTACCATTCACAAAGTTACTAAGAGGGCCAAAATTGGGAACTTGTTTATCTTCCCAAAACCTAACCTTTCTACTAGTCCCTATGTTCCATTCAATTCCTTGTTTAACTTTATCCCAAATTTTTGTCACACCACTCAACCCATTCTTAACACGATTTGTTTTTGGAACAAGGTCCTCACCACATTTATATTTAGCTCTTACGACTTTTAACCCAAAGCGCGCCTTTTTAGTAAGCCATCTTATTTTCGTCATGAAAGCATTGTTTTGGTCTTTAAGATGTCTAAGGCCAAGGCACCCATGGGCTTTTATTATACACACCTTTCCCATGCAACAAGGTCCATTTTTTTTCCTCATTCTCACCCCCAACGGATTTTTTTTTTTTGCTTTTTCTTTCAATGCCTTCACAAGTACTTTGAGGGATTAAAGTAGGTTGCATAACATAATTAGAGATAGCATTTACAACAGAACTAACCATAGTATGATGGCCAACATTATATAGAGTTCGCTTTCGAGTTAGACCATCTAGAGCTAATTTTATCTATTATAAAAGAATAATTATTTTTGTTAACTCTTATATGAGGCAAAGGAACCCCCAAATATTTCTCCAAATCATCCACGGGGATAAACCTGAAAGGTTCACTTTGTCTCATTTCTTCTAACATGATTTGTGTTTTTTTTTTTAAAATACGTTTTAGAAACATTAAATTTTTCATCGGAGCTATTTCAGAATTTGTCCATACACCTTTTAATTACCTCAACTTGATTCCTAGAAGCTTTAGAGGAAATAATGAGGCCATCGGCAAAGAAAAGGTATGTGTAATACTTGCAAGTTCTTATACGTCTAGACTATAGACCATAGCACTTGTATATGTGTGTCTAGTAGAAGTATGTTTACAGGGGCCAAATTAAAATAAATTAGAAGTTAAGGGTTTGGTATGAAAATGTTTTCTTTGGTGAGAGTCATGTTAGTTATGATGATTCTTGGTAAAATGGGACCAAACGATGCTCAAACTTGTATGCTGAAAACTTTGCAATGAGATTTTCTCCCCTTTTTTTCATAGTGTAGAAATGCTTGAAACTCATGAAAATTCTTGTGGGATGGGTAGGAAAGGTTTTCGAGTCCCTTAATGATGAATCTAGTCTAGCATGTGTTGAAATTGTTGCTTGATGGCTAGACTTTGGAGGAAATCCTATGAAACCCTAGGTGAGGGGAATTTGGGTATTTTTGTATGATTTGATAAATTGAGGTTGTGATTGGATTTTTTTTTTTTGCATGATTGAAGTTTTAAATTGAAATTGTGAGTTGCTAGACAATTTATGAATCTTGGAGTGCATTCATGGAAAGGAAAGGTTAGGTGGAAGATTGGATGAAAAAGGGAAAATTTTGAAAGTTAGTGCTACATCTGCAGCATTGAGCGCCACAGTTGGCACCCTAAGCACCAAGGTGGCCTCAAGGTTTGCATTGGCGCATCAGGTGCCAAGCTTTCCCAAACACCAAATTTTGATGCCTTGACTACCATGGAGGCTCTTCGTGCGCAAGGGTAAGTTATGATTACATCTTATACATCCTTTATATTTTTTGAACTCTATAGCTGGTATACAGGTGTAATGTTGTGTGGATGTCTCTGGTGATTGAACTTGGAATCACATGGGAGTTATGATGGTCTAAGTGTATGTAACATGAAGTAAATTGGTCTCTTGACTGTGATTGGCGTGTTTCCTCATCTCATGGTTGTATTGTGACATTTTCTTTTTAACCATATGATAGCCATTCATGGATATGAATGACCTATACATGGAATGATCCTTGCAAATTGAAGGAACGAATATGGATGATCAATCATGATAGCTTGCTTGAGTACGATGTAGGTTAGGTAATTTACACATTGCTTAGTTGTTGCATTTTTCTTCATGGTTTGTTCTTCCTTAACAGGATCCTGAGGCTTTGGGAGATATTATGAGTCTATTTGAGTGAGTAGAATCTTATGAAATATGAATTACATGTGGCCTTTTCCCTTTTGCCTCAATATTGCTTGCACACGCATGAATTACTAGTGTATTGAGCTATAATTTATTTTGAATTCTTATGTTGATGGTTGTGAATAAATGGAATTGATTTCATGTATGATATGATTCCGTATACGTGTGTTTTTGCTTGTGTAGGAAGGCATGGGTTCAAATCCTATGGATTCGAGCATAGGGTGATAGCAAAAGTTATTAGGTATATAAATATACCATTAAAACTTCTGGCGAATAAGGAAGGCCATAATCATGGAGAATAGGAACGATTATAAATCACGAAGTATAGGAAAGGATACAACTAGGGGTGAGCAAAAATCCACCCAACCCGCCCAACCCTCACATTTGGGTTGGGTTGGGTTGGGTTGAAAAATTCCCAACCCGCCAAGTAGCGGGTCAGGTGGCGGGTTGGGAATTTCTCAACCCAACCCAACCCGCCAACCCACCCAATATATATAAATATATTTTTTTAAAAAAAAAATTTTAGGGACTTAGCCATTTAGAATTTTTTGTTATACTCATTATCTATAAGTAAATATTTATGTGTTATGTATTTATTAATTAGATTATATATATTGAAATTTGAATTGAATTAATTTGCCTATAGCATTATAGCCTATTGTTGACTATTATTATCTTGTTAGATAGAATAAAGAATAATGTGTGCCATTACTAATTTATTTGTCTTATATGTAGTGTGAATAAAGAAAGAAAGAAAAAAGAGAGAAGAAGAAGAAGAAAGTAAAACAAAAATAAATAAATAAATAAAAATTTAAAATATAAAATTTTTGAAAAAAAAAATACACAACCCGTCAACCCGACCCAACCCAACCCGCCAAGGTGCGGGTTGGGTTGGTTCGGGTTCATCATAAAAAAATTAACAACCCGACCCAACCCAACCCGATCAAATTTGATTTGGTTGGGTTAAAATTTTCCCCAAACCCAACCCAACCCGACCCGTGTTCACCCCTAGATACAACAGGGGCCAATGTGTTAATTAAGGAAAAGTGAATGCTTGCCTTGATGTTGTCTTGAGAATGTTCACTACCCAAAAAAAAAACATTTAGTGGCGGTTATTGGAATCGCCACTAAATCATGCGCCACAATCTATTTAGTGGCATTTTCTAGTAACTATAGGAATAATCGCTACAAAAGGAACTTAGTGGCGGTTGTCACACCAACTGTCACTATATTGTGGCGGTTCTTATATCAAACCGTGGCGGTTTAGAGTATGAACTGCCACTATATTTCAATACTTACAATTGTAATTCCAAGGTTGAAACAAAGGACTCCAAATATTTCTTAGAAACTTATCTTTATTTCCAATAGAGGGAATGTGAACTAAATTAATCATTTAAAACTCTAAACACATGCACAAATGAATAAAAAGTAACTCAAATCGTTTCTATCCTCAACGCATTGTCATTAATATACATTTAATACAAACGTGACAAAATATAACCTCTTAACAATATAACATCAAGTATATTTGTTCACAACAGTTCTCAATTCTTGTTTTTACCATTTTTTATGTGTTATGTATTCAATGTCTATATATATGAGTAAATTTCACTGCCTTCCCCTACAAGCATTTAAAATTACAATGTCCTCTATCCCCTCTATTTTCCAAGTACACACTCCTCTTGTAATTATGAAATTTCTACAACGTACTAAAATTTCATGTTTTATGTTCAAAGAAGTTCGTTACAATCCGTTTCTTGGACATGCATAAGGCTTATGACAAGTTATATTGGAATTTCACTGAAGCATTTTTTTTCCAATAAAAATAAATTTTCTCCCAAAATGGAGACAAACATGACCGCAATGCTTTTTCTACAATTTCATATAACCTTCTGCATAATGGCCAAAAAAACAAAAGGTTTTTATTCCCAAAAAGTGACTACCACAAGGAGATCGTATTTCTCCTTATTTATTCATTTTATATTCTAATTTAATATCTTGCATGCTTCTCAAGGCAGAATAAGAAAAAAATTTCCAAGGCATCCAGTTTATGAGTAAATAATTGGGACTTGAATAACAAATTGTCAAAAACATTGAAGAAAAACTATGGGTAAATATTTGGGTGTGTACACTGACAACTTATTTTGGTACACTCATATCAATCAAATTAGATAACAATTTTTGGTACACTCAGGTGATACTATTGCTTGGTGTCAATTCTATTTTTGACTTAACAAATGACTCTTTTTCTAGTTGGGACAAGCAAAAGGTAAATCAAATTTATTACAAATCCATATCTAAAGAAATTCTACATATGAGTATTTCTAAGGTAGATGTTGCTAACAAACTCATATAGTCCCTTAACACTCAAGGACAATATATTGTTTCTAAAGGATACCAAATGCTACATAAGGTAACATCCAAGGAAGGTCACTAGGTGATTTCTTTTCCCTGGAATGATTTTTGGAAGTTTAGGATTCAAATAGACTACTAATTTTCATTTGGAGATTAATAAATAAAGGAAACATAGATTTTCAATGGGAACAATAATCCATGAGAAAGAAGTCAAAGCAATTTTGATATTTCTCAAGAGAAGTGGTACTAATGGTTTTTCAACAAATTTAGGAATCATTAAAAACTCTAAACACATGCACAAATGAATAAACACTGCCTAAGAAGAAAGGTTGGTAGCATCTGTTCTAATGTTATTAGTCCTATAGCCTGTATCACCTACTCATTTTGTGGAGCAATAACGAAGGAATGTACTGTCTACAATAAGCTAGGTGGATAACACCAATCTTCAACAAAAGAAGCAATGTTCTCATGACTCGCTGTCAAGGAAGAATATGCACTAGGTTTCTTTATGTAATTGGAGTTAATTTATCTTCCTTTCTATAAAATGACTTAAATAGACCCTTCCTTTCGATTGCCAAATGTCACATCCTAAAAATCAAACACATGACTTAATATAAATTCTAAGGTGTACCTCATTGGTAACTCATAATTCCCTGAACAATTTTAATATCCACAATTATGCAAAACGTAAATTTTCAAAGAAAATTTAAATTACACAGTTTATAAAGCAAATCATAGCCAATATACTGTAAATTCCCTAACTACTGCAGGACCTAGGTGGCCTATAGCATTACAGAGCTTTTCTATTGGCATATAGCCCAAAAATTGGTTCCATGAACCCTTCAATAAAAAATGGAGTATATCTCCAAAGCTGCCAAATTCTCAGTGGTTTCTCATCCTTCTCAGCTGCTATATCTAAAAAAGATAACCACACAGGGTGTGAGTTCATCAAAACTCAGTAAGTAGATGATTATACAATAAAATAAGGCACAAATATAAATACCATAATCACAACCATAATTTAGATAAATACATACCTCTAGCACATATAGATACACGAATACTAGCGTACCTTATTATGCAATCATAATGTATTGTCCCATCGCAAGTCTACACTCTCACAATTCCTCATTAAAACACATTCATACTCTAAAATATCTTTTACGCATATACAAGCATAAATCAATCACACATACAGAGTATGAATATGCAACAACCACATATCTTTCAACTTGAGAGTCTACGTTCTCATATATTGCGCATCAAGTTTTCACCCAATGGCAATATGTTACGTTCCCTTAGACTTTAAATCATTGAGGTTCATCGCAAGGAAATCACCAAATTTAGGACTACTACTTGGCTTAATCTTATGGGTCTGCATTCCTATAATTGGTCCTCGAGGTTCATCACAAGGAACTAGGCCAAATTCGGGACTACTACTCGGCTTGTATTTATGAGCCTATGTTCCCATATCCTCTTTTCTTTTCTCGTGGGTTTATGTTCCAATATAATTCTCTTTTCTTTATGCAATGCATTCACACAATGCAATACATCTCATGATGCACAATGCAATATATCGCATACAACAACCAACATCAATCCACCATTCCCATACACATTCCACAAAATAATCTTTCAAATCAAAAAACATTAATTAAACTACTCAGTAATAACTCACATATCAACTTTCCAAAATTTACAAGAAAATTCCATATTCTAGTTAATATCACTAACTAGGAAATTTAGTAAATTTAATCCAACCATGGTGTAAGTGGGGTTTATATTGTACTTGAATAATTTTAAATAAAAACTCAGTAAGGTTATCCACTAACCTTGATGCTGACAAAGTTCTACTATGATAGAATCTCGAGAACTGAAGCTAATGAAGCTCCCAAGCCACCTAGAAATCAAACCAAAATCATAAAAATATGAATTTTGAAGAAATCTTATTGTTGCAGCAATGGGACTCATTGTCTTCCTGTCGCTGCAGCGATGGGACCAGCAGAGAGCCCTGCTTTTTGTTCTACCTGTCAGTATAGCGACCACATGCAGTGACCTCTAGCATTGGGTGACCCTTAGTGTTGATTCCTTCGCTGCAGTGATGGATTTGGTCACTGCAGCAATGAAACTTGCAGAGAACATCATTCTCTGTCCTTATGTTGTTGTAGTGACCAAATTGGTCACTACAACAACAACTTTTGTTGCACTCCATCGCTGCAGCGATGGGCAACAAACCCATTTTTCTGTAGAACTTGACTTCCCTTGTTTTTCTTCCCCTATCATGTCTCTTATTTCTAGCACCCTAAAACCTCATTTTAATCAATACCTAAGGTTCCCCACTCCATATTTAACCTTTCCAAACATTTCTAACCCTAGATCATTAATAAATCCAGCCCAAAACTCATTCTTCTCTAGGGCAGCTATGAAAATAGAAAATGGAAAAGGAAGAGGAGAAATAAGCTTACCTCATTCCTTTGTAGCCCCAATTCATCATATTAAAGGCTAGAAGGAAAGAAATAATTAGAAGGGATTGAATGATGAAGTTGAGAGGAATTGGAGAAGTTTTCTCCTTTCCTTGCTCCTTTGCATCCAGACTACTGGAATGAGGAAGAAAAAGAGATAGAAGAGGCTTTTAAATAGAAAGTGGGTTATAGGGTAGTCTATGGGTACCTATACCCAGATGCCCGAAACCCATATAATCTAGATATAATTATCCCTCGATAATTATATTAATTCTATTTAATTTTCTTTTCCTCTTATTTTTTCTCAAATCTCAAATATATCACTCGCAATAAAATATCTGGTTCAATCATTTATATTAATTTTCACAAATAATCATTTGAATATAATAAATTAAATATGGAAATTAAAAATAACTATTTTAAATTAAATTATTTTACTTTGTAAAATATTGTAATACTTTAAAACACATGACCCCAAATTTGGTGGGTGTTACATTCTCCCCCTTAAAAGAATTTGATCCCCCGAATTCAATGAAAGTAATGGTTGGAACCCAAGAGGGGGGGTGAATTGGGTTTTATAAATTTTTCACAAGAATTAATTGGAAGTTAAAATGATTTTCTGTAAAAGTACAATGCTTAGGATAATAAATACAATACAGAAAATCAATGTGCTGTTAAGATAAATAATTATAAAGATCAAGGAATTAAAGAATAGATATCAATATGCACAAATTAAAGAGTAAGGGATAGAGAAAGCAAACTCGGAGATTTATACTGGTTCGGCTAATCCAAGCCTACATCCAGTCCTCAAGAGACCACATGAGTATTTCCACTATAATTGCAAGTTTAATCAGGGTACTTGCAAACCACTACAACCACGCAAATTCGATCCGGGTATTTGCCAAACCACAATGAAGAATTTATGAATCCGGGCTCCTCCTCAACCCAAAGCAAGTTCTTCCAACATCGGTACTTGCGAACCTCAACTCAGAATAATATATGTGTTGATCAAAATCAACAATACAAAGAAACTCTCTCTAAAGAGTAGATGAAAACAAATGAAGCTCTAATAACTCTAATGATAGAGAATATACAAGATTTGGCTCAAGAATGCTTTCCTTTCTCTCAAAGATGATAGAAGAAGTTAATATCACATTGTAGGACTTTGTTCTTGCTCAAAATCGTGTATCTAAGGTCATATATATAAGATTTTACAAAACTAGCCGTTATATAGCCGTTACAGCACTTATAGTGCAGTCCAGATTTTGAGCTTTCTTTAAAAATTCATAACTCCCTCATTTGAACTCCGTTTTAAACAAATAATATACCTTTGGAAAGCTCTTGGAGTCTAGTTTCAAATGAGCCAAGTTTTACTCAAAAATTATTTTTCTTTTAAAAGATATAATCAAAATACTGACTATAGGTCAGAACAGAATAATCAACTTTCAGTTTTTCAAACTATATTTTAAATAGTCATATATTTCTCATTTGGACTCCGTTTTCAATAAATAATATACCTTTGGAAAGATCTTTGAGTCTACTATCAAATGAGATTAAGATACTTGAAAAAATGATTTTTCGTTTATGAGATATGATATAAAGAGTGACCAAAGGTCAAAAACTAACTTTTGTAAAATTTCATATCTCACTATTTTTTGTTCAAAATAATTGAGCCAATGTATGCAAATCTAAATCATTGAGTTGCACAAGTATACTAGCCTATATAAAATATACCTAATGTAAACACATAGGCTATCTTGATGCATCCAAGCTTCCAAGACTTCAAATCTTCTAATTCTTCATTTCTTGGAGCTTCATCCTTGCATGTTGTTTTCCTTGAGTGAAGCATGATATTGCTTTTCCTTGTTCTTCAATACAATGCTCACTCTTCTTGTTTTGAACCAATCTATAAAATATATCTTACTTGCAAACCCAATGGTTAGTTTAATAGCATGATTCAATATATGCAACATACATATTAAATAACATAATCATGCTTAAGTACTTGTAACATATATATGATAATTAATCTTTATATATATTAATGCTACTATTCAAATACATTTGTCATCATCAAAACTTATGGCATATAGCCTTAGGGTCAACAATCTCCCCCTTTTTGATGATGACAAATCACCACAGAAAAATATGTATCACAAGATAATGAATGCAATGTTATAAGCACGTATACATATTTTTCTATTGTTTCTTCTCCCCCTATTTGACATCAACAAAAAGGTGTAAGGAACACAATATATAGAAGTTAAAGCACATACCTTCTTTAAGTCAGGATGTCAGAAGATGTCAATATAGTATGGGGTAAGGATACATCAAAACTTATCATTGATTTCATTGACATGTAAAAAGAAAATTTTAGAAAAATTTTTCTCATGTCAAATGAAATGAGCCAAAAGATAAAACTTGAAAGAGTTTTAGGCTCCCCCTTAAACCTTGCATAATTTGAAAAAAAATAATGAATAATGAATATCCAATTTTTCAAGATATATTCTTTTTCAAAAAAAATACATTCAAGTGAGACAAAGCTCCCCCTGAATTTCATAACATTTTTCCTTTGAAAAAGATTGTCCAAATCATTATAAAGGAAATTCAGTTTTTGATTGCAGAATTTTGAAGTAAGATTTTTGAAGAAATTTCTGCAATATTTTCATTGAAAATGATTTCTGCTTGTTTATGAAGAGGCATTTTTAGTAAATAGCAGAAAAATTAAACTCTTTGAAAAAAAAAACATCATTTGCTGTCATATGATAGAAATATTTACAGCACACAGCAGAAGTATGATATATGGATTAGCAAAGCATGATATAAACAAGAATATTAATCATAATCCATAAATCGAATAATAATATTTTTCAAGATTTCTGAAAAACAATTTCTGCATATATGCATAAAATTATTTCAACATATAGCAAAAGTGATTTAAAATAAGGATACTCAAATCCTTTTCTTTTCAAAACAGATAATACTTTAATATGGCAAAGCAATTTCAGCATTGTGGAAGCAATTCAAGAGATTCACGATATTTTTCTAAAACATTTTGCTTCGAAGGAATTTAGAAACATTTCATCTAAGGAAGCAATATATATGGATTAGTGTAATAAGGTATATTCAAGCATATAGTTCATAATCCATATATGAAACATCAATATTTTTCATCCCTTTTGTTATCTACAACAAAAGAGATCTTTAAAATCTTTTCTTTTTCAAAAAGAATGTTGCTTCATATGATAAAACATATTAACATAACAGAAGCATTTTTAAAATCCTTTTTCAAAACAAATTTGCTTCATAAAGGATAAGATAAATTTCAGCACAAAGGAAGTAATTTATATACCCATTCAAATGAATTTATATATGTATCTTGAGGATGAGTACATGTAAAAATTTTGACAGCTCATTTTGTATGAGTGCATGTGGAATCATGAAATATTATTCTTAGCCATAGCCTTCGCTCATGATGCATGAATAGCATACACAACATATGTTCTTAGATACATATAATCACAGCATGATGTAATCATGTATGCTCTCAAGAACAACACAACAAAGCAGAGTGATACGGTTCTGAATATCACCATTTTATTAATCCTTAAAATTTCTAATCAAAACAAATTAAATCAGCCGCAAATCCACCGAAAATTGACTTTCGTGGTTTTGCCATTAATGCGACGCGTTGTTGGTGTGCATGCGTACTCTAGACTTCTGGCTTCCAGCTTGCAAAATCCATAGGATGAGCGTGTAGGGGTGCGGCGAAGAGATATCTTCGTTGGCTCTAAGTCACAATTTTCTCTCTATAAAGACTGTCCCAGAGTTCTCAATTATCACACCACAAAGAGTATTCATCTCTGAGCCTACAACTTTCTGACATTCCTCTCTCTTCATACTCCAAAAAAAATTTCAAACCATGGCAGCAAGAAAGTTCATTGATCTCACAGTAGAGGCCAGGGAGGAAGAGCTCGACTTAAACTTGAGTCTAGGCAAGGACAAGGGCAAAAGACCTTTGGAGGAATCTCAAGAGAACCAAAAGAAGAAGATGAAGATCGAAGAAGCTGAGGAGATTAGTACAGGCCATACGTCAGAAGACAAAATTGCTTGTCTGGAGCAGGAGGTGAAGAAACTCAAGAAGATGATAGAGGACCAGGAAAAGTTAGCTAAACGCAACAATGCGGCACTGACTTCAAGAATAGATAGGTTCTTCTATTGGTCTACCCAATGCTTCTGCAATCAACAACAAAGAAGTGTTGATTGTATGAATGGGATTTACACTACCCTCCGTGACATTGCTCAGTCTCTTGCTCCAAGAAATGGCCGAGGGGTGATGATACAATACAACCCTCCTAATCCGAGACCACCTCGCCTGTAGATTGCTCATGCATGAGCAAACTTTCCCTTTTTTTTTTAATTATGCAATGTAATCCTTCGGGTTTTTTTTAATGCAAGTGGTTTCTTTTATTTGACGGTACAAAAAATAATAATAATAAAGAAAGATAAAATAAATCAGCTACACAAATTCAGCACAGTATATATATATTGAAAAATATATATCCATTTTAAAGATGGAAAGAATTTCTGACATGGACATATATATCATCATTTCAAAGCAAAAGCAAGTTACATACTTATCAAGATAAAACATATTATAACTTGAGTATGTAGTACAATAATTGAGGTAATATGGATTAATAAGATATAATCAGATATAAACTAGAATCCATAAACAATCGTTCATAAGCTATATCTTATACAAAGGATATGACATGTATAATGCTCAAACCATGATGAATGGTATAAAGACAATATCTTTATATACAATGATATGATCAAATATGTAAGATATTAGAGAACAATATATCATTGTAATGAAAGTATGTCAGTAAAAAAAAATTGCCAACATAGCCAATTATGATCAGGGAGTATCACTCAATTAAATATTAAAGTGGTAAAGAATAGAGATACTCATCAATTTTGGCAAACTCTTATTGCTTCTTGAAGTTCCTCCTCAAGATTTTGATATTCTTGTTTTGCTCATTGCTCTTCTTTTGATTCTATCTTCTTGCAATTTTAATGAACTTAATTGATTGATTATTTGCAAGATCCTCTTGAAAACAATCTCTCATAAGATCACTGTCAAGCATTGGTCGATCATTACGAATGAGCTTAGAGGATAGATTTGAGGACTAACTCCTGCAAAACACTTTTGGTGGAGCACTTTGATGTTCAAATCAATAATGTTCAAATAAATCTCGAGTACTAGGAGCAACATTATGTTCAAGATATACCATATTAATAAAAGTGCTATGCTTTCATGAAATGCAATTTTGCAAAATATTTGATTTCATTGAAAATATTTAAATAAGATTACAGCAAGGATAAATACTATAGGTAGGAGGAATCTTATTGTTGTGAAGATAAGAAAAATGTGCGTGTAATGGAAGCAAGTTTTCATGATGCAGTAAAAAGGATAGTTTAAGCAAAATTTGGAAGAAAGATTTTAGATCAAAACAAAATTTGAATCTATAATCTGCACACCTAACAATTGTTTTCAGATATAGCATGCATGAATATCAAGGATAGATGTAAGGCATATTAGATAACAGACAAAAGCATTAGAGAGCAGTAAACATAGCAGTCAAAATTCTTACAATGCATTCCAGCTTATATGTTTACTTATCCATTGCCTCCTTTTGATGCAAGAGAGTGGAGTTTGAATGATGTAGCCATTGAAAAGTCATTTCCGCTCCTTGCTTCGAGGCAATCTACAAATTATTCATTTATCTTTGGTACCCAAATTTCTTTGGGTTTGCCTGGGTCATGAGTTCCTTTTTGAACCCATTTCATTTTTACTCCATGAACAAGATTTTTCTTATAAAAACAGGAGTAAGATTTGTGTCCTTTCAGTCCACAATAGAAACAAGTGCAAGTTGGACTATTGGACATCTTTGCAGAAACAAAGAAATTTTTAAACTGCTTTTGGTTTGATTTCTTTTTAGAAACAATACCAACTTTGTTAATTCTTCTTTGTTTCAAAACTGAGGTATTTAAAATTTCTCTACCTTGAGAGAGTTTTGCAAGTGTGTTTTTAAGATTATCATTTTCTTTTTTCAAAAAATCACACTTGGTACAAAAGCAATTTTTGTTGGTAGAGATATTTGTTTTTAAAATCAAATTCTCTTCTTGCAAAGTTTTGTTTTGATTTTCAAAAACAAAATTCTCTTCCTTGGAAATAGAAAATTCATTTTTCAATATTTCCAACTCATTTTCAAGAGAAGAGTTTTTCTGTTTTGAAACATTTAGTTTCTTTGCAAGTATAAGAGATTCTTCATGTAAATCATCAAAGGCATCTTGTAATTCTTCAAAAGAGTAGTCAAATGAATTTATCTCATCTTTATCTCTGGCCACAAGACAAGTGTTGGCTTCTTCATCTGTGTTCTGCTTATCAGAATTACTATTTCCCCAATTGGAAGATAGGTAAGCTTTCTTTGATGATTCACCTTTTGGTTGTGGTTTCTCTTTTTCTCCTTTTTCTTCTTTGTCTGCCACCTTGGTGATTTGAGATTTTCCTGTAAGTTCAACACCAAGAGCTTGCAATTGATTAAGCACAAGTTGTATCTCATTAATGGTTTTGCAATTGTTCATTTGAGCAATTTCAAGTTCATTAATGAAACTTCTATACCTTAATTCCTCAGCAATAAGATCTTCCTCATGTGCAACTTCAAGAATTTCCCACATTTCTTTTGCAGTTGCACAGTTGGAGATTTTGAAAAATTCATCTTGACTCAATGCACAAGAAATAATCAATTTTACCTTAGCATTGAGTTGCATTAAACTTCTTTCAGTATCATTCCATTCACTCTTAAGTTTTGGAATGTATTTTCCTTGTTCTTCCTTGACAGGCATACAAGAACCATTTTCTATAACATCCCAGAGTTTATGGTCTACTGAAATTAAAAACATTTTCATTTCATACTTCCAATATTGAAAATGATTAGCATCAAAAATTGGAGGTTCTGTGAAAGAACAATTTTTAGAAATAAACCAATCACTATATCCAACCATGCTAACTCTTAGACGGTTAAGTCTTTAAACAAGAGCCCAAGCTCTGATACCAATTGAAAGTAATGGTTGGAACCCAAGAGGGGGGGTGAATTGGGTTTTATAAATTTTTCACAAGAATTAATTGGAAGTTAAAATGATTTTCTGTAAAAGTACAATGCTTAGGATAATAAATACAATACAGAAAATCAATGTGCTGTTAAGATAAATAATTATAAAGATCAAGGAATTAAAGAATAGATATCAATATGCACAAATTAAAGAGTAAGGGATAGAGAAAGCAAACTCGGAGATTTATACTGGTTCGGCTAATCCAAGCCTACATCCAGTCCTCAAGAGACCACTTGAGTATTTCCACTATAATTGCAAGTTTAATCCGGGTACTTGCAAACCACTACAACCACGCAAATTCGATCCGGGTATTTGCCAAACCACAATGAAGAATTTATGAATCCGGGCTCCTCCTCAACCCAAAGCAAGTTCTTCCAACACCGGTACTTGCGAACCTCAACTCAGAATAATATATGTGTTGATCAAAATCAACAATACAAAGAAACTCTCTCTAAAGAGTAGATGAAAACAAATGAAGCTCTAATAACTCTAATGATAGAGAATATACAAGATTTGGCTCAAGAATGCTTTCCTTTCTCTCAAAGATGATAGAAGAAGTTAATATCACATTGTAGGACTTTGTTCTTGCTCAAAATCGTGTATCTAAGGTCATATATATAAGATTTTACAAAACTAGCCGTTATATAGCCGTTACAGCACTTATAGTGCAGTCCAGATTTTGAGCTTTCTTTAAAAATTCATAACTCCCTCATCTGAACTCCGTTTTAAACAAATAATATACCTTTGGAAAGCTCTTGGAGTCTAGTTTCAAATGAGCCAAGTTTTACTCAAAAATTATTTTTCTTTTAAAAGATATAATCAAAATACTGACTATAGGTCAGAACAGAATAATCAACTTTCAGTTTTTCAAACTATATTTTAAATAGTCATATATTTCTCATTTGGACTCCGTTTTCAATAAATAATATACCTTTGGAAAGATCTTTGAGTCTACTATCAAATGAGATTAAGATACTTGAAAAAATGATTTTTCGTTTATGAGATATGATATAAAGAGTGACCAAAGGTCAAAAACTAACTTTTGTAAAATTTCATATCTCACTATTTTTTGTTCAAAATAATTGAGCCAATGTATGCAAATCTAAATCATTGAGTTGCACAAGTATACTAGCCTATATAAAATATACCTAATGTAAACACATAGGCTATCTTGATGCATCCAAGCTTCCAAGACTTCAAATCTTCTAATTCTTCATTTCTTGGAGCTTCATCCTTGCATGTTGTTTTCTTTGAGTGAAGCATGATATTGCTTTTCCTTGTTCTTCAATACAATGCTCACTCTTCTTGTTTTGAACCAATCTATAAAATATATCTTACTTGCAAACCCAATGGTTAGTTTAATAGCATGATTCAATATATGCAACATACATATTAAATAACATAATCATGCTTAAGTACTTGTAACATATATATGATAATTAATCTTTATATATATTAATGCTACTATTCAAATACATTTGTCATCATCAAAACTTATGGCATATAGCCTTAGGGTCAACATTCAAAACCCTATTCAATCTCAAAAAGGTATAGATTCCTCGTTCATAACCCCCTATATCATTTCAGGTCTCAGTATACGAGCTACACTAAGCTCAAACCGACCAATTGGAAACTAATATCGTTTCCCACTCGAAGCCTTGAAAGGCACCATCTCAAAACTAAGCTAGTAGCTGTGATTATAAGTGAACCCAATGAACGACTAGTGGTATAAAAGCCTACCACGCCTAGGTATCTCTATCTCATTATCTAGCTAGACACGACTTAAAGCACCCACACATGTATACACTTATACATACTTGGAATATTCTGTAGTATCTATGTGACAAGAGGAATCCTCATGAATAATCACATGCATCTCACTCGAAGGCATCAACCCACCCGTAAGCGTCAACTTGTTCGAAGCCATCATACATAAGGCACAATCACATACGCACATAATATTCACAAACAATAACCTACTCACACAAAACATGCAATCAACCCAGCCCTCTTTATGGGTCCTAGTCGAAGTTCCCATGAAGTCCTTTTTCAAGAGTTTTATTAACGTGGGTCAGCATTCCCACAGACTACTACTCAAGAGTCCTGTTACATGAGTTTGGATTCTTACAGACTAAAGACCCTTAGAGACATCTCCCTGTTACATCCTCGTATCTCTATTCATGAATCTACATCTCCATGAATCAACTCGTAGACGTCCTGTCTACCATCTTTATGGTACAACTTTTATTCTGAGTTCCGGCTTATGCTACACCATGACAACCACCATCTTGGCCCTAAGAGCATGCCATGAGGCCTCATTCCCCATGTCTGCATTCCTCCAACCCTTTGGCTTCTAGGTACATCCCTCTTGGTCTTAACCCATGTGCCCACATCAGCAACTACTGGTCTTTGACCTCAGGAGTACACCATACAGCTCCCACATAAATAACTAATAAGTACTCTAATTAACTCATGTTCTACTAGAGGCTAGTTCCAAATTTTCATCCCTTCCTAGATATTAGCCCTTGACTTTCCACAATGTCAATTAGATATAACCATCAGGAGGCCTATCCTAGGGACACGGCTCACCAACAAAATCACTTACTTCACTTTTCCAGTGCAAACACCCATTCTATATTTTCCCATCAACATACTCACTTTAACTACCGATTCCACTTGAATTCTTTCCTTGGAGGCTATATGCCCGAAGAAGGTCATCTTGCCCAAATTAACTCTCATTTGGAATCCTTACGTAACTACACATATGCACATACTCTGCGTACATTCATATGTAAGTAATCATGCTTTCACATGCATTCAAACGTACTCCCTCTCAAACTAATGTTCTTAACACCTAAGCACAAGCTCTAACACCAAGGAGCTTTGGTTTGACCTAAACTCATCCCAAGCCATATACATGGCACTAATCCTTTATTCTCCTCATGAAACACTCTCATGACCTCCACACTGACTTACATTCTCGACCTGACCTGGTCATATGTAATCACCAAAGCGTGTTACATATTCACTAATATGTACACACTACCAAAACAATTGCCCTCTTATCATAAATAAATAGGCAAGACTTTTGATTAACTTCTGGCCTCATGACACGTCCACTCTACTCTAATGGCATAGATGCCAATAGCTTATCAACAACACGCTTAAACCATTCTAGGGTTACAAAATTTCTACATTGTCAATGTGATAGATTTTATCGTAGACTACTCTTCACTTTGTCTAACCTCCTCGATTAATTCTTCGCATCCTTGCATCCCACACCTATTGTATTCTCACTCAAATGACTACCGATAACTTATCTTATGTGCCTTTTCTTCCCTCTAAGACGAATCCCTTTTTTTCCTAAGCACACTTACTACACAGTACCACCCCTTACAACCTCAACCCAATCGGTACAACATAAACAAGTTGCCCCAAAGAAGCTAACAACTCATCCCAACATTTCCTACGTCGCGTTTCATCTCACTATAAACAATCGGTACAACATACACACTCTAGGTCAGTTCCCTCAACAAAGTCTCACTTTGCTAGTTTTCTCTATGATACTCAAGTACATATCCCAACTCTAACAACTCAAGTTCTCTCCTCTAGATTCCTTTTAAGGTATTTCTTCCAACCGTAAAAGAAACAACCATAGCTTACTAGCTACTAATAGTACTCACTTGAACAAAGCCTTTCACATTTTAAACACTGAGGTTGCCATCTTCTAGCCTAAGAACTACCCCAACTAAAAGAACTGCAACCATCTTAACTCTCAGGATGAAACTTACATCTCAACCCTCTACTCATCTTAGATGAGCATTCTTCCCTCTTATACCTTTTCTTCTTCCTAGGTTCTTTTATACTCTTTAACCCATCTACTCAATTTTAACTCAATGATTTGGTTGAAATACTCGCCTACACAAAACTACCTAGTATGCCATCAACACTTATGGAAATAGATTATACGCTAATCCATATAGGTATCGATCCCTATGCATCCATATTTGTTACTCCATGTGACCAACCTCAACTAAATTCACAATGGATGGTATACATACCCACAACAAGATATATAAAAGAAAATTAGTTTGAGGCATGCACACAAGTATCCCTCCAAGAAATCACAGCAAGTTTTTCCCCTTAACTTTTAAATACACTTATACAAAATATGCATACATAATCACTATGCATTGGTAAAACCAATCACATATAGATACATACATTGATATATACATATATCCCCGCAGATAATTTACTTTATACATCACAACATATCAAATTCCAATCTGAAATAAATTATCACACATGATATAATTTAATAATTACATGACATCACATGGAAAACCCATGTTTCCATGATACATATCCATACATAGATTAATATCCTTATCTAAGCAATTCATAGCCATCTCTATAATAATGTAGAAAGGCTACATTTGAGCTAAAGAGCTCCCTATGCTCTGATGATTTTTCCTCCATCCAAGAGCCAAAAACTTACACATAGGAACAAACACTTCTCAAGTTGTCAAAAACTCTACTGAGGAGTAGTCACAAAAGAGATACTCAATATTCTACAAGGTCTTTTATGGAACCTAAACCCATAGTCGTGCTGCGCAGTTCACAACAATAGGGGAAGGCCCACAAAGAACATTTTTCTCTATAATTTATAAGAGACCTAAAAACAGACTTCCTTCTTACACCAATTTGTCACGCCTCGAAAATCGGACACATGAGTTAACTAGGGTGTACCTCAGTGGTAACTCATAATTCCCTGAGCAGTCCTAATATCCACAACTATGCAAAAAGTAAAATTTCAAAGAAAATTTAAATTACACAATTTATAGAGCAAAATCACAGCCAATATACTATAAATTCCCTAACTACTGCAAGACCTAAGTAGTCTATAGGATTACAGAGCATTCCTATTGGTATACAGCCCAAAAATTGGTTCCATAAACCCTCCAATAAAAAATGTAGTATATCTCCAAAGCCGCCAAACTCCCAATGGTTTCTCATTCTCCTTAGCTACTATAGCTGAAAAAGATAACCATAGAGGATGTGAGTTCATCAAAACTCAGTGAGTAGATGACTATGCAATAAAATAAGGCACAAATATAAATATCATAATCACAACCATAATTTAAATAAATAAATACCTCTCGCATGTACGAATAAATACAGATACACGAATAATTGCATACCTTATATGCAACCATAATATGTTGTCCCCTCGCAAGTCTACACTTTTGCAATTCCTCATTAAAACACATAAATACTCTAACATATCTTTTAAGCATGTACAAGCATAAATCAATCACATATATAGCGTATGATTATATAACAATCACATGCCTTTCTACTTGAGAGCTTACGTTTTCACATATACCTTATCGAGTTTTCACCAAATGGCAAAATTTTAAGGGTTAATATTCCCTTAGACTTTGAATCCTTGAGGTTCATCACAAGGAACTTGGCCAAAATTAAGACAACTACTCGACTTAATCTTATGGGTCAACGGTCCCACAATCAGTACTTAAGGTTCATCACAAAGAACTCGGCCAAATTTGAGACTATTACTCAACTAGTATTTATAGGTCTATGTTCTCATATCATCTTTTCTTTTCTCTTTTCTTTTCTCGTGGGTCTACATTCCCACATAATTCTATTTTCTTTATGCAATGCATTCACACAACGCAATACATCTTATGATGCACAATGCAATATATCACATACAACAACCAACAATCAATCCATTATTCTCATACATATTGCACATAATAATCTTTCAAATCACAAAGCAGTCATTAAACTACTCAGCAATAACTCACAGATCAACTTTCCAAAATTTACAAGAAAATTTCATATTCTAGTTATTATCACTAGCTTGGGAATTTAGTAAATTTAACCCAACTATAGTGTGAGTGGGATTTATATTATAATTGAGCAATTTTTTTTTAAAAAAAACTCAATTAGCAAGGTCCCCCCACTCATGTTGATGCTGACAAGGTTCTACTATGATAAAATCCTAATAAATGAAGCTAATGAAGCTCCCTAGCCACCTAGAAATCAAACCAAAATCATAAAAATATGAATTTTGAAGAAATCTTGTGGGAATCATTGTCTTCCTGTCACTACAGTGATAGCCTCATCACTACAGTGATGGGACCAGCAGAGAGCCCTGCTCTCTGTTCTACCTATCGCTGTAGCGACTACATGGTCTCTGCAATGACCTCCAACGTTGGGCGACCCCCTAGTGTTGATTTCTTCGCTATAGCGTTGGATTTGGTCAATGCAGCGATGAGACTTACAGAGAACATTGTTCTCTATCCTTCTGTCACCGTAGCAATCGAATTTTTCGCAACCATGATGACCTTTCCCATACTCCATTGCTGTAGTGATGGGTAGCAGACCCATTTTTCTGCAGAACTCGACTTCCCCTGTTTTTCTTCCCCTATCATGTCTCTTATTTCTAGCACACCAAAACCTTATTTTAATCAATATCTAAGGTTCCCCACTCTATATTTAACCTTCCCAATCACTTTTAACCCTAGATCATCAATAAGTCAGGCCCAAAACTCATATTCTTCTCTAGGGCAGCCATGAAATCAAAAAATGGAAAAGGAAGAGGAGAAATAAGCTTACATCTTTCCTTTGTAGCTCTATATCATTAGATTAAAGACTAGAAAGCAAGAAATAACCAGGAAGGATTGAATGATGAAGTAAGAGGAACTGGAGAAGTTTTCTCCTCTCCTTACTTCTCTGCATCTAGCTGCGAGAATGAGGAAGAAAAAGAGAGAGAATAGGCTTTTATATGGAAAGTGGATTATGGGTAGTCTATGGGTACCCATATCTAGATGCCTAAAACTTGTATGATCCAGATATAATTATCCCTCGATAATTATATAATTTCATTTAATTTTCTCTTCCTCTTGTTTTTTCTTAAATCTCAAAAATACCACTTGCAATAAAATACATGTTCCAGTCATTTATCTCAATTTTCACAAATAATCATTTGAATATAATAAATTAAATATGAGATTAAAAATGACTATTGTAAATTAAATTATTATATCATGTAAAATACCATAATACTCAAAAACACGTGACCCCAAATTTAGCAAGTATTACACCAAAAATATAAATCACTACGTATGAGATCAGACGTTGTGGCTCATCCATCTGTGGCTATTAACATTTAAGGGCATCCCATTATTTTGGCTAGTGGTGCTGCTAAATTAATCAATATACTATTGTACTTTAAATCCAATTTCTTTTATAAATAATTCAACTCTAAATTCATTTAGTGGCACTTACTAGATGTTTTATGAAGAATACAAAATAGTTTGAATGATAAACAAAACATAGGGTGTAGACACCATTAGGTCATAAAAAAGTTAGTCTTGGAAAGGTAAGCTAACAAAAATCCTTTAAGAGTGATTGTTAAAAAAGGTAAAATGAATAATGAATAAACATAATTGAAATAAAATTGTAAGTTAAATCTATGTACCTCTTGATAGCGAGGAAGATCCACAGATGAGGACCATGGGCAGGCAAGAACAACAGGCAATGAACTACTGACAGTGGAGCATGAATGCACTAATGGCACCTAGCGACGACGGAACGACAGCAAGAGAAACACTTGGTGGAAAAGGTTGACATGTGAGTATGAAAGAAGGGCTAGAGATTTAAAGAAAATAGTGGCAGTTCTAGTCAAACCACTGCTAAATAATGGCGGTTCCGGTCAAACTGCCATTAAACCACCACTATTTAAAAGCGGTTGACTAAACCACCACTAATTTTCTTGTTTAGTGGCAGTTAAATTACTATTTCTTTTGTAGTGGTTCATGATTTATTTGTGCCATTTGCCCTTTCCCTTGAGGAAAATGTGTGATTAGACTCTTCTTTTTGTGAATTTTTCTTTCAATCACAACTATGTATGATGATAAGGTTATGTCTTCCTCATTTCTTATTATAATGCCTGATGTTGAACTAGTTGTAGTAAGTAAAACAAGTAGTAAGTAAAACAAGCAGTTATAGTATAAATCTTTTTATTTATATTTTTTGTTATCCTGATCTACTTGTATAACCTTCTTGCTTATGCCTTGAATGTTAGAAGGTTTCTTGATGCTCATTTTGCAATTTCAACATATTCGAATGCCAAACATCATCCAGGTAGATGTTATTTATATGACGTCATGATTAAGTTCTTTAAATAGACCTTGGAGATCCTAACTTTTGGATCTATAAAACACATATTTAGTACTTCTAATAGGAATTGGATCTTGAGTGAGTGCTTAAGATGGTGGGATATCAGGTTCTACTGCTTTATTCTATAATCTTTTTATTTCATTGTTATAAAATTTAATTATGTTAGGGTCTTACCTACTTATTGAGTTTATCACTCACTTTTTTTCTTTGACCCATACAAATAGTTGTGATCTTTGACCTCATAGTGTGGTAGTTGGCTTATGGTCACCAGTTGACCCTTCTCATTTAGAGGGCTATTATCCTTGAGTATGCTATGTTTAGGTGAGTTACATTCTTAGTTGTCACTCTGTGATCTAGTAGGAAGGTTTGGGGAATTCTTATGGGTGTTTGTATTGTGTAAGGAGGGCTGAGCCTCTGGCCACTCTCGTTTGTTTAGAAAGATGGATGCACTAACTTATGTGTAGATTAATGGTGTTCTACTGTAAATAGCTTGCTTGATGAATTTTCTTCTTATGTGATTATGCATTTTGTGCCATGAGTTGTATAATTACGAGTATGATGAGTATCCATTGCTTGAAGTGCATTGCATGGAGTTATGGTTAAGTTTAAGGAGATGGGAAACGGCTTCATTCTTTGTGCCAGTCACGTGCCCAATTTGTTGACGCCATTGCATTCAAAGCTAATTCTTGAATTTTGAAGATTAACAAATAATTTAAAATGATATATTCCTTTGTGTATTAATGCTTATATTTTCAGGAATATCACCCAAGACAAAAAGAGATTAAAGAGCTTGAAGTGAAGTTATTTTATTTTTTGTCTTAGGACTTTATGTAAAAGCTTTTGAAAGGGAAGAAAATCTTTTTTAAAATGTTTTAAATAAGTTTTAGCTAAGTTGGAAAATTGTAGAAATAGGTTATTGACCTTTAGAAATTATAAAGCTTTTGAAAAACCATGTTCAAGAGCTACCACTCAACTGGTGCCTTTGTAACAGTCGACTGAGTGCTCTCTAGTTAAATTTCAGCTAAAGATCAATTTCTTATCAGTCGACTGACAGGCTCCTAGCAGTCGACTGATTGGTCTCTGTATAAAAATCAAATTGACCTCTAGTATCTACCAATCGACTAATCCAACTATATCAACTCTGGAACAATTTAAATTTCAAGACAGAGAGTCATCAGTCGACTGAAAACCTCTACCAATATACTGGCACCTCATTAAAATGCAACAATAGACTGTCATGGCTCTATCAATCGACTACCAGCATGATAACATTAGTTCCCAGGCCGAGCCCGTTTAGCCCTCTTTGATGAAGGGTTAGGCTGGCTAAAAGCCAGCCCATATAGAACCTGGCCTAAGTGGCCTGGCCCTCTTAACCCGCAGGTTACTTAGGCTCAACCCTCATAACCCACATTTATTTTTTTTTAAAATATATATTTGATATTTTCCTAAACAGCTAAGCCTAAACTATATTAGACATCAGTAAAGTAACATCACAGGTCATAGCTTTAGTATTTCAGTAACATCACTCGACATTTCCTTCTTCCCTAAATGTGAGCTAAATCAGTGAACCCTAGCCCCAAATTTCCCAAATCCTCCTCGGCCAGTCAGCCACTTTCTTCGATTCTAGTGCCCGCCTTCATCTCTGCCATCATCGTCGAAGTTCATCTGTCTCTGCCAGTCGCCTCTATCGTCGATCTCCCTCTTCCTCTGCCATGCTTGACTGCTCTACCTCATGACCGTGAGTCCATTGTCGTTAGACTTTGAGGTACAATGACAGACTCTTGTCTTTGTTAGCTTCTTGTTTATAAATTCTAATTTCTAAGGGGTTTGCTTTGCTCAGTTTTCTGGTTGATGGAAATAAAATGGGTGGGATTTTTTAATTTCATTTTGCCTTTTTTAGTCTTATTTTTTAGTATGATTAAGTTAGTTTTTGGTTTCTAAATTCTAATTCCATAGAATTCTGCATTTGAATTTTGAAGTTTAAATGTTTGATTAGTACTGTAAAGTGTGAAAGACTGAATGGTGTACATATCTATTGATTAATTGAATGTTTGAATTGTACTGTGAAATGTGAATGATTGAATGGTGTACATATTCATTGATTAATTGAATGTTTGATTGCAATGGTGAAATGTGAATGACTAATAGTGAATTGTGAATGAATATGACTTGGTGTCATAATAATTGAGGTGTTACTCTTTGTTTTTAAACTTTAATAATTTGTTAGATACTCAGATTGATTATAACATATAACAATATTAATTCTTTTATTTAATCACCAAATGCAGCAATAAAAATAATGGCATCTTTAAATGAAAGTAGTGTTGGTAATGCTATATTGAGGTTGAGGCTGAAACAGATAGACATGGTGAATTGAATGAAACCCCTTCCACTGCCAATACTGATGCTTGTTGTACTTTTGACAAACCATCATTACCTAGAAAGGCAAAAACTCTTACCTCTAATGTGTGGAAGTCTTTAAAGAAAAGGTAAAATGTAATGGTTGTGGAAAAGAGCATGTCATAGGGAGTAGCAAATATGGTACTTCAACATTGTTGCTTCATATTCCTAAGTGTGTAGCTCTTCCTAGGTACCATAATATTGGAGTAATGATGTTAGATCAACAAGGAAGATTGAGGTCTAGGTAATATAACCATAAATGCCACAGGGAATGTATGGCAAAGTCTATAGTTGAGCATGATCTCCCATATTCTTATGTTGAGTATAGATGGGTTAAGGAGATACATGAGAACTGGAATCCTAAAGTGAAGCATATTAATAGGAATATTGTAGTGTCAGATGTCTGGAATTTTTATCTTGGTTAGAAGGAAAAGTTGAAACATAGTATGATGAATAGTCCTGCTAGAATTTGTTTGATTTCTGATTGTTGAACTGTATACACTGTTGAGGTTTATATTTGTTTAACAACCCATTTTGTGGATGACAAATGGAAGCTAAATAGCAAGATTCTTTCATTTTGTAAAATGGTGCCATCATATAGTGGCCAGGAGTTGGCTAGGAAGATTTAACTTGTCTTAAGGAATGGGAAATTGACAAGAAAATTTTTTCTTACTTTGGACAATGCTTCTGCTAATGACAGCATGCAAAACATCTTAAAAGAGCATCTATCTTTGCAAAATAGCTTGTTATGTGATGGAAGATTTTTTTCATGTTCAATGTTGTGCTCACATTTTAAATCCAATTGTTAATGAGGGGTTGAAGGTGATTAATGAGGCTTTACAAAAAAAAAGAGAAAGTATTAAGTATGTTAGAGCTTCTAAGACAAGGAAAATAATCTTTAATGATTGTATTGATCAAGTTGGCGATTTGATACTAGTGTGGGCTTGAGATTAGATGTCCCCACTAGATAGAACTCAACATTTGTGATGCTAGAGAGTGCACTAAAGTATCAACGTGCTTTTGGAAGCTTGGCTTTGCATAATAAAAATTTTGTAACTTGCCCATCGCAAGAGGAGTGGAGAAGAGGAGAGTTGATTCGTGATTTCTTGCAGCCTTTTTTCGTCATCACTAACTTGTTTTCTGGTTTAGTTTATCCCACTGCCAATGTGTATTTCATGTAAATTTGGAAGATTGAATGTTTGTTAAGGGATAGTATAAATGGTGATGATTTAATAATTCAAGACATGGCTACAAGAATAATGGGGAAATTCAAAAAATATTGGAGTGAGTACAATGTCATCCTATCTATGGCATGTGTGTTTGATCCGAGATGTAAAATTAACTCCTTGCAATATTGCTATGGGAGGCTTGATGTTTATGATATGAATGAAAAGATCAATCATATTAAAAAGGAGATATATGATCTTTTTTCTCACTATGAAAAGAAAGAATCTTCTATTAGTGGCTTAAGAGAATTCCCAGAAGTTAGTTCTTCCCAATACAATGCAATAACAAGTGGTTCTTCCCAATCAAATGCAAGTTTTGATGTCTTTGAACTTGTTGTAAGTGACTAAGCATTCCTTTATTTCTTTAAATTATATCAAAACTTGTGCTTTCTTTTAATTTTGTTTTATTATTTTGAATATACAGGATTTTGTTGATTATGTGAATCAAAGTCCTAATAATAATGGGAAGTCTGAATTAGATCAATATTTAAAGGAGCCGAAACTTGAACCTAAATTTCATAGAGCATTGGATATTTTAGACTTTTGGAAAGGCTATAATGTTAAGTATCCATGTCTTTCTAGAATAGCTTGTGATATTCTAAGCATTCCAATCACCACAGTAGCCAGTGAATCAACTTTTAGTATTGGATACCGAGTTTTTAGCAACTATATATGCTCACTTCTTCCAGACAATGTTCAAGCAATTATATGTACACGTAATTGGTTACATGAATTCAATCATGAAGGTAAAGGTAACAATATAGTCAAATTAGTATTGTGTATTACTGTATTTGTTTTAATTTTAGTTCTGATGATTTGATTTTAATTTTTGTTCTTATTCTTATTATGAGATGTAGATTAAGATGTTAATGGTGATGATGCATCATTGGACAATGGTTTAAACACTCCTATTGATGTTGATGGATGATGGTCATCGTAATAATTTTAGTTTTAATTTTGGTACTTGAAGTTTGATGAATTAGTTGAATTTTTTGGTGGTTTGTTTGTTTTAATTACTAATATACTTTTCATTTTTTCTTTGTAGTTTGATGAAAGATTAAATGTCTCTTTAGAGAGTGATGGTGGATTACTGTATTTATTATTGTTTTAAGTACTCAAGTTGTTAACAATGGGATGTTGATGTTTGTTTTCTCATGCTGCTCAAATTTGAATTTGGATGATGATTGTTATTTGTTAAGGTTGTATGTTGATGGATTTCTTACTACAAGTACTTTTGAATACTTTGTTGGTTAATGACTTAATGGTTATGTTACTTTGTTGGTTGATGGTTATGAACTTACGGTTATGTACTTATCAGTTATCACATATGTAGAATGTTATTATGTTATGTAGGTAATGGATTTGTTCCTGTGATATTCATAGCCAATGCCCAATAGCTATTCATATTGTTATTGTTGTTGTAAAATATGTAGAAATAGAATGTAGTTATGTTATGTATGTAATGGATTTTTTCTTTTATATTCATAGTCAATGCCCAATAGCCATTAATATTGTTATTGTTGTTGTAATTGATAGTGGCTAATTGATAAAAGTAATTACCAATAAAAGTTTAGTGGGTTTGAAAGCAAGAATTCAAGAGAGAGAAAAATTGCAAAAAATGAGCTTTTTTCCTTCAAAAAAGGAAAAAAAAAAAGTTGTGTGCTAGCGGGCTAGCTTGTTTAGCTCGCCAGCCCTCTCATAGGAGGGCCAAGTTACATATTTCTCAGCTCGTTTAAAGAAGGGTTGGCCTAGCCCGACCTATTTTTTTTGTCAACCAGAGAAGGGCCAGCTCGAACCCGCCGGATTGGCCCATTTTGATAGGTCTAGTTTCAACGACTATTTTCTGAAGATTTATGTTGATATCATCCTTGATTCACCTCCAACGGATTTGTTACATCTTGGGCTATATATGTTAACCTCAGAGGTTGTCAAATGAAGAAGAAAACATTCAATTTGCTTCTACATCTTTAATAGTCAATTTTTGCCAATCATTTGCTTCTAGAGAGCTTTACACTTGTATACTTACTCTACTTTGAGAGAGTTATTTCTGATATTCTTTCTTCTGATTATATTTGATCAAGGAAATGTTTCCTTGAGGTTGTGTTTCAGTGAAACACTGTGCAAATGGGAGAGACACCCTTGGAAAAGAAAAGTTTTCTAATTGTAGTGGCTTACAAGTGCCGATTTAACATAAACTTAGTGATTGATAGTAAAATACTCAAAAAGTTGTCTTGAGGACTGGATGTAGGTTGTTTTAAGATGAACCAGTATAAATACTTGTGTCTACTTCTCTTTCCCTTATCTCTTTAATTGTTTATTACTTTATCTTTGATTATTTGCACTCTCCATTTATTCATCTTGTCATTGTTCTATTTTTGTTGTCATAAATATTTGGCTTTGGTTTCAAAACTTCTTAAACTTCTAACAAGTTTTTAAGAAAATTTTATTAATCCAATTCACCCCCTCTTAGGAGCTAGCCATTTATATCACGATTTTGGGGTGTGATAGTATGGGACTTTTGGTTCTTGCCCACCTATACAAAATAGAATCAATAACATCTGTAATTTGTTGGCTAATCAATGCACAACTCTTTCAATACATAAGACAAAGAGATAAGGCAAGATTGTTGGCATCTCTTTCACTTAATGAGCAATTTTTTCATTTTAAGTGTATAATTGACATGAATGTGCTTAAATGAGCAAATTGGCATTGACTTGTTTAAAAGATCAAGGTGGTTACATTAGCGTTTGTTGTTAACAATTTAGATTACGTTAAACTCAAAGACAAAATTGAAACTAATTAAAAAGTGTATAATTGACATAAACGTGCTTATCTAAACAAAATTGCATTGACATGTTCAATAGATGTGGTCACGTTAATATTCATTGTTAACAATTGAAACAATATTAAACTCAAATATAAAATTGAAACTAGTTAAAAGGAATATGTAGGACAAAATTAACACAAATTTTGAGACAAAATTAAATTTTGAGTCAAAATTTAAAGATGAAAACATTACTTTTGTCAATTTTTAATGTATCGAGGAGATTGAAAATAGATGATCATTAAATAGAATAAGAATAAATTATTGTATTCATTTTCTCTTATTATAAACTCTCTACTTTCAATCGTATATTTTGCTTGGTGCATTTGCTACACTACATCATATAGCTAAGGAATTGAAAATTAGTTTGTGTCATTAGAATAAGGTAATTTGTTTAGGATATCACCATAAGAATTTGCATAATTCGTTTTATATCTAGAATATCATCTTAAGACAACTAAAACGGTGTTAAGTGTAATTCATCTTAAAATTAATATATCTAGAGTTAATTATAAGTTTTTAATTTAAATAAGATATTACATATAAAAATAAGGCAAAAAGCATTATACTTATGCCCTAAATTTTTTGATCTATATTTTAATTATAACCCCAAATTTTATTTTATGTTTATAATTAGTTTTGATTATGTACCTAAGCTTTATGCTGTCCAAATATTTAACAACAAACGTTGATATTGTTGGAGCAGTAACCTGAAAAACAAGAAGAAACACAAAAATAGAAGAATTGAATATTAGAGTAAAAAAATATAAATTGTATAGTATTGGGCTTAGGTTTGACTATCTCGACATTCTTTAAGGTAATTTCACATCTTTCACGAGATGATTTTGTCATATCACTTGGTGCAAGGGTACACAGACGTGTTGTAACATCCCATATTTTCTTTCACTTATGTTATATTTTCTTTATTTAAGTTAGAAGTGATGTTAGAAATTAGTAGAATATGTTTTGGATGCTTAAGAGGAAGTTATAAAGGAAACGCATGAGGAAATTAGGATAAATAAGCTAAGAGTAAGAGGAAAATGAAGTTATGAAGCAATCAGTCGACTAACTGAGCAAACCAATCGACTGATAGCATCAAAGATCAAACTAGGTTGCTGATATCTGCAATCGGTTGACTGATGAAAAAAGATTAGTCGACTGATTATTCTCTGTCAAAATGAAATTTTAGGTTCTGAAGCAATCAGTCGAATAATGTACTGTTGAAGTGCGAAAGTAAGTCGGTATTAAAAAATCAGTGGAAAAAATTACCTGAACACCCCTATCATGCTAATGATGCTTAGAAATAAGAGAGTAGGGTTAAAAGGAGGATTTCCACGATAAGAAGACTCTTTAGACCCTTTTAGAAGCAAGAAGAAAGAGAAAAAGAGCAAATTTTGAAATTTAGAGAAAAGAGAGAGAGAAAACATGAAGAGCAAGGAGAAGAGAGAGAAGGAAGTTCTAGTGGATATTTTAGCAAGAAGATCATAAAAGATAAGTTTCTAACTTGATTCTTCTAGTTTAGATAGATTCTAGAGCTTGAAAAATGATAGAATAGAAATTTTCAGGCTAAGGAAGGAAGAAAGAGGAAGAAGTTGGTCTGGAGGTTGAAGAAACAAAGAATATTAGAGAAGAACTAAAAGATATCACATCAGTTTTAGCTTTAGGAGAATTAAGGTAGCTACTTTTCATACAAGCAAAGTATTTGATGTGTTTGTTATATTTTTGTATGATTTACCAAGTATTTATATCTTAAAGCTTTCCATGAACATGTAGAACTATCTTTCTCTTGAAAAGTAAAGTTTATGTCCTTATAGAATAATAGAACCCCAGAAATTTCTCATAAAATGATAGAAATTTCTCATAGTATGTGAAAGTCCATATAGGATGACAGAACCCTAGAAATTCCTCATGGGATGATAGAAATTCCTCATGGGACATTGAGTACTTTTCTTGAGAAAGAGCTAAAGTATAGTGCAATATATTGAAAGGAAAAGACAATAACACAATTATGTATTCATATTAGTTTATGTTTCATGGAATAAGTTTTGTCTTTGAGATTTGATTTTATTACTGAAATGGTTGTAGCAATTTCATAATGTATGCTAGCTACTGAGATTTCATATCTCACCTTGTCTTTGATAATTTTACCATTTTAGGGACTGAAGTAGAAAGAAAAGAAATAAGTTTACGATGTGTTAGCTAGTTGAGTCACCTTCTTTTGATGGCATTTTGAAAGAATGTTGTGTATTTTATATATTGATGATAAAGTTTAAGAGTTTGTTGCAACATCACAATAGCTATAATTAAACTTTTTGTGTTATGTATATGAGAAAGAGAATTTGTAAGAAATAGTGAACATGTACTATATGTATGCATAAATGGAGTTATGTGTTATTTTTCAAGTATCATTTTATAAGATTTGAAGTTTAAGACATATCAATTGATTAATTGTCTAGCATCAATCGACTGATACTTCTCTGTCTTGATTTATATAAATTCAAAGACAATTAGCTGACCGATGGTCACAGATCAGTCGACTAATAGCCTTCTGTCAAGTGCAAATTTTATATTTTCAGATATTGTCACATCCCAAAAATTGAACATGTGAAAAGATATCACTTTTAGGAAAATCTCAGTGGTATCCCAAAATCCTGGACAATCTCAATATCCACAATTACTTATTTAATAAAATTCTCAAACATGAGTTATTCACATAAATTCTGTGAGGTCTTACATTCAACCTCTATTATTCATTCCACACGACAGAATTATATTCATCTGATAAGTAAATATAGGCATACATAATCTGATGTTTTTATCTCATTGCAAGCCTAGAAGACCTATAGAAAGTACAGAGCGTTCCTAGTATCCACATTAATAAGTACTGGTATCCCACCAGACAGAAATAGAGAATAATTCCAAGGGGCTTCTAATCTTCAAACGAAACTCTTCTTCCTTGTTTTCTGTATCTGAAAAGATAATCATAAGGAGTGTGAGTTTATTTAAAAACTCAGTAAGTAAATAACTGTACTATATAAAATATCAAAAATACAAATACCACATTTACTCATATAATTAATTGTCTTATACATCGAGTAGTATGGGACTCTAACCCTTTCAAACTCGTGAATAACATTTCATAGATATACATCGAGTAGTATGGGACTCTAACCCTTTCAAACTCGTGAATAAGATTTCATAGATATACATCGAGTAGTATGGGACTCTAACCCTTTCAAACTCGTATTTATGATTTCACCTATTTACACCGAGTAGTATGGGACTCTAACCCTTTCAAACTCGTGTATAGTTTTTCATCGTTATGCATTGAGTAGTATGGGACTTTAACCCTTTCAAACTCATGTATTGGATCCCGTAGATCTTTACTCATTAATAAGATAGTGAGAATTTATCACATAGTAATTTCATCCTTTCCTTTCTTGTTTCAAAACCAGAATCTCAACTCTCTTAACCGACTATATCTCAATCCTAACTCAAAAATAACCTCTAAAACAACTAAGATTCATGAATTATCATCAAAATCTTCAAGAACAAAACCTCCTCTGATCTTCCATATAAACTGAAATTTAAGGAAAATAAGGAGATTAAAACTTACCTTTGATCTCTACCAAGCTTTTGAACCGAACAATTCTCAAAAACAATACCAAATCTATGGGAGAGTTGAGAGGGGAAGTTTGAAGGTTGAGTTGTGAGAGAGTGAATGAAGGAGATGCGGGAAAGTGAAACTATAAGGGAGAGAGAGAGAGCTAAAAACTTGTGGGGCTTAGTTGGATAACCCAATGGGTATCCATACCCATTGTCCAAACTCATTTGACCCAACATATAAAATACCTTAATTAATTCTTCAATTAATTATATTCAATCATTTTCTCGCACATTCCACTATTCTTTAGAATGTACCCATAAGGTTTAAATATCCAGTCCAGTCATTTAACTCAATTTTCATAAATAATATTCAAATAGAATAATTAAATATGAAAATTAAAAATGACAAAAGCAAATAGCTAAAGTAACGTTGTAAAATTCTAAAATACTTTCAAACGAATTATACTCCAAAATTAATGAGTATTACATTCTACCCCCCTTTAAAAGAATTCGGTCCTCCAAATTAAAATCTTACCTCAAGTTTCAAACAAATTTGGATATTTTTTCCACATTTCATCTTCTGCCTCCCACGTAGCTTCCTCGCGAGAATGATTTCTCCAAAGAACCTTGAAAGTAGGAATTTCTTTAGTACGCAATTTCTTGACTTTTATATCAAGAATAGCTACTGGTACCTCTTCGTAGGTGAGAGTTCATCAAAATGAACTTCTTGGGGTTGAATGACATGAGAAGGATCAGGAAGATATTTTTGTAGCATAGACACATGAAATATTGGATGAACTCTCTCTAGGTCTGAAAGTAGGTCTAGGCGGTATGCCACATTACCCACTCTGTCTATAACCTCATATGGGCCAACATACCTCGGACTAAGCTTGCCTTTCTTCCCGAATCTCATTACTCCCTTCATAGGTGAGATTCGTAAGAAAACCATGTCACCTATTGCAAATTCAAGGTCATGTCGTCGGTTGTCCGCATAAGACTTCTGTCTACTCTGAGCAGTTAACAACTTCTCTCTGATTAGTTTAACTTTATTTATATCTTCTTGTATCATCTCAGGTCCAAGTATTTTGGTTTCACCAAGTTCAAACCAACCTATAGGAGATCGACACCGTCTCCCATATAAAGCCTCAAAAGGTGCCATATGGATACTGGCTTGGTAACTGTTATTATAAGCAAATTCAATAAGAGGCAAATGATCTTCCCAACTTCCACTGAAATCCATCACACAAGCTCTTAGCATATCCTCTAAAGTCTGAATTGTCCTTTCAGACTGTCCATCAGTCTGAGGATGGAATGTTGTACTAAGATTCACTTTGGTACCCAAAGCCTCTTGAAAGACTTTCCAGAACCGAGAAGTAAACTGAGGTTCTCGGTCTGATATAATGGATACTGGCACACCATGAAGATTCACTATTTCTTTAACATAAAGTAGAGCAAGTTTTGCTACACTGAAAGTAGTATGAACAGGAAGAAAATGTGCTGACTTAGTAAGTCGATCCACTATGACCCATATTGAGTCATTTCCTTTTGTTGACCGGGGTAAACCTACTACAAAACCATAGTGATCCTTTCCCACTTCCACTCGGGAATATCTAGTTTTTGCATCAAACCAGGTAGTCGTCGATGTTCAGCTTTAACCTGCTAACAAGTCAAACATTGAGCTACAAAGTCAGTCACATCTCGCTTTATGCCCTCCCACCAGTAAACTTGTTTCAAGTCCTGATACATTTTCACAGCACTAGGATGTACAACGTATGGCGAACCATGAGCTTGCATTAAGATTTCATGTTTTAAAGATTCAATGTTGGGGACACAGAGTCTCCCATTAAACCATAAGACTCATTCTTCATCTACCAAGAAACTTGGTGCTAGACTTTGCCTTGCCTTATCTCTGATTTTGACCATATCGATGTCATTTTCTAAAGTTGCTTTTACTTTTTCAACAAGGGATGATCTAACTGTTAAATGAGCCAGAAATGTACCTGACTCAGTGATCTCAAAGAATACTCCATTAGCTTCCAATTCTTGTAGTTCATGTATTAGAGACCTCCTTATAGTGGCAATGTGAGCTAAACTTTCCATAGACTTTCGACTTAGAGCATCAGCCACTACATTTGCTTTACCTGGATGGTAAAGGATGGTACAATCATAATCTTTCAGAAGTTCCATCCACCTTCGTTGCCTTAGATTGAGATCTCTCTGCTCAAAAATATACTTAAGGCTTTTGTGATATGTAAAAATTTTACAAGTCTCCCCATATAAGTAATGTCTCCAAATCTTTAGGGCAAACACTACAGCTGCCATTTCCAAATCATGAGTGAGGTAATTCAATTCATGCTTTTTAAGCTGACGTGAGCCATAAGCTATGACTTTACCATGTTGCATCAACACACACCCTAAGCCTATCTTTGAGGCATCACAGAATACAGAGTAACCCCCTGGTCCTGATGATAGGATTAAGACTGGTGCAGAAGTTAAACACTCTTTCAATTGGGTGAAACTTTGCTCACATGAATCATCCCAAATGTATTTAACATTCTTTCGAGTTAACTTATTTAATGGGAGAGCCGTCTTAGAGAAATCTTTGACAAAGCGACGGTAATACCCTGCTAAGCCAAGAAAACTACGTACTTCAGACACAGTTGTTGGTCTAGGCCATTGTTTTACTGCTTCAATTTTACTTGGATCTACATGAATACCTTCTTGGGAAATAACATGTCCCAAAAACGTTACATGACTCATCCAGAATTCACATTTTGAGAGCTTTGCATACAACTGATGCTCTCTCAAGATCTGAAGCACTATTCTCAAATGTTCAGTATGTTCTTCATGACTCTTTGAACATACCAAAATATCATCAATAAATACAATTACAAACTTATCAAGGAATGATTTAAACACTCTGTTCATTAAATCCATAAATGCTACTGGTGCATTTGTCAACCCAAAAGACATCACAAGAAACTCATAATGTCCATACCGTGTACGAAAAGCTGTCTTAGGTATATCATCGTTCTTAATTCGTAACTGATGATATCTAGACCTTAGATCAATCTTTGAGAAGTATTTTGCTCCTTGAACCTGATCAAATAAATCATCTATCCTTGGTAAAGGATACTTATTCTTCATTGTGACTTTATTCAGCTGACGATAATCTATACATAATCTCATAGAACCATCTTTCTTTTTCACAAAAAGAACAGGAGCACTCCAAGGTGAAAAACTTGGGCGAATGAACCCTTTGTTCAACAAATCTTCCAATTATTCTTTGAGTTCTTTTAGCTCAACAGGAGCCATACGATAAGATGGAATAGAAATTGGTCGTGTGTCTAGGACCAAATCAATACTAAACTCAATATCTCTTTCTGGTGGTAATCCAAGTAAATCTTCTGGGAACACATCTGGGAATTCATTAACCACATGTATGTCTTCTAACTTCTATTCTTTCTTTTCTAAATCTTTAATAAAAGCTAGAAATCCCTGACATCCCTCTCGCAACATACGTCGGGCACTTAACATAGATATCATGTTGCAAGGTACATCACTTCGATCTCCTTGAAACACAAAATTACTCATCCCCAGCATATTAAAGGAAATAACTTTATCACGACAATTTATAGTAGCATGACAAGAAGATAGCCAGTCCATCCCTAAAATCACATCAAAATCTAACATATTGAGAATCATAAGATCTATCTCAGTTTCCATGCCTCCAACAATTATTTTAAAAGAACGATAACATGTTTAACCATCAAAGTCTCTCTCATCGGTGTGGAAACTAAGAATGGTTCTTTAAGAGTAATCGAATCAAATGCAAATCTCTTAGCAAATAGGGGTGACACATATAAGTGAGTAGAACCGAGGTCAAACAAAATACGTGCAGCAAAAGTATTGACAGATAATATACCTGTAACTACAGCATTGGATGTTTGAGCATCCTGTCGGGTTAGAGCATATACTCTTGCATTTCCTCTACCAGCAGCTTGCTTTCCACGGTCACCTTGGCCTCTTCCAGAACCTCTTCTCATACTACCCCCTATTGAAGGGGTTGGTGTTCGAGTAACAGAAGCAGAAATAGATTGTGGTCGAGGTGGCAAAGTAGACCCTTGACGTGGTCTTGTCATGAGCTGAGGGCACTCCCTTATAAAATGTCCTTTTTGTCCACAGTTAAAACAACCTGTACCAACAGTGTTTAACCTGCATTCTCCGAAGTGAAACTTTCCACATTTAGGACATTGAGGTTTTTCCCTTCTAGCTTAAGTACCTCCTCTACTAGAAGAGCTAAAACCACCCCTGCTCTCTGAACGATGCTTAGCCACACTGGCTGTAGAATAAGATGACTTAGTAGGAGTGGCTGGAGCATGTTGTGATGCAGTAAAGGGTTTCAAAGTCCCTGAGTCTTCCCCTTGATCAAAAGATCTCCTATATCTAACTTTCTTCTTTTATCAATATTCTTCTTTATTCTTTGACCTCCTTTCCATTCTTCGGGCCACATCAACAGCTTCTGAGTATGAAGAGTAATCGTTCATATTGGAACCCACTTGATCATATAAGGCGTCACGAAGTCCTTCCACAAACTTTTCTATTTTCTTCCTTTCAGAAGGAATGATTTCAGGGGCATATTCAGATAATTTAACAAACTGAGCTGAATATTCATCAACAGTCATGGTTCCCTGCCGTAGATACAGAAAATCCCTGGCCCTAGATGATCGTTCACTTGCCGGAAGAAATTCATCCATAACCAATCTGTAAAACTCCGTCCACATAACTGGCGGTGCGCCTTGAATTCTAGCTTTCTTCCAGTTCCTCCACCATTTACCAGCCCTACCCTTTAACTGAAAGGAAATGAATTCTACCGAGGTGAGATTTTATGAATTTGCTTTTACTAGTCTTGACTGAGGGTCAACTGAAGAGCAAGTGATAATTTCACCCCGGGCGAGTAAATAGGCGGCCTCACCTAATTTTTCTTCATTTTCTCCTTTCCTCTCTCTCTCTTCACTTTCTCTCCTCTCTTTCTCTCTCTACACTCCAACTCCACAACCGAGCTTGGAGGGTAGATCTTGGGCTACGGGGCGAGCCTCTAGGAGCCAAGCAACATAGGGAAAGCAAGGAATTGAGGTAGAAATTTTTATTTCTCAAGCTTTTCCCTATTTTATAGTTTTCAGAAAGTTTGGGGTAAAAATCGAGATTGTGGCTTCGTTTCTCGATTAAAATTGGTATTTTTGGTGTCTAAATGCTCCTTAGACATTAAGGGTGAGATCCTATGGAAGAAATCATGGAAAACGGTGAAGATTTGGCCGGATCTGAGCCAAAACCGAGAGGAATCGCGAAAGGTCGCGATCCTGGCGCCCAGGCGCCAAGGTTCAGAAGATTTTGGGAAGGAAGAAGGGCTTGGCGCCCAGGCGCCAGGTATGCTGAAAAGCCTTAGCTTATTTTCAATCAGTCATAACTTCTTCATCCGAACTCCGTTTTGGGCAAACTTTATATCGTTGGAAAGCTCTTTGAGTCTAGTTTCCAATGGTATAAATGTATTTAGAAATTCATTACCGGTTAGGAGTTATGACTTAAGATGTGAGTAAAGGTCGAGAGTAGTGATAGGAAATTTCTCTATTTTGTAACCCTAATGGTTTTTACCTGGTTACAATAGGGATGTTTGGGGCGCAAGGTGGGAGCGCTGAGAGCGTGGAATCCAGGTGAGTAGGCAACCTTGCAAAATTAATTTAATAAATTAGTCAAAGCATAATATAAATCTCATTTGCGTTATTTGTGAAATTGAGAAGATTATCAGTGTGTGTTCAGGTTGAGAAAAAGTACAATATCATTGGAAGGTATTTTATTACTTTTGAGAATTGATTTCTCTAGTTGACTAAAGAACTAGATGTGATTGTTCCTTGAATAAATTGGAACATTTTGTAAGTGAATAACCTTACTAAACTAATGTGATCTTATTAGATAAAGTACAATACAAGTCTTGTTTATAACATTATTGAAGTGAGAAATAATCAATCTCGCTGTTGATAATATATGATGATTGTTATGGTTGATGATAGACATTCAAGGGAATAAAAGTATGTGTAAATTCATTTATTTCATAGTAATTATATTGTGATAAATTGTCAATATTTTATTGATGAGCAAAAGATCTACGAGATCTAATACACGAGTTTGAAAGGGTTAGAGTCTCATACTACTCGGTGTATAACTGTGAAAACCTATGCACGAGTTTGAAAGGGTTAGAGTCCCATACTACTCGGTGTATAACTGTGAAAACCTATGCACGAGTTTGAAAGGGTTAGAGTCTCATACTACTCGGTGTATAAATGTGAAAACCTATGCACAAGTTTGAAAGGGTTAGAGTCCCATACCACTCAGTGTATAACTGTGAAAACTTATGCACCAAGAGTTTGAGGGTTAAATTCCCAAGTCACTCAGTGCAAGTATCTATGGCATATAATGCAAAGCGATTGAGGGATTGATCACCCAAGAAATCATACGCAAATTCAGACAAGTGTAATACTATAATTATTTACAATAAATGATAGATTGATTGTATTAGTAAATGTGGTGTTTGTGCTTATGATATTTTCATGTACAGTTATTTACTCACTGAGTTATGATAAACTCACACTCTCTATGATTATCTTTTCAGATACAGTGGTTGAGGAGAAGAATTTATAGCCTTTAACGATATACTCCACTTTTGTCTGGTAAACAATTGGTAAGGATTAGGAAACGCTCTGTAATCTAGTAGGTCACCTAGGCTTGGGAGGTTGTATAGTACTGTATAGTGTTTGAAGGTTGAACATTTTCTGAATATGTATACAAAATATCTTTCTTGGAATATTTATGATTCACATAATTATGGATATTAAGAATGTTCACAGAGATTATGGGGTACCACGGAGGTACACCCTAAGTATTTTATGTTTATATCACATGTAAGTTTTGGGATGTGACATGAACTGTCAAAGATCTACACACATAACAAACAATTTTCACACATAAACAAAATATCACTTACTAGCCCCACTGAAAAGTTATCTATAAAATGAAGTTATACTCTACAAGGTCTTTTATGGAACCTAATCCTATGGTCATGCCGCGGCTCATGACAATAGGGAAGGGTCCATAAAGATCACTTTGCTCTGTACTCTATAGGGGACCTATAAAACCTATCCTCTGATACCAAATTGTCACATCCCAAAAATTGAACATGTGAAAAGATATCACTTTTAGGAAAACCTCAGTGGTATCCCAAAATCCTGGACAATCTCAATATCCACAATTACTTATTTAATAAAATTCTCAAACATGAGTTATTCACATAAATTCTGTGAGGTCTTACATTCAACCTCTATTATTCATTCCACACGACAGAATTATATTCATCTGATAAGCAAATATAGGCATATATAATCTGATGTTTTTATCTCATTGCAAGCCTAGAAGACCTATACAAAGTACAGAGCGTTCCTAGTATCCACATTAATAAGTACTGGTATCCCACCAGACAAAAATAGAGAATAATTCCAAAGGGCTTCTAATCTTCAAACGGATACTCTTCTTCCTTGTTTTCTGTATCTGAAAAGATAATTATAGGGAGTGTGAGTTTATTTAAAACTCAGTAAGTAAATAATTGTACTATATAAAATATCAAAAGTACAAATACCACATTTACTCATATAATTAATTGTCTTATACATCGAGTAGTATGGGACTCTAACCCTTTCAAACTCGTGAATAAGATTTCATAGATATACATCGAGTAGTATGGGACTCTAACCCTTTCAAACTCGTGAATAAGATTTCATAGATATACACCGAGTAGTATGGGACTCTAACCATTTCAAACTCGTATTTATGATTTCACCTATTTACACCGAGTAGTATGGGACTCTAACCCTTTCAAACTCGTGTATAGTTTTTCATCATTATGCATTGAGTAGTATGGGACTTTAACCCTTTCAAACTCATGTATTAGATCCCGTAGATCTTTACTCATTAATAAGATAGTGAGAATTTATCACATAGTACAATTGCCATGAAATAAAATAATTTCTACATACTCTTATTCCTTTGAATTTCTGTAAAAAAAATATACCGATCAATATATACTCTCATATGAAAAATTGATTACTTAATATCCAAATAATATTGTAAATGAGACTTATATTGTACTTTGACTAGTAATATCAAATTAGCTTAACAAGGTTATTCACTTACCTTGATATTTGTCCAAGTTTACCTTGTTCCAAACTAGAATTTGTGTAGGAAAATTTCCTAGTAAAATATATTACAAGGAAACATAAGAAAGGAAACAAAATCACGAAATTATGCAAAATTTTCTGATTGCTATAGAAACGGTTCGCTACATTAACGGTTTGCTACAGTGACGGTTCACTACAGTAACGTTGACTGCTACAGTACCGTTGACTGCCGACACTACAGTAACTGCTACAGTAACTCAAAAAAATTTTCCCAAATTTTCTGGTTGCTACAGTAAATTCGAGTTTTGCAGAAACTTTCCCAGAAAATTTCATCCTTTCCTTTCTTGTTTCAAAACCAGAATCTCAACTCTGTTAACCGACTATATCTCAATCCTAACTCAAAAATAACCTCTAAAACAACTAAGATTCATGAATTATCATCAAAATCTTCAAGAACAAAACCTCCTCTGATCTTCCATATAAACTGAAATTTAAGGAAAATAAGGAGATTAAAACTTACCTTTGATCTCTACCAAGCTTTTGAACCGAACAATTCTCAAAAACAACACCAAATCTATGGGAGAGTTGAGAGGGGAAGTTTGAAGATTGAGTTGTGAGAGAGTGAATGAAGGAGATGCGGGAAAGTGAAACTATAAGGGAGAGAGAGAGCTAAAAACTTGGGGGGGTTAGTTGGATAACCCAATGGGTATCCATACCCATTGTCCAAACCCATTTGACCCAACATAAAAAATACCTTAATTAATTCTTCAATTAATTATATTCAATCATTTTCTCGCACATTCCACTATTCTTTAGAATGTACCCATAAGGTTTAAATATCCAGTCCAGTCATTTAACTCAATTTTCATAAATAATATTCAAATAGAATAATTAAATATGAAAATTAAAAATGACAAAAGCAAATAGCTAAAGTAACGTTGTAAAATTCTAAAATACTCTCAAACGAATTATACTCCAAAATTAACGGGTATTACAGATATTCCAAATTTCACTTATTTTTATGAACTTGGATATTTTGTAAATATTTTCAGAAAAATATCACATTTTAGACCAAATTTTCCTTTAGTCTATATTACAATTTATAATTATTTGCATAAATGCATATAATTCTAGTAGATGTTACATTTTTGGTATCAGATCATGATTCAAGGTACTTGTGGGTAGAATTAGAATATTTGGTCAAGGATTGGATTAATTTTATTAATTTGAACATGAGCTCATGTGTGCTATGAGTGTGTTTACATATGTCTTCACCTAGAAATTCTCAAGCCGACATATTAGAAAGTATGGCCAGTACACAAAATGCTACTGCTGAACTTCTCAAGCTTATGAGAGAGGAAATGAAGAGAAATGGGGAAGAATCTAGGAAAGAAAATGGAGCAAAGACTAGTGATAATAATTCCATTACAAAGGTATTGACTGAATTTCGGAAGATGAAGCCACCTTCTTTTAAAGGCACCCATGACCCTGATGTAGCTTGTGAGTAGATGAATCAAATGGAGAAAATCTTTGGAGTTAAGAAGTGTAGTCCTGAACAGAAAGTTGATTTAGCAACTTTTAAGTTAGAGGGTGATGCAGAGGATTGGTGGTTAGGAGCCCAAAAATTGATAGAAGTCAATGAGAATGAAGTTACTTGGGAGGAATTTCAGAAGGCCTATTATGAAAAATATTTCCCCAAGAGTGTTAGAAATGAAAGAGAAGCTGAATTTATAAGGATTAGACAAGGGGACATGTCAATAGGAGAGTATAAGATTAAATTTGAAGAATTAGCTAAATTTTCTACTTATTTGAGAGATCATTACAATGAGGCTTGGAAGACGCACCATTTTGAGAATGGGTTACATGCTAAGATTAGGGAGAAAGTGGGACTTATGGAAATTAGCAATTTTGCTTATGTCAATAAGTACAAACTAGTTGAGAGATTTATGAGAGAGGTAAGCGGTGAATAGGAAGTGAAAGAAAAGACGAAAAGAAGAAGAGACTAGTGGGAGTGATAATAGAAGAGACAAGAAAAGATCAAAAGGACTATGCAAGGTCAAAATAATTCACAGGCAGCAACCTTCAAAAACCATTGTCCCAAATGCAAAAGGAATCATGGCAACAGACCTTGTTTAGTGGGCCAGAATATATGCTATAAATGTGGAAAGCCAAGACACATAGCGAGACAGTGCAACACCAACCAGCCAATGCAAGGAAAGGTATTTGCTTTCAGCCAGAATGAAGTTGAAAAATCTCCTAACTTGATTCGAGGTAAGGTTTCTATTCGAGATACTCTTGTAAATGTATTATTTGATTCAAGAGCTACATATCTTTTATTTCATATATATGTGCTAAGAATTTGGGATTAGAAATGCATGTTTAACCTCATAAATTGTTTGTTTCCACTCCTACTGGAAACCAAGTTAGAACTACCCAAGTTTGTCTCAATTGTGTAATACAATTTAAGAATAGAGCAACCACTCCAGATTTGGTGTGTATACCTATGCATGACATTGAAATCATAATTGGAATGGATTGGCTGTCTCAAAACAATACCATAATTGATTGTTCAAGAAAGACCATATATTTACCTATCAATGCATCACCCCAATTATCTAGAATTGAGGATACATTTTTATCTGCCACACAAGCTGTGAAATGTTTGAAAGAACATTGCCAAGGGTATCTTGTTCTTTTCTGCATAACAACAAAAATAGAAACCAGTTTAGAGCATATTCCTATAGTGAAAGACTTCCCAAATGTTTTTCCAAAAGATATATCTAGTCTACCTCTAGTTAGAGAAGTAGAATTCTCTATTGATTTAATACCTAGTTCTAGCCCTATCTCTATGCCTCTCTATAGGATGTCACCTATAGAATTAGCTAAACTTAAAAGGTAGATTCAAGAATTGCTAGAAAATGGTTTTATTAAGCCGAGTGTCTCACCCTAAGGAGCTCCAGTCCTGTTTGTTAAAAAGAAAGATGGAACTTTAAGGTATATTTATTAGATCAATTAGTAGGAGCTTCAGTGATTTCTAAGATAGATTTGAAATTAGGTTACCATCAACTGAAGATAAAGGAAGAAGATGTACCAAAGACTGCTTTTTGATCTAGGTATGGTCATTATGAATATTTAGTGATGCCTTTTGGTTTAACTAATGGCCCAGCTGTATTCATGGACTATATGAATCGAATATTCAGACCCTACCTAGATCAATTTATAGTAGTATTCATTGATGATATCCTGATTTACTCAAAATATCTAAAAGAACATGAGAACCACTTGAGGATTGTACTTCAAACCTTAAAGAAGAAGAAATTGTATGCTAAGTTAAGTAAGTGTGAATTTTGGCTAAGAGAGATAAAATTTCTAGGCCATGTGGTTTCAGGTGAAGGGGTATTTGTTGATCCTAATAAGATAGATATTGTGTTAGAATGGGAAAGACCAAAGACAGTAACTGAGGTTAAGAATTTCCTAGGTCTAGCTAGTTATTATAGAAGATTCATTAGAGGAATTTTGCAAATAGTATTACCTTTAACCAGATTGACTAGGAAAAATCAACCCTTTGTTTGGGATAGCAATGTGAAGAGAGTTTTCAAGAACTGAAACTTAGATTAACCTCAACACCTGTTTTGGTTATTCCTGACCCCCATGAGCCTTTTGTAGTATATACTGATACATAATGGTTTAGGTTGTGTGTTAATGTAACACGAAAGAGTAGTAACTTATGCCTCAAGACAACTAAGATCCCATGCGCAAAATTACCCAACACATGACCTAGAATTAGCTGCAGTAGTGTTTGCCCTAAAGACTTGGAGACATTACCTATATGGAGCTAAGTTTGAGATTTATTCAGATTATAAGAGTTTGAAATACTTGTTTGATCAAAGAGAATTGAACATGAGACAAAGAAGATGGATAGAATTTTTGAAGAATTATGAGTTTTCCCTTAAGTATCATCTAGGAAAAGCCAATGTCGTTGATGATGCCCTTAGTAGGAAATCCATTCATATGGCTATGATGATGATAAAGGAAGAACAACTTCTTGAGGAATTCAGGGATTTGAAACTTGAAGTGTCTCTTGAACCAAATAGTATCAAATTAAGTTTCCTTAAGATTGAGAGTGAATTGGAAAAGAAAATTCTAGAAGTGATAGCAAGTGACCCCTACATTGAAGAAGTGAAGCAACTTAAAAGTAAAGGAAAAGCCCCTTAATTGGAATTCACAGAAACTGGATTGCTGAAGTTTAGAGATAGATTGTATATTCCAAATATAGGGAATCTTAGAAGCGAAATTGTTAGTGAAGCTCACCAAAGTAAGTATACCGTACACCCTAGAGCCATTAAGATGTACCAATATCTAAAGTTTCTGGTGGCCTGGAATGAAGAGAAGTATAGTAGAATTTGTGAACAAATGCCTTGTGTGTCAAAAAACTAAGATTGAACACCAAAAACCCCCTAGAAAATTTGCAATCTTTAGATATACCAATTTGAAAATGTGATAATATCTCCATGGATTTTATAGTAGGTTTACCTAGGAAATCTTCAGGTAATAATGCTATATGGGTGATTGTAGACCTATTAACCAAGTCCGCACACTTTTTACCAATCAAGTCTACATCTACCCTAAATCAATTGGCACAAATCCATCTTAAAGAAATAGTAAGACTTCATAGAGTGTCAAATAGCATTATATCTGATAGAGATCCTAGATTTACCTCAATATTTTGGAGATCTTTGCAAGAAGATATGGGAACTAGATTAAGGTTCAATACAGCCTACCACCCATAGACTGATGGACAAATTGAAAGAGTCAATAAAATACTAGAAGATATGCTGAGGGCTTGTATACTAGAATTCAAGGATAACTAGGATAATTACATCTCATTAGCAGAATTTGCATATAATAACAGTTATCAAAGTAGCATTTAGATGGCCCCTTATGAAGCATTATATAGGAGAAAGTATAGGTCGCCTATTTTTTGGGTAGAACTTGGGGAAAGAGTTATAATAGGACCCGAAGTGGTTGACCAAACATCTAAACAAATAAAATTAATAAGGGAATGTCTTGCTACTACTAAAAGCAGACAAAAGAGTTATACAGATAAAAGAATAAGACCTTTGGAATTTAATGTTGGTGATCATGTTTTCCTCAAAATCACCCCAACATAGTTGTAGGCAGAATATTAAAAACAAAGAATCTTAGTCTTAGATATGCAAGACCATTCCAAATCCTCAAGAAACTTGGTACCACAGCTTACAGATTAGCCTTACCCCCAAGTTTGAACAACATTCATGATGTATTTCATGTATCCCAATTAAGAAATTATCTCTCATATTCTACACATATTATTGAATATGAGAAATTGTATTTACAAGATACTATGACATATGAGATAAAATTAGATAGAATAGTTGATACTAGCATCAAGTCATTAAGAAACAAGCAAATTCCTCTGGTAAAAATTGTCTGGAAGGGGTTGACACAAGAAGAAGCTACATGGGAAATGGCAGACTACATGAAGCAAGAATACCCTGAGATTTTTGATTGAGCTAAGACTTTGAATTTTGAAGGCAAAATTCTTTTAAGGGAGGTAGAATTGTAACATCCCATATTTTCTTTCACTTATGTTATATTTTCTTTATTTAAGTTAGAAATGATGTTAGAAATTAGTAGAATATATTTTGGATGCTTAAGAGGAAGTTATAAAGAAAAGGCATGAGGAAATTAGGATAAATTATTTAAGAGTAAGAGGAAAATAAAGTTCTAAAGCAATCAGTCGATTGATTGTATTAGAGATCAGACCAGATTATTGATATCTGTAATTGGTCAACTGATGAAGAGAAATCAGTTGACTGATTATTCTCTATAAGACTAAAATTTTAGGTTCTGAAGCAATCAGTCGACTAATGGACTGCTGCAGTGCGAAAGAAAGTCGGTATTAACTGAAAAATCAATAGAAAAATTCACCTAAACACCCTTATCATACTAATGAAGCTTATAAATAAGAGAGTATGGTTAAAGGGGGATTTCTACAATAAAAAGACTCTTTAGACCCTTTTAGAAGCAAGAAGAGAGGAAAAATAGCAAATTTTGAAATTTAAAGAGAGAGAGAGAGAGAGAGAATGTGAGGAGCAAGGAAAAGAGAGAGAAGGAATTTCTAGTGAAGATTTTAGCAAGAAGATCATAAAATGTAAGTTTCTAACTTGATTCTTCTAGTTTAGATAGATTCTAGAGCTTGAAAAATAATAGAATAGGGATTTTCAGGCTAAGGAAGGAGTTGGTCTAGAGGTTGAATAAACAAAGAATATTAGAGAAGAACTAAAAGATACCACATCAATTTCAGCTTTACGGGAATTAAGGTAGCTGGTTTTCATAAAAGCAAAGTATTTGATGTGTTTGTTATATCTTTGTATGATTTACCAAGTATTTACATCTTAAAGCTTTCCATGAACATGTAGAATTATCTTTCTCTTGAAAGTAAAGTTTATATCCTTATGAGATGTAAGAACCCAAAAAATTCTTCATGGGATGACAGAAATTCCTCATATGATGTGAAAGTCCACATGGGATGACAGAATCCCAGAAATTCTTCATGTGATGATAGAAATTTCACATGGGATATTGAATACTTTTCTTGAAAAAGAATTATAGTATGCTATATTGATGGATGACAGAATCCCAGAAATTCTTCATGGGATGATAGAAATTCCACATGGGATATTGAGTACTTTTTTGGAGAGAGAGAGTTATAGTGTGCTATATTGAAAGGAAAAGACAATAACACAGTTATATATTCATATTAGTTCATATTTCATGGAATAAGTTTTGTCTTTGAGATTTGTTTTTATGACTAAAATGATTGTAGTAATTTTATAATGTATGCTAACTACTGAGATTTCATATCTCACCTTGTTTTTGATAATTTTACCATTTTAGGGATTGAAGTAAAAAGAAAAAAAATAAGTTTATGATGTGTTAATTAGTTAAGTCACCTTCTTTTGATGGCATTTTGAAAGAATATTGTGTATTTTATATATTAATGATAAAGTTTAAGAGTTTATTGTAACTTCACAACAGTTGTAATTTAACCTTTTGTGATAGTATATAAGAAAGAGAATTTGTAAGAAATAGTGAACATGTACTATATATATATATATATATATATATATATGCATAAATGAAATTATGTGTTATTTTTCAAATATCATTTTATAAAATTTAAAGTTTAAAACATATCAGTCAACTAATTGTCTTATATCAATTGATTGATACCTCTTTCTCTTGATTTATACAAATTTGAAGACAATCAGCCGATCGATGATCACAGATCAACCGACGGCCTTCTATCAAGTGTAAAATTTTATGTTTTAAAATATTCCAAATTTCATTCATTTTTGTGAACTTGGATATTTTGTAAATATTTTCAAAAAAATATCACGTTTTAGACCAAATTTTTCTTTACTCTATATTAAAATTTATAATTATTTGTATAAATACATATAATTCTAACAAATGTTACACGTGTTACCTCCAAGATATAACGGTCCAAGACTTGCTTGTTTGTTTACTAACTTTGCACAAAAAAATAGACCAAACTCACCTTCTCTATCCAAAATATCACACAAATATATATATATCTCATTTTTTATTTTCACACTATCATACAAAGTTACGGGCGCGCGCATATATATATATATATGTAGTGGTGGGTCTCAATACGTTGGCTTCCAATTATAACCGTTGGCCACAATTAAAAACATTAAAGCAAAATTTAGGAATTAACCAATAGGATTGATGACAATAAAGAAGAGAAGAAAAATGTACTCACGCAAAACCGTATCAATGCCAACGTTTGTCATATATAAAAAGGATGATTAATGAGAAGGAATCAATGTATTTAGTTGAGCAAGCAACTTGATTAAAAAGTAAGACAATTGGATATAAAACACTGACGAGGAATCTCTCCAAGATTCTTCTTCTTAAATGGAGCAAGACTGTGACGAAGCCTGCACAGAAGACAACCTTCAAGGAATTAGAAATATTACAGACAGCATAATCAATGATGGTGGGAAGGAAGATACAACATATGTGAGAATGGACGCAGAACACAAAGATTATACGGGACCAATAGGGGTGGAAATGATGTTGGATTAGTCAGAGAATATGGATTGGAAAGGGACACAGGGTCTTGCGACTTCTATTTCGAGTAAAATAAACAAGGAAAAGATTATGAGCCAGCATGATGGAAATAATAAGAATCTTGCATCATATAAAAGTATGCTATTAGGAGTCAATGGTGCAGAAATTTTGGATAGCAGCAGTAGCTAGGAATAATGGGATGTGAATGAGGATTCAGAGGAGGATATGCAGGATGTGGATAAGGATTACCTAGATCCTCTCTGTCCCCATGTCCTTGTAACAGCTGAAGAAAGAAATAACCTATGCAAACCCTCGAGAAAGGAAATTACTATCAAACTTCTAGGAAGAAAAGTCAGATATAGGTTCCTATATGCAAATTGGCAAAAATTTGGAATTTAACTAGCAATTTTGAACTCATTGATTTACAAAATGAATTATTTGTGGTAAGGTTTGCTGAAAAGACAGATTATGAAAGAGTCATGTATGAAGGGCCTTGGATGATTCTATGTCATTATCTTACTGTTCAGAGATGGAAGCCAGGGTTCAGACCCATGAAAGAATCTATAAAAAGAATTGTTGTTTGGGTCAGAATACCGGATCTACTTATAGAGTATTATGACAAGCATTTTCTATGGAGAGCAAGAAACAAAGTGGGGAAAACTTTGAAGGTGGACCTTCATACTATCAAAGCAAATCAGAACAGGGGAGTACACCACATAAAGAGGTCGATTTTCAAGGATTAGCGTGGAAATTAATCTGAATAAAAAACGTGTCCCTAGATTAAACATAAGAAACATAATATATTTGGTTGAGTATAAAGTTTTAAATTTGATTTGTTTCTCTTGTAGAAAGTATGGGCATCACAAAGAAGTCTGTCTTATATCATCTCAGGGTATAACAAATAAGCGATTGGAAAGGGAATTAAACAGCAACCATTTGAATAATCATGCAACTAAACAAGACAAAATGGAAATTCAAGAAAAAGAAACTAATGATACCTTTGGTAGTTGGATGTTAGTGAAAAGAAATACTAGAAACAAGTCGGTCAGCAAGCCTCAATCCAAAGAAGAAAATGAGAAAAAGAATTCCCTTCCTAACACAACTTAGAGGAGCTGTTCATCAGAGTAAAGCCCTTAAGAGTGGATCTAAATTTGCTTTATTTGGTCTGGAAGAAGAAGGTGCTGAGGATGTTGATGTGGAAGCTTCTTCTAGTGCTCCCAAGGATGATGCAATCATCACCGGACTGAGTAACCTAATAAAGAAAGATAAAAATCAGGCGATTGATATTGTTAGTATAGAAATGCAGCAAAAAAATTTGACAGTGGTAGACAGGAAATTAATTCTAAAATGATGAAAAGTAAAACTATTATGGAAAGATTTGTTAAATCTAAGGGAGGTACAGAGAGACCAACAGGATCTTTGAAGGCTAGTACATCAGGGACATTCAAAGCTCAAAAGTTGAAAAGAACACATAATCAGTGGGATAAGGTGAAATCCCTCATGATTGTGGAGGATCTCATTGGGACTAACAAAACTCATAATCCCCTTAGTCACGAACATAGCAGCAGTAGGGATTTTATATTAGACTGTAGACCCCCAGACCCGGGTTTGATAGTTCAGCATGGGGCAACCAGCAAAGTGATTGAGAATCAGAATGTAAAAAGCCCAATTTTGAGCAAGGCCTCCAATAAGGAGGATTGAGTTTTCTTCTTCAGGAAATAAGGGAGTCTCTTGACTTTTGTTTGCCTATTTCTGCTGTGTTTTTTGTTTTTTTAAGGTGTTCACATCTTTTTAATGTTTGTCTTTATGATTAATATTGTTTCATAGAATTGCAGAAGGGCAGGTGCCCGTTGTTTCCCTAGCCTGATACGAGATTTGAAAGCTAATTTTAAAATCCATGTCTTGTATATTGTGGAACCAAGAGTTAGCGGGCAAAGAGAAGAGACGATTATCAACAAGTTGGGTTTTAGCAACAGTCATAGGGTGGAGGCATAGAGTTATTCAAGCAGCATTTGGGTTCTATGGGAAGGGGAGCAAATTAAAATTAATATCATCAACACCTCAAGTCAATACATTCACACCAGCTTATCCTATAGAGAGGGAAAAGAAAAAAATTTTCTGACTTGCATTTATGGAAGTCCCATGCTAACTAATAGACAAACACTATGGACGCACCTTGAAACTATTTGTGATTCTGTGGAAAATTCTAAGTGGTTATGTCTGGGGATTTTAATGCTTACAAAGAGATGAAGGATAAACAAGGGGTGTTACTACTAATATTAAAACTATGTTTGATTTTAACAGTTGTTGCAGTAACTGTAATCTTATGGATGTTTGTTTTTGTGGTCCCAGGTTTACTTCGAAGAACGGTAGAGTCCAAGAAAGACTTGATTGGGCTTTAGCGAATTTGAGTTGGTTTACGCACTTCAATGGTGACTAACATCTTAACTGGTTCAAGTCTAATCATAGGCCTATTATTGTAAGGATGGGGGGGATGAGATTGAGGAAAGGTTGCCGAGAATCAAATTTGTTGCAGCTTGGGTGACCGAAGAATCCTTTAAGGAGTCAATCAATAATAATTGGAGGAATATTGATGAATGGCCGACAGCTATTTCTCACCTTAAGAGAAGAATTACTGAATGGAATAACACGGTTTTTGGAAACATATTTTTGAGAAAGAAATCTATCATTAAAAGGCTTAATGGCATAGACAATGCAAATCTAAAAGGGACGAACCGTTTTTTAAATCATCTCCAGAAATCTATTTGGAAAGATTATGAGAGAACCCTCTTATAGGAAGAACTTCTTTGGTGCCAAAGAGCTAGATACAAATGGCTTCAATTTGGAGACTGTAACACTAAATTCTTTAATACATCTACAGTGGTGTCAAAGACAATAAAAATAACTAGATTATGGATAAGGCAGAGCTAAAGTAGATGGCTATCAACTTTGTGAGGAATCTGAATTCGAAGGAAGGACATAGCAATGTTAATAATTATCCTATCAAGAGAGCATTCCCTTCTTTAGAGCCCGAGCATTTGAAGGGAATTGACGCTATCTTAACTTCTGATGAAATTAAGGATGCTATTTTCAATATGGGAGCTCTGAAAGCTCTTGGTCCGGATGGTTTTTATGCCATGTTTTTCTAGAGTCAGTGGAACATCATTGGGGACGGTTTGCAAATTCATTAAAAGTTGCTTCCAGAACCCGTCTATTATCGACACGATTAATGATATGGATGTGGTTTTAATCTCGAAGATGGATAATCCTAACTCTTTAAAGCATTTTAGGCCTATTGCTCTATGTAATGTGATATATAAAATAATCACGAAAATTATTAACAAATTAAAGCCTCATCTTGGCGATCTCATATCTCCTACTTAGTGCAGTTTTATACCTGGGCGCCATAGTTCTGATAATATTATTATTGCCCAAGAGATCATTCACTCTATGGCTAACAAAGGGGGGGAAAAAGAGGTTCGTGGCTATTAAAGTCAACCTTCATCATCGTTTAAATTGGGATGCTTTGAGGGATACTCTAAAAGACGTTGGCATTTCAAAGCATATGATCGAAATCATTATGAGATGTGTCTCAAGTTGTAGAATGAGAATCAACATGAACGGAGAGCCTACAGATTTTTTCCCTACGTCAGGGAGATCCCTTTTCTCCTGATCTATTTGTGTTATATATTAAAAGACTATATCATCTTACTGATCATGCTACCAACTCTGATATTTGGAAGCCTATTAAATTACATAAAAAGGACCTAAGTTATCTCACTTATTCTTTGTTGATAGTCTAGTTCTTTTTGTAGAAGCATCTTTGCAGCAAGTGAGAGTAATTAATTCGTGTCTTGAAGCCTTCTACAAAGCTTCAGGGGAGAAGGTCAATAAAGATAAAACACATATGTATGTCTCTCGTAACTTTCACTTTAACGTGGCCAATGACTAAAGCCGAGAGGCGGGCTTTTCTCTAGTCTCAGACCTAGGAAAATATACTTAGGCATTCCTCTATATCATAGCAGAGTAAGTAGGAAATCTTATCAGTTTCTGGAAGAAAAGCTTACTAAATGTCTTAGTAAATGGAGAGCTAATTCCTTATCATTGGCTGGTCGGATCACTCTGACCAAAGTTGTTCTTAATACTGTACCAATTTACTATACGCAAAGTAATCTCCTTCCAAATGGCACTTGTGAGAAAATTGACAAGATCTCAAGAGATTTTATTTGGGGCTCTTCTGATGGAAGCAAAGGATCCTATCTCATTGGTTGGGAGAAGTTGTGTAGACCCAAAAATGAAGGTGGTGTGGGTTTAAGGAAGGCGAGAACTATGAATCTCTCCATGTTAATGAAAGTTGGCTGGGGTTTAATTAATAAGAGGGACTCTCTTTAGGCCCGCACAATGAGGAGTGAATACAAGTGTGGGACGGATGTGATTCCCACTATTGGCCGTAGAAATTGCAGCTCAAACCTTTGGCAGGGGATTTATAAGTTTTGGAATGAAGTTTTGGCAAACTCCAAGTGGAAGGTGGGTAATGGTGTTACGGTGAGTTTCTGGAATGACAATTGGTTTCAACAAGGGCTTCCCACCCCCCCTTTCTGATTCAGAATTAGAGGAAAGGGTCACTGATTTCATTCTTCCTAATGAGGAATGGTACAGAGGAAAACTTCTAAGATTTTTTCCTGAAAATATTTGCAATGAAATCATTAAAATTCGTGTTAGCAGAAGTGACCATGCAGAGGATACGATTGTTTGGAATCACCCTAGAGAGGTTGAGTTCTCTATTAAGTCAGCATACATAGATCTTTCTAAAGATGAGCAGCTAAGGGTTGAAAGACATTGGAATTGGAATTGGAAATGGCCGGGGAATCAACGAAATCAAACATTTATGTGGCTTTGTGCACATGATAAAATTCTCACTAATGTTCAGAGAAGGAAGGGGAATTTTACCTTGGATGCTCTGTGCCCAATTTGTAGAACTGAAGACGAATATGTTGTCCATGCTTTAAGGGACTATCCTACAAGCCAAGAAGTTTGGAAAATGCTCATTAAAAAAACCATGTGGTCGAAATTCTTCAGTGGAAACATAGGAGATTGGTTTGCCTTTAACAGAAAATATGAGATTGGAAATTTAGGGAACCTCAGTTGGAAGGTGATCTTTGGTGAAGCTCTAAGAAAGATTTGATTGAGACAGAACGCTTTTATTTTCAAAAATTCTTGGGTGTTTGGTTGCTGACTTGTACTGGACCATCATTGTAGCAGATAGGGATTTTGTAGAATCCAGTGGAATTCGCACCTTCTCAAATCTGAGTTGCAGAGTGATCGGAATCAATTGGGTGCCACCAGAGGAATGGTGGGTTACGTTGAATGTGGACGGTTCCAGTAGGATTAATGGTTTGGAGGTCGGTTGCATAGGTCTGGTCCGAGACTCGTAGGGTATTTGGGCGTTCAGGTTCAGCATAGGTCTTGGAAGCTTGGACAGTCTTTCGGCCGAGATTTGGAGTTCCATTGTTGGCTTGAAGCTCGCCTGGGAGAAAGGACTCCGTCGGGTTTGCTTGGAAGTGAACTCGAGAAGGGTGACAGACTTCTTCAAGAATCACGGCGGACATATTTAGGTTTTGATTTGTTTTTTATTTTTATTTTTATTTTTTATTTTTTAAAATATATTTTTTGAAATATTAAAAATATTTTTTTATATTTTTATATTTAAGTTTATTTTAAAAAATATTTTAAAAAAAAATATTTTTAATTAATTTAACCGAACGTATTTTTAAGTTTATTTTTTATTTTTAATAAAAATAAAAAATACCTAAACTAAACAGCTTCACTAGTTCGGCATGTCGATGAGCTTAAGGGAAGAGATTGGTGTGTCAGGGTTAATTGGGTTCACAGAAAAGCAAACGAGGCTGCAAATTGGGTTTCCATAATGGGTATGGGTCAGGCGTCAGGTCTGTTGCTTCTGGATGATCCACCGGTTTCTCTGAAGCCCATCTTAGCTAGTGATTTGGGCCCTGGTCTTCAGTTAAGATGGTGCCCTCTACTGTCTAGGCTTTTAGCCTCCTTTGTTTAACCCCGAAAAAAAAAAGAAGTAAGACAATGTTTTATTTATTTTATAATAATAATATCTAACAAATATGACATTTTATCTCAATATTAAATTATTTATTTTAAATGTGTAATATTATATATTAATTTAAAATAAATAAAATAAAGTATAATTTTTTTACTCAAAAATATCTTTAAAAATTATATTGTATTATAAAGATTTAGTCATGTTAAATTGATATTTGATATAATAATTTATAATAGATAATTTAACGTTAACGTGTACAAAATGATATTTATGTTAATATTTATTGTTTAAATATTTAGACGGTATTAAATTTAAAAAAATTAAAACTAATTAAAAATATTTAAATCTATAAAATAAAGTTGTTAGTTATAATTAAAATATAGGTTCAAGTTTGAATTATAAATAATATTCTGTTTAATAAAAATCACACCAAATAAATATAATTTTGATGTGATTAAAGAATTAGGGACTATATTATTATAATATTCACATGAACTATTATTATGAGTGTGAAGGTTAAACTAATGCCAACTGGACATAATATCTGCTAGATGCAACGAGAATCACGAGGACAGTTAGTTTGAATTATTGCCCACATGATCATGACGTTATGTATATGGGCAATGTTTGTACAGTCAAACACGTCGGTCTAGCTTGTTTAAAGCCAATTCAGTACGGGTTGTCTATAAATGAATTCCCCTAGTTTATCAAACAAGTTATTTTTTAATGTTGAAGCCAGGTTGTTATTAGAGTCATAATTATTAGATATAATCTGGTTATTAATTCAAATAGGTCTTTGAACTATTAGTTTATTGGTTTAATCATTTAGTTATTATGTCAATTATTCATCTAGATAAATAAATTAAAAAATTAAAAATTATATATATATATATATATATATATATATATATATATATATATATTTCACACTTTAAAATATTGTCATTAGCCATTCCTAATTAAAATATAAATATTCATAAATAATGTTGTTAGTCATAAAATTACAAATATTTTTTTAAAAAAATATTTGATTGTTTTTTTTATTAAATGATTATATAAATTTTTCTATGCTCTTCAATTTTTCTTGATTTAATTTTTTTACATCAAATAATTATATAAATATGATTTTTTATCTCCTAATTAATTAGTAATAATATACTTATTTTTTGTTAAATTAAATGTCTTTTCTATTTTTAATTTTATTATCTTACCACATGCACATTTTGATTTTTGGGTTAGAATAATCTTAGCACCTTACATATAATATTTCATCCATATAAATTAAGAAGAAATTGATAGTAAAATAGTAAGACATACAATCTATAGGTGTGTGATAAAGTTTGATCCTTGATATATATTTTTCTAATTTTTTACAAATTTGAAAACTAAAAATAAAAAAGTCTAGGTCAACTAGCCCAAGTCGATCAAGTCATTTGCAACTCAGTCCAAAACCCTCGACCCGGACTAGTCTCGGCCTTGAGTTGCTAGATCCCAAGTCGACCCGACTGTCTGGGCCGGGTCATGCAACATGGATTGAAATCACTCTTATATATATATATAACCAATATAATATTAATTTCTTTATTAAAATATAATTTATACATGAAAAACATTATTTCTTTAATATTTTTAAATAAACAATAATTTTATTTTTTTATATTTTTAAATTAACTATATTATATTTAAATTTAAAAATTTTATATTTATTTTTAAAAAATTACAAAAATTTTCATATCTAATTTTATTATACTTATTAAATATAATGTTATAAAATATAAAAATGTAATAAAATAAAATTATGTACACTATAAGTAATACAATTTGTATTAAAAAAATAAATAAACAGTCTAACCTATTGGCTAAATGAGCCGGTTTGTTTTTAAAATGGCCTAATTTCTTGAACATGAGCCCATCCAGCGGGCCCGTGGCTAACACTACTATATATTGTCATATTACAACTTAAATAATTATTAACAAAATTTGATTTATAATTTAAAATTTTATTTTCTATCAAATATAATTTATATATTTTAATTAATTTTGATTATGCTAATGAGCTTAATGTCATTAAAATATTTAACAACAAATGCTTACATGATGTCTTATTTTTTACACATTAACACTAAATCATTTACCATAAATGTATCACTTTTAATATCAATTTAAAATGATCAAAATGACCTAGTGAACCCTTTAAAATTCTTCTTTCCTTTTGTTGTTAATGAAGATTCATAAAACTATTCAGGTCACTTTAATTTGTTATTGGCGTGACATATCTAAAATGAATAATTTAGTATTAACATGTACAATATAAAGTCACATTAACATTTGGTTTCAAATAAATATTTAGAGAATGTTGGTCACTAGGTATTATGAAAATTAATTAAAAATATATGGATTATAATTAAAATATAGATTAAAATTCATGGATATCAATAATACTTTTGCCTCATTAAATTATCGGTCAGTTTTACTATTTGCTATTTTTTAAATATAATTTTAAATTTTTTAATATTAAATTATAAATTATTAAAATACTCATGTCGAATTCATACCTATAAATTTACCTACTCGTATCCAGTAGGAGGATTTAAATTTTTATTTAAAAAAAAGGAAATAAAATAAAGGCATGCGTCCATGTATAAGAATTTTAATGGAGATTTCTTCAAAAACCCTTTTATGTGTGTGTGTGTTTATTACATAAAATGCAATTAACACATTTTCTCGTCTAATACATGTATGTGAGATATATAATTTCAAGTTACTTTGATTTTTTTTTGTAATTTTTATGACTAAATTTTTATGATAACGGCTCCTTTAAGGCAGAAAATACAGAATAAAGTTAAAATCTCAGTCATTTGATCATTAAATGAATAGTCATGATTAAATAAATAAAAAAAAATTGTATTTTTAACTTCATTCATTCAATCATAACATCTATTTGATAATCAGATGGTTGAGATTTCTATTTCACTATACATTTATCGTTACCAAATTTAGAGAAGTTTTTCTCATTAAAAGAAAAACGTACTATCTTACTTATATTTTAATTTGTCTTCTTAACATTATAATTTATATTTTATCATAGATAAATTATAATTAAAATAATACATAAAGTAATAAATATATCAATTGGTTGGAGGAAGTCGTGAAATTCATTGTGATTAGTAACATCTTGTCAAAATCTTGATCTAAATCTTGAGATCTTACGATTTTATGATTCCAAATAACCCACGATTTCAAATAATTCGAACAATCTTAATCTTATGTAAGATATAAATCTGTTAGGATATCAATTTAAATTTTAAAATTTACGATTTCATGATTTTATTGATCCTATAATATTTTAAATTTTTGTCTCTTTTTTTAATTTGTTGATATGCTTCTAATCTATTAAGTCAATTTGAATTAAGAAAAGTCATTAAACTAACTTAAATCTACTAATATATACACTTATAGTCTTATCACTTATAATTTGTTCAAGTTTTAACTTAATTTAGTGAATGCTGACAATGATATATAGTATTATAAGTTTTGAAGAATAAAATGTCTATTTGGTGAAAAAAAAGAGTTTCTAAATACAATAGAAAATGAAGGTTTATCTCTATTTTTCTTTACTAATTGTATGATATTTGAACATATTTTATCAAAATATAATGAGATTTTGATAGTTTTATATTATTTACAATATTTATATCATTCTATATATTATTTATATATTATTTTATATTTTTTATAAGATCTTGCAACGCTCGATTCAATCATACAATTTGATTTATCTTATATTAATTTCGATCCTACATAAAATCTTAATCTTGAAAACTATATATTCCTTATCAATTACTTTGATCTTATCAAATAGATGAATCTAAAAGAAAAAAAGAAAAAAGAAAGAAAGAAAAAAAGCTAGAGGCGAATAACATAATAACTAATTCATAAGAAAAAAAATGAAGTTCAAAAAGTCAATAATTCATAAGAAAAACAATGAAGCCCAAAAAGTCAATAGAAAATTCTAAGGGGAGGTCGAGCTCCCCAACACTCAACCTCCCCCTCTCACATCCTTCCCGGGGTTCCACTCTCAAGTAACAAAACAAATTAATTAACACGTATTCTAATGCGTGTTGGTGAGAGACTGAGAGGAAGAGATCGAGCGCCCCGTAGTAAAATCTAAAGTCAATAATCCAATTTGATTTGACTTAATTATAAGAAAGTTAGTAAATATTAATAACAATAATATGGCAAAAAGAATTATATTTTTTGTTTAAAAATAACTTTAAAGATTAAAAAAAAAAGTTTACTGCATATTACGAAAATACATAACAATTAAAAATATTCGAGAAAAATACATAAACAGGATACAAAATAAATGAAAAAGGTTGTTATATAATCATGATAAGATTACTTAAAAATGTAATTTAATTTTTGAAAAATATACATTTTTGGACGTTTAAGTCTTAATTTTTGGTTCCCTACTTCATTTAATCTTTCAAAATTTGTAACTAATCAAAATATATAATTGCTTAGGGAGTAGGGATGGCAAATCGATAGTGATTTTGAGGATCCCTGCAGGGATGGAGAAGAGAAAAAAATTTTGCTGTCAAGATTTTGAGAACAGGAATCATACTCTCCACCTTACGGGATTTTCATTTTCAAATGGTATTTTAATAATTTTATTGAAATTACTAAAATGTTCATTTCACAATTAAAATAATTTAAATTAATGTAATAAAAAACAAAACCCTAATCTCATTTTCAATTTCTAAATTATCTCAAATCTTCCATACGACGATATCACTATTCTTGCGTTCTCTAATTCTCAACTTCCATCATCATCATGTTGCTTTGCTCCCTTCCGTCGATCGTTATCATCGTGCTCCCTCTTGTCGATTGTCGTTGTTGTGCTATGCTCGTGCTTCCTCCCTCATTTCTATCGTCATCGTCCTTTCAGTTTCGCTCCTCTGTCAATCATCTCTTATCTCGCAATCGCTCTCAAGTACGATACAATCTCTCTCACACCGTATTATGCGAAGACTTTTCTTTAAGATTCTTAAATATGCATTTTCTTTTATATTTTTAAAGAATTTTTAATAATCTCCCAAGAAAGCAAAGATTGGGGTTAAGGACGAAAATAAAAAAGCGAATACTGAGATTAAGGACGAGGACAAAGACTTCCTACTCTTTGTCCCGCCCCATTGTCATTATTATATTTGCCTTACTTTAGAAATTAACTTAATATAAGGCTTATAAGTTTTCAAAAAATGAATTTATATAAAAAAAATATAAAACTTAAAGTATAAGGAAATATATTTTTACTTAAATTATTATTTTAATTCTCTAAATCTATTTAAATTTTTAATTAATTTATCCCTTATTTCATCCTGTAAATATTATAAATTGTTATTTGTTGCATTCATACGCCTACACACTGATTGATTTACTGCGGCAAACATTAATTACTTGTAGTGTGTACAAACCAACCACTACAATCATTCAATGCTAATTATGTTAGTTGGAGTCTGATACGAAACTTTGAAGCTGAAGAAGATGGGCCATCTAAAGTTTGGACTTTGCGAATGCGACAAATTAAAAGACGATTGGGCCCACTGGCCTTATTATTCAAGGATCTGAATTCTCTGCAACATCATAAAGTATTTTTAGCAACAATTTTTTTTATTATTAAAAAAAATATTACACTCTGTAATATTAAAAATGCTGCAGAAGACCTAGGTCTATTATTCAAACGATGACGTATCATAATCACTCGTAAATACAAAAAATATTATTTATGTTTTTTAAACTTTAATTTATAGTTTAATTATAGCTCAATCCTTTATTTTGGATCAATTGTTATCTATATATTTTAATTTAATTTTTTATTATATTTTTTAGTCTAACGTGGTTGAAATTGAGATTGGTGCGATATCTAATTTTACATACATCAGTATCTATTAATCTATCATTGTATTCTCATGTTATATTATAATTAATAATGATCAAATAATTAATATTTTACTTTATATGATTATTTTACCTTATATTACATCTAATTATTTTAATTATTATCAATTTCAATCATACGTGGTACATGGCAAAGTTATAATAGATTAATAGATGTTAAAGTATACAAAATGATATACTACATCAATGTTTGTTATTAAATATTTAGACGACATTATGTTTATAAGTATAATCGCAACTCATTAAAAATATAGAAAATATAACTAAAATATGTATGGATTAAAGTTGAGAGTAAATATAGTACTTTTGTGGTGATAGATATCAATTAAGAAGCACCTTGGTGATAGAATGAAAAATGAGCGGATATTCTGTGATATTTTTCAGAACATAATTATTTGAAGGGGAAATTTGAGAATATTTTTCCATTGTTTGCTTGTAAATATTTTTAAATTAAGAAAATTAGTAAATGTATTATGTACTGTTTTTATATTTTTATTTAAATTTATGTGTTAACTTTTTTAATATTTAAAGAGGTGATAAAATTTCCATATTAAATTTTCTATACGGCCTATTACAACTCATAAACAGAAGTATGGAATTATGAAAAATTGTCCATATGCCACTTTTAAATTAACATATTAACATAACATCTATGTGGATTAAAAAGTGATAAATTAATTTAAATGTTAATATATATAATGTTGGAGAAGCAATATGAAAAATAGGAATAAACACAAAATTTGAAATGTTAGAGTTAAAAAATAAATTGTATGGTACTGAATTAAGGTTCAAATAACTCATTTTCTTAAAGTAATTTAGTGTCTCTTATACGTTGATTTTGTTATATTATTTGGTACAAGAATAGTCTGACGTAGTATCTCTATGATACAATAATTTATGACATATATGTTTGTTTATTATCTCTATATAAATAAAATAAAATTGACTCACTTTTTCACACATATTTCTCAACCGAAAATATCATATATATATATATATATATATATATATAGTGTATATATATATTATATATTTTATCCCTTCTCAATAGAATCAATATATTTATCTCATATATTTGTTTTCCACACTCTCAAACACACACACTCACACACACATATATATATTGTGTGTATATACGGAACCAAGCCATAAGTAATTACGTTAGCACGTAAAAGCCCATTAAGCAAAGTAAATGACATTGATTGATTAACCAAACAATGTACAATAATTTCACCAAACAATGTACAATACTTTCAACATAAAAATATAGGAGATGTTTGCAAGCTTTTACAGCTCTAGAAGGTATTTATAGATTGGTTACAACTGAATAATTTATAATTATTTTTCAAACAGAAAAAAGATTGGTTACAACTAAAAAGAGGACTATCTGGCATAATCTCTATAATTTTCACTTAAATTTTAGTTTGGTATTTGTAATTTAATAATTTATAATTATAATGTATATAGTCTTAATAATATTACAAAATTTTAATTCAGTCTCCACTACTAAACTTCTAGCAGCTTTTTAATAAATGTTGTTAATGCAACTAATCACATGTATATTGACACAAGTAAAACTAATTGGCACATACATAATGTGTGTAATATATATTAAGTAATTTAGACAAATTAACTTGAATTATATATATTTTTAGAGTGCAAACATAACATATAGTTGATCCCGTTAACAAAATTTAATGTACTATTAATGAAAATTAAACAATAGTGACTAAATTAAAATTTTAATATTATATGATTCTTTTTTTTTTAAATGACAATGAGGTTCAAATGCTAACTCCTAACCCGTAGGTTACAATAATTTTATACCATTTAAGCTATAAGTTCCGAGACATATTATGGGGTTCCAATTAATTTTAAATAATAGGTATTCTATAAAAAAGTGAATTAGACTATAAGAAATAAAAGAATTATTTAACCTCGATTTGAACAATTAAAAAAATTTAAGGAATTAATTTATACAAAGGTTCGAATATAAAAAATAAATTATAAGGATATATATATTTGTCAAATTAATGTTTTAATCCTTAGGTTTATTTAAATTTCTTATCAATCTTTTAATTTTAAATAAAAAAAATTCTTTATTTCTTATTTTGTTGCATAAATAATTTAAATTTTTTATTAAATATTAATTGCTTCCAGTGCCGTACTAACCAACCACGTTAATGACTAATTGCCAATTGAATTCGACTTCTATTCTTTATACGAATATCTTTCCTTCTGTACAAAAATTTCAATGAGCATTAATATTGAAGTCAATTACCATCTGAGTTGTCAGGTCAATTGACAAGCAATATTCGGTTTCTTTGATTAAGTTATATTTATTTTGATTCTATTATATTTAATTTTTTTATTTAAAAATTATACTTAATTTTTAATTTATTTTTAAATTATCATAACCTGAAGTTAAAATTTAAAATTATCTTAATTGTGTTTATTGTTAAATTAAAATTAAAAAATTATAGTTTTATTTTGTGCACAAGTTTAAAATTTTCTGATAAAAAATAAATAGAATTTTTTGTAATATGTATTAAAGTATTAAAGAAACCGAATGTAGTTCTTTTTTTTTAAAAAAAAATAAAGGACATCTTTATCAAATGCCAAAAGAATTTGATGTTATTTACTCTTTTTCTTTCCGAGCTCAACTATAGCAACTTGTTAAAATACGTCTAAAATTAGCTGATTGTACTTCACTAGTTGTTGTTGTTTGTTGTTTGTTTCTTGTTGTAACTATGTCTCTACTACAGTGAGTATCATTCACTTTCTTTGTTTCTATTTTTACAAGAAAGGAAATAAAATAAATAAATACAAAACTAAGCCAAACAATTAACAAATACCGTGGAGTGTAATTCACAAATAAAGGCTAAGACAACATTGAAAGGGTCCTTTCACAAGCACAAATAAGTTGAATTGTGAGTGCCTATTAACGCAAGGATTAGCTTCTCTTAAAACACAATTGATCATGATCATGGGCTTTTTATCAAGGAGCACCTTTGTGTTTTCAATGATAGCACCATAATCATTTTGGAAATATCTTTGTTCTTAATCAAATGCACAACTTCAAGTAAGTTTGTCTCTAACTCAAAATAAGCATTCCCAAGGTCTACTGTAACCTTGAGCCATTGAATGATAGTAGCAAGCTTGACATGTATATTCATGAATATGCCAAGGTGCTTAGAGAAGTCAATAATCCAATTACCATTCTCATCATGATCAAGCTATCTGGTTACACCACAATCAGAGTTCTCAAAGAAGCTCCCATTTTCTCCTCTTCGTAGCTTCTCACAGGAAGGACAATGAAATTCATCATGGAAAAAAAAATAGAAGCATTTATGTTTTATCCAATTGTTCAATATTTTCTCCACTAGTACACTGTTTTTTCTGAATCAGCAGTTTGCTTTTTTTTTTTTTTTGCACAAGTGTACTTTATAACTCAAATTTGTTCCATTTTTATACACACATAAGCTAGGAAGGAAAAACAATATATTGACTTATTTGATACAAATGCCAAGGTGGGACCTATAAATTTGAATGTAGCTATTTTGAATTTTAAACCAAGTGTCAGAAAACTTTGGACATCATTGTTTTAATATAATCAAAAATCCAAAATAACATAGGCCCAAATTATAAAATTCTTTTAAAATAAAACACAAGCCCATTTATTAAACTTTCTTAATGGCTAAAAGACTTATTGATTTCATAAGTATTTTCTAGTAATAATATAGGTCCATATTTTGAAGTCCAATTTATGAATCATGTATTTTTTTAATATATGATTTTGCTTAATTTTCAAAATACTTAAATTAATTAAAATACTTTTATGAAAAATCTTACACTTTTTATATAAAAAAGTTGTCAAGCATTAAATTTTAAACATAAAAAAAAAGTAAAGAACAAATAAATATCAAATGACAGGCATTAAACTCACTTTAACTTTAAATTTAAATGAATCTGAGTATAAAGAGTTTAAAATGCAGGAGAACATATTTTTATCATTCAGAGAAATTTTATTTAGTATTAGAAACAAATTAGTGTACTAATAAAACAAATTGGTTGATATTAGACAACTACTGATAGATTAAAAATCTCATTTTAGTTATTCACATATAGAATTTTTTCTTGACTTGTCCCATAAAATTATTTCTGAAATTAGTTACTTTTTTTAAAAAAATAAACGAGTCATTTTGTAATTATTATATTATTGTGGACAGTACTAGAAAGAGATTAAAAAAGGACAAGGATTCATCTAAGGGCTAGCAACTATTATGAGTAACTTATTAATTTCATCTTAAAAAATTATAATTAATTTAATTTTTTAAAAATTAGAGCACGAAAATTAATTCATAAAAAATATTTTAATTTAATTCTTTTATTTGTTAAAATAATTTTTACTAAAGAAATTTAAAATTTAAAGATAAAAATAATTAAATTAAAATAAATATATTTTTTAGGAATTAAATTAAAGCTATAATCTTGAAATTTATAAAACTAATTATTTAAGAAAAAATAACATAGACGTGATCCACGTGCATTTTACTTTAAGGAGGCATACAAAAGAATAAAGTGTACGAAATCATTAGAAAAGACGTAACTGATTTAGAAAATCCTAGCAAAAGAAACCACACAATAGTACAACACTCCAACTTCATCCTCGTTGCCAAACAGTCAACCTATCTCCTTATGGTCTTCTTGTGTTTCAGTCCACTTGTATTTTTTCAAAAGTAAATTATCCATAAAAACTATAATTATCTTAATTTATTTTTTAAAAAAAATTATTTTTCTTAATTTAATGTTTAAAAAAATTATATTTATTTAAATTTAATTATTTTTATTGCTAAATATCAAAATTTTTTACTGTCAAAAGTTATTTTTACAAATTAAATTGTGACACATAATTTTGTTATGACTAAAATGAAACACTTAATTTTTTAATGAGTAAATTTGAGAAAATTGTAATATTATGGGGATTAAATCAATAATTTGCTCTATTTTTCCTTTAATATCTCTTTATCACGAGTATTAAAATTACGTGACTCTTCTATTTTTAAAATATATAATCTTGTCTTTTTTACATCTAAAAACAATGCACTTTGGTCTAAATTAATATTTTTTGTCTATAAAAACTTGCTGTGTAATATATATATATATATATATGTTCGACAACTTCACATCACATTTCAAATACCTTTTATTAACTTTTAAGTACATAAAATTATACATACATATAGTAAAAAATATATATTTTAAATTAATTATATATATATATAATAATTTAAATTAATTTAATAAAAAATAAAAATAATATATTTATTTTATATTATTTTAAATTAAAAAATATATATCTTTTAATATCATTTTACATTTATCAACTAATTAATAGTTATAATTAATTTTTTGTCCCCTTAAGGGCGGGCCTAAATTCAATCTTTGTATAATTACTAATATATTTTGACAAAATTTAAATAAGTTAATATTCAAATGAGTATACTAAATTAAATAATATATAATAAGCCAAATCGAATAACACATAAAAGAATTTAGAGACAGGCTCAAGCTTTGACTTAAATGTGTAGTCTAGTCTATTAGTCTAGGGCTGATCAACTGAATACTTGGTCCCATTTGACAGCCTCTAATTGAGGTGGGTATAGAGACTGATTTAAAATATTGTGGGACAGATAGATTTTTCGAGAAAATTGACTCTTTACACAGCCTCCTAGATCCTAGCGTTATAAAGGGCTGGGATGTTTAAATCCAGTTTAATTCAATTCTAATCAAATCAAATAATAAAGCATGTGTTAGAATTGTAATATTTGAAAATTTATTAAATTTTAATTAATCTAATTTCAACCGAATCTCTGATGCTGATTTTTTTCATAAGAATTAAATTTAAAATTTTATTAACAGCAAAAATACATAAAGTATACATAAAAATTTTATCTAATTTAGAGTTGATCGGTTTTTTATTTTTAAAAATAAATATTTTTTTATTTTTATATAAATTATTAAATTTAAAATTTAACAGTTTAAATTTTAAGTAATAATTTAAAAAATATTAATATTTAAATCATTAAATTTTAAATCTAATAATATAGAAGAAAACAAACAAATCTGCCCTCAATTTAAGGTTAATACATAGTATACTTTAATTAAATATATTAAAAGAGATGTTAAAGAGAGAAATTAAAAGGAAAAAAGGCGGTAAGGAGGAGCTGTGAGTGAGTGTGTGGCGTAGGGAAGATGACACTGTGTGTGCACCGAAATTGAAATTCATGCGCCGAAACTAAGCCACCTTACCGGATGGAGCAAAATGTCCGAACCCATGGGTCCCTCGGCATTCAATGCCGTCGTTTATGACGCATCACCTGCCTCCATCATCGTTTTCTCTCTCTCCTCGTCTAGTCTTTTCCCTTAACTCTGCTTCAATTATCCTTTTCTGTGTTGTTGTAGTACTGAAGAAGAAGCCTGCACTTCACTGCACAGCACATGTCCCATCCAACTCACCACGAATCATATCTGGCCAACTATTAATATCCGTCTCTGCTGAATCCCAGAGCTGTACTGAGATTCCCTATTGTTCTATGACCCTTTCTTTCTCATATCGTCCCTATTTCTGGCTTTTTCTACGATCCCTTTCTCATCATTCTTCCCCAACAAGCGAAGATGATGGTGCAGGAAGAAGAGATGACTGACGTCTCTGCTCCGCCTCGTAGCGTTCTTCTCATATCCGCCGGTGCCAGCCACTCCGTCGCCCTACTTTGTAAGCACCAAATTCCCACTTGTTTTTTTGAATTATGATAATTTTTTTTTTCAATTTGGGTTAGAAGTTAGATCATATTGGAAATTTCGGAAATCGGAAATCATCTTGGCTTTGGCCTCAGGATTATGCGTGCTATTTTGATATTGGCCCCTAATCCATTGGCATTGTTTTGAACTTCTGTCAAGTGACCAAACGCGGAGTTTATTGATGCCACTTTTCGAAAATCTCATGGTTTGGATAGGATAACCCAGTTTGTTTGCATCTGGGTCTCTTTCACAGCTAATCGATTGGCGTTTTTCCTTATAAGAACTCAAGTGCATTAAATCATCAATTTTTGAAGGCAAAATAATCTTCAACTTCTTGTTTGGCAGCAGCAAGAAGTGCATTTATACCCCAAAACAAAATTCATGTCAAACCCACCAAAAAACACATCTGCTTGCTTCCTTCTTCTAACCCTTTTTATTTCGTTTGTATCATGTGACTCTCTTCAATTTTCTCTTTGGTTGAGCCTCTGGCCTTAATGCTTATCCTTTGCAGCTGGAAATGTTGTTTGCTCATGGGGACGAGGAGAGGATGGACAGTTAGGCCATGGTGATGCTGAGGATCGACTTTTACCTACACAATTGAGTGCATTGGATGACCAAGAAATAGTATCTGTTACTTGTGGAGCCGACCATACGATTGCATATTCAGAGCCACGCATGGAAGTATATAGTTGGGGATGGTCAGCTCTTTATCTTTTAACTTATTTTCAAAATGTTTACCTTACTGGGAAACAGAAACTTAATCTCGGAATAGATGCAATTTCCCCGTGGCTAATGTGATTTGTCATGCTTGAAATCTCAGTTTTACTGAAAATGGGACCAAACAAGTTTTATAGATGCTCTGATGTGTCAGATGCTGCAGCTGATTTATGGTACTCATGCTTAATCAACAATTGCCTAAAGATGTTAGTAATACATATGATGTAACTACCAGAAAGTTCATAGTTTGAAAGAGAAGGATCTCATCCTGAAATAAAATATTGAGTCTATTTCTCAACGTTGTGGCTAAAAAATTATTTGTTCAACTGATTTTTCTTCCAAGTTTAAGGGATCCTTAATTTCTACTATGAAATAATTCCTGAATATGAAAGGGGAAACTCAATTTTGATTTCTGTTGCCCATAAAATTGGACATATTTTGCTAGATTGTATGAAAACTCATAACTGAGTATGAGTTATCAACTGTTTGTGGGCATATTGTGTTTTGTTTTGTTTTTTGTATATTACTCTGCAACATCTGAATCATTTCTGTTCTCATCAAGAGGAGTCATCTTTTGCATGGTTTATCAGTCAGTTTGTTGACAGTAGTGTTGTTAGGATTTGTGAACAATCATAAGCAGCTAGTGCTTTTTTCTAATTTTCCAGGGGTGACTTTGGAAGGTTGGGTCACGGTAACTCTAGTGACTTATTCACTCCTCTACCGATTAAAACGTTGCAGGGTTTAAGAATAAAGCAAATTGCTTGTGGGGACAGCCATTGTTTGGCCGTCACCATGGAAGGCGAGGTGCAGTGGTGAGTAGTTTTTGCCCAAAATTTGGGTGCCTTTTTTTTTTTTTAAATAATGTTTTAGTTCCAACTTTTTTTTTTTAAAAAATTTTCTAATTACTATTTCTTGGTCAAAAAAGTTTTTCATAACTGAGTCCATAGATAGAAGCTGACAGTTGCATTCCAGTGATAGCTTTGCAAATGTGAGCCGATCTTAGGTTCCATATTTTTAACTCCATCCACTTCTGTTTTGTTTTCTCCTCATTTGAGTGAAAATTTTGAACTAAAAGATGAGGTGGAGGTGCTAAGCACTGCTCTTCTGGTTCAGCATAGAATTCGGCGTCTCATGCCCATTTCCAGCAACTATTGTGTTTCATTATTCTGGTATTTCTCTTCTTTACAATGAAGAAAACCACTGAAGAAACTATTTAAGATTAGTTCCTGTGTTGCAATACCCTAGCTGGAGTACCAACCCCCCCCCCCCCAAAAAAAAACCCAAAAAAAAAAAAACTTTTGTATGTTTATATGATACCAGTTATTAACCACTTTTTCTGCAATTTTGAGATTATATCAACTACATAGGACAAATTTTCATCTATTTTTTTTTTTGGCACAAAAATGTTTTTATCTATTGCAACGACTGCCGTAGTATTTAAATTTATTTGTAGTTTCTTGACTTGACTCTCCTGATTGAAGCTGGGGGCGGAATCAGAATGGTCAACTTGGACTTGGCACTACAGAGGACTCCCTTGTGCCGCAAAAAATTCAAACATTTCAGGTACTGTTTCCAGAGGTATTCATCTAGATTATCTGTAGTAAAATCTACTCAGCGAGCAGGTATCAATATACACTGGTAAGTTATCATTGCTATGTAGCCTTGATATGCTTAATTGCTTCTCATCCACCTCTTTTAGCACCAATTAGAAAAAGTATATGCATATATTTATCATCATTTCATGCCTTTTGAGAGCTTGATTGGTGACGGTTGTTTATTATAATTGTTTATTGTTATCATGGGATGGATTTAATAGTTTAATAGTTAGATTCAGTGGTCCCCTTAGGTGTGGGTAATAACATTGTAGGTGGTTAGCATGCTGCATGCAGGATAGTTGCTGAACTGTGAGAGAAATTGGCAAAGTTATATAGCTTTTAGATGATGAAGTGCAAAAAAGAAATTGAAGATATCATCCTTGTAAACAATATAACCATTTGGGAAATGGTATTTTACTGTTTTGACTCACATCCCAATTTATATAATTTCAGGGACCATCAAGTGAGAGATAAGAGTATTTTCATAATCAGATAATAATTTCAGAGACTTAATTGAAGCAGAACAAAAATTTCTTCTCCCGTCGGAAAAAAACAATATCCAGCAAAGGGGATTACAAAGGATAAAGGGAGATAAAGTCGACATCATACAGGGGACTATAGCAAATTGGATGTTAATATTTCCCTTGTGTTCTTTCTCTGTTGGCTAGAATATGGAATTGATTTTCCACTTTTATTAAGAAAAGAAATTGCGAAACTGAATGATAGGGATTATGACCAACCCATCTACGGGTCTCCAGAAAAAGCATCAGTAGTAGTTTTACTTTTATATTTTGCAAGCCTTTATAACAACAACAGAAGCAACAGTAGTTATAGCTCTCTAGTCAAGAAAAACAATGTATTAAAAGGTCATATTGTGTATCTTTTTTTGACAATGAAAAATCATTACTGACGCACACAAATATGTAATTTTACATTGTTGTAGGGAGTGCCTATCAAGATGGTTGCTGCTGGTGCTGAACATAGTGCAGCCATTACTGAACACGGGGGACTGTATGGGTGGGGTTGGGGCCGATATGGAAACTTGGGATTGGGAGACAGAAATGATCGCTTGATTCCTGGAAAAGTTTCTTCTGTTCATGTATGTCCTCAAACTGCTATCACCTTACCATTCCTGAACAGACCGTGATGATCTTGGCCATAATTTGAATGATTGACCACTTAATTCATTGCTTGATTCCTTAAGAAGTTTCACTTGCATGCATGCTAATGGATAGAAAATATTGCTCTATATAGTTATAATTATGTGCTCCTTAGTTTCCTATTGCTTGTTCTAAAGTTGCAGGGCGACAAGATGGTCATGGTTGCTTGTGGTTGGCGGCATACAATATCTGTTTCCTCTTCAGGAGGATTGTACACATACGGGTGGAGCAAGTATGGTCAGCTAGGACATGGAGATTTTGAGGACCATCTTGTGCCTCACAAACTTCAAGCCTTGAGTGATAAGTTTATTTCTCAGGTGGCTCCTTAATCATATGCTTGAATGTGCTGTCTTCTTTCTTCTTCTTTTTTTGTTTTGTTTTGTTTTGTATTTTCTAACTTTATGGGAGTTTAACTGGTACAAGGTCCATGTTTGGAACACTGGGTTCTTTCTGGAATGGGGTAGACTGCAACTAATTCTCATCTAGTCAATAAGAATTCCATCGCACCCACCTTTTAATAGAAATGGTCCACTCTTGTTGAAGACAAACGAAAAGAGTTCAAACAGAATCTTTTGCAAGCATGGGAGCCATATTTTTTGGTGTTTGATATAATGATTATAGTTGTTTGTCTCTGAAATTTTCTTTGATTTCTTTCAGATATCAGGTGGTTGGAGGCATAGTATGGCACTAACATCTTCTGGACTACTTTATGGCTGGGGTTGGAATAAGGTTGGAAGAAATCTCCTATTCTTCCCCAATTTTTATTTTTTGTATTATATGAGCAAGAAATAATTATTACTTCAACAATTGGGAACTGGTTAAGGAATGCATAGATGCTGAGTTTGCAGAGAAAATATATATGCTACTCCTTTTAATGCTATGTCATGTATACTTATCTACTTTAGCACAAAATTTTCATTATTAAACATGCTTGATTTTCCCTGTTTCTCTCTCCATCGAATGTAGTTTGGACAGGTTGGAGTTGGTGACAATGTTGATCATTGCTCTCCTGTTCCAGTGAAGTTTCCCCATGAGCAGGTACCCTTTTAAGAATGCATCACCGTGCTTCCCCGCTCCCAACCAAAATTAAAAGAAAATGATTAAGAAAAGCTTGATGTCTAATTGTCTATATTATCAAGCATCATTGAACATGTTCCTCCCTTCTTTCTTTTTTCAGAAAATTTTGAACTCTATCTCAGAAGGGTTGGTTTTTCATAAAAAAATATTGCTGTCTTTGTTATTCTTATTTTTACATATGTTTTATTTGGCTGGGTAGAAAGTAGTTCAGATCTCATGTGGATGGAGGCACACAGTTGCTGTTACTGATAGGGAAAATGTATATTCCTGGGGAAGAGGCACAAATGGACAACTTGGGCATGGCGAAACTGTTGACCGGTAATTGCATGTACACTTGAATAAATTTTGTTCAGACCATCTGGCACATATTCATTTGCTTTTACTTTGGAATTTGGATTTAAAAGGCAATGTTTGAAGCAATTAATTTATGTTAAGTATTAACTTATTGCTTCAAATAATTCCTTTAAGTTGTGAACATATGTGAAATCAATTGGGAAGAGAATTTTTTGCGGTTAATTAGGCAAGATACATTGCAAAAATTGGTCCAATATACCACAGGTGCTTCAATATTCACTACTGCTATGTTAATTTGCTGAGACTTATCATATATCAAGGGTAATGAACTCTTCATTGTCGAACTCTTGTCCACTGGGTTTGGCATGGAGAGGGAGGAGGCTGTGTGGGAATGAAAGGCTGGTTGACACGAATAATGTGGCATGGGTATCATTTATTAAAAATAGAAGAAAATGTTAGGGCCTGTTTGGTTTATGAAAATATTTCTTATTTTCATTTTTAGTCTTTATTTTTTGAAATGTATTTTCTGAAACACTGAAAACATCTTTTTGGTATTTTCAGATTTAGGTATATTTTAAAAAATGTTTTCAAGAAAACATTTTCAGTTGACTCAACCAAACGCATTTTTAAGTCTATTTTCTGTTTTAAGTGAAAATGAAAATATGAAATGCTCAAACTAAACAGGCTCTTATAGTTTACATAGATTTTCGCTATTTTGGCATTTTTTTCAAAAATAAAATGCCTGTTTTTATTTAGTGTGGTTTTATTTTCCTCCATAAAGAGGTTGATTATTGTTGCAATAAGGTGGAACTATGATTATGCGCCTGCACAGTCCTTTAAGCATAGGAGTTTATATATATTTTTAATCTACTTCACCAACAGGAACCTAGTCATAGATAACGGTTGCAACTTATCATAAATCCTGAGTTAAGACTTTGATCTTTGAAATTTGCAGGAATGTTCCAAAGATTATTGAGGTCTTGAGTGTTGAAGGGTCTTGTGGCCAGCACATAGAATCCTCAAAGGTTGATCCATTATCAGGTGCGCTGTTCTGCACATCACTGATATATTCCTATTAATGGCTTTGGCCTCTGCCAATACATAACCTTTTCAGTTTTCCTTTTCCGGGACCAATTTGCATTATGCTGACTGTTTTATTTTATCTTTATGCAGGGAACACCTGGGTCTCACCATCAGAGAGATATGCTGTTGTTCCTGATGAAACTGTAAGTATCCTGTTATAGTATCAAATATTCAGGACCAAGGGGCGAGTTAGAATATGGTGTGGATGACCTGGACCTTTTGCTCTTAGTTTTAGTGGAAATGAATTCTCTCAATTCTGGCAGGAAATTGAGAGTCAATTTCTCTCATCTAGACCATCCATTTTACAATGGGTGGTCCAAATTGAAGGGATCTTTTTGTTTTTTTCTCCCTGTATCTATATTATTGTTAAAAAAATCAGGTACCTTCAATTTGGACCATCCGTTTCATAATGGGGGAATTAGAGACTCAATTTCTGCTAGAAATTGAGAGAATTCGTTTCTGTTTTAGTAAACCTTTGATTTGAGCCTACTGTGAGCTTAAGAGAACTATTTGTATCATGGTGAGTTTAGAAATGGTAGTTAAGGTCTTTCGACATGGTGGTATAAGAGGTATTTGTTTTGAGAGATTAGAAGAGCAGGTTGCTGACTTGGAATGATTTGGCAGGTGTTGGGACAATCTGCTAATTCAGGGACGGGTGATGTGCTTGATGCAAGCGTCCCTGAAAGTGATTTCAAACGGGTCAGATATTGAATGCTGAACTAAATTACAATTCCATGAGAATGATGTATTCTCCAGCTCTCTCTAGTCATCTGCCCCTACGAAGTACTAAATTACTGATGCTTAGCTCTCATCATGGTTGTTGTAAATTAAACCACACTATGATAAAACAGTGCTTTTATTTCGATCTCCGTCTTCTATGTGTAGTTATTGGCAATAAAACATGTAGCGTAACTTTGTGTAAAATTTTTGTTTCAAGCTGTTGCTAGATGTTGTGTTTTGCTTGTCCTTTGCTATGGAATGCTTTTGGACAGTTACTAAAGTTGAAGTGACGAAATAGGCATGATATCTATAACCCTCTAAAGTTAGATGAATTGGCCTGACATATTTTTAAATAAATTTCTTTCATTAAAAATCCGATAAACGAACCGATTCTAAGTACAGACATGTGGACGTGTTAGAATTCGAAAGTGAAAAACATGCAAACTATGTTGAATAAATTATTGCCTTCATCTCTTTAAGATTATGATTTTTAAAATTTAGTCTTTATATAATTATTGATTTAAAGATGACTTCACCTGGTGGGATAAGGTTTGATTTTCTTCTTGTTGTTGTAGTCTTTATATAATTATATTTGTCAGTCTTTCTCAATGTTAAATAACAAAATAACAATTTACTGTTGTTAAATTTTGAAATTTTCTTTCTTAAAAATTACTTTGACAAAAGAATTAAATTAAAATAAATATAATTTTTTAAAAATTAAATTAAAATATTTATTCTTTTAAAGAATAACTTGAGATAATTATAATTTTTTTGGCACCAAATTAGTAAGGGTATGTTTGGTTTGTGAAAACATTTTCTGTTTTCATTTTCAATCTTCATTTTCTGAAATGTATTTTTTGAAACACTGAAAATATCTTTTTGGTGTTTTCAGATGTAGGCTTATTTTAAGAAATGTTTTCAAGAAAACGTTTTCAGTTAACTCAACCAAACGCATTTTCAAGTCTATTTTCTGTTTTCAGTGAAAATGAAAACAGGAAATGCCCAAACCAAACAGGCCCTAATTTACTCTACTATATTTTTTGTATATCTATAGTTTGCTTGATTTATTTATTCAATTTTATATCTAGTTTATCTGGAATTTTTAGATTGGCTGTCTATACAATAGGATATGTACCTCTGGTATTTCGAGAATCACATGCATATCTCTTAAGTTTTTTTCAGGGAATTAGGGCTGTTTTATATTTGTTTCTTCATTTTAAATTAAGCTCAAAGTACAATTTATATTCTTAACGATTATCTCGAGTTTCAATTTTGTTTCTAATGTTTATTTGTCTCACATATTTCAATTTGTTTCAATTATATTTTTAAGGCCTAATATTGTTAACATAGTAATACAAAATGCTGATTTGGTATAAATGGAGGCCACGTCATATATAAAAAAAAATACAATTTTACCTTTAAATCTCTTTCCCATCTCTCTCCGTCCCTCTTTCTCTCTCTCCTCTATCTCTCTCACATAATAGAGAATTCGGATTCAGTGACTTAGCCATTTTCTAAGTCATGTAACATACTGAAAGAATAAGTTATTTATTCTCTTAATTAACATGTTTTAAATGCAATAGTGTTAAAAAATAATAAAATTGAAAAATATTTTTAAACTTCTTTTTAATTACCTCTGGTATTTCAAGAATCACATGCATCTCTCTTAAGTCTTTTTCAGGAAATTAGGGCTGTCTTATATTTGTTTCTTTGTTTTAAATTAAGCTCAAAGTACAATTTATATTTTTAACGTTTATCTCGAGTTTCAATTTTGTTTCTAATGTCTAATATTGTTAACACAGTAATAAAAAATGTTTATGTGGTATAAATGGAGGCCTCGTCATATATATATGAAAAATACAATTTTGCCTTTAAATCTCTTTCCCTTTTCTCTTCGTCTCTCTTTCTCTCTCTCCTCTATCGCGTCAATTGAAAAATATTTTTAAACTTCTATTGCATTTAAAACATGTTAATTAAGAGAATAAATAACCTATTCTTTCAGTATGTTACGTGACTTAGAAAATAGTTAAGTCACTGAATCTGAATTCCATAATAGAGGGTGAGTAAAGTCGCTTCAAAGTCGCTTCTCTTCTTTTTGTTGCTCTCTCTTAATGAATTCTTAAAGTCATTGATCTCCTTCTCGGCTTCCCTTGCTCCAACGCTTTTCCTCTTTGCTTTGCATGACATTGTTAACACAACATTTTGTATTACTCGTCCTCTGTTCTATGACATATGGCAATGATGTGTCTGGTTATGTCAAAATTTTTTGTAATTGTGTTAATAATGTTAGGCCCTAAGGATATAATTGAAACATGTGGTATACAATTGATATAACAACAAAAAAAACGTTAGAGACGAAATTGAAACTCAAGGTAAATATTAGAGATATAAAATATACTCTTGTCTTAAATTAATTATATGTTGGATTGTGGGCTAGAAAATTAAAGTTAATATCCTTAAATACACCATATTATGTTTAGAAAACTTTGAGAGGTCTACATCTTTGGGTTGTGAGGATTAATTAAAAGCCAAGTATTGAAGAGAAGTTGCTAAGTAAACAATTATTACTTCAATTGAGGCCAATTATTATTCAGCAGATATTAATACAACCACCTAAAGATTGAGTGATCGACACAAATAAACATGATTTTGATTTTATTAATCAGCCTAATTTATATTAAGGATTAGCAAACTTTTGACTTTTCCTCAGTGAATATGCTTTGAGTTGCACTTTCTGCCAACAAAAACGGGTAAAAGTGACAATCATGCATTTATAAAGAACCGAAAAGGAAAATAAATAAATAAAGGAATCATCTAAATTGGCAACTTGTCTTCAAGAAAAAGTATGACAATCATGATTAAACAAAATTTTTACCTTAAAGATTGTTCATTATGTTTTTATCAGAATGCAAGATCAACGGTACTATCTCCATTTCAATCAAGTCTCTTTTGTTACCATTTCTCTTTGAAGACTTAATACTCCAACAAAACTTTGCCTATAATTTTTTAAAATATTTTTAGTTTTTTTTTAATAAAAACGAAACATGAGAAGTTTGTTTTGATATGTCAAATCATGCTGTGTTATTTTTTTTTGGGGGGGGGGGGGGAATTCTCTCTACGATGCTTTTTTTTTTTTAATGTTTGATAACAGAAATGTAAGAATATCCACTTATAAGTATATAAGGAATTTGAGAAGAGAATGAATCCAATGATAAAAGGTAAGAAAATGAAGGGGAAAAAATTATGGATCCTTTTTTTCTTTACTTGTAAAAAAGGAGTAAATTGCATTTCTTCCAATAAATAATGTCCAAATTACACATTCTTTTCCTTTATTTTGAAAAATTACACTTTCTGCCCATGAAATTAAAATGATGTGCTACATTGACCACCACGCCAAAAGATGAGTTGCAATTGTGTTATTTTTTACCAAAGTACCCTTGTATCTGCTTTATACATAATATAATAAGTATTATATATTTTCTTTGATGAATATAAAAACAGTTACTTTTTAAAATTTGGAATAGATTAATTTTATGGTTTTCAACACAAAATAAATAATATTGCAATATAATTATAAAAAAATATATTCTGAAATAAGTTACAAAATAAAAGATTAATGTTATTTCAAGGATATTTTGGTCATATTTTATCCTAAAAGGATTTGCGTATATTTTCTATAGTAGAGATAATATTGTGTAATTGAAGCATATTTTAAGAACCTCTAAATAAGCTTGGCCAAACAAATACTAAAATAATTTCAAAATATAAAAGATGAAAAAAATTGAAAGAATTACAAAAATCTTCATAATTTCCATCTCCTTATTAACAATTTTAAAAAAATAAAAATACTTTTTCTTCTCTTGCCTCAATTATTCCTCATGCAAACATAAGATAAGACTGTTAATTCAGTGGTTGTTTCATGAGAATGAAATGTCTCGCAACTCCATCTCAGGATGGACATTTGTTTCACTGCTAAGTTCAAGTACGAATGATGATGTTTCACCCAATATTTTGGATTTGGGATCTCTGCATTATCAAAAGTAAGTGCAATACCACTTTTAGCAATAGTTTTTTCTGTTGCTAAAAGTTTCAGCAACAAGAAATCTGTTACTGAAACTTTTAGCAACAGAAAAAATTGTTACTAAAAGTCCAGGAAAAAGCAAGGCAGACAACCCAAATCCCAATATTTCCATGCTTCAACTAATTACTTTTTCTGTTAAATTTTTTTTTAATTATTTAAGAATAATCAATTTTAAAATTATATCATTTTTTAACATAAAAGATGACATTAGAGATAATGGTACATAACTTATAAAAACTTTATGAAATAAAAGATTTTTATATTAATAATCACGGTGGAAAAAAATTATTTTAATGTAATTTTCTGTCAAATTCGGCCAACCAGACGCCAGAAAAGATCTTGGGCGATGCAATTTCGTCACACGTTAAACCAAACGTGATTAATTTTTTTAATAAACATTATATATATATATATATATTATTTTAAGTATAGAATTTAATAACCAATAGATAACCAACTGCATATAAAAAAAAAAGATATATACAATGGATCTCAAATATATAATTAACTTTAAGGACACTTGTAATTCCTAATGACTTTGCGTGTAGGTAATGTTGATATTATTTAATTTTATATTGATGTGGACCATTTTTTTTCTCTACAAATGTCCGTTTTCATATGTGTCTAAAAAAATTATAATCTTGGAAAAAGAATTATTCTTGGATAGTTTTAAAGTAATTTTATTGCATGTTCCTTCGAAGTGAATTTTGAAGTTATTATTTTATTAGTATAACTAACTTTGTCTAAATACAATATGTTGTAATAAAATCAAACGAGAGCTAGGATTTGATTAGTAACTAATTTTGGAGTGAGTGCCGTATGCTGAAGTGGCGTGAAAGAGGGTGAAAAATAATTCACTTTGTTTGAAATTTTAAATTTTTTTTTAATATAATCCATGTACAATTGAAAATAAATATGAAAAGAAAGTAAAACAGAGTGAGTTAAAAGAGAAAAAAATTAGGTAAATATATTATTCATGTCATTGAACTTTGATTAATATTTTAATTATAACTCAAAATTTTATTTTGTATTAATTATAACTCATATATTTTAAATTAATTTTGATGATGCCCTTAAATTTAATGTTGTCGAAGTATTTAATGACAAATGCTGACGTGGTATCTCATCTTGCATACATCATCGGCAAATTATCTATTTTGGATGTGTCACGTCAGATACTAACTTAAAATGACCAAAATATAATATAATTTTAAAAGACATATTTTAGGTTTAGAAAAAAAAACTATATTTTGGTCATTTTAAGTTGGTATTTAATATAATATATTCAAAGTAGATGATTTGGCACTAACGTGTATAAGATGAGATGTCACATTAGCATTTGTCGTTAGATATCTACGCATTGTTAGACTCAGGGGTATAATCGAAACCAATTGAATATATATGGGTTATAATCAAGGTTTTGAAAACTAGACCGGTCATTGAATCGATAGAACATGAGAGTTCAAGGATCAATGTCAGGATCGTAGTCGAACCATGGTTGAAACGGTCTACTTTAAAATATTAAAAAAATAATATACATAATTTAAAAACTATAAACATAAATTTACAAATTTAATTAAAAATAAGATTCGATGTCAAATTATACAAAACAACATCTAAAATAAAAAAATTTGAGCAAAAATTGGCCAAGTAACAAGGAAATATTATTAATCAATATAGTATTTATTCATATCAAATTCATAAATATCAATATATTGACATCTCCACTTAAATTGGCTAACTTGTAATATTAATTTCTTCATTACTTGATTATATAATAAGTAAAATTAAAAAAATTAAAAACCAAATAAATTAAAAATTTTCCAAGTGGACCAATTCAAATCGATTCATTTAGCACCAGTTTTTACTAGTTCAGCTAAGTCGATCACTCACCAGTCTTATAGGTTATTTCAGACTGGTCAGTTATGATAATACTAGTTTATAATTGACACAAAATAAAATTTTAAATTATAAATAAAACTTGAGTCAAAATTTACGAGCATATATAGTACTTTTACTTAGAAATTAAAAGTATAAAAAATTTTATAGTCTTCCACCCCTCCTTATTTTATTACCTTTTAAACATCTTGGCAATAATTAAAAAATATCATGAATTTTACTTTTATCAACACAGTAACTAATTGCAAAGCCTCAAAAATTGGGCACGTGAGTCAATACAAATTCTAGGGCATACCTAAGTGGTAATCCATAATTCCCTGAACAATTCTAATATCCATAATTATGCATAATATAAATTTTCAAAAAAAAAATTTAAATTACATAGTTTACAAAGTAAATTGCAACCAATACATAATAAATTTCCTAATTACTACAGGACCTAGGTAGCCTATAGGATTATAGAACGAATCTATTGGTATTCAGCCCAAAAATTGGTTCATCAAGAACTCTTCAGTCAAAAAGGTAGTATATCTCCAAGCCGTTAAACTCTAGTGGTTTCCCATCCTCCTCAGCTGTTATATTTGAAAACTATAACCATAAAGAGTGTGAGTTTATAAAAAACTCAGTGAATACATAATTGTACAATAAAATAAAGTACAAGTACAAATAATAGAATCACAACCACAATTTAAATAAATACCTCTAGCAAGTTTAGACATGTACAAATACACAAACACAAGTACCTGATTATGTGACCGTAACGTACTAATTTTCTTACAAGTCCACACTCTTGCAATACACATCAAATCACATCCATAAGGATTTAAACTTAAAATAATACCAAAACATGTACAAGCGCAAATATTCACTCACAAATTATAAATATGCAAGTGTCAGTATGTAATGTTTTTCACATCTTTTCATGCTTACCACGTTGAGACTCAGTTCAAATTTTTGTCCTCGGACTATTATTACTCAAATGGGTTTATTCCAGAGGTCTACATCTCTATTCCCAATTTACGACGCTTTTTCCAGGAATATTCACATCATTGGGTTACTACCTAGTTCCCTCTCTTGATATGAATACGCAAATAACAATATGTAATATTTTTTTCGCACTTTCCCAAGCTTACCTCATTGAGATCCTGTTCGAAATTTTTCTTCGGACTATGATTGCTCAACTGGTTTATCCCACAGGTCCACCTCTCTGTTCCCAATTTATGACGTTCTTCCCAAGAATATTCATATCATTGGGTTACTATCCGATTCCCTCTCGTGGGTCCACATTCTTACATAATTCTTTTCCATATGCAATGTATTTACATGATTCAATATTTCACACACAACAACCAACAACCAGTCCATTATACTCATACACATTCCACATAACAATTTCACATATCACAATCAATATTCCATTAACTAGTTAACATAACTAACTAGGGAATTTATGAATTTAAATTCAATTATGGTGTGAGTGGTTAAATTCAATTATGGTGTGAGTGTGATTTATATTGTATTTGAGTATTTTTAATAAAAACTTAGTTAACAAGGTCATTCACTCACCTTGATGCCAACAAGGTTTACCGTGAAAGAGTTTCCGAGAAACTAAGCCAATGAAGTTCCTAAGCTATCTAGAATCAACCAAAATAAATAAATAAATAAATAAAACAAGGAAAATTCTCATAACTAATTCTGATATTTGCTCACTTATTTGGTCATGTCATAACTCTTAACTGTAAGGAGTTTCCAAACAAAACTTTTATCATTGGAAACTAAATTCAAAGAGCTTTCCAATGATATAAAGTTTATTAAAAACAAGGTTCGGATGAAAGAGTTATGGCCGTTTGAAAAAGATTCGAGAAAACACTGCAGCTTGACGTCAGTATTACATCAGCAGGCACCACAAGCGCGACTCATGCGATTTGGCCTCAGTTTTGGGTTAGAGCTAGTCAAATCTTCATTGTTTTTTATGCTTTTGTCACGTCCCAAAATTTGAGCACGTGACCGGCACGGAAAGTGAATTTCATTTCACCTCCGTAAGCCTATCTTTCTCTTAAAAATCATACAATTCTTTTTCATGCAACCAAAACGAGTTCTCTATACATACTACAATTACTCACATTACATCACTGAATGAACCTACTCGATTACAGAGATTTCTAGATTTATACAACTTAGAATAAAACTTAACTATTATACCTTTATCCTGAACAAATGAAAAGGTAATTATGGACTAAGGATCCATAATTCCTTGTTCCGATATTTACCTTCAGCTGTCAACTCTGAAAAAAAATATCAATAAGAGGGGTATGAGCAAACCACGTGCCCAATGAGTAGATAACACAATACTATGACAAAATAAAAATCATGCATCATAATGATAACATGCAGCAATCATACGTAGATCGATCATCATATGATATAATATTATTCATAATATTTCACAACAATATCCAAGTGAATCAAATGCATTTCAACAAAATTCAAAATTCACAACAGTAATCGATGAAATCAATTTCACACACAATTCTCGTACCAACCGGGTCGTCCAGAATACCTCTGGATCGTTGCCCGCGGCCCCTGCCGCATCCACCTTTATCGCTCCATTTATATTCTCCACCCTTATAGCTTCACATAGATTTCTCCATGGGGTGCACCACCATGCCTTTCCTTTCCAGTCAAACACAATCACAATCACATATAAAAACATCCTCAATCATAATCTTGAGCCACATACACAACTCAATCATTTACAATTCAAGCCACAACATAATCAATGTAGTTCCAGCAACATAGCATGTATATAACATAACCCATAATATAGAACAATTATTCAACTCGGTTCACATGCCATTCACAATCCATCATATAACCTCCATTCATGGGAAAATAAGAAAATATAATTATATACATTACCAGACACGTTCCACATTTGTTTATGCCTCATCGTTCCACATCATCCTCTTCAAACTTGGATATACAACATATTTCCACTATGATGCAAAAAGTCAATAACAGATATTTAATCATAGCAAGTATTAACTCACTCACCTGGATTTCACGCTCTCGGTACTCCCACTTTGCACTTTGACCATTCCTATTGTAACCAGACAAAAACCATCAGAGTTACGAAATAGAGAAATTTCCTACCACTACTCTCGACCTTCACTTACTTCTCGAATCATAACTCCTAACTGGTAATGAATATTCAAATGAAACTTATACCATTGGAAACTAGACTTAAAGAGCTTTCCAACGATATAAAGTTTGCCCAAAACGGAGTTCGGATGAAGAAGTTATGGCCGATTGAAAAATAAACTAAAATTTCCCGGTACACCTGGCGCCTGGGCGCCAATTCCTTCTTCTTCCCATCTCACCTTGGTGCCTGGGCGCCACGGTGACCCCTTCACGATTTCTCTCGGTTTTGGCCCAAATCTGGCCAAATCTTCACCGTTTTTCATGATTTCTTCCATGAGATCTCACCCTTAATGTCTAAGGAGCATTTAGACACAAAAATCACCAATTTTAATCGAGAAACGAAGTCGGAATCTCGATTTTACCTCAAACACTCTTAAAACTAGAAAATAGAGAAAAGCTTAAGAAATAGAAATTTCTACCTTAATTCCTTACTTTCCCTATGTTGCTTGGCTCCTAGAGGCTCGCCCCGTAGCCCGAGATCCACCCTCCAAAGCCCGGTTGTAGAGTTGGAGTGTAGAGAGAAAAATTAGAGAGAAGGAGAGAAGAGAAAGTGAAGAGAGAGAGAGGAAAGGAGAAAAATGAATAAAAAATAGGTGAGGCCACCTATATACTCGCCCGGGGTGAAATTATCACTTGCTCTGCAATTGACCCTCAGTCAAGACTAGCAAAAGCAAATTCATAAAATCTCACCTCAGGTGTTTCTAAATCCTCGGTGCCCCACAAATTTCCTTATTCACTTTAGTCCCTCTCAATATCTCAAACTCCACTTTAACCTCGAATCCATCATCTTTTCGGTACCGGACTCATAATTCATTCCCATAAGCTCTATTCTTCTTCTCGGGTTCCTACTTGGTCATTTCTCAAAAGTCCTCTATACTTTCTTTTCTTTTCACTTTAGTCCTTGAGAATTTGTAAAAATTTCCTAAATTAAAAATAAAAATTTCTATTCCCACATTTTCTTCACTAATTCAAAAAGAAAATTTTCCACATAATTAAATTTTTCACTAAACTTCAAATCAGACTTTAAATATTCATAAAAATTCTTGGGATATTACAGCTTTCTTCTATGAGTTCTTATCATTGGTGTTTAAGAAGTATTTAGATATCAAAAACTCAATTTTAACTGACAAACTAAGCCTCAAATTTACCCCAAACAGCCATAAAACTTAAAAATAAGAAGAAGTTTGGGAAATCAAAATTCTTACTTCAATTTCTTGCTTTCCCTATGTTACTTGGCCACCGATGACTCACTCTGTTGCCGGAGAAAGGTTCATCAAAGTTCGATTGAAGGATTTGGATGGAGAGGTTGAGGTAGAGAGGAAGAGAGAAGAGATAAAGTGAGGAGAGAGAGAAAAGTAAGAGAATGAGAAAAAATGAGTGAAACCGCATATATATATATATATATATATATATATCTGCCAATGGTAAAATTATTACTTTGCCCCCAAATCAACCCCCAGTTAACCTTAGTAGTAGCAAATCTGTAATTTCTCTAATTTGAGCTCTTATAACATTCTACGTGTTATTCTAGTTTATCATTTCATTTTAGTCTCTCTCTACACCCTATAGACATTTAACTCCCTTTACGTCTCATGATTGCTCTCTCTCTCAATTACCTGTCCCCTAACACTATTTTCATGAAAATTTCTCTTCCTCTTGTCTTTCTTCAAATCTTAAAAATATCATCTGTAATAAAAAAAATTAAAAATGACTAAATAATTTTATTAAAATAATGACAATTTTCATTATAAAAATCGTGATACCGCTAATCACTTGATCTCAAAATTGACAAGTATTACACTAATTATCTACTATGAAAATAATATTTATTAAAACTTTATTATATTTTTATTAAACATTAAACAAAAATAAAAATTAAAGAACTACTATTAAGTGAATAACCCTACCGCACGCAACGCACAGAATTTTACCTAATTTTAATATTGTATTAATCTCTACTACTTTTTTTCTAAATTATTAATATCTGATAATTTATTAGGCTTCATGTAATTTAATTTAACTAAGGTGGAAATGGAATCATAGAAATGTAAAACAATTTAATTCATAACATTTATTCTATCTTATTTTATGATATCAACTGCCATAATAGTGTTTGATATTGTCACCCCACCAAACTATATAGTCCACTTCTACTCCAGAATGTTCATTAAATAATCTCACAATTAGTAATTGTCCTTTAGTGTAATGCTAAATAATTTACCGCATAAGAATGGAGACAAAATAAAGCAGAAGGAGGCTTAAAGTGTCACGCATGTGTTTTTTACCTTTGCATCTAGTATAGAAACAAGCAAATTAGTGAATGAAAGGTTATATTAACTTTAATACAATTGATCAAATATTTTAATTTAATTTTTAATATATTATATTTATTTAAATTTAGTTATTTTTGTTATTAAATTAAAAAATTTATTATTGTTAAATTTTAAAATTTTATTATAAAAAAATTTTAATAAGTAAAAGGACTAAATTAAAATAAATATATTTTTTAAAAATAAAATTAAAATATTTGTAATTTTATGAATCTGAAAATAATGTCATATATTTTTTCTTTTCTAATATACAATCCAATATTCAATCGGTAATGCGAAGAATTAAAGAAGCTTTCCCCTTACGAGGCAAATTCTCCAATAACCAGAAGCTAAGGCCAAAGAGAAAGGAATATTTTTTTTTTAAATTTTTTTTCGAAGGGTTCGGTTTTCTTCTTTTTCCCGTGTCCTCGCACTTCACCGTAAGAGGCTTACACCCAAACTCTCCTTCTGTCTCCCCAGATCTCTGCTTATTCTCTTCTCCATGATTGTTCTTCCTTTTGTCTTTGAATCGATTCTATATCTATACTATTGTCCCTTGTAGATCCTCATTCGATTTGTAGTTTTACCCAATTTTTTTGCCTAGGTAACCCCAATTTCGTCACAAGCATAAACTAATCATGAACGATTTCGACGGCCTGTTGGCTACCGATTTCGGGTTCAAACCGCAGGGCAAAGCGGCCCCAATGGCAGCATCAAAAGGGTCTTCTAATGTCAACACCAGTAGTAGCCTTAACTTCGATTTTGGATCTCGCGGTGCATCCCGATCCACTGGTAGCTCTTATTCCTTTGATGGGAATTTCATGGATGATGGTGATTCTCTATTTAAATCGTCGGGTAATCGGAAGAATCAAGATACGGGTGGTTTAGGGGATCTGTTTGGGGGCTCCGCGAGCTACACGAGCAAATCGCAGAGTCGCGGAGCTGATGCATCGTTCAATTTAGATTCCATGTTTCCTGGGTCCAGCGATTTTGATTCCAAGTCTATGAATCCGCCTGTGTACGACAAACCCGTCTATGACGATGACATTTTCGACGGCGTACCAGGGATAAAAAGCTCCTCAAAAGCTAACCATGATGATGTTTTTGCGTCGGTATCTTCGGCCCCAGAAGTAAGTGGTGGCGCATTTGATGATCTTCTTGCCGGGTTTGGTAAGTCAGAGCGTGAGTCGAAGAGTTCGGGCGGGAAGAGATCGGAAAAGGATGATAATGATATTCAAGATTTTGATGATTTAATATATGGATTTGGAGGAAGTGGCCTCCCTCATGACAGGTATGGTAACAATGTGATTTTTCAGTCACTGAGATTCCTATAGTTATTGGCATATTGCGACCTCAAAATGCCAAAATTGGTGTTCCAGCCATGAACTTGTCTATCTTGGGACTGCCGTTATAGCGTACACTGAGCTATAAATTACATGCATAATATTGAGATGAACTTTACTTAAACTCTATATGCTATATTTTTGTAGCTTTTTGCGTAATAAGTCAGTCAGTCCAGTGTCCCAGAGATCTGAAATGCCAAAAGATTTATAATTCAAATTTAACAGAGGCAATTATGGCAGAAGAAGAAAAAGTCCGAATAATCCATGGAAATCGTTAATTTCTTCCAACGTAAACTTTTGCGAACTCTGAAAAATTCTTTCTATCTATAGATTTGTTTGAATATTGTATGAGAATAATAAAAGAATGGTCATTGCTTTTGATGATATATCGATCATTAAGCTCAGCTATAGAAGGAAGTCTTTCTAGATAAAACATCTATGTGATAACCGAGTTTAAATTCACATGGTCAAGACATATGATTTGCAAAGAGCCTTCCTGAAATTCTGAATGGGCATGTATCACTACCAGATAATTTAATGACAGTTTATTTTCCAGAAGGCTTTCATAGCATTCTTCTATATTTGTCCTCTTGAATATGAAAATTCACCACAATATATACTGATCATGGTGAAAATTTTTTGTCTTCTAGTTATTGCTGCAATTTTATGAGTGATTAGGATTCCTAAATTTGATTTACCAATGTTATTAATGGATTGAATTTTTTTTCTTCTAAATATGTTTTTTGTTTTGCCATCTGGAATTAATTTTGGTTGTTTGGACTTTGGTACTTGAAGGATGCTATATGAGTAGGTCCATAGGACTGATTTGTGGAACTTGCTTTTTGCTGACTATGTATTACCTCCTTCCGTGAAGTGTTCAGTCTGTTTGTGAGGGAAAGATTCAACTTTGGTGCTTCTAGGAGCTCATTATTGTAAATCATGCATTAATTGTTGGAATATATTTGATATATATATATATATATATATATATATTATTTTTTGCATTTTTTCAAGTAAGGTTGAAATTTATTGTTTACATAATATCGATCTTTGCACTAATTTATCCAGCTGATACTGATGTTTAGGTAGCACAATTTGGAATTTAGTGTTTAATTATTCTTGCTGTTTTTATTATTGGATATAACAATTGAACTTGAAAAGAGTTTGGAAGAGTTGGAGGAGATTAAATGACCTGAGACTTTGTAATGCAGGATACAGTGACTAATCGTAATAAACCTTAAAAGGTTGAAATTAGATTATGCTGAGAACTTGTTATACCTCTTGAACTTTAAGAGTTCTGTTTCTATTGTTCAAGGGTTTTTCTCACTTGTAGTGACTTTCAATATATCATTTGATAAATTTCGTTTAATGTGTGTTTCTAGTATTTTGCTCATACTATCTGGTTTCTGGTGTGTGCTGGAGCTGGATCTGCGCACATAAGAAAAAAAAAATTGTTGTTATGAGGTTATGTTGTCTGTTTGGAGCTAGGAATTAAGTCTTGTCACTCTGCTGTTACCTGACATCTGATTTGATTAGAAGCAATAGAATAGAGAAAGGAGTAATCCAATCCTACATTCTTGGGTTTAATACAATTAATAAAGAGAAGAAAGTAGAGGAAATGGTTGGTTCACTTTGCTCCCTCTAGATGTGGATGTATAGAGGATACAACAACAACAACAACAAAGTCTTATTCCACTAGGTGGGGTCTGCTACATGGATCGTACGACGCTATTGAGCTCTATCAATGACCAACTCTTTAGGTATCTTATTTACCAGAAGATTCCGTTCAATAACTTCTCTAAGTGTCATTTTTGGTCTTTTTTGACTTTTTTTCACAGGGCTCCAAACCATTTGCTCAACTCTCCTTACTGGCACTTCTAACTGTCTTCTTTAAACATATCCAAACTACCTTAAACGGTTTTCAACTATTTTTTTCTCAATCGGTGCTACTCCAACTCTATCTCGTATACGATCATTACGGATCATATCTCTTCTTATCTGGCCACACATTTAACGCAACATCTTCATCTCCGCTCCTTCAATTTTATGTTCTTGTTGTCCTTTCATCGCCCAACATTTACTCCCATATAACACCGCTGGTCTTATAGCAGGACGATAGAATTTTCTTTTGAGCTTATCAGGTACCTTCCGATCACAAACAACAACTGATGCCATTATCCACTTTAACCACCCAGCTTGTATCTTATGTGCCACATCTCTAGTAATTTCGTCGTCATCTTGTATAACTGATCCCGTATACCTAAATTTTGACACTTGTGATACAACCTGATCTCCAATTTTAACCTCTAACTCGTTTCTAGCTTGTCGCTTGCTAAACTTACAATGTATATATTCTGTCTTATTCTTGTTCAGACGAAAACCCTTCGATTCCAAAGTAGCTTTCAATAACTCAACAACAACAACAACAACAACAACATAGCCTTATCCCACTAAGTGGGGTCGGCTACATGGATCGCACGACGCCATTGAGCTCTATCAATGACCAACTCTTTAGATATCTCATTTACTAAAAGATCCCGTTCAATAATTTCTCTAAGTGTCCTTTTTGGTCTTCCTCGACCTTTTTTCATAGGGCTCCAAACTATCTGCTCAACTCTCCTAACTGGCGCTTCCAACGGTCTCCTTTGCACATGCCCAAACCATCTTAAACGATTTTCAACCATTTTTTCCTCAATAGGTGCCACCCCAACTCTACCTCGTATATGATCATTACGGATCTTATCTCGTCGTGTATGACCACACATCCAACGCAACATCCTCATCTCCGCCACTCCAATTTTATGTTCTTGTTGTCCTTTCATTGCCCAACATTCACTCCCATATAAAATCGCTGGTCTTATAGCAGTACGATAAAACTTTCCTTTGAGTTTATCAGGTACTTTCCGATCACAAACAACCCCTGATGCCATTCTCCACTTCAACCACCCAGCTTGTATCCTATGTTCCACATCTCTAATAACTTCGCCATCATCTTGTATAATTGATCCCAAATACTTAAACGTTGACACTTGTGATACGACGTGATCACCAAGTTTAACCTCCAGCTCGTTCCTAGCTTGTCGCTTGTTAAACTTACAATGCATATATTCGGTCTTACTCCTGCTCAGACGAAAACCCTTCGATTCCAAAGTAGCTCTCCATAACTCAAGTTTAGAATTAATCTCTTCCCTTGTCTCTGCTATGAGAACAACGTCATCTGCAAAAAGCATGCACTTAGGAATATCTTCTTGGATGTGTTTCGTCAGAACATCTAAAACCAAGTCAAACAAATAAGGGCTTAAGGATGATCCCTGATGTAGGCCAATTTTAATAGGAAAGTCTCTAGTCTCCCCTCCAGACGTTCTCACACTAGTCGTAGCCCCCTCGTACATATCTTTTATGGCTCTAATATACGCAACCCGTACACCTTTCTGTTCCAAGGCTTTCCACAGCACCTCTCTTGGTACTCGATCATAGGCTTTTTCCAAGTCAATAAATGCTATATGAAGGTCTCTTTGTTTACTCCGATACCTTTCCATCAACCCCCTTAGAAGATATATAGCTTCCATTGTAGACCGTCCTGGCATGAATCCAAATTGATTTTCAGAAATACTCGTCTCGATTCTTAACCTACGTTCAATCACTCTTTCCCATAATTTTAGTGTGTGACTCATAAGCTTAATCCCACGATAGTTTGCGCAATTCTGAATGTCTCCTTTGTTTTTGTAAATAGGCACTAAAGTGCTTCTTCTCCATTCCTCAGGCATTTTCTTAGACCTTAAAATTTCATTAAAGAGCTTAGTTAGCCAGATAGTACCCTCCTCTCCCAAACACTTCCAAAATTCTATAGGAATACCATCGGGACCAACAGCTTTACCATTATCCATTTTTCTAAGAGCTTCCTTGACCTCATCAACCTTGATCCTGCGATAATATGCCAAATTTTGTTCTCTCTCCAAGGTTGTTAGATCTTCCATATCGCAAGTCGACTCCGTTCCGTCATTAAAGAGCTTATGAAAATAACCCTGCCATCTATTTTTAATATCTTTGTCTGTACCCAAAACTTTTCCTTCTTCATCCTTAATACATCTTACTTGATCCAAATCTCTAGATTTCCTTTCTCTAGCCTTCGCAATCTTGTAAATCTTTTGTTCCCCTTTTTTCGTTCCTAAATCCTTGTAAAACTCTTCAAACGCTTTAGATCGTGCTTCACTTACTGCTTTTTTTGTCTCCTTATCTTTCAATAACTCAAGTTTAAAATTTATCTCTTCCATTGACTCTGTTATGAGAACAACATTATCTGCAAAAAACATGCATTTAGGAATTTCTTCTTGGATGTGTTTCGGCAGAATATCTAAAACCAAGTCAAACAAATAAGTGCTCAAAGATGATCCCTGATATAGGCCAATCTTAATAAGGAAGTCTCTAGTCCCCCCTCCAGACGTTTTCATACTAGTTGTAGCCCTCTCATACTTATCTTTTATAGTTCTAATTTACGCAACCCGTACACTTTTATGTTCCTAGGCTTTCCACAGCACCTCTCTTGGTACTTGATCATAAGCTTTTTCCAAATCAATAAATACTATATGCAAGTATTTTTGTTTACTCTGATACCTTTCTATCAACCCTCTTAGAAGATAAATAACTTCCATAGTAAACCGCCCTGGCATGAATCCAAATTAATTTTAAAAAATACTCGTCTCCATTCTTATCCTACGTTCAAACACTCTTTACCATAATTTTAGAGTGTGACTCATAAGCTTAATTCGTCGGTAGTTTGCACAGTTTTGGATGTCTCCTTTATTTTTGTATATAGGCACTAAAGTGCTTCTTCTCTATTCCTCAGGCATTTTCTTGGACCTTAAAATTTCATTAAAAAGCTTAGTTAGCTAGATAGTACCCTCCTCCCCTAAACACTTCCGAACTTCAATAGGAATACCATCAGGACCAACGGCTTTACCATTATTCATTCTTCTAAGAGCTTCTTTGACCTCATCAACCTTAATCCTGCGATAATATGCCAAATTTTGTTCTCTCTCCAAAGTTGTTAAATTTTTTATATCAGAAGTCGACCCTGCTTCGTCATTAAAGAGCTTGTGAAAGTAACCCTGCCATATGTTTTTAATATCTCTATATATAACCAAATTTTTCCTTTTTCATCCTTAACACATCTTACTTGATCCAAATATCTAGATTTCCTCTCTCTAGTCTTCGCAATTTTGTAAATCTTTTGTTCCCCTTTTTTCGTTCTTAAGTCCTTGTAAAACTCTTCAAACGCTTTAGATCGTGCTTCACTTACTGCTTTTTTAGTCTCCTTATTAGCCTTCCGATATCTTTCTCAATTTTTCGAGTTATTGCACATATGGATAGCTTTAAAGCATTCTATTGTAAATTTGATCTTCTCTTGAACGGTCTCAATTCACAACTAAGATTCCTTATCTCTTTGTTCAAAACCTTTTGATTCTACTAAAAGTGCTTTAGCTACCTTTCTAACCCTCTTGGCCATCTCGTCTCACATAATGTTAGCATTTTCTCGTAACTGCCAAGACCCTTCCTCCAATAGTCTTCTCTTGAAAGTCTGTTGATTCTCCCTTTTTAGCTGCCACCACTTAATCCTAGGGTTCATCACCTCTCTCATGAACATGGATCAACGACAATATAGAGGATAGAAAGGGAAAAATTTAATGAGATCTGGTACTTTTCTAAAGTTTTTCTCACATGTTTCCAAACTCGCCTTTTTTTTTTTTTTAACTTTTCCCCATAGGTATAAATGCATATGAACTAAATGATGTCCATTTTCCTTTTCACTCTTCTTACTCTAGAATGACTACTATGTTCCTTTCTATTCCCTTTCCTTTTATCCATCTAGCTCTAATGTACACTTGGTATAATATATAATCTTCTTTTCTAATTTGTCATTTACTAATATTAGGAGAAACTGCATATAACCCCTTAGTTATAGTTTCATTTCAACTTAAGGACATGAACTTTAAAATGTAACATTTTATTGCCCTAAACTATCACATAAACTGAAAATATTACATATAAGTTAAAATTATAGTCTAAAAGTCACATTTGTTATGTGATACCTTATGGTTTCATCATCTTCCTCAATTTCCTTCCCTTCACAATATCTTCCTGTTGATGCCATCTTTTCTTTAGTCCTCCAAACAATTATTTTTTATTTTGGGTGAACTGATTCAATTCTTTATTTGAAATAATACAAAGAAAAGGTTGCAAATGTGAACTTTGCCTTCACTTTTTTAATAATAAAGACCTAATTTTTTCTATTGATTGTTTGCGGTTATAAAATTTATTTAAAAGATTTAAGGTGGTCCAAACTATATATATTGCTTCTATGCGAGAAACATCTACTATAATTCAATCTAAAAAATTAAGAGCTCTAAAGAACTTGGAATGGAGACATTGCACTTTATCCTTTTTGATATAATATTATGTGAATAACAAAAAGTTTTTGAATAGATGTAGTGGGGTTTGAATGCAAGTTTGAGGTGTACAATACTACAAAAATGACAGCACTAATGGTGGAAAAGATGAGGCTAAGATATCATAAATGTTTATAGTTTTGTTGGTGTTCTTTTGAAATGAGAATGGAAGATTTGTTTTTCCTTCTTCAACCACAATCATAGGACACTCCTTATCTCAGAAAAGTCTGTTCATTTTGTCCAATATAGGCTATATCAAACACCCCAGGATATCTACTGTATGTTTAATTATCATTGTTAAGGGCAATTTCATGTATATATTTGGAGATAAAAGGCTGAATTTGCATAGAAGTTGAACCTAGTGTTAGATTTGTTAGATAAGTTGAATGATAAATTTAATATTCATTTATACTCCTCTTTGTCGACTGTTTTGCTGTAGTTGTTATAGTATTGTGTATTCGCACATATTGGTCGACATATCATTTTAATTTTTATGCACTGCCTTATTCACAGGCCTGCTCCTGATACTGGTTTCTCCTCAGAGCCAACTGCCAGTGCATCTAAAACAACTGCCAGTGTGACAGATGACCCATTCAAAGTATTTGAATCAGCTTCAGCTTCAACAAACTCGTCAACAGGCCACTTTGCAGAATTTAGTAAAATTAGTAGTTCCAGAAGCACAAACATTGATAGTTCATCAAATTCTAATGGAAGAGTATATGATGATATTGATCCCTTTGATGGGCTTGGAAAATCTGTACCTGCATTTTCATCAGAGAGAAACAACAGAATGGATAACAGTCCTCCAGGGACTAATAAAAGCACAAGTTGGACTAGAGATGAAGAACTGGATGAGAAATCCTCTGTCAAGAGTCCTGAGAAACACTCACGGAACAAGGTGCCTGTTGATCATGACCAGGAATTTCCACAGAACCCCTTTGAGAGGCCTACATATTCATCTGATTCTAATAAACCAGCTGGTCGAAGAGCTTCTTCCCCTTCATATGATAATTCTGGTTTTAAAGAGGGCAATATTCAGGCAGACTTGCCTCCAAAATATGAAGAAAATTTGGAATCTCTTGATGAAGTGTGGCTGACAGTATCAGAGATTCCTCTTTTTACACAACCAACTGCTGCTCCACCACCTTCAAGACCTCCTCCTCCACGACCAGTACAGGTTTCTAAATCAAGAAGTACTAGTGCTAGAAAGAAGTCTAATGAATTTTCTTCTTTCCCTGGTTCCACTGTATTCTCTCAGGGTCATAAGTCTCCTCCTTCTACAGCAAGGGCATCCACTGCATCTCAGTTTGATGAATTTGAGGATTTTGCCATGGACAGGAGTCGTAGTAATAGTGATGAACTTGGAAATATTCTTCCTAATGAAGAACTAGATAGGAACTCGGCAGCTGCTGCTATGAAGGAGGCTATGGATAAAGCTGAAGCCAAATTCAGGCATGCAAAGGAAGTTAGGGAGAGAGAGAGTACAAAGGCTGGTAGAAGCAAAGAAGCTGGGCTGTTTGAAAGAGATGAAAGAGCTATGCAAGAAGAGAGAGAAAAGCAGGAAAGGCTAGACCGTGTACGACAACAACGGGAGAGGGAGAGGGAAAGGGAGGAGAAAGAAAGAGAACGACAGCGACTTGAGAGGGAAAGAGAAATGGCCAGGCAGGCTGTAGAAAGAGCTACTAGAGAGGCACGTGAAAGAGCAGCTGCTGAAGCTCGTCTAAGAGCTGAGAGGGCTGCTGTTGGAAAAGCTAATGCTGAAGCTCGAGAACGAGCTGAAAGGGCTGCAGTGCAGAGAGCTCAAGCTGAAGCCCGCGAAAGAGCTGCTGCTGAGGCAAAGGAAAGGGCTGAAAAGGCTGCTGCAGAGGCCAGGGAAAGAGCAAATGCAGAAGCAAAGGAGAGGGAAGCACGAGTTAGAGCAGAACGTGCTGCTGTGGAGAAGGCTGCTGCTGAGGCTCGAGAAAGGGCTTCTGCGGAGGCCCGAGAAAGAGCTGCAGCTGCTGCAAGGATGAATCAACAAAAGAATGAAAATGATCTTGAATCCTTCTTCAGCATGGGTACAAGAGCTAGCAGTGTTCCAAGGCCTCCTAGGACTAACTCTTCAGTGAGAATCTATTCTGTGAAACTTTATCTGATAGTACTGCAAGTTTTTGTTTTAATTTTTTGAACCTGAACTATTTCAGGATTCTGTATTTGATACCCAATTTCAGGCTGATGTTACAAGGAAATCTACAGGAGCATCTTCGAGCATGAAGAAAGCATCCTCATCAGTCAATATTGTTGATGATCTTTCCTCTATTTTTGGAGGTAGTTTTGCATTTTTATTGTAATTTTTTTTGTGACAGTGTTTTTTGAATTTTTTGGCTCATATTGCTTACTTGGCTACTGTGTCCTTTCTCTTTTATGGGATAAAGCTGCTCCATCATCAGGAGAGTTTCAAGAAGTTGAAGGGGAAACTGAAGAAAGAAGAAGAGCCAGGTTGGAGCGCCACCAGAGGACTCAGGAGCGAGCAGTATGTGTTACTTTAGTTTATCTAATCTGATTTCTTATTTTTTTCTTTGAAACAAGGATAGGTGAGGTATATAAGATTTTTTAAACTTGTTTATTGATGTTATGCCTATTGTTATTTTATGCTAGGCAAAAGCATTGGCTGAGAAGAATGAGCGGGACTTGCAAACTCAAAGAGAGCAAGCTGAGAGACATGTAAGTATTTTCTTTTTATTTTTTATTTTGATATTTTTGGGGGTGGGGGGTGGGGATGGTGGTGGTGGTGGTGCTCAATTTTTCGTGTGCACTAGCTACATTTCATGCATTGTTTATTTTATCTTTCCATCAATGCTACAGATTTTATCCACTTTTCTGGTTCCATGTTGAACTATGTTTCTTGTTTCTGCTTTCTGTAGGTTACTCTAGTGGTAATCTAGAAGTTGCTGGCCGTAGGTTGTGTTACATTACCATGTGCCTGCAATGTTTTCCATCCAACTGTTTTGCAATAATTCTAGGAGAAAAAAAGAAAAGAAAGCACCTATTTGTTTGGACTTTGTATGGCCTGGCAGGCCTTGTCATTCGCTCTTTTTTCACCTGTATTTTGATGATGATGATGATAATAGGATGCTTTCCACTTTAATGTTTGTGGTTATTTGAGTTGTGCTAATCAACTCTCTTTTCAAAAAAAATTTAAAATTTTGTGATAGTGACAGGATTTTAGTTTTGTCATCTAAGTTTATCTATGAATTGATTTCAGAGAATTGCTGAATCGTTGGATTTTGAAATTAGGCGTTGGGCTGCAGGAAAAGAGGGGAACTTGCGCGCAATGCTCTCCACTTTACAATATGTATGTGCTTAATATATGTATGTTGATGATGAGTGAATCTTCTTATACCAGATCCATACAATGCCGAACCTATTAAATGCTTGGTTTTTTATTTATTTATTTATTTTATTATATGTGTGCCGGAATATGTATATGGTTATTCTCTCGTTCTTATTTAACCATCAATGTTACAACTGTTGTAATTCAAGATCGTGATTTTGTGGGGATCTTGTTTACAAAAAACAAGATCGAAATTGCATCAAAATTGCATAGGATCGTGATCAAGATTGTAAGATTGTGATTCTAAATGCACTTAATCCTTTTTTTGTTTTAAGCTAAAAGCTAAAAACAAGCATTTATTTTTATGAAATTAAGGTCTTATTTGGTAGTTCTTGTGTATATTTATTTCACTCACTTGTTTAATGTATGGAATTTATATTTTGATGACTTTTAGATGTAGTTATGTATGATATTTTGTTAATTTTGCAATATATGACATGTTTTATGAATGTATATTGACATTTAGATAAGTTTGTACTTATCTAAGAATTTTAGTCAACTATATTAATTTTTTCTATATTTATTTATCAAAAATTCATAAGATTTTACGATTTTCGATTCGATCTTGCAATTTGATCTATCTTATGCCTTTTTCAATCTTGTGTAAGATCTCAAATTTGATTACTATGGTTACGACTTAGAAGTTTGAAGTACATAGGCATGTGTCATCTTAACATTCCTCCTTTTCTAGTTTCTGTTTACCTTTCACATATTGACGCAATGCGCATAGAGTTGATCTCATTGGTTTGAGGTGCTCATTAGAGTTGCACCACCCAGTATTGTAATTTTCAATCAGATGTTTGCTAACAAAATTATAACAAATTTTGGTACATTTCATCAATTTTATGTTGAACACCCTACACATCCTTGGGAAAGAAGTTTGCTTTTAGGATTAGGAGAGCATTATAATGATGTAATTTTTATTGACTGTAATTCAATCCAGTGGAAACAAGACTGGAATCAGCTTGTTTTCGAAAATGTTTTATCACTCCAGAAATGTGTCCTGACTTTGACTTTTTGAAAGCAGCCAAAGGTCCCTTGCGTTATAGTGTTGCCAGTTTCTACTGTGGTATTGTTTTGTTCAATAGGTTTTCGTTTAAAAGTTAAGCAACTTAAATTGACTTGCTTCCTTCCTGAATGATGGTTAGGTGCTATGGCCTGAATGTGGTTGGCAGCCAGTTTCTTTGACTGATTTGATTACAGCTGCATCAGTTAAAAAGGCTTATAGGAAAGCTACGTTGTGCATCCATCCTGATAAGGTGCAGCAGAAGGGTGCAAATCTTCAACAGAAATATGTTTCAGAGAAGGTTTTTGATCTACTCAAGGTACTGCATACCATTGTATAGTTTACAACTTCTAGATATTTGTTCTCTATTCTTGTGCTGTGAATGGATTATAAGAATGGAGGTTATACTATTCTAAGTTGCTTTTTTAAAAATGGTATTGCACATAACATTCTGCGGTCTTGCTGTGCACAAGACAGGAAGATTTTTTAGGTCATATGTTTCTTATTAAGTTGAGTCCGTGTCCTCATGAAAATTAGTAGTTGGGTAAGGTCTTCCATGATGTACTGTCTTTGCAGCTTATCGGCTTTAGTATTGTTGACCCTTGACTGAGTTAATGCTGTTCCTTTTGATAATTTTTCTTCTTTGTTTGTTCCTTGGTCTTACTTTGTACCATGGGCTAGAGGGTCTTTACCTGCAGTTTATTGAGCGACCACACGTTTTTCCTCACCCGGATTGCTTTTTCATTTTGGAGTTTCATTTGTTTACTGGTTATTTTGATTAGTTTTAAATGTTGCTCTCACTGATACGGCATTATTAATGACAAATAAGTAGATGGTTTTATTCTGGAGCAATGACTTTTGTCGGATGATATTGATCATTGGACATTATATTAAATTGTTCTAATAAATGTTAAATTGGACAAGTTAACCATTTTTCCTTCCTTCCTTTCGTTTATTTAACTGCTGATAGCGCAGAGTATTCTGCTTTAGTCCCCACCTTAAAAGTATAGCTCCCTACTATATATGGTTATGTCCTGTACTCAAACCTCAAAAGTGGACTTTAAAGATTTTCGTCTACTTTATGCCTTTGAGGTGGCTAGTTGGGACAGACACTAATTTATATATTGTTTTTCTAGCTCTACGATACTACGATAACTTTATCCTTGCCTAAAAGTTTGATAATTTGTAACAGGAAGCATGGAATAAGTTCAATTCAGAGGAGCTTTTCTAATCTCTGATGAATTTTGTGACTCAATAATTTGTTCATCGATTCCGTTGAGAGGGGACAACATCCCTTGTATCAGCTGGCTCCTCCATTGCATATTTGTTTTGATTGGAGTTCAAATGCATCGGTGGTGAAGTATTGCTTTCTTGTGTGACTCATCAGGATGCCCCAAGGTTACACCAGGGAGTAATCTTTGGTGTAACTGATGTTCTTCCATGGGTTTATATATAGGGGGTTTTCACACAGTGGCTTATGAATGTGCCATGCTTTTTTGAGTCGTAAAATATCAATGTGGGCATCCCTCTTTATGTCAATTCTATTCATTTTTATGAGTTGGGGCTCATGTGTGATCTGATTTAAATTGTCCATTTTATTACTTGTGATATAGTACGATCCATTAAATATATATATGCATATATACCATCTTGTGGATTGAACTTAAAATGTTGGAATTCATTCCAGTGCACAGTTAAGCAGAGATTCATATAATGGACGTTCTTCGCAGGCTTTTTATACATCTAAGTTTAAATTTGTATGTAAACAATAGTATTCAATGAACATGTTCAACAATTTCTGTTGCTTGGAAGTTTTGGACTTTAGTTGCCGATAGAATAGATTGTATTTTTTTCACATTATGACCGAAGCTCCTCAATATCTATATTGTAACGCTGATAGGCAAGTTATCTATATTGTAACACTGATAGGCAAGTGTATTAAAGTGAATGATCACTTACATGTGTTTACTCCTATATCTTGATATGTTACTTATTACCTGAAAACGATGATGCCTTTCCCATGACCGTTTGGGCCTATAACGAACTTGATGTTAAAGCTGGCATGCGGAATAAGTCTTCAAATTGTTCTCTTTACAGTTTGGACATTCCTATGTAACAAACACAGAAAATGCTTCTTCTTCTCCTTTCAATCAGGGAATGATGGTTATCCAATTTTCTTTATGATAATAGTATTCACACACCAAATCCATGGCTGCCTCCATCAGTCTTTTCCATCCACAAGGAAGCTTGGTGTTCATGTTTCAAGAATCGTGGCTTCGGCTGTTCGAGATGGGTTACCATCATAGCATTATGCAGTCTTCTTTTTTTGTTTTTAAAAGACGAAAATAAATGAGGCAATTGTATTTGACTTAGTAAATTAAAGTCTAATTAAAAAAAACATGTATATATATATACACACACTTTAAAATATTACAAAGCAAAGCACCAATTGCAAAAGTTTATGCCATTCCCATGATCCCTTTTAACCTTTGAAGATTATATAAGGAAGCATCATATTGTTTATTTTAAGGACATTATTATTTCTCTCTCTTTCACGAAAGATGGTTTATTTACAGAGCTTTTTTTGGTTATGAAAGTATTTATAGACCTTTTAAATAAAAAAATTACATTACAATTCATTGACCATGATATATTCAAGAATAAGATTGATTTCTCTCGTTAAAAATAAAGAGTAATTTATTTTGGTATTATAACCAATCTTTTTGGACAATTTTAAGGAAATTCACAAGAAGTAAATTAAAATAGAATTCAGAAGAAACCAAATAAAAATTATGTTATGCAACAAGTACACGAACCACATTCATCCAACAACACAGCTATTCCTGTCTTAATTTCATTCACAAGAAGCCATGGCATTGCCACACTGAACAACATTTGTAATGCAGAAAGAAAATGCTCAGACAACAGTGGTGGCAATTAATCAAGTTGAGTAGTTTGATTGGAATGGTTTGTATTGCTTCAAGTCAAGCAAAACACCAGCCAGTGATCCCACAGCAGCCACAACAGACAGAACAAGACATGCCACACTCAGCATTTGCAGACACACCCACCTCCCACTCCATCTCTGTACTTTCTTCTGCCGAATCCACATCTCCACTGGAAAATACACTGTCAGAGGCCAAAACCCTAATGCCCCAATGATCCCCACAACATCATTGAAGAATGGAAGCAGCATTGACACCACAGTGGTCACCACCACAAAACATGTCCTCCAAACCAATCTGAATAAACTCAGATTAAAACCAGGGATCAATGGGACTCTGAATTCTCTCTTCACAAGTTCATTTTCGGGCCATCTCTGAGAAACCCAGTTTTCTATGAAGGCAAAGATGGGTTGGGAGAAGACCTGGTAGGCCCCCACAAGGTGGATGACAATGGCGGCATTGGCTATGTCTAAGAGCCAAAAGGGGTTGTAGAAGCCAAAGCTTGTAAGCAGATTGCCTGGGGCTTTGTCTCCTAAAGCTGCATACCCCATGCACCCACACAGAATGTAAAATGTTGTGGTTACTGCAACGCTTACAAGTGTTGCCTTCTTCATTGTTTTTGCTTCTGATGGTGGCGACTTTATGGTGTCCTGTATATGGAATTATGTATTTTATCATCAGCTTCATTGATTTTCTCATCTACTATTTCTGCTTTCATTATTCAGTTGTTCCATTAAGTTTCACTTAAATTTTTATCTGATTCTTGTATCTTAACAACGTGTTTTTTTGACATTCTACATATGTATGATCCGTACTGATATGTGTGCTATGTAATGTTTCATAGGTTAACTGATCAAATCAGTTGGCATGAATTAAGTATGTTTAAAAGGAAAATTATATATAACTCTCTTGAATTGTAGCTTAATTATAATTTTAGTCCTTGAATTTTAAAATGTAACACTTTACCCCAATAAACTATCATAAAAGGTAGAAATGTCACATATTGATTAAATTAATTGTTAAATAACACATAATTTATTATCGAATACATATGTCACCATTTTCCTTAATTTTCACCTGATCATGATCTTTGACTTTTTTTTTTTAAATTACATAATTTTTAGTTAATGTTTAACTAATATGTAATGCTTTCACTTTTTGTAATAGTTTAAAGGTAAGATGTTATGTTTTTTAGGGAGTAAGAAGTTATATTTTAAAGTTCAAAGACAACATTTATAATCAAACTACACTTTAAAGGGATTACATGTAATTCTCCCTATTTAAAAATACTAAGATGGCACATGAATGGTCACAGATATAAAATTGAATGACATAATGGTGAAAGTTTAATGATAGATATCAAATTAAAATTGAGTGAAATTCTAAGGAGTAAAAGAGAAGTTTTAACCATTATTTTTTTAAGAAATTAGTAATATCATATTAAAAATTGAGTAAAATTTTGAGAAATAAGATAATAGTTTAACCAGTATTTTTTTTTTAAAAAAAAAAGAAACATTTGGATGGAAAAAGAAAAGTTTACCTGAATTTCAATGAGAACAACAGCATATGAGTAGGCAAAGGCAATGTCACCAAGAGCTTGAGAAGTCCTCCATATTTTTTGGGTTTGACCTACACTTTCAATACTAATTCCTGTGAGGCTGCCCTTAAAACTCCCCGTTTCTGCCCAAAAAAAGTGTGCATAACCAATCAAAATCTCAATCAAGTTTGAAGAAATTAAGCAGACTCATGTATATATATGTGTGTGTGCGTGTGTGTGTTGTATATAAAATATGTTCATTTATTTTTTATTCTTATAATTTTATTTAATTTTTAATTAATGTACTTTTTATAGTTTAAAATTTTATAATTGAATTTTTATAATTTTTATAAATGTTTAATTTATTTCCTACTACTATAAATTTCACTAATGTCCTATCAAATTTTGTAGATGTGATTAATTATGGACTAAAATTTTATTTTGGTCTCTCAAATATGTCACCTTTTTTTTTAAATTTAGTCATTTATAAATTTTTATTCTCAATTTGGTTCTTTACATATACTTCTTTTTTCAATTTAGTCCTCTAAAAATTTTCATTCTCAATATGACCCTTGAAAGATTTCCCTTTTTCCCAATTTGGTCCCCCGCATGTTTTCATTCTCAGTTTGTTTCCTCACAGATGTCCTTTTTCTCAATTTCGTTTATCACATATTTTTATTCTCAATTTGGTCTCCCACAAATCTAAATATTCTCTATTTGGTATTTTTGTGTAGTCGCTGTTAAATAATTTAATAGAGTTATTGATTTAACATTTAATTCGTGGATGTGGATCATTAGTTGTCATGTATTTTTTTAAATCAATTTTTTGCTTCATTAATGTACTCCTGACCAAATGTTAATAAAAAGAAAATAAAAGAAAAGATGTATTTGTGAGGAATCAAATTGAGAATGAAAATATGTGAGGAACCACATTGAGAAAAGAGGTATTTATGAGAGACCAAATTGATTGGAAATGAAAATATGTGAGGGACTAAACTGAGAATGAAAATTTATGATAGACCAAATTTAAAACATTTGAATTTGTAAGGAACCAATTTGAGAATGAAAATTTATAAGGGACCATATTGATGAAAGGGATATCTTAAAGAGACCAAAATAAGGTTTTAGTCATTAACTATGAGCACATTGAAAATATGAATATGTATGGATATATACTAACAAAAGAAGTAAAATTAGATAATTAAGTGAAATCAATTCTAAATATATGATATGTAATGTAATCCAAATCAAACAACCTAAGTGAGTTAACTTGAAACGTACATATTTAGAGTGTTAATATGATACATGACAAATCATATCTATAAAATTAATTTAAGAAAATATTAATGAAAGTTTAATGTGGTCATGAACTCAATTAAATTTTTTTAAAACTATAAATATCTAAAAAATTGAATATATAAGAGATTGAAAATAAGCATAGTGAATAACCTGCAACTTTGGCAATTCCAAGAGCAAGACCAATGGAGGAATATGTCAAAGACATGACTGCAGCAACTATGGAGAGCCACCATATTTGATCAAAGTTTGGAATCTGTGACAGCAAAATCTGCGTTACTCCAAATACTATCATGTATGGATTGCTTGACACGTGGCATGGGCTTTTTCTCCCACTCCTATGGAAACAATTTGACCTTTTTATTGCCCTGCATGCGTCACCCAAAATCAGTGATTTATTAATAGATTGAATTAATTAATATTCTTTAATTTGTATTATCCCCACATACAACAACGGATTTGCATTTCATTATCTTCTAGTGGAAATATGATGGTCAGTCATATTTTATATCTATACTGTTCATATTAAATCGAACTGATTTAGGTCCAAAAATAAAAATATCTCAGGTCTAACTTTTTTTTTTATTTAAACTGTTTAACTTCAAATGAATAATTTAAATTTGTAAAATATAATCGACATGCTCTAGCCGAAGATGATATAACTCACATCATGCTGATAGAGGCGGCAATTGTGTATCCTATTGAAACTCCCAAAAGATTCAGATACTGAAATATCCCACACAACGTTACATTGGATCCACCTGCACCACATGCGTTACAAAATGCATGTCCACAACTATATCAAGCCAAGCTTAATTAGAATTTAGAACTATTAAGATCTTCAACTTTTGGATTTGGTTATTTTTGGTTTGTAATAATCTCCAATTGCATTTATCCCATATTTATTAGCAGAAAATAATCCATGCTCTGCTATATTAATATCAAGGTTCAGAAGACCGGATCGGTCATTGAATCGATTGAGGCATCGGTCAAGGATCAATGGTCAGACCGTGATCAAATCGCAGTCAAACCAGTGATATTTAAGATATATTATATATATATTAAAATATTTCAAGATGTTACAAATATATATTTATATCAATCCTAGATATTTTCTTAATAGCTTAAAATTTTAGAGATTTTTTTAAAATACATAATAATATTTAGTAAAAATTCAAAAAAATTGAATTGGTTTTATTAGTTTGACAAATTTAAACACTTACCAATTTACTGATCTAAACTAAACTAAAGACCTGATCGGTTCACCGATTTTGTATATTTTCAAAATTAAAAAAAATGAGAGTGTAATTTTGCTATATCATTGGAGAGGAATATATAGTTTATTCTTTCTCTATTTATAGCAACTCACTTTTTTTTTAAACACTATGAAACAAGGATTTGAACCTATGACCCAATGCTAAACTAGCCACACTTTTTATTAAGGTTATGAAAATCAGACCAGTTATTGAATCGGTGGAGGCACTGGTTCAATAGTTAGTGATTGTACCGTAATTGAATCGTGACTGAACAGTATATTTTAAAATATTAAAAAAATAATATACATAATTAAACAGTATAAATATAAATTTACACAAGTTCAATAAAAAATAAGATTTGACATCAAATTACACAATGACATTTATAATCAAACGTAATAGCAAAAATTGACCATATAATAAAGAAATATTATTAATCAATATAATATTCATTCATATTAAATTTATAAAATACTAATATATTAACATCATCAGTAAAATTGACTGATTTGTAATATTAATTTCTTCGTTACCTAATTATAGAACAAGCAAAATTAAAAACATTAAAAAACAAAACAAAAAATAAAAATCGAGTTGACCCAGTTCAAGTGGTTTATTTAGTACTGTTTTTATTTGGTTCAACCGATTTTCATTTAGTCCGACCAGTTCTTGAACGGTTTGATCACTTACCGGTTTTAAGGAATATCTAGATTGGTTTCTGGCCAGTTTGTAATACAACCGATTGAACTAACCGGTCTAGTCGGTTTTCATAATAGTGCTTTTTATCATTAGACTACTACGTAGATAATTCTAATGTGTATGCATTTATTGATTTTCAAGGACTGAGCTAAAATTTTAGAGACCGAATTAGTAATTTAGTGACGTACCAAGAATGGAGCGAACGACGTGGATGTAAGTATAGTTTCGCTTGCCGGAGATGGGGTGGGTGGTCCGATAACAGTCGGATAACAAGGAAGAAGTGTAGAAGGTAACCAGAGAAAACAAGAGCATAACAGCAGGACCTGCAACCCAACCAAGCTGACCCATGGCCCAGGCCAACGACAGCACTCCTGACCCGATCACTGCTGTTATTATATGAGAACTTGCGGTCCACAGAGTCCCTAACAATACCACCGCCATTAATTGCACCATTTGTAAGTTCATAATAACCATGTAATTTTGTATGCATTAGAGAATCATAAGCATATATTGTATATATTAGAGAGTGTTGGTGAGCTGGGTTGAATTGGTTTGGGTTGAGCAAATTTTTCAACCATAGAATGATATTGGATTATGTTGGGTTGCATTTTAAAATTTTTGGAGTAAATTATTAATTTGGTTCTTGGGATATAACAATTTTTTCAAGTTAGTCCTTAGGAGATAATTAAGTGTCTCATTTTAGATTATAAAAGATTATATTTGTTTACGTCACTTTGATAAACAGAAGGATCAAATTGAAACATACAATTTTTAAAAATTAAATTAAAAAAATCGATCTTTCAGGTATTAGATTAAGATAATTGTAACTTTTTAAGAAATAAATAAACATTACTCAAAATTTTATTGCTTAAACTAAACGAACCAAACATGTACTCGAGCATATTGGTTTGAGTTGAATACTTGAGTTGGCAAATTGGTCTTTTCTTAATAATTAAAAAATGATAGCATTGGCAACATTTTTAAGTAGTTAAAAATTATTCTTAGAATACGAGTTCAATTCAAAATATCAAAAAATGAAAATGCTTCATAATTTAATAAAATTGAGTACAAATTAAAAACAAAAGAGTCATTAAGTGGCGACTTAAACGAGTGGTTCAAGTTGAAATTAGTTGACACGTGAAATATTTAAACTCCTAATTTGAATCACTAATGAAAAGTAAAATAAACTGAACACAACTCAATTCATCAACCTAACTCAACCGTGCGGATTGAGTTGATTTTGATGGGTTGGCAAGTTAACTACCTAATAAACAGCCTACCACAAAATATAAGTAAAGTTCTTTAGGTGTTTGACGTACCGGTTCGCCTGGGACGGCCGTCGTCATCGTAGAATTTGGAGGGTGTTTGGGAAGGTATAACAATGGAGTCGTCGATGTCAAAGGTTTGGTGTTGTTGAGGAAGGTTGTTTGAAGCCATGGTTTCGGAAACAACCACTCAATGAATTATGACTCTCAGTGGTGTGTGTGGATGATCTTTCTTGACGAATGAGTTATGGAGGGAGATGCGACATTTATAGGAAACGGAAATAATTAACAAAACAAAGACAAAAAGGAGATTTTTTTTTTGAAAATTTTCTGTTCGATATTTTAAAAATTTGAGCAACTTGCACTCCGTTTCCTAGCTACTTCCAAATTATATATTGTTCTTCTCTGTAATTATAATACGTATTACTCTTTAGTTTAAAATTATATTTTTTTTATGTCTAAAGATCTGTTACAATTTATTTATTTTATGTTTAGTACTCTAATGCTACATTTTTTTAATTAAATTTTTTATTAATCTGAATTATATATTTTTTGGGCCCACAATCTAAATTATATATTGAATATGTAGTTTTATTTATATTTTTTTTACAAGAAATGGTATGTTTATGTCATTTTATTTTAAATTATTTGTGATTTTCTTGTCTATTTATATTTCAATTAGATTATTAGAGAATATTTTAGTCAATAAAATATGTAATATTAAGTTATCAAACATTGAAATAGGTGTCTATATATAGTCTCCTCTAGATGTAAAAATATAAAATTGGATTAAAGTGTAATTTACTTGAGAATTAAAAAGGATGAGGGTGTAGACTTAAAATACATTGACTGACTGTATAATTTTGAAAACTTGTAACAAAGAATTAAAAAAAAAAAGTAATTTAGTCTAAAGTTATTTTGGAGAGATTTCAATGCTGTGTTCAAGAAGCTCATCAAGGCAAAATGGTTCACCTTCTTTATCACGAATTATTAATTGGCCACTTTAAAAGCATCACTCGTAAATGAATTTGCATGTGTGCATATATCTGTATTTATGTAAAGTAATAATAAATGTTATGTTTGATTGTTGGAATTAAGCTAATTAATGAATTGGAATGAAAATGAAAATTATCAATATTTTCGTATTTAATTATTGGAATTCATATTTTTTATTTGGGAATTGACATTTCTTCAAGTGAGAGAATATAGATTCTCAAACTCTCGACGAAATAGAATTTTTCTATCTTTCTAATAAAATAATATAACTATTATACCTTTATAAAAATTTTAAAATTATACTCTTATTCTAATTTATAATTAACCTCCTTGAGTTAACTTAGGATATCTTTATCATTGACATTAACACACTCTAGACACAATATTTATTTTAATTTGTATGCTCATTTTCTATTTTAATAAATTATCTTTTATTTATTTTCATGAACTATTTGAATAAAATAGTTTATCGTGATTTAATCTTTTTAACTTCTTCATAATATTTGATTGTGTGAAGTAATCCTTTCAATTAATGTATATCACTTTTTTGGGATTTAAATTGTTTTTAGTAAATACAAAAAATTAAGTGCAAGGAATATTATTGTAAGAGTAGATAAAAATTATCAATAATTAATTTATTTATTTGTAAAAATTAATAAGAATGTTGTATTTTTGAGAAAGTAATACTCAAGTTATTAAAAAATTCTTAAAATTTCAAGCATGCATACAACTTGCAAATTTTGAAATTGAATTGTGAATGAAATAGTTAATAGTCACAATTAGCAGTGTGGCTAAAATTTATTAAAAATTATTTCATATATTTTGTAATATATTAAAAAGTTATAAAAAAATGTTAGTGATTTTGATTATATAAATATGAACTAGCTCCACAAATTTAGTTTTCAATATGTATTATATACAATATGTTATTATCTAATATTTAATATTGTGTAATATATTAAAAAATTATATTTAATTTCTTTGTTAAATTTATTTACCAGTGTCCTTTTATATAATATTTATATAATTTTTTTGTATTTATTAGTATTATAATAATTTTCTCACAATTCATTTTTATTCTAACATACAGACTCTTACAACTAAACAAGAAAATGAAAATAAGATTCCAATTCTCATTCCCTTTTTTCAATTTTTATATATCTTAATTCTAACAACCAGACATGGCTAAAGTGTGAGCCAGACAACTTGTCCTTTTTTAACGTTTTCATTTTGGTTGCTTAAGAAACAACTTGTCCAGCGTGTATATATATATATATATATATATATATATGAATGAGATTAGCCTCATCGTATTAAATTAAAGAGAATTTAGGTTCAATAATTGCGTGAACATCAACTCCGTTGGAAAAGTAAAAGCAGCATACTTAAAATTCGAAAACATATGCCGTAGAGTCATTTTGGTGGAAAACATATATAATAGAACTCAATGATTTGAATCGATGGAATTCGATAGACTTAAGGGGTGTTATTGTACTAAGTTGTTCAATCTCAGTAAATAAATAATATTTGATATTTAACAACAATTATATCTTAGATGTACTTCCTTATATCTATACTACTAAATTCTTTAATAAAAATAAGACAAATATAGAATTTTTTAATTAAAATATGACAAATGTATAATATTTAAAAAATAATTATATATTTATTACAATTTAGTATTACATGATTAGTCCTTAAAAATTTTGTTTTACATATATTCCATTTTTATTAAAAAAGTTTGATAAAAAAATATAAATAATTGATATAAGTCGTCTACACAATTATGTGTGTGTGTGTGTGTGTGTGTGTGTGTGTGTGTGTGTGTGTGTGTGTGTAAAACGTTATACCAAGTAGCAACCACTAAAAGTGGGAGATGAAGTTTCTGACCCCAAAATGGGTGATAGGATCCTCATGATTTGCTAATTACATGTCCAATCAGTTACACATGAATTCATCTACAAACCTAAATGGGAAATTCACTTCATCACTATATATATATATATATCTATATATATATTCTGGGTTATATACATGAAGCCAGGGATTTGAAAATTGGAATCAATCGTTATTAGTTAATGAAGGTACCAGTTCAAAGATTAATGATAGGCTCGTAGTTAAATTAATTTATTTTAAAATATTAAAAAAATAATATACATAATTAAATATTAAAATAAATTTATAAATTTAATTAAAAATAAGATTTGATATCAAATTATACAAAATAATATTCATAATCAAAAGTTTACAACAAAAATTGATCAAATAATAAGGAAATTTAATATAATATTTATTCATATCGAATTTATAAAATACCAATATAATAAAATATCCACTAAAATTGATTGATATATAATATTAATTTCAAGTGGACCGATTTATTTAACACCGGTTCTTATTCAATTCAATCGATTTTTGGCCAGTTCAATCACTCACCGGTTTTAGGGATTATTCTGAATTGGTTCCCACTTCCCGGGACGACTCCTGGTCTAACTGATTGAACTGGGCAATCCAATCTTATTCTTACAATAGCGCATGGAGAAAATTATAGTTTTATTTTTAAAGAAACTAGTTAATTACATTTAATAAGTTTTTTTAATAATTACATTGAATATATTTTTATTTTAAAATTAGCTTTATATATATTATAAAATATTTTTATCTTATTTATTTTATATAAATAAAATTAATCTTTTGTACAATAATTGTATATTTTATTTTAAATTAATATAATTTATAGTGAAAAAATATATCTAAATTAATGTTATGTTCCGATATAAGCTTTTAATTGCATTTTTAATACAAATTATAAAAATAATTAAACAATATTTAGTTTTTTGTAAAGAACATATATTGTAATATTATTAACAGAAAAATAAATTAGACTATATTAAATTTTTATAATAAATATCAAATGTCAAGAAAGTTAAATGTAACTGTTTTGGAAAAATGATATAGTTTAATCACATTCCATGCCAAAAATTAATATAATTAACTATATATTATATACAATAATTATATGAAGAAGCCAGCTAGCCAGCTAGCCAGCTCCAGAAAAGCAGGGCCTCCACTTTGGTTTGTAACCTTCCACACAGTTCCACTGAGGACACCTGCTTAGTGACGTCTTTTCTAGCGTATAAGTAGTCACATCACATCAATTGTGTGTGAAAATGTCGAATCTTCTAAAATAAAAAACACCAGAGACTATATGTATAGTGTTATGCTTCCGAGCTCGAGTTCTCAACCACTGGATCAATTATAAAATGTGTTTTTTTTTTTTAATGTTTTCAGCACATACGTCAAGATGTATGATTTTTTAATGAAAATGGAAGAGCCTCAATGATATCAAATATTAAATGTGAATATTTTTTTAGTGAGTATTTAAATATTTGCTTGTTATCTTATGAGAGATTAATTCTTTTACTAGACTCAACTTAACTGATAATGCAGTAGATTGTCAATTCTTTTCCATCTTTAGAAGTTGGCTGCAAGATGCTTATTATATAATTTCCTCTTTTGTCAAAAACTAGCTAGAATTACCAATTGCATTCAGAAATCTAACTTCTTAATTAAGCATTGAGCAAATCAAGTTTATATATATATATATATATATATATATATATATATATATATATATATATATGCTAAAATGCAGTTTATCCCTCTAAACTTTACTCTATGTGTAAAAAATTTCCTTAAACTTTTAAACTCAACAAAAAACTCTATCAACTTTCATTTTTTGTCAAAAACTCCCTACAGTTAGTTGACCGTCAACTAAATGTCTCTTTATCAGTATACTAAACACCTCAAATGACACATCAGATATTTTTTACAGTTCACTTGCTATGTCAGCGCTGCAAAATCGTCACTATCAACATTTGAGGTGTAAAAATTATTTGACGTGGCATTTGAGGTATCTAATATACTGATGACATGACATTAGTTAACAGTCAACTGATGGTCAACTAACTGTAGAGGATTTTTGATACAAAATAAAAGTTGAGGAAAATTTTTTGTTAAGTTTAAAAGTTTAGGAAGATTTTTTACACATAAAGTAAAATTTAAGAGGGTAAAATACATTTTAGCCATATATATATATATATATCAAACATGCTTAATCGCGGATCAGTTTTGATGAGATCCAGCATATTAATGCTGGTATGATTGTACATGTTAATATTTACGTGATCATTTTCTATATACAGATTTAGTTATACGCGAGAACGAGAAACCCTTTATTTCTCATTGAAAATGTCCCCGTTCCTTAAAAATTGATGGGCAAAACCGCCTTTGGCAGAAATTTCAAAACGAGTGCAGGATCGGAAAAAAATTTCAACAACGAAGCTTATATATATATATATATATATATAATCAATGTCGGTTAGTTGAAGTGATTTAATATTTATTTTTTAATATTTTGAGTTTAAACCTTGTGTACAAAGAAAATCAAAGGAACTTTACACCTTTATATTTTGAAAAAAAATTATGATTAATTTAGATTAAGGTCCATAAACTAGTTTTCCTTCCGTCAATCGGAAAATGTGTGTTGACCAATGGTGAGAACATCTTATTGTACAAATGGCGTATAAATTAAGTGGATAATCAACTGGCTGAATATATAAATGATTAGATGAAATATATATCTATAGAGAGAGAGATTATGAAAGATTTTGTTACAAGAATAGGGATTAGATTATGAAAGATTTTGTTACGAGAATAGGGATTGAACAGCTGGAGTATAATTGTGCTTTCAACTTCTAAGCCATCTTTAAAGTAAAGAACTATATATATTAATATAATATATATATATATATATATATATATAATAACATATGCATACATAATTAATTAATTATAAGCTGAAGTGGGGAAGCATATATGCTTGCCAGTATGTTATATTGGGTCCAATAATCCCTTGCAATTAATGGGTACCTTCAGTCCTCCTCAATCTCATTTTGCTCTTATAATAACTCCAAATGTATTCTTTCTAATTTTTTCCCTCAAGTAGTATGGATCAATATGGTTAAATTAAACTTAAAACTGAGAAGCAGCAAAAAGTGTCAAGTTAATTAAAGGTCATGCATATATGCAGCAAATGGGGTTGCACAAAATTGATTTATAATGCCACTGGATATCTTTTTCACCCCAACCACCAATCTTTCATCTATTACAAATGCTTTTAATTGATTAATTAATCACTTCTAGTGATGAGTGTGTGTATATATATTTATTAATCTAATTCTAAGCCACACTTGATTGGCTACTTTTTCCTCTTCCATTACCCATTTGGATAACTGTTAATTGCTTTTCAGCTCCACACATATCTAACCAATTAATGGCATAGCTGTTCAAAGATGTAATTCTTTGTTTTTTGTCTTATTGATTCTAAGATCTTCATCTTGGTTATCTCTATGTGCAAATCTTTTCCACACATATAAGTAATTAACCAATTGGGCATGAAAATTTTCTCCCTGATTCGTTCCTAATTAGTCACAGAACTGATATACGTATTTTTTGTTAAAAATAATGTAGATTGGATCGATTTTGAGGCGTAATAAATCAACTTTTTTAAAAAATTTATGTTTGTGTATTGAAGAATTACAAACAAACTCTTCTAAAATACAACAATGTCAGTTGTAACATTTTTCTGAATATTTTCTATCCCTCTAGCATTTTTGTGTATAGAATTTGAAAGAATATATATAAATCTCAATAGTTATATCTATTCAATTTTCAAGAGACACATAAGTTAAACAGTTATGTCTTTCCAATTTTCAATAGACACATTAGTTTAAACAATTGTGACTATTCAATTTTCAAGAAATGTGTAAATTTATATTTTAAATTTAAATCAAATAACATAACTATTAAAATTTTAAAATAATTAAAATTCAACCAATATATCGATTTGAAGTGTTCAAAATATATAAAATTCAACCAATACCTTATTTTGAAATATAATTAATTGGACAAAACTTTAATTTTACATTATATTACAAATAATACAACATTTTATTTGAGTTTTTCAGCGTTCTTTCAGTGACGGATTTTTGCTATCATGTTAGTAGTGGATTGTAGAGTCGGAGTATTTCGTCGCCGTTGAGTCACAAAATAGCAACAGATGATGGAATCATCCGTCACAATTTTCTGTAAAATCCGTCGCTAAGGTCATCGGCGATGGATCTGCAATGATTTAGCTAGGCAGAATATCTATCGCTGGTTACTCCAATTTCAGTAGTAAACATTAATTGATCCCTACTCTAAAAACGGTAATAGTTTAATTCCAAGACATAATCACAAATTACAGAAAAAATTACCATCTTCATATTCAGTTAGAACCTAAAAGGGATTAATCTCTTTGATAAAAGGGGGAAAAAAAAAAAGTAAACATGATATACGCATACACATTAACATTTTTATATTTAGCTTTGGGGGTTTTTGATCATCGATCGGTCCTCAAAATCATATGTTAATATATTTAACAGTTTATTTAAAAATAAATTTTAAAAAATTAGCATGCACTATAAAAATGTTATCAAGACTCTATGTGCGTGTGTATTTATAATATTTATACGGCTTTCTTGGAAGTGAACTATACATATACATATATTAACAGATTAACACTTGCACAAGTGTTCAAGTGCACAAATATATATTAAGAACTATTCAGTGAGTCCAGTTAATTAAGAACTAGTATATTAGCTAGTTATAAATTAATTAATCATATATAACCCCCTTGGAGGATCTTCTAGAGACCTAGGTAAGATCTTATGTCTGGAAGAGTACAAATAACAAATTATCATGAAGCACTTAAGAAGGTAGTGGCATGCTTTCATTCTTCTGAAAAATAATATTATTAATTAATTCCACCAAGCCATGTGTTAGTTGACAGACTTTGCTCCCCAAAATCTTTCAAGCCTCAAGTAGCATCTTGAACTCAACAACTTAAAAGCATATGTGACAAGTATTTAAAATTTCACTAAACTCTAACTAATCTAGTTCAAACTGAGTTGGATACCTATATAAAGTTCTTCTAACATAAATATTCTTTATTTACAAAATTTAAATTTAAAATTAAACTTCATTTAAAAAAAATAAATATCGAAACACTTAACTCAAACAATATATAATGGTGTGGGATTTTCTTTTTGTGTATACCAAAAGGGTGACACTTAAATATTCTTTTTTGCATGCGTTAGGTTAGGTTAGGGTTTTATTTTGTTTTATCTGCCTGTCATCACGCGCACACAAGAGATGTGGATGTATGTATGTTGTGTCTTTTATAATTAAAGCTTTGCTGCTTTCACTGACTTTTGAAGGCCTTATCTGGAGATGTTTCTAGGTTTCAATGAACATGAAGACTCTCAAGAGCCAATCAAAGTGATCACCATTTCTATCCATTACTTTAAATGATTTAACATTAAACTTCACATACTATTAATCCCAATCACTCATATCGATCCACATGCTTCTGTTATCATCATTATTATATATATGTTTTTCTGAGATATATATGAGAAAAGATGCAGAGCGGAGGTCGACCGCCTCACTTAAAAAAAATTTCGACTTGCATGCCTGAATGTAAAAAAAAAAAAGGAAAATAATGGGTACAAAAATCAAGACGAGAATGGATATGCGAAAAAGGTCAAGCTCCTGAGAGATCAACTTTTTGATAACACGACCTATATATCCTTCAATTATGTTACCCCTAGCTCGTTTGTGTTAATCTCTTTGTTTTAATTGGATGGATTGGGATTAAGTTAGTAGGAAGGGCAATTTTTTTCTTTTGTTTGTGGATTTTTTTTAATATAACAGGGATTGCTCCAAATGCAAACAAAATAAATTAAATTACAGAAAAGAGAGTGAGGAGTTAAATGGTGATTTCTTAGTACCTTTTTTCATTATTTCAAAACATAACGAATATTATTATAATTTATTTATATATTAAAAAATTCATTCAAAAATAAATTAAAAAGAAAATGAACTTATATTTTAATACATGCCAATTAAGTCACTGGTATGCTTGTATGTGTGTGTGTGTGTTTTTTTTCAATATTAACGTATTTGAATTTAAAATTGTATTATTTTGAGCTTATAAAATTTTATTTATTTTTATAAAATCTTAATTAATTTTCACCCCATCATGTATCACCATGAAAAATAAGGATGAGAGACTTACTCAATATAAATGGTAGAGCCTCTTCAAAATTGAATCTTATTTATTATTCTTGAGATTCAACTAGTTGATATCACACACAATTACCACATAACACATTTAACAACCAAATACAGCTCCCACCATAACTCACAACATAATTCCCCATACATATAATTAACCATCCTAGAGTTCAGTGACCGATTGACCCGTAGATCTACATTCTCACAAGATGACTTTTCCTGCATGCATTCCATACACAAACACCATATAATAAATAAATCAATAGCCCATAATTTTCAAACATAATTCGACACACGAAACCCCTAATTTCATAAGAAAATTTCAATATCTAGTTAATACCTTTAATTAGAGAATTTAACCAATCAATTCCTATTATGGTGTAAGTAAGATTTATATTGTACTTGAATTTAATAAAACTCAATAGCAATGTCACCCATCCACCTTGATACCGATAAGAATTTACTGTGGAAGATGTTCGAGAAGCAGCCAATGGATCTCCAGAAACCACCTAAAACCAATCCAAAACCATTTAGCATAAAATCCCATTTCCCCCTCTTTTTCCTTCCCTGCCTAATATAGGGCACCCATGTGCCCTATAGCACCTCCAAGAGGCAAATGCCTCTGTCTAGATGGCACTTGGGCACCACAAGCCTTGTTCCTTACTATCCCCAAGGTGCTTGGGTCTTGTAACCACCCCGAAACTTGGGCGCATCGAGTCTGGGCTCCCCTATTCTTCACGATTTTCTTACCCAAAATCATAAAAAAAAATTCATTCTTTTCATTCCTTTCCCTTCTTTGTTCCTCACACTAAAGTGGGTTTTCAAGAGAGTTTTATGGCAATCAAAATCCCCATAACAATCAAGAATAAAATGGTTCCATGGTTCTCTTGAAAATTCTCAATCTTTACTTCCAAATGCACTCATCATTTTCTCTCATGAAACCAGTTCTATTCTTCTAATTAGTTGTGTTTCACCATTTCTAACAAGAAACTGAAAGAAAATAGCCAAGAAATCAAGCTAATAGCACCTACAAACTAAACCTTCAAACTTCTCTCCTCTAGGGCATCTATGGAGGAAAAGTAAAAAGAGAAGGAAGATGATGCTTACCTTAGTTCTTAGCAACTCCAGTGAATCGGAAGATAATCGAAAAACAGAGGATAATTAGAAGAAATGGAAGAAATGATTAAAGGAGTAGAGAGAATCAATTTTCTCCTTGCTACAAGAGTTCTCAACATGAAATGAGAGAGAGAAAAAGGAAGAAGAGGCTTTAAAGCCTTCGTGGGTCAATGGGTGATCCAGATGCCCCAAATTCAAGTGATCCAACTATAATTATTCTTTAATAATTATATTAGTTCCATTAATTTTCCTCTTTCTCCTATTTTTCACAATTTACAGAAAAATTCTAACAGTACTAAAATACTCAAACTAGACATTTATCTCATTTTTCCACAATTAGCATTCAAATAGAACAAATTAATTATGGAAAATAAAATGACCAAAATAAATTAAGTTACTTAACGCTGTGAAATACCATAATAGCCCGAAACACTTGACCCTAATTTTGGCTGGTGTTACATATATAAAAGCTTGTTTAGCTGATCCACTTAGGTAAAAGAGGTTGTAAAAGACTAGGGGAGGTTTACCAGGTTAAGTTTACTAAGATCTTGTACAAACTTAAGGGGTTGCTAGCATAAAAGCATATTTGTAATAAAAAAATCTCTTGTTGTGTACTTGAGGAGTGAATGTAGGGGCTTCTTTCTAAGAGGTCTTGAACCACTATATATTGTGGTGTCCCTTCTCCTTTGACTTTGATACTTTATTTTTTTTTAAGAATTGGCTTTTGTTGAAATCAAAGTTTCTTGCTAAGTTTTCAAATTATAAATATTCAAGTAATTCTCAACCAACAAATTCTTATATAAGTGCCTTTTGGGAAAAAAAAAAGAATAACATTTATCTTCAAATTAGCCTTCTTGAGTCTTGCTCCATAGTAAGTTCGAAAACTATTTTTATTAACCTATCTTTTCAAGAGACTGATTTGGAAAGAGAAATTTTTTTCAACAAAACACAAGACAAAAAAGATTTGGTTCTAAATTCAACTCCCTTTCTTGGAAACCAAATTCCCTCTAGCTTCTAGAGGGAATAGTTCCCTCTAGCTCCTAATCTGGACCTTTGGATGTGTGTTTTTTTCTTTTTCTTTTTCTTTTTTTAAAATTGCCTGATTAATTTTAATATGTCCAATCTTGTATTTTTTCCCTTTTTTTAAAATTAATCATGTAATTTTTTTTAAAAGCACAAGATTAATTTGGACGATCTCATCTAACGATCTAGATTAGGAGGTGTTAGGGAACTGTTCCCTTCAGCTCCTTGAGGGAATCTGGTTTCCCTTTCTTAGATCTAATAATAATAATAATAATAATAATAATAATAATAATAATAATAATAATAATAATAATAATAATAATACACTTAGGTTTTTTGCATATATAGTTCTTTGAGCTCACTGAATTTAACATAAGGGCATGATTCTTAGACTCCTCTAACCTCAAATTAATGGCAGAACATAACTACTTAATATACTTCTAACACTAAGTGAAGAAGTTTGACTATTTGAGTATTGAAATAATTAGGTTTGTGAGAGAAATTTTCCATGTTTTAAAGTATTTTAAAACAAATGTATAAGATATTTGAAACATACATGGATTGTGTGTATATGTATATACATATGTTTTTAAGTATGTGAAATAATAATCTAGGATAGATACCCGCATTCACTGTAATACCTAAGGGTCAAGGGTATTATTGTCGGTTAGGATAATGGAGTACGTGAAAGTATGAAGGAAAATTTTTTGCAATAGTGAAAGGAACTTCCCATGCCATGGACAAGTTTTCTTTTTTTCTTTTTAATTTTTGAGCTAGTAAGGACCATGATGAAAATTGGAAATAAAAACAAGGAGAAATTCTTAAGGACCCATTTGGGAGTTTTAAAAAGATGTTTGGGGAGTTTTAATTGGTAAAGGAATAATATAGGGGGCGTTGGGATAAACTGGGAGAAATATAAAATTTTAGAAATAAAGTTAAGGACCCAAATGAATTAATATTACAAATTAGGGTGACTTTTGGCAATTTAAGCTAGAAAGGAGAAGGGGTGATATGGCACAAGATCCACTGTCCATGTGTAGCACCCTTATCCATTCAATCAAACCCTAGCCACTTGAGAGACACTCCATCGTGAAAAAAAAAAGGTCGGGAGAGAAGAAGAGAAAGGGAAGCAGTGCAAGGGTGAGAGAAAGAGAGCGAGACTCTATCGTAATGGCCACCAGTACAAAACCTTCCTCCCACCTTCATCCTCATTCTTCTTCGACTTCATTTGTTGCAAAAAAAGGTGCAAATGGGGCTGAAGCATAGAGAAATCGTGAGGGAGTGGCCATAAACTGTTACATACCAAAGCAGCCTGGGGAACCCACCCTCAAAAGCTAGTTGTTAAGGAGGGAGAACTAAGCCACTTAAGTACACCATCAAGCAGCTCATACTGCTCGATGTGAGACTTAGAAATCCCATACTATCCAGTCCCTAACAGAGCACCACCTTTGAGAGTTAACGTCTCGGCAGCTGCACACTATGATGCTTTACACTGTAGGTTAGCCCCTCCATAAGTAGCACTCTTTGCAATGTCGACAACCAACTCTGATACCAATGATAGGTACCTAAACAATCTAGAGAACCCGCCCTTATAGCTAGTTGTTGAGGCAGGAGAGTCAAGCCACTTAAGTACCCTATCAGGTAGCCCATACTACCTAATGTGGGACTTAGATATCCCATACTATCCAATCTCTAACATGAACAAACTAACGCATTTTCCTTTTCATTTTTTCTTCTATTATGGTAAAGCCTACAACTGACTAAGGAGGATTGAGTAAGGAACTTTAACTTTTTGGATGAAAACAATTCTTTCATGAACACTCCTTGCTAAAAAATCCATGCTAATCGAGAGGAAGGAATTATGGGGTTTTGCAGAATTTTAAAAGAGTTGAAATGGCGAGTTGATTTGGGTTTTGGGTAGCCTAGGATTTATAGAGTAGTTGCAGAGATTGAGAGGAAAAAACCTTGTATTTAATGTGCTAGAAATTTGATTAGGTTATGAGAAAAATGGGAAAGAAAATCTGAAAAAGGAGAAACTAAGAGAAAGAAAGTAAAAATTGATTAACATGTGCTGTTATAGACTGCTGAAAATAATTTGGGCTATTTGGAGTGTGAAACTAACTCAAATTACTATGAAATTTAGTATATAAGTAGAAATGGTGTCCAAGAACATGCTAAGTTGCCTTGAAATTTTTTGGGGTAATTTGATATCCAAAATGCCCCCAAAACAACAATTGAAATTTGATAGTAAACAAAACAAAACTGATTTGGTGTGTTGAAATTCACATGTGTTTTGGATAATTAAATAGAGCCTTAAAATCTTTAAAACATTTTGACAACTACTTAGGAGGGTAAAGAATCAACTGGAAAGTTTCATGACATTTGGAGAAGGTTAACTTGGTAAAATATCTATAAACTGTAGAGACAAACTTGGGCGATCAGAAGTTTGGCTATATTTAGGCAACTAAATGATATTACTTTGGCCTGAAAATTTTATGACGAATCCCTATTTTTTTATATTTTAATTGTATTATTCTTTCTTTTTTTTGTTCCCATTCTTCTTCTTTTTTTTATGTAGAGAACAAAAGGGGACTTAAAAAAAATTAAAGGATTATTTTGTTTCTGATAGTCATTTGTTTAATAAGTTGATAGAGCATACTTTGGATCGGAATTGTGGGGAGTATTGCATGATTATTTCTACCAAATTAAAGCCCCAATTAGTATTATTTTTATATTATACAGAAATGCTCAGACATTTCCATATCCCCTTGCAAAATTTCGTTGCATTTGGACATGATTAGTTAGATCTAAAAAGCATAAAACAACGCCTATGCGAAAATCTGACAATTTTGACATAGGGTCACTAATGAGGTCTGTAGATGGGGAAAATGAGAGAGTTTTAATTTGAAATTTTTACTATATCATTTTAACATATAAAGGAAGTTCTGTGTCAAATTTCATTATTTTTGAAGTTGTAGATCAATACGAGAAATCTGCTAAAGATTGAACCCAAAATTAGCCTCAAAACATAACAAAGACTAAATGCTTGGTAACCCATGTTCTTAACTGGTATTGTTATTTGCTTGATTTAATTTCTAAGATTATGATGAGGTTTTGGCATTTCTCTTTGGGCTTGAACGTGAAAAACTTGGCTCGAAACCTAAGGTAAGGGAACCTTGCCTAGCTTGCTTGTTTTGTTTTTCCTAGGATTGCTTGTTTCTAGAGTTTGGTTGAGATAGAATATGTTCTTAGTATATGAATGGCTAATTTTATGTATGATATACATGGAATAGACTTGCCTAACTATATGTGGGTAATAGATTTTGGTAACTTTGCTATTGTGTGTGCAAGTGGAAATGGAGAAATAAATTTTGTTATGGTTGTGATTTAGCAATATAGTGGAATGTGGATTGAACATATATCAGAGTAATTACATAAATAGCCAGAAAATATGCAAGTCATTATATTTGAGTTGATGACTTGAATGCATTATAATGAAAATATAAGGGAGTGGTACAAGTGCATGTTGTGGCATGAATCTACGAGAATATGTGTTTGTGCTCTGTGTGTGTAGCTTTTGGGCAAGATGTGGCCTTCGAGGGAGTAGTTATCTAGGCCTTCAGGCAAGGAGTTACTTATGCCTTTAGCCAAGGAGACTTATATATAAACGTACTTGTACAACCTGGGGGCATGGAATTATTGTCTACATATATTTAGTTGTATTATGGATAGTCACTATCTGTGCTTGCTTGGAGATTTCAATGTGTTGCATGATGTGCAATGTATGCATATAGTTTGGGTTAAATTGTAAGGAGTACCTTGTCTGCTCTTCTATGCTGGAGTCTCCCTGTGTATGTGGAGAGTACCCAAGTATGTATACAGGTTTGTGTTTTGTGGTCTAAGACAGGAGAGCTAGTTTATTTGCTAGTAGGAGTTGTCTCATGTACAATAAGATATGGGATTTGGGGTATGCTTGATTGTGCATGTGCCCTCCTTATGTACAGGGGTAACATTATGATTGGTAGGTTGTGCTAGGTGCATGAGGCTCGTGTGTGTCATGTATTCCTAAAAGGAGTTAGCCTAGTGTTACTGGATGCTGGTAGTACGAAGGGTAAGAGCATTGAGAAAGACTTGTTTATGTTTCACATAAACTTGCTCACTGTGTAGAGTATAATGCTTCGATTCTACTTTTGATTAGACCTAATGGTATTTTGCACTAGCTTCTGTGCTAGTTATGTCACAAGTTGACATAAGAACATGCATATGCATAGTTAATTGCAGATTAACCATATATACATGCATTGTTTGGCATGCATAGTTTATTGTATGTGTTAGGTAGGGTTATTTTAGTGAGTTAATGGACTGGGCTCACCCCTTCACAATTTCAAGTCTAGAAGATGCTATAGCTCTAAGGCGCACACTGAGGACACCTCCTCATTGCTTGGGGTAGGGGACATATTTTTAGTCTTATATTATAACTTGTAATCTAGAAAGGCTCTATAGATCAGGTAGGCCACGTTATACTGTATATTGTATAGGAGAATGCCACTAAGTGTAATTAGATTTTCAAGCTTTGTAACTTTATTTGAAAGAATGTAATAGTTACATTTTTTATGCATGCTTATACATAAGAAAAATGTTTATTTTCATATATAATTGTTAAAGGATTTGAGTTGTTTTAATTGAATGGTAATGGGACTAAGAAAAAATTAGGCTTGTGGTGGTGTGGGTTTAGGCATTGTCAGCACTGGTCACGTGCCTAGATTTGGGGAGTAACAAAGATGGTATCAGAGCTAAGTTATTAGGTCTCTTATCGATTATAGAGCAAAGTAACCTTAGTAGGTACTCCTTTATCGCTATGAACCCAGGCACAACTATAGAGAAACGACTCCACCAAAGACCTTATAGGATGTGTTTCCTTTTCCTTCATGTCTTGTTAGTTCCTAAGAATGCGGTTGAGTCTGCAAGTGACTCGAGGCTTAGATTATCTCATGTAGATCCGAGATGCCTCTTAAGTGTTAGTGACATGTATATGGCAAAGCCACAGGGGAAAACAAGGTAGAGTAAGGGGATAGGGTTAGTGTTGTCATACCTATGGTTCTTGAGTATTAAATTAAATTTATTTTAAGGAATCATTCGGATATGTGGAAAAAAAATTTTCGATTGCTAACTAAGGAATGTGAGGTCAGAGGTGGCACTTTGAGAGAGTAATTAGTGGTTGGGGACTGGGTAGGTGTATACGTGGCGCTGAGTGTCACGACCCGTTTTCTGGGCACATGACTGGCACAATGATGAATCTCTCATCACTGTAAGCCCTTCGATAAATTCTACCCGTGAGTTTAAATTATCTATGTTATCAAAATAACAATTCCTTAATAAATATGAAGAAAATATATGAAATTTTCTTATTTGAAAATCATAGAGATGATTTTCATGTAATAATAGATTATCAATTTAAAATACATTATTATACTGACATACAAGCCAAATGCCAAACCCCTGACCTAGATGTCCTAGATGATTACAGAGTAACATAATCTACAACAATAGAGGGGCCTACCCGACAGCGGGAAGGTCCAAAGTGATCTACTCTTCTAGCAGATATTCTTCATCGGCAACCTGATCTGAACAAAAAGGTTTTTATAGAGAGTGTGAGCTTTTAAACTCCGTGAGCGAATCGGCCTCGCGTTAATAAAATTCAAATACATTATCAGTCATGCAAGTATATCCGAAGGCTCATACTCAATCAATAGACATAGTTAGAAACTACATACAAGAAGATAAAAATACATCCAATTCAACAAACGTTACTAGTACTCATCAATGGCAATATATCCCGGAGAGCGCACACAGGCGGACTCACCAATTTTGTATATTTCTGCCATGACGCACAACCTCATCCTCTTAGCTAGGGCGCCTCACGGATTTATCACCAATCTGAGCGATATCCCTACTGAGGGAATCGTTGTCTCCACACTCATTGGTCAAGACACCCTTTCAACCGGGTTTTCCACCTTGCCGTGAGAGGGGGTACTGTCCCGCTCAATCACAATTAATAGTACAGTATTTCATATCATAATCAGAAGCACAATATAATATTTATCCATATAACAGGTATAGTATATAACTATATTATAGATTTATAAACCACAAATCAAGATAACAATCAATCTGTTTTTTTGAAAAGATTCAAACTTCACATCATCATGAGATACTTGCTTCGTCTTATCCATACTTCTGGATTAATTATCTCATTAGATTCGTCATTCTAAATCCAATTTCCCCCTATGAATCTTGGGAGTGTCCTACGACATACTTTTTATTACCAGTAATACTAAAACTCTATTAAAACGAGGTCATTTCACTCACCTGGATTCCGTATGAGTATCACTTCTCTAAGTCGTTACGGACAAGAGTACACAGATGAATTTCAGTATTCCGCTACAGATATTTTCATAAAAGATTAGAGAAAACAAGTTAGGATTGTTTTCATACAGACACTGTTCATACATATAGTTACTATTCATATGTACGGTCACTATTCATACGTATAAATACTATTCATATGTACGGATACCATTCGTACATACAGTCACTATTCATACATATGGATACTATTTATACGTACAGATATTGTTCATACATATAAATACTGTTCATATATATGAATACTATTCATACATATGGCACTATTTATATATACAGTCACTATTCACATATACGAAGACTGTTTATACTAAAAATAGAGAATACAATATGTAAAAGAGTACACCAGGTAAGTTTCTAGGAAAGAGTGGAGGGTCGCAATGGACACACTTAAAAACCAGGTCTTTCCTTAGCCAGAACTTTCCTAGACATGTATTCTTCACAGTTTACATTCTATTTTGGTAATCAGAGAATCAAAATAATATGTAAGCAGCTAAGGACAGTTTTTCCGATGTGGAAGATTAGCCAAAGCCGCAACCACAGAGCATACTTAAGAAAATAACTTCTAAAATTTGAAAGACATAGAAAGGGCATAGTATCTTTACCTAAGCTGAAAAGGAAAGGTCCAAAATCTCAGAGGCCTAACATTGGAGTAAGAGAAACTTAAGGAGAGAAGAAGAGAAGTTGAAGGTGTGAGTTGAGAAGTGAAATGGAAGGGCCTATTTATAGGAAAAGTCAATGGTACTATTTGACACTATGCGCTAATAAAATATTCAATTTACTATTTATGAAAATGACATTTCTAATAATGCAATTTATTGTGCACCTTAATAATTCGACTTACTGTGCAAAACGCGAAAAGACACGGCTTTGAATTTTTATTACTATTGGAACTTAAAGGGAAAACTATCCTTTCACCTTAAACCTTTAAGTTTCTTTTCAATTCAGTCCTTTCACTTTAGTCCATGAGGTTATTTTCACACATAAAACATCATTTTCTCCTACGAACTTCTTTCTAGTTTTCTCTAATGATCAAACCACATCTAATACTTGACATTTCGATTGTATAAGTGAACAGTATCATATACGTAAATAGTATTATATAGGTGAACAGTACCGTATACTAGCACAGTAACCATAATTTGCAAATACATATTTATATTTTATTTTTCATGGGTATTACACTGAGGGAGTCAAGGAGGGACTAAAATGTAATAAGAGAGATGGTGTGGTACCTAAAATATGAGAAATACCTAAGTGTAAGAAATTATGAATTTGTAATTACTAAGGTTGACCAGGGTTTTATCAAAGGGCAAAATGATAATTTCACCTTTAGGGATATATATAGGTGACCACCTTCATTTCCTTTTCATTTTCTCTCGTTTCATCTCAAATGCTTTCTCCCTTCCCAAACACTTTCTTCATTTTCCCTCAAGCCCTCCACTACCCAAGCTTCGACAACCATTCACCGGTAAGGGTTCGGGTCTCCATCGACCAACCTTTACCGGAAGGGTAATAAATTGAAGTAGGCACCTTATCTTTTATATATTCTTTTGATTTTTGGATTTTGGGGAAATTGGGTAGAAATTGAGATTATTTGGGATCTTTGGAGCTTGGGTGATGTTTTAAAACATTCTTTGATGAATGATAATGAAATTAGAAACAAGAATTGACAGGAAATCAAGATTAAAGTTGTGATTAAAGAGTAGGAAACCCAAGAAGGAAAAGTTAGGGTTTTTAGTGGAGAATTAGAGATTCAAGCATGTATACTTAGAATTAATTAGGGGTTTTGCTGTCAAAACAGTCCCTAAACATCAAAGATGAACACCTATGGAAGAAATCAAGAGAAATAAGTGAGATTTAGGCTAATTTGGTGAAGAACCGAGGTAATTCACGTAAGTGCAGAGCGTGGCACCTAGTGCACCACTAGCTAGAGATAACCCTTAGTGTTAATATCCTAAGTGTGTGTTAGGCTCAAGTAAGAGTTCAACTTGAGCATGGTAAATGAGGTAGGATTAGTTTGTAGATTTGATTAGGACGGTGTGTGTGGTATAGCGATGGGGTGCCCGATTTGAGGAAGCCAATATGGGCTACACAATTCTTCCAAGGCACAACATCATAGCAAGGCGAGGTCCGACCTCAGAAATGCCATAGTTGGTTATTAAATTTCTCAAGGGACAACTTGTTGGCGACATACTTAATAGATGTGGAATTTACTATACTGGGGTTATGATTATTATTATTGCTTATACATGTGATTGTTTTTGTATTTGGATGACTCAGTGTGCACTATTGAGGTTAGATACTGGAAGTGCCAGGATAGGGCATGGGCTAGGACCAATAGGGATGTACCTAGGGCCAGGGGATAAGGCATGGGCCAAGACTCAGAATAGGACTCGTACCATAGGGTCAGTGGACATGGGATCCACGGGTTGCTTCATGGAGATGTAGATCAATATAATGGTATCTCGGCGAAAAATTCGTGGGAATGCAAATCCATGTTGATGAAGTTCATAAGCTGTGAATAATTGGTCCGTGAGAATGTAGACCTATATGAAAAGGCTCTTGAGTAGCGAATCCATAGGAATGTAAACTCACATTGATGAAGCTCCTAAGCAATAAACCCATGGGAACGTAGACCCATGTAAAGTGATGAACATGTTTGATAAATGTATGTAGGTTGATTTCTGTGATATGTATGTGGTAGTTTATGAATGAATATGAATATATAAATATTTTAAGATATGTAGAATTGTATGTTTGTGTAGAGTATGACCGACTTACGCCTTCACAGTTGCAGGTATAGAAGACCGACTAGATTGATTACTCGTGGATTGAAGATATCTCCCTATTGCTCGGTGTAAGGTTATTTTATTTTATTTTTAAGTTAAATTTCTCTAGTACACTCTATAATCGAATAGGCCACCTAGGGTATAGATTATGTTAGTTAGGTTAAATTGAAATATTCTGGCTTAAGGTGGTGTAAATGTCACATTGTTCACATTTATCACAAGCCCCAATTTCAGGTCATGACAAGTATGTTGTTGCCTGAAAGGGACAAGGACCGACATATGTATTCCTTGGGAAGGAGGAGACACCTCCTCAGTTTAATAATGTCATAATGACAAATTTCCTTGTGGATAACTGGAAAATAGTGAGGGCTAAGGTAGCTACGTTCATGAGGTAGGACATCGAGTTAAATATTTCTATCAGACCGGTGACAACCCCTTCATGATTAGGGCTAAAGGCCTAGCCTAGGTAAATTCCCCAACCAATATGAGTCTAGTGGGACTAGTGGAGGTCCTAGAGCACCATCCATCAACACAATTTAAAACGAGGGGGTCCAGAGAGTACCATAAGGTGTACCAACTCGTGGAGACTCACACAGAGGCACACCCCACATATGAGATGATGATGAACATCCAGTACTGTTAAACGAGCTGGCCTAAGCCAAGGCTTAAACGGTCCTAAATAAGCTGATGTCCTTATCACCCAACCCAAGACTGCTCACTTGGCCTTAGGCCTAAACGGGCCACTATTTTTTTATTTATTTATTAAAATAATATAATTTTAAAATTTTTTAGTAAAAATTCAGTAATTTTTTGTTAAAATAGCATTTATACATGCAAAGCATTAATTCTTTAATATTTTTAAATAATTAATAACATTAACTTTTCATATTTTTTTTTCAAAATTAACTATATTATATTTAAATTTGAAAATTTTATATTTATTTTTAAAAAATTTAAAAAGTTTTTTTTATCCAAATTTATTATATTTATTGAATATAAGGTTAGAAAATATAGAAATGTGATAAAGTGAGATTATTTATACTAAATAATATATTTTTCAAAAAAAATTTTTTAAAAAGGGGCAAACTGTCTAGATTGTTTGGCTCGTGGGCCTAAATGGGTGGTCCCGGTCTTGCCCTCGAGACACGGTCTTTTTCCTCGGTACTATGGACACTTCTCAATTCATGATGATGATAAAGATAGATGAAATGGACTAAGGAAAAGGGAAGCAAGGATAGAGTTTTGTAAGAGAAACCCCAGTTTGAGAAGCACGACAGATGACACAATAATTTGTTTAGACAATGGCGAGTAAAGGGTCATAGACTTCAACCCTTGTCTAGGATCGGGCATGTGGGGGCTCAAATGCATAGCATGTGGTAAGTCTAGCTAGGGGACTCAGGTGAGTGGGTAACCTTTCCCAACTTAGAGTAGGAGTTAAATCTTTGTACGACACTATTTACCTATTCATGAGTAGTTGTGATCTATGCATATGAATGTTGGATGCATAATTAGAGTGTCGTGTGAAGGGGAAAAACACTTTGATGAAAAGAGTTGATAGGAACCATGAGAGTGGGGATATCATTCATAATATTGATAATCGTCCTCCTATTTAGAAGGTCTATGTTAGGAGGGGTAGAAAGGGTAATCACGATGAGTTAGTTTGGGGTTAGAGAATTAATGGCTAAGTTGACATTGTGAGAGGTTATATTATAGAGGGAGTGACTATCATGGGTATAGAAGAATTATTTCATGATTTGGGTTGTTAGGAGAGTAGTCCTCTAGATTAAATAGCGTCAACAGCTCCACTTCAATATCCTGCGCCATTTGTATAGCTTTGTGGCGATTTTGAGGTTTCATATTGTGTATCCTACTACGAATATCCGATTTCAATCCCCCAATAAAATATCCAAGGGACTGAGTCTCAGGAAGCCGCCCACACTGTGATGAAAAAACTTTAAACTCGGCGATGTAGTCCTCTATAGACCTAGTCTACTTAACATCTCTAAGTTCTTTAAAGGGATCATCTAATCTTCTCATTCCAAAATGCACTAGCATTGCATTTTTCAATTTCTCTCAAGATGGATTATCCATAGACTCATACCAAAGGTTGAACCAATATATTGTACTCACATACTCAATTTAGTTAATTGGTTTCGAACATCATTAAAGGTCCTCTGTACTTCAAAATATGTCTAGGCCTAGTTGATTGAAGTTACAGGATCTTTCCAATCAAATGAAGGTAACTCAACCTTTTTAGCTGATATACTAAATTCATCTAACTTATCTAACATTCCTGCACTATGTTGTGCCTCATTGCTCCTCAATGAAGGTCCCCCTTCTTCGGTAACGTTTTTGTTAGTATTCATCGGTCTTTTTCCTAGAAACCGTCCCAACTCTTCTCCAATAAGGCGACTCATCTCCTCGAGCATGGATTTTTTGAAGTCTATTAATCTACCTCCCAACCCTTCAAACATGGCCTTCAATCCTCTTTCTAAAATGTCGAACTTGGCCTCCAATGCATCTACTCGGTCTGACATCTTCGAAGGCATGAGTAAACCCAATATTCACCATTCTAATCCAATAAGTCGAACCAAATGATAGGATATTAACAATGAAAGATGAAATATCAAAATATTATTGAATTAATAGGGAAAACAGAAACAGTTTGCAAGCACACAGTCCAGAGACTCAAGGCTTCCTCTAGAGGACTCTATTCCTCCTAACAACCTAAAGCATGAAATAATTCTTCCATACCCATGACAATCACTCTAAATGATAGGATATTAATAGTGAAAGATGAAATATCAAAGTATTATTGAATTAAAAGGGAAACAGTAATAGTAAGCAAGCACACAGTCTAGTGACTCAGAGCCTCCTCCAAAGGACTTTACTCCTCAACCCAAAGCATGAAATAATTCTTTTGTACACATGACAATCATTCCCCCCACAATATATCCTCTCGCGATGCCACTCAGCCACTAATTCTCTAACCCCTAACTAACTCATCGTAATTTGCCCTTTTTACCCCTCCTAACATAGACCCTTCAAATAGGAGGACGATTATCAATATTATGAACAATATCCCCACTTTCATGGTTCCTATCATTACCTTCTACAAGAGCAACCTTGTCTTCAAGGCTGAAGGAAGAAAATTAGTTGTGCAGAAGCTGTTCCTTAACCTACGTAGCTTCATCTTTAGACATGCCATCCCAATGAACTAACCATTCATGTACATGATAGCCTGCATCGAACTTGTCTCTCCAAGATAGAACTTTAATAGGCTGGACTATTGGTTTGACTTCTACCTCCAACTCAAGAGGTAAATTAGGAAAAGAATTATAATCACCCACTGTCTTTTTAAATTGCGACACGTGAAAAGATCGGATGAATTCTAGAGGTATCATGAAGTTTTAGCTTATACGCCACTGAATTAATCTACTGAATGATTTGATATGGCCCAAAAAACCTGGGAAACAGCTTATGATTGCTTTTTTGAGCTACAAATTGCTGCCGATGAGGCCTCAAGTTCAAAAAGACCTATTGTTCCACTTGAAAATGAATATCCCTCCTCTTCTTATTAGCACTAATCTTCATTTGTTCTTGAGCTGTACTCAAATGACACTTTAATTGACACAACGCCTGATCTCAATCAGAAAGTTCTTTGGCCACTACTTATGAGGCCTTAATTTCAAAAAGACCTATTCTCTCACTTGAAAATGAATATCCCTCCTCTTCTTATTAGCACTAACCTTCATTTGTTCTTGAGCTGTACTCAAATGATACTTTAATTGGTACAATGCCTGATCTCAATCAGAAAGTTCTTTGGCCACTACTTCCACTTTTGTCTCACCCTCGAAATAACGAATAATAGTGGGAGGTGCTTGACTATACATAACATGAAAAGGGATAGTATTGGTTAAGACATGGTAAGTAGTATTATACCAAAATTCAGCCCATGGTAACCAATAAGCCCATGTACGAGGCTATTTCGATGCAAAATAATTTAAGTAAGTTTCTAAATAATAGTTAATTACCTCCGTCTGAGGGTGATAACCTGAGGACATATTGAGCACAGTGCACTGTAAACAAAATAACTTTTTCCAAAATAAACTGAAAAACAACGAATCTCTATCATTGAGGACAAAATCTGGTACCCCATACAAACGAACAATTTCCTTAACAAAAACTTTAGCAATTCGTTAAGTAGTGTACAAATGTTTCAGAGAAATGACATGGCTATATTTTGATAGACAATTCACTACTACCAAAATAACATCAAAACCATGGCTCTTAAGCATCCCCAAAATAAAATCAAGAGAAATATCACTCCATACCTTAGTTGGAATAGGCAGTAGTTGTAAAAGTCCTTGAGAAGATGTTGCTGCATACTTATGATGCTGACACGTGTCACAAGCTTGGACAAAATTCTTAATATCTCCCTTTATACCAGACCAATATAAGTACATTGTCATTCTCCTATATGTTCTCAAAAAACTTGAATGATTCTCAGTAGGTGTTTCATGAAATTCTTTAAGTAAAATTAGGATAAATTAGATTTAAAAGACTAAACACCCTTTAAAAAATAATATTCCACCAATCAATCATACCCTAGTTTAGCGTTTGAGTCTTGATGAAGAGCTACAATGATTTCCTTTAAAAGTGGATCTTTAGCCACTTCATCTTGAACTTGTTTACTTTGCGGCCAAATGCTTGGTAACACATGTTCTTAATTGGTGTTTTTACTTGCTTGAATTAATTTCTAGGCTTATGATGAGGTTCTTGGCGTCTCTCTTTGGGCTTGAACGTTTACAACTTGACTCGAACCCGAGGTGAGAGAACCCTATCTGGCTTGCTTGTTTCTTTTTCCTAGGATTGCTTGTTCCTAAAGTATGGTTGAGATGGAATGTGTTCTTAGTATGTGAATGGCTGATTTTATGTGTGGTATACATGGAATGGAATCTTGTATGCTAATGGAATGGACTTGCATAACTATATTTGGGTAATAGATTATGGTAACTTTGCTATTATGTGTGCAAGTGGCAATGGAGAAATAAATTTTGTTATGGCTTGTGATTTAGCAATATAGTGGAATGTAGATTGAACATATATAAGAGTAATTGCATAAATAGCCATTGAAATATGCAATTCATTATATTTGGGTTGATGACTTGAATGCATGATAATGAAAATATGAGGGAGTGGTATGAGTGTTGTGGCATGAATCCGTAAGAATATGTGTTTGTGCTCTTTGTGTATGGCCTTCGAGCAAGATGTGGCATTCGAGGGAGCAGTTATCTAGGCCTTCAGGCAAGGAGTTACTTATACCTTTGGGCAGGGAGACTTATACATAAATGTACTTGTATGGCCTGTGGGCATGAAATTCTTGTCTACATATATTTTGTTATATTATGCATAGTCACTATATATGCTTGCATGGAGATTTCAGTGTGTTGCATGATGTTCAATGTATGCATGTAGTTTAGGTTAAATTGTAAAGAGTACCTTGTCTGCTCTTTTATGCCGAGGTCTCCCTGTGTATGTAGGGAGTACCCAAGTATGTATACATATCTGTGTTTTGTGATATGAGAGAAAAAGAGCTAGTTTATTTGCTAGTAGGAGTCGTCTTGTATACAATGAGATGTGGGATATGGGGTGTGCTTGATTGTGCATGTACCCTTCTCATGTGCAGGGGTAATGTTATGATTGATGGGTTGTATTGGGTGCACGAGACTCGTGTGTGTTAGGTATTCACACACAAGTCACTCGAAAGAAGTTAGCCTAATACTAGTGGATGCTGGTAGTATAGAGGGTAAAAGCATTGGAAGAGAATTGTTTATGTTCCACATAGGAACCAAGTGGATAGTTAGGAGTACTGTGCTTCGATTATACTTTTGATTTAGACCCGATGGCCTTTTGCACTGGCTTTTGCACTAGTTATATCACAAGTTGACCGGAGAACATACATGTGCATAGTTAATCGCTGGTAATCATATATACATGCATGATTTCTTTATGTTTGGCATGCATAGTTGATTGTATATGTTAGGTAGGGTTATTTTGGTGAGTCAGTGGGCTAGACTCACCCCACCACAGTTTTAGGTACGGAAGACACTATAACTTTGCGGTGCACACTGAGGATGCCTTCCCATTGCTCAAAGTAGGGTACATAACTTTAGTCTTATATTTTGACTTGTTAATTGGACAGGCTCTATAGTCGGGTAGGTCATGTTACATTGTATATTGTATGGAAAAATGCCACTAAGTATAATTAAATTTTCATGCTTCTTAACTTTATTTGCAAGAATGTAATAGTTACATTTTTATGCATGCTTATACATAAGAAAAATGTTTATTTTCATATATAATTGTTAAAGGATTTGAGTTATTTTAATTGAATGGTAACGGAACTGAGGAAAAATTAAGCTTGTCGTGGTGTGGGGCATTGTCTGTGGTGGTCACACCCAAATTTGTGGCATGACATTCACCTTATTATTTTTGTTAGAAAAAATTTATGTGTAATTTACCTCTAGTTAATGGAAGTGATCATCTAGCAAGCGATCATGTTATTTAACATATATATACAACAACAGTGGAGATTGTAACATGCTTTTAAACACACAAATATATATATATATATATATATATATATATATATATATAAGGAATAAATTAAGTGAGAAGAATGATTTAATGTAATAATTGTGACAAGCTAAATGTTGATGGTTCAGTAAAAGGAACCTACTAGCAGCAGGAGGAGTAGTAAGGACTTGAAACATATCCTCTATTTGGCTTTGAAAGCCAAGCAGAGTGCTTGGCCTATCTAATCCATTGATTTTTATAATTAATGGCTCAAATTTGAGGATTTTGTTTTTATTTTTTTTAAAGAACAACATCTTGAAATCTAGGCCATTGATTTAGGCCAAACACCCTCAAAGCCAAGCAGAGGATTCATTTCCATAAGAACTGACCAGGGAGAATGGAAAATAGGATATTTCAAATTTATAGAAATAGGGACAACTGTGATGGCAGAAGCTTGGTCTTTATATATAGGCCTAAGAATTGCAAGATCTATCATATAAAGAAACAGGAAATCGAAATGGACTATCAAGAAATTTTTAATGTCATAACCTGTGATCAAAATGATTTTCACCCACTGGCCATTTTAATTTCCAATTGCAGACACTTACTCTCCACTTTTGAGGATTTCAAAATCTTCAAGGTTCTAAGGAAACAAAATAAATGTGCTGATCTTCTAGCAAAGGAAGCAAGGAAAAAGTGCTGCCCTCTCAAGACATATTATGATGCTTCTCCTTTTGTTAATGTAGCCTATTTACTAGATTTCCTGCTAATCTTTGTTTTTAATTACTCATTTTTGTTTTTATATTGCTGCTTTATTTGTTTTGCATTATTTCCCCAGAAGGGAAGTATGGACAACTAGTTGTATCTCTACAGTTTAATATCACTTCCACTTTCACAACAAAAAAAATTTAAGAATTGAGAAAAAAATAATTACCCTTGTATCACAAATTAATAATTTAGATTTGTGCATAAACTACCAACGAGTATTGGGTTTAATGAGGTTAGACCCTCAAAAGGTGGTGAAACCAAAAATCTCAACTGGAAGAGATGCACATATTTAATACCTGACAATATTTTGAGTAAGATTACTTATAATGGATTATACATGTAAAAAATTAAAAAAATATTATTATTCTCTTGATTTTCGTATTAATAGATTTGCATCAATTTAAGAAATTGATTTATGACTTAATTGTATTTATTTTCTCCTTTCATATCATACATCAAACTACACCTCTCATTTGATATGTTATATTCATACACACAAACGTGTATAATTCACATAATTGATGACCTAATTTTATTTATTTGTTTTTTGGGAAGAGGACCTAGTTTTGCATTTTATGGCCATTTTCCTAGATTTACAATAATGGGTTCTCACTTTTCAATTATGGGTGGATTCTTTTTAACCACATAGCCTTTTGGGTTTTATATGTTGCTCTTGTTTACTTTTGGATTTCCTTAGCCCAATGTATTTGGGCTCAAGATCTTGGTTAACTCAACAACAAGCCTGCATTAGTTATTTTTGGTCTAATATGTGTTTTCAAGCTATCGAAATTCAACAAACAATTAAGGGAAAGAAATAGTAAAATGGAAGATAGAAGAAGATGAATAATACGGATGAATTTGTATCAAATCCCCAGGAATTCGGAAGTATACAAGATAGTAAGGACAAGCTCCAAATTAGTATTATCAAAAGAATAAAAGAAAATGTAAAACTGATTCCTTCCTCCTTATTTACATTGCCTCTGTGAGCGATGAGAGAGAATGATGCCGATCCTAACCAAAAAAGCAAATTCCTGGTCCCTTCATGTCATGCGTCAAGTGCTCACTCCATTACATATTCATCAATCCAGTACAGTTTCTTCTTGACTCGTTTGCCACGTTGTACCTCATAAGCTTGGGTTGACAAGTCACTCATTTTATCAATGTCACCTAATTCCTCCACATCATGCACCTCCCCTGCTACTTCTACTGTCACACCTCCTTCTGCTTTACCATTGAAATATTCATTTATATCAATACCACCCCCTTTGAAAGCAACCTTGTCCTCAAGGTTAACATGAGGAAATGCTTTCATCAGAGTCTCTAATTGCTCCTACATTGCTTCATCACAATGTCTTCCTGTCCACTCCACCAGGACCTTAGTTACTGGTTGATTGTTGATCATGCTCTTCCTGCAATCAACTATGGCTTTTGGTTCAACTTCATTTAAAGTCACTTTGTAACGACCCGGATTTCCAGGCACATGATTAGAGAAGTAACTAGGGATATGCCATCCCTATATCATAAGCCTACTAGAGATTATTACTAAATCTCAACTAAAACATTGAACTAGAACATTCATAAACAAAATAAGCAAGATCTAATTGTCCCATATAACTACAGAGCATACTAAAACTAACCAAGAAGCGGGAGAAATCACTAACCCAAAGGCTTCACTTAAAACCTGAGTCATAAACTCACCATACTTCTCAGGCGGATCGATGTCAAAACCCGTATGGAAAATATAAAAGAAGGAAACGTGAGTAAATTCAATACTCAGTAAGAACAAACTTTACTTACTCGTAATCTACTCAAGAGATAGTTTCCACTATGAAATCATGGGGGATGTCGCTTTTGGGTCACTTAGATCTATAGATCTCATCACTTCAGAGACGTCTTGGGGAATACCCCCAACTTAGGTATTACCCAACTGGAAACCCTTTTCACTGTAGTCAAGTTGTCTCTCAACAAAACTCATAAATTCAACATATGCAAATGTCTCAAATCATATGAATTACCATGTGAGGTTCACCTTAGATTTATACGAGTATACACTTACCCTTCTAAGATTTCGTACATACATTACATAACACACGATTATGACAACCTTTGCCTTATGATCCACCTATGTGTATATATATACATCATGTGTTTATTCATAATATCACCATCAGGTTCAAGCCAGCTATGGATCACCATAGACTTCATGGACCACGTGCCACCAGACCTCATAGGCAGGAATCCTGTTCTGCCAACCCCTATAGGTCTCATGGACCACATACCACCAGGTCTCATGGTTCTTCCGAGGCTAATATATATCAAGGGGAGTCCAAAGGTCTCATGCACTACATGCCACTGGACCTCATAGGCAAGAATATCATTCTACTAACCCATAGGTCTCATGGACCATGTGCCACTGAGCCCACTGGGTTTTCCCAAAGAAAATATCACACGGGGATCTATAGACTTCATGGACCACGTGCCACCTGACCTCATGGGTAGGAATATCATTCCACTGACCCAAAGGTCTCATAGACCATGTGTCACCGAGTCTCATGGATTCTCCAACTACCACATATAATTCAACATTCAGCATACAACATTCTCAACAGTACGTCAGACTACAAATCAAGTACCACATCAACTATTTGACCGTAACTATGATTAATATTCTCTAGAGAGTACAAACACTCACAAGCAATAATATTCAATTGATTTATCCAAAACTTCACTAATTTACCATAATATGCTATCATACATAATAATGATTTCTTGGCAATCATCAACAAGTATTAGGCTGATAAATATGGCTGGAACCCAAGAGGGGGGTGAATTGGGTTAAATAAAAAATTTATTTGAAAGATAATAGAAAGTTCAAGATAAATTAAAGTTCAGTAGCAATATATTGACAATACAGAAAACAGAGTAATATGAAGATGAAGAAAGATGTTAAGTGATTAAACAATTAAAAGACTTTAAGCAGTTAAAAGAATAAGGAAGAGAAATAAACACAGATATTTATACTGGTTCAGCTTAATCCAAGCCTACATCCAGTCCCCAAGAATATTTCTTGAGTATTTCACTATGAACCACAAGTTTATGCAGAAGGGCACTTGCGAGCCACTACAACAAAGATCTTTTTCTTTCCAAGGGTGTTTCTCCCCCTCACGGATTTGTTTCCTCACAAAAACAAACTCAAAGAAAGAACTTCCTTGATACACTCAGAGAAAAACAATTTTTCAGAAGCAAACTCTCAAAACAGAGTGAATATGACAGTAGCAAGCTCTTTAGTAATACACATATTTGAATGGGATTGACTTCAAGGATATATAGCACACTTGATTTCTCTTCTCTGTTACAAATAACCTCCTTAAGGCAGATATTTAAAGACCAAGAAGAAATAGAGCCGTTGGAGATAAATTAAAAAATAAATCTTGTATTACGTCAGCAAAAACTAGCCGTTAGAGCTCTTTTACGATGTCGATGGTCGACCAGTGTGGCACGATGGTCGACCAGTGAGCTCCAGAACTGATGCAACAGGTACGGTGGTCGACCAGTCATATTACATTGGTCGACCAGTAGAGCAATGGTGGTCGACCAGTCTTCAAAACAATTTTCTTCCTGGAACACAATGGTCGACCAGTGTTCAAGGAGTGGTCGACCAATGAGTGGCAGTGATGTTTACTGGAGTTCATTGGTCGACCAGGGCAGGAAGAGTGGTCGACCAGTGTATCACTTGTTATTGATATTTTGCTTTTGTAATCTATTGGTCGACCAATGCAGGGATGGTGGTCGACCAGCGTGATGCTGAACTGCAGAAGAACTTTAGACATGAATTATTTTAAGTTGAATTGTCAATCATCAAAATTAGAGAGTGCTTTAAATGCAATGAGTTCAACAATCTCCCCCTTTTTGATGATGACAAATAAATTAAAATAGTTGTTTATTTAATATACTCCCCCTGAATCATATACCTTGATAAAAAATATTAAACAAATAGAGTAGTTTTAATCAAACAGAGTAGTGTTAGCATCAGTACCATAACCATAATAATTAGATAGCGAATTCATAAAAGTAGCAAGAGTAGCAACACAAAAGTAGCAAAATAATCCCAAAACATAATCTCTAAAACGCAGAATTAAAACAGAATACTTCTCCCCCTTTGTCATCAACAAAAAGAAGGGGAAAGGATGTTCAAGGCCGTTAATGTAGATCACGAACCATGTCCTTAATCTGCTGGAGTTCAGAAGCTTGAGTAGAAGATGCTATTTCTAATGATTGAAGTCTGGAATTCATAGAATCCATCAAAGTAAGCATGTGATTTGAATTGTCCAACAGATCACGCAGTATATGTGAGGATGGTTCAGTAGGAATTGAAGGACCGGCTGAGGAATCTACGGGAGGAACCGTTTCCTCTTCTTCGTCAGAGTCCTCTTCACTGTCACTTGCTGCTATGTGAGTACACATCCCACTTTCTCTTCTTTCTCGGGCCCTCTCCATTCATTTCCAACTAACTCAAAATTCATCCGCCTCAGAGAGTTTTGATCAATAATGGAGGCATATTTCATGACGTTGAAGTGATTGTTGATCTTGCAATGTTTTACAATCTTTGAAACAATGTGAGCATATGGTAAAGGAGCATTCTGTTTTGAGACACACGAGGCCATTCGTTCCATGATGAGGTGAGGAATATTAAACTGAGTTCCATTTAGAAAACAGGCCATAATAAGGAACTCAGATTCACTTCCTCCAGCCCAATTGCCAGGTTTATTGATAAAAATATGAGTGATAACATTGAGCAATAACCTGTCATTAGCATCCATAGCATTGATCTTGACTCCTTGACCAGAGTATTCAACTTCTTTATTGATAGTCCTATAAGTTTCTTCTTTGTTATAGTCAATAGAGCTAAGAGAATAATAGCTATCAGAGAAACGCAAATATGAGTTATCCGGCGGTGAAATCCCAATAATTTCTGCAAGTTGAGTTTCACTAAAAAGAATTTTAGTCCCTCTAACCTCAGCAGTATAAATCCCCCTTCTGGAATTATATGCAAATGTAGTGTAGAATGCTTTAACAACTTCATCAGACCAGTAACCCTTGTATTTAACAAAATGCTTCACACCATATTGTCCAGACAATCAATGAAAGGCATATTTCTTTGAGCAAAATAATCCCAATCTAAGTATTTGCTGAGAAGAACTTTTCTTGATTGAAAAAATTGGGCATACCTTTCTCTTTGTTCCTCATTAACCAGAAGATCGCCCATAGGTAGAGTACTTGGGTTTTTGGTCCTTGCCTTCTTTGTCCGTGAAGATGAAGCCATAATAGAGACTTGAAGGAACTTTGGGAAGCACGAAATTAGGGCAAAAATTAGGGGAAGAGGCAAAGGTTGAAGGATTTGAGCAGAAAGCTTCGAAAAAGCCCTAGAAAATGCGATTTGGAAAGGAAATGAAGATTGGATTTTAAAAGTTGGAAGAAATTGTACCTGGGAAAGACAGAGGCGTGGTCGACCAGAGAGAACAGAGGAGATCGACTAAATGAAATGGTGAAGAATGATTTGAAAATCAGAGAAGTCGAATATATAGCTGCGAAATTTAAATGAGCGTTGGTCGACCACCGGATGTACACTGGTCGACCATCGAAGGAAGAGAAATAAGGGAAGACGTTCTGTCAAGCGTTGGTTGACCAACATTAGTCCACTGGTCGACCATCGAGGGAATGGAACAGCGAGATGTCGAGCGTTGATCGACCATCGTGAAAGAGCTGGTCGACCATTCCTGACCAGAAGGGATTTTCTTACGTACTGCCTCAAACTGGTCGACCAAGGGCTTCAGACTGGTCGACCATTTGTCTCAGCGTTCAGCATTCGGCTTCTGGTGCTGGACGTTGATTCAATGGATGTATCGTTGGTCGACCAGTGATGGAAGCATTGGTCGACCAACCATTGAAAAAAAAATTCTAGATTACAAAGTATAAAGGAATGACCAAGACTTATGGAATTTGTATAAGAATGAATTCCTGCAAATTATTGTTAATGGACACTTCGAAGCTGAAGTCAATAGGGTAAAGAGAAATATTTAAATTAAACATATATGCAATGATGAAACAATTTAGAGTTCAAAGGGATTTTCCATGCCAAGTTCTCTTCTTATAAAGCAAAATCGTTCTTCACATAGAGGTTTTGTGAAAATGTCAGCTAATTGGAGTTCAGTTTGCACAAATTCTAGTAAGACATCTTGCTTTTGAACATGATCTCTTAGAAAATGATGTCTTATTTCAATATGTTTGGTTCTTGAGTCCTGAACTGGATTCTTAAACAGACAAATGGCACTTGTATTATCACATCTGATGGGAATATTTTTAAGAAATACACCAATATCCTCAAGTTATTGCTTCATCCATAAAATTTGAGCACAGCAACTTCTAGCTGCAATGTATTCAGCTTCAGTTGTGGATAAGGCAACACTATTTTGCTTTTTGCTAAACCAAGAGACAAGAGAATTACCAACAAATTGGCAAGTTCCACTTGTACTTTTCCTATCAGTTTTGCTACCCGCAAAATCAGCATCTGAGTAGCCAATTAAAACATTTGAGGATCCTTTAGGATACCATAAACCCATCTTAGATGTGCTAATCAAGTATCTAAAAATTCTTTTTACATTTTTAAAATGAGATTCTTTTGGACAGGCCTGAAAACGTGCACACATGTAAACACTAAACATGATATCGGGTCTACTCGCAGTTAAGTATAAAAGTGAGTCGATCATACCTCGATACTCAGTTATGTCAAATGGTTGACCCTCTTCGTCCAAATCCAAGTATGTTGAAGTGCTCATTGGCGTAGATGCAGGTTTTGCATTTTTCATTCCAAATTTTTTCAGCAATTCCTTAGTATACTTGGTTTGACATACAAATGTACCATGATCCATTTGTTTTATTTGAAGCCCAAGAAAGAAGTTCAGTTCACCCATCATTGACATCTCAAATTCACCTTGCATAATTTTGGCAAACTCTTTGCAAAGTTTTTCATTAGTAGCCCCAAAAATGATATCATCAACATAGATTTGCACAATAATCAAGTCATTCTTTTCCTTTTTAAAGAACAATGTCGTATCTACCTTACCTCTTGAAAAATTGTTTTCTATGAGAAAAGAGCTCAATCGACCATACCAAGCTCTAGGAGCTTGCTTAAGACCGTAGAGAGCCTTTTTTAATTTAAATACATAATTAGGTTTTTCAAAATCTTTAAAACCAGGGGGTTGCTCAACATAGACTTCTTCCAAAATGTTGCCATTGAGGAAAGTACTTTTTACATCCATTTGAAATAGTCTGAAATCATGTATGGATGCAAAAGCTAAGAGCATTCTAATAGCTTCAAGTCTAGCCACAGGTGCAAAGGTTTCATCATAGTCAATGCCTTATTCTTGATTATAACCTTTTGCAACTAGTCTAGCTTTATTCCTAATCACATTTCCATTTTCATCTAGTTTATTTCTAAATACCCATTTTGTGCCAATTATTGTGTGATTATTTGGTCTAGGCACTAAATCCCAGACTTGGCTTCTTTCAAATTGATTCAGTTCTTCTTGCATAGCCAAGATCCAATATTCATCAATAATAGCATCATCAATATTTTTCGGTTCACTATGAGAAAGAAAGGCAGAATGATTACAGACATTTCTAAGGGAGTTTCGAGTTGTTACCCTTTGTGATGCATCCCCTATGATGAGTTCTTTGGGATGGATTTTGGCATACTTCCAGTCTCTTGGAGGATCATTATTGTTACTGATAGTAATCTCCTCAAGAGGTATTTTCTCTTCTTGAGAAATTTCTTTTCCTTGATTCATGGTGATATCTTCCTTTGCATTTCCTTCATGTTCCTGCTTTACTTTATCATCCAGGGAAATGTTTTTAAAGGAATATAACACTTCACAGTCATTAGTACAATCTTTAAGAGAAGGGGTAAACTTATCAAAGACAACATGAATGGATTCTTCAACAGTTTGTGTTCTCTTGTTATAGATTCTATAAGCTTTGCTAGTGCTTGAGTAACCAAGGAAGATTCCTTCATCGGCTTTGGCATCAAATTTTCCTAAATTTTCTTTTCCATTGTTCAATACAAAACATTTACAACCAAAAACTTGGAGATGAGAAATATTGAGTTTTCTTCCTCTGTATAATTCATAGGGAGTTTTCTTTAAAATTGGCCTTATCAGAACTCTATTCATTATATAGCAGGCAGTATTAAAGGCATCAGCCCAAAAGTATTGAGGAAGATCCTTTTCATTAAGCATTGTTCTTGCCATCTCCCCTAGTGTTCTGTTTTTCCTTTCAACAACACCATTTTGTTGAGGAGTTCTAGGGGATGAGAAGTTATGCTCAATCCCATTTTCATCACAAAATTCCATAAAGTTATGGTTGTCAAATTCTCTGCCATGATCACTTCTAATTCTCACAATGGTCAAGCTTTGTTCCTTTTGAATGAATTTTGCCAATTTGAGAAATGATTGAAAAGCTTGATCCTTTTGAGCTAAGAAGAGAGTCCATGTGTACCTTGAATAATCATCTACAACAACTAGTGCATAGAAGTTGCCTCCAAGACTTTTTGTTCTAGATGGTCCTACAAGGTCCATATGGAGAAGTTGTAAAGGCTTTGTAGTTGAAACAATTTCTTTAGTCTTGAAAGAACTTTTGACTTACTTACCCTTTTGACATGCATCACAAAGTCTATCATTTTCAAATCTTATTTTAGGTAAGCCTATCACAAGATCCTTTTTGACTAATTTATCCAAATGGTTCATGTTAGCATGAGCCAATTTTCTGTGCCAAAGCCAACTTTCTTCATTTACACTAATTAAGCATTTAGAATCAATAGGAGAATCCTCATCAAGATTTATAACATAAACATTATTGATTCTTTGGCCAACAAGCTTCATTTGCTTATCAATGATGTTCTCAACTATGCAACAAGATGAATCAAAAATAACTCTATTTCCTTTGTCGCATAGTTGACTAATGCTAAGCAAATTATGATTAAGGCCTTCAACAAATAACACATTTTCAATGGAAGTTGAAGAGTTCTTACCAACCTTACCAATACCTTTGATTAATCCTTTGTCGTTTCCTCCAAAGGTCACTTTGCCTCCTTTTGAAAATAGAGAGTGAAACTTGGATTTATCTCCAGTCATGTGCTTGGAACAACCACTATCCAAGTACCATTTTTCACTCCTAGATTTGAGGCAAACCTGCAGAAATTTTAGCTCCTTTTAGGTACCCAAATTTGTTTGGGTCCTTCTTTGTTAATTGTTCCTTTAACAACCCACTTTTTCTTATTTCCATTTGGAGTCATTTTCTTATAGCAGCAGGAGTTAGAATTGTGTCCTTTTAAGCCACAATAGAAACAAGTAATGAAAGGGCTATTTGACATTGCTGCTGGAACAAAGAAATTTTTGTAATATTTTTGCCTAGCTTTAGTCTTGTAGCCTATTCCTGCTTTATCAAAGACACATCTTTGTTTTCCAAGCAATATATTCAAATTGTCTCTCCCTTGAGTAAATTTTGCAATGGTGGTATTTAAATCCTTATTTTCCTTTTCTAAATCAATGCACCTACAACAAAGACAATTATTTTTTGGATATTTAAGCAAAGATTTCATGCTTGCATTTTCCTCTATCAAAACTAAATTTTGTTTTTCAAGATCCAGATTTCTTTCCTTGAGTATATTAAGATCATCTTTCAAATTTAGAATTTCACTCTCAAGCAAAGAAATCTTTTGTTTTGAAATTCTTAATCTTTTTGCAAGTTGTACAGATTCATCATGCAATTCTTCAAAAGCTTCTTGCAATTCATCAAATGAATATAAAGGTTCAAAAGAAATTACCTCTTCATTATCTCTTTCCGTGAGACAAAGATCTGCTTCTCTATTTTCCTCCTTTTCTAAATTATTTGAAGTGCCCAGCTGTAAATTTAATTTCTGAATTTCTTTTGCCACGAAGCAGAGATTAGCTTCTTCATCTTCTTCATCTGATTCACTGTTAGCCCAGATTGAAGATACATACGCCTTCTTCTTACTTTTGTCATGTCCTCTCTTTTCTTCTTGTTCTTTGTTGAGTTGTGGACATTCCCATTTTAGATGTCCAATCCTTTTGCATTTATAACATGTAGGGCCTTCCTTGCTATCTTGGTCTTTTCTCCATTTTCTTGTATTTTTGTTCCTCATAAATTTCTTGAATTTTCTGATAAAAAGACCAAGATCTTCTTCATTGATTTCTTCTTCTTCATCACTTTCTGCTTCTGATTTCTTGGAGGAATATGACTTTAAGGAGAGAGTCTTCTTTTTCTTGGATTCATCTTCTTGCCTCATTTCCAGAATTTTTGGCTCATAGTTTTGAAGATTTCCAAACAGAGCTGTGAGCGATTTCATGGATTCTCCTTTTACTTCCATGATTGCTGTTCTCTTGGCTTCCTATTCCAGGGTGAGACATCTTAATATCTTGGTGGTTTGAGAAGATTCTGCATAAGTTACACCGAGAGTTCTGAGATGATTAGTAATATGAGTAAATCTTAATTACATTTCACTTATGCTTTCATCACTCTTCATTTTGAAATTTTCATATTCATTTGTAAGAGTGCTAATTTTTGATTCCTTAACTCCTTGAGTTCCTTCATGTGCAACTTCCAAAGTGTCCCACATTTCTTTGGCAGTTGTACAGCTAGAAACTCTAAAATATTCATCCTGACTTAAGGCACTAACAATAATCATTATAGCTTTGGCATTTAAATGAACTAATTTTTTTCTGATTCAGACCATTCTCTTTTGGGTATTGGAATACTTTGCCCTTCGATAACCTTCATAGGTATGTAGGGTCTATTTTCCACAATATCCCAGAGATCAAGGTCTACTGCATTGAAGAAAAGTTTCATCTTGGATTTCCAGTAGCTATAATGGTTACCATTAAAACCAGGAGGTTTTGTAAAGGAACTTCCTTCAGGTAAAATACAATCACCAAGACCAGCCATTTTATACTCTTAGACTGTTAAGTCTTTAATCAAGAGCCCAAGCTTTGATACCAATTGATAAATATGGCTGGAACCCAAGAGGGGGGTGAATTGGGTTAAATAAAAAATTTATTTGAAAGATAATAGAAAATTCAAGATAAATTAAAGTTCAGTAGCAATATATTGACAATACAGAAAACAGAGTAATATGAAGATGAAGAAAGATGTTAAGTGATTAAACAATTAAAAGACTTTAAGCAGTTAAAAGAATAAGGAAGAGAAATAAACACAGATATTTATACTGGTTCAGCTTAATCCAAGCATACATCTAATCCCCAAGAATATTTCTTGAGTATTTCACTATGAACCACAAGTTTATGCAGAAGGGTACTTGTGAGCCACTACAACAGAGATCTTTTTCTTTCCAAGGGTGTCTCTCCCCCTCACGGATTTGTTTCCTCACAAAAACAAACTCAAAGAAATAACTTCCTTGATACACTCAGAGAAAAACAATTTTTCAGAAGCAAACTCTCAAAACAGAGTGAATATGACAGTAGCAAGCTCTTTAGTAATACACATATTTGAATGGGATTGACTTCAAGGATATATAGCACACTTGATTTCTCTTCTCTGTTACAAATAACCTCCTTAAGGCAGATATTTAAAGACCAAGAAGAAATAGAGCCGTTGGAGATAAATTAAAAAATAAATCTTGTATTACGTCAGTAAAAACTAGCCGTTAGAGCTCTTTTACGATGTCGGTGGTCGACCAGTGTGGCACGATGGTCGACTAGTGAGCTCCAGAACTGATGCAACAGGTACGTTGGTCGACCAGTCATATTGCATTGGTCGACCAGTACTTGATTTCTTCTTCCACTGGAGCTGGGTGGTCGACTAGTGGAGCAATGGTGGTCAACCAGTCTTCAAAACAATTTTCTTGCTGGAACACGATGGTCGACCAGTGTTCAAGGAGTGGTCGACCAATGAGTGGCAGTGATGTTTACTGAATTTCATTGGTCGACCAGGGCAGGAAGAGTGGTCGACCAGTGTATCACTTGTTACTGATATTTTGCTTTTGTAATCCATTGGTCGACCAGTGCAGGCATGGTGGTCGACCAATGTGATATTACCATTCATTCTTTAGTATCTGGACGCCATTGGTCGACCAGTGCAGGCAAGGTTGTAATGCCCGTTAATTTTGGAATATAATTCGCCTAAGAGTATTTTAGAATTTTACAACGTTACTTTAGTTATTTATTTTGGTCATTTTTAATTTTCATATTTAATTGTTCTCTTTGAATATTATTTATAAAAATTGAGTTAAATGACTGGACTGAATATTTGCACCATGTGGGATATATTCTAAGAATGGTGAAATTCATGGAAAAGTGGTTTAAGAATGGTCAATTAGTCCATTTATTGTAAATTGACTGGATGGGTTTGGATGTTGGGTTATGGATACCCATGGGTTATTCAATAACCCATTAGAAATATTTAATATAAAACTTTAATAGTAACTTCTCATAATTCGCGTCTGAAGCAAAAGGGTTGGAAGGAACAGTAACTTCAGTTTCTCTCGTTTCTTCATCTTCTTCTCAAATCCTTTCCTTGATCTTCAGAGTTTTGATTATTTGTTCGGTTCAAAAGCTTTGTAAGGATCAAAGGTAAGCTTTAATCTCATTATTTTCCTTAAATTTCAGTTTATATGGAAGATCAGAGGAGGTTTTGTTCTTGAAGATTTTGATGATAATTCGTGAATCTCAGTTGTTTTAGAAGTTATATTTGAGTTATAATCGGTTAAAAGAGTTGAAATTCTGGTTTTGAAACAAGAAAGGAAAGGATGAATTTGTTAGAAATTTCTGCAAAAACTTCTGCAAAAACCGAGTTACTGTAGCGACCAGAAATTTCGGAAAAATCTGAAAATTTTTCTTCGAGTTACTGTAGTTACTGTAGTGTCGGCAGTCAACGTACTGTAGCAGTCAACGTTACTGTAGCAAACCGGCACTGTAGCGAACCGTTACTGTAGCAATCAGAAAATTTTGCGTATTTTCGTGATTTTGTTTCCTTTCTTATGTTTCCTTGTAATATATTTTACTAGGAAATTTTCCTACACAAATTCTAGTGTGGAACAAGGTAAACTTGGACAAACATCAAGGTGAGTGAATAACCTTGCTCAGCTAATTTGATATTACTAGTCAAAGTACAATATAAGTCCCATTTACAATATTATTTGGATAATAAGCAATCAATTTTCATATGGGAGTATATGATGATCGGTAGAAATAAGAGTATGTAGAAATTATTTTATTTCATGACAATTGTGCTATGTGATAAATTCTCACTATCTTGTCAATGAGTAAAGATCTACGGGATCTAATACACGAGTTTGAAAGGGTTAAAGTCTCATACTACTCAGTGCATATCTATGAAACCTATACACGAGTTTGAAAGGGTTAAAGTCCGATACTACTCAGTGCATATCTATGAAACCTATACACGAGTTGAAAGGGTTAGAGTCTCATACTACTCGGTGTATACCGATGAGATCTTATTCACGAGTTTGAAAGGGTTAGAGTCCCATACTACTCGTTGTATATCTAAGAAATCTTATTCATGAGTTTGAAAGGGTTAGAGTCTCATACTACTCGATGTATAAGACAATTAATTATATGAGTAAATGTGGTATTTGTACTTTTGATATTCTATATAGTACAGTTATTTACTTACTGAGTTTTTAAATAAACTCACACTCCCTATGATTATTTTTCAGATACAGAAAACAAAGAAGAAGAGTATCCGTTGGAAGATTAGAAGCCCCTTGGAATTACTCTCTATTTCTGTCTGGTGGGATACCAGTACTTATTAATGTGGATATTAGAAACGCTCTGTACTTTCTATAGGTCTCCTAGGCTTGCGATGAGATAGAAATATCAGACTATGTATGTCTATATTTGCTTATCAGATGAATATAATTCTGTAGTGTGGAATGAATGATTAAGGTTGAATGTAAAACCTTACAGAATATATGTAAATAACGTATGTTTGAGAATTTTATCAAATGAGTAGTATCTTTTCACATGCTCAATTTTTGGGATGTGACAATTTGGTATCAGAGGAAAGGTTTTATAGGTCCCCTATAGAGTACAAAGCAAAGTGATCTTTGTGGGCCCTTCCCTATTGTCATGAGCCACGGCATGACCATAGGATTAGGTTCCATAAAAGACCTTGTAGAGTATAACGTCATTTTATAGATAACTTCTCAGTGGGGCTAGTAAGTGATATTTTGTTTATGTCTAAAAATTGTTTGTTATGTGTATAGATCTGTGACAGTACAATGTCAGAAGGATCTTCTAATAATAATGAGCATATGGGTCCAAGGAGGGCCATAAATCCACCAGTACATGTGCAAGATGATCCTAACCATGGTGATAGTTTACGTGCTCAAAGTACTGAGGGCGCAACTAGTGAGCAAGCAAGGAGAGTCGAACCTGATGCTCACGTTGGCAATGCAACTATTGCACATGTGATTAATTTGATGAATGAACGATTTGACCGATTTGAGGCTAAAATGAGAGGTCGAGCTGCACAAGCTAACCTGCCAGTGGATCCTCCTATTGTTGAAGCTGAAATTGTACTACCAGCTCAGTTAGCTGGAGGAGATAACGTAAAGGAGGTAAGAATGTCTGAATTCCAGAAAATGAGGCCTTCTACTTTTTCAGGAGAAGATCCCAAAGAGGACCCACAATGTTTCCTTGAAGATTGTGAAGCAATCTGTGATGCTATAGGGTGTTCTCCTACTCAAAAGGTAGAATTCACTTCCTTTCAGTTAAAAGGTAGGGCTGGTAAATGGTGGAGGAACTGGAAGAAAGCTAGAATTCAAGGCGCACCGCCAGTTATGTGGACAGAATTTTACAGATTGGTTATGGATGAATTTCTTTCGGTAAGTGAACGATCATCTAGGGCCAGGGATTTTCTGTATCTACGATAGGGAACCATGACTGTTGATGAATATTCAGCTTAGTTTGTTAAATTATCTGAATATGCCCCTGAAATCATTCCTTCTGAAAGGAAGAAAATAGAAAAGTTTGTGGAAGGGCTTCGTGATGCCTTATATGATCAAGTGGGTTCTAATATGAACGATTACTCTTCGTACTCAGAGGCTGTTGATGTGGCCCGAAGAATGGAAAAGAGGTCAAAGAATAAAGAAGATTATCGTCAAAATAAGAAAGCTAGATATAGAAGATCTTTTGATCAAGGGGAAGACTCAGGGACTTTGAAATCCTTTACTGCATCACAAAATGCTCCAGCCACTCCTACTAAGTCAACTTATTCTACAGCCAGTGTGGCTAAGCCTCGTTCAGAGAGCAGGGGTGGTTTTAGCTCTTCTAGTAGAGGAGGTACTCAAGGTAGAAGGGAAAAACCTCAATGTCCTGAATGTGGAAAGTTTCACTTCAGAGAATGCAGGTTAAACACTGTTGGTACAGGTTGTTTTAACTGTGGACAAAAAAGACATTTTATAAGGGAGTGCCCTCAGCTCATGACAAGACCAGGTCAAGGGTCTACTTTGCCACCTCGACCACAATCTATTTCTGCTTCTATTACTCAAACACCAACCCCTTCAATAGGGGGTAGTATGGGAAGAGGTTCTGGAAGAGGCCAAGGTGACCGTGGAAAACAAGCTGCTGGCAGAGGAAATGCAAGAGTATATGCTCTAACCCGACAGGATGCTCAAACATCCAATGCTATAGTTACAGGTATATTATTTGTTAATACTTTTGCTGCACGTATTTTGTTTGACCCGGTTCTACTCACTCATATGTGTCACCCCTATTTGCCAAGAGATTTGCATTTGATTCGATTACTCTTAAAGAACCATTCTTGGTTTCCACACTGATGAGAGAGACTTTGATGGTTAAAACATGTTATCGTTCTTGTAAAATAATCGTTGGAGGCACGAAAACTGAGATAGATCTTATGATTCTCAATATGTTAGATTTTGATGTGATTTTAGGGATGGACTGGCTATCTTCTTGTCGTGCTACTATAAATTGTCGTGACAAAGTTATTTCCTTTAATATGCCGGGGAGGAGTAATTTCGTGTTTCAAGGAGATCGAAGTGATGTACCTTGCAACATGATATCTATGTTAAGTGCCCGGCGTATGTTGCGAAAGGGATGTCAGGGATTTCTAGCTTTTATCAAAGATTTAGAAAAGAAAGAACAGAAGTTAGAAGACATTCATGTGGTTAATGAATTCCCAGATGTGTTCCCAGAAGATTTACCTAGATTACCGCCAGAAAGAGATATTGAGTTCAGTATTGATTTGGTCCCAGACACACGACCAATTTCTATTCCACCTTATTGTATGCCTCCTGTTGAGCTAAAAGAACTCAAAGAACAATTGGAAGATTTGTTAAACAAAGGGTTCATTCGCCCAAGTTTTTCACCTTGGGGTGCTCCTGTTCTTTTTGTGAAAAAGAAAGATGGTTCTATGAGATTATGTATAGATTATCGTCAGCTGAATAAAGTCACAGTGAAGAATAAGTATCCTTTACCAAGGATAGATGATTTGTTTGATCAGCTTCAAGGAGTAAAATACTTCTCAAAGATTGATCTAAGGTCTGGATATCATCAGTTACGAATTAAGAACGATGATATACCTAAGACAGCTTTTCGTACACGGTATGGACATTATGAGTTTCTTGTGATGTCTTTTGGGTTGACAAATGCACCAGCAGCATTTATGGATTTAATGAACAGAGTGTTCAAATCATTCCTTGATAAGTTTGTAATTGTATTTATTGATGATATTTTGGTATATTCAAAGAGTCATGAAGAACATACTGAACATTTGAGAATAGTGCTTCAGACTTTGAGAGAGCATCAGTTGTACGCAAAGCTCTCAAAATGTGAATTCTGGATGAGTCATGTAACATTTTTGGGACATGTTATTTCCCAAGAAGGTATTCATGTAGATCCAAGTAAAATTGAAGCAGTAAAACAATGGCCTAGACCAACAACTGTGTCAGAAGTACGTAGTTTTCTTGGCTTAGCAGGGTATTACCGTTGCTTTGTCAAAGATTTCTCTAAGACGGCTCTCCCATTAAATAAGTTAACCTGAAAGAATGTTAAATACATTTGGGATGATTCATGTGAGCAAAGTTTCACCCAATTGAAAGAGTGTTTAACTTCTGCACCAGTCTTAATCCTACCATCAGGACCAGGGGGTTACTCTGTATTCTGTGATGCCTCAAAGATAGGCTTAGGATGTGTGTTGATGCAACATGGTAAAGTCATAGCTTATGGCTCACGTCAGCTTAAAAAGCATGAATTGAATTACCCCACTCATGATTTGGAAATGGCAGCTGTAGTGTTTGCCCTAAAGATATGGAGACATTACTTGTATGGGGAGACTTGTAAAATTTTTACAAATCACAAAAGCCTTAAGTACATTTTTGAGCAGAGAGATCTCAATCTAAGGCAACGAAGGTGGATGGAACTTCTGAAAGATTATGATTATACCATCCTTTACCATCCAGGTAAAGCAAATGTAGTGGCTGATGCTCTAAGTCGAAAGTCTATGGGAAGTTTAGCTCACATTGCCACTATAAGGAGATCTCTAATACATGAACTACAAGAATTGGAAGCTGATGGAGTATTCTTCGAGATCACTGAGTCAGGTACATTTCTGGCTCATTTAACAGTTAGATCATCTCTTGTTGAAAAAGTAAAAGTAACTTTAGAAAATGACATTGATATGGTCAAAATCAGAGATAAGGCAAGGCAAGGTCTAGCACCAAATTTCTTGGTAGATGAAGAAGGAGTCTTATGGTTTAATGGGAGACTCTGTGTCCCCAACATTGAATCTTTGAAACATGAAATCTTAATGGAAGCTCATGGTTCGCCCTACGTTGTACATCCTGGTGCTGTGAAAATGTATCAGGACTTAAAACAAGTTTACTGGTGGGAGGGCATGAAGCGAGATGTGACTGACTTTGTAGCTTGATGTTTGACTTGTCAGCAAGTTAAAGCTGAACATCGACGACCACCTGGTTTGATGCAAAAACTAGATATTTTCGAGTGGAAGTGGGAAAGGATCACTATAGATTTTGTAGTACGTTTACCTCGGTCAACAAAAGGAAATGACTCAATATGGGTCATAGTGGATCGACTTACTAAGTCAGCACATTTTCTTCCTGTTCATACCACTTTCAGTGTAGCAAAACTTGCTCGAATTTATGTTAAAGAAATAGTAAAACTTCATGGTGTACCAATATCCATTATATCAGACCGAGGACCTCAGTTTACTTCTCGGTTCTGGAAAGTTTTTCAAGAGGCTTTGGGTACCAAAGTGAATCTTAGCACAGCATTCCATCCTCAGACTGATGGACAGTCCGAAAGGACAATTCAGACTTTAGAGGATATGCTAAGAGCTTGTGTGATGGATTTCAGTGGAAGTTGGGAAGATCATTTATCTCTTATTGAATTTGCTTATAATAACAGTTACCAAGCCAGTATTCAGATGGCACATTTTGAGGCTTTATATGGGAGACGGTGTCGATCTCCTATAGGTTGGTTTGAACTTGGTGAAACCAAAATATTTGGACCTGAGATGATACAGGAAGATATAAATAAAGTTAAACTGATCAGAGAGAAGTTGTTAACTGCTCAGAGTAGACAGAAGTCTTATGCGGACAACCGACGACGTGACCTTGAATTTGCAATAGGTGATATGGTTTTCTTACGAATCTCACCTATGAAGGGAGTAATGAGATTCGGGAAGAAAGGAAAGCTTAGTCCGAGGTATGTTGGCCCATATGAGGTTGTAGACAGAGTGGGTAATGTGGCATATCGCCTAGACCTACCTTCCGACCTAGAAGGAGTTCATCCAATATTTCATGTGTCTATGCTACGGAAGTATCTTCCTGATCCTTCTCATGTCATTCAACCCCAAGAAGTTCATTTTGATGAAACTCTCACCTACGAAGAAGTACCAGTAACTATCCTTGATAGAAAAGTCAAGAAATTGCGTACTAAAGAAATTCCTACTGTCAAGGTTCTTTGGAGAAATCATTCTCGCGAGGAAGCTACGTGGGAGGCAGAAGATGAAATGTGGAAAAACTATCCACATTTATTTGAAACTTGAGGTAAGATTTTAATTCGGAGGACCGAATTCTTTTAAGGGGGGTAGAATGTAATGCCCGTTAATTTTGGAATATAATTCGCCTAAGAGTATTTTAGAATTTTACAACGTTACTTTAGTTATTTATTTTGGTCATTTTTAATTTTCATATTTAATTGTTCTCTTTGAATATTATTTATAAAAATTGAGTTAAATGACTGGACTGAATATTTGCACCATGTGGGATATATTCTAAGAATGGTGAAATTCATGGAAAAGTGGTTTAAGAATGGTCAATTAGTCCATTTATTGTAAATTGACTGGATGGGTTTGGATGTTGGGTTATGGATACCCATGGGTTATTCAATAACCCATTAGAAATATTTAATATAAAACTTCAATAGTAACTTCTCATAATTCGCGTCTGAAGCAAAAGGGTTGGAAGGAACAGTAACTTCAGTTTCTCTCGTTTCTTCATCTTCTTCTCAAATCTTTTCCTTGATCTTCAGAGTTTTGATTATTTGTTCGGTTCAAAAGCTTTGTAAGGATCAAAGGTAAGCTTTAATCTCATTATTTTCCTTAAATTTCAGTTTATATGGAAGATCAGAGGAGGTTTTGTTCTTGAAGATTTTGATGATAATTCGTGAATCTCAGTTGTTTTAGAAGTTATATTTGAGTTATAATCGGTTAAAAGAGTTGAAATTCTGGTTTTGAAACAAGAAAGGAAATGATGAATTTGTTAGAAATTTCTACAAAAACTTCTACAAAAACCGAGTTACTGTAGCGACCAGAAATTTCGAGAAAATCTGGAAATTTTTCTTCGAGTTACTGTAGTAGTTACTGTAGTGTCGGCAGTCAACGGTACTGTAGCAGTCAACGTTACTATAGTAAGCCGGCACTGTAGCGAACCGTTACTGTAGCAAACCGTTACTGTAGCAATCAGAAAATTTTGCGTATTTTCGTGATTTTGTTTCCTTTCTTATGTTTCCTTGTAATATATTTTACTAGGAAATTTTCCTACACAAATTCTAGTGTGGAACAAGGTAAACTTGGACAAACATCAAGATGAGTGAATAACCTTGCTCAGCTAATTTGATATTATTAGTCAAAGTACAATATAAGTCCCATTTACAATATTATTTGGATAATAAGCAATCAATTTTCATATGGGAGTATATGATGATCGGTAGAAATAAGAGTATGTAGAAATTATTTTATTTCATGACAATTGTGCTATGTGATAAATTCTCACTATCTTGTCAATGAGTAAAGATCTACGGGATCTAATACACGAGTTTGAAAGGGTTAAAGTCCCATACTACTCAGTGCATATCTATGAAACCTATACACGAGTTGAAAGGGTTAAAGTCCCATACTACTCGGTGTATATCTAAGAAAGCTTATACACGAGTTTGAAAGGGTTAAAGTCCCATACTACTCAGTACATATCTATAAAACCTATACACGAGTTGAAAGGGTTAGAGTCCCATACTACTCGGTGTATACCGATGAGATCTTATTCACGAGTTTGAAAGGGTTAGAGTCCCATACTACTCATTGTATATCTAAGAAATCTTATTCATGAGTTTGAACGGCTTAGAGTCCCATACTACTCGATGTATAAGACAATTAATTATATGAGTAAATGTGGTATTTGTACTTTTGATATTCTATATAGTACAGTTATTTACTTACTGAGTTTTTAAATAAACTCACACTCCCTATGATTATTTTTCAGATACAAAAACAAAGAAGAAGAGTATCCGTTGGAAGATTAGAAGCCCCTTGGGATTACTCTCTATTTCTGTCTGGTGGGATACCAGTACTTATTAATGTGGATATTAGAAACGCTCTGTACTTTCTATAGGTCTCCTAGGCTTGCGATGAGATAGAAATATTAGACTATGTATGTCTATATTTGCTTATCAGATGAATATAATTCTGTAGTGTGGAATGAATGATTAAGGTTGAATGTAAAACCTTACAGAATATATGTAAATAACGTATGTTTGAGAATTTTATCAAATGAGTAGTATCTTTTCACATGCTCAATTTTTGGGATGTGACAAAGGTGGTCGACCAGCATGATGCTGAACTGCAAAAGAACTTTAGACATAAACTATTTTAAGTTGAATTGTCAATCATCAAAATTAGATAGTGCTTTAAATGCAATTAGTTCAACATAGGCAACAATAATCATTTACAAAAAAAAAAGACCTTTTCAAGGACTAGACATCTAACACATACTATTAACAATATCTCATAGGATAATGAGCCATTCATCCACATTATATATTTCATCACATCACGTTTAGCTAAGACTCGGTATAGCCATACACCATTCCCATAATTACTCCAATACCTTTCTAGATTAGCTACCTACCTCAATGATAAACCATAGCTATTGTTCCCTTAAGATAAGTTGAAGAAAGGGTGCTCCAAGATGATCTAGGGTCAATTCCTAGAGAATTTTAAAAATGAAAGTTTCCCCACATCTTAACTTTGGTCCCCATTTTCATTAGATAGGAATCACTAAATGCAATGCACGAAATCCATGTTTTTAGGTCATGATTATGTTCACAAAAGTATAAAGTCCTTAATTTAGAGGTAATCTCCCTTAATACTATCCAAGTCCCTTAAAAAAGACTATGTTATTCAGTTAGGACTGAATTTTAGACTCGCATATTCCAAAATTTTTTGGAAAAAATTCACAACTCCAAAATTTATGAATTTTGGTAGATAACATCCGTAACATGTCTAGAATATTAGGTAAAAATTTTAGAAAAACTACTATTTTGTAATAGTTGCCCAGACTGCCTCTATAGCATGAAGGCCTCGGTTTTACCAGCTATTGACCTACTAAATCAATTCTAAAGCTCACGAAATTTTGTAGACATGTAGCTTAGTGTTATAAAATCCTCCCATAAAAATTTCAAAGCTAAAATTAACCATTTAGTCCATCTAATATAGCATTAAGTAAAACTTGGTCAGATTAGTACAATTTCTGAGATAGGTTCTATCTCTCTAATGGTTTTCCAAACATTATGAAAATGTCCAGATCATATCTACATATGTCAAGGAACATCTCATAACAATTTCAAGATTATAAGAGCTCATTTCATATTGAAATCAACTCAAAACCTCATCCATAGTAATTGCTAGCACACATACTTCCAAACATTTCTAACCTTCAGTTACTCTTTTAATCATAAAACTTAAATGGTAAAGAATTTTTGAATGAAACTTGTTCTATCAGAACTAGACTCAATTATCTTTCCAAAGGTATAAAGTTTGCAAAAATTAAAGCTCAAACAAGAGAGATATAACAATTTTAATCATGCTCAAACTTATAGCTTGGGGCTAGTGCCCCGAGGCACCAAGGCTTGACTTCTCTATTACATGGGCACCCCAGGTGCCAGAATTGGCATCTCAAGCAGCCCAAACTAGGCAAAACAACCAAACAATAATTTGGCACCCAAAATCCACCACTTTGCCTCTGAAGTCCTCCCAAGGTTTACCCAAACCATCTTAGGTTATTAACACTTGATTCTATCACTCAAGAACTTCCTAGAGGATTAATTTCAAGCAATGATTCAAGATTATGGCAAAGCGTTCAAGATTATTCCAAATTATTTCTTAAAATTCTCAAATTTCAATCTTCCTCTACATATACTCCCAACCATGTTTTTCCTCAAATTCCTAATTTCTGACTTCATTTAAGAGTATGGGGAAGCAAATTGTTTTAGGACCTAAGCTCAATTTCATGTTTTCCCTAATTTAAAACCTAGGTTTTCTTGCAATAATCTAAGAAGAAGAGAGGAAAGAGCTTATTTTTACCTTGAAGAAGAGGATTTTGGTGAACGGAAAAGGTGGCTAGTGGTGATCACTGGAAAAGAGAGTGAAGGCACCCATAGAGCTTCATGGCCGCAGAGGAAGAAATTTAGATAAGGAGAAAAGAGATAGGGAGGAACGAGAGAGAGAGTCTGTGAAAAGGTATGGAGATGAAGGAGTGTGTGTGAAATGGCTGATGTGTAGTGTATATATTTTAGAGAGTGGGGCTCACTTTTTCTTTCATTTTGGTCTTCCTTAGGAAACAAGTTCCACATGGATTGGAAAAGAATTCTGGGTATTCTTTTTAAGTCAATTAGTAGCCCACATCTCAATAAAACACAACACTTAAACACCAATATTCATCTCACATCAAATTTTATCAAGAGTTCAAAATTTAAATTTTGTTCACTTTGGTCCCTCTCAAAGTCCCATATACTACCATGCTCCCATTTTTTTTACCATCCTCAAAACACGACTTTGCAACTTACCTTCTCCAAATCCTTCTCTCCTCAAGGACCTTTACTTAATCCCATCTCATGGGATTGCTTAACACTTTCCTTTCTTTTCAACCTAGTCCCTTAAGCTCTTCTTATCCTACACAAGCATCCACATAAGCACACATACGCGAAACTTAGCCTTAATCCAATTATCTAACACCTCGAGTGTTACACACTTCTTCTGGTACTACACCTGGTGAATCAGGTGTGATTCCATAGTAGTTTTTAAGCAGCGCAACATGGAATACTGAGTGTATTTTACTATCAGTGGGAAGGGTTAATCGATATGCAATAGGTCCCACTTTCTCTGAAACTTGAAACAGGTCGTAATATCTCTGAGAGAGTTTGAAATTTAGCCGTTTTGCTACTGAACCTTGCCTGTAGTGGTGAAGCTTTAACCACACCCAATCACCTACTTGAAATTCCTTCTCTTTCCTCTTAAGATTTGCCTATGCTTTCATTCTGCATTGAGCTTGCTGCAAATCAATTCTTAACTGTTGTTGTACCTCGTTTTTTTTCAATAGCAATTCCTCTATTGTTTCTACATTGGAGCTTCCAGATTCATACCCTGGCAACAAAGGTGGTTTGACTCCATATATAGCTTCGCATAGAGACATTTTAATTGCATTATGGTATGATGAATTATACCAAAATGCTGCCCATGCTAGAAATTTGTACCATTGCTTAGGTTGTGAGTGAACATAGCATCTTAAATATTGTTCTAAGCATTGGTTGACTACCTCAGATTGTCTATCACTCTCCGAATGATATGCAGTTGAATGATACAGCTTGGTGCCACTGTAATGCATTAACTGTAAGAATTCTCCACTACCCGTGCTTACTCTAAAACCAGTAATAGGTGTCTTCTTGATATTCAATTTGTTTGCTACACTGGGCTTGATGAAATTATTTTTACTACCACTATCCACCAATTTCTTGATATGTTTCTTCCCACATCAACCTACATTTCTCAGTGTGCTTGGATGATACTGGCCTAAAAGAGCGTTAAAGCTAATTTCAGGAGTGATCTCAAGACTCTGTAGCTAATTTTCATCCTCCCCTGTGGGTACGTTTTCCTCATTCATCTCTTTTCCATGTAACAATTCCTTAATTTCCTCTTGCCCGACCAACAAATAGCATGAAGTCTTACACCTATGATTCAGTTAGTACTTTTCATCACAATAGTAGCAAAGCCCCTTTTCCCTTCTTGCCTTAAGTTCTGCAATAGTAAATTTCCTCACGGGTGTAGTGTTACTTCTAATACTAGTTGTATTGTTACTATTGGAATTCTGACCCAACTTGATTAACCATTGCCGAGTTTTTGAAGCTAGTAGCATTCGAGGATAATCCCCTATTGTTGGGTAACAAATACACAGGGTTGCTACTCATCGGCTTTTGGAAACTCATAGACATTGCATTCCGCACTAAGCACTAAGTGATTCTTCATGGTATTTTGATAAGAAACGAATTTTTGTTCATGTAACTTCGCAAGTGACACCGCCTTGTAATAAGTAGTGGGTTGTGCTAATAATAGCTCGCATTTTAATTGTTCTTGAAGCCCCGCCACGAAGAAACTCACTAACCACTATTCGTCAAGACCAGTCACCCTTGTAGAAGTCTCTTCAAATTTCGCTTGGTATTCTGCCACTGTATTACTTTGTTTGGTTCATCAAAAAGGGAAACACCAAATCTGAGTAACAACGCAATAAGGAATTCATTCCATGTTTGCACTGTGTATTAGATCATGAAGATACTTCCACTGCCTTGTCTCTGATTACTTGACAAAACATTTCTTCCATATTAAACAATGTCTCCTCTACCTTGCCAAACTGGGTGTCCACCATCGTCAACTTTTCATCCATCATTCCTTGAGCCTTCTGAAGATCAGTATTCGTCACCTCTAATCTTGCAAATCGAGTTCCTTCAGCCATTATGACTCTCTCAACGAGAGCACCAAATGATGTGTTTTCAAGCTACTGAAATTCAACAAACAATTAAGAGAAAGAAATAGTAAAATGGAAGACAGAAGAAGATGAATAATATGGATGAATTTGTATCAAATCCCCAGGAATTTGGAAGTATACAAGATAGTAATCCCTTTTTAAGCGAAGAACAAGCTCCAAATTAGTCTTATGAAAAGCATAAAAGAAAATGTAAAATTGATTCCTTCCTCCTTATTTACGTTGCCTCTGCAAGCGATGAGAGAGAATGATGTCGATCCTAGCCGAAAAAGCAAATTCCTGGTCCCCCCCACGTGTCAACTGCTCACTCCATTACGTATTCATCAGTCCAGTACAGTTTCTTCTTGACTCGTTTGCCACGTTATACCTCATTAGCTTGGGTTGACAAGTCACTCATTTTATCCACGTCACCTAATTCCTCCATATCATGCACCTCCCGTGCTACTTCTACTGTCACAGCTCCTTTTGCTTTGCCATTGATATATTCATTTATATCAAATACCTATTTATTGGTTAAATAATATTTTTGGACATCAATTGGTTAAATAACATTTTTTTTGGGTTGAAATGGTTTAAATAATTAAACTCACAAGAAATGCTTGTCCAGTGGCCCATTAACAGAACTTTGGCCCAAATCACTAACAAAGGGAAGATACCCACGTCATACATAATATGAATCCAAAAATATCATCTAGAATAATGACAAAAAAAAAGAGTTTAAAATAAATGAAAATTTGAAAAAAAATATAAAATGCCACCTAATCATATAAAACATCGATGCATTAATAAATATTTGGTTACATTCTCACCAAACAGAAGTGATGACAATAAACAACCATGTTTGCGTATTATAGCCAGAGTAAATTATCAAAAATTTTTAAAAAGTTATACTTATTTTTATTTAATCTTTAATTAAATATTTTAATTTACTATTTGAAAAACTATATTTGTAAAGTTAATCATTTTCATTATTAATCTTAAGTTGTATTGTTTCAAATATCAAATTTTTTTGTTACTTAAAATCATTTAACAAAAAACTTAGGATTGAAATTGGGATTAATTTTTTAAGTATAAATTAAAAAATATTTTTTTAAAAATTAAATCAGTAATTTACTCTATAAACAAAATAGAAAACCAATAAAAAAGGTAATAATAATAATAATAATAATAATAATGAACGACTGAACGCCCACGTAGATATCATAGACACTGTAGGATAATAGAGGCCAGGATAATAGCCGTTGATTAAATAATGACGAATAAAATATGAGAATAATACCTACATTGAGATCTTTCTGCCGCCAACGCTAAAGATTGTAGAGCGAAGCAAAGCAAGAAGAGGAAGGAGCTGCGAGGCCTATAGAGTACAGAGCGAACGATAATGGCGTTACCAATTTCGTCGGCAGTACCACCCACTTCGAAAGCGTCCTTCACGAAACCCCAATGTTTTTCTCAAATCTGCTCTCACCTCAAGCAATCCTCGCTTTCGTCTCCCAGGTCAATCTCCTTTACAATTCCAACCCCTAATTTTAGTTCGAGTAGAGTCCGGGTTATTATCTGCCGTGCCGCGAAGTCGCAGACTGAACCAGTGAAGAAGCGGTCTTCTTCGACGAGCAATAAGAAGAAGAAGAAGAAGGGCAAGGGTGGTGCTGATGACGGTTCTCAGGCTTTCGAATTGAGTGATGTTGAAATTGTGGATGATTTTAGCGTTGTTGAAGATGGGCCCAGTTCCAGTTCTAGTTCCAGTTCCAGTTCTTCTTTGGCATACCATCCTACCCCACTGCCGAGACCGCCGGCTGGTTTTGTTGTAGATGACCAAGGGAAGGTTCTCATGGCTTCCAATAAGCGACTTGCAACCCTAGTGAGTTTTGTTTCCTAATATAATCTCCATGATTTTATACTGAATTATAGTTTTTTTTTTCAAAATTGTAGCTTACCGGTGTCTCTGTCTGAGTAGAAGTAATTTTTCTTAAACTGATGAGACTGAGAAGAACTAAGTTTGAGCAAATGAAATTTATTTGGCTGTATTGTCGCCCAGAATTTCCCATCACAGTAAATTCTGGTCATTGATATTTAATGGTCTCGTCCTACCAAAAATAAGACTTATAATTTTGTGGATACATTCAATTCCAGAAATGAGACCTGAAAGAGCATTAAAATATTTGTCATCTCATTACTAGTTGGCACTTGGCACAATGCCAACAGGTGAAAATTTTGTTTGTTTATTTATTTATTTATTTTTGGCTTTTTTTTGGGGGGGGGGGTGGTCAGTGCTTTCCTTAAATATAAATTTTGAATAAATTATTAACAGGTTGATCCAGCAAACAACTTTCCCTTAGAGTGTGTGATAAGAAGAGTGTTCAGAAGTTCTCAAGGAGATGAATGTATGTTGCTCTGTCCAGTTGACACGTAAGTAGAAAATATCCATTGATATCCTTGGCCTTGCATGACTATCTAAGATTTCATTATATAATTTCTTGACAATGGGATATGGAACTTTACTGCAGGCCTGTTCAAATATTAAAAAGCACAAATGTTGAGGGATGGTCAGCTGTAAGTTTCTGTTCCACAGTCAAAGTCTGAATTAGTTTGTGTATTCATGTGTAGTTCCTATTTTTTGGTGTTGTTACCGTGATCTTTTGATTGAGGATTAATTTTTGTTCATTTTCTCAAAAATGCTTTTAACTATGGTTTCTTTGTTTCGGCAGTGAGATTTATTATAAGGAATTTTCTTTTGAGCCCCTAACTGACCTTGAAGTGTCCCATCCTCATTATTTTATTTCATGGCTTATCATGAAAGAAAAAGATAATGGAGAACCTTTTGTTAACAATTTGATTGTGCTTCTGTGTTTTAGGTCAGTGATGAGGAAGTTGAATCTATTCTTCCTACTGCTGCTTATGCACTAGCCAAGATAAACATGTATCTGGTTTATAGTGGGTATGTTTGTACTTTATTATTGTCTAGAAAGTCATTATATTATTTGTTCTGTTTGATCATTTAAAGTTTTTGTGTGTCATCAGATTTTGTTATACAGCACGTGGTGGTTTTTGCTACTCTGAAGAGGACATATTTGACTTTCACACAGGCAATGCCCTTTTCACTAGATTACTAATCAAGTAATGCCTAATACTAGTGATATCATAAGATAGAAGAAACAAAAGTTATATTCAGTTTATGGAGCATTTTCTTTTTCTATTTGTGGCTATTGATGTAAAACACTATAATTAATGAAGACCTAGTTAGACCAAGCACTTTGGACATGATTTTTCAAAGCTTGTAAATTATATGGATGCGGCCTGGTCCTGCTGGAATTGGAACAGTTACTGTATATTCTTTTCCCATCAATTTTAAAGCCACCACTCTTTTTGGTGAAGAATTTAAATGAAAAAGATAAAATGTAAATGTGTATATGTATGGAAATATTAGCTCATACTTAAAACATAACTTATGACACACACGCATATATATACTGATTTATGCCTAAATAATGACACGTGAAGGTTCCAATGATGGTTTCAAATTACAAGGGTGCAAAGTGTTGACAGAACCAACCATAGGGGAATTGAGTGACCCACTTCTACCACGGGGTAAACTATTTTGGGCCAAATCACAGTAGGATAAATTGTAAAATGCCCAAAAATTAAATTAAATATTCTAGCTTACATGCAGGAAATATAATGAAGCTTCTGAGGACTCATTTATTAACGATCTGTTTATTCCTTAATCTTTTGTGACTTTTGAGTGGCTGCTGTTCCTCATGATATACCTTCTTGATTTATACACTATCTATACCAAAGTAAATAAATATTATTTGATTCTTGATCTGTCCATTCTTCTCACAAAGCTGTATATATTATTTTTTGGAACTCAAAAGTACCGCAAAACTGGAATTGTTCACACAAGACATTGGAGATAATTAGTTTTCCTATAGTCTTCTATCTTCAGATGATTAGCACATCTGTCATTTTTTAAAATTCTTCATGTGTAAGATTGGCCATCAAATGCCACTTGTTTGAAAAGATTTGTTTGTTCTTTTTATTTAAGTTTTTCATCTTAAAGAATTTCAACATGTTAATAGTATTTATGTGCTTCTGATTTTGGTGTGGAGACCATGAATTCTGTAATTATTGCCTCCCATTCTTCTTTTTCCCCACCATCATGTGTGTCCTATTTAACAGATTAAATCGAAGTTATACTGTAGTCAGCTATTATCAAGTTATTGTCTAATTTTAACTCTTCCTGAAGTATTGGGGATGATGATCAACTCAACATAATTAGAGAGTTGCTGTTATAGGGGCAGTCTGTTGCAGAACTATATTAATGTGCTGCCTTAATTTAATGGAGGATGTTTATCATTTTGCAGATGATGGCAAGGAAGTTGATGGCTTACCAACTGAAGGTGTAGAAATTACATGCTTCAATCAGGTAACTTGACTTGATCACCTTCAATTACGCAATGTGATTGTATTTTTGTTGTTTTTCGAAGTTTTTCATTAATGGGGGGCCCCACAAAAGAAAAAAATCAGTATTCAGATATGTTGCTAACACCATTCGGAGGCTGGAAGGATTAATGCAATCAAACTTATGTTGGTGAATATAGAAATGGAGCAGTTTAAACAAGTTTCATTGATTCTGCCTATTGTGTGTATCAAGAAGAATCACGCTTTATTTAAGATGCATTTAAAGGGCAAACCTGGTGCTACAAAGCTCCCGCTATGCGCGGGGTCCAGGGAGGGGCCGGATCCACTTTGTGGATCTAATGTAGGCAGCCTTACCTTGCAATTTTTGCAAGAGGCTGATTCCACGGCTCGAACCTGTGACCTCTAAGTCACATGGCAGCAACCTTACCGTTGTGCTATTTTTTTCTGTTGTCTAATACTTAATAGTTTGATAAAGCTAATTTCTAGCCTTATCTACTGCTTAGTAATAGTGGAGCTAAGTAATGAGGAATTAAGCTTTATTGCGTTTTAACTTAGTCCTTTTGGTTGTAGGACGGTGCACATTACATGATTTATACACCATCTGATCCACTCCTCTTTGTTGCTGTGAAGGTGAGCTTCTGTTCTTGCAAGCCTTTGGACAACTTTCGCCAGCTATTTGTGATGTTGATCTCTTTATAAAATACATTTTATAGTTAACTGGAGAGTATTTCCAGAAAACTATTATCTATGTTCTATTAAAAGCCTCGTGATTCTAGAACTTATTTAACTGGCAAGAAAAGAGAAGCCTTTTTTAAAGCATAACATAGGGATTTCTTTCTTTCTTTGTGCAGGATAAGAATGGGATGTTGCAAATTGCCGATGACGTAAGTGGACATATTCATTGAACTATGGAATTTGATCATTCTTTCTTTTCCCACATTCATTTTGATATTCTATATTTTGCATTGGTCTTTTTTCCTTTTTTGCTCTGTTATTTTCCAAGGTTAGATCAGAATGCCACCTCAAGGGATTGTTTTAAGATCTTGTCTGTGTTTACATTATTCTGCTTGTGGTGTCAACACTAGAAATCAATTTCAGTCTTATCCCATGTCAAATTTTTTTGCTTCATCAGGCTTATACGTAGAGTTCTAGTATGTTGTTTCATATGTTCATTGATGTCATGACAAGGCTTAGTATCAGCATGAGACATGTTTTGTTTTCATAAAAGGGCTAATGTCAATCTTGGAGAACAGGAACTACTTGATGACCCATGTATCATCAGCGCTATAGATGAGGAAACTGAATTTAATGCCTTGGTGGTATGTGATTTCCTTCTTCAACTCCAACAGCTTCTTTGTTCCTTTGGTTAAGTTTGAGTTTAGCCCTTGTGATTTCTGGTTTGTGTGACATGCTCGCAGGAGGAAGAAGCTGCACTTCTTGATTCGCTAATGGGTAAAAGTTAATCAAATAGGCTTCTACAGTTGAGCAATCGCGACGGATGCTTATCAAGTAGTCTTCTTCTGTAAAGTCACGTCCTGGCGTGACAGCAAAATTTCTGGGGACAGAATGGCCCCTTTTGTGTATATCATAAATTTTGTTTTGTTTGTTTGAGGACTTCATTCATTTAGGTTCATATGTCTAGGTCGTCCCCACTTTAAAATGTTATTTATAATGAACTCAATCAAATATTCAAGGGACTCCAAATTATTAGAGGTAGTCGTATTTAAATTTAATTTTTTTCTCATCCTACCCTAAAAAGGTCTACATGAAATGAAATGCAGCCATATTTTAATTGAGTTGGGCATCCCTCACTAATAGCTTAGGGAATTGATGATTGACTCTAACATTGAAGTCGTCAATTCTCGATGTCAATTGTTCGATTGCTGATTGGACAGTTGGTAATAAAAATTTTTTTAAGTGATTTATTGTCAATTATTAGATCATTGATCGGATGATGGGTATCGAAAACCGTTGACTCTAGTGTTGGGAGTCAATTGGTTCTTGATATCTTATTTCTTGTTCATTGGTACTAGATTGCTAGAGTGTGTTTGGTATAAAAGAATGGCAAAGAAAAAATGAGAAAGAGAAAGGGAAGTTGTTCAATGCCTTTGTTTTGTAAGAGGGAAGGCATTAGGGTCCCATTCCTTGCCATTCTCCATTTTACTCTCCCTCGTGCATTCTCTAGAATTTGGCATCGAAAGACCATTTTGCCCTGATCCCAAACACATTTCCTCTCCTTTTCATTCTGCCTGGTGTGTCGACCCCCACCAATGAACAATCCCAGGTGGGCTCCGTTCTCACCCTACGATTCTGGACTGCTTGAAACCCTGTTGCATAACTCCGCTATCGCATTACTAGCAAACTATGTTGCATAACGTCGTCGCATCACTTTTGACTTCCTATTGCTTCAGCTTCCTCATCAGTCCCAAAGTTTGATAGCCTCATGTAGTGGCACTTGGCAGTTGTTCCACAATGGCGGATGAAGGGCTACCTTGGACATTGTTTTTTGGTTATGGGTTCTTTTTTTTTCTTTAAAATAAACTACTTTTTAATTTAAAATGTATGAATATTTTGGTCATGTGTTATTGAAGCCTTTTTGAGTTTTTTAAATCAAATCAAACAAGATCATATTATCTTTTTTTTTTGTTATAAAAAACCTGTTTATGAGCCTTCTCATTCCCATTCAATTAAATCACATTCTCATTTCCTTAGAAATAATTCTTGCAAACCAGACCAACTCCTTGTCTCTCGTACCACGCGTGTTGAGTGTCGAGTGGTATATTTGATCTAGTTATCTACTTTAAGATAAGCAAACTAGCCAAGGAAGGGGTTTAGTAGACTAGTATTTGAGAGGTCCACCTAAGGGTGAAGATTGTATTCCCATTATTACTATAGTGGAAGATTTAAGCGGCCTACGGGTTCCGTGATTTTTACCTAATTTGAATTTTTCACGTTAAAATTTTTTGGTGTTATTTTTGTCTATTGTATTTTGAGAATTATCCTGGGTCTGTGGAATTATTTTGATTCTGCGCACACCGCCGTTTTTTCCAACAAGTGGTATCAGAGCTTCTGGTTGGAGTACCATTGAAGAATACCGTACGAGTATTATTTACAAATACTGTACGAAGACGTATGAGTACTATTCACATATACAGGTACTGTTCACTGCCAGAAAAGTTTTGGGATCAGTTAAAACTTTGACTACTGATCTCAATGGAGACAAGAAACATCAAAATGATCAGCCTAAATGGCACAAATTATCACATGTGGAGAAGCAAGATGAAAGATCTCCTATTTGTGATGAAAATGCATCTACCAGTGTTTACATCAGATAAACCTAAAGGCAAGACGGATGAGGAATGGGGGTTTGAGCATGAGCAGGTGTGCAGTTTCATCCTACATATGTCGAAGACAACGTGTATAACCACATCTGCAATGAGACTCATGCCCGAACGCTATGGAATAAGCTTGAATAGCTTTATGCGTCAAAAACTGGTAACAATAAATTATTTTATTTGACCAAATTGACGCAGTTGAAATACAGGGAAGGGACTTCTGTAGCAGATCATCTAAATGAGATGCAAGGGGTCGTAGATCAACTGTCCAGAATGGACATAAATCTGGACGATGAAATATTTGCTCTGCTAGTATTGGGCTCTCTACCAGAGTCATGGGAGACTCTGAAGATCTCCATCACCAACACTGCAGCTGATGGTGTAGTTAATATGGAGTCTGTTAAAAGCAGTATCTTAAATGAAGAAATGAGAAGAAGATCTCAAAGCTCATCTTCTTCATCACAACCAGATGTTCTGGTTTCAGACTTCAGGGGGAGGAACCAGTCTAGGGATCAAAAACCTAGAGGAAAGAGTAGAGGCAAATCCAACAGATATGCCAATGTTGAATGCCATTACTGTAAAAAGAAGGGTCACATCAAGATACACTGCCGCAAGTTCAAGAAGGATCAAGAAAAGAACAAAGGCAGAGGACAGAAGAAAAACAATAGTAGTGATGATGAGCAAGCAGATGTTGCTGAGGAGTTCAATATTGTCTATGATGATGATGTAGTCAACCTTACAACCCATGAGACAAGCTGGGTGATTGACAGTGGTGCCACCATTCATGCTACATCTCGGAAGGAATTTTTCTCATCTTACACACCGGGCAATTTTGGTGTTGTAAGAATGAGAAATAATAATCTTTCAATAATTGCAGGTAAGGGAGATGTTTGTTTAAAGACGGAGAATGGTACGCGATTAGTCCTGAAGGATGTGAGGCATATTCCTGATATGCGCCTGAATCTGATCTCAACGAGCAAGTTAGATGATGAAGGTTTCTGCAATACCTTCTTTAATGGCCAATGGAAGCTCACCAAAGGATCGTTGGTGGTGGCCAGAGGGAACAAAGACTCTAAACTGTACATTATGCAAGCAAAGCTCTCCAAGGATGTTGTAAACACAACGGAGAATGATAGTACAGTTGAGCTATGGCACAAACGTCTCGGTCACATGAGCGAGAAGAGCATGATCCATTTAACTAGGAAGAATGCTCTACCTGGTTTGGATCAAGTTCACTTAAAGAAGTGTGATGATTGTCTGGCAGGAAAGCAAAATAGAGCTACGTTCAAAAGCCACCCTCCTTCTAGAATGGCGAATGTACTGGATTTGGTACACTCAGATTTATGTGGACCAATGTTAAAGTCACTTGGTGGTGCTCAGTACTTTGTGACTTTCATTGATGACCATTCAAGGAAGATATGGGCATACACTTTAAAGACAAAGGATCAAGTGATGAATGTCTTTAAAGAGTTTCATGCCTCAGTTGAAAGAGAAACTGGGAAGAAGCTAAAATGCATCCGGACAGACAAGGGTGGAGAATACATTGGGCCTTTTGATGCCTACTGTAAAGAGCATGGTATTCGGCATCAGACAACGCCTCCAAAAACACCGCAGCTGAATGGCCTGACTGAGAGGATGAACAGAACTTTGATGGAGAGAGTCATATGTTTACTTTCTCATGCAAAGTTACCAAAGAAATTTTGGGGTGAGGCTTTACTAGCAGCAGTACATGTGCTGAATCGCTCACCTTGTGTCCCTTTAAAGCTAGATGTTCCAGAAAAAGTATGGTCAGGAAAAGATGTTTCCTACAACCATCTGCGAGTGTTTGGGTGCAAAGCCTTTGTCCATATTCCAAAGGATGAAAGGTCCAAACTTGAGGCTAAGACACGGCAATGTGTGTTCATTGGATATGGTCAAGATCAGTTTGGCTATAGATTTTATGATCCAGTAGAGAAGAAACTAGTCAGGAGTCGTGATGCTGTGTTCATTGAAGATCAGACCATTGAAGATATTTCTAAAGCCAATGGTGATTCAACTGGTTCGGAAGTTATTCCTCCAACACTGGTGCCAAGACAAGTTGGAGATGAAATACAGAATGATCAGCCTGAAATAGGTGATCCAGATGCTCCCGTTGAGATTCCATCAGAAGATTCTGATGATGATAATGGTGTTCATGATCAACCACCAGTTCCAATGGGTTCTCCAGAATTGAGAAGATCTACTAGAGTTCGACAACCCTCTACTAGATACCCTGCAAATCAGTATGTGTTATTAACTGACGGGAGAGAACTAGAAAGCTTCGAAGAAGCAATGGATGATGAACACAAGAAGAAGTGGATTGAGGCCAAAAGGCAAAAGGGTTTTGAAGAATAAATGAGTGTTCAGAATTAAGCATGAAGAGAACAGTTCTCATCCAAGATTCAAAGCCAGATTGGTTGTCAAGGGATTCAGCCAAAGAAAAGGGATTGACTTGATGAGATATTTTCACCAATGGTGAAAATGACATCTATTCGAACAGTGCTAGGGTTAGCATCAAGTCTTGACCTTGAGGTTGAGCAAATGGATGTCAAAACTGCATTCCTTCATGGTGATTTGGAGGAAGAAATATACATGGAGCAGCCAGAGGGTTTCAAGCAAAAAGAAAAAGAGGACTATGTTTGCAAGCTGAAGAAAAGCTTGTACGGTTTAAAGCAAGCACCAAGACAGTGGTATAAGAAGTTTGAGTCTGTCATGGGGGAGCATGGTTACAAGAAGACTACTTCAGATCACTGTGTGTTCGTGCAGAAATTCTCTGATGATGATTTCATTATTTTATTGCTCTATGTGGATGACATGTTGATTGTTGGCCAAAATATTTCTAGAATTGATGACCTGAAGAAGCAGTTGAGCAAGTTTTTTGCTATGAAAGACTTAGGGCCAGCAAAACACATTCTTGGCATGAAGATAACTAGAGACAGAAGCGCCAAGAAATTATGGTTGTCACAAGAGAAGTATATTGAGAAAGTACTTCAAAGGTTCAACATGGACAAAGCTAAAGCGGTTAGTTGTCCTCTTGCTAATCACTTTAAGCTAAGTTCTAAGCAGTGCCCTTCCACAGATGAAGAAAAGGAAGAGATGGACAAGGTTCCATATGCTTTAGCAGTTGGAAGTTTAATGTATGCCATGGTGTGCACACGGCCGGATATTGCTCATGCAGTTGGAGCAGTGAGTAGATTCCTTTCAAAACCTGGAAAGGAACATTGGTGTCACATCCCAAAAATTGAGCATGTGAAAAGATACTACTCATTTGATATAATTCTCAAATATACGTTATATACATATATTCTGTAAGGTTTTACATTCCAAATTTGTCACATCCCAAAAATTGAGCATGTGAAAAGATACTACTCATTTGATATAATTCTCAAATATACGTTATATACATATATTCTGTAAGGTTTTACATTCAACCTTAATCATTCATTCCACACTACAGAATTATATTCATCTGATAAGCAAATATAGACATACATAGTCTGATATTTCTATCTCATCGCAAGCCTAGGAGACCTATAGAAAGTACAGAGCGTTTCTAGTGTCCACATTAATAAATACTGGTATCCCACCAGACAGAAATAGAGTGTAATCCCAAGGGGCTTCTAATCTTCCAACGGATACTCTTCTTCTTTGTTTTCTGTATCTGAAAAATAATCATAGGGAGTGTGAGTTTATTTAAAAACTCAGTAAGTAAATAACTGTACTATATAAAATATCAAAAGTACAAATACCACATTTACTCATATAATTAATTGTCTTATACATCGAGTAGTATGGGACTCTAACCCTTTCAAACTCATGAATAAGATTTCATAGATATACACCGAGTAGTATGGGACTCTAACCCTTTCAAACTCGTGAATAAGATCTCATCGGTATACACCGAGTAGTATGAGACTTTAACCCTTTCAACTCGTGTATAGATTTCATAGATATGCACTGAGTAGTATGGGACTTTAACCCTTTCCAACTCGTGTATAAGATTTCTTAGATATACACCGAGTAGTATGGGACTTTAACCCTTTCACACTCGTGTATTAGATCCCGTAGATCTTTACTCATTAATAAAATAGTGAGAATTCATCACATAGTACAATTGTCATGAAATAAATAATTTCTTCATACTCTTATTTCTACTGATCATCATATACTCCCATATGAAAAATTAATTGCTTATTATCCAAATAATATTGTAAATGGGACTTATATTGTACTTTGACTAGTAATATCAAATTAGCTGAGCAAGGTTATTCACTCACCTTGATGTTTGTCCAAGTTTACCTTGTTCCACACTAGAATTTGTGTAGGAAAATTTCCTAGTAAAATATATTACAAGGAATCATAAGAAAGGAAACAAAATCACGAAAATACGTAAAATTTTCTGACTGCTACAGTAACGGGTTGCTACAGTACGGTTTGCTATAGTAACGGGTTGCTACAGTATCGATTCGATACAGTGCCGGTTCGCTACAGTAACGTTGACTGCTACAGTACCGTTGACTGCCGACACTACAGTACTGCTACAGTAACCGAAGAAAATTTTTCAGATTTTGTTTCGAAATCCCTGGTCGCTACAGTAACTCGGTTTTTGCAGAAGTTTTTGCAGAAATTTCTAACAAATTCATCCTTTCCCTTCTTGTTTCAAAACCATAATTTCAACTCTTTTAACCTATTATAACTCAAATATAACTTCTAAAACAACTGAGATTCATGAATTATCATCAAAATCTTCAAAACAAAACCTCCTCTGATCTTCTACATAAACTGAAATTTAAGGAAAATAATCGGATTAAAGCTTACCTTTGATCCTTACAAAGCTTTTGAACCGAATAAATAATCGAAACTCTGAAGATCAAGGAAAGGATTTGAGAAGAAAATGAAGAACTGAGAGAGAAATCTTTTCTGCTTCCTTCGGCTGAGTGAAAAAAAATGAGGGTTACTATTGAAACTTTATATTAAATATTTCTAATGGGTTATTCAATAACCCATGGGTATCCATAACCCAACATCCAAACCCATCCAGTCAATTTACAATAAATGGATTAATTGACCATTCTGAAACCACTTTTCCATGAATTTCACCATTCTTAGAATATATCCCTCATTGTGCAAATATTTAGTCCAGTCATTTAACTCAATTTTCATAAATAATATTCAAAGAGAACAATTAAATATGAAAATTAAAAATGACCAAAATAAATAACTAAAGTAACGTTGTAGAATTCTAAAATACTCTTAAGCGAATTATATTCTGAAATTAACGGGTATTACAATTGGGCTTCAGTAAAGTGGATATTCAGGTATCTTCGGGGTATTTCCAAAATATGCTTATGTTTTGGAGATACCAAACCTGTGTTAGTTGGATACACATATGCAGATATGGCCGGCGACATAGATTCGAGAAAATCTACTTCGGTCTACCTGATCACTTTTGCAGGGGGAGCTGTGGCATGGCAGTCAAAGTTACAGAAGTGTGTTGCACTGTCCACCACTGAAGCAGAATTCATCGCAGCCACTGAAGCCAGTAAGGAGTTGCTATGGATAAAAAGGTTCTTAAATGAACTTACTTTCCACCAAGAAAAATATGAGTTATTTTGTGACAATCAAAGTGCAATTTACCTTGGAAAGAATGTCTCCTTTCACTCAAGATCAAAGCACATTGATATGAGATATCATTGGATAAGATGTGCATTGGAGAAGAAGCTACTACAGCTTGAAAAGATCCATACAGATGAAAATGGATCTGATATGTTAACTAAGACTCTTCCAAGAAGCAAGTTTGAATATTGTCGATCAGCTGCAAGATTGGTGGAACCCCCCACTTAAGTTGGGAGGGGGAGAATTGAAAGGTGGGTCCCTCCATAAGTGGGGCCCATGTCTTATAATATTTTTAAAAAAAGGGTCAAATTGCAATTTAACTAAAATTACAACCAAATTTTGTAATTTACTCCAAAGTCATAAAATAACAAAATTTGTGGGGCCCACAAGAGAAAATTTTCTTCAAATTAGGCACCGTCTGAAGAAAAAAGAGGGGAGGCTGCGCGTGAAGAAAATTGAAAGCAGCAAGGGGGATGCATCAAATGACTCTATAAATAAGAGTCTCTCTTCATCCCTCATAATCATCCTTCATTTATCCCAGAGAAGCCTCATTTTTTTGAGAGAAAAAGTGAGAAGAAAAATAGAGAGAGTGCCTCAGAAAGTTTCTGAGAAGAAAAATAGTGAGTCCAATTTGTGAGGGTTATTGTTCACAAATTGAAAAAATACTGTTGTAGTATTTTTTTGTGAGTGAGAGGTCCACCTAAGGGTGAAGATTGTATTCCCATTATTACTATAGTGGAAGATTTAAGCGGCCTACGGGTCCCGTGATTTTTACCTAATTTGGGTTTTGCACGCTAAAATTTTTTGGTGTTATTTTTGTCTATTGTATTTTGGGAATTATCCTGGGTCTGTGGAATTATTTTGATTCTGCGCACACCGCCGTTTTTTCCAACAGTATTTTGGTTATATATATATATATATATATATATATATATATATATATATATATATATAATTGAACTTATATTGTTAAGTGCATTTAATTTTTTGAAAAAAAAAGTATTTTAGTCATTTATATTAAGTTTTATTTTAATTTTTTATGTTTTAAATATTTTGTATTGGTCTTTTATGTTGTAAATTTACACTGATTTGATCAATTTTTATCAAAATCAGTACTCACTTTAACATAATATATCTACTTAGATGAAACTATATACAAAACAAGGTTATATAATTCTATTAAAGTGACTAATAGTTTTGATAGAAAAAGAGCATAGTAGTATGAATTCGCAATATAAAAAATTAAAATGAAATTTAAAATAAAAAATGAAGGACCAAAATATCAAATTTTTTTAAAATTTTATTTCTGTTGAAGAATGATTATAATTTTTTTTTTAATCTCCTCCAAATATCTAGTCGGCTCTTGGTTTTTGGTTGAATGTTATTCAGGAAAGAGTCCAATTGCTGTATAGCCAAGCCAGAGACGAGCCCAAATACGTAAGTAACCAAAAGAAAGAAAGAAATTAGCGAACAAGTAGAGCATGCTTCTGCGACTGCGACTACCGCAGCAACCACAAGTTCACGACGCCATTTCTTAACTTCTGTTCTCCAATTCCTTGCTATGGTCTTCAGCCAAAAGACACGCCTATGAGAAACCCCAATCTTCGCCTTCTCCTCCTTCTCCTTCTCACCCTGCATCTGAGCTCTGTCCTCTCCTGGAAGAAGGAGGAGTTCAGAAACTGTAACCAGACCCCATTTTGCAAGCGAGCTCGAGCTCGCAAGCCCGGTTCCTGCACTCTTGTTGCCCATGACGTCTCCATATCCGATGGCGATCTCGTTGCCAAGCTTGTTTCTAGAACCCCAGACAATCAGGAAGATCAGAGTGAAATCCGGCCATTGATTCTCACTCTATCTGTGTATCAAGATGGGATAATGCGGCTCAAGATTGACGAAGACCCATCTCAGGGGATTTCCAAAAAGCGCTTCGAGGTTCCCGATGTGATAGTGTCCGAATTTGTGGACAAGAAGCTCTGGCTGCAGAGGCTTTCAACGGAGACTATCGGCTCTGATTCTGGCCCCTCTTCAATTGTCTACTTATCGGACGGTCATGAAGCGGTCCTTCGTCACGATCCATTTGAGGTTTATGTGCGTGACGGGGCAGGTAATCGAGTAGTTTCTTTGAATTCTCATGGATTATTTGATTTTGAGCAGTTGAGACAGAAAAAGGAAGGGGATGACTGGGAAGAGAGATTCCGATCGCATACAGATGCAAGGCCATATGGCCCTCAATCGATTAGTTTTGATGTCTCTTTCCACGGGGCTGATTTTGTATATGGAATTCCCGAGCATGCAACCAGTCTTGCTTTAAGGCCCACAAGAGGTCCCCAAGTCGAGCATTCAGAACCCTATCGATTGTTCAATTTGGATGTTTTCGAGTATATTCACGATTCTCCATTTGGACTTTATGGGTCGATACCTTTTATGATTTCACATGGAAAGTCGGGGAGGACTTCGGGGTTCTTTTGGTTGAATGCAGCTGAAATGCAGATTGATGTTCTAGGGTCTGGGTGGGATGCAGAGTCTGGAATTTCACTTCCTTCGTCCCAAAGCAGGATAGACACCTTTTGGATGAGTGAGGCTGGTATTGTTGATGCATTCTTTTTTGTGGGTCCTGAGCCCAAGGATGTGATGCGACAGTACGTAAGTGTAACTGGTGCTCCTGCAATGCCACAGCTATTTGCTACAGCATATCACCAATGTAGGTGGAACTATAGAGATGAAGAGGATGTTGAGCATGTTGATTCAAAGTTTGATGAACATAACATTCCATATGATGTTCTGTGGCTTGATATTGAGCATACTGATGGGAAGAGGTATTTTACCTGGGATAGGGTTCTCTTCCCAAATCCTGAAGAGATGCAGAATAAGTTGTCTGGAAAGGGTAGGCACATGGTTACGATTGTGGATCCTCATATTAAGCGAGATGAGTCATTTCATTTGCACAAGGAGGCCACACAAAAAGGATATTATGTAAAGGATGCAAGTGGCAATGACTTTGATGGTTGGTGCTGGCCTGGTTCTTCATCATACCCCGACACACTAAATCCAGAGGTTAGATCATGGTGGGCTGATAAATTTTCTCTGCAAAATTATGTTGGCTCAACTCCTTCACTTTACATATGGAATGACATGAATGAACCTTCGGTCTTCAATGGTCCAGAGGTAAGTAAATGATTTCAAAGATGCATTTTCCTTTCAGTTTCATCATTTCATTCTTTTTAGTATATGTATGTTACATTTGCAGTGTCTCCAAGACAAATTCATTGTTTTATAGTTCATTTTTAATTAGCATAGACAAATTCATCTTTATGCATTTGCCAAACAAGAAAAGATGAAGCAGGTGCGTGTAAGGGTCTAATAACAGTACACATAATAATTATAAATCATAATGCATCATAATCACGGTTTTTGGGTTGGGATTTAGGCAACCAAGGATTGTGTCAGAGTAAATTATCGATTGAAAAAGTCCATGACTTAATAAGTGATAAAGATCAATATTTCTTGTTTATTCCAGGAAATAAATGACGACTAACAATTTATGCGCAAAATCCACTGTTAATAATCAAGATTCTCTTAAGTTAGCATTACCAATGTTATCTTCCAAGCTTAAAAGCTTAACAAAAGATGAAATGCAAATTTTAGAATACAGTACAGGGCAATATCTTCCCACTTATCAGCTCCACCATGATCATTCATACATATCATGAGTGGCTGTAGTATGGCAGTGGTAGCTTGGCTGCTATACTGAATTGCAAGGAAGAATGATGGGAGGACAACAAATCAAATAAAGCATTGCTAACTGAGTGAGGATTTAGCCAAGATAAGAACATCTGAGGGAGTTTCTAAAATCTTGCAAAGCCCTAGCCCTTGCTAAACTGGCCCTTATTGATTGAAAGATCTTTGGCTAAAAATTTCATAGATCCTACTATTTTGACTGATGCCAACAAAATACTTTAGTTCTGTAGTGATTCAACTTCTAGTTAATTCTTGACTATTAACTATGAAATACCATATACTATGCTAGCGTGAGATTCAATATGTTTCTCAAAGTTTCTTATCTCAAACAGCAATAACTTGGCAATTCCTCCATGTAATTCTGTAAGTTCATTGAAGTTATAACGTCTCATAAGAGCTCTTGAATGATGTATAGTTGTATACCCATCTGAGCCTTGAAGTATTGGCATTTATATTCTTGCTTCTACTAAATTTCTGCTTAAAGGTTTTATGGCCCTCTTGAAGCACACGAGGGAAAAGGGTTTTATGCACTTTTCTAACATGTTATGTAAGTGTTATGTCCACCTCTAGATGGGGAGACTGAAGATATAGTTGCTTGATTTGTATCTAGTTGACAATGCCTAGAGATATTTTACACTATGGAGGTGTGGAACATCGGGAGCTGCATAATGTCTACGGGTACTACTTCCACATGGCAACAGCGCAGGGGTTAATGAAGCGTGGTGATGACAAAGACAGGCCATTTGTTTTGTCGAGGGCATTCTTTGCTGGAACTCAAAGGCATGGAGCAGTTTGGACTGGGGATAACACAGCTGATTGGGATCAACTAAGAGTTTCCGTTCCAATGGTTTTGACCCTTGGCCTTACTGGACTGTCGTTTTCAGGTTGGCATTCATCGTCAATGTGCTCTTGCAGTTGCAGATGTTCCTTTTCTTTTTTTGGCCCCTTTGACTAGATGTTCATATTTCATTTACATTCTGCAGGTGCTGATGTTGGTGGCTTTTTTGGGAATCCTGAACCAGAGTTATTGGTTCGCTGGTATCAGCTAGGAGCTTACTATCCTTTCTTCAGGGCCCATGCCCATCATGACACTAAAAGACGAGAACCATGGTTGTTTGGGTAGGATTTGCATTGTTTTAAGACTTTTCCCTCTATACCAAACCAAAATTCCATTTTGCTTTTGTCGCACTCATTTCCTTTTTATACTTGTTCAACGAAGTTACAAACAATTTACTATTTTTTATTTTCCCTCACTAAGATATGATTGCCTTATCTTATAAGTTACTTGTTAGGCAATTGTTGTCATGATTCCCTTCTCCCCCTCTCCAAAAAATTAGTGTAGATTTTGATAAGAGAATTAAGATTACATGATGAAAAGATGATATTATAAGTCAGGCTAGCTCATGGGGTGGAACCTGTCCACTGAGGGATAACACCTATTTTAAATGCAAATGAATTGTATTGGTGTCCACCATTGGAGTGCTTTTGTATATAAAGCGTAAATGCTACTTACTAATAAAACATGATATGATGGCTAAAATTGATCAGTAGCCACACCTGCCACCTTAATAATAGACTCTATTGATGGAATTAGTAAGAGTTAATTTTGATATTAATGTACTACAGTTAAGTATTGCATGCATTGATTATTAAATTTAGCCTGAACCATGTTAGACTCTGTGAAGATTGTAAATTAACAGCCCTTATGTTATTGCAGAGAACGAAATACAGAACTTATTAAGGATGCAATACAGATTCGATATTCTCTGCTCCCATATTTCTACACTTTATTTAGAGAGGCTAACATGACTGGTGCTCCTGTCATACGTCCATTATGGATGGAATTCCCATCTGATGAAGCTACTTTTAACAATGATGAAGCTTTCATGGTTGGAAACGGCCTTTTAGTGCAAGGGATTTATGATGAGGTGCTTTAGTCATTTACCAAATACTTCTTTATCTTTTATATTTTGTTTCTGTCTGTCTTTTTCATTTCATTTATTCTTTTTTTTTTTTGTGGTGCTTAAATGAAGTTTTATAATGACTTGTTGTGCTGCCAGAAAGCTAAACATGTATCAGTATACCTGCCTGGAAAGCAGTCATGGTATGATCTAAGAACTGGAAATGTGTACAAGGGAGGGGTGACCCACAGGTTGAAGGCTACTGAGGAGAGCATCCCTGCTTTCCAGAGAACTGGAACCATTGTAACAAGGAAAGACCGGTTCCGACGGAGTTCCACACAGATGGTGAATGATCCCTATACTCTGGTATGTAATCTTGCTCATCTGCTGTAAACCTTGTGAATATGAGTAGAAGATGTGTGTCTAATTTTGTCTTGGTGAATTTCTTTGCTTTTACCTTTTTCTTGTCTGTTTGTTTCCATAAACTGGATTCAGCTTTTGGTTTTCAATGCAAACTCTGCAGTCATATGTATGTCACCAAAGAGCCTATGCTCGTTAATTCCTTATGTGCTTGGCCTCGGCAGGACAATTTGAACGCTTAGGGATATTTTCAGAAAATATTCGTCGCTGTGTAATATTTGTGCTGCCGCCTGTCCAAGACAGAATTATGTTGTCATATAGGGATGTGTGATGTGTCCTATTGTATGGTTTGTCTATCTTATTTTAGAATTGAGATTATGTGTATAGTAGCCAAAAGAAACTGGGTTCCTTGGTGCGCTGCATGCCATTTCATATAGAAGGGTTTTCTGTCTTTTCTGTAAATTAAGGTATCTCAAAAACAAGGTTTCATTTTAAAACTCCTCTTTCAAATATATGAAAATAAAAAGATAGATTGTCAATGAGAGGCTGAGGGCATAAGCAAGGGTGAAGATTGCTGTAACAGTGCCATGTTTTGAACCAAGCAAAACGAATCTGGTGCTAGACACCATAGTTTTTTTTTTTTTTTTCTTTAAAGGAGAATTTTATTGTCATTTTAGCACAATATTATTCCTTTTCCGACGAATTCAACAAGATTTCACTGTGTCACCTTATTTGTTGCGCTTAACATTTAGTAGCCCGTAAGTGTCATCAATTGAATTTTGGCAGAATGCTATACCTTAACCGGGACTAGCGACGTTAATGGAAAGGAGACTAACTGTTAGCATCATGATAACATTATTATTGTGATTTTTGTCAGGTTATAGCTCTGAATAGTTCTCAAGCAGCGGAAGGCGAACTCTATATTGACGATGGCAGCAGCTTTAATTTCCTGCAAGGGTCCTATATCCATCGTCGTTTTATTTTCGCAAATGGGAAACTTACATCTATAAATCTTGCACCTCCTTCCCGTGGCAATATTCAGTTCTATTCAGATGCTGTCATCGAGAGGATTATCCTGCTAGGACATGCTTCTGGCTCAAAGAATGCACTGATTGAGCCATCCAATGACAGGGTGAATGTTGAGCTTGGTCCGCTTTGGATTCAAAGGTTGCGTGGACCACTTGCTCTGACCATCCGGAAGCCTAATGTCCGCGTTGCAGATGATTGGACTATAAAAATTTTGTAGCATAATGGGATTTCTGCCTTGAGGAGGACATTTAGTCTTCAAAGTTACCAGTAGTTGAGTTGATATGAGGTTCAAGCAGAGCTAAGAAGACAAATGTTGTTTAGCTTGTTCCACTCTATTGTTTTGGAACTTGAGACCCTATTGCCCGTGGCAGTCAATTTTTTATCGTCTAGAACGGTGTCTTTTAGTTCTGTTACTTAAGATAATAACTTCTCTGTTAAAAGGGATTCAAAGGGACAAATATGGTGAGTCTTTTATGACTTCACGCTGATGTATCCGGTGATCTCTTAAATCTATTTTTGAGGCGGGTGCATACTGAATTGAGATGCAACAACATATTAGTTACCTATAGGTATAATAAAAAGGAAAAAAAAAATTTAGGTGTAGTTTTATACATATTTGATAAGTTTTTCAATCAAAATAAAATAAATGTGTAATTTTCTAATCTACGATAAATATATAATTTTTAAAAAATAATTTTTCATCTTTAATAAATTATTATTACATGATTAATTTTTTAAAAAAAAATTTACACATGATCTGTTTTTATTAAAAAATTTGATAATAAAGATATAAAAAAAATTATATTTAATTCTCTCAATAAAAATTGGGCAATTTGCATTATTCCATTATACCTTGCGTGCAAAAATATAACCAATTTTCACAACTGATACGTGGTTGTATTTATATTTAGCTGAACAAATTCTTAGTCAAGCTAATTAGATCAAATTAGTGGCTTGGCTTTGGCAAACCCCGAAAAAAAAAAAGAAGTGGCTTGGCGTGTATTTTTAGGTTAATTTTTTTAAAAATAATTTTTAAATATAAAAATAAGTTTTAGTAATTTTACATTTTATAATTTGATATAAAAAATAGTGAAACTCTTTTATGCATTTTGATTTCTCTTTTATATTATATTTTTTATTTTATTTTCATTTATCTATTAACATGACCTTTATAAAAGCAATGATTATAAAGTCTCATATTAGTATCGAAAAAAGATATTTGTATAAATTGAGAGTTGTGATTAAAAGAATGATTTAAATAAAATTTGTAGTCACTAAATTATGTTGAAAGGTTCAATTTGATGCCTTTATTTCTAAATTTAAACAATGTTACCCTTTTAATCTTTATAATGTTGCAATTAAATCCCACTATATTCTTGCAGCTGATATGCTAAATTGTCTTTGTTATTTTGTGTGTGTGGTTCTAATAAAACTATAATTTAAATAAAGTCTACAGAAAATTTAACTTTTAAAAAGGTCAAGCTTTTTACTATTAGATCTCAATTATGAGTCTTAATATACCATAACCTTTATTATTATTATTATTATTATCCTCCTCCTTTGGACCCATATTTTCGCTCCCGCCCTCCCCTCCCCCCTTCTCTCTCTCTCTCTCTCTCTCTCTCTCTCTCTCTCTCTCTAAAATAATAAAATTCACAAAATATAAGTAATCCTCTGAGCGAAAAAGATGCGGGGTTACGCAACTATCATAAAAGACGCAACCAACGTAATGTTATATTAAATTATACTTTTTATGAAATTAGAAAGACTATGCACTAAGAAGTAATTATTATTAATTTATTTACTCTTGTAAACTTTTTTAAAAAAATATATTTTAGAAGGATTTTGCTTATCATTCAAGTTCGGTTATATTCCTATAAAAATGTTTGACATCAGTAAAACAAGATATAACTCATCAACATTCTTTTAAAGATTCTTTCTTCTCATTTGATTATATGTGGTTGATTTCTAAGTTATCCACCTGATGAAGCACTTGGCCAGAGATTTACCAAGAAAGAGCAGAAAACCACTAATAAATATATAAACCAAAAGGCGAAATTTCTTATTATAAATTTAAATTATAAATAAAGGGAAGAAAGGAGATGCAAAATTGTTCTGTGCTTCTCCATTTGGACTAAACTTCTACATAAATGGTTAATGCACTATTACAAATAACTATTGAGCATAGGTAGTATCAGCTACACACTGCCTCCACTGCAAGTTTCCTAGTTGAACCACCACAGAAGTTGCTCTTGAAATTCTCTTCATTCATTTTTATGACACACTCCGTTTTGTTTAGGCATGCCTGTGACACCAATCAAATATATAAATATCCCTTAAAACAAAAAGAATAAAAGAAGCAACATCACATATTATATATATATATCATCCCTCTCCCAACCCACTAAATAATCAATAGGCAGATAGCAGAATTTCCTTTCATAGCATGAAAGTAAATGATCCTCATTTTGGTCCCGTGGTGCTTCTCACTTTGACTTTCCATAGAGTTGTCGTCTCATTTTAGTTTTTTTAAAGAATGGTCTTCTCAATTTAGTCTCTTACAAATAGGGTATTTCTCAATTTGGCCTCTGACAAATAAATTTGTTACCAATAATGTTCTTATGTTAATTTGCTATTAATATAACTAACTGTCAATCTACATCATCTATAGTAGTGATTAAGCAGTAACCAATACACAACATCAATTTTGTTAATTTCAATAAAAGTATAATGATAAATAAACATTATAGATTACATTTATTTGAGGGACAAATAGGAAAATATCCCATCTATGAGGGACCAAACTGAGAAGATATCCTATTTGTGACTTGCAGGGGACCAAAATGGGGTTTTAGTCTCTCTCTCTCTATATATATATATCATCCCCCTCAAAACCCACAAAATAATCGGTAGGCAGATTGCAGAGTTTCCTTTCATAGCAGAAAGGGATGATTTATAAATTAAAGCTAGAAACTAGAAAGTAAAATGATAACTAGTATACTCTAGAATCTTTTAAAAAATCACTGAGTGATAATACTCGAATAGCCATTTTATTATACTTTCATCTACTAATTTAATAAATACACAAATCGAGTTTTCTTGGATGCTAAGAACATATAGCATTTAAGGTAGGAACTTGACTATTTTATAACATGAAGTTGTTGCTTCAAACGTTTTATGTTATTGAACCTCTTAATCATGTGCCACAAACACTGGTTGATAGGCCAATGTAGTAGATTCAGCCTACCTAAAACTGCCTTGAAGTAGCCAGTTTGAATAACATTCACTTGCTAATATGATAATTGCCTCGTGTTCTGGCACAAATATGAGGATCATGTTTCTCAAATCTAGACCGTCTATTCTGGATCAGACAGTCTAGATCAAAGACAAATTACCAAAACAATTCAGACTTTACAAGGTTTTTTTTTCTTTTAATCTGAATAGTCTAATCTAGAATGAACCACATAAATGAAGAATATGAGCCCCGTGTTTGCACCAAAATGTGAGAGGGTCCAAATTGTAAATGCATACATCAAGTTGTCTTAGATGCTAGAAACATATTGCATATAAGGTAAGAACTTGACTCATTTTCTAATGTGATTGTGACTTCAAACTCAACCCACTGAAGCCATAACAGATAAGGAGGAAGATGACTATGGCCATTCCAGAGGTAAATTAGTTGTTTTCAATAAGGACCTTAGACATTGTTTATAATGCATTGGACACATAGAACAAGCCTAACAGGACTACTTCTGCATTCAATCACAGACAAATAAAATCCACAGCAGGCATTAATTGTGCACATAACTTCTGAAAATGAAAATGTCATTAGAATGTGATTAGAATAACTCGATCTTAATCAGAATACATTTCAAACATACATACCTTTTCAACAATTGAGCTAGAATTGGGGTCATGACAACCTCCCTTACGGTAGGATCCACAAGTTCCTGAAGGAGTTCCAAAGCTAGCAAATCTCACAGCAGATATATGAGTATCTTTGGGACACGTTAAACGAACAAAAGACGTGTTTTTGTTATTCTCATATTTATCTTCACCCTCAAAATCAAGTCCAACGGAGGGGTAGTCCTCTGCAACAATGGCACATACACCAGAAACTCTACGTCTTACAAAACTAATTTTTGTTGGATCTCCACCTTTCTCTTCAAAAATAACAAGAACATTTCCAGATGGCTTGAACCAAGATCTTGGAACATGATACCTGATCCATAGGAAAAATACAATGTCTTATGAAAAGAAGAAACAGATGATAATTGACTCTATATGACCTACACCAACCACAAATTATTAGTCTTCAGGATGATGAATGATTTCTACTCTAAACCACTTGTCAAGTTAGCATAGGTTAAAGGATCACATAAGTATCTAAATCCATGACTATCATACAAAATACTTCCTGGCTTCAAATCCACCATAGGAATAAAAGAAAGCCTCTCAAAAACCTAACCACAACATATAACATCTAATTACTGTTAAATTATGTCCTCTTTTGTTAGTTTTGGATAGTGATTTTTGTTTTTCTGATAACTAAAGAATCTGTCAAACATTTAAATTTCTTTATCAACTAGATCAATTTGAACATAAGACAAAAGTCTTATCATAGTATTTTTCTTAGCCTATTTCTACTAGTTATGCAGTTTGGCATAAAATATTATTTCACCCACTGGTATTTATTAGATCTAAGATTAAAAATTCCTAGAAATTAATAAATAAAGTAGGTTAGTGCATATCTATTTCCTCAACTTTAACTAAACCATATTGTCCATTGTTAGGTTAGTGCATATCTATTTCCTCAACTTTAATTAACCCATATTGCCCATAGTTTTACCATCTTTGTGTAGGTTCTCCACAGCCAGTGTCACATTTATCAGGATTGAATTTTCCTCTATAGTCACATTCTTGAACACACTCTTGCTGTACATTTTTCCTTGGCCAATATCTTCCAATTTCTTCTCCATTTAACCAGGCTAGACCTTTTCCCATATGTAACATATCCAGTCCAACTGGTTCATCTCCAGGCGGAGCATCTACAGTAACCTGCATGACCAAGGACTCTCTTTTAAGATTCTTCATGTCACCACACAACAGTATCTGACTAAATGAATTGTTGATGATTTCCACAAGCAATGCTAGAAAATGTGGATACCTTGTACCACGTCAATGGCTGTCTTTTTGGTGGTTCTGTAGTAGATGTCCAGTTCACACTATTCAAACCATCTCCCTGGTATATCTTCAGATGTTCTCCATACACCCCAATCTGAAAAAGCAGGAAATGGAAGACATCGATGAGACTGATATAAATTTGTCATTGGGGATTATAATAGAAGAAATAGAAAGAAAAGGAGTGACAGTTTTAGTTGCTGATTTGGTAGTTGTAACTAACATAACAGTTATAACTAACTATGGGTTATGAGTCTTTTTAAGGTTGTGATGGCTGACTACAAGAGGGGGGAGGGGAGAATCTGGACAGTTCTCGGGAGAGTCCTAGCCTCTCAAAAGCCTAGGGAAATTATTTTCTTGTTTCATCTGTCTTGTTGTTTTGGGTCTGTGGTGTATTTTGATTTTGATCTTAGGAGGGTTTAGTGTAATCTTGATTCTGTAACAGAGCCACGTTATCGATAAAGTTTCCCATTTTTTGCAATGTTGTGTCCCTAATTTGCAATTTTGTGCTTTGGGTTCCATCAGACATCAACAGCTAGTACAAAATTTCATGGATAGTACTAGTCTCACCCACTGTGTTTTTAAGATTGTTGGAACTGCCAATGTTTATTATTTTTCTAACAAGTATAACAGCCAAAGACTATAAATTGTATGATATGCAGAAAGAATAATAAACCTTGTAAGTCCAGGCATAAGAAGACATGTCTATTGTCCCATTACTGAATCCCTCAATTTTTACACTTGTTAGTCCTGCTCCAATAAAATCATAAAAGGGGCCAGCTGTCTGAATGCAACAAGAAAATAGTAAGAAGACCAAATACACACACCTCAGGACAAGTAATTTGATAAATGTTCTAAATAGAGTAACACACTTACTGGGAGGCCAACAGTCAAGCTCAGTAGAGCAATTTCATTGTTCCCTGCCTTGAGAGAGATGGGTTTCTTAAAAGTGTACGGAAAGTATGTACCATTTCCAGATGCAATACCTATAAAACAAGATGTTAACAAATTGAAAAATAAAGAGGGGAGAAAATGGGACACTTGTTTAATCACAGAGAAAAAGTTTATATCTATGCTCATGTAAAATCACAGAGAAACTAACATATCATCAAAAACAAAAAACAAAAAAAAAATGAGAGTTCTGCAAATAATGTTCAGAAATTACAACAGAAGGAAAGTTGCAGCAATTTTTCATGAGACTCAGACATAATTGAAAGTCATACAATTAAGAGAGAGTCAAAGCACATAACAAGATTGTTCCCAATCCCAATAAAGGGAACCGAAAATGGTTGTAATTTAATGACATGTCAGGAAGTCACTGGCTGGATGATAAGGCAAAAATGTTTATTTACAGTTAAGCAAATCAGATGTATCTTTAACATAGATGCCATTGTACCAGTACGCTACCTATTTAGCATCCTTCATGCTTTTCATTTTAGCACAGTTCTGGTCATTGGATTGAGGACATGTTCTATAACAACAACATGGAAAATGTACTAATGAAAACCTTGCTATTTGTCTTCGCATAGGTCTACAATGATGATGATGATGATGATTGTAATGAACAACTTTAAAGCGGGCCAGAGAATCAACTTATGTCAATCCAAAGACAAATTACCATAGACCTTCCTTTTCTTTTGTAAACTTACAAACATAATATCTCCCCTATTTTAAATTTGAACACAAGATAAAAGGATATTTCTGTTATTTTAAAATTTAAATTAGGGATGCTTTGTTAAAAAGTAATATAAAAGTCCCCATAATTTCATTAAACTTCAAGAGGGGTCCATATAATTTACTCTGAGAATTAAGATTTGATTTGTAATACCTAATCTATGAATGGAGGAAGGACAATACAATTCCAGAAAGAGAAAAGGGAACCTATTGGCATATGCCTAGATGCATAATGATATAAAATTGTCATAGCTATAATAATTGATTAACAAAAACAAAGCCAAAGGGTCACAGTAGAAGAGATGATGACCTTGGTATTCCTGATTCACAAAAGCATAGAGGGCATGACCTTTGGATTCTATCAGAAGAATTGGTTTATTTCCTTTCTTTAAGAATTCTTCATTTTCACCAACAAATAAACTGCCATAAAGGGGAAAAAACAAAGGTTTTAAAATATACTTCAACTGCACATTCTTACATATGCTTCAATCTCTTGAACATTTCTATTCCATTACATGCAAAGGAACAGATAATTATTTATGGAGTCTGGGAACCTACTAGTAAGAGCCCAATAGGCACTAGAAAATGCACAATCTAATAGAATGGAAACCCACAATTGTCCTTTGAAATACATTGATCAAGATTCACAGTACATATAAGAATCCTGAAGCCTATATAGCACACTGGATACCTCAGCTACGATGTTCATCAACTACATTATTGCCTTATTGAGATAGTAAACAATGTTAAGTTATCTCATTTAAAAAAAAAGGAGGACAAAATATTTAATATATAGAAAAACTCCGGTCCACTGACAGAAAGATCATAAATGGTACATCCCAGGCATCAAGATCTGTGGTCTGTAGTCCTCAATTCTGGCAGTAGATGATAGTAAAAGGGAGAACGGGGAAATGACAGCAACATGATACTTTTCTTGTTTTTAACTCTTAGGGACACTAATCCATTGAAGCGACCTCAGTTTGAGTCTTTTAGCTTACTAACTCTATTAGTGCAGTCTTCCATGTGTCTAGCTGTTTTGGGTGCAATGTTTAGCTTGCATTGTTTTTGAACCTTTTATTGTACCTTTCCCTTCGCCAACCCAAATGGAAGGGAACTCTTCAAAATCTCAGATCAATAGAGTTTTGCATAAACAGATGTATTTTACATACTCATGTTCCTCAGCTGGACAATCCTAGAGACATTTAAACATATCTTTGAAACAGAAAATGCTTCCCATTCCCACCAAACAATAACCAATATATATTTGACAACATTATATAATAATAAAACTAACTTAAGCTCTTTTTGGCCCCATAACAATGTTTACTATTTTTTTCTTGATGACAAATGTTGGCCACCTTTTGGTAAAAATAAATTATACATAATTCTTTTTAATTATACATGTTTATAGAAATTTCTGACCAAAGTACAGAGAAGATATGTGATATGCTTCCATCTTGCATGAGAATAACTGTAATACTATTCAAATGCTTTATCCTTTATACCTTACTGTTTACGGAAACTACAGAAGAATGTACTGCACAGTAAATAGTACATTTCAGTTGATTATATGCTCTTAACCATTCTTATATTGAAACAAACCTTGTTGTATGCCACAGGTAGTCAGTGGTATCTTTAGTGGTATTGATGTGGTCAACAAAGCCATGTTTTACTAAATCTGCATTCCCCCATATTCCTGCATTCTCCTTAAACACATCCCATTTTAAAGTTTTTACACCTTCATGTAATTGTTGTAACTTCTCTGGAGCCATTTCAATTATGTTTGTCTGGGAGGCAACCTGTTGAAGATTCATGTCTAAGTCAAGGGACCAGAAGAAAGAATTACACAAAAAGATTGACAAAATTTGTGTCTCATTTGACGTATATACATATATCAGTCTTTATCCATAAATTAGTGATAACTACAGTGAATAGAAAAGAAATTAAGATATTTAGTACAAGGAGACCTCAATTGACAAGTTTAACAGTAGGAAACAGTTTTCAAAATAAAATAATCATTATTGCATTGGTTTAGCTGCAGATGTCAGTTCAGTTCCAGTGGGCTGACACTCACATATATCAAAAGCTAAAATTTTGAAGATAACTATGTCAATAATATGATATTTGGCTTAAGTATAGGTCTTTGAAAAATTCCCTATTTGTCAATGACTTGCAAAATTTTCAGTACTTTTTCTTTTGGCAAGAAAAAAAATTCCATTACTTCAAAGTCACTTAACTGAGTTTATACATAGTATTCCCCATTACGAAATTTTGCAGTGTTGACATTCTGAACTGAGCCTATGACGGTTGTCATTTTTTTAACCCTTACATGAGACAAGGTTGCATTATTGAACAAACGGGAACAGAAATAACTTACCTTTGCTGTGTTAAACACTAAATTCTTGCAATCAGGTAGAATGCTAACTGACCATGCTGGTAGGTGATATGATGCATTCCGAAATTCAACAATCTTATCATTTTTATCATCAGTATTAGCAATAAAGGCAGCACATGCTCCTGATGAGTCAGTATATACATCAGCCTGCAATACAGTGTTGTTACAACATAATGTCCTCCAACAAGGAAACAGATCATAACGTACATTCAAATGCAACTTATATATAGCATGGAATATGAACAGAGAGCTTTTAAAAAAAATAAAGTTCTGGTTTCCTGAAACACGTGAAGTGACATGACTGTATCAAGAACTTTAATCATGACATGATAAGTACTCAAGAATTTTGATAGCAAGCGTACAATGCTTTTGAAAAAAACACCAATAAAAGATGTGCATAATGATTTGGATATGTTGGTTCACGTTCACAACTAAATGAATGGACAATCCAACTTTGCAGTAGCCATTAAAATCAAGGGTTAGAAAGGATGAAAGTTACCTCCAGGGAAGGACCAAGGGAGATATTTTTAGATTCACCATGAAGTAATACGTTTTCACATAACTTGACAGCTCTATGAAGTTCCTTTAGGTGTCCCCATTTTGGAAATCTAGGTAACCCTATAATTATTCAATGAATTCATTACTTATTATAAATTTTAGCATTGACTGTAAGTAGAACTTAATTTTATTAACACGATAAAGAAAATTGTGGCAGCTTACCATACTCATCTATTGGGGCATCATAGTCATAGCTTGTAGTGATGAATGGACCACCTGCTGTTCGTCCAAAATTTGTTCCCCCGTGATACTAAACCACACAGATTGAAAATGAGGTCAACTTAAAATTATTAATGAAGCAATATCAAGAAGTTCATTATGAAATTTTGCTGGTTCATGAATGAAATGTCTTTACCTAGAATCATAATGGAATTAAAAATTTTATTTTTTCAGGAAAAAAAATCATCTGTACCATGTAGTAGTTATTTACACTTCCGCCTTTCTGGAAGAAACGAGCAACTGCAAAAGCAACATCTTCAGCGGGCCTATGAGGATCTCTGGCTCCAAAGGTTTTAAACCTGGAAATAGTAGAAAATCCAGCACAAAAGAAAATTTGTTTTGATAAACAGCACAAAAGAAAATTAAGGTGACCTATATTCCCCTATCACTAAATCAAAACCAACAGTTAGCCTTTTGCTCACTTTTTAACGCTCTAATTTTGGCCAAACAAACAGGAAGGCAAAAGAAAAAGGATCCTCATAAATTGGGATCTAAATCAACCAAAAAGGCTAGATCTTCAAAACTTTCAGGTATCCATAACATGATAATTAAAATGAACTCCCAGATTCAAAATCAGAATAATAGACTAGAGGGAGATAAGGTGAATTCCAACATACCATCCTGGCCAATTCTCAGTCCAAATTTTGGGCCTATTTGGAGAAGTAGGTATAAATGAGTCACAGTAGAATGAGTTACAAGTATCAATCTGCACAGGAATCATTAATAGTGAGGCTATGATCTGACTGTTAATGTGAGCATTATCCAAGTGTCACTTACTGCATAAATATATTAAATAAGAAGAAAAAATACAAAAAGAAATTACTTTAGTAATATTTACAGAAAGTTAGCTGTGATTTTTTAAATCTCAAAAGCCAAATGTACTAATGCAAGATCATGCAGATAACACTTCCACTTATGGCTGGCAAAATTTAATTTCTAGATGTAACACAACTTTTAAGAAAGTCAGTTTAATTTTGCAATGTAACAACAACTCTAAAAAGTTATAACCTCACCACAGGATCTGGAGCATCCCATTGTTGGCACATTATCCAAGGGACACCTGTATTTTGAGAAACAGCCATCCTAGCAGCCCACATGGCATATTGCTTTCCTCCCTCTCCATAAAATTTTTCATAGAATCCATATTCATTTTCTATCTGCAAATTTAGATGATGTCATCAAATATGCCCAAAGGACAAAGTAGGTAAGCACATTGAAGAAAAAGCACTTAAAACCAAAACCCACTGCAAATTTTAGTGTCCACTACTAGATGCAGGACAAAGGCACTAAGAACAAATCGAAAGCTTTGTGGTTATACTTGCCTGGGATAAAATTATGGGACCTCCTTGTGAGGCAAAAAGCTTCTCTTGTTTCATAAGGTTCACTATGTATGTTGTAAACTTCTGCATATGATACTGAACCCCAAGAAGGAGCAAACTAAGCTAGAGTGATAATAGTTATATACTGCAATCAAATTGATGAAAGTAATATTTGAAACTTTTTAGTATGAATTAAAATGAACACTCTGCCTTACATACCATAAAAGACGTATTGTTAGTCCGGAATACAGTGCCTGGAATGTAATGCAACCACACTGGTACCCCACTGTAACATACAGCAATGCTTTAGAATTTTGAAACAGTGCTTAACATTAATCAATTTTTCCATGGCATACATAATAACAGCAACTATCTGGTGTCTGGACTAAAAATTGTAGCAAACATGATAACGCCATACCCATAATTCCATTCTGCAGCAACAAATGGGCCTATACGAAGAATCAATAGCATCCCAGCCTGCTGAACAGTCTTCACAAACTTCACCAGATCAAATCGTCCACCAAAGTAATACTGCCAGATCACAATTTTCAATGGAATAAAAAATCATATCTTACACAGTATTGTGATATGCTCTAGGCGAATAAATCTTAAAACTACTGCATCTGAATAACTTCTTCAGACTCACATTGCCTGGAGAAAGTTCATGTCCATTCCAGAAAACATATGTTTCAATTACATCTGCACCTCCTTCCTTGGCTGTTTGAACAAGCCCCGGCCACATCTACAACAGCACATCATACAGAGACATAAGCTTTTAGGCATCAAAATAGAGAATGCTCAATTCAGACTCTTTAGCAATCTATTTAGCAATCATTAAAAAATCTCGATCCAAATACAGAGTAAACAAAATCAAGTACAACAAATTAGCAGCAACCAAACAGGAGAAGAGGAAATCAATTAGGTCAGCATTTATCCAAACAAGTAGGCGTGGCTTTCACAAATTAAAGAGCCCCATCATAATATGTTTAAGAAAACCCACAAAGCCTACTTCAGTGAACAGTTTAGCACTGATTAAAACAGAAAGTACAAAAAATGTTATACACAATATTCAGAAGTTGCAATAAATTTGTCTAACCGCAGGAACGCTTCGAGGGTAATGAATGGCGGCAGAGATGAGAAGCTTTCGCTGGCCATTGATGATAAGAGAGCGATGATCGTAGGTCACATTGCCCGCCAAAGCCAGTCCGAACCAAGAAGATAAAACGAAGAGGACTAACGGCGTAATGGGTACGAAGGAGAGCTTCATTTTGCACGCAGTGTAGCTTTGAGCTTTGGGAGCTCTGGCCTTTAGCTCAGCCCTGAAGTGTTCACTTATATTAGAGGAAGAAGATAGGTGAATGGGAAACAGCGCGCGTATAATTATCTACAGTTATCGTGTTTAACTGTAAACACCATATATACATATAACTGGTCTAAATATGTACGTGAGTTTTAATCTCAAAATCTATCTTGATATGTATCCTAATCATTTTTTTGGATTTAACGATTAACTAATTAAAAAAAATTATTATTGAGTTTAAACTTAATTAAGAAAAAAATTAACGGTTTCAATTGACGATGTCAATTATCGTCAATTTCTATATACGGAATCATATAGCGAGTGTGAATTTTGCAAGAGTACTAAATTTTCTTTAGACTGTAATGTAATGCAAGAATCTCTGAAAATAGTAATCGTCATTCATTTTAATTTGGTGAGATCCTCAATTCAAGAATTAATAATTAATTGTTAAATTATAGTTGAACATGCCTATTTTAAAATATTAATAAATATAAATAATTAAAAATTATAAACATAACTATTACAAAGTTAATTAAAAATAAAAGTTGATATTAAATTACACAAAATAATATTTATAATTACAAATTCAGAGTAAAAATTAAATAAATAATAAAAAATATTATTAATTAATATAATATTTAATTATATTAAATTTATAAAATATTAATATATTGACATATTTAATAAAATTGACTAATCTGTAATATTAATCTCTTTATTACATGATTATAGAATAAATAAAATTAAATTAAAAATAAAAAAATTTTAAATGGACCGATTTAATAATTTCATTTAATATTGATTCTTAAATAATTTGATCAATTATTAACTTGTTTAATTCTTAGTCTAACTAATTAAACTAGTCAGTCAAATTTGGTTCTAACAACACTTAAGTAATGTTATCTTTCTAAATTAACACATTCAAATTTTTTTATAAATACTAATAAATTAGTAACTTTTGAAGGAAATTATGAATCAACTTTTTTGTTTCAATAACATTAATTAATAACATTTTTTGTTTTTACTAATTGGCGACCAGTCACATTTGTAGTGGATCAACATCTAGGCTGACGTTTAAATGACTAGTTCTTATGACCTATTCGAAGGTCTATATCCTCTATTATTTATTATTTTATTTTTTTTACGAAATCGTTTATTACTCATTTATAGAATAATGGACATCTCAGAATATGTATGTTCCAATGTCCCAAAAAAAAAAAAGAGAATATGTATGTTCCTTTGTTTCTGGTCCTTTATCAAGAAATATAACAAGGTAGCAAAATAAGTGTATTCCAAATGGCGAGTATAAACATAATAGTCATAAATTAATACCCTTTTTCCTTTTTTCTTCTTTATTTTTTGAGGTCTTTGCGATTCAATTGAAAAGGATAAGAATTAGCTCCATTGTCGAAACTTATATATATATATATATATATATATATATATATATATATATATATATATATATATATATAACTTTTTTATAGCAAAATCTCTGTATAAAAAATATTTTTAACTATTTGGTACATTATAAAAAAAGATATTTTTATTTTGTTATAATTTAAAATTATAAATTAAATATATCTGTTACGGAAAAATTTAAAATATAATAGAAAAGATAAAACAATGCATAAATAAAACAATACAAAAAATTTACATAATTCGATCAGTGTAACGAATAAAAAAAATAAATCTTTTAATATGGCAAAAGTGTTTAATACAGATGAATACAGTAAAAAAATTAAATATGAACATGTCTAATAAAAAACATAACTGCTTTCTACATTAGATCACTTCATGAGTTTTTTATTTTTCTTTCGACTCGTGCTCTTAAACAAATCAATTTGAGACATAAATCAAATTTTCATATAATTCAAGATAATCAATAATATTATAATAGCATTAACTTACATAAGTTTCTTTTGGCTATGCTATGTCATAATAAAAATAATAATATATTTTGGGAAGTAGCTTTAAATAAAAATATACATTTAACTTAAAAATGAAACAAAATAAAGAAAGACAAATGTAAGTGAATTGGTGCAATTAATGAGTTTAAAAATGGTTGTATCATTTTACTTCATTCTTACCAAATCATGTGCTGTCTTATTGTCAAAACCCTAAAAATATTTGAGGCTAAAGACAAATGTACTTAATTAATAGTAAGGACTTAACACATTATCTTACCTACTATATCTCACTAATAATAAATTAAACATTTTTTTTATTTTTATAGACAAAAAAAGTAACATTGGTCTTCCGAGTGAAAGCATCCAAGAGTTGTTAGTGTGAACTCGAAGAAATCTTGCATGGATTTCGTATAAAATTATCTTCCCGATTTCATGTCACAAAACAATTGATACCTCAACAAAATATTAAGAAAACGATAGCAATTATAGGAAGTCAATCAGTATAAATTTCATATATTTTATTACTTCTTGAAAGATTTTAATTATATCAATTTATCTTCCAAAAAAAGATTAATTTTATTTTTATGTTTTGAAAATTTGATTAATTTTGTTATAAGGTTAATTCAAGATATATTAAATTTTCTGAATATAAAATAAAAAATAACGCTTTTTTATCAATGAAAGAAAAAGGTGACATAATTGAAATGGTTAAGATTTTGAAAAGAATAAAATGCAGAAAAGTAAAACTATAGATGTCACGTCCCAAAATTTGAGCACGTGACCGGCACGGAAAGTGAATTTCATTTCACCTCCGTAAGCCTATCTTTCTCTTAAAAATCATACAATTCTTTTTCATGCAACCAAAACGAGTTCTCTATACATACTACAATTACTCACATTACATCACTGAATGAACCTACTCGATTACAGAGATTTCTAGATTTATACAACTTAGAATAAGACTTAACTATTATACCTTTATCCTGAACAAATGAAAAGGAAATCATGGACTAAGGATCCATAATTCCTTATTCCGATATTTACCTTCAGCTGTCAACTCTGAAAAAAAATATCAATAAGAGGGGTATGAGCAAACCACGTGCCCAGTGAGTAGATAACACAACACTATGACAAAAAAATATCATGCATCATAATAATAACATGCAGCAATCATACGTAAATCGATCATCATATAATATAATATTATTCATAATACCTCACAACAATATCCAAGTAAATCAAATACATTTCAACATAATTCAAAATTCACAACAGCAATCGGTGAAATCAATTTCACACACATTTCCCGTACCAACAGGGTCGTCCAGAATACCTCTGGATCGTTGCCTGCGGCCCCCGCCGCATCCACCCTTATCGCTCCATTTATAATCTCCACCCTTATACTTCACATAAATTTCTCCATGGGGTGCACCACCATGTCTTTCCTTTCCAGTCAAACACAATCACAATCACATATAAAAACATCCTCAATCATAACCTTGAGCCACATACACAACTCAGTCATTTACAATTCAAGCCACAACATAATCAATGTGGTTCCAGCAACATAGCATGTATACAACATAACCCATAATATAGAACAATTATTCAACTCAGTTCACATGCCATTCACAATCCATCATATAACCTCCATTCATGGGAAAATAAGAAAATATAATTATATACATTACCAGACACGTTCCACAATTGTTTATGCCTCATCGTTCCACATCATACTCTTCAAACTTGGATATACAACATATTTTCACTATGATGCAAAAAGTCAATAACAGATATTTAATCATAGCAAGTATTAACCCACTCACCTGGATTTCACGCTCTCGGCACTCCCACTTTGCACTTTGACCATTCCTATTGTAACCAGACAAAAACCATCAGGGTTACGAAATAGAGAAATTTTCTATCACTACTCTCGACCTTTACTCACATTTTAAGTCATAACTCCTAACCGGTAATGAATATCTAAATGAAACTTATACCATTGGAAACTAGACTCAAAGAGCTTTCCAACGATATAAAGTTTGCCTAAAACGGAGTCCGGATGAAGAAGTTATGACTGATCAAAATAAGCTAAGTTTTTCAGTACATCTGGCGCCTGGGCGCCAACACAAGCCTGGCGCCTGGGCGCCACACCTGGCGCCTGGGCGCCAAGGCCTTCTAATTTCCCAAATCCTTCTGAACCTTGGCGCCTGGGCGCCAAGATCGTGACCTTTCGCGATTCCCCTCGGATTTGGCTCAGATCCGGCCAAATCTCCACCGTTTTTCATGATTTCTTCCATAGGATCTCACCCTTAATGTCTAAGGAGCATTTAGACACCAAAAACACCAATTTTAATCGAGAAACGAAGCCGGAATCTCGATTTTTACCCCAAACTTTCTTAAAACTAGAAAATAGGGAAAAGCTTGAGAAATAGAAAGTTATACCTTGATTCCTTGCTTTCCCTACGTTGCTTGGCTCCTAGAGGCTCGCCCCGTAGCCCGAGATCCACCCTCCAAAGCCCGGTTGTGGAGTTGGAGTGTAGAGAGAGAAAGAGAGGAGAGAAGGTGAAGAGAGAGAGAGGAAATGAGAAAAATGAAAAAAAATAGGTGAGGCCACTTATTTACTCGCCCGGGGTGAAATTATCACTTGCTCTGCAATTGACCCTCAGTCAAGACTAGCAAAAGCAAATTCATAAAATCTCACCTCAGGTGTTTCTAAATCCTAGGTGCCCCACAGATTTCCTTATTTCACTTTAGTCCCTCTCAATATCTCAAACTCCACTTTAACCCCAAATCTATCATCCTTTCGGTACCGGACTCATAATTCATTCCCATAAGCTCTATTCTTCTTCTCGGGTTCCTATTTGGTCATTTCTCAAAAGTCCTCTATACTTTCTTTTCTTTTCACTTTAGTCCTTGAGAATTTGTAAAAATTTCCTAAATTAAAAATTAAAATTTCTATTCCCTCATTTTCTTCACTAATTCAAAAAGTAAATTTTTCACGTAATTAAATTTTTCACTAAACTTCAAATTAGACTTTAAATGTAATACCCATGAAAAATAAAATATAAATGCGTGTTTTCAAACTACTGTTACTATTTACGTATATGGTACTGTTCATTTATACAATCAAAATGTCAAGTACTAGATGTGGTTTGGTTATAAGAGAAAACTAGAAAGAAGTTTGTAGGAGAAAATAACATTTTATGTGTAAAAATACCCTCAGGGACTAAATTGAAAGAACTGAATTGAAAAGAAACTTAAAGGTTTAAGGTGAAAGGATAGTTTTCCCTTTAAAGTTTCTAATAGTAAATAAACAAATTTTCCAAGGTGCACAGTAACTGCATTATTAGAAATGTCGTTTTCATGAATAGTAAATTGAATATTTTATTAACGCATAGTATCAAATAGTACCATTGACTTTTGCTATAAATAGGCCCTTCCATTTCACTTCTAAACTCACACCTTCAACTTCTCTTCTTCTCTCCTTAAGTTTCTCTTGCTCCGACGTTAGGCTTCTGAGATTTTGGGCCTTTCCGTTTTTGCTTAGGTAAGGATACTATGCCCCTTCTATGTCTTTCAAATTTTAGAAGTTATTTTCTTAAGTATGCTCTGTGGTTGCGGCTTTGGCCGATCTTCCACATCAGAAAAACTGTCGTTAGCTGTTATTTTGATTCTCTGATTACCGAAATAGAATATAATCTGTGGAGAATACATGTCTAGGAAAGTTCTGGCTAAGGAAAGACCTGGTTTTTAAGTGTGTCCAGTGTGACCCTCCACTCTTTCCTGGGAACTTACCTGGTGTACTCTTTTATAGATTGTATTTTGTATTTCCGGTATGAATAGTACTCGTATGTATGAATAGTGACCGTATGAATAGTACTCGTACGTATGAATAGTGATTGTATGAATAGTCCGTATGTATGAATAGTGACCGTATGAATAGTATCCATACGTATGAACAGTATCTGTACGAAAATGATCTTAACGTATTTTCTGTAATCTTTCATGAAAATCTCTGTAGCGGAACACTGAAATTCACCTGCGTACTCTTGTCCGTAACGATTTAGAGAAGTGATACTCGTACGGAATCCAGGTGAGTGAAACGACCCTGTTTTAATAGAGTTTTAGCATTACTGGTGATAAAAAGTATGTCGTAGGACACTCCCAAGATTCATAGGGAGAAATTGGATTCAGAATGACGAATATAATGAGATAATTAATCCAGAAGTATGGATAAGACAAAGCAAGTATCTCATGATGATATGAAATTTGAATCATATAGTTATATACTATACCTGTTATATGGATGAGTATTATATTGTGCTTCTGATTATGATATGAACTGTTGTACTATTGATTGTGATTGAGCGATACAGTACCCCCTCTCACGGCAAGGCGGAAAACCCGGGTTAAAGGGTGTCTTGACCAATGAGTGTGGAGACAATGATTCCCTCAGTAGGGATATAGCCCGGATTGGTGATAAATCCGTGAGGCGCCCTAGCTAAGAGGATGAGGTTGTGCGTCATGGCGGAAAAATACAAAATTGGTGAGCCGGCCTGTGTGCGCTCTCCGGGATATATTGCGAGTACTAGTATCGTTTGTTGAATTGGATGAATTTTATCTTCTTGTATGTAATTTCTAACTATGTCTATTGGTTGAGCTTGAGCCTTCGGATATGCTTTCATGACTGGTGATGTATTTGAATTTTATTAACGCGAGGCCGATTTGCTCATTGAGTTTAAAAGCTCACACTGTTTGTACAAACTTTTTGTTCAGATCAGGTTGCCGCCGAAGTACATCCGCTAGAGGAGTAGATCACGTTGGACCTTCCCGCTGTCGGGTAGGCCCTTCTTTTGTTATACAGTATGTTGCTCTGTAACCGTCTAGGACATCTAGGTCAGGGGCTTGGTATTTAGCTTGTATTTCAGTATGATAATGTGTTTTGTACTGAGGATCTATTATTAATTAAGAAAATCTATAGAGATAATGACTAACAATTTTACTTGTGGGAAGAATTTATCGAAAGGCTTACAGTGATGGGATATTCATCATTGTGCCGGTCATGTGCCTAGAAAATGGGTCGTGACATTAAATATTCATATAAATTCTTGGGATATTACATTCTTCCCCCCTTAAAAGAATTCGGTCCTCCGAATTCAAAACTTACCTCAAGATTGAAACAAATGCAAATATTTTATCTATATCTCATTCTCTCTCTTAGAATTTTCACAATCAAGTACAAAATATAACAAGTTCAACATATTTTTATTTCTCAAGTTTCTTCAGTAAAAGAATTGCTTCCACAAAAAAAAAATCAAATACAAAAATTTTTATTTCTAATACATAAGTTACAGGCAACAAGCTGAACTTGATTTACAAAACAGATAATTTTAATACGTAAACATTAGATCAAACATCAGCTTTAGGTACAAACAAAAGAAAGGATAAATTAAGAACGAGGAGGCTTTTGAAATGCAGAAGATGCTCCAGGTCTAGAAGAAGAAGGTGCTTCAGACCTTAAGGAGGAAGTTAATCGTTGCAGCCTAGAAAGAGTTTTGGGAGGAAACGTCTGGGAAATTTGGTGAAGTGCAGAAGTCACTCCATTCATACAGTCAATACATCTCGCTTGTTGGTCACGAAAATTTTGAGTTGCAAACATCGAATGTCTATCAACTCTATTCGCCAATTCCCTAAAATGACGGTTCAAAAGCTTCTCCTGTTCTGTAAAGAGACGATTTATCAATCTTCCCTGTTCCTCAAAGTGGCGGTTTATCAATCTTTCCAAGTCCTCTATCTTTTGTCTCATAAGCGCAAACTCATTATTAGAAAATGTTGCTGTGCTAACATCCTCTAACTCTACTACATCCCTTTTTCTTTTCTTAGCCTCTGGTGACTCTTCCATGGATCTCTTATTCTTATAATTCTCCAGGCTAAGATTTAGATCCAGCTCTACCTTGCCAGCCTCAAAGTTTAAATTGAAAGATTTATTGCCGGCCATATTTTTCTGAGCTATAAAGGTTGTACAGAAGGAGAAGTTTGATGCTAGAAAGCTTATAGATATAAACTCTGTGAGCAGCGTAATGGGACATCCATTATATATAGACGAAATTTAGGGCTACAAAACCTTTACATCATGCTCTAAAGATGACCTACAGACCTTATCCGACACAATGCCAACGGTCTCTGATAAGCATGCCAGAAAATAACAAAATATAATCAAATACAAAAGATTTTCTCAAAAATTTCGGCTAACTTTTGACTCTTACTCAAATTATTAAACTAATCGCCGCTTCAATTTATGACTTCCTAACTCTGTATTTGTCTTATCCAATAATTCTAAATCGAGATATTACTCCATGAACGGGTAGCTTCATATTAACCTTATCTAGGTTTCTAATCCGTGGCTTTACCCTAAGCTTACACATTTTCAAACATACATATTAAAATAAAAACTTCTCACATCTACACATCAAGCGTTCCAATAAGTGAGAAAAATTTTACCTTTCACTTGCCTCTACGAGCATATATATATATATATATATGTATGTATAAACATGGAGATACATCATTATCTATATATTTTCATCTATTCAAGTCCTTTTAAATTTCAGACTTCTCATTCTCTGAATATATGTAGAATCATTACATATTATTACTGGCCATAACAAATAACCTTCACTCTCTATGCATGAATAACATACATACATATCATATGTATTTAGATACATATAATCACAGTATAATTTAATCAATCATGTATATTATACTCAACTGAAGGCTTTCAAGAACAATACAAGAAAGCATAGAAATATATTTTAGTTCATCGTGAAAACATCCAAGACACTTTGTAATGGCTACATTGTCGACTTCTTTGAATTTCAGAAAATGCCAACGAGAGAAATGGAAAAACCAAGTGTAAATCGGCCGCAAATCCACCGAATATTGACTTTCGTGGTTTTGCCATTAATGCGACGCGTTGTTAGTGTGCATGCCTACCCTAGACTTCTAGCTTCCAGCTTGCAGAAATTCATAGGTTAAGCGTGTAGGGTGCGGCGAAGAGATATCTTCTTTGTCTCTAAGTTCAAATTTTTCCTCTATAAAAACTGTCTCAACGTTCTCAGTTACCACACCACAAAGAGTAATCATCTCTGAGCCTACAACTTCCCAGCATTCCTCTCTTCTCATACTCCTACATAAATTTCTAAATTTTCCAAATCATGGCCACAAGGAAGTACATTGATCTCACAGTGGATGCCAAGAGAGAAGAGCTCGACTTAAACTTAAGTCTGGGCAAAGACAAGGGCAAAAGACCTTTTGAGGGGTCTCCAGAGAAGCAGAAGGAGAAGAAAATGAAGAAGATCGAGGAAGCTGAGGAGACTAGCACGGGCCATACCTCGGAAGACAAAATCGCCTGTCTAGAGCAGGAGGTCAAAAATCTGAAAAAGATGATAGGAGACCTGGAGAAGTTAACTAAACGCAATCATGCAGAAATGACTTCAAGAATAGACAGGTTCTTCTATTGGTCTACCCAGTGCTTCTGCAATCAACAACAAAGAAGTGTTGATTGTATGAATGGGATTTACACTACCCTCCGCGACATTGCTCTGTCTCTCGCTCCAAGGAATGGTCGAGGGGTGATGATACAGTACAATCCTCCTAATCCGAGACCACCTCGCTTTTAGATTACTCATGCATGAGTAATTTTCTTTTTTTCTTTTTGCAATGTACTTCTTCTGCTTTTAATGCCAGTGGTTTCTTTTATGGGATGGTACTCCAAAAATAGTAATAATAAAATTAAGAAAGATAAAAGAAATCAGTCACACAAAATCAATCATGAATGTAACATATAAAGCCCCATACGTACAATTTGATCCGACAGCAACGGAATCAAAACAAATAATAACATTTCCTTTACCGAGCTCAAAAGTATAGCCATATCTGTCTAAAACTAAAACTAAAAACATAATTCATAAGAAAAGACAAGTCTTGGAGGAAAAGGAAATGAAAACATCCTACAGGACCTTCAGTGGAGACATCTCTCTATAGTCGTGCCCGGGTTCACCACGATAGAGGAGATCCCACTAAGGTTACTTTACTCTGTAATCGGTAGGAGACCTAATCCCAAATCTCTGATACCAACTTGTCACGTCCCAAAATTTGAGCACGTGACCGGCACGGAAAGTGAATTTCATTTCACCTCCGTAAGCCTATCTTTCTCTTAAAAATCATAATTCTTTTTCATGCAACCAAAACGAGTTCTCTATACATACTACAATTACTCACATTACATCACTGAATGAACCTACCCGATTACAGAGATTTCTAGATTTATACAACTTAGAATAAGACTTAACTATTATACCTTTATCCTGAACAAATAAAAAGGAAATCATGGACTAAGGATCCATAATTCCTTATTCCGATATTTACCTTCAGCTGTCAACTCTGAAAAAAAAATATCAATAAGAGGGGTATAAGCAAACCACGTGCCCAGTGAGTAGATAACACAACACTATGACAAAAAAATATCATGCATCATAATAATAACATGCAGCAATCATACGTAAATCGATCATCATATAATATAATATTATTTATAATACCTCACAACAATATCCAAGTAAATCAAATACATTTCAACATAATTCAAAATTCACAGCAGCAATCGGTGAAATCAATTTCACACACATTTCCTGTACCAACCGGGTCGTCCAGAATACCTCTGGATCGTTGCCTGCGGCCCCCGCCGCATCCACCCTTATCGCTCCATTTATAATCTCCACCCTTATACTTCACATAAATTTCTCCATGGGGTGCACCACCATGTCTTTCCTTTCCAGTCAAACACAATCACAATCACATATAAAAACATCCTCAATCATAACCTTGAGCCACATACACAACTCAGTCATTTACAATTCAAGCCACAACATAATCAATGTGGTTCCAGCAACATAGCATGTATACAACATAACCCATAATATAGAACAATTATTCAACTCAGTTCACATGCCATTCACAATCCATCATATAACCTCCATTCATGGGAAAATAAGAAAATATAATTATATACATTACCAGACACGTTCTACAATTGTTTATGCCTCATCGTTCCACATCATCCTCTTCAAACTTGGATATACAACATATTTCCACTATGATGCAAAAAGTTAATAACAGATATTTAATCATAGCAAGTATTAACCCACTCACCTGGATTTCACGCTCTCGGCACTCCCACTTTGCACTTTGACCATTCCTATTGTAACCAGACAAAAACCATCAGGGTTACGAAATAGAGAAATTTCCTATCACTACTCTCGACTTTTACTCACATTTTAAGTCATAACTCCTAACCAGTAATGAATATCTAAATGAAACTTATACCATTGGAAACTAGACTCAAAGAGCTTTCCAACGATATAAAGTTTGCCTAAAACGGAGTCCGGATGAAGAAGTTATGACTGATCAAAATAAGCTAAGTTTTTCAGTACATCTGGCGCCTGGGCGCCAACACAAACCTGGCGCCTGGGCGCCACACCTGGAGCCTGGGCGCCAAGGCCTTCTAATTTCCCAAATCCTTCTGAACCTTGGCGCCTGGGCGCCAAGATCGCGACCTTTCGCGATTCCCCTCAGATTTGGCTCAGATCCGGCCAAATCTCCACCGTTTTTCATGATTTCTTCTATAGGATCTCACCCTTAATGTCTAAGGAGCATTTAGACACCAAAAACACCAATTTTAATCGAGAAACGAAGCCGGAATCTCGATTTTTACCCCAAACTTTCTTAAAACTAGAAAATAGGGAAAAGCTTGAGAAATAGAAAGTTATACCTCGATTCCTTGCTTTCCCTACGTTGCTTGGCTCCTAGAGGCTCGCCCCGTAGCCCGAGATCCACCCTCCAAAGCCCGGTTGTGGAGTTGGAGTGTAGAGAGAGAAAGAGAGGAGAGAAGGTGAAGAGAGAGAGAGGAAATGAGAAAAATGAAAAAAAAAATAGGTGAGGCCACTTATTTACTCGCCTGGGGTGAAATTATCACTTGCTCTGCAATTGACCCTCAGTCAAGACTAGCAAAAGCAAATTCATAAAATCTCACCTCAGGTGTTTCTAAATCCTAGGTGCCCCACAGATTTCCTTATTTCACTTTAGTCCCTCTCAATATCTCAAACTCCACTTTAACCCCAAATCTATCATCCTTTCGGTACCGGACTCATAATTCATTTCCATAAGCTCTATTCTTCTTCTCGGGTTCCTATTTGGTCATTTCTCAAAAGTCCTCTATACTTTCTTTTCTTTTCACTTTAGTCCTTGAAAATTTGTAAAAATTTCTTAAATTAAAAATTAAAATTTCTATTCCCTCATTTTCTTCACTAATTCAAAAAGTAAATTTTCCACGTAATTAAATTTTTCACTAAACTTCAAATTAGACTTTAAATATTCATATAAATTCTTGGGATATTACAATAGAACACTTTATTTTTTTTAAAAGTTTAGGATTTAGGGTCAAGCATTCAGGCCGTTCAATTTATTTTTTGAGATTCGTGCAACTTTAAATTGATTACGTTGTTTCAATATTAAATAAAAATCTTCCATCTTTTATTATTTATTAACAAGAATAGAAACGTATTAAATAAAATTCTTCCATCTTTTATTATTTATTAACAAGAATAGAAACAAACAACATAATCAATTTAAAGTTGCTTGGATGTCAAGCAATAAATTGAGGATGCTCATGTAGCATCATCATCGGAGAATTTGCACTGCATTTATGAGAGCTTTACTCTTTTAAGAGATTGAGTTTTTTACTAATAGATTCTTTCAAAAAAATTTTAAATTATTTTTTATTTTCTTATACATAGATTTCAAGATGATTTAATAATAGAAAAACTCAACCTTTACAAACATATATTTATTTATAGACTTTTCAAAATTTAAGTACAATTTTTGTCTTTTATTATTATTTTTTAAATAAGTATATATTATATTCTAGTAATATACTAAAACAAAACTCAACCTTTAAACATTTAATACATACATTAATGACATAGTATTGTGGCAAAAAAAATTTGTTAATATGTAATTTTTAATTTGAATACATCCTTAATACGGTAATTAAGACTGACTTAATTTTTGCTAATCAATTGACTTGATTTTAGTTATCTATCACCACTAATTTTTTTAAGACTAAATTGAGCTGATTGCATTTGACTTTGATTTCTTTCCAAATTACAATAATTTCAAATTAGTGTAGTTTACTTTCTTTAATTTTGACATATAATAACATTTATACTAAAATCCTTTAAAGCTTATCCAGTAGTGAATCTCGCTTGAATTCTTATTGTGAATTTCACAATATCACATCAACTTAAGCTACTCTCCACTACTTTAAACAACTCTAAATTCTAATGGTGAATCTCTTAAGAATTCACAAATGGGTCTTATAAACAACTCTCCACGACTTTAACATTTATTGCTCTCTACTAACATTTATTATGAATTGATTATTATTATTTTTTGTATAAGAACCATTCTTACGCATGGCAGCTAGTGTGACAAACTCCAGTGATGAACAAAAATAAGAACCAGTTCTTAAATTTAGTAACTCTTTAAAAACCACAACTGGAAATGCTCTTAGTAATTTGATGATCATAATGTGCTATTTTTGAACATGCTATAGTTTTCTATTTAAAAAAAAATAATCATGTGGGAGAATGCAAGAATTTTAGACCTCTCTCTCTCTCTCTCTCTCTCTCTCTCTCTCTCTCTCTCTCACACACACACTCTCTCTCTATTTAAAAAAATTAATCACGTGGGAGAAGGTAAGAATTTTGAACAAAAGATTTAAAAAAAAATAATAGGTACATATGCCTCTTACGATAATAAAAAAATTATACTTTAGAATACAATGTGAATAAATTAATATTACTTCATATTTAATGAAGAAATTGGACATCTTCACAAATTTGTCAACTCTCTAATTAATGTAATTAGTAATGGTCTATATATGCCTAATTTTTTGTTCTCTATTCAAAATTTCCAATTAAATGTTATTTTTCAATATTAAATATAATTAAATGTCTTTTATCGTAATCGAAATTTCTATTTTACAATATAGTATGAATAAACAAATTAATATTAATTTATATTTAATACATAATATTAAAAATTTTCACATATTTGTTAACATTGTAATTAATGTAATAAGGGTCGTGCCTAATAATTTGTTCTCTATTCAAATTTTTTAGTTAAATTTGTTTTTCTGTATTAAATATAATTGAATGTCTCTTACGATAATAAAAAAATTTATTTTAGAATATAATATGAATAAATTAATATTAACTCATATTTAATATGAAATGTTGAAATCTTCACAAATTTGTCAACCTTATAATTAATATAATTAATAATGACATATATGTGCCTAATATTTTATTCTCTATTCCAACTTTTCAATTAAATGTTTTTTTCATATTCAATGTAATTAAATGTATTTTAAATTGGAAATCTTTACAAATTTGTTGACTCTGTAATTAATGTAATAAGTAATAGCCTATACATGTCTAATAATTTATTCCCTGTTTCAACTTTTTAATCAAATATTTGTTTGTATTAAACACAATTGAATGTTTCTTACAGTAATTGAAAATTCTATTTTAGAATATAGTGTGAATAAATTAATATTAACTCATATTTAATGTATAATATTGAAAATATTCACATATTTGTCAATCCTATAATTATTATAATTAGTAATAGCCTATACATGCCTAATAATTTATTTCTTATTCCAAATTTTCAGTTAAATATTTTTAATCCATATTCAATGTAATTGAATATCTATTGAGGTAATCAAAAATTTTATTTTATAATACAATGTTAATAAATTAATATTAATTCAAATTTAATGCAAAATATTGACAATCTTCACAGATTTGTCAACTCTATAATGAATGTAATTAGTAATAACCTATACGTGTCTAATAATTTGTTCTCTATTCCAAATTTTTAATTAAATGCTTTTTTTTCATATTAAATGTAATTAAATGTCTCTTACAATAATCGAAAATTCTAATTTAGAATACGATGTGCATAAATTATTTTTAAATCATATATAATGCAAACCATTGAAAATCTTTACAGATTTATCAATCTCATAATTAATGTAATTAGTAATGACTCTAAACATCTAAAAAATCAAGTCATTTTTTTGATTGGATCATTACTATTGGTGAAGGAACTATGAATTATGAAAATATTTGTGAGTTAACTATTAAAATTTATGATAACTCACTAATCAAACTTGTTAATAATCCTATATATTCGATTGTAAAAAGCATATGCATTGATCTCAATAACAATTTAAACAATTATTTCAATAGTTGACACTATAAATTTCAATAGAATGAACAATTTTTTCTCCAATATTAAAAGATGTTGACACTATAAATGAATACATGCTATATTTACTACCTGAAAAAGAATAAAAATATTTCAGTTTTGATAACGTATGTAAAGGTTATGCAAATACTGATACAATAAATGACTTCTACACATAATAATTTTTAAATAGTATTAGATTGTCTAGTGTTCCAAACCATGAACTGAAGTTGAAGATTGGTGCTTCAATAACGTTACTTATAAATATTGAAAATTAATGGATATTTGTAACAATAGTAAACTGATTGTGTATCGACTTGGTAAATATTTCATTGAAGTAACAATTATCTATAAAAAAATATTAGAAAAAAAATTATAATTTTCAAGATATAATTACTGTATCTGATTCAAGATTGTATTTTCAATTTAGAAGATGATAATTTTTAATAACTTATGTTAAAATAAAAATATATATATTATGTCTATATCTTGATAAAATAGTTGTGCATCACATGTCTAGCCACGCTAAGTATAAGTATAATATTTTAATTAAATGATGAAATTCTAATATTAATATTATAAAGGGAGTTTAAGACACTAATAATATAGTGGGTCCTAACAGCTCAAATCCCCAATTTGATGGATGGGTCCCACCAAATAAATTTTGATTCAGTCTTTCCTAAATTATATCTTATATTATTAGTGTTAGTGTTACCTTCCCTCAGAAGAAAACAGATCTCATTTAAATTGATATGTTGAAAAAAAACGCGGCAAAAGGCCAAAAGCCCCAGAGAAAGGGAAACGGCATCATTTAGATTTTGATGCCGGATAGTGCAGATAGATTTTATTAGGAAACCTTTACAACTTTAATCCTAAAAGTTAAATCAAGTCAAATTATACATAATATATATATATATATATATATATATAAGTTCAAGTAACATGTTTGTTGGATAGAAAGGCAAAGTTGTAATGCAAATGAAAGAAATTATACGTGATCATTTCAAAAATTAAATTCCTTAAAGATACTGTTTTTTAATGAACTTAAAAATATTTTTCAAACATTACTGCAACAGTCAAACGATAATGCATTATTACAACAAACAAATTTTGTCTAAAAAATTTGGTAAATATTAAAAAAAAAAAAGCTTGTTTGAGTTTTTGAATGAATTGAGTTATCCTCCTTGTTTCAAGTAATTAAATTTCCATTTTAATAATATATTAATAAAAAATATAAATAAAATTCTCTACAATTTTCAAAATATAATATTTCAAAAAATAAAAAATTATTTTTAATTATTTTCAAATAATTTTTAAATATCAAAATAAATCATAACAATTATTAGAATTTAAATATAAACATATCAATTTGTACTCTCTGACGTACATTTATTTAAATTTAAAAAAAAATTAAAGTAAAACAAATTAACCTCTTCATGTGGGCAACACAATTTTACACATTTCATATCTTATTAATTTTTAGTACTAATATATTATTTATGAGTTAAACTGATAAGGATAGAGATGGAAGGTTGCAACACATATATAATAGTAATATTCACTAACTTGACATATATTTAAAGTCAATTTCAATTTTCTAATATACTCTAAAATAACTATTAGGTTATAAACAATATTAAAATAATTTTTATTAAATTTGAAAATAATATAAAATTATTCAACTATAATTAGTGTGATTTGATTGACCTGTAAACCGGATCAACCAAAAAATTGATAAAAACTTGTAAAACCAATGAATTGATAAATTATTTGAACCAGAATTTTTTTAAAAAATATTATTTATAAAACACAATTATTTCTAACATGAGACTTAGTAAATTTTTTTATTCTTTTCTATTATGATATATTTTCTTTTTCTCCTTCTTAATTATATTTTTATAATTATGTTATTTTTTCCACAAAAATAAATAAAAGAACCAGAATAACAATAGAAGAGTAATTACACGCATATACATAATAATATAAGTTTATTAAAAATATTCATTAATTTATTATATCATAAATTTTTAATATATAAAATAAAAAACATATTTAATTATTATTGATATAATTTTGATTCCACAACAATAAAACTAATAGACTATCAATCAAAATTTTCACTTATTCAATAACTAATTTAATTTTTAAAATATTTTTTCATTGTAATTAGATTATATGTAATTCATATTGTGTCATATACGTTTAAGAATCATAATTAAAAAAATTCAAATGTTTAGATAATGATAATAAATAAATATGAAAGCCGTATTTTTATCCTAAGATTTAATGATTAATATGTAAAAAGTATAAATAAAAACAAATGTAGGGGAACCGACATAGAGTGAAGAAGGGGGCATGGGACAAATACAGCAGAGCAAGAACTGGAAGTGTCGCTATTTACGATATGAGGCGGTGGGTAATGAGACAGCTGTACAAGTTGTGTATGCGTACCTCATAAGTTGATTCAGATTCAGCTCATGAAACCCCCAACCCAAGCCTCATTACATTAACGCAACATACCTCTGTTGTTCAACCACCTAACCAATATTTCCACCTCTCACGTGCCTCCACGTTCTTTTTTTTTTTTGGCCTTTTACTTTCTCCTTCTATTCTCTAAATCACTGGTTGGGTTTATAAAAAATTCAAACTCTCAAAAGTGAGATATTTTTATTTTTAGACTACCTCAAGATTTATATTTATGATAATAAAAAATAATTTATTTAGATATTAAGATAATTTAAAGATAAAAACACTTACTCTCTTAATAAGTTAAACTTTTTATAAATTTATTCTGTTTATTTATGTGCATGGGTTTTGGGGTCGTGGTCAGATTTTGTTATACAAATAAATATATATATATATATATATATAAAAGTCTAATATACAAAATTTAAATTTGAATTTTACAAATTATCACTAAAAAATAAATATCATGTATGAATTTTACGTAATATTAAAAATACATAATTATTATTTGTTATGTGACTATATCTTCTCATTTTTTTGTTTTACTTTAAGTATCATATAATTATATAAGTTTTATACGCTAATCCATTGATATATTAGTCTTTTTACTTTTATAATAATTTGTACTTTTTCTGTACAGATAATAATTTGTAGGAGATAAATGTTATATTTTCACCGGATTGTAATTCAAAAAATTATATAAATATTTTTTTTATTATTTGGAACAGACAAAGTTCATACAAAAATCAAACTAAATCATCTAAAAAATAAAATAAAATAGGTCTATGTTTTCTCAAAACTAATTGATTCTCAGTATGAAACTTTAAATAACCCTAAAAGAAACTAATCAGTACGCTAATATTTATAAATATAAAAAAATTTGATATTTCCATATTTAATATATATGTTTACCAGTATTTTATTAAAAAAATATTATTGAGTTTTAAAAAATAAAATTAAATGTAAAACTGTCACATCTTTTATATATTAATTAAAAAGCAAAATCACATGTATCAATAAATTAAAAACGTAAAAAATTACAAGAATCCCATCCCATGGGATCTCTTTGATACTTTTATTTGGAATTTCAATGAATTAATTATCCATGAATATGAGTACACTACACAAATTGCATGTTCCCCAAGAAAAGGAGGGAAAAAAATTTAAGTGTGTGTTTGCCCTGTGTGTATCAATGACTTCTGTAACTACTGTTGCTTCTGTTACGTAGCGGAAGGGAAGGTCGATGCAGAAAGATTTTGATGTAAAGAAATGACTGAAACAGTGTTCAAGGAGACGCCAAGAGGATTCCCGCCACCTTCCTCCATCAAAACCAAAACATTTCCAGATGCTTTCAGAAACGACCGAGGCACATGATACCTATCATACGTATATAATATGCATCCTTTAATTAGCATTAAATATCTCCCAACCTTGTGTTTCTAACGTGTTTGTTTTGCTTCTCTTAAAAATAGTAAGTTATGACTTTGATCCTTAAAATATTATAATTGTCTCAATTTAGTCATTGAAAAATGATGTCTGTTTGGCTTGTAAAAATATTTATTATTTTAATTTTTAGTTTTCATTTTTTAAAATAACATTTTCTTTTGGTATTTTCAGATTTGTACCTATTTCAAGAAATGTTTTTAAGAAAATATTTTCATTAAACTCAATCAAATATATTTTGAAACCTATTTTTTATTTTCAATATAAACAAAACAAAAAATGACTAAACCAAACAAACTCCAAGTGTTTCAATTTAGTTTTTAAAATATTGTATTTGTCTCAATTTAGTTCTTCAATTTATCAAAGTAACTTTTGGCAAAAGAAAAATAGTAATAGTTAATTTTGTGATTTAACAACAGAAATGATCAAAGTAAAACAAATGTAATCTTTTTAAAAATTAAATTGACACATTTAATCTTTTAAAAATAAAATTAAAAACTATAATTTCTTAGGGACTAAATCAATAATTTACTAAAAAAAAGGAATTAATGGCTAACTTACAGTGTCTGAGAAGGCTTGCCTCTGAAATCATGGAACAAGATCCAATAACGACCAATGCTTTCTCCATTAACCCAGGCTTCGCCCTTTCCCATGGAGCTAAGGTTCAATGCTACTGGGTCATCTCCCTCAGGTTCATCAAATACAGTCTACAAAAAGTTGTCATTGTTGTACTTCATATATATCTGTATAAATCAGTTTTACTGTATTTTCTACGTAGATTTTTATGGTGTCATGTCATGATCATCTATATCACACGACTAAGCTTTTTGTACTTTGTCTGGGGATGTGGTTGAGGGTCCGGTGTTACCTTTAAGTTTGGAGAATCCTTTACGATACTAATTAAATAATATTATGTCTACAATTATTTAATAAACAATTATATCAATTTTATACCTCTAAGTTTGGAGAATCCTCTATACTTTTGAAAAGGGAATTGTCTATATTTTTTTATTTCTTTGGCATAAAGCACCATAAAAGATATTATTTTGCATATAAGTTCTTTCTTTTAAAAGATTCGGACTTACATATGATAGCTTTATGTACCTTACATAAATCACTATCACGTGTAATTTGAATGGAACTATTCTCACTTTCTCACCTCACGGTACATATATAACCTTCTTCTTGCTCACCTTTTGTCACTAGATCTCTCCTCATTTTTCCCCTAAGTCACAGCCATGTTCACATGAACTCTCTTTTACTAGAAACACTAATTTTAATTTTAGTTTTACTGAAATTCTTGTGCTATTTCCTACATAAGCCCATATTCTTTATTCTATTGCACTAAAACAAAATAGTACCATTTGGATCATAGCTTTCTTCATGCTTGTATTTACCTTGTACCAAGTGAGCGTTTGATTGCTAGTATCTCCAAGTTTAACCCATTTTACTTCATCACTGCTATTGTGTTCTTTGCACACTTGTAATTGCTCTCCCGCCAATCCAACCTAATATATTGAATCATAAAAGAAAATTATATTGCATAGTATAATATATGTCAAAACAAAATTCATAAACAGAAATGGAGAGGATAGAACCTGATATCCCCAGTTGGAATTGGTAAGATCATAAGACTCTTCTTCGCTGCATAGTATTTGCACTTTGGTTAATCCAGCAAATCGCCTTTCAAGATATGGCCCTGAATCCTTTTCAGACAACACAATCTCATAATTATTGTTTTAGACTGACAATTTATGGTTACAAAGAGCAAAAGAAAGAGTTACTATGTATAACTCAAATTCCTTAGAAAAACATTACCGGCAGTCCAACCATAACACTAAGTATGGAAATGTTGTTTGTCCCTTCATTTAGTGTAACTGGGAGGTCTAAGGTGAATGACTTCACATCATGATTCCCGTGTGCCCCTCCTTGCAGCGTCCAAAAATATAACTTCAAAAATGCCCGGAACAGAGGTATGAATCTAAGACTTAGTAATGCTTGTAAATATTTACCTACGTATGTGTCGTTCACAAAAGCATGGGCAACATGAGCAGCTGACCGAATGACTAGTATTGGTTCACTGCAAGATGAATTATGTTCATACCTGTTCATAGAAATGATTACTTCATCATTAATAAATGTGACGCATAAGAGACAATAATAAGAAATAATTAATATATTCGAGTAAGAAATGAAGCAAGATACCTTAGAGTATACCAAAGATAATCCGATTTGTCTTTGGTCATATTCATATGCTCAAGTAATGAGTTTGATTTCAGTGAAGTGTCGTCAAAGTTTGGAACTACTTCTTGAAATTGCTCCCATTTATCGGCTGAGCTGAATTTCTGTCTAGATGTTATGATTCTTCTGTTGCTCTCCGCATGCACCTACATGTACAAGAATATTGAAGACTAAATCAAACATATAAATATATTAACTATTGATTGACACCCTTTAATTCAGATGAAGTTCTGACTTACATTTGCAGTATTGAAAGTCACATTTTCACAATCCCGTAAGATGCTTATGGACTTTGGAAGCAATTCGTATGATCTGTTGCGGAACTCGACAGTAACCGCATTCGCTCTATCATTGTTTATAAGGAATGCAACACAACCTCCTTTTTCTTCTTCAAATGTATAACCCTGAATTGAAATCAAACCCCAAAAAAAAAAATATTTGGATTTGAGATGTGTAAAAATAATTTGTCTGGAGAAAGGAAAAAAGAATTAACCTCTTGCAGTTGGCCTAAAGAGAAATTCTGCTGCACTCCATGCAATAAAGTTGAAGAACAAGACTTGATTGCAGCATGTAAATCCTTAAGATGTCCCCACTTGGGTTGCCTTAGCAGGCCTAAAAAATAAGAAAAATAAAAAGAAGAAAAATTGATGTATTACGCTGACCAAAAAATTAATGAGGTAGAAGAGAACTTTTGCAGTGTATATAGTGCAGCACAATTTTGTTGTACGTGAACCAAGGAAAACTCACTGGAGTGGATTATAGGTGGTAAAGTCTATCGACACGTCCAGTTTAGTAAATTTTTATTGGCTGCGTACGTGCACCACTTAACTGTGCAATGAGTGTATCTGAGAATTACTCAAAAAATATTCGATATTCTCAGCTTACCGTATTCATCCAGGGGAGCTTGATCATAATAGGCTGTTATAACATAAGCAGAGCTCGATCTTCCCAGGTTAGTTCCACCATGGTACTGTGTTAAATTTGCAATTCAAACAAATAAACTTTCCTTTAGTTCTAGCAACGACAGAGAGAGGACTTCGTTAAAGTGAAAGATAGTTTAAAAATGGAGTGTGATTACCATATAATAGTTCACATAGCTTCCATTTCTTGCAATGAAAAGAGTGACGTGAAATGCAATGTCTTCTGCAGATCTTATGTATGGCACTCCACCATACACTTGATAGCTTCAAGAGGAGGCAAAAATAAATAAATAAATAACACAAGAAACAAATGGAGGGAAAAAAAGGCTGGATGTCTTGAAGGATAAACGTGTTTTCACTAATAGGATGGGTCACGATCAATTTAGTATAGAAGTTATAGCATGAATCTTTTCTTAATAAGTTGTCATTTTTGAGTTTGAATTAATAGAATTTTTTTTGGGAAGAAAAGGAATGCAATAGTTTGATTAAGGATAAATTATTCTTCACTTCCCATAATTTTACATATTTTTTAATAAGTTCTTAAAAATTTAAAATGATATAGTTGAAATCCTTATAGAGTTTCTAAAAGGAAATTTAATTTAGTCTGTTCTATTAATTTGAATCAATAAACTATAACATGAACTGGCACTCTAAATATATATGATTTATGATTTGAGTTAATTTGTATAATTACTAAACAGTGGTTGCATCAAATGCTGTCCATATGAATTAATTTCACTTTCTTGTTTACTTTCTTTATCATTATAATCATGCATATTCAAAATGTTAATAACTACATGGTTAACCGCATCAACAAAATTTAATGAAACAAAGAAAAAAAAATTTAATGAGAGTGACTAAATTAAAAAGCATATAGAACTTTAAAAGTCATAATTATAAATTTTTAAATTATAAAAATTACATTAAAAATTAAGTAAAAACTTACAAAGATGTCCAGTTCTCTGTCCACATCGAGGGCTTATTGGGCGAGTTCGGTCCTGTAAAAGTTTCGCCGCATTTCATTCCGTTGCACGTATTAATCTGCATGGATGTTGAATTTTTATTTGTTAGAAAGTACATTTAAGCTACGAAAAACTTGGTTAAAAAAAAAAATTATAGGGCATTGGAATGTAAATTTTTTACTTTAAAATAAATTGGGCCGAGCTAGAAATATAACCAAAGAGAGTTAGGCCGAAATGGACTGACCACGGGATCAGGAGCATCCGACTGCTTGCACATAACCCAGGGCACACCAGTTTGGAGGCCCACTACCATTTTTGCAGCCCAAAGAACATATCGTGATCCTGCACTGCCGAATGCTTTCTGGATGTTCTCATATTCATTCTCAACCTGTATATTTTTAATGAATGAATTTATTTACCACATTAAAAATGACGAATGATTAATAATTATTCTTTCATTCCTTACATTTTTACTCAATTTTTAAAAAAATAATTTAATTCTCATCATTAAACTTTTATTAATATTTTGTATATAGTCAACTATGTACAATTTTGACACTTTGAATATACTTTATTCAAGCTAGTACACTTAAATTAATTCATATAAATTATATCACATGTCATGTATATGAATTAATTTCACTTCATTATTTATTTTTTTCTTTTATTTGTACAAATAATATATATTTACAGTGTCAATACTACATGATCAAATTCAATAAAACACTAATTAAAATATAATGATAGAGATTAAGTTAAAAATTTATAAAATATAAGAATTTAATGATAAATTTATAAACTGTAGAAACCTAATTATAAATTAAGTGAAATTATAAAAGATAATTTAAACATAATTATATCATTCATTTTCATTTGCCAGCGGAGTCGCACCTGTGACAATATGATTGGGCCTCCTTGTGAAGCATATAGACGCTCCGATTTCATCATGTCCACTATTTTTGTCGTGAAGTTTTGCATGTAAAACTAAAAACATTTGAATGCGTAAACGAAAATAATAAAATTTCACAAATTAACAATAATTCAAACATGAATTTGAATGCATCATTTTACTAAAGATTCTCACTTCACTTCTTATAATAAAATGATAATAATATGTTACCTACCTTGAAGGGCTCATTGTCCGTTCTGTAGATAATACCAGGGATATCATGTAACCAAAAGGGGAAACCCCTGCAATTTTAGCATTATCAGTTGCCATAATGAAAAGTAAAATAGAAAAGAGAAGTGGGATTCCTTTCACAAAACATAACAAATACTAAATTACTTAAAAAAGATATCTCACTAATGGATCTGACAAAATGGTTATATATTTATTATAGAATAAAATTTTGTTTTAGTCCTCACAAATATAGTATTTCTAATTTGACCCCTTTTTAAAAATTGCTTATTAATTTGATCATTATAAAAGGAGAATTTTTCAAATTGATCTATTCCAAAATTGTCTTGCCAATTTAAAGTATTATCTCTCAATTGGATCTCTCACAAATAATATTCTTTCTGTCAATTTACTATTAATAAAAGTAACAATCATTTTACATATATAATTGCGACTAAATAGTGACACATTATTAAATATATTATACATCGTCATATATATTGATTTGACTACTACCAAAGTGACAAAAAAATTATTAATACAATTTTATTTGTAAAAGACTATATTAAAAAATACATTATTTGTAAATCATCAAAATAAGATTTTAGTCATTTATGATATTTGAATTAATTTGTTTCACTTGTCATGTATGATGTGGTAACATAGTGATAATGGTCTGACGGAATAGAGAAAAAGAAGGAAAAATTTAAAATTACCCATAGGTCCATTCACTCTCGATGAAGGGTCCAATCCTGAGGCAAACATAAAGGCCTTGAGATTGGACTTCCTTGATGAACCTCACCAAGTCGTATCTTCCGCTGAAATCATACTGTTGCAGAGAGTAACTCAGAAACATACATTCATTCTAATTTTAAATTTTTACAGTTGCGACAGAACACAGTACCGACCTGTCCAGGTTGAGGCTCATGTACATTCCAAAAGACATAGGTCTGAATCACGTCTATTCCTCCTTCTTTAGCTTTCGCTATCAGCGATGGCCACATCTGCGTCAAATTAATTAAACCCTTATTTTTTTGTTACAAATTCGCAATCCTCTGCTGTTTTTTTCTTCTTAATATTTTTGTCCTCTTCCCTCTAACCAATATACTTGTACAACCCTTTTTAGTCCCCTCGTGACTTACGACAGCCATTGTTCATCCTCTGTATAAAGTACAGACCCGACCTAAAGCACAAACTATAATGGGGAACTGTTGGACCTAACACTTTTGAATTACTTATTACTTTCTACTTCGTCCCGTGATGCAATAGTCAACTAGGCTACCATGTGAAATTTAAATAAATGGATAGCCATCTTTTAAAGGAAAAAGAAAAAGACTGTTGAATTCTAGCTAGAGGACAGCTCTGAGTTGAAAATGGGGACATTAAATGATGACAATCACTTGGTTATCATCACCCTCGGGGTTATCTGTCTGGGTTTGAAATCTCCATTCTCGAAAGTTTTTAGTTTTAACTTCTTTTTTTTTGTCTAAACATCTCCCCTTAAAAGCTCAATCAAACTTAGGCGGTTGAAGTTTGAAATATTGCCTCACGTGAATTAATAAATTAATAAACTTAGTAGCCAACAAAATGAGGTGTAAAATGTGGGTAAGCAAGTGAGTGTCATTGCTGTTTAATCAATTAATAAAGAAGCTAATTATTTTGAACATGTGAATTAATAGCCAACAAAGCGATGTGTAAAATGTGCATGGGTAAGTAAGTGAATATCATCACTATTTAATCAAGTAATAAAACAAGCTAATTAATAGATACTTAGCTGAGACTTGAGAGAGGGTTCCTCCACGTGCGATTAAAAATTATACTAAATCTCTTAGAAGTTTAATTAAGTCATATATCATTCAACTGTCCTAATATTTAACTCATATTGCATTTTTCTTATTATTTATTTTTATCAATAAAATTAACTTGCTGCATAATATTATACAGCTATTTGAGTTTTTTAATATGTCAATGAAATAATTAAATGATTCCATTCTTTAAAATATAGATTGCAAGAAAATTTATCCATAAAAAATAAAAGTTAAAAAGATTAACAATATCTATACCAAATTAATGTCATAAGCAAGATTTTTCAAATAAAAGAAATAGCAATAGTATTTAGCTAAAGTTGGGGCGAGATTAGATAATTTACTCTCATTTGCTCATACGTCTCCCTCTTCTAATCCCAACTACTATATTCATGGAATATTAAATTTGCAGGGACACAACTTTCCTAATTAGCCTGTAATCCTAACAACAGAAATGAAGGTCTCAGATGAAAAATTAACAGTAAATGAAAAGCTGCATTGATTAATGTGCGTAAAGGACGAACGAACGATCGAATGACTCGGAAAAAGTATGAATATATATATATATATATATATATAGATACCTGAGGAGTGCTGCGAGGATAGTGAATGGAGCCAGAGAACAGAATCTTCCTATCGCCGCCGATGATTAGAGATCTTCCGTCGTACGTCACATTCGCTGCTTCGCCGCCGACTATGGCAACCAAGGCCATCAAACTCCACCAACACCACCACTTCCTCTCCATCACGACTCTGCCTGGCATTAACTCAAACACCGAATATGCAGAGAATGTTGTACAGGATGAGAGAGGAATCGAATTCAAAAGAGAAGGTTTCAGAGAGAGAGTCACAAATGAAGTGGATGACCCGAAGCACTAATTGTGAGAGACGGCCTTTCCATGTGGCTCGCTCCCTCACAAGAAGAAGTTGCAGCAGTTGCAGCAGAAAGCATTATACTGGTGGGTAAAGCCGTAAAGGGGACGGAGGGGCATTGTGGTAATTTCAGGAGGCAGAGAGAGAGAGGGGGATGTATAATGTGGCGAGCGTCTATTTTCGTGACTCGGCGTATTCTGTTTGTTTTCGCCAGCATTGGCTTTCACGTTTTGTCGTTTTGGCGTGCCTGGAGTTCCAAGCCTCGCTGACGTAACTCCTTTTTTGAATCTATTTGGTTGTGCGTCTATTTTCGAATTTCTTTTGCGCCTTTTCCTGCTTCTTCTCGGAATGAATGAATGCGACAATATGCTTATATATTTATTATGCACTAAAATTTTATTTTTATCTCTCATAAATATAATATTGTTAGTTGTTTGGTCTTTATAGGAAATATTTTTTAATTTAATCTTTTATGATATTTTTTGTTTTTCAATCTGATTCTTTATTCTTTATCGGTTGTTTATAAATCTACTCGTTCAAATTCTTTAGCGCCTTTTCTTGCTCATTCTCGGCAAGTGTATCTAAATTCGTAGTGCTGTGATTTTCTTAATTCTGACTTTACTTCAAGCCTCACCAAAACCAAAATTCTTGTCTTTCTATTATTTAATTTGTACTCCAAATTAATCAAATATTATGGCCTATTTGGTTTGGGTATTTTTAATTTTTATTTTTATTGAAAACAAAAAATGAATTTAAAAATACGTTTGGTTGAGTTAACTGAAAACGTTTTCTTGAAAATATTTTTTAAAATAAGTCTAAATCTGAAAACACAAAAAAGATGTTTTCAGTGTTTCAGAAAATACATTTCAAAAAATGAAGATTGAAAATAAAAACAAAAAATATTTTCACAAACCAAACAAATTCTTAGTTTTTCATGTTAAAGTACTATTTTGTGGTATTACGGGAGGATTTCTCTTATTCAAGATTTTGTTTTTATTAGACGTTATGAAACTTGGAACTACTTGTTATGTTTGAGTAGAATGGAGAATAAATAACAAACAAAAGAAAAAATTTGCTGAGTAAAATATTTTTTATTTTTGAAAAATGATGACATTTTTTATTTCATTTTTCAAAATGTAGATCTTTCAATTATTTTTGTTCCTTTAGAGAACCAAATTTAATTAGTTAATACCAAATAAAAAAGATTGAAAAGAAAATTATTGGAAAACTAAATCTAGGAATTACACTTTGAATGATTAAAACAGGTAACAATATTTTAAAATTATTATATATATATATATATATATTTTGGACAAATATATAGTTATTTAGAAAAGGAAATCACGTGCACATCTTCCCGATGGGCCTCATCCTCTCCTAAAAGAATAGATTCCCCAAAATTAGCAGCCTGCTCTTTACAAGGCCCATCATCATAATAGATCTTTAACCCAAGCCCAAATATCGGCCTATACGGCCCAAAACAGTGAGAAACAAGGTTGCAAAACCTCATGATGTTGTCCTTGCGGTGCATAGAACACCAGTAGGGATAATTATGAATGGTGATGCAATAATTTTAATTCATTATCTCACATTTAGTGGGTAAAACATTTTCCATCCTTTAGATCTTTAAATATTCAGAATTGACTCATTTAACTAAAAAATTGAAAAAAAAAAATTCTTAAATTGTGAGACACATTTACATAAAACATGCTTATATAAAATCACAATAATATAAGACTAAAAGTCCATTTTATTCTTTGACAGGTGGGTACTTTTCAATTTAGTCTATTATATATAAAATTATCTTTGTAATATGGTCATTTGTAGATGAGATATTTTTTTAATTTTATGCCTCATAAAATTGCATTTTTCAATTTGGTTCCTCATATATAATTTTTTTTAATTTGATCCCTCACATATAAACTTGTTATCATTAACATTCATTTGTTAATATATTATTAATAATGAAATTAATAAATTCAATACTATTTAATATATTTTTGGATAGGATATTGCTTAATCATTAATTATTGTAAAATCTGTAAATTGACAATTAGTTTTATTAATAGTAAATGAATGAAATGATATTATTCAAATCAGAAAATGTCCCATCTATAAATGACCAATTTGTTAAAGCAATTTTATGATGGTTCAAATTGTGCAATGCCCTATATAAAGAGAGCAAAATGAAAAGACAACTCTATACAGGAACAAAATGAAAAACGCCTAAGGGGCCAAAATAAGATTTTAACAAGGGAAAAATGGTTCAAACAACTATTAATATAATTCAAAATTCAAAGAATAGCATCCAGAGTTTTTTAATTTTATAATATATTTTACTGATTAATAAAAAAATATAACATTTATATACATAATGGACCGTGTGGGTATCAATCATAAGTTCATAACATCTAATCCAAACTCTTAAAATATCTAAGAGAATCTTTACACTTATATGTGAATAAAATAAAATAAAATAAAATGTTGAAAGTGATCATAAAGTGCATGAAAACTATACTTTGCATTTTCAGACGCAAGAAAATGAAGGGGTGAGAGAGAAGTCAGGGTTCACATGACCAAAGAGGAAAATGTGAAGATGAAATTTCATAAAGTCAATGTTGGCAGCTACAAAGAAGAATAAGAGAAGCTTCATGGAATGTGCCTCGCCATTTTTACTAACCACATTAACAAGTTCATTTCACTTGGACCTAGCAAACTTGAGGCTCACTAATATCCATTCATTTTTATTTATTTATTTATTTTTTCTGTCAAGTTTTATTTTTTTGTTGTTTCAATTAGTTATTTAACTTCATTTTAGATTTCAATTTAGTCCCTTAATTCTACTTTGTTTCAAATTAGTCCATTGACTTTTTTATTTTTAATTTGGTCATAACTTTAATTTATTTTGTTCTTTTAATTTAATTGTGTTCTAATTTAGTCTAATAATTTTACCTTAGCTTTTTGTTTAATTAGTCCATTTATTTCATTTCAATTTAATATTTTTATTTGCAAAAACTACTCGAGATCTTTTTTTCTTTGACACCAAGAAGATTTTTAATATAAAATTTTCATATAGTTTATTGCTTAAACTGATAAGCTTTTAGAACTCTTTTGCTAAACATCGTGGCTGCCTTCAAAACATGAAAAATATTTGAATTGCTTTTTTTTTTAAAACTATAGATCTAATTTGAGACAATAAAATTAACGGATAAAAGGAAAAATCTAAGGTAAATGTAAGAAATTAAAATGGAATAAAATAAAATTGAGAGACTAAAATAAAACTTAAGATAATAAGTGTAAGTGATAAAAAAGAAATCTAAAGTAAGGAATGAGATCCTCTAAATTACTCTACATCTGGTAAATTGAATAGAGATAGAAATAAAAAAAAAAAAGTTGAATCCATTCGTACAGGATTCATTGTTGAATTTTAAATTTACACATTATCGTGTCTATTTCTCTCTAATTTTATTCCGTGGGCATGAATCTCTAAAGTAAAATTAAAGGATTAAATTAAGAGACAAAAATGAAATTAAGACAAAATTGAATGATCAAAAGAATACAGTGGCGGCCACCGAAGGCACCAGCCAATGTATGGGAGCGAAACGCATTTACTTCATGCCCAAGTTAGAACCAAGACTTTTGTTCTTTTGGTCCAAAAATAGTAATATATTTAATATCATCAAAGCTGGACCCACCGTTAATTTTGATTATTTTAGTTGGAAATTGATTAAATTATCAAAGTGTAAAATTATTTTTAATGTTAATGTTTTTAGTTTACATGTTTAAACTCACAGTTTTATTTAAAAATAATAAGTATAAAATTATTTGAACTAATCTTTATTAATATTAAAAGTTTAATTTTTTATTATTAGATTAATATCAAAATATCTTAAAATTTATATATATGATAATTAAAATTTATTTTATACACATCTCAAATAATTTAAAAATAAAATTTTAATATTTTTAGTGGTTGAGTTGTGAATAAATTTACTTTTAATATTGTTATTATATTGTTTAATGAATGAAGGATTCGTGGCCGCAAATCCCAATGCATTGAAAAAAGAAATAAAAAAGTCAAAGGAGTGTCAAAATTCAAAGATTGGAGCATGCGACCCAAGCTGCCCCACAACCACAACTCAAATCAATCAATTCATGCTACTTATAATTATATATTGGCCAATAAAAAAAAAAAGAAAAATTCCACGCATGCCAAGTACGTGATCTCTCTCTCTCTCTCTCTCACTCAAAATAATATTTCATAATATTTTATTAATAAAAAATATTTTTTTTAATAATATGCATTTCTTATAAAATTCATATTAACAATATTAATTGTTATATTAAGAACAAAATTGTAATTATATATTAAAGTTTAAAATTAAATTAAAAGTAATATTTTTATATTGTCATAAAAAATAATTTGTGATAATAATTAAATAAATTATTTTTTCAATGTTTATAAAATGTGCGAAAACCCAATGGTTTTATTTGTTAAATGAAAAATATAAATTGTAATCCAAGTAAATATCACGAGAGGTTGTATTATTTAGGATAAAATATACTTATGATGTCTATAATTTTATTTAATTTTAAATTTAGTTCTTATAATTTTCAAATACATGAAAAATGATACTTACTATTAGTCAACCATTATTTGTCTACATCTAACTTTGGTAAAGGTAATCAAAATTGAGATATTGTACAAGATCGAAATGGTCGATGAGATCGAATCGCAGAAATTTAAGATTCTATGTAATTTTAAAATATAAATATAAAAAATATTTATATAATTTTAAAATATAAAAATATTTAAAAATAATTTATCAAAATAACAAAATATTTTCATAAAATATCTTATATTTCTATAAATTTATCAGTTATTTTCATAAAAAAAATTGAATATCAAAACATTTAAAAAAAAAAAATCAAGTGTTAAGATGTAATATCTAGATTCCAAGAGATCCTAATACAAAAAAAATTATACATAAGATATTGCTAATTTTTATTATCAATATCTGAATCTTATGCGATCTTCTTGATTACCATTATGTTGACTATTGAATAGAACATCCCACTTAAATTGTAATCCTACTTCAACAACCACATCATACCCAATCACCAGCAACATAATATGCCTAATCAGTAATTTTTGTTACTTTAATTATAATTTTTATAACTTTTAAAATATAATATATTTTTTTCAATTATTATAAAAAATCCCTTTGAAATAATATGTTAGGTGTATTTTTTTTATTTGATCTTTTTATTGCACATATGAGTGATGTTAAAAATTTGTTTCAAAAAGTCATTAAAAGAATAATACGGCTTGAAAATAAAAATTTAGGAAAGTTTATTCTCAATTTTAACAGCTAAAAAATAAATTGAACAACCTCAACTTATGAGAAGGATGTCTGCATTTTTTACAGTATTGGGGTCACATGTGGCACGTATAAACAAACTTGCGGCTCTCGCAGCGGGTGCCACATGCTCTCCTGCACGGATCTGGAACCTTTGTCTGAAAGTTTACCTGTTCAGTTTTTAGCAACGATTTTTATTGTTGTTAAAAATTTTCACCAACAATTTTTTGATTGCTAAACTGTTGCTAAAGGTTTTTAACAACAATAAAAATCGTTGCTAAAAACTGAGCAGGCCTCTATTTAATTTTTCTCCAAACAGAGGATTCGGGTGCCTCCTGCACCCCTATAATAATATAAAAAAATATTATATTTTGAATTTGTTATAAAAATTGTAGCTAGAGTTTAAAAAAATACTAACTGGACAATACAACACATATTTGGATATGATGTTGTTGTTGTCATCAAATTACATGATCAGTAAGATGTCCATTTAATACCAATCTACACAACTAACAATTGATTAATAGTCAATTATGGAGCATTTTTTATATCTTAAAAACTATAAAAAGTAAATTTATAAATTTGAAATTATATAGACCAAATTAAAATTGGGTGAAATTATAAAAATGATAGGTTTATTTTAACCTATAATGGCTTTTTTATTTAGTTTGTCAAAAAATTAGTAACATTAGTAAGTATGTAATGTTCTGATCACCATTTTTTTTTATAGTATGGATTTGAGTTAGTTAGTACGAGATCATATTTTTCTTTTCATCTAATATTTTTCAAACTGTACTATTCATGTCAATTTAATACATTTATAAAATGAATTATTTTTAATGATTTCAACTCTGAAAGAGGATAGATATTATAAATCAATCTCTTGAAATTACGTCTTGTTATAAGTCTATCGTGTAATTTTATCATAATTTAAAAATCTAATCATAGAGTGTTTTGTTTTAAAAAAATCATTGTACATATAAATATACCAATCAGACTTAGTATAATTTCTTCGATTATTTAAGTGGGAAAAAAGGGGGATTTTTAGGACATAAATAATTTATTTTGAAGGTAGCATCGAGGTAGCTTCCTTTATATAACACCCTTGTTCTCGTAAGCCACCAACTCGCGTATGGAACGACGTCACTTTATATAATAATTAATATTCCACTGCATAAGATAAGATCCTTCCAGCAGCCACATGTACTTTTCCCGTTTCCCTTTCACTTCCAAGTTCCAAGTGAAGTGATCTTTGAACACTGTTCAATATTCGTTCAAGCCAATTTACTCATAAAATATTCCCAGAGAAGCGAATGAGGCGTGAATATAGCATTAAACAATCACTCAAACCACATGCAAATTTTTCCAACGATGCATCTACTTTTCATATATCTTATCCAATGTTTTTCACTATATGTTTAAGTACATATATAAAAATTACTGGCTCAAGTATTGGATGACTTTTTTTTTTCTTAATTATGCCTTAGTATAACAAAGAAAAAGCCATTAGCCAACCCAAAAAGTAAGTGTAAACTACACTAGTCATTCTTAAAGTTTAGCTAAATTACATTTAATACTCTTCATATTTTAAATATTATACTTAGTTTCTTTTAATATTTTTCTTTTGTTGGTCTTCGAATACAGTGTCACAATTGTGAAGAAAGTTCATTGATATAGCAAAAAAAAAAAAAATTGAAATGAAGGTTTTTGCAATATACGTGTATCAAAAATATTAGGAGAGTCACTCAACGTTGGCTATTGCAATGGTAGTTAATTATTTGAACCTCAAACACTATAAGAAATTCATAAATCAGAGATAAAAAAATTCGTATCTAATTAATGGGAATTCTGTTTATAATTGTTCAGAGATGAAAAAAATTTTGTTTCTAATCATTCTGTTGTAAAGATTGAGACAAAAGAATTTTCGTTTCAAATTAAGGACGAAATTTTCTATCTCACCTTAAAATTCTGTCTTAAGAAAATTTTGCACGTTACGAAAAATTTGTCCTTGATTCTATCTCAAATCCAGGATGAATTATTCCGTCCCTAATACCATTTCAAATTAGGGAAGAAAAATTTGTCCTTGATTTCATGTTAGATCAGGGAAGGAAAATACATCTTTGATTCTGTCTCAGATCAGATAATGAATATTTTGTCTGTGATTCCGTCTCAAATCAGGGATGAACTTTTTCTCTCTAATTTGCTGACAGATTTTTATATATATTATCAAATTAATCTGAACCTAATTTGAAACTATGAAAAATAGAAGAATATAACTAATTTCAAGTAGTAGCCAGCAACAAGAACTACTTATGGAAGGAAAATTTATTATATAAATACTCAAACCATGAAATTACAAGTTCTAATTACAAAATACAACGTGTAACTGTCATAAAAAAATTCAAATAAAAATTTACAAAAATAAATTAATCTAGGGGGCATCTAAGTGTTGTGGCTATCATCATCTGCAAGAGCACACCAGGAGGGATTTGCTGGCTCAAGAAGAGGTCAATTTTAGAGACGAATTTATAACATTTCAGGGACGAAATTTCCATCCCATAATTCGTCTTTGATTCTGTCAATTTTTAATTCAAATAAGGGGCAAATTTGCAACATTTCAAAGACAAAATTTGGGACAAAAATAATTCCGTCTCTAAGTTATGTTTTTCTTGTAGTAAAAGATGGATAATCTTTGATTTTTTGAAAACGTTAATTTAGGGAAGATTTTTCTATTTGTGCTTACTAAACCTAAAAAAATTAGTCTTTCGTCATATTGAGTGAAAGGATACATCTGATAAGAAAAAAAGAATCAAGAGAGTCAAGTATAATATTAAAATAAGAGAGATATCATATGTAATTTAGCCAAACTTTATGGGTGGTTAATGTAATTTATCTTAAAAAAACAATTTAAGAAAAATTATTTTAATATTTCAAGTTAGTTTGTATCCTGTATACATGGCACCGTGCTGTTGTTTGCTTGATTTTAACATATATAGTTTAAAATGTAAAAGCATAAACTTTTTTTTCTTTTTTCCTCGTTAGAATATATATATATATATATACATGTGTGTGCGCGCGAGAGAGAGAGAGAGATAAAACTATATATATAAGTACATTCTGCTGCACATTCAAACTCATAATTATTACAGTTGATACATTATAAGGAAAAACAATTAGTGGTTATGAATTATAAAATTATAATTATTAAGGGCGAAGGAAGAATTAATGTTCTTAATTAATAAGAATTTACAGGTAGCAGAAGACAAAAAATTAATTTGGTTTAGTAGGATATTTTAGAAGGAGAGACATTAATTCAGTGCGATGAAAATGGACACAATATGTTGATTTATCTCATAGTACATAAGCCCACACAGAGTACATAATTAATCATGAAATGAACAATCAATATATATAAATGCATGCATGCCTGTGACAATACAAGATAAACGTGGGAGCTATAGTTTCCCGCAAGACAAGAAAGTCATCTCAGACACGCGTGATATAATTAAGCATATATTATAACTGTCAAAAATTTGTTATAATAAAATGCAGAAACTATATGCAAAAATTATTGATGAAACTCGGAAACCTCGGCTAACTAATTGATTAATTACGCTTATTTCAGTTACTTGCATAGCTCAGTGCAAATAAATGTTAGAATAAATTAATGATTTGATTTCTAAAAGATTATAATTTTTTTAATTTAGTTGTTCAAAAATAAAGTGTTTTATTCAATTCTTAAAAAAATGTGTTTGTCTTAATTTAGTTTTTTTAAGTGACTTTTGACAATAAAAAATTTGAGATTTAGTAACATTAGAATATTTACAATAGTGGTTCTTAAGAGGTTCTTAAATTTAAAAACCAGTTCTTATTTTAATTTACCACTGTAATTTGCCACGTTAGCTGTCAGGTGTAAGAATAGTTTATATAAAAATAGTTCTTATACAGAAAATGATAATAAAATAATTAACTTACAAGAAATATTAATGGAGTTAGTAGAGAGTAATAAATGCTAACGTAATAGATAATTAGTTGTGAAACCTATTTGTAACTTGTTAACAGATTTACCACTGAAGTGAAGAGTTGCTAAAAGTAGTGAAAAATTATTTAAGCTGATGTGACACTATAAGATCTATAATAAGAACCAAATTGAAGTTCACTACTGTATATGCTCTTAGATTTTATAATTTAGTAATGAAAATAATAAAATTGAGACATTTGATCTTTCAAAAACCATATTGATAATAAACAATTATAATCTTTAACTAAATTAGTAATTTACTCTAAATGTTGTTAATGCAATTAACACTATTTTCGTGCTTTAATTGAATTGAATTGAAGTATTCTTCACGGTACACTGTGTGTTTAATTTGTACAACAAAGTTTGCTCGACCATATTCAATTAATGCACCAAAAAGTATTAAAAGCGATATCATTTTGGTTAATAATATTTTATGCACAATATTAAAAATTAAAAATTTCCACATCTCAATAATTTTATTAGTTTAGTCTTTCTAAAATATAATTTTATTCTTTGATAAAATTCTTAATGATTATACTGAATATTAAAAATTTAAATAAGGTGGTATATATCTTTATATTTTTACATAGATTTTTTTTTGTAAGTTCATTTTTTATTTCAATTTGGTTCCTTAAATTTTAAAAAGAACCTTGCCTAGCTATGATTTTTTTAGTAAATTCATTTTTGTTAATAACTCATAATAAAAAATTCATAAAATATGTTTAGTTACTAATTTATTTGAATATAATTTTGGTCACAAACTATTTATATGTGTTTAGATGTTAAAAAATAAACAATCTTAATCACTTAGAATTCAGATTGAGAGGTAATATTTTAATAATTAGATATATATTCACATTCAAACTTTTTAATCAAAGTCATTTGGGGTGGAGAAAGTGTTCTGAGGCAATTTCTTTCTCTCATCTTCTCCTGCTTCTTTTTTAATGTGGCTACGGTGGGAATTGCTTAAGTGTAGCGCCCACTAGCTCTATTTGTCCCCACTCTGTGGAAGTTTAGTCTATCTTCTATGAAAGTTTTCGTCTTCTTATTGTAGAAGTTATAGTCATTTTGTTTTTGTTTTCAGATTTAGTTTCCTTGTAAGTTTTTTTGTTTTCATTGTTTTTGTTTTTCAGATATGTGTTCAGATCTGGTATCTTTGTAATTTTTTTGTTTAATTTGCTATATTTTAGGTTAATGTTGTTTGAAGTTCAATCCTTTAAGAGAGCTTGAAATCTGTTTATATTTTTGGAGAAATCGGAACTTATTATTAGTCAACATGTACAAACACTTGTCAATATGATTCGATAATGGATAGATGAAACGACTCCAAAAGTTCTAACGTTATATCTTAATTTTCCTTATTTGATTGGTAATTCATTGTATGCTTTTTATCTAAATCTCTTGATGGGTTTCAGAATTCTTTTGAGCAACTATCCTCTTTTTCGTTTTTCTATTTTAGTTTTTAGGAGCTCTTGTTGTATGTGGCCAATACAGTTATTTGTTTGTTTCTTAATATGATCTGATTTGAGCCTTATTGACCATTATAAAAAAACTTTTTAATCTTAAAGAAATAGCCGCCAAACTCATTGTTAAGAAGACATCTTTTAAAATATTCTTTGATGTTTTCTTTTTTAAAAAATAAAGTAGTTCATAAACAATAAGGTAAAATGGGTATCTTGGTCGTCTATGTTTATTATATGTTTCATTTTAATCTTTTATGTTTGAAAAATTTTATATTAATTTTCTATGTTTTAAAGTTTTACTATTTTGGTCCATTATTTTATAATTGTTAGTCTATATAATGAAGTTGATACGATATTCTCTAATTGCTAATATGACTTAATCATATAATTATTAACTAGATATTAGTGTCTTATATGTAATTTTTAAAATGTCCAAAATAATTCTAGAAAAGAATAAAAATATTTTAAAAATTATACGTTAAAAACTAATATTTAATTAGTAGTCATATAAATAAATTATGTCAATATTTAAAGAATACAACAACAACAACAACATAGCCTTATCCCACTAAATAAGATCGATTTCAATATTTAAAGAATAATGTACCAATTTTATTATATAAACTAATAATACTAACACTGTAGAATAAAGTAATAAAACTTTGAAATATAAATAATGAATATTCAACTTTTGAAATATAAAAGAGTAAAACAAAACTTAAAATAATCGTAGAGAAGAAAACAATTAATTTACCTCGCTCAAGCTTGAGCGGTGGGGTTCACCAATTTCAAAGTTGTGGACGCGGCACAAGGGGATTGGGTAGCCGGAGGAACAAGAGGTCAATGGAGGCACCAGTCAACGATTCGCAATAACTGTTGAGCCGCCGACATACTAAACAACACAGGCCCGGCCGGAGGAGGGCTTACGGAAGCAGTGACAGAATCACCAAACGTGGGACACCCACACGTGTTTCTCTCCCAATCCTTTCCTGCCACGTGTGGCTACGGTCAGCCCTCAGTAAAACCGCTAAAGGCGCATGCCACCACCACCCATGTCCAATCACATCAACCTTTTATTTTATTTTAGTTTTTACTAAAATTTAAAGATATTTTTTACAATTTAATATTACACGAATTGATTGTTTTAAGCAAATTTTTCCCAAGCTTGTCTTTGGCGAGGAATTTAATAGTAAAAATATAAAATATTTATATAAGTATAATCCATAATTTATTATTTTTATTTTGTAAGGTATAGTTTTTCCGTTTATTTTTTCATTTGGAAGCTTTACATTATTTGTTTGTGTAGGTTGAAAAAATTAAATTAGTTAAAAATATATTTCATCTATCATTTTTATTTTTTTTTTTGCTAGAAATGACATACACTCGAGTGAGTTGAAATTAGATGATTAAATTTTTTTTTAAAAAATAGTTGAAAAGCAAGTGAAACTTAAAAGCATAAGTCAAATTAAAAACAAAGTTCTAATTAAAAGCTTGATCAAGATAAAAAATTATAAAGTTCAAAAAATCACAAATAAGTACAATAAATTATAGAGAAATAAGGACCAAGAAATCAAACACAAAGATTTAACTTGATTCATTTTAAAAATTCTCAAGCTAATATCTTGTCCTCAAGATTACTCTTGAAATTTTTAACTAAAATCACAAGATTTGAGATAGGTATTTATGAACTACAATACAATCTATGAAGAATTTTTTGTTACAAGGGTCTTCTCTCTCTTCCAAAGTATTTTTTCCAATCACCCACTAAAAGAATCTAAATCCTTGAACAATCAAATTAGAAAACTTAATGCAACAATCATTTTTTCTTGGGACGTATTGATTATGAAATTTGAAAACTAAAAAATAAATTGTATAATGTTTTAAATGAAACGTGTTTTGTTTGGCCCAAAAAAAAAATATATATATATATAATTGAAAACTTGGTAAAATTGATGTTTGAACAAAATTCCGGATTAAAAAAGATTTATATTTATTTGTCTTTTCATGTGACAGTGTGGCGTGCTCTGCAATCCTCTGTCCGTTTGTCCTTCGTTACCCTTCAAATGTCACGCGCCACACCACGTTTTAGTTGTAGATTCACCTCCCCCGCCTTCTTCACTAACCACGTGCCCAATTAGCCCCTTGTTCTGATTCAGCTTATAAAGCCCCCACCCCTCGCACAAGTTCCATGTTTCAAGTCGCAGAGCAAGCAGAAGAAGCATTCCAAGTACAGCAGAGAGAAGCGAGAAGAACAGAGGAACCGTAGAAGCCAGATTTGTGGTTAGAATGAAGAGTGATTTAGAGCTTCCTCCTGGCTTCAGATTTCACCCAACGGACGAGGAGCTCGTGAATCACTATTTGTGCAGGAAATGTGCTTCTCAGTCCATTGCCGTTCCCATCATCAAAGAGATCGATCTCTACAAGTTCGATCCATGGCAGCTTCCTGGTACTTACATCTTCCTTCCTCCTCTGTTTTTCCTCTGTCAATTCCCAAATTTCCTCTTCTCGATCGATTCTTCTAGGTTTTCTTTAATTTTCTCTGTCAGTCTCAAATCTTCCCGATTCTGAATTATTACGGAACATATCAACTACTCAATGGTTTTATTTTTGTTAATTCGGAAGCTGTTTATCGTATCTACAGAAATGGCGCTGTACGGAGAGAAGGAGTGGTACTTCTTTTCGCCGAGGGACCGAAAATATCCGAACGGTTCAAGGCCGAATCGGGCGGCGGGAAGCGGGTATTGGAAGGCGACCGGAGCGGACAAGCCGATTGGGAAGCCGAAGCCGCTGGGTATAAAAAAGGCACTTGTGTTCTACGCCGGTAAAGCTCCGAGGGGAGTCAAAACCAACTGGATCATGCATGAATATCGACTGGCCAACGTCGACAGATCCGCCGGCAAGAAAACCAACTTGAGGGTATGTTAAATTGTCAAATGTTATTCTCCCCTAACTTCGATTTTATCCGATTAAATCACTTATTTGATGATTAGATTTATTATAATTTGATTATTATTATTATAAAAGTTTAATAATCAATTATTAACGTAATTTCTTAAAATTATAGTTATTTTAATTTAACTATTAAATGATTATACGTTTTAATTTAATTTTTAAAATATTAGATTTTGTTTTGAATTGATTATTTTTATTGATAAACTATAAAATTTGCACCAAAATTTATAAAAAATAAAATTAAAAATATTGACCCTGGAAAGACGAAATCGATAATTAATTGAAAGTATAATTTTGAAAAATATAAATGTGAGATTAAATGGGTTTATGATGTTGTGGCAGCTTGACGATTGGGTATTATGCCGAATTTACAACAAGAAAGGTACGATTGAGAAATACAATTCGGTGGATAAAGTAGCCAAGGTCCCGGAATTCCCCGAGCACGAGCACGAGACCAAACCGGAAATCAACATGTTCGACCATAAGAAGGTACAGGGAGAACAAGTGCCGGCACCGTCGAATATCACGAACGACCAATTGTATATGGACACGTCCGATTCGGTGCCGAGGTGGCACACGGAGTCGAGCTGCTCGGAGCACGTGGTTTCGCAGGACGTCACGTGCGAGAGGGAGGTGCAGAGTGAGGCCAAGTGGAACGAGCAGTTAGGGTTAGGACTCGGAGACGCCTTCGATTTTGAGTTCTATTTTATGGATGGTAATTTGACAGGAGATGACCCTTTTGCCCCTCCCGTACAGTACCAGATGAACCAGCTCTCGCCATTGCAGGACATGTTCATGTTTCATCCCAAGCCATTTTGAAACATACCATATAGGGATTTTGGGTCCCACTTCATTCAATTCATTACAGTAAGCCTCGTAGCATTGGCCATTGGGAGCTCGGCCTCTAAATTATGGAAATATAATTTGCTGACGTGGATATTTACCCCTAAGGAAAAAATAAGAAAGAGAAGAAAATTCACAGGAGATTACGAGTCTCTACCTGATGCCAACACATCTATTTGATGTAAAGAATGTTGATATGTAAGGATTCTGTAGTTAGCAGAATTTTTTTGTTTAATTGTAATATATCACTATCTTTCAATTGAATGGAACCGCTTGAATGTAAATTTCTACTTTTTAAGCACCAAGGCATTTACTTTTCGAACAATGTCAATGGGGTAGGTTCAAACTTGAAACTTCAAAGCTTTGTCCATTGACAAATATCCCAAATTGGGAAGACACTAATTTTTTTTTTTAATTCATTTGGATTTATATTTTGGAATGGTCCAGCTGAAGACCGGGTTGTTCGGCTGTACATGTTTGACAGTTTAAAAAAATAAACGATTTTTCTTAAAATCGAATTGAAATAGCATGATGGGAATAATTAATAGAAACAATATCAAAGGAACTTCCTATATGATACTCATAACACTAGGAAAAAAGCAGCTACATACAATAAAAGATCAACTCTGTCAAATTCATGTAAATCCTCACACTATGAAGTCTGTCAAGCTACTGTAGTATGACCAATTACTTTGTAGTCAGTGGGGAATATCTGTGCAATATCATCAGGGTAGTGGTAGAGACCTTTCAGTCTTTATGCTATAATACAGATTTATATTATACACCATGCTATCTTCACAAGCATATATACACACTCATTGAAGATAATACAATTACCCTGCTCTAAACTGCAGGATTCTACTCTCTCAGACGTGCCAAAAGCTAAATATGAGTGGAAGAGGTATATATATATATATATATATATATTTATGATCACTTGCTGACAACTCTGGATTTTGGAACACGGTCACAATTTGCAGGTGACCAACCAATCAACTGCTTCTCATTGTCATATACCATCAATTTGTCCAGCATGGATATGTCTGCATAAACAAGAAGACAACTTTACAATGGGAAGCTCATAAAGAATTATTATAAAATCTGCTTAGAAGGAAGAGTATAATAACATTCATACCTCCAATTAAGTTAACATCCCCCATGCCTATCTCAGAGCCGTTTAGAATGCCCAAGCAAACATTTCCCATTTTCTGGAAAAATAAATTATTAGCAGTCACAGATAAAAACACCATTTACTTAATGATGGTAAATAATAGCTATGAAAAACTTTTCCTACAAGATATTGGCTAGTAATGACTCACTGAAATTATCAGATAAGCTTCAGGTGGCATTTCAAACAGAGCTTTAGCTTTCCTTCCGCTGGTGAAACTCAAAGCCAAAGGCTTGAAGTATTTCCTGACTTCATTTATGCTTCTGAAAGGTCTTTTACCATGCCAACAGAGAGGTACAGTCTGATCATCTGGTGCTTCTCTCAAGGGTTTTCCGTGTAATTCCTTCCTTAACTACAATTTAAAAAAAAAAAATTCAAAAAGTAATCCATCATTATTTTATTAGGTATTAGCTAGGGAAGTGCCTAGTTATTGTCTTCTTTTTCAAACAAATTCAATCATGCATTAGCTCAAATGCCTCGAGCTTATTGTAATACTTGTAATGAGGAGTGAAGTGAAAAATTCTTTCTAACTAACCCAAGAAATTAATGCTTGGTAAGCGTTGAAGTTGAAGTAAGTATAAGAGCTCCCACTGTCAAATATAGCAAAGAGATTTCCAACCCCAGTTGCTTTTCCTCCAAAAACCAGTTCAGCTGCCTCTGCTGAGTAATGTTTCCTGACACAAATAACAAGCAAATGTAAATGAATTAGAATAGATTAAAAACTCATTTTGGTCTCTTATAGATAGGATGTTTTTCAATTTGGTCCCTCGTAGGGTTATCTTCACATTTTGGTCCCTCTTATATAGGAATTCTCAATTTGATCCCTCATAGAATTACCTTCTCGATTTAGTCCCTCACAAATAAAATTGTTACCAACAATGTCCTTCTATTAATTTGCTATAAATAAAACTAATTATTAATTTACATATTATATAGTGGTGACAAAGCAATATGTAACAGATCACTACATTTGTTAATTTTATCAATAACAGATTGATAGAATGATGTTATTGATAACATATTTATTTGTGAAGTGCCAAATTGAAAAATATATGACCAAATGAAAAATATAATTTTATTGAGAGACTAAATTGAGAAATGAGAAACATTCCAACTTGAGGCTAAATTGAGAAGGTACTTTTTTAAAAGACCAAATTGAGAAATATCCTATTTATGAGGGATCAAAATTGAGTTTTGATAGAATAAATATATAAGAGTATGTATCATTAGAAAACATGAGCTAGATGTAAAATGAGACAGACATGCCCACTTACATGTCTCTAGATGACATAGGAGTCCAAGTCACTCGAGAAGAATCATAAACATCGCCAAAGAACATATATCCTCCTCCATGAGTACTTAAACAGTGTCCAACTACATTCCGCAGCAATCCCTGACCACTAAGCTGTGATATCAAGCTGGCTATTCCCCTGCCCAGGCCAAGAACACCATCCACAGGGTGGTAATAATTAGGTGGAAAAATCTGATCATATCCACAACTGCAAAAGAAAAAACAGCAAATAGGTGCATTAGATAATTTCCAAGGTTACAATGAATTCTCATCAGAGGTTTGAAGGGTTGTCATGATTAAATGATTTGTGACTATCTTCCTGTCATATTCCAAATTGTAAACAATGAAACAGTGATGTGATTTTGAAACAATTTTTAGACTTTTTTTTGGGAATATAACCACTAGTATTTGGAAACCCACAGGTCTTTAATTAATTTGGTTTGAACTAGGTCAAACCATATAGGTACAAAACTTTCTCAACGTTGATTTTCTCCTTTCACAAGACTCAAACTCAAGTCCTTGCTTAGGGGAATAAATGTTGAATCATTTGAATCAACTAGCATTGGTTTTTTAGGCTTTACAAGCTGAATATTTATTAATTAATTAGAATAGATTTAACTTCTCAGAATTTTGGGACTTATCAAGGGCAAGGTTTTATTGGACAAGGAAGAGTGAGCCATTAGGTAGCTAAAGAAACATAAAAAGTTTGCATATCAGCTATTACAGGGGTAACTCATAAGTTCTCACTATTAACATTTCGACCTATATTATCTATTCTCCCTTTTTCTCTTGGAGATTAGTCTGTCTTAAGTTATTCCTAAAAGATTGATTACAAAAACACCACTGTTTTAAGAGAACATAAGACTGCATGGAACTGAGTGATTAAGGTAAAAATAAGCTTGCAGAGTCACTAACCCAAGTGCCATACGAACTTTAAGTTGGATTCCATTGGTAAAGTTGAGAAGGTAGACATCCTTGACAAGTACACCAAGGGATGAATATTGATCCGCATACTCAATTTCATAGTGACATTGATCTGGGTAATCACAGTTGTAGTCACTAGTCTGGTGCAACGATGCACAGAGCGGATCATGGCAAGGCACTAAGTCATTGCTTGGCCGGTATAGCGGATGGGGTGTCTGAAAAGTAACCAGCAAAAAGAGCTTTTCAGTCTCATTTGGCAACATAAGATATGAATTTATAAGGGTAAATTACACTAACCTCTCATAACTTCTGGTTAAATTATACTTAGCACTTATGTAGTTACAAATATTACACTCAGCTCTCCTCTAACTTATTTTTGTCATTGAAATTACAGTTTCGTGTTGTATAGAATGTTAGTTGATGTGACCAAAAGTAAATTGGATGGGAGTTTTCTGCAACATATATAAAAATACCAAGGGAGTCGAGTGTAATATTTAAACCAAAGGGATACCAAATATAACTTAACTAAAAACTCAAGAAAGGTGAGTGTAATTTACCCATTCTGTTATAGTATCATCAGGGGCATAATGAGCTTTTCGGTTTCCTTTGGCAACATAATAAGGATAGGATTCCATAAGGGTAAATTACACTAACCTAATGTTGGTTGAGTTACACTCCTCTAATTTCAAATGTTACACTTGGCTCCCCTCTAATTTATTTTTGTCATTGAAATTACAGTCTTGTGTTGTATAAATGTTAGTTGATTTGACCAAAAGTAAATAAGATGAGAAGTTTCTGCAACATACATCAAAATACCAAAAGAGCCTATTGTAATATTTGAAACTAAAGGGGTACCAAGTGTAATTTAACCAAAACTCAAGTCTAGTTAGTGTAATTTACCCATTTTATAATAGCATCATCTGGGTCATAATAAGAAACTTTCCAACATTACTAGTGATCAATACCTCAGAACAACGGGAGCAAGGGGCATCACACTGGAGCCATGTGAGGTCACTACCTGTGTCAAGATCAAGAAAATAGGGCCTTGGTGGCTGGCCAATGTTGAGAGTAACATTATAGAACCTGCAGAATATGAAAGTAGCGATGACATTATGACCAAGAATTATATATACATGATTTACTGATTCCCATCTCGCATATAGTATATATTATTGTTTCTCAAAAGCAATGAATTGATGCAAAACTGGAAAGATGGGAAGAAAACCAGAAAGATGCTTTAATTTTAAAGTCTTTCATCATTGCTATTTTCTTCCTTTCCAAGAATACATAAACTGCAAAAAGAATAAGATGTATGCCCTGTTCACTACTTAAGTTTGTGTCAATACCTCCATTTTTCCACCATCTACCCACCACATCAACGAGATTCATAAGATTAAGAACTTAGCTTATAAAAGAAAACCAAAAAGTAATGGGCATTTAGTGTATCATAAACTGCCATATAAAGATTTCGATTCCTACAAGTGACATAAGCATCCACTGATTATGGCTGCCTCAGAACTGAAATAGCCTATATAACTCCCAAACTTTCTAGTTCTTCACAGTAAATCACACTAACTTCAGTTGAGGTTTGGTCAATTTACAATTATCACCCATCTAGTTTCAAATATTACGTTCAACTAACTCCCTTTTAATTTAATTTTTGTCATTAAAATTAAATTTTTACATAATGCGTTCTTTCCGCTAATAGAATTATTTAACAGATTTTATGTATATTAAAAACAAAATTACAATCTCTTGTGTCAAAATGTCAGGACCAAATAAAATATTTAAATTAAAAAAGGTGCTAAGTATAATTTAACATAACTTCATGGGAGGTTAGCGTAATTTACCTTCTTTTTCAAATGAGCAATAGGTTCAAAGCAGCAATTGGCAGATGGCATAAACAAGAAGCAACCCAACAGATACTCAAGGCAAAAGAAGAAGTAGAAGAAGTAGAAGAAGAAGAAGAAGAATAAGAGGTACGTACCCAATGGGGTAAACGTTGCCGTGAACCGGTAAAACAATGGAGGATGCACCACGATATAGGAACGACGACGACGACGACGACGACGACGACGTCGCTTCACCTGGTAGAATGGATTTCCTTCCACTTTTGTGTTTTTCGCCAAACCAAGCAGAAGAAGCAGAGAAGTTCAACAGCACCACAGTGAGCATCATCAACAGTCCCACCTTCCCATTCTTCATCATCACCACCCGTTTCTTCTTCTTTTTCTTCGTTGCAAAATCTCAATGACTTGGGATTCTAAAGACTGCCACTACTTGTTTGATAAAATGCATGAAAGAAACAAGAGAGATCAGGTTGACTATAAATTCGGACGATGGTGGGTGTTGTGGTTAATTTCTTGAGTGTTGAGAGCATAGGATTCGTGGGTATTGCTTGTTGGTGTCAAATTTCTGCTACAATCTTTCCCTTTCATTTGGATTTGGGATTTAGGAAGTACAGAACTTCATCTTTGGAATAGGGATATCTTCAATTGCATGTAATGTCATTTGTTCTTATACTTTCCCTCTCGCATGAATCGTTCTTCTCATATTTGCTATAATTATTTTATTTGGTGGGAGTGTGTACGGACCAATAGACGTGGCCCACTTGGGCTTTTTTTTATTGGTAATTGGTAATTTCGTGGAAACTTCAATCCTTCCGCCAATCCCCTCATCCAAACAAATAAATATAAGTCAGCAAGAAAATTATTAATTTGCTAAAAAAAGATATTTTCTATTTATGGTTTTTTTTTAAAAATTTATTTCTTTTCTTAAATTTCTGGATTAAAGAGAAACATTCTACTTGGAAATAGCAAATTTTTTTTTTGGGGACAAGATCACATTAGAAATGTCAAATATGTTAGGTTGGACCGGACCAACCCAAGTACCGCAAAGCCTATAATAAACAGATCAGGATTTGCTGTTGGTCATTTGGCTGCTTTTCACTTTTAGCAACGATTTTTACCGTTGTTAAAAGTTATGCCAGCAGTTTTTTGTTGCCAAAACTTTCAGTAACAGTAAAAACCGTTGCTGAAAGTGAAAAGCAGCATCAGTAGCGATTTTGATCAACTGCAAATTCGGATCTATAATAAACAAGGGCTGCATTGGACCGGGGTTAAATAGATAAATAGGCTGAAAATTATGGCTCAAAACCAACACTTCAAAGGTTATGGCTGAAATGGGCCAATCCACATTTTTTTATTAATTTTTTTATCTATAATTTAAATACGTATTATAAATTTAAATATAATACATGACAATAATAAAAAACATATTATATATGACATCTTTGTTCAATAAAACTCAAATAATGAAAAAGAAACATTAAAAAAAAATATAGCTTTTATGATAAAAATTAAGGAAGATTGTTACTTATTGAGATCCCATATAATCTCTTGTATTATATATACCACATCCACAATATGCAAAAAGAAAGGGGAAAGAAAAAAAAATAAAATTTCTATAATTTGTCAACTTAGAATTATTGAACAAACTAATTTTCAATTATTGTTGAAGAAAAAATAATTAACTCCGCCTATGTTTTATAACCGGTCCCAAGCCCGGAGAAAGGAGGAGGGTTGTGTTAGGCCCTCGACAGCCAACGTAAAACTGTGTCGAATCTCTCATAAACATGGATCAACGACAATATGGCGTCGTGCGATCCATGTAGCCGACCCTACTTAATGCGATAAGGCTATGTTGTTGTTGTTGTTGAAGAAAAAATAATTCTTAAAAAAAATAATTTTCAATTAAACAAAAACCATTGGGGCCAACTCAGCCCAGCATACTTAAATACTATGAACTTAAATGAATTGGACTAAAAACTCTTGTAATATGAATCAGTCAATCCCACCCCATTTACAGAGTCAAACTGACCCAATAAATTTAACTTATTTTAATAGCTCTTTCACATACAATCTTTTGTGCCTTTCTTGGCCTTCTCGTTTCAAAAAAAATGGGTGCTCAACGTATAGTTATTGGTGATGAAAAAGATGAGTTCCATAATTGTAGAGTAAAAAATGATGAAATCTCAAAAAGTTTCTTGGACTTTAATTTTGATACTCCTCCGTCTTGTGTTGATTTACTATTTCCTTTTATTTTTTATTTTCTCAGTTAGAAAATGGAGTTGAATACGCGAGATTTCTCTTAAAACAGAAAAATATATTTGAAGCGGTCTGTTTCTACTTTCTACCATTGCAAATACAGCATTACTTGGTTCCACTAGAAAATAATGGAAAATTAAGCATTGGTATCACATAATTCACTAATCAATTGAGCACAATTTAATTACATATAAAGTTACATGTGAGATGTGCATCATTCTTAAGACCACCCAATCAAAGTGAGAATTATTTGAAAAATGTTGCCATTCAATAGTGCCTTCAACAATCTCTCCTTCTCAGGTGAATATGGTGGGTACCTTATGGTTGAATCTGCTTCAAAACTCCTATACAGTACTGACTTCTTATGGCTGAAACCATCAAAGGAGAATTTCCCGTGGTAACATCCCATCCCACTCTCTTCTATTCCTCCAAATGGTAGATCCTTAGTTGCAACCTGCATCAACATCGTTGTTCTTAGGACATCAGAATACTATCAAAATTTTGATAAAAAGAAAAAAAAAAAGAAAATGCAAAAAAGTTCGTCATTTGTAAATAAATTCCCAATTTTTTAAGATTTGCAATTAGGCCTGTAAACTTTTTACATTTAAACAAACAGGTTTTTTTTTTTACTTAGAATGCTAACTCATTTGTCACTACTATCTCTCAATATGCCAATCGTAAGAGATATGTAGTTTCACACATGACTAATCTGAAATAGTAAATGAGTTAGCATTGTTAGAAGAAAAACAATTAGAAAGATCTTTTTGCTTGAACGTAAAATATCAGACAGAAAAATTAACATTCTGAGATCCAGTGATTTAAATCGTTAGCATGTTAGAATCATTTGGTTTTATTCCATTATTTTTTATAAAAAAGATAACATATGCAAGCCATGTGACCCTGTTGTTAGCATATTACTACCATGTGGTTTTATTTCTTTACACATTAGTACCTAGTGGTTTGATAAAATTGAGACTTTGGCTGACATATGTCACTTTTCTTCCAAAGTTGTGCAATAAAATCACAAGATACCAATATACTAGCAGTTTAAACCACATGACACCAGAATGCCAACTTTCAAATTACAAGATTGCAGAATGAGATCAAGTAACTTATAGAGTACCAAACTATAATTTATCCTTTATTATTCTTAGGTGGTATCTAAGTATGTATATCGCAACTAATCCATCTTTTTTAATCTGGTCAAGCAGCTCATCCGTGTCAAGGTTAGGAAATTCACAAGCAAATTTCCTGTAGTATATGCCCAAAACATTGACCTAACTAATTCTATCACTGTATTATCACCCATTAAAGTGGTTTTTTTAAATTCATGAGTGCCAATGAAGGAAGAGATGGCAGTGGCCCTCATAGAGGACAATGAAATTACAAAATTAGGATGACAAGAATGAAATATGCTGGCATTAATAGTTATATAAGTACGAGGTAGAGAATAATTACATGTATGACAGTGTCATTGATAAGCATTCCTCCAGAAGATATGTTTTGTACGTAGTCCTTCTTCAGCTGTTCGTCATTTGTGAAGAGATATGCAGCAAGAGGCTTTGGCTTTGATTTAATTATACTAAAGCTATCTTCTATATTGTCAACCTGCGAAAATAGGAGTGGATAAATAAAGCTGCAGGAATTTCAGCCAAATATACAAAAACAAAATATCTCAAGCCCTTCCAAGGTAATTTCTTTAAGTGCCAACTTGTGAAGTGTATCAAGCCTGACATAGGTAAAGAAGGGAAAAAATGCAAAAAAATATCACTTGAGCTTTGGTCACTTGAATGTAGATTTCTGAACTCTATTTGAAAATTAGGCAATTAACTTTGAACTTTCAAAAGATAGGTTCGTTAATCCAATTTCTCTCTAGCGGCAGTAACTTTCTTGTCATGTTTAGACTTTTCATATTTCCAAATTTTTTGCCACTTCAAACTCCTCAACCATCAAATCTGTCATATAGCAGTCTGATGTAGCAAGAAAGATAATACTATTATGAAGAAATTGGACGGAAAGACTTATTTCTAAAAAATTTGAAAGTTCAATGACCTAATTTCCAAAATTGAAAATTTTTAGGACAACTACCAAGTTAAGGAATTTTATCACATTTTCCTCAACTAAGAATTAATGAGGTTTTTGTAGAGGATTTGGAACAAAGCAATGCCAACTAAAGTAGGAAAAGAGAATAAATGTCATAAATGGAAGACATGAAGCAACTAAGCAAGTATATATGTAAAGGGTTTAAATAGTTTATAAGAGATTTTAAAGTTTCAACTGCTGTATCACCATGTACTCGAAAAAAAAAAAAAGATATGTTTTATTTGCATAAAAACAGACTAATTCCCTTGACCATATCTCCTGTGGACAAGTCCTTAATGTACTTTTGCATTGTGATGCAGTACTCACAGTGAGGATTGGCAATATGGGTCCAAATATCTCTTCTTGCATTACAATAGAATCCTCTGGAACATCCAGTAAGATGGTTGGAGCAATCTTTCTGCAACAGAAATGGAAGATAAGCGTTATGCTTTAACTAAAAATAGGTTACTTGTCAATGATAATAAACAAAAGATTACACCATTATACTCACAATTTATTCTCATCTTTCTGACCTCCCAAAACGATTTTATCAGACACCTTATCCTCTTCCAACAGCTTCAAAAGGCGTGAGAATTGGGACGGACTCACAATTCTCGACATGTCTTTCGATTCAATCGGATTCTTCCCAAAACTTTGTTCCAATTCTGCTCTTAGAGCATTTATCTGTTAAGTGAGAATATATCAGCAATCATATATATGTTTATATATCCCAAAACTGCAAACTACATTATGAATTAATTATCAAGACAATCTCACCAATGTTGGAGCAAATTCCCTTTTAGTGATAATGTAATCCACAGATATGCATGCTTGTCCAGCGTTACATGCCCACTTACCAGCTATTATTCTCCTAGCAGCAACCTGGAATGACATAAATATATCCATAATGTCTGTCTATGCGTGAAATGTGTTGAATACTCATAATAAACTAATAGCAATACTTCAAATAGGATGCTTTGAATACGTTATTACTTGTAAGTTGATATTTGAATCAACAACAGCCGGGCATTTTCCTCCAAGTTCCAGAATCACCGGTGTAAGGTGTTTTGCAGCAGCAGCCATGACAATGCGCCCTACTCTTGCACTACCTGCATAAAATTGGAACAATGAACCATAACAGATGTTTTATCATGCATAGTTCATGTACAAACTGATGAATCCGTTTGATGTTCAAGTATGTTGTAAGATATTGCTGTGACACTGATAGGGACCAAGGTAATTATGAGGTGCCTAAGTCCCACATCGAGTAGTATGGGATGTTTGGTGGAGTAATTAAAAGGCTTGGTTCTTCTCCTTTAATAGCTAGCTTTTAAGGGGAGTTTCCCAAGTTGCTTGGTTGCTTATCATCATTGGTATCATAGCTTGGTTGTCTGTGCACTAGAAAGGGCTGCCTGCGAAGGGGCTGATCGGAAAGACCAAGTGAAGCAACGCCAAGTGCAGCAGCCGGGACATCGGCTGTCCAAGGGCAGTGCTATGATAGGTATAGAATGCTTGGTGGAATACTTAAATAGCTTGATTATTCCCCCTTAACAGCTAGCTTTTAAGAGAGGGTTCTCCAAGTTGCTTGGGTGCTTATTAGACACATTGAGTAGAAATGAATCACAAATGAAGTATCTTGTCCCAATTCTTGAACCATAACAGAGATCTTCCATCCAACATAATTCATGTACAAAATGATGAATCTGTTTGTGATAGAAACCAAAAGTTTTATTTCAAAATAAAAGAGGAACCAAGCCTCACAACTACAAAAAAAGATGAACAGAAACATTAGAAACACAACAAGGAAGGAAAATACTAGAGACTAAGTCTCCTACCAGAGCCAATAAGCTCCTCCAGAGAAAAAGCTCTTACACTTAACAAACTATGATTCTCCACACCCTCTCTCTCCCCCCCCTCCTTTTATAGCTAATTATACTTTCTAAAGTTTGCCATTTGCCCCTGTAACTGTATAACAGAAAAGTCCACCACCTAATACACCCAATACCCACCCCTTAAGATCGGCCTTGAGGACAAGGCTGAAAAAAGAAAAGAAAAAAAAAAAATCAATTAGCCTATTTCGTTATCCTCTCCCTCATAGGGTCATAATAAAACACACGAGGTTGACGTTCAAGTTCGTATTCAGAAGAACGGGGAAGAGATTTAGACGAGCCGTTCACCTGAGTAGGAAAATTGCCCGTAGTAGATATTTCGCCTGTTAAATGCTCAAGCTCCTTAAGCAATTCATCGTAGTCTGTTCTTGCTATAAAGCTTTTTGTTTTTGTTGAAGTAATAAGGAATCACGAACAGAAGTCTCGAGTGCAGCAATGGGAGACTCAACGGAATCCAATTAGCCACCCATGACTTCCAAAGTGGCAGAGAAATCCAAACGATCAACTAGTGTAGGTGGCATGGTGATCGCAACAGGTGATAGCGACAGGTCGGACCAATTGATAGAAACTAAAAGTTTTATTTCAAAATAAAAGAGGAACCAAGCCTCACAAATACAGAAAAACATGAACAAAAACACAGCAAGGAAGGAAAATATCAGAGACTAAATCTCCTACTAGAGCCAATAAGCTCCTCTAGAGCAAAAGCTACTACATGTAACAAACTATGATATTTTGCCCCTTTTTTATAACTAATTCTACTTTCTAAAATTTCCCATTTGCCCGTGTAACCGTACAACAGAAAAGTCCACCACCCAGTACACCCAATACCTATCAGTTTGATACTCTAGGATGTTGTAGGATATTGTTGTGACACATTGAATTACCTGTGAAAAGTATCTTGTCCCACTTCTTGAACCATAACTTAGATGTTTAATCATACATAGTTCATGTACAAACTGATGAATCTGTTTGACATTCTAGGACGTAGGATATTGCTGTGACATATTGAATACAAAAGGATTACCTGTGTATAGTATCTTGTCCTACTTTTTGAAAGTTGAAACATATATACGTAGTTCACGTACAAACTGAGGAATCTATTCTTTTAGGATGTTGTAGCATATTGTGTGACATATTGACTACAAATAAATTACCTGTGTAGAGTATCTTGTCCCACTTCTGCTCCAATAGTGCAGTTGTTTCAGAAACTGCTCCTTCTACTACTCTTATGGCAGAGTTGTCTAGGTAATCTTTGAGCAAATTTGCAAGAAGCGATGATGTTGCTGGAGATATTTCTGACGGCTTCAGGACCACTGCGTTACCGGCTGAAATAGCTCCAATCACTGGATCCATTGATAGCACTGAAGGCCGGAAAATATGATCTTATCAACTAAGAAGAAAAGCCCGTTTTTACTGACAACCTAAATAAACAATATGAACAACATATAACAGACTTCGCTCTAGTAGTTTAAATGAAATGTGTAAAGAAAAAAAAAACATAGTATCTAAAATCTTTTACATACGGAAAGGGAAGTTCCATGTTGAGATGACCAATACAACTCCCAATGGTTCTGAGACAATCTCTGCTGATGATGGAAATGAGGTAATTGACGTCTTCACCTAAAAGCAATGAAAAAAAGTTAAAATATTATTTTTTTGCCCTTTACTCCAAGATTCTTTTTCGTCCTTTAACTTAAATTTTTTTTTTTTTCAGTTTGATCACTTAATTTGCCTTAGGTTTCATTTTCGTCTCTTAACTTAATTTTTTTTAATTCACTCCTTTAACATTACTTTAAGTTTCACTTTGGTCCTTAGTTTTATTTTAGGTTTCACTTTAGCTCCTTTATTTAATTTTGTTTCAATTTGGTCCCTTAACTTTACCTTAAATTTCCTATTGATTCCCTAATTTTATTTCGTTTCAATTTAATTATTTAACTTACAAAGACCAGTTTTATTCTTTTTAGCACCACCAATATGTTTAACTAAAAGCTTTATGTGGTTTCTTGCTTAATTATGTTAACTTCATAAAATTTTTCTATTAAAATATCTTGGTGGTGTTAATGAAAAAGAAACCATTTGAGTGATTTTTATAAGTTAAATGACCAAATTGAAACAAAATAAAATTAAAGGACTAGAGGAAAATTTAAGATAAAGTTAGGGATCATATTGAAACAAAATAAAATTAAGAAACCAAAATGAAATTTAAGATAAAGTTAAGGAGTTAAATTGATACAAAATTAACGGGCAAAAATGAAAGTTGGAATGAAGTTAAGAGATCAAATAGGAACTACATCAAGTTAAGGGACAAAAATGAAACTTAAGGTAACCCAAAAAAAAAAAAAGGTCAAGCAATTTATGAGTAAAGCGGCCTAGAGCTGTCAAAATAGACAAAGCTCATTGGGCCGCCCTGCTCCGCCCCTGTAAATAGGATGAGATAGGCTAAAATTTTAAAAACCCATATTTAACAAGGGCTTTTAGCCCATTTCATTTAGGTCCATAAGACTAAAGTGGGCCGGTCCCGATGGGCTTTTTTTAAAAATAAAAAATTTCTAATAAAAAATTTAAAAAAAATTAATACTTTGAGTTTGTAATTTTTGTTTTTTGTTACTTTGGTCATTAGCTGTCAAGGTTCTCTAAGTATAAAAAATTGGCTCAATGAAGGATGAAACAATAACCTAATATTGTAATTCAAAAGATAGGCTTCTAGAAGTAAAAATAAAATACATAATATTAATATCAACAATGCCACTGCTCAAATGTACACAGATATATATATTAGAGAGATTAGAGATTCAAAGCTAGAGGGTAAGATCCTTGAGCAATATGGAAATGATAATGTTAATGATAAACAATTAGTTAAGGGAAGAATATAAAAAATGAAATTATAATAATACAAGAGATTATGTGGGATCCTAATAAGCAACAATTTCCTTAGACTTAACAGCTAGAGTTGGAGGTATGTCAATTTTTATCATAAAAGCTATTTTTTCTTGTTTGAATTTTTGACATTAGCCTATGTTTCTTTTTCATTGTTTGAGCTTCATTAAACAAAAATGTCATGTGTTACATTTAAACTTATAATAAATATTTAAATTATGAATAAAAAATATTTTTTTAATAAAAAAAGTGTGGGCTGGGCTGGGTCCTCCTCTGTAGAATCAATGACCATACAAGAAACTTATTTCCATTGTTATTCATGGGAATTACCTTCTCAGGTTTCATCCAGTGTTTTAGTTCTTTAATCGCCTCACTACATGAGGATTTCACCTGGGAAATCTGTATCAAGAAGCCACATAAGTAGAGTTATATATATATATATCCCTGGAGCATAGAAGAAAAGAACAAAATGGGAAAAAATGGAGAGACCTCAGAGATGAATGTTTCATATCCAGGCTTAGCAAGGTCTTTATGAAGTGCTTCAACAATGTCCTTCTCCTTCACTTCTATCATCTTGATTAGGCTCTGCAACTGCTGAATCCGCCATTCGTAGCTCTTTGTCTTCCCCGAATTGAAGCTCTTTCTGAGCTCTTTAACCAGCAAATTAGCTTTCTCTCTGTCAAATACTTGCTTCCCTTCTACTTCTGGCATTGCGGATAGAGTTGCAGAGCACCTTCACAACATATTATAGCACATGCAAGCAAACCACATATAAAATAAGATCAGAAGTAGACCAAATTCAGATGTCCATCATTATGTAAAATAGGTAAATTAAAATTTAATTTTTGCATACGCCCTTTTTGGATCTATGCCAATTATTTATGTACTGTTAAATCTCACAGGAGGTTTGGCTAACATTTGGCTTCTTAACATTATGATATATGTTGCAAAAATCCACCTTCCAGCTAACTTTTTACACAACATAAAAGGTTGTAATTTTATTTTTGACATGATTGTAAAGACAATTAAATTGATATTAATAGGATTTATTTTTATAATATAATAGTTACATGATTCTTAAAAGATCACAGCTCTATCTTAATTTAATCCATAAAAATTACATTTGTCTCAATTTGATTATTTTTGTTACTAAAACATCAAATTTATCCTTATTAAATTCCAAACTTTTTTTGTTGCTATAAGTCATTTTAAGAAATAGATGACAAAATGAGATAAATATAATATTTTAAAAATTAAATTGAGATTCTTAACAATTTAGGACCAAATTGAAATAACTTTAATATTTTTAATGAGCAAATCAATAATTTAATCTTATTTTTAATACAAGAGTATAAATTGTTAAGTAATTTTAAAGGGCAGTTAAATATGATATTTGAAATTAGAAGAGTGTTAAATGTAATTCAAACAATCTGAAAACAAAGTATAATTTACCCTATGTAGAAAAGAGAGAGAGAGAGAGAGAGAGATAGAGAGAGAGAGAGTGGCGGGGTTTACGAGAGTGTAGAGAAACCAACACAGCGATAGTGGCAATGAAGTTGCTTCTGAAAGCTGTTTGTGTTTAACGGGTGAGAGAAGAAGGCTCTCCTTCTAACTCCAGCGGTACTGTTTCGCAATGTCAAAAAATTGCAGTAAAAGTGAAATTCGCAGTTTCTTCAGCTACGTCCAAGCAATTTAACAACATATGGCACTTCGAAAATTGAAAAATTAGCACTAAACAAATAAGATAAGTAAGAAGATTAGGGTATACCTTCCAGAGAAGAAAGACGCAAGACAAAGAGTGGCCATGGTACGGAAAGGGAAAGCGAGAGGCGCGATGAGTTCTGAGCCATGAAAAATAGAATGCTAAAAATATACACACCGGTTTCCTAGTTGCCGACTTCAAAACGCACAGCATTACCAATGATGTAAACATTTTAGAATTCAAATGGAGAGTCTGCCTCAAGCAAAGACCCAGTACGATGGGCGAAGGGTGAAGACAAATAGAGAGAGAGAGAGAGAGAGAGAGAGAGAAAACAGAAAGAAGTGGATGGGTCTGCGTCACTATGTGTCTCGCGCAATTCTGGGATGGATACAGACACGACACACATCACAACCAATCATGGTGGAGTCCACAGTTTTTTATTTATTTATTCATTTCTGAATATAATCCCTTCTTTTTTTTATCTTTCAAATTAACTTAATTTTTTTAGTAAAAATATACTATTCATGCTTTTTCATATATTTTAACTATAATTTAAAATTTTGTTTTGTATTAATTATAATTTATATGTTACTAAGTGTGTGTTTGAAAAATAATTAGATAAACTTAGATTTAGACAAATCATAGTTTATAGAATTGATTTTGGATAAATTTTAGTTTATATGAACATGATTTATATTTAAAAATAGTTAGGTAAATTTATGTTTAAGTAGACTATAAACGTGATTTATGTTTGAATGTTAGTTAACAAAAACAATTTTAAATGTGTAGTTATAAGAAAGACATGAATTTTATATTTCATTATTTCATGTATCTTTATTATTTATTTTCACTCATTTAATTGTAATATAATGAATTATATCAATATTTTAATGAAATACTTATTTTTAAAATTTATTTTTTTGTTTTTACATTTTTTGTTTCAAATGCTTTCATTTATAATTATTTAAAAAACTAGTCATGGGTTGTTAGAAAAATAACAAATAGTAGTGATGACTAAAATGCAATTCATACAGAAATGCAACCTAATTGCAAAGGGAAAAAAAATTTAAAGGTCCATTCCCATAATAAAAGAAATTTTCAAGATTGATACATGGTCTAAATAAGAATTACAAATTATAAATACTTGTCATAATGCGAAGGACTTGTACATATAATTGTTAATTATTTTGTATATACTTTACGATTTAATCTTGAACGAGGTCAGATAAAGACCAAAATAAAGTTTATGTTTAAAAGGACCAAAACAAAAATAGTACAAAAAAGAATTTAATTGTGAGTAAACTTAAAATTTGAAGGTCCAATCACTAATTAAAATAACAGAAATTATGGATAAAACCAAAAATTAAATGAAACAAAAATGGATCAAATTGCAAATAATTTAGGGGCTAAATTGAAGAGAAAGTTTTTAACTTGGGTCAAAGTAAAATTTTTAAAAAAGTGAGGCTCAAGAGTAAAATTTTTACCAACATAAAAACCTTCATTGTTGACAATTGTGAGCTTGTTTGCCTATTCCCCCTCATTCTTTTTTTTTTTTGTTTTTCTCCTTTTCTCTCTTTCTAACTCTCTCTTTCTAACTCTACCTCTCCTCTACTTCCAACTTCTATTTTTTATTCTTCTTCTTTTTTGTAAAAGAACTCACCGGCGAGATGGAAGGAAACAAAAAATTGATATGGAAAGCTAGGAGTAAAGAGAAAAGAAAAAGTTGAAAAATCAATTTTGAACTCAACCGTAAACCAAAAAACAAGCAAAGAATGCGTTGAATAAAACTGAGGTTTGGTGTAGAACAACGTTTGCCATCTTCGTTTGCCGAAGAACTAAACATCACAATTTTTATGCAAACTCTGGTTGGAGAGGAAGAAACATGGGTTGGAGAGACACAAATGCATAACCAAACATATGTTTAGTTTTGATTATATTCTTGAATTTAAGATTGTTTAAATATTTAATGATAAATATTGATGTGACATTTTATTTTATACACGTCAATGTTAAATTATTTACTCTAAATGTATCACGTCAAATATCAATTTAAAATGACAAAAGTACAATGTTATTTTTTTAACCCAAAATATGTTTTTGAAAATTATATTGTATTATAGTTTATTTGATATAACTCATCTAGAGTGAATGATTTGATGTTAACATGTGTAAGATGGAAAACCATGTTAGTAGAAAGTGAACCCTCTCATATTTGTGATGAGAACATGACCTTCGTGTTCCTGATCATAGTTGTTTATTTTTAGATTGTACGGTTTAGATCAAAAGAAAAAAAAACACATGATGTTTGACTTTTGTTTTTTTTTTTTTTAATTTTTTTACTTTGATCTAAATTATTAAATCTAGAACTAGCAATAGCGATAAGGAACATGAGGGTCACAATCTCAACACAAATATGAGAAGATATAGATCACATGTCTGCATTTATCGTCAAATATTTGGGTAAGATTAGACTAGGAGTATAATAGAAACTAATTGAAAATATAAATTATAATTAACACAACATGAAATTTTGGATTATAATTAAAATATGAATTAAAGTTATTGGGCATAAATGGTAGTTTTCCGTTTTTATTATTTACCAAAACATTCCACTTTTGGCTGTGCAGTTCCTTCAATGGATCCAAAAGCAATGTTCTTTGCAAAATCAATAACTTATAAAGCCATGTGGATCTTTCATAATTGACTCGTGTGGTTATGGGAGCTGAAAAGGATTTCCATGGAAGCGAAGAAAGGCCCACATATTTTCTAAGTATCATAATTGCAACCATTTGACTTTACTCACAACTATCACGAAATCTACAAGTTATTAAATTGGGATATTTAATTTTTTAAAAATTAAATTTAATATAACAATATAAATTATTAAATAGTTGATGATCAATAAAAAAATGGCATGTAAAAAATTAAATTAAGGAGAGTTTAATGTAATATTTAAAATTAGAGGAATAATTCAATTAAATCTTTTTTAAAAAAAAAGTGTAATTCAAGAGAGAAAAAGAGAGGGAGAGGGTTTATCAGAATGAAAGAGAAAACAACACAACGAGAGGGACAGAGGAGTTGCCTCTGAAAGCTCGTTCTGTCTAAACGGTGAGAGAAGGCTCTGCTTCCAACTCCGGCGGTATGTATCTCAATGTTCAAGAATTGCAATAGGAGTGAAATTTGCAGTTTCTTCAGCCACATTACTCAAGCAATATAACAACATATGGTACTTGGAAAATCGAAAAATTAGCACTAAAACAAAATAAGTAAGAAAAGACGGGCACCCTGGAGAGAAAAAAGATGCAAGATGAGGAATGAGTTCTGAAACATGGAAACTAGAAAGATAAAGTATTGACCTTGCCCCACCAGAGAAGAGGATGAGACCAAGTAAGGTGTTTAGTTCAATTTAAATCGTTATATTTAATAATTAATGATTTAAATTTTAAGATATTTTTTGTAAAATTTTTTTAGAAAACAATATAGTGAAATCTAACACTTAAATTGGGTTTGATATTGAGGCAAAACAACATGTTCAAATCCCACCATGAAAAGGCACGCGTAGCTCTCCATCAGTGAGATCAACGCATGCAGATAATTTGTTATATGAGTATTTCAGTGCATGTACAGGAATGAATCATTGCTACTTGAAATTTAAAAAGGTTTTGGAATTGAGAGTGGCTTCAGAGTTTAGGAGACAGTACAGTACGTGAAGGGTGAAGACAAAAAAAGAGGGAAAGAAAGATGGGGAAGGGTCTCCCAAGCAGCCATACAATGAGTTTTGTACTCCAAAAGTCGTGGAGTGATGTAATTACACTAAACAAGTGGTTATAAGTCTAAACTTTATAGGGAAGATTCTATTGACAAGATAATTAAAATTTTATCTTGGTCTTTCATAAATTTTTTGATTTAGTCCCTCATAATTTTTTATCCTCAATTTTGTCCTTTATAGATTTAAATGTTATCAATTTGATCCCTCACAGATTTTTATTCTTAATTTAGTCTCTCACAGATCCAAATGTTTTCAATTTGATCTTCATATTTTCTTTAATTTGGTCACTAATATATCTAAATCTTCTCAATTTAGTCCCTCAATTTTTTATTTTCAATTTAGTCCCTTACATATTCAAACGCTCTTAATTTGGTTTTTCACATATCCAAACTCTCTCAATTTGGTCCTTCATTGAAGTTAAATCCTTTGACACAACACATTAGATTAGCAAAAAGAAAGAAAAAATTATGTACTACTCACATCAACAAGTTAATTGTTAAATTAACACCTTCATTAAATTATTTAACAGCAACTGCATAGAAAAATCAAATTAAAAATACAAATATGTGAGAGACTAAATTAAGAACGTTTGGGTTTGTAAAAGACTAAATTAAGAATAAAAATCTATGGGAAGCCAGATTGAGTAAAAAGACATCTATGAGGGATTAAAATGGAGTTTCAATCTTAGCAAGACTAATGGTTAACGAATAACTCAACATTTGATTTCCAAGTGAGCACAAAATTTGACAAGTGGCATCTGGTCCATTACCTAAACGCAACTAATCCATCTAAAGATACCAAAAGCTTAGCACAAATGCAAGCCACCAATGGCTATATGTCATAGAAGGCGAAGCTCTTGATAAACCAAACCCTCGGATCCCCAAGGCATTAGGTGGTAGCGCTGACACCCTGAAGCCACTATCGGTGACATCCTAGGCGTAAGACTCTAATGACCCTCGGTTTTCCACCCTTTTTGTCCAATCCTTCATCATTTAATCCAATTTTTTCCATGGGTTTTCAATAGGAATGTTTAGGGGATGTTTTGACACAAAAACCCTCAATTAATTTCGAGATTCCAAGCTTGAATCTCTAATTTTCCACCTAAAACCCTAACTTTCCCATTCTAGGTTTCAATCACTAAATCTCAACTTAAATCTTGATTATCCTTTCAATTCTTGTTTCTAACTTGTTTATTAATTGTCAAGGAATATTTTAAAACATAACTCAAGCTCCAAAACTCTCCAACAATCTCAGTTCCTGCACAAATCCTTTTAAATTTGAAAATAGAGAGAAAATGAGGAAAATGGAATGCCTACTTGATCTTCTTGCTTTTCCGGTAGTGGTTGGTTGTTGGAGACCCACACTTTCGCTAGAGAATGGTTGCCGAAAACTTGGGTCTTGGATTTGGGTGGGGAAAGTAGAGAGAAGATGGAGAGAAGAGAGTGAGGAGAGATGAAGAGAAGTGAGAAATAAGGAAATAGGGTGAGGTCACATATATATATATACCCCTCCATGATAAAATTACTATTTTGCCCTCCATTCATTCCACGATCAACGTTACTCAGGGTAATTTCATAATTTTTCCAACTTGAGTATTTCTCACATCTTAGGTACCACACAATTTTCCTAATTATATTTTAGTCCCTTTTTGGACTTAGTAAATATCCGACTCCCTTGGTGCCACGTATTCACCTCCCTAGTCTCTAATCATTAATTGTTCCCGAGGTGCCATTTCTAATCTTACATTTCTTACTATGCAACCAGAAAATTCCCCCTACACTTGAATTGTTCCTTAAAATCAAATTAAATTAATACTCGAGAATCATGGGTATTACATCTCCCTTCCACTTCTTCTTGCTCCTTCAACCAAACTAGTAAGGAGAGCTTGTGGTGGCTCCCTCGCTAGAAAACCTTCTTTCTTCGGCTAACCTTTCCTCGACGACTACTCCCCAGTAGTCTCCTTAGCTTTAGATAAGTTGAATCATCTCCCTTTTGTCACGTCCCAAAATCTGAGCACGTAACCGGCAAGGAAAGTGAATTTTATTTTACCTCCGTAAGCTTATCTTTCTCTTAAGCATCATACCATTTTTTTTCATGCAACCAAACCGAGTTTTCTATACACACTACAGTTATTCACATTACATCACTGAATGAACCTACCCGATTACAGAGATTTTTAGATTTATACAACTTAGAATAAGACTTTGTTGACCCTAAGGCTGTATGCCATAAGTTTTGATGATGACAAATGTATTTGAATAGTAGCATTGATATATATAAAGATTAATTATCATATATATGCTACAAGTACTTAAGCATAATTATGTTATTTAATATGTATGTTGCATATATTGAATCATGCTATTAAACTAACCATTAGGTTTGCAAGTAAGATATATTTTATAGGTTGGTTCAAAACAAGAAGAGTGAGCATTGTATTGAAGAACAAGGAAAAGCAATATCATGCTTCACTCAAGGAAAACAACATGCAAGGATGAAGCTCCAAGAAATGAAGAATTAGAAGATTTGAAGTCTTGGAAGCTTGGATACATCAAGATAGCCTATGTGTTTACATTAGGTATATTTTATATAGGCTAGTATACTTGTGCAACTCAATGATTTAGATTTGCATACATTGGCTCAATTATTTTGAACAAAAAGATAGTGAGATATGAAATTTTACAAAAGTTAGTTTTTGACCTTTGGTCACTCTTTATATCGTATCTCATAAACGAAAAATCATTTTTTCAAGTATCTTAATCTCATTTGATAGTAGACTCAAAGATCTTTCCAAAGGTATATTATTTATTGAAAACGGAGTCCAAATGAGAAATATATGACTATTTAAAATATAGTTTGAAAAACTGAAAGTTGATTATTCTGTTCTGACCTATAGTCAGTATTTTGATTATATCTTTTAAAAGAAAAATAATTTTTGAGTAAAACTTGGCTCATTTGAAACTAGACTCCAAGAGCTTTCCAACGGTATATTATTTGTTTAAAACGGAGTTCAAATGAGGGAGTTATGAATTTTTAAAGAAAGCTCAAAATCTAGACTGCACTATAAGTGCTGTAACGGCTATATAACGGCTATATAACGGCTAGTTTTGTAAAATCTTATATATATGACCTTAGATACACGATTTTGAGTAAGAACAAAGTCCTACAATGTGATATTAACTTCTTCTATCATCTTTGAGAGAAAGGAAAGCATTCTTGAGCCAAATCTTGCATATTCTCTATCATTAGAGTTATTAGAGCTTCATTTGTTTTCATCTACTCTTTAGAGAGAGTTTCTTTGTATTGTTGATTTTGATCAACATATATATTATTCTGAGTTGAGGTTTGCAAGTACCGGTGTTGGAAGAACTTGCTTTGGGTTGAGGAGGAGCCCGGATTCATAAATTCTCCATTGTGGTTTCGCAAATACCCGGATCAAATTTGCGTGGTTGTACTGGTTTGCAAGTACCCGGATTAAACTTGCAATTATAGTGGAAATACTCAAGTGGTCTCTTGAGTACTGGATGTAGGCTTGGATTAGCCGAACCAGTATAAATCTCCGAGTTTGCTTTCTCTATCCCTTACTCTTTAATTTGTGCATATTGATATCTATTCTTTAATTCCTTGATCTTTATAATTATTTATCTTGATAGCACATTGATTTTCTATATTGTATTTATTATCCTAAGAATTGTACTTTTACAGAAAATCATTTTAACTTCCAATTAATTCTTGTGAAAAATTTATAAAACCCAATTCACCCCCCCTCTTGGGTTCCAACCATTACTTTCAATTGGTATCAGAGCTTGGGCTCTTGATTTAAGACTTAACCGTCTAAGAGTAAATATGGTTGGATCTAGTGAGTGGTTTATGTCTGAAAATTGTTCTTTCACAGAACCTCCAATTTTTTATGCTAATCATTTTCAATATTGGAAGTATGAAATGAAAAATTTTTTAATTTCAGTAGACCATAAACTCTGGGAAATTATAGAAAATGGTTTTTATATGCCTGTCAAGGAAGAACAAGGAAAATACATTCCAAAACCCAAGAGTGAATGGAATGATACTGAAAGAAGTTTAGTGCAACTCAATGCTAAGGCAAAATTGATTATTTCTTGTGCATTGAGTCAAGATGAATTTTTCAGAATTTCCAATTGTGCAATTGCTAAGGAAATGTGGGAAACTTTAGAAGTTGCATATGAGGAAGATCTTGTTGCAATGGAATTAAAGTCTAGAAATCTCATTAATGAACTTGATATCGCTCAAATGAAAAATTGTGAAACCATTAATGAGATACGACTTGTGCTTAATCAATTGCAAGCTCTTGGTGTTGAACTTACAGGAAAATCTCAAATCACCAAGGAGATAGAAGAAAAAGAAAAAGGAGAAAAAGAGAAACCACAACCAAAAACTGAATCATCAAAGAAAGCTTACCTATCTTCCATTTGGGGAAATAGCAATTCCGATGAGCAGAACACAAATGAAGAAGCCAACACTTGTCTTGTGGCCAGAGATAAAGATGAGGTAAATTCATTTAACTATTCTTTTGAAGAATTACAAGATGCCTTTGATGATTTACATGAAGAATCTCTTATACTTGCAAAGAAACTAAATATTTCAAAACAGAAAAACTCTTCCCTTGAAAATGAGTTGGAAACATTGAAAAACGAATTTTCTATTTCCAAGGAAGAGAATTTTGTTTTTGAAAATCAAAACAGAACTTTGCAAGAAGAGAATTTGATTTTAAAGGCAAATATCTCTACCAACAAAAATTGCTTTTGTACCAAGTGTGATTCCTTGAAAAAGGAGAATGAGGATCTTAAAAACACACTTAAAAAACTTTCTCAAGGTAGAGAAATTCAAAACTCTTCTGTTGAGAAACAAAGTAGTAGCTTTAACAAAATTGGTTTTGTTCTTAACAAGTCAAATCAGAAATATTTTGAAAACTACTTTGTTCCTACAAAAATGTCCAAAAGTCCACCTTGCACTTGTTTTTATTGTGGATTGAAAGGACACAAGTCTTACTCCTGTTTTTATAAGAAAAATCTTGTTCATGGAGTAAAAATGAAATGGGTTCAAAAAGGACCTCATGACCCAGGCAAACCCAAAAAAATTTGGGTATCAAAGACAAAGGATTAATTTGCAGATTTGCCTCGAAGCAAGGAGCGGAAATAACTTTTCAATGGCTACATCATTCAAACTCCACTCTCTTACATCAAAAGGAGGCAATGGATAAGTAAACATATAAGTTGGAATGCATTGTAAGAAATTTGACTGATATGTTTACTGCTCTCTAATGTTTTTGTCTGTTCTCTAATATGCATTACATCTATCCTTGATACTCATGCATGCTATATCTGAAAACAATTGTTAGGTGTGCAGCTTATAGATTCGAATTTTGTTTTGAGCTAAAATCTTTCTTCCAAATTTTGCTCAAACTATCCTTTTTACCGCATCATGAAAACTTGCTTCCATTACACGCACATTTTTCTTGTCTTCACAACAATAAGATTACTCCTACCCATAGTATTTATCCTTGCTGTAATATTATTTAAATATTTTCAATGAAATCAAATTTATTGCAAAATTGCATTTCATGGAAGCATAGCACTTTTATTAATATGGCATATCTTGAACATAATGTTGCTCCTAGTGCTCGAGATTTATTTGAACATCAAAGTGCTCCACCAAAAGTGTTTTGCAGGAGTTAATCCTCAAAATTATCCTCTAAAGCACATTCTTTCCTCTGCTCTCCGAAATCAGTAAGATTTATAGTTTTGAAGTTGGTTGGTCGACCAACGCTCCTATCAGTAGTCGACCAACGAAGCCTACATTGAACCAATGCTTGATAGATCTTGCAAATAATCAATCAATTAAGATCATTAAAATTGTAAGAAGACAAGATCGATCAAAAGAAGAGCAATGAGCAAAACAAGGATATCAAAATCTTGAAGAGGAACTTCAAGAAGCAACAAAAGTTTGCCAAAATTGATGAGTATCTCTATCCTTTACTTCTTCATTATTTAATTGAATGATACTCCTTGATCTCAATTGTACATTCTGGCAAATTTTTTTTTATCATACTTTCATTGCAATGACATATTGTTTTCTGACATCTTACATACTTGATCACAACATGACATATAAAAATATGTTAAATACTTAAATTATTTTTTTAATACATCATGGTTTGAGCATTATACATATCATCTCTTTTACATAAGCTGTAACTTATGAACCATTGTTTATGGATTATAGTTTATATCTGATTATATCTTATTAATCCATATTACCTCAATTATGTTACTACATACTCTGATTATAATATGTTTTATCTTGAGTAAGTATGTAACTTGCTTTTGCTTTGAAATGATGTATATATATCCATGTCAGAAAATTCTTTCTATCTTTAAAATGGATATATATTTTTCAAAATATATATATCCTTCTATTGTACAAAATTTGTGCGGCTGATTTTCTTTATCTTTCTTTATTATTATAATTTTTTTTAAGTACCGTTATCTGAAAGAAACCACTTGCATTAAAATAAAAAAAAACAAACCGAAGGATTACATTGCATTAAAAAAAAAGGGAAGGTTTGCTCATAGATGAGCAATCTACGGTCGAGGTGGTCTCGGATTAGGTGGGTTGTATTGAATCATCACCCCTCGGCCATTCCTTGGAGCAAGAGACTGAGCAATGTCACGGAGGGTAGTGTAAATCCCATTCATACAATCAACACTTCTTTGTTGTTGATTGCAGAAGCATTGGGTAGACCAATAGAAGAACCTATCTATTCTTGAAGTCAGTGCCGCATTGTTGCGTTTAGCTAACTTCTCCTGGTCCTCTATCATCTTCTTGAGTTTCTTCACCTCCTGCTCCAGACAAGCAATTTTGTCTTCTGACGTATGGCCTGTACTAATCTCCTCAGCTTCTTCGATCTTCATCTTCTTCTTTTGGTTCTCTTGAGATTCCTCCAAAGGTCTTTTGCCTTTGTTCTTGCCTAGACTCAAGTTTAAGTCGAGCTCTTCCTCCCTTGCCTCTACTGTGAGATCAATGAACTTTCTTGCTGCCATGGTTTAGAAAATTCAGAAATTTTTGTAGGAGTATGAAGAGAGAGGAATGTCAGAAAGTTATAGGCTCAGAGATAAATACTCTTTGTGGTGTGGTAATTGAGAACTCTGGGGTAGTCTTTATAGAGAGAAAATTATGACTAAGAGCCAAAGAAGATATCTCTTCGCCGCACCCCTACACGCTCATCCTATGGATTTCTGCAAGCTGGAAGCCAGAAGTCTAGAGTACGCATGCACACCTATAACGCGTCACATTAATGGCAAAACCACGAAAGTCAATTTTCGGTGGATTTGCGGCTGATTTAATTTGTTTTGATTAGAAATTTTAAGGATTAATAAAATGGTGATATTCAGAACCGTATCACTCTGCTTTGTTGTGTTGTTCTTGAGAGCATACATGATTATATCATGCTGTGATTATATGTATCTAAGAACATATGTTGTGTATGCTATTCATGCATCATGAGCGAAGGCTATGGCTAAGAATAATATTTCATGATTCCACATGCACTCATACAAAATGAGCTGTCAAAATTTTTACATGTACTCATCCTCAAGATACATATATAAATTCATTTTGAATGGGTATATAAATTGCTTCCTTTGTGCCGAAATTTATCTTATCCTTTATGAAGCAAATTTGTTTTGAAAAAGGACTTTAAAAATGCTTCTGTTATGTTAATATGTTTTATCATATGAAGCAACATTCTTTTTGAAAAAGAAAAGATTTTAAAGATCTCTTTTGTTGTAGATAACAAAAGGGATGAAAAATATTGATGTTTCATATATGGATTATGAACTATATGCTTGAATATATCTTATTACACTAATCCATATATATTGCTTCCTTAGATGAAACGTTTCTAAATTCCTTCGAAGCAAAATGTTTTAGAAAAATATCGTGAATCTCTTGAATTGCTTCCACAATGCTGAAATTGCTTTGCCATATTGAAGCATTATCTGTTTTGAAAAGAAAAGGATTTGAGTATCCTTATTTTAAATCACTTTTGCTATATGTTGAAATAATTTTATGCATATATGCAGAAATTGTTTTTCAGAAATCTTGAAAAATATTATTATTCGATTTATGGATTATGATTAATATTCTTGTTTATATCATGCTTTGCTAATCCATATATCATACTTCTGCTGTGTGCTGTAAATATTTCTATCATATGACAGCAAATGATGTTTTTTTTTCAAAGAGTTTAATTTTTCTGCTATTTACTAAAAATGCCTCTTCATAAACAAGCAGAAATCATTTTCAATGAAAATATTGCAGAAATTTCTTCAAAAATCTTACTTCAAAATTCTGCAATCAAAAACTGAATTTCCTTTATAATGATTTGGACAATCTTTTTCAAAGGAAAAATGTTATGAAATTCAGGGGGAGCTTTGTCTCACTTGAATGTATTTTTTTTTTTTGAAAAAGAATATATCTTGAAAAATTGGATATTCATTATTCATTATTCTTTTTCAAATTATGCAAGGTTTAAGGGGGAGCCTAAAACTCTTTCAAGTTTTATCTTTTGGCTCATTTCATTTGACATGAGAAAAATTTTTCTAAAATTTTCTTTTTACATGTCAATGAAATCAATGATAAGTTTTGATGTATCCTTACCCCATACTATATTGACATCTTCTGACATCCTGACTTAAAGAAGGTATGTGCTTTAACTTCTATATATTGTGTTCCTTACACCTTTTTGTTGATGTCAAATAGGGGGAGAAGAAACAATAGAAAAATATGTATACATGCTTATAACATTGCATTCATTATCTTGTGATACATATTTTTCTGTGGTGATTTGTCATCATCAAAAAGGGGGAGATTGTTGACCCTAAGGCTGTATGCCATAAGTTTTGATGATGACAAATGTATTTGAATAGTAGCATTGATATATATAAAGATTAATTATCATATATATGCTACAAGTACTTAAGCATAATTATGTTATTTAATATGTATGTTGCATATATTGAATCATACTATTAAACTAACCATTAGGTTTGCAAGTAAGATATATTTTATAGGTTGGTTCAAAACAAGAAGAGTGAGCATTGTATTGAAGAATAAGGAAAAGCAATATCATGCTTCACTCAAGGAAAACAACATGCAAGGATGAAGCTTCAAGAAATGAAGAATTAGAAGATTTGAAGTCTTGGAAGCTTGGATGCATCAAGATAGCCTATGTGTTTACATTAGGTATATTTTATATAGGCTAGTATACTTGTGCAACTCAATGATTTAGATTTGCATACATTGGCTCAATTATTTTGAACAAAAAGATAGTGAGATATGAAATTTTACAAAAGTTAGTTTTTGACCTTTGGTCACTCTTTATATCGTATCTCATAAACGAAAAATTATTTTTTCAAGTATCTTAATCTCATTTGATAGTAGACTCAAAGATCTTTCCAAAGGTATATTATTTATTGAAAACGGAGTCCAAATGAGAAATATATGACTATTTAAAATATAGTTTGAAAAACTGAAAGTTGATTATTCTGTTCTGACCTATAGTCAGTATTTTGATTATATCTTTTAAAAGAAAAATAATTTTTGAGTAAAACTTGGCTCATTTGAAACTAGACTCCAAGAGCTTTCCAACGGTATATTATTTGTTTAAAACGGAGTTCAAATGAGGGAGTTATGAATTTTTAAAGAAAGCTCAAAATCTAGACTGCACTATAAGTGCTGTAACGGCTATATAACGGCTATATAACGGCTAGTTTTGTAAAATCTTATATATATGACCTTAGATACACGATTTTGAGTAAGAACAAAGTCCTACAATGTGATATTAACTTCTTCTATCATCTTTGAGAGAAAGGAAAGCATTCTTGAGCCAAATCTTGCATATTCTCTATCATTAGAGTTATTAGAGCTTCATTTGTTTTCATCTACTCTTTAGAGAGAGTTTCTTTGTATTGTTGATTTTGATCAACATATATATTATTCTGAGTTGAGGTTTGCAAGTACCGGTGTTGGAAGAACTTGCTTTGGGTTGAGGAGGAGCCCGGATTCATAAATTCTCCATTGTGGTTTCGCAAATACCCGGATCGAATTTGCGTGGTTGTACTGGTTTGCAAGTACCCGGATTAAACTTGCAATTATAGTGGAAATACTCAAGTGGTCTCTTGAGTACTGGATGTAGGCTTGGATTAGCTGAACCAGTATAAATCTCCGAGTTTGCTTTCTCTATCCCTTACTCTTTAATTTGTGCATATTGATATCTATTCTTTAATTCCTTGATCTTTATAATTATTTATCTTGATAGCACATTGATTTTCTATATTGTATTTATTATCCTAAGAATTGTACTTTTACAGAAAATCATTTTAACTTCCAATTAATTCTTGTGAAAAATTTATAAAACCCAATTCACCCCCCCTCTTGGGTTCCAACCATTACTTTCAGACTTAACTATTATTCCTTTATCCTGAACAAATGAAAAGGTAATCATGGGCTAAGGATCCATAATTTCTTGTACAGATATTTACCTTCAGCTGTCAACTCTGAAAAAAATGTTAATAAGAAGGGTATGAGCAAACCACGTGCCCAGTGAGCAGACAACACAACACTATGACAAAAAAATATCATGCATAATCGATCATAATATAATATAATATAATTCATAATATTTCACAACAATATCCAAGTAAATCAAATACATTTCAACATAATTCAAATAATTCACAACAGCAAACAGTGAAATCAATTTCACACATTTCCCGTACCAACCGGGTCATCCAGGATACCTCTGGATCGTTGCCCGCGGCCCCCGCCGCATCCACCCTTATCGCTCCATGTATATTCTCCACCCTTATAGCTTCATGTAGATTTCTCCATGGGGTGCACCACCATGCCTTTCCATTCATTCCGATTACATACACAATCACAATCATTAATAACTCATAATCATTTACAAGTTTCATCACAACATAACTCATTCTACTTTCCATACTTAATCACAATTTCATCAACGTGTATACAATCATTCACTGTTCACAGAATTTATCTTTTAAATCACATCTCAAACATAGAAGCTCATTTGTATTTACAAGTCCTCACAATGGTATTCGTGTCTTCTTCACGCAACATTCATATAATGGTGTTTATGTATAGATATATCCATATCAATCTATTCGAGAACACAATTCTTTAATTCTAGAAAGTGCGCATGAATGTAACTTATGCAAGAAAATCTCAAATCATAATGAATATCAATATATAAGTTAACCATCACTGCCTTCACACTAAAATACACTACATGCTCTCACTATGATGCCAAGAACTTTAAAGAAAATATTTAGTCATAGGAAGTATAAATTCCACTCACCTAGATTTCACGCTCTCGGCACTCCCATCTTGCGCTTTAACCATTCCTATTGTAACCAGATAAAACCATCAGGGTTACGAAATAGAGAAATTTCCTACTACTATTCCCGACCTTCACTTACTTCTCAAATCATAACTCCTAACTGGTAATGAATATCTAGATGAAACTTATACCATTGGAAACTAGACTCAAAGAGCTTTTCAACGATATTAAAAAAAAAACTGATGCTACAGTAACGGTCAACGATCAACGCAGCTACAGTAACGTTGACCGAGTCAACGCTACAGTAACATTGACCGAGTCAACGCTACAGTAACGTTGAACGAGTCAACGCTACAGTAGCCGAGAAAATCTGAAAAAATTTTCTCGATGAACAGTAATTTGTGGGGAAAATTTTCGGATGTTCTTCGTGTTTTTCATCCAAAAATCCTAAAATCATATCTAAAACAATATTTCTTTTGATTTCTTCTATGGGTTTTGTTTCTCAATGTCTAATGAGTATTTTAACACCAAAACCCCTAATTTTTACCAACAATCCAAGCTCAAATCTCAAATTTTCATAAAGAACACTAACTTTTTCAAATATCCAAATTCTACGAAATTTCTTCTAGTTTTCTCTAAATTTCTTGTTCTAATAACATCATAAACCACCTAGGAATGTTTTAGATTAACATCCACACTTAAATTCATCCATTAAAATATTCTACAAAAATTTTACAAAAAGATAACCAAGGATTTGGTCTTGTAATAAGAGGAAGAAGAAGAAGAACATCAACTTACCAATCATCCTAACTTTCATAGCTTCCTTCCCCATGCAAAAATTGCATAAATGGTTGACGAAGAAATTTGACGCATAACCGAGAGAGAGAAAGTGAGGAAGCTATGGGAGAATGAGAGAAAGAAAAGAATAAGAGAGAAATGTATACGCGTGGGACCCACCAATTTCTTTTTCGATAAAATCGCTTATAGCCACCTTAGTTTATAAGATTTGTTCACTTTAATCCCTCTTGATGTCTCAAATACCACTTTAACCTCGAATACATCATCTTTTCGGTACCGGACTCATAATTCATTCTCATAAGCTTTATTCTTCCTCTCAGGTTCCTATTTGGTCATTTCTCAAAAGTAATCCATATTTTCTTTTCTTTTCACTTTAGTCCTTGAGAATTTGTAAAAATTTCCTAAATTAAAAATTAAAATTTCTATTCCCAGATTTTCTTCACTAATTCAAAAAGCACATTTTCCACGTAATTAAATTTTTCACTAAACTTCAAATTAGACTTTAAATATTCATATAAATTCTTGGGATATTACACCTTTCCTCTTCAAATCATGCATTCTCTTCTTCTCATCTCACCTTCTCCTTATTTGTAATGGAGTTGTGCACCAGCTCGTTGGCATTTTGGGGAATTGTTATTGGCTCTAATCGCCCTTTTTTGCTCCCTAAGGTAACCCTTAATTTCAATCTTCAATTTGGGTCCTAGGTTTGATGTAGGGACTTAGGATTTTTGTTTAGGGAAGGCTATGATAGATTAGAATAGGCCATAGTAGGAATAGAAATTAGAGTTTAGGTGTTAATGCTAAGCTTTGTGTTTATTGTAACTTTGATTCTCATGTTATATGCCATTTAAGAGGTTCACCGGTAGAAAGGCTTGAATCTAGACATGTGTATAGAACTTTGATGTCGAGTGGAAACCTCGATGAGTAAATGATGAAATTATGGTGTAGTCAAATTTCCCTTATCTCAAAATTCTCTTTAAAAATTCTTGTTTCATCTTTATTTTCATTTATTGGTATATTTATACTCATACACACACACACACACACACACACACACACACACACACACACACACACACACACACACACACACACACACACACACACACACACACACACAAACTTTTGACAACTCAATAAACTATCCTCCTTAAATTCAATAAACTTTAACTTCCTTTTTAGAACTTGGGACAAGCATAGGATAACCTAGTGGTCCCTTGTTTGACTTTGGTGAAATATGCATTGAGGCTAAGGTTGGAAATGAAAAGTGAATCCTATGTGAACTTTGGGACATGAGACCTGATCGATAGATGCATTTATAGATGTATTGATTAGATGAATAACTAGATTTGTTGGTTTATGAAAATGTGGTATATTACAATGAGCCTAGATTCAGGGTGAAGAAATTTGCTTTGTTAGGGAGATCATGTGTTTTTCTTAACCTTTTTCTTTTCTTTTTTTTTTCTTTACATTTTATTGACTACATGTGCAATAGGTTTGGTGCCAAACCCGATTGCTAATAGCGAGACTGTTAGCCCTTGGTGCATCTTAGACCCCTGGTGCACTCTCTGATAGTCTCATTAGCTTTAGATAAGTTGAATCATCTATTTCTCTCCTTCAAATCATGCATTTTCTTCTTCTCATCTCACCCTCTCCTTATTCTTGTAATGGAGTTGTGCACTAGCTAGTTGGCATTTTGGGGAATTGCTATTAGCTTTAATCTCCCTCTTTTGCTCCCTAAGGTAAGCCTTAATCTCAATCTTTAATTTGGGTCCTAGGTTTGAAGTAGGGACTTAGGATTTGGTTTAGGGAAGGCTAGGATAAATCAGAATAGGCTAGTAGGAATAGAAATTAGAGTTTAGGTGTTAATGCTAAGCTTTGTGTTTATTGTAACATTGATTCTTGTGTTATGGACTATTTGAGAGGTTCACCAGTAGAAAGACTTGAATCTAGACGCATGTGTAAAACTTTGACGTCGAGTGGAAACCTGAATTTGGGTTTAATGACGTAGAATTAAATCTGAAAAGAGTTATTCATTTTTCTACAAATTCGAATATTTCAAATTATCAGAATCATTACTCTAAGGATCACAATAGTAGCTTGCAACAAGGGTATTTACAGAGGAATAAAAATCTTTCCACCAAAAAAAAATTCTCTCATTGTAATAATCTCTTTGGGCATGCAATGATAATGTGAAATACATCCAAAAGAAATTATACAAAGATAGGAGACTTTATGTCACAGTGCAGTCATGTTATTGAATTCGGATTCGTGAAAACCCGAGCGAGTAAATGATGTAATATGGTACAGTCAAATTTTCCTTTTCTCAAACTTTTCTTTTAAAATTCCCGTTTTCATCATTATTTTCATTTATTGGTATATTTATACTCATATATATATATAGATAATATGCATACACCTTTGACAACTCAACAAACTATTCTCCTTAAATTAATAAACTTTAACTTCCTTTTTAAAACTTGGGACAAGCACAGGATGACCTAGTGATACCCGTTTGACATTGGTGAAATATGCATTGAGGCTAAGGTTGGAAATGAAAAGTGAATTCTATGTGAACACTTACTTTGGGACATGAGACCTGATTGATAGATGCCTTTATGGATGTTTTATTGGATGAATAACTAGATTTTGCTGGTTTGTGAAAATGTGGTATATTGTGATGAGCCTGAAGAAATTTGCTTTGTTAGGGAACCACGTGTTTTTCTTAACAAACTTTTTCTTTTCTTATGTTTTTTTTTCTTTACATTTTCTTGACTGTATGTGGGGTAGGTTTGGTGTCGAACTCAGTTGCTAACAACGAGACTGTTAGCCCTTGATGCATCTTAGACCCCTAGCTAGTAGGAGTGTTGCTAGCCCCATGTGTTGGCCAACACACATGAATTTATATGTTATGAATATGAGATCAGGAGTATGAGACTCATGTTTGTATGATGAAACAATTAGCTTACCCTTAATGGGCCATGTGCCCATGTTTATTTGGTGATTACCCTCCACAAGTTCTGTACTCGTGTTTGTTTAGTTCGATTAGGTTTGTCCTTGTGTGTGGTTGCTAAAATATTTTATATTAACAATTTCCTTGATTTTTCCTATTTACTCTCTTTTACTTTCTCGTAATTAATTTACTCTAATCTTTCCAAATTTATGTTCCTTTTATTTGAATGATATTATAAACTTCCCTTGTTTCTATTAAACTTTACCATAATTACTAACACCCTACTTAATTACTAATTACCCCTTTGATTTGGAAAGGACATCATTAGTCATACTCTTGCATTTAAACTTGCTTTCAAAATATACACACACACAGATTATTAGTGTATATACATATCCTTGTCTTACAAAACCTTTTCACATCTTTATACTCTCTTTCTTTCTTCTTTTAAAACTTAATATGTCGATTGAAACTTCTCACAATTGTTACTTTCTTTATCTACTTTTGTTCCTTATTTTCTTTAAAGTTTTACTTTTCTCCCATGTCTGTCCCGTCGTGGCATGGTTACGTTATTTGTTGACTGAGCTAGTGAAAGCTCACCCTTTTTCCTTCATGTAACATATAAGAGTCTTGATCCCAGTCCATCATTTGAGGATTAGTTTTACAGGTAGTTGGGAAGTGTCTTTTGGTGAGTCTTGTGGTAGCACTTGGGATTATGTGTAAATATTGGCTCTTAGATGTATGTTCCACAATCTTCAGGCGGGGTCTTGGTTCCTTTTTGGATCTATCATTTTGCAGGTCATGTTTTATAATCATTCTGTATGTAATCATGTATATGACAATTTTGTAATCAGACATGTACATAATCATTCTGTATGTATGTACATTCTTGACATTATATGAAAGAAATCTTGTTTACAATTGAGCCTTGTTCCTCTAAGCTCATGTGTTGGTTACACATATCGCTTTTGACTTGTATAAGTTGAGGCTAGGATTGTTGTTTTTTGGGAGTAAAGTCTATTTACGTCCGTGCCGGTCACATCTTTAAGACGTGACAGTTTCAATAATATTTTTCTCTACTTTTATATTTCTTTGTGCATTTTAATATTTTGAGCATTTAAAAATATAGTTTTATCTTAGATATTTAAGGATGAATTCAAGTTTTTCAGGTTCACATATTATCACCAACATGGTATTTTGATATTTTTCCCAAAACAAAACTGAAATACACACGTCACAGAGCAAGAATGGTATAGGCGACATTGGAACTTGTAGATGATAAATCTTGGACTAAAATCTCATTTCCATGTCTCATAGATAGGGCGTTTTTACTTTCATTATCTATAGAGTTATTTTTTTCATTTTAGCCCTTCAGTAAAGATGGCAATGGAGTAGGGTGGGGAGTACTTCCTCAGCTCCCCATTTTTGTGCCAACCACCATTCCCTGTCCTTTTTCTCAATTTTGAAAACTAGGGAAAAACTTTTCCATCTCCATTTCTTGCAAGGATGCAGGAATTTGTGAAAATTCATGAAAATTCAAAATGGTAGCAAAATTATTTTAAAAAATTGATAAAGTTATGAGAAAAATAAAAATATTGATAAAATTACTTAATCATATTAAGACAGTAAAATATTGATTAGATAATACTAAATTAAAAGAGAAAAATGCTTAGAAACATATCATGTGAACTATTCTCAAGCAAAGTATCACAATGACTTCGAAGATTTCCTTGAGTTTTACAAAGGTGAAACAAAGTTTTAGAATTTTTATTAAGGTCCAAGGTCCAAGATTTCTTATTTTTGTTTTCAATTTTTAAGAAAAATTAAAAAGAGAACTTTTTAATTAATACATACATAATTAAATATAAAGGGTGTTGATGTAATTTGCTGAGGAGAAAGATCCCCCAGGATGGGGGTACGAAACGGGGTCCTCTTATCTTCATAATTTGGACTGTTGGATGAGCTATTTAGATGGTGTAGTTTTTTTCAAATAATATTTATTAATAAATTTTAAAATATTAATATCTTTTAAAGTTAAAAATTACAAAAAAATATATTTTTTAAAATTTATTTAGAAAATATATATTTTTTATTTTTTTAATTATAAAATAAATAAATATTATTTAAAAAGATTTGGACTGTCAAGGCAGATTATCCATATCCATATCATAAAGAGCACTCTAGTCTTGGACTTTAATTCTATAATATTTTCTCTTATTTTTTTTCATTTCTCGTTTTATTTTCTTTCTTTCAAAAAATTGAGTTGAATGTGCCAGATGTTTTCTGACTAATTAATAAAGAAGAATATATTTAGAAGTGGTGTCTTTCAACTTTTTATCAAAGCAGAAATCCCATTTCTTGGTGAAAACTAACTAATTATAGAATTGAAGTTTATGACATACATTAGAGCTGTGAATCATTGTTAAGACCGCCCAATCAAAGTGAGAAATTTTCGAACAATGTTGCTTTCAACAATCTCTCCTTTTGAGGTGTGTATGGTGGGTTCCTTGGGATTGAATCAGCTTCAAAACTTCTATACAGTACTGACTTTTTATGGCTGAAACAATCGAAAGAGAATCTCCCATGGTAACATCCCATTCCACTCTCTTCTACTCCTCCAAATGGTAATCCAGGAGTTGCAACCTGCATCAATGTTGTTGTTTATGAGGATGTCAGAATGCTATTAAAAGCTTGGAAACTTTGCAAAAGGTTTTCTTAAGCTTTGGTCACTTGCAAATAGACCCCTTAACGTTTGCATTCAAGTAAATAGGTCATTTTGTCTAATTTCTTAGCAATGTTAACTCATTTGCCACCTGTAGTTCCTTGTATGCCAATTATAAGACTACACTATATTCAAAAGTAAAATTCAAAAATATGCATTCTGACACGAGCGATCTCAAATGACAAATGAGTTGTTCACAAATTTTCTGTTTGGTTAAACAACATTGTTCAATCAAATGAAACCATACATGCAGATGTCAATTGGACAAATTTACTTAGCTATATAGAATACTTGGCCAAGCAGAAGATCTGAGTTTCAAATGAGTTAGCCCTGTTAGGAAAAAAAAAGATAAAAGAATCTATTTGTTTGAATGTAAAAATTTAGATTAAAAAAAATTAACATTTTGGTATCCTATGATTTAAAATGTTACCATACTAGTATCATAATACGGTTGATTCACGTACCCCTATCGTTAGGATTTTAGTATCTCGTGGTTTCAATTTATTAGAATATTAGAGCATGTATAATGATGAACCTCAATTAGATTTTTATTATGAGTCTTACAATGTCACATCAACTTAAACAACTTTCTATCACTTTAAGCAATTCTCCACTCCAGTAGTAAACATCTTAAAAACTCACAAATGGATCCCACTATTAACTCTCCACTACTTTAGTATTTATTACTCTCTACAAATTGCATTAATATTTATTGTGAGTTAATTATTTTATTATTACTTTTTGTATAAGAATCAATTTTTATATAAGAACTATTCTTATACGTGGCAACCAATATAATGAACTATAATAATGAACTGAAATATAAATTAGTTGTTAAATTTAAAAACTCCTTCATAAACACAACTGTAGATGCTCTTAATAGATTATACACTAGTACCTTATTGTTTGATAAAATTAAGACACTTTAGGTGAATCGTGTCACTTTTTGTCCAAAGTCAATAGAATGAAACTACATGATACCAATATGCAATGTTTTTTGAAAATCGGATTCATCATTAATATAATTTATATTGTGTGTAATTACTTTTTTATTTTTTTTCTTATTTATTTTTGTGACTAATTAATTTTTTTGAGGTAAATCATGAACTAGTGATCAATTTTCGACTTTTCGGTTCAATCCAATTCGGTAATCACAGCCCATATACCTTATCAAATCACGGGACACGAAAAGGACACCTTTGAAATTACAAATTGACAGAGTGAAAGCCAAAAAAGTCTGAGGGAGAGAAAAATTACGTGTAGGACAGTGTCATTGATGACAATCCCTCCAGAAGATATGTTTTGCACGTACTCCTCCTTCAGTTGCTCGTCGTTTGTGAAGAGATATGCAGCAAGAGGCTTTGGCTTCGATTTAATTATACTAAAGCTATCTTCTATGTTGTCAACCTGCAAAAAAAGGATTGCATAGATAAAGCTGCATGAATTCGTGCCATATATATAAAAATAAAAGATCTCAAGCCTTTCAACATCATTTCTTCAAAGTGCCAACTTCAAGTGTATAAAGTCTGACATTAGACATAGATAATATGAATTACTAAGGTTTTTCCATACGACTTGTAACTGGAAAAGTCATACTGAAATTTAAAATTACACGCTGTGGACATATAATGAACCACTTTAAATGTAATTTTACCTAAAATTAATAAAAATTTAACAAAGAATGTTAACTAAAGTTGTAATAGAACATAAATGTCATAAGTGGAAGACAAGAAGCCACTCAACCATCTAGTAGTGAAGAGTTTTAATAGTGAGTAAGAGGTTTAAGTTCAACTTTGTAATTTGTCTGACTATGTAGTATGTAACCAAAAAATAATGATATGTTTTATTTGCATTAGGATATGTAGTGCTCACAGTGAGGATTGGCAGTATTGGTCCAAAAATCTCCTCTTGCATCACACTAGAATCTTCCGGAACATCCAGTAAGATGGTTGGAGCAATCCTTCTGCAACACAAATGGAAGACAAGCGTTATGCTTTAACTAAAAATAACTAACTTGTCCATGATAATAAATAAGGTCATAAAAATTGAACCAGTCATTAAATTAGTAGAAGTACTTATTTAAAGGTTAATAGTCAAATTATTATAGAACTATAGTTGAACCGATATATTTTAAAATATTAAAAAAATAATATATATAACTAAACACTAAATATAAATTTACACACCACAATAAAAAATTTACAATAAAATTTGACCAAATAATAAGGAAATATTATTAATCAATATAATATTTATTCATATTAAATTCATAAAATATCAATATAATGACATCTTCACTAAAATTAACTAATATGTAATATTAATTTTTTCGTTACCTAATTATAAAATAAAAAAATTAAAAAATAAAATAAATTTAAGTAGACCAATTTAACAAATTCATTTAACATTGATTTTTATTCGATTTGATCACTCACTACTTTTGAAGGTTATTATAAATTTTGGTTCATTGACTAATTTTCAATTTAACCGATTAAATCGATCGATCGATCCGAGTCTTACAACAGCGATAATAAACAAAAGAATGCACCACTGTACTCACAATTTGTTCTCATCTTTCTGACCTCCCAAAACAATTTTATCAGACACCTGATCCTCTTCCAACAGCTTCACAAGCCGAGAGAAATGGGATTGGCTCACAACTCTGGACATGTCTTTCGATTCAATCGGATTCTTCCCATAACTTTGTTCCAATTCCACTCTTAGAGCATTTATCTACTGAGTGAGAATCAATCAGCAATCGTATATCCCAAAATTGAAAACTCGATTTTGAATTAAATATCAACACAATATCATTCTCACCAATGTTGGAGCAAATTCTTTTTTTGTGATGATGTAATCCACAGAAATGCATGTTTGCCCATCATTACATGCCCACTTACCAGCCATTATCCTCTTAGCTGCCACCTGAAATCACTTTGAAGTTTTATATCAGACAAAATAAAATGTTTATAAAGGTATTTAATTGATATCTCTTTTGTTAAATTTAAATTAATTTAATATAATATATTAATAAATAAATAAATAAATAAATAAATAAATAAATAAATATATATATATATAAAAATGATTTACGCTTGACATTCCTTTACAATCAATTAATATTTTTTGAATAATTTATTTCAATTAAATTTTGAATTATTTTAATAAATTTAAAATAATTGTTGATTGAATTTTAATTTTAATCTAAAAGTTGAAAAAACATATTGATTAAATTGAAACAAACACATCTATTGAAAATGGAACAGATATAATCGTTCAAATCTCTATGTATATCTTATTAAAATTATACTGTGATAATTTAGATAGAAAATATTCAGACAAATATTTTAAAAGAGCTTAGTTGTATCATAAAAGAATTTGTCTATAATTCTTTAATACACAAACATAAAATTTTTAAAAATAACACGTTTTAAAGTTATTTTATTCTTTATATTTCTAACAATAAATATATGTGTAAATTATTGGTTTAGTGGTTGAAAATTATATTTTTTTTAGTTTTTAAAAAATTATATTTATTTTAATTTAGTTCTTTTTATTATTAGATTTCAAAATTATCATTGTAAATTTGAGACAATCAATTTTTTAAAAACTAAATTAACATATCTATAATATTTTAAGGACCAAATAGAATGGTTTGAGTCCGATGTTACTTGTAAGTTGATATTTGAATCGACAACCGCGGGGCATTTTCCTCCGAGTTCCAGAGTGACCGGTGTAAGGTGCTTCGCAGCAGCATTCATGACGATGCGGCCTACTTTAGGACTGCCTGGATGAAACTGGAACAATGAAACATCTTATATATAATAAAGAGTTAAATTCAGTACAAGACTCTATTCTTTAATCTTGTATTTGATTAATATTAATCCATACAAGTTGAGTTAATATTGTTGGGACATATTAAATATTATGGATGTTTAAATTCAATTAGCTCAAATTCCAATTGAATTAATGCTATTCAATCTTATTAAAATTTATCAAAATCATCCAAATAATCAAATTGGTTGAATAGAATTTTGACAAAACTGATTTGATTGGATAAATTGTTGGATAATTATAATTAATGTTTTAAAATTTAAATTCATTATTGAATTATTAAAGACATTAATTCAGAGTTCAATAATACAATTATAATTAAATTGTAGAACTAATAATATTTAAAATATAAATATTAGTATACATAGTATTAAAACTCATAAACTAATAATAATAATAATATTTAAATATAATTTACCTATTAATTATTTATACTCAATCCCACTCACTCTTCACGTGTCTCTCAATTTCCCAATTCTTTAGTCTTCCCCAATCTCACTTTCCAATTCTCATAATTTTACTTTTCAGAAATGTCTCCCTCCCCAAACCACCCCCCCGGGGCTAAAAAGACTTCCCACTTCCTAATTCCATACTTTTCACTTTCCAGAGAAAATGCAGCGCCCTAATTCCCATGTCCTTTCTGTCCGTGGAATTCGGATCCCTCCGTGTCTTGGAGAGAATAATATAAGATCAGATTTAGACTATTAAATAAAATTATTTAATAATTTAGATTAATTTTTATTTTTTAAAAAAATTACATAATTAATTTTTAATAAGTTTAATATTATATTTTTTATTTTTTAAAAATTAATTATATAATTTTTTTAAAAAATAATTATTCTAGATGGTTGGATGATCCAACAGTCCAAATATGATCCTAAAAATTAATGTTCCATTTAGAATTTAGAGGGAATCCAAATTCCAGTCCGTGACTCCATGTGCTCCACCTTCCATACATCTCTTACTTTTTTTGCTTCTCTCTCTCTTCCCGATGAGTTTCTTCTTCTTCTTCCAGAGTATATACAACGATGACGAGAGATGGTCAACTAAATTTGATGAATGTTTTTTTAATTATTGAACCAATCAACTCATAAAATTAGTCAGTTTTTTCAGTTTGAAATCAATTTGTAATCTAAACTTGACCCTAGGTCGGTTTCAGGTGGAAACGGATTTTATACTTGATTTTAATTAACAACTCATATTTTTTGATGTTATTTTTTAAAAAAATTAAAAAAAAAAAAATAACGAGATCTTAAAATCTAAACTGTTAATTATAAAATTTACTAACTCAGTGGGGATTTTATTTAGCTTTCAAAGCCAAGTAGAATATCTGCTTCCTTGTTCAAACTAATCAACCAATTATACATAATATATTAAATTATTAAATATATTATATATTACATAATATATTTTATATTTATAGATTAAATATATATATATAAATAATATTTTTTGGCAAAATACTAAAAAGGAAAAAAATTCTTTTTGTTGTGTTAAATTTATATTTTTACTATTGAGATTTAACAAGTAAACAAATTTTAATGTTCAATTTTAAAATTTTTTTGAACATTTTTTTTAACCAACGATTTGATCCAATTTAAATCGATAATGACTAGATTGAATTAATTTAAATTTATGTAATTAATATAACTAAATTTGTAGCTCAAGTGGTACAGAACTAGGTATTATAGATTTAGGATCAGGATTTAAATCCCCTTGTAATGAAAAAAAATGATTGATTAGATAATATTTTTTCCTATTCAATTGGATTAAAATTGGTTAATTAAAATGAACAAATCTTTCAATTCAAACGGGTGAACACTTTATTGGATATAAATAAATTACCTGTGTAAAATATCTTGTCCCACCTCTGCTCCAATAGTGCCGTTGTTTCAGGAACCGCTCCTTCTACAACTCTCACGGCATAGTTGTCTAGGTATTCCTTAACCAAATTTGCAAGAAGCGATGATGTCGCCGGAGCGATTTCCGACGGCTTCAGGACCACCGCGTTTCCGGCTGAAATAGCTCCGACCACTGGATCCAATGATAACACTGAACATAGCGAAATATGATCTCACGAGTTAAAAGGAAAATCTCATTTTTATTAACGTCCTAAATGAATAATATGAAATCGAAGAACATAAAATAGACCCTGCTCTGCTAGTTTAAGTGTGTTAGAAATATAAAAAATAAAATAGCTTTAAAGCGCGATAGACAATATTTTTAAAGAATTTATATTTATGTATTAGAAAATCACAAATAAATTCTTTTAGAATACAAAAAAGTTATTTTGGAACCAATGTTTGGATTTTTTTTTTATCAAGCTACCTCCTGTAAAATTTTAATAGAATATAAAGAGAAGTTTATACAATTATATTTGTTTAATTTTTAATAGATGCATTTGTTTAATTTTTAACAGACGTGTTTGTTTAATTTCTAACAAATGTGCCTGTTTAAATTTAATTAACATATTTATTTAAATTTTAAAATAAATTTAAAATTCAACCAATATATTATTTTGAGTTTATTAAAATAATTCAAATTTAATTGACATATCATTTCAAATAAAATAATTAGAAAATATTAATTAAATTGATAAAAAAATCATATGTATAATAATATTCATCAGTATATCATATTAAATTAATTTAGACTTGATAAAAGAGACATTATTTAAATATTTTTACAAATATCTTATTTTATTTGACGTAAAATTTTAATCCTACTTTAATATCACAAATTATATAACAAAGCAAAATGTAAATTTTAAAAAAAAAAAACACAGACACACGCGCATTCACAGAGTATCTAAAATATTTTACATACCAAAAGGAAAGTTCCATGCTGAGATGACCAATACAACTCCCAGCGGTTCTGAAAGTATCTCTGCTGATGATGGAAATGAGGGAAGACAAGTCTTCACCTAAAAGTTATTGAAAAAGAGAAAAAAAGGGGGAAAAAGATAATAAATTTTGGGTCACTTTGAAGTTTGAAGTATATTCATAAAATTTTAATTTAGAAAATTATATGCTTGAACTTTCCACTTTTAAAAAATAGTTATCATTCTGTCCCATTTCTTAAAGGTTAGAAGTTGATGGACCAAATTTCTAAAATTGAAAGTTTAAAGATCTATTTTTCATTTCTTCACAAAAAAGAAAAGTCAGAAACTGTGATTTATGAATAAGGCCTCAATAGAATCCATAGATTATATAGTCGGATTGAACCGATCAATTCGATCAGAAATATATCTCTAATCTAATTTAATTGATTCAAAAAATTAATCAAAAGCTGGTAAAATTGATTGAATTGATTTTTGTAAAAAAATTTACTATTTACAAAATATAATTATTTTTTTATGCTATATGAGATTTAACAAGATTTTATTTTTTATTTTATTTTATCTTATTCTATCATGTTATATTTCTATTTTTCTTCTTAATTGTCTTTTATAGTAATAATATTTTTTGTAAAAAAACAAATAGGAGAACAAAAAAAAAATAAAAAAACAATTACACACACACACACACATATATATATATATATATATATATATATAAATATAAGTTTACTAAGATTAAATATGAAAATATTTATTAATTTATTATATTATATATTTTTAGTATATATATATATATATTTAATTATTACTAATTTGATTATAATCAAACTAATGAACCATAAACTAATACTTCTACTAATTTAATAACTAGTTCAATTTTTAAAACATTGATAAAATTAATTACACACAGGAAACTAATGTTCACTGTTATTCATGCTAATTACCTTCTCTGGCTTCATCCAGTGTTGCAATTCTTTAATAGCCTCACTACATGAGGATTTTACCGTGAAAATCTGAATCAAGAAGCCACGTAAGTAAGGTCATATTTCATGTGCAAAAGTACTACTCATACTTTCAAATTTACTTATATTTTAACTATAATCTAAAATTTTATTTTATATTAATTATAACTTATATATTTTTAATTAGTTTCAATTATATTCTAAATTGTTCAAATATTTAGTGGCAAACAATAATATAATGTTTCATCTGACACACATTAATGTCAAATCATTTATCTTGATTGTGTTACGTTAGCTACTAACTTAAAATGATCAAACTATAATGTAACATCATTTAAATTATACTGTAGTTTGGTAATTTTAAGTTAGTAGCTGACGTGACATATTTCAGACAGATGATTTGATGTTGATGTGTGCAAGATGAGATGTTTATTAACATCTACTGTTAAATATTATTTACACATCATTAAACTTAGAAATATAATTAAAATCCTAATGAAAACATATAAATTAATTGACACGAAATATTATTTTGAAATATAATTAAAACATGTTTTTAATTATAATCTAAAATTTTATTTTGTATAAATTATAACTCATATATTTTTAATTAATTTTATTTATTTTATGAGCTGTCTAAATATTTAACAGTAAATGCTTAAATGACATTCCATCTTGCAAACATTAGAATTGAATCATTTATCCTAGATGTGTTATGACAGTTACCAACTTAAAATGACCAAAATACAATATAATTTTTGAAGAAATATTTTGGATTTGGAAAAAAAATTACACTATATTTTAATCATTTTAAATTAATATATGACGTAGCACATCTAAAATAAATGATTTAACGCTAAAGTGTATAAATAGAACGTTATATCACCATTTGCCATTAAATATTATTTAAACAATATTAAACTTAATAATATAATCAAAATTAATTGAAAATATATAAATTATAAGTCACATGAAATATAATTTTAAGTTATAGTTGAAACTTAGGTAAAAGTCATCCGTATAAGCTGTAATTTTGCCTGTATATATATATATATATATATATATATATATCCTGAGGGATAGAAGAAAGCAACAACATAAGAAAGCAGAAAAACCTCATAGAATAATGTTTCAAATGCAGGCTTGGCAAGGTCCTTATGGAGAGCCTCAACAATGTCGTTCTCCTTCTCTTCTAGCATCTTCTCTATGCTCTGCAACTGCTGGATCCGCCATTCATAGCTCTTCGTCTTCCTCGAATTGAAGCTCTTTCTCAGCTCTTTCACCAGCAACCCAGCTTTCTCTCCGTTAAAAACCTCCTTTTTACTTCTGCCATTGCGGATACAGTTGCACAAGAGCTTCACAACATATCGCAGCACATGCAAGCAAATCACAAATAAGATAAGATTAGAAGTAGAGCAAATTCAGCTCTCCATGAATATGTTAAGGTAAAAAAAAGAAAGAAGAAGTAAACTGCACAATTGCCTCCTTTGTTAGATTATTGAATAAATTTCTTGTCTGAATTTTAAAGTCAAAGTATTTTGAACCATTCAACGATTTAAATTTAAGGATTATTTTTTAGAAAATTTAAAATAAAAAATAAAATCAGCATCTTAAACTGCACAATTGCCTCCTTTGTTAGATTATTGAATAAATTTCTTGTCTGAATTTTAAAGTCAAAGTATTTTGAACCATTCAACGATTTAAATTTAAGGATTATTTTTTAGAAAATTTAAAATAAAAAATAAAATCAGCATCTTAAAATCTTTATAATTAGTTGTGAAAACTAATAATTTAGATAGGCCAAATATCCTGCTTAAGTTTTAAATTATACTTAGCATCTTATTAGTTTTAAATATGAAGCTTGGGTTTTTTTTTGACATTTTGAAATGAAAAAAAAATTAAGTGTAATTTTTTATATCTTTACTATCAAATTTTAAAATTTTTTTTGACAAATAAAATGACAAATTAAAACTAATATAATTTTTTAAAAATTTATGTAATTGAATGAAGATTATTGTAATATATTAATGACCAAATCAATAATCAATAATTTAATCATTTTTTAATTTTTTTGTCACATGTATCTTTTATTTAAAATAATTTTGTTTGAGGTACTATTGCACACTAAATGCGGGTACTTGAATTTTCCATTTTGCTGGGAACTAGCTCAGCTCCTTTCACTAGATCTAATCTTTATTAGTAATCATCTTCATTAGTAATCATATTTTACATATGACAACAAACATTGTTAAGTAATTTTATTCCCAAAAAGAAAAAACGAATGTTGAATAATAAGTTAATTTTAAAGGTAAGAAGACTATGATAGCTCAACTTCTGAAATTTTTATTGTAAAATTATATTAAAATTTTTGTAACATAATTTTTTATTATCATATACATAAATCTCGATATTTTGAGATAACCCCACCTCTCAAAATATCAACTTCTCCTTAAACTTACTTAAAAGTCCGAACTCTGTAAACTTATGTTAATTTTAATGAACTAGAAGATGCTAAACCTCAAAGCAAGGAGGGAGGGAGGGAGAGAGAGAGAGAGAGAGAGAGAGAGAGAGAGATTACGAGAACGAAGAGAAAGCAACACAGCGATAGGGGCAGTGAAGTTGCCCCTGAAAACTCGTTCTGCTTAAAGGGTGAGAGAAGAAGGCTCTGCTTCCAAACGAGGCAGTCCTGTTTCTCAGTCTGCAAAAATTGTAGGTTCTTCAGCTACACCCAAGCGATTTGACAAAATATGGTACTTTGCAAATAGGAAAAATAGCACTGAACAAACAAAAAAAGTAAGAAGAAAAGAGTACCTTGCAGAGTAGAACGACGCAGGACAAAGACAGTCCTTAGTAAAATGAGAAACAACTATGGTGGGTTTGAAAAGGGAAAGCAAGAAGTACTGGGACGATTTCTTAGCCATCGAAAATAGAATGATAACGTTATGCGCACTGGGTCCTCGTTTCTGACTTTAAAACGCACAGAATAAGCAATGAGGTAAACGTTTCAGAATTGAAGAGTCACTTCAGAGAGTGAAGAGACGTAACAATGGGCCAAGGGTGAAGACAAACAAGCAAAAAAAAAGAAAGACGTGTGAAACGTTAATGGATGTCACATGCACCATACAATTATAGGGGTACGGACTGTCAGCCGGTATCATAAAGTGTAGAAATCCAGATAAACACAGCATCCACGGTGGAGCCAACGGAAGCATGGGACTCTCTGACAGTCAATGAGGACCGTCCGATTCAATCAATAGACGGACGAGATCGTGCGCTGAGACAGAAGCTGAGGCCCGTTGGATCTATAAGATCCAACGGGTCAGATCGCGTCCAAGGGAATTAATGAAACGCAGCGTTTTTGCCCTTTTGGGCTACTGATGTCGTGCCACATGTCCCAGGTGATGTCCCGCCCGGTTCGCGGTCTGGATGCGGATCACCACTCGACCGGTTCGCATGTTTCTTTTTGTGTTTTGTTTTTTTCTAAAGCCCAACCACTCAAAATGAGACACATGGCATCTGGGACCCACCATCCCTTTCATCCTTAACAAGCACCAGCTGCCCATACCACATTTCCCGCCATTTTCACCAACGTCAGTGTTTCTCAGCCGTGCTCCGACGTGCCTTCTTCTCCTCCATTGCCACGCCAAGGCATGTCGTTCTCCTATGTCGTGGTGGTTCTTCGTCGTTGGAAGTCTTGATTGGTGCTTCGCCGTTCTCCGGCTTGCCTCTGCTCTTCCGTCGTTGAACCAGCAACGCCTACACAGATCATTCTGCTCCTCCGTCGTGCACATTGAGGTGTGTTGGATATATATATATATATATATACATACACAATGGGTAAATAGTAAAGTTTTATAGAGCACATTACAGAGCACTGGATAAATAGTAAAGTTTTATATACATATATATATATATATACATTGGATACTTATTACAATCTACATCAGAAAGCTTATCACAGAGCACAATCTCTCGTTGGAGTAAGATATCAATGGAGAGGGCTTAGGAAATTCTGGAGTTTGTTGGGAGAGAGCTAACCTCTCAAAAGTTGTGTGTGTTTCTTTATGGGTGAGTGTGTGATGTATGAGTTTGATGTGTCTTGTATTGAATTAGTCTTTCACTGAGAAAATGGAGAAAGAGAATCAGAAAATTTTAGACCTGTTTTCTTTTTTCCTAACAAGGGATTTGTAAGTTCTTCAAATTTGCAACAAGACTTGACTATAAAGAATTGAAGTTTTGCATCAGGAAGTGAGTGGTGCACTGGTGTTTTAAAAATTTTGATTGTCTCTTTTGCAAAATGTCAGGACTAATGGCTATATAAATTTAAGCTGTAAAGGGCAAAAAAGAGGGATTCACCGTAATGAGACAAAGCGAAATAGATGGAAGCTCATAAAGTTGATTAGAATTGGTCTGTTGCTGGGAGTGTTAAAGAAGCATGCAGGGAGCAGGGAGCAGGGAGCAGAGAGCTAAAACACAGTTATATTAGTTATGAGGGGTATAAAACGTATGTTGGAAGAGAGTTAAAGCACAGTCAATCTAAGGGAGTGCATGTAAAACACAATCAATCTAAAGGAGTTGGTTGCAGATTTTAATGATTGTGCTGCATTATACATACATGTTATATGTTTGTGTGTGTGCATGTAGGTATGTTATTGTCATTCAGTAGCATGATGCATTTATCAGAAAAGTTGGAAGCCCTTACAATTGTGAGCACAATAATAACTAGTCTAAAATTAGTCCATCTAAATTAGAATTAGGAAGCAATGATTAATGAAAATGTTAACACGGGAATGGGGGATTACAGAGAAAGAGATAGGAGGAACCTCTTGCTTTATTTGTTAGCAATCAACTTTGTCTTTTAGATAAGCTTGTTTCACTTTAAAAAAAAAATCTTGCTTTAATTTTCCTATATTTCTTTGAATTGTCAGTATGAAATACTCAAAATTTACTGCATCTTTGTTTTATATTGCTATTGCTATTATTATTATTGTAGCTTGGTTGGTATGGGTATGGGTTGTGCTTTGAAAAATGGGGACTGTGATATCTTTATATATGACTCTTGAATTGGTCAAAACACACAGCATTACACATTTTGCCACTTTTATTCTCATTGGATAAAAAATGATAAAAGCAATTGTAGCCTTAATTTGCTGCATATGTTGCCCATCAATTATTTTCCTTTTTACCAAGTGCAGTTGCAGGCTGTACAGCAATTAGGACTATGACCATCTTCTTCCACATTAAGAAACCCATTGATATGAGCACTATGATGTCTAGTAAAAATACTTGAATTATTGGGATTGGGATGGTATATCCAATATTTCGTTATTTCCTTTTCCATATTAGCTTAGCCACTATGAATGTTAAATGTCTATTATGAATATGTGCAATCTTTTCTTTGTTTATTTCATTCCTTTTAATAATTAATGATCTCATTTGAACTAGTTTCAACTTGTTCTCTAAAATCAGGAATAAGAATGGAGAGAAATTTGAATCCTAAAGTAGGAATGGAATTTGAGAGTGCAGACGCAGCTTGGAATTTTTGGATGAGGTATGGTGGAAAAATGGGCTTTGGAGTGAGGAAGGAAAATGCTAATAGAAGCAAGAAAGATGGAAAAACGATAATGTTGATGCTTTATATTTGTTTGAAAGAGGGCTTTCGAGGGCTCGACAAGAGGGATTTGAACACAAAAAATTCTTGTGAAGAGACTAGAACGAGGTGCAAAGCTCGCACAATCTTCAAACTTGTTGATGGAAAGCATCAAGTGAAAGAATTTAACGGGGATCATAATCATGCATTACACACACCAGAGACAGCTCACATGCTTCTCTCACAATGACAAATTTATGATGGTTAGGAGTATGAGATTGAATTAGCTGCAGATTCTAGCCTTAGGCAAAAGACATCTTTTGATTTGATGAGCTCACGTGTGAGAGGAAGAGGTAACATCAAATTTACTCGGCAAAAAATTACCTTAAGGCAAGAAGAGCAAGAAACATGGCTTATGGGGATGCTAGTACTCTAATACAATATTTTTAGAAGAAATCATCGGAGAATCCTTCATTGTTCCATGCTTATCAGTTGGACGAGGAAGAACAGATTACCAATGATTGTTCGGTGATGTGGTGTCTCCTGACACCATGTTCGGTACAAATAAAAAAAATAAGGCTACCTGCTATGTTTTGTGGTTTAAATCACTATAGAGGGATAATGATATTTTGAGCGGCGTTATTGTTTGATGAGACCGCAGAGTCATTTAATTGGTTTTTCCAAACATTTCTTCAAGCTAATGGGTACAAAAGCTCCTTATTATATTTACTGACCAAGATGCAGCCATGTTTGAAAAATTAGGGAGTTTTACTGATATAGAAGGCTAGTCCTTCCCATGTTTGAAAAAGCTCCAGCAGTTTCTAAGTGAAGCACACAGCCCACAGGAGTTGTGTTTTTTAGTATTTTCTTATATGTGCTTTGATGTGGCTTTTAATTTCTATTCATTCAATGCAGTGTTTGGATAAGAAAGGAGTAAGCTTCTGTACACGGCCCATATATGATGATAATGCAATTGAAATATATGATAGCTTGAGGTACTTCTCATGCAAAGTTTTTGAGTTTTTTTGTCTTCTTAATAATAAAGAATAAATTATTTTAGAGAATGAAGAAAGGTACAAATGAGGAGGATTAGTGAATCCTTCTCAAGGACTGCAACTAAAACAAGATGGTAAAAAAAATTAATCAGTAGCTTAATAGAGTAAAAGGAAATTAATCATGCACTGATGGTATGCCTAATTGAGTAAAAGAGTGGCAGTCTTCGGTAGCTTATTTTTAGTAAAATAGTAGCAATGCATACTGTCTTTAGCTTTTTTTTATTTTGGTCCTTGTACTTTCTTCCTTTTATTTTTCTTTTTTCCAATATGCTTTTGTAATTGGTGGAAGCATGGAGTTCACAATGCACTTTCTTCTTTTTATTTTTCTTTGGCTTATTTGCTTCTGTAATTGGTGCAAATGAATGGTGTATGCACTTTTTTCTTTTATTTTTATTTTTTCCAATATACTTTCAATATGCTTCACACCCCAATATTTTGATCTCTGAAATTGAAGTATCCTAATGAGCTCTTTGAACATCATTTGGAGTAGAAATAATTTGTGCCTTGTACTTCTGTGATGAATTTGAAGGGTACAATTGGACGAGAATGTGAAGAGGTGCCTATGCATACAATATACCTTAACAATCACTGTGATCATGATGTATAGGAATAGTTTTCCAATTGCCATTCACATTTTAATTTTATATATTAAGAAAAAAGGGAAAAACAGAGAAAGAACAAAAGAGAGATTTAAGTTAGAGAAAGAATAGGATTCAGTGCTTTAATCAATTGGAAACTACACTCTTCTATGGATGTAGGCCTTCTTGGTAGAACCACATAGATGCGGTGTTCATATGTTCTTCCTCATTTATTGTGTTCTTCCGCATAAATTCGAGCATGCAGCACAGACAGAGACGAGCATAGAGAGAGATGAACACGATGATTGAATGTATTATAGAGAGACGAGCATGGACATAGACGAGCATAGAGGAAGGCATCGAGCAAGGTGAGGCAGTCCATAGAGAAAAGAGTTAGAGGATGAGGGAATAGAGAGAGACGAGCTGTATAATGTCTACATTATATATATAAATCTGTTGGGTGAAGTGGTAAATTTTGAAATAATATGTTTATAAATGTCCGAGTTTTTGAAATAATTGGCTTTTAATATAACTGAAAATACAAAATTTCAAATTTGACATTAAGCAATTAGTCGACCGATTCTTGACTATCAGTCGACTGATTGATTAAAGATTTAATTGAAGTTGAAACCAAGAAGTATCAGTCGACTGATGTAGACTGATCAGTCGACTGATTTGCTACAGACTTAAATTTTCAGTAAAAGCAACTCTAAGTATGGTGGATCCATTTACTGAAATCTACATAAAATCCACAACCACACTTAAACCTTCATTTGTAGATTCTACTAGAATATCAAAAGTTTAATTACACATACATGGTATGACTTCAATTTACAAAACATGATATCCTATACATTACATGACCCTTTTTCCATATTTCTACTTAAGAAAGTAACATGGTTAGTTACAATATATATTTATTTCTTTTCTTTCCCCTCTTTTTCTGCTTTAGCTCCTGAAATGGTAATTTATCATAAAACAAGGTGAGATATAAAATCCTAGTAGCTAGCATATTGTAACATATTCCCACCATTTTAGTCATAAAAGCTATTCTAATAATATAAATCCCTTCCAAAAATGAGATAATATCATATGAATACATATGTAGAATGAGTCATACTTAACTTGATATACTATGCTTAACTTTTTCCCATTAAAAGGAATTCATATCTCATGAGAAATTTCTATCATCTCACAGGGAATTCTCTGGTTCTTTCATCCCATAAGGACTTTTACATCCTATGAGGAATTTCTGGGCATCCCATGAGAATTTCTTATTCTATCATCCCATGGAGACATGTGATATCCTTTTCATAAGAAAGATGTGTTCTATGTATTCATGAAGACTCCAAAAACAATAATCATGCATTAAGAGCTAATATAACACAATAAATATCTAACACATATAGCTTTTATGAAAACTAGCTACCTTGATTCCCTTAGAATTGAATTTGGAGTATTATCTTCTAGCTTCTTCCTTCTTTCTCTTTTCTCTAACCTGAAAATCTCCTTTCTATGATTTTTCAAGCTCTAGAATTAAGTTAAACTAGAGGAAACAAGCTAGGAGCTTACCTATGATGGTTCCTTTGCCAAAAACCTTGCTAAAACTTCCTTCTCCTTCCTTTTCTTCCTCTTCACGTTTTTTTTCTCTCTATCTCTCTCCTTGCTAAATTTTTAGAATTAGCTTCTTTTTCCCTCTTCTCTCTTCTGAAAGAGTCTCAAGGGCTTTATTGAGTTGTAATTTCCCATTTTAACCCTAATATCTCATTTCTAAGCTTCAATAGCATACTAGGGGTAATTAAGTAAGTTTTCTCCCATTAAATTTTAGTTAAACCGACCTATTGTCGCACTTCAGCATATAATTAGTCAACTGATTTCCTCCCGATAGTCGATTGATCCCATCAGTCGATTGATTCATATAGATTAGTCGACTGGTTTCATCTGATCTTGAAATATTAGCTTGACAGAGAAGAATTAGTCGACTGATCATTCTTCATCAGTTGACCGATTGCAGATATCAGCAACCTGGTCCAATTTCGAATGCGATCAGTCGATTGTTCCTCTCAATTAGTCGACTGATGCCACCAAAACTCTTTTTTTCCTTTATTCTTAACTCAAGTATCCTAATTTCTCACGCCTCTTATTTGTCACTTCATTCTAATTATCCAAAAACACAATTTTCCTAATTTCTAACACCATTTCGAATTTAAACAAAGAAAAAATATAGCTTAAATGCAAGAAAATATGTGATGTTACAAGCTGGAGAGATGGAGAGTGTAATACCCCAATAATTTTTACAAATATTCAAAATCTATTTTGAAGTTTATTGAAAAAATTAATTACGTGAAAAATATTCTTTTGAATTAGTGAAGGAAATTTGAGAATAGAAATTTTAAATTTTTAATTTAGGAATTTTTTACAAATTCTCAAGGATCTAAGCAAACAAATCTTATAAGTTAGAGTGTCAATGAGTAAATTTATCCAAGAAAATTAGTAAGGCCGGTTATTATTCCAGTATACGGTACTATTTACCTGTATAATACTATTTACATATACAGGACTGTTCACATATACTATCGAAATGTCAAATACCAAATGTGGTTTGATCATAAGAGAAAACTAGAAAGAAACTAGGAGAAAAATGACATTTTATATGAGAGAATTTCCTAAGGGATTAAATTGAAAAGAAACTAAATTAGCAAATTGATTATACTAGTATATGAGACTAGTAAGTAAAATTAGTAGGTGAGACAGGGTAGGTGAAACTGGTAGGTGAGACGGGGTAAATGGAATAGTATCCTTAAATTTTCTTATAAATAGGCCCTTACATTTCACTTTCAAAATCACACCTTCAACTTATCTTCTTCTCTCTTTAAGATTTCTTGGTCCAACGCTAGACCTCTGAGATTTTGGACCTTTCCTTTTCAGCTTAGGTAAGGATACTATGCCCTTTCTATGTCTTACAAATTTAAGAAGTTATTTTCTTAAGTATGCTCTGTGGTTGCAGCTTTGGCTGATCTTCCACATCAGAAAAACTGTCCTTAGCTGCCTATATATTATTTTGAATCCTTGATTACCAAAATAGAATATAAACTGTGAAGAATACATGCCTAGGAAAGTTCTGGCTAAAAAAAGACCTAGTTTTTAAGTGTGTCCATTGCGACCATCCACTCTTTCCTAAGAACTTACCTGGTGTACTCTTTTACAAATTGTATTCTCTATTTTTGGTATGAATAGTATCCATACATATGAATAGTAACCATATGTATGAATAGTGACCGTATGTATGAATAGTAATTGTACGTATGAACAATGTCTGTATGAAAACAATCCTAACTTGTTTTCTCTAATCTTTCATGAAAATCTTCGTAGCGGAACATTGAAATCCACCTGAGTACTCTTGTCTGTAACGACTTAGAGAAGTGATACTCATACGGAATCCAGGTGAGTGAAACGACCCCGTTTTAATAGAGTTTTAGCATTACTGGTGATAAAAAGTATGTCGTAGGACACTCCCAAGATTCATAGGGGTAAACTGGACTCAGAGTGGCAAATTTGGGGAGATAATTAATCCATAAGTATGGATAAAATGAAATAAGTATCTCATGATGATGTGAAGTTTGAATCTTTTCAAAAACAGACTAATTGTTATCTTGATTTGTGGTTTATAAATCTATAATATAGTTATATACTATACCTGTTATATGGATGAATATTCCATTGTACTTCTGATTATGATATGAACTGTTGCACTATTGATTATGATTGAGCGGGACAGTACCCCCTCTCATAGCAAGGCGGAAAATCCGGTTTAAAGGGTGTCTTGACTAATGAGTGTGGAGACAACGATTCCCTCAGTAGCGATATATCCCGGATCGGTGACAGATCTGCGAGGCGCCCTAGCTAAGAGGATGAGGTTGTGCGTCATGGCGAAAATATACATAATTGGTGAGCCAGCCTGTGTGCGCTCTCTGGGATATATTGCCATTGATGAGTACTAGTAACGTTTGTTGAATTGGATGTATTTTTATCTTCTTGTATGTAATTTCTAACTATGTCTATTGGTTGAGTATGAGCCTTCTGGTATACTTGCATGACTGGTGATGTATTTGAATTTTATTAACGCGAGACCGATTCGCTCACTGAGTTTTAAAGCTCACACTCTCTATGAAACCTTTTTTTTACAGTTCAGGTTACCGGTGAAGAATATCCGCTAGAAGAGTAGATCACTTTGGACCTTCCCGCTGTCTGGTAGGCCCCTCTTTTGTTGTAGATTATGTCGCTCTGTAATCGTCTAGGACATCTAGGTCAGGGGTTTGGCATTTGACTTATATGTCAGTATAATAATGTATTTTATATTGATGATCTATTATTACATGCAAATCATCTCTATGATTTTCAGATAAGAAAATGTGATATATTTTCTTCATATTTATTAAGGAATAGTTATTTTGATAACATAGAGATAATAACTAAATAATTTAAACTCGTTGGTAGAATTTATCGAAAGGCTTATAGTGATGAGAGATTCATCATTGTGCCGGTCATGTGCCCAGAAAATAGGTCGTGACAGAGAGCTACAGAGAGACGCTAGAGAGAGGAGTAGATACAAAGAGATGCCGGAGACATGAAGAAGACGAGTGGAGCCACTGTAGCCAGAGGGACCTTTTTTGAATATAACTTTCGTTCTTAAATATATGCAGTTACAAATTTTTTTTTATTAAAATAAAAAACATGCAAACTGGGTCGGGTGGTGATTTTGATCCAGACCGAGAACTAGGTGAGGCATCACTGGGGACACGTGGCCCGTCATCGGAAGCTGAGAAAAAAAGGCAAAAATGCTACGTTTCATTAATTCCCTTAGATGCGATCATCCAACGGCCCTCAGCTTCTGTCTCAATGCGTGATCTCATCCATCTATTGATTGAATCAGACGGGCCACATTGAGTATGGAAGAGTCCCATACTTTCTAGTCATTGGAGAGGCCCCGCTTCTGGAGCGAACACTCAAATGTACTGAATTAAGTTGATAAATTTGTGGAGTATGATTGCTTTTTGGCATAATTGATCTTTAGACTTGAATTTGGATAAAAATAAAATGCATGTGTGATTTACATTTGAAAATTACTATAAAAAATGATTTTGGAAATATAAATTTTGTTTAGATTTTGGTTACTAGAATTGCTTTTAAAAGTGTAATTATCAGAAATGATATAAATCTTATATTGTCTTATTTCAATTAACTTTATTATTTAATTTCATTCATTTCTAAATATAATAAATAAACTATGTCAATGTTATAATAATTATTTTTTTAATTATTGATAACAATATTTGATTAAAAATATACGTATATTAGCTTTTCAATAGAAGTGCATGATCTAAATAAAAGGTATAAATAATAAATAATATAAGTATTTAATAACTTAGCATCAAACTATTATTTTTCATGATTTGTAAGTGGAAGGAAAAAATAGATAAGAGGTAAAAGAAAGAAGAGGATAATCGAGAAAATTAATACCGATACACAGGCAAGTCCAACTTGCTTCAACCTAAACCTAGGTTTTTTTTGTGTGGACAAAATGGAATAATTTCCATTAAAAATGCCACCATGCTAGGGTTATATAAGATTAATCAGGACCTAAAAAAAATCATCAAATACATTACAAACCTGAACTTATGGGAGAATATATATGATTTAGGACAACATACCTTAAAAAGCAGTACCAAAACATATACACGAAGACTAAATAAAGGCAACACACCTCTGGACCCTAAAACAATCAAATTAAAAAAGTGGCAACACATCCCTAGACCCTAGATTAGAGTTAGTCTTCTGACAACCTAAAGAAAAGATACAAAACTACCATATAATCCTAGCAAGATCCGTAGGCTTCATAAAGCCACATATACCCAGCAAGATCCTAGCAAAGAAAAGAAACAGGGAAGAATGACGATGTTTTCCAGAAGGTCCAACTGAAATAGAGAAGAACGACAATGTTTTCCATAACAAAGACATCCAAAAGTCTTTCCTCGCTCAACCAAAATGCAGCGGCGGTGGTGGATTCATCTGCAGCGTTTTGCAGACCACATATTAGAACCCATCGAACGCGTTGAAACTTGCTAGGATATGGATATGGATATGGAAGGTCACCGCTTCCAGCGGCTGCCAAGGCTTCTCCACCCCCCGAAACGGATTCCATAGTGTCAGAGAGTTAGAAAAGAAAGAGGTGTCGGAGTAGTCGAAGCCCAGAGAGTACTCGAGGAAAAACTTTGACAAGTAGAAGAGGGAAACTCTTAAGGAGGAGAGAGGGAAAAAAAGAGAAGAAAAGGTGGGCAGAGGGTTGTCGAAGCAGCACTCCACCTTCAAATGTGGCATTGGAGTTAAGACAAAGCTCTGGAGGGGGAAGACGAAGCGCAGCTGGAAAACCTAGGTTTCAAAGAAAATCAATTCTCTAAAATAATAACAACCTAGAGCTAAAAATGAGAAGTTTCACCCAAAAGTCCGTTTGATATTATTCAATGTGCGGTTGGCTATGGTTGGCATAATGCCTAACATGCATGGACTAGTTAACAAAAACATAACAAATAGGTCCCAAAAAAACCTCTTTAATTTAGGCCCTAAATTATTAGTAACTTATTTTTTTTTATAAATTTTAAAATTAGCAATAAATTTTCTTAAACTTTCAATTTTGTATAGCATAATTTCTTACTTTTCTCATCCAAAACCCTTAGCGTGTGTTTGGCAACCCAGTACATTTGAGGCAAATTATGTTTCAAGCAAAACAACCATGTTTGCATAAGTAACATGATGTTTGGCTAGTTAGATGGAAACTAACGTAAACCACGTTTTAGGCAATGAACCATGTTTGCTTCAACACTGGCCAACGATGCTTCTAGGAGAAATTAAATGCCCTCAGACATGTGTGTGTTGGATTGCATTGGTTGATGTGTAGCCGTTGAAGGTCATTGCTCGTGAATAGCCATTGGTCCCATCAATATATTTTGTTACTCTATGAATTGAGAAAACAAGGACGACGCAACAAATAAAAGCAAGAACAAGGAACAAAGGTTTTATCAAGAAAAGGAAATAGATTAGAGAGAAACAGAGTCAGAAAGTAGGAAAAGAGAGAACAAAGTCAACAACATCAACAACGTTTGACCACTCCCTCTCCACGTTCAAATACATAGGACTAACGGGTATAACCATTTCTAGTTAATGTGAAAAGACATGGATACCCTTACTTACATATACCAAAAGACCAAAACCCCCTTATCTCTTATTTATTTCCTAACACTGCCCCCTCGGTTGATCGCACTGTTGTCCTTATAGGTGCTCCGTTTCTACAAACCTGGGAAACATCAATTGAAATCGGAGCCACTTTTCCCTATGAAGCTTATTCTATACCTTCATTTTTCCATTCGAATAGAAATTCAGTGACTACCCTACCTTTCTTCCTGATCAATCTCCTATCCAAAATCAACGCGGGTTCCTTTAAACTCTATTTTCTGACATTTCAACTAGAGGGTGCACCAGAGTGATGCTTGGGTCGGGGCATCGCTTCAAGAGGTATACATGGAAGATAAGGTGAACCCTTGCTCCCTTTAATAGCTTATTCCACTTTGGCCATCACCTTGTAGGGACCATAAAATCGAGGAGATAACTCATCAGATATCCTCTTCTTAATAGAGCTCTGCCTATATGCTTGAAGCTTCAAGAACACCTATTCTCTGACGTGAAATTCCCTTTCACTTCTACCTTTGTTCGCTTATTGCTTCATCCTATTAATAGCCTTTTGCAAATTCCAAGCTGTCCCAAAAATTCCCTCTAGAAATTGCTAATAAAAAGTGGGTCTCTGTTGCTGACAACATTAGCAGGTGCCCTGTGTAGCCGATAAATTTGATCGATTAAGACTTGAGCTAGAACGGCCAACCTCAGAGGATGAGCTAAGGCAACGAAGTAAGCGTACTTACTCAGTCTATCAACCATTACCCAGATGATATCTTTCCCACCTAACCTCGGCAACCTTTCGATGAAGTCTATTGCTATGCTAATCTAAACACCTTGAGGAATAGGCAGAGGTTGGAGCAGACTTGGTGAAGTTACATTTTCATTCTTACATCACAAATAGGGCTCACAATGTAATATGTACTTCTTAATATCCCACATCATACTCTTCCAAGAAAACATTAATTTGATTCATTTTTTTGTTGCTCTGATTCCTAGATGTCCTCACATTGGTGACACGTGTAACCATTCTAAGATCACCTTTCTCGGTCTGCAGCACAAATCCTATAACCACCTTTCCCTTTTTGTGTCAATATACCCTCGACCCACTTGTACTTTGGATATTCTTGTGGCTATCATTGTAAGGATTAGATTAGGTTTATCGGTTTAGAGTCTTCAACCTACTCTTTTTAATTAACTCCTATAACTTAGATGAAATGCTCGAGATTGATAACTGTAAGAGTTCATCATAGGTAGCTCGAGAAAGTGTGTGTGCTACAAAGTTGTCTCTATTTATACTATATCTCATAACTCATGCCCATTAATTTTGTTAACCATTCGAATTGACTAGGTGTTGCTCTAGTAGGTCTCGCAAACTCTTCTTATCTGTTTTGATTACAATGGGCCTTATTGCCTGATATGGGTGCCATTTCTCTACAGCATATACTAGTTCTAATAGTTTTTTTATCATATACGGATAATGCTTGATTCTTAGGTGACATGGATTTACTGATATACACCATAGGATGCTGATTTTGCATAAGAACTGCCCTAATCCCATGTTGTGACGTCAACCTCGACTGTGAATGATTTGCTCAAGTCTGGCAATACAAGAATAGGTGCAGACACTAGTGCTTCCTTCAATTGCTTAAATGCATTGTCCTCCTCTTAACCCCACTTGAAACCACCCCTTTTCAATAACTCAGTTAGAGGTCGAGCTATGGTTCCACAACCTTAACAAAGCACCTATAATATTGTAATCCCCATAAAGCTTCATAACTGCTTAATATTTCTAGGTGTGGGCTATCTCGTGATTGCTTCAACTTTCTTTGGGTCAGTACAAACCCCACCCTTTGATATATAATGGCTCAAGTATTCCATCCTTCTGGCCTCTAATATACATTTACCCCTATTGATAACATATTTATGCTACCTTAATATTTCAAAAACTCTCTTTAAATGCTGAAGATGTTCTTCCCCATGTTTGTTATAGATAAGAATGTCATCGAAGAATACGAGCACAAATTTCCGCAAGTGTTCCCTAAATATGTGATTCATTGCATTTTGAAATGTTGTCAACGAATTAGATAAACAAATGATATAACTAAGAACTCAAAGTGGCTGGAATATGTTTGGAATGCCGTTTTATGCTTATCTTCTTCCCTAACCAGTATTTAGTGATAGCCTGATTTGAGGTCCAATTTGGAGAATACTCTCGCGCCCATAATTCATCAAATAGGTCTTCTATAAAGGGGATTATATATCTATTCTTGATAGTAAGTTTATTCAGTTGTTTGTAATTGACACATAGCCTCTACCCACTGTCTTTCTTTTTCACTAACACACTGGCGAAGCGAAGGGGGAAGAACTGGTTTGAATTACCCCTTCTTGAGCACGTCTTCGATCAACCCTTTAATCATAGTTTTTTGCACAGCTAGGTAATGATATCGACTAATATTAATCGGATTGGCTCCTTCTTGTAAGGGTATCATGTAATCGAATCTTGGCCTGACAGATGGCAATCATATGACCTCTTGTACCAATTCAGGGTACTTCTCTAACAATTGTTGTTCTTCATCACTAATAGCAGTTTCCTCTTCTAAATTTAAAGCATAGCACTTGGTCAAAGTCTGCCAAGGGACCACCTGTACACAGTAAGTTTGCATCTCCTTTAGTTGAGGTTGTATCTTATCACCTAGTAGCAATTGATTCTTGGCTTCAGTGCATGCCACCACTTTGATCTTTTTACCATTCATTGAGAATTCCATCGTGTAATTTGAACAATCCCACGTGATAGGTCCCAGTGTTTTGAGCCACTGCATCTCCAAAATTAAGTTGCAGCCTACTAGAGGGAACAATATCACGTCTGTGTCAAATCTATAGCCCTACATTGACCATATGAAATCCCTTACCATATTCATCCCGCACACCCTTCCTCTATCTACTACTGTGACTTGTAATGGATGTATCTCAGTGATCTTGCCAGCAGTCACTTTGTTGAACTTATTGCTAAGGAAGTTATGTGAACTTCCTATATCTAGCAGGATATTGGAGGTTCGATTCCTTACTGTCCCTTTAATACGCATGGTGTTTATTCCATTATTGTCGTGATCCGCTGTCCAGGCCCGTAACCGACACAGCAACGATACCCTCGTTATTGTAAGCCTACCCACTTTATTACCCTAGTTTGTTTGGTACAATTATGCGGAAATGTTCGTATTGTGATTTTGTTTTGTGTTACGCATGCCATCACAAACAAGTTAAGATAAACAATGACATAGCTAGATTCTTTCATTCATGCACATTTAATACACATACACACATTCAAACATCCATACAACCAAGAATTTGGAGAGGGACGTACCTGGAGCCCTAGCCATTTACATACCATACAATTGAACAACAACAAGTAAACAAGCACACTTAAATAGTTTAAAAGAAAAAGGATGTACTTGGCTTCCTTACATCCCCATTTTCATTATCACAGTATTTAAGCATACAACACATAAGGTTGGCTTTTAAATCAAGAGGCAGATCCCAAAACTCCCTTTTACAACTCTTGTTTATTTGCTTCCTTTAAAAACATCTTAGAGAAGTAATGATTAATTAATGTAAATTTCTTTATTAATAAAGGTACCCCGAATAATGAGAATAGCAAGTTTAATAATAAAGTTTCTTTTGAAAAAAATGTTAGTGAAAATAAGTTTATATCAATATCTAGAATTATAATAAGTTAATGAATATAAGACTTGTATCCTTTTGAAGTTAGTTTGGAAACTTCAGGGAAACTTTAACTCCTAGTGGTATGTCCTTTTATAATGATCCTAATACCCCTAAAATTTATTATTTAAAATGCTAGAAAGTTTAATAAGGGTAAAATTATGATAAGTCCATATCACTAACGTGACTTGTTATAATAAGCTGAGTGAATCTCAATCTTATATCCCTGAAAATTTAATTTGAGAAATTTTGACATAACTGTTAACAAAGTTTTAGTAAGATGACTTTTTATATCGGGCATTATAGTTCCCAATCTTAGTATTTATTCTGCTAATGATTCTAGCAAAATAATTGTTAATAACAACACATACATTTTAAACAATAAGGTTAATGAGCTTCATGTCTTTTCTTAATTAAAAATTTTAACTAATTAAGTAAAATGTTGTAATTAAACATAAAGAAACACAGGAAGATGGAAAACTATCTTGTATTCTATTCACTAATCAACTAGGCTATATATATAGATTACATGAGTTAAAGAAAGGAGATAAAAGACAGAATTCCTAGGATTATGCTATTAAGAAAATCACTAAGATTAGCCTACAAATCAGCCTAGGATTACATGCCTATAAATTAGCCTAAGATAAATATAAGATAAGTCAACTGTATACTCAATATAATCTCTATCATTAACACTTCCCCTCAAGCTGGAGCATAGATGTTAATCATGCCCAGCTTGTTACACAAATAATCAATTCGCATCCCATTCAAGGCTTTTGTAAATATTTCAGCAAGTTGCTCTCCTGTCTTCACAAAGTGATAGTCAAATTCAATGTGTTTAGTTCGTTCATGGTAAACATGATTTGATGCAATATGGCAAGCAGCTTGATTATCACACCATAATTTCACTGGCATCGAATGCTTCAACCTAATCTTATTCAATAAGTGATGTATCCACATGGTCTCACACGTGGATTGTGCTATAGCTCTATACCTGGATTCCGCAATCGATTGAGATACAACATTCTGTTTCTTGCTTTTCTATGATACCAAGTTCCCCCCAATAAAGACACAATATCCCGTAATAGATCTCCTGTCAACCTTACACTTAACCCAATCAACATCTGTAAAGCACTCAATGCTAGTATACCCACGATCACTGTATAATATACCAAGTCTAGGAGCTCCTTTTAAATAACATAGAATATGTTCTAGAGCTGCCCAATGGTTAACTGTAGGTGCAGACATAAATTGACTAACAACACTTACTGCAAAAGCAATGTCAGGATGAGTTACAGTAAGATAGTTCAATTTTCCAACTAACCTCCTGTATCTTTCTAGATCATCAAAGGGATCCCTATCATCCTTTGTAAGATGTGTGTTTGGAACCATCGGGGAACTACAAGGTTCGATAGCTAACTTTCCAATTTCTGTAAGCATGTCAAGGACATACTTTCTTTGAGACAAAAATATTCCCTTCTTACTTCTTGTTACTTCCACTCCCAAGAAATATTTTAGCTGGCCCAAGTCTTTCGTGTGAAATTTAGTATGTAGGAATGCTTTGAGAGATGAAATCCCTATATGATCATTCCCTGTAATGATAATATCATCAACATAAACCATAAGAAGGATAATGCTAGCTACTGATTATTTGTAGAATATTGAGTGGTCACATTTACTCTTTTTTAATCCAAATTCTTGCACTACCATACTGAACTTGCCAAATCAAGCATGAGGACTTTGCTTCAGTCCATATAGAGATTTCTTCAGATAATAAACTTTTCTATACTCCCCATGAGCAACAAAACCAGGTGGTTGCTCCATATATACCTATTCCAAGAGATCACCATGTAAGAAGACGTTCTTGATGTCTAGCTGATACAAACGCCAATTCTGATAGGCCCCTATAGAAACGAATAATCGGATTGAGGTGAGTTTGGCCACAGGTGAGAAAGTATCAGAATAATCTACTCTAAACGTCTGTGCATACCCTTTAGCCACTAATCGGGCTTTGAGTCGAGCTATTGAGCCATCTGTATTAAAATTGATTGCAAAGACCCACTGACATCCTACAGCTTTCTTGCCTTTAGGTAATTCCACTAGGTCCCATGTATGATTATCATTGAGGGCCTTTATCTTCTTAAGCATAGTGGCATAGCAACCCCAATGAGCCAAGGCTTCTTTAACAATTTTAAGAAGTGAAATAGAGGCTAAAGAAGCAATAAAAGAGCCAGATGTAGGAGATAAATGATCATATGCAACAAAATTAGCAATAGGATAAGTAGTTTGAGCAAGGGTACATTGACGTTTACCTTTACAAAGGGCAATCGGTATATCATGGTCACTTGGTGGAGGATCTAATGATGAAGAAGTTGGTACTGGATATGTAACACTAGTTGCTTATTTGTCATTTAGTTGAAGACTTGAAGAAGCTGGTGTATCATTGGTTGCTTGCCTCTTAGAGTAAACTTGAACAATGGGTGGCTTTATAGTGGCTGGAACCTCCTTTAGTTGCTCGACAGAGATACTAGGATATGTGAATTTATAAATCAACCATTCCTCGTCGTCCTCCCCCGGACTTGGGGATGGGAAAGGTAAGGAGAAAAATGGTGTTTCCTCTAAGAATACCACATCAACTGAGACAAAGTATCTATTAAAATATGGAGAGTAGCATCGGTAACCCTTCTAAAGTCGAGAATATCCCAAAAATGCACATTTCAAGGCTTTTGGGTCAAGTTTAGTAACATGAGCCTCATATCACGAAATAGCATGTGCTACCAAATACCTGTGGTTCCATTGGAAATAATGGCTTGTTGGGAAAAAAAGAATACTATAGGGAATTTCACCACTAAGAATCGTAGACGGTATGTGATCGATAAAAAAACTAGCTATGGAAACAACACTATCCCAAAATTGCTTAGGGACCTTCATTTGGAACATCAAGGCACGAATAGTCTCAAGAAGGTGTTTGTTCTTCCTCTCAGCTACCCTATTTTGAGAGAGTGTATCCACATAAGAAGTCTAATGAATAATCCGTTACTGAATCAAGTAATTCTGAAATGATCTGATATATACACTTTAGCATTATCACTTCTCAATATACTTATAGAACTATTGAACTGGGTCTTAATATCAGCGCAAAAGGCAGAGAAATGCGAAAATACTTCAGATCGATTTTTCATAAAGTAAACCCTTGTCATTTGAGAAAAATCATCCACAAAAGTAACAAAATACCTGGATCCTATTTTAGACTCCACTGGATATGGTCCCCAAATATCTAAATGAACTAATATAAAGGCTAATTTGGCCTGTTTATTAATTATGGGACTTAATGTTCTACGATGGTGTTTCGCAAAATGACAGGATTCATACTCCAAAGAAGTTACATGATGAAACTGGGGGCATAACTTCTTCAAGGTAGACAAGGAAGGATGTCCCAACCGACAATGAGCATCGAACGAAGAGGTGACACTAGCGCAAGCAACTGACCGAGGCTCCCATGCATCAAGAATGTAGAGACCATTAGATACATGTCCTTTACCAATAATCTGCTTCGTCACAAGATCCTGAAAAATACAATGATCAAGGAAAAAAGAGGCACAACAGTTTAGATCTTTGGTGAGTTTACTCACAGAAATCAAATTGAAAGAAAGACTGGGTAAACTTAGAACAGATGACAAGGTAATAAAAGAAGTGGGTTTAGCGGTCCTTAAACCTTCAACATTATAAGTAGACCCATATGCAATGGTAACAAGAGATGGAGATTTATGTGGCTTGAAACTTGAGAAGATATTAGTATTACCTGTCATATGATCTGTGGCACTAGAGTTAATGGCCCATTTATTTGAAGAGATGATAAGACACGTTTTACCTTGGTCAGTTATTTTTGACAATGCAAAAACTGAATGAGGTGCTGACTGAGACATAGGCGAGACAAAACTTGAGGTGCTAAAAAACCACAACTGATTTTCACAAACAACAAGCAAACCAAACCACACTGATATGGGTCAGTGCTCACTTTGGAAGCTGACACACAAGAACGGATGGCGGTGTCACAACTTCGAACCAAACAAAGTCACAAAAAAAACCAAAAAAAAAGCTACGAACCATTCGCAACCACAAACAAAACCACGAGTGAATAACAAAAATAAGCCTAAGTCACGATTCTGACACCAGGGACAGGCCAAAAATGATAAGTAGACATTGGGAAAGAAAAATGCAGCCAAATGCTCCACCGTACGTGCCTTCATGTGCCGACATGTAAGGAACTAGACAAAACTTTAGATGGCGCATGAGACACACGCGTACCTCGAACCGCCACTGGTCTCAGGGATAGGCCAATCTCAAGGTGGTGTTCCTCCCTGGACTGGCAGTGAGAAACAAAGGGGTCACTTTCCTGAGTGATCGAGTGACTCGCACAGGCACACTAAATTAACACCCTTTGATAGCATGTAATTAAACATAAAGAAACACAGGAAGATGGAAAACTATCTTGTATTCTATTCACTGATCAACTAGGCTATATATACAGATTACATGAGTTAAAGAAAGGAAATAAAAGACAGAATTCCTAGGATTATGCTATCAAGAAAATCACTAAGAATTAGCCTTCAAATCAACCTAGGATTACATGCCTATAAATTAGTCCAAGATAAATGTAAGTCAACTGTACACTCAAAATAATCTCTATCATTAACAAATGTAAAATAAATAAATAAATAGAACAAATACAAAAAGGAAGATTCACGCCAATCATAACATACCAATATGATCATGCATTCTCACGCATTAGTCATTAAGATATATTTTCACCTTTTACGTCACAAAAAAAAAATAAAAAAATTAACAAACATGTCTTGCCAACAAACGGTTTTAAATTACAAAATTCTGCAAATAACTAGTTTTTTCAACTATTAAATAAACTAGGAAAATAGTAATAATACCATTACATGAATGTTTATCATTTTGTCATTTATAAATTAATCAACTAATTAATTATCCAAAATCTCTTAAAAGTCTCAAGATGATGTCCTAAGTATCCTAACGACCACAGAGCACCTAGAAACCTTATTCTTAAATGAAACAACATTGAACCTACTGATATCAGGCATTTTTATATGCAATTTAGTCCCTATCTTAGTCCTATTGCCATTTTAATATTGCCAACTCTCCAATTATATTATATTTTGGTAATTATTGGGTCTAAAATAATTATAGAACTAATATGTTTTAATTCCATATTTTTATGAGCTTAATTGATTAGAGATCCATTAATCCTTGTGTTTAATTTGTAGATTTAACTATTGGAGAGTAAACTTTTCTGACTTGGATGCCACATGGACAAATTGATGACATGGAAGCTGACTGGGCATTGACTAGGGCTAACTGGTCTAGTGGGGCCCACTTTTATGCACTTTTCCAGTATAGTAAACAACATCTTCTACTTTAAACATCAACTAGAAAGGCTTTCTGCATCAACCAAAAAATAGAAAACAGTAAAGCATTCTGAATTAAAAAGTAGCAAAGCATGCAGCAGCAGAAAAGATGAAAAGGACAACACCTAAGTCAACTCTAAAATGCAATTTTCGTCCTTCCTCCTTGGCTGAAGTTAAAAGGCACCTTTAGAAGCCATTTTTAGCTATTGAAGAGTTTCTTATTCCACCTTTCCTCTGTATTTTCATTTTTCTTCTCCCTATTTCTTTGTGTATTTTAGACTCCATGGAAGGCTAAAGAGTGTTGTAATTAGTCAGATATGAGCTGGATGTGTATTTTAGACTCCATGGAAGGCTAAAGAGTGTTGTAATTAGTCAGATATGAACTGGAGCTATGTATCCTAAATTTTTGGCTCAATAACAGATAAGTTTTCTGGTTTTAATCCCATTTTCATTTCTGTTCTACATTGGCCTCTGGTTCTTATGTTTATCTCTGTTCTGTTATGACTGAGTTAGGCATAGGTTCAGTTTTATGATTCTTATTTGAGGTGTAACCTTGCTTTAACTGATTAGTGGAGTAAGTAGGTGATTATCAAGCATGATTCGGTTAGGGCTTAAATGAATTATATTAAGTTGTGATTATGATTATAATATGATTCAGTCTTGGAAAGTCTTCTAGGAATTTTAGTTGGAAACTGAATGGTATGATTAAATTAGAGTAAACCATGATGATGGATGCATACTCTAGGGATTAAATGACTGATTACATGTTTTGTAATTTCGTTGATCTATTATGTTTCAAATTTTGGTATAGCTTAGGTTGTGTATTTACATTCTATTTTAGTCCTTAAATCTGCAATCACCCCCTGTGGTAATTAGTAGATAATTAGGGTAGATTAGTGTAGATTAGTGCAAGAACAATTAATTAGGCAATTTAGAAGCTAGGCTCTAAGAGGAAGACTACTATACTGCAAGTTGCCACAAATCTAATTCTGGGCGACTCAGCGGTTGTAGTAGCTCCAACCACCTACCTAGCAATGAAAAAAGGTTCTTGGTTAAAACCCTTACTACTCCTCGAGTGGGGTTTCCTTGTTTGTAATCGGATTTGAAAAAGGAAAAGGAAGAAAGAGGGTGTGAGTCATAATAATTCAGTGAATATGATGACATAACCATAATTAAATTCAAATACATTGTCGATCATACTAGTATGCCTGCACATAAATCCCCAGGAATGATACTCATCACATGGAGGGCTACCCCCTTAGGAGTAATTGCTCAACCCTGGGTCCCTTCTTGCCATTGATGCACAACCTCTTGTCTTGATCAGTAGGATGTCACATGGGTCCAACCCTGTTAACCGGGCTCCCTGTACTACTGAGAGAACGTCATCACCTAGTGCTGTTAAACAGGCCGGTCATGGACCAAGGCTAAATGGGTTGGCCCGTTGAGGACTGCGGTCCTCAACACCTAATCCAAGACCGCCCGCTTGGCCCACGGGCTACTCTTTTCTTTTTTTTTGCTTTTTTTAATAATTTTTTAATATTGAAATAATATGATTTTAAATTTTTTTATTAAAAATTCAATAAATTTTATTAAAAATAGAATTTATACATGTAAAATATTAATTCTTTAATATTTTTAAATAACTAATAACCTTAATTTTTTATATTTTCTTTCAAAATTAACTATATTATATTTAAATTTGAAAATTTTATATTCATTTTTAAAAAATTACAAAAGTTTTTATATCCAAATTTACTATATTTATTGAATATAAGGTTAGAAGATATAGAAATGTTATAAAGTGGGATTATTTATACTAAAAAAATGTATTTTTTTAAAATTTTTTTAAAAAAAGGGAAAAAGCCCATTTAGGCCCGTTTTGGTCAGTCCAGGACCGCCTATTTATGTGCGGTCCCGGTCTAGCCCACGGGTCACGATCTTTTTCCACAATATTATCATCGCCTAGTCAACGATTAAGGCACCCTGTCAATCGAGCTTCCCACCTTGCCATGAAAAAGGGGTATCAACCAGTCACATCCAAGCCAAGAAGGTACTCACAATCATCCATAACACGAACATCACATAAATGAGTAATAATATTATTCAAATGAAACAATAGTATTGAACGCAAGCAACCTACCTTCCGAATTTTTGTAAAATTGCTATATTTCATAAATCATACGAATTTTATATCAATTCTTTGCTACGATACTCAGGAATCTACCCCTGGTATACAAACACAATCAATAGTGTTAAAACCTAATTATAGAAGGGTTGTTTCACTTACCTGGAATCCCACAATTCTGCTAGTCACAATCTAAGTGAGGTCTGGAGTTGGAGAGAGTGTGAGGGTGGATTTGAGAAATTTGCTTTTTTTACAAAATTCTAGAGGGCGGCCTCTTGAAGAGCTCAAATGGAAGAGGCTTGCGTTAGTATCAAGTTTTATAATGCTAGGGTTGTTTAGGTGAGGTGAGGGGTTAGCCGTGTATGTGCTTGATGTTCGGTAGGGTTTTAATTTTAAATTTCAAGTTGAGTCCTAAGATGGCTAGAGGGAGAGAGAGATTCAAGCCAAGGTTTGGTGGCTAGGTAGGGTGATTGGGGTTTGATAAGTCTTAAGATGGTGGTGGCTGTTTGTCTCTCTTAGATTAGGTATGGTTCCTTTATTAGAATCTAGGTTGACTGTTAGGGTAGGATTCTTTTTCTTTGTTTTTTGTATTATTTTATTGTGTAACTTATTTATTTCTCGTTCTTATTATTTTATTTATTCAATTTTATTACTTTATCTACCTAATGCCACCTCTTATATTATTTTTATATTATTATATCTATCCAAAGGTTATCAATTTGCCTCTTATCCTACACGCCTACTTCTTCTAAATCATTTAATTTGAATTGAATTGATTTATTTGAATGTTAACTCACTTAACTAGAAATTATTTAATTTAGTTTGAATCTTAAATCCAATTGATTTTATTTAATTTGTTTGGGGTTCCCACGCCTACATTTTAGGGAGTTTGATTTATGTTATCACGTTTTCCTTTTCAAACCTACTCACCCTTATCTTGTGTTCTTTTCTTCCATATTTGCTAGGTGCCTACTGTATAGGAGTTAGTAGTTTATTTATTATTTTAGTTGTTTAGTACATTTTACCGAGTCATTTGCTCAAATACTACAATTTAAAAAAAATTAGTTAATACTATACTTTTTTTTTAAAAAAATATGTCCAGATGCTATAAAAACCATCACATCAACAATTTTTTTTTTTTATTTTATAGGGAGTTCAGCTGTGTTAGACTGAGCTCCTGCACATATATATTTTTTGGCATAAAAAATGGAACTCTACCAATGATAGGCCAAGCTCCATTTTATTTGAAAAAAAAAAGAATAAATGATGCATACAAATGATGAACGAGGCCAAGCTTATCATTATATAAAATATTTATATTAATTAATTTTTTATAAATTTAATTACAAATTAATAATATATAATTAAAATAGTTTGTTAAAATATAATTAAATCTATGTAAATTAAATTAGTCAATTAATTTATATATAATTAAAAAAATTCCAGTTAGTATATATATTTTATTAAATTTATATTAATTAATTTTAATAGATATTGCACTCTCGTATGGTATGAATATATCTAGAGTGTAGCTTGCATCATAAAGAATAGGTTTTCTTGCCGCTAAGGGTGTACAAAATTGATTTAAATATATTAAGATGTAAAAAAAGTATTTATAAATATGATATACTTACAAACAAACAAATGTAATATAAACAAAAAAAAATCAAAATTAGACATTAAAAATGAAATTCAAAAAGAAAATGATATTTTCAATATTTTAAAATTATATGAAAATTAATAAGTTAAAAAATCGTAATTTGGGGTGTACAAAATTGATCCAAATATATTAAGATGTAAAAAAAAATTATAAATATGATATACAAACAAACAAATGTAATTTAAACAAAAAATAAAATTAGACATTAAAAATGAAATTCAAAAAGAAAATGATATTTTCAATATTTTAAAATTCTATGGAAATTAATAAGTTAAAAAATAGTAATTAGGGGTGTACAAAATTGATCCAAATATATTAACATGTAAAAAAATATTTATAAATATGATATACTTACAAACAAACAAATGTAATTTAAACAAAAAAGCAAAATTAGACAATAAAAATGAAATTCAAAAAGAAAATGATATTTTCAATAATTTAAAATTATATTGAAATTAATAAGTTAAAAAATAGTAATTGGAAAATATATATTTTTATATATGAAAAAGTAATATATATGAAAATAAGATTTTTGGAATGTGAAAAATTTCTCAATATTATTTTATATTGGTAACTTTACAAATATGATATATTTACAAACCAACAAATATAATTTAAACAAAAATTAAAATTAGACATTAATATGTTGACAGACTTAAAGTATGTTATGTGATATATATGAAAATGATGATAGATTATGTGATTGTTATAAGTGAAGTATACATTATGCATGAGGTATCCTAGCCCTCAAGTATAAGTTAAGAATATGCATGTTATGTTTATATATCTTCTTCATGATATTTGCCTATGTGAGTAAAGTTTGGATAAGAGGAAACGATAGGAAGTGATGTTTGGATAAGCGTATGTGTGTTATGTGTATATATCTTCTTCAGGCGGCACGACACAAAGTTAATTTTCTATATCATAAGTCTAATTCTCCTAACCCCTAGTCCCTATGCAACGTGTAAAGTCCATAATCATTGTTGGCCGTTGAATTGCTATCGGCAAGTGTACCGACTACTGAGTTAACAAGTAATATAAAAAATGAGTATAGTGTCGATCCCATAATGATTATGGTAGTTAAGTACCGATTTTGCTATTTTTACACTATCTAGACGATCGATTTTTAATGTAAGATTAAATTGAACTATCATAAATTAATTTATCTAAAATAAATTAAATTACTAAATAATTGATGAAAAAGTCACACAATTAAACTAAGGACGGTATTTAGAATTTGCAAATTATCAAAGCGTTAGCGACCTTATTTTACTAACCTTCCAACTATGAATTAGTTTCCAATTTAATCTAAGCCTTCAATTTTTATATTGATGGTTGAATTCTCAATTTTAATTAAAACTCAATTCCTTTGTGAATTAATACTTTGAACCTATTCTTTAATTCCTTAGACCAATCAAATTAAGCAAAGGCAATCAAATTAAGCAAAGGCAATAAGCATAGGTGAATTCGGTAAAACTACACATGAAATTTGTCTATTCATAGATCAAATCTACTTATGACAATTAAATATGAGGAAATAAACGGGCAACAGTATCATGGCTAAGGCAACCTGCAAGGAAAAACAACAAAAGAGTGAGATAAACATCTCCATGACATATACTAGCCAAGTATGTAAAAATAACTCGGTAGTAGCCTTATAAGAACATACCGGGTACTTTAGAATTGGTCAGATAATACGTTAGTTTATTCATGTACCAAGATAGTGGGTCATCACTAACTCGGGGGGTATCCCTTCCTATTTTTTCATCTTATCCAGACATCACTCACGCACGCAAATAACATGAAGAAGATATATACACATAACACGTATAAGCTTAACTTATACTTGAGGGCTAAGATACCTCATGCATAATATATACTCAATTTACAACAATCACATAATCAATCATCATTCTCATATACATCACATAACATACTTTAAGTTTGTCAACACATACATGTCTAATTTTAATTTTTGTTTAAATTACATTTGTTTGTTTGTAAGTATATCATATTTGTAAAGTTATCAATAAAATAATATTGACAAATTTTTCACATCCCACAAATATTATTTTCACACACACACACACACACACACACACACACACACACACACACACACACACATATATATATATATATATATATATATATATATATATATTAATTTTTCATATAAAAATATATATGTTCTAATTACAAGATTTTAACTTATTAATTTCTATATAATTTTAAAATATTGAAAATATCATTTTCTTTTTGAATTTCATTTTTAATGTCTAATTTTGATTTTTTGTTTAAATTACATTTGTTTGTTTGTAATTATATCATATTTATAAATATTTTTTTACATCTTAATATATTTGGATCATTTTTGTACACCCCTAGTAACAAGGGAACCTATTCTCTGTTATGCATTCTACACCCTAAGTGTATCCATATCATACAAGAGTACAATGTCTGTTAAAATTAATTAATATAAATTTAATAAAATATATACTAACTAGTATTTTTTTTAATTATATATAAATTAATTGACTAATGTAATTTACATAAATTTAATTATATTTTAACAAACTATTTTAATTATATATTAATTAATTTGTAATTAAATTTATAAAAAAATTAATTAATATAAATATTTTATATAATGATGAAGCTTGGCCTCGTGGGAAGCCAAGCTTCATCATTTTTTTGCATCATAAATGAAGCTCGGCTTTTTTTTTAATTTTAAAAAATAGAGCTTGGGTCTAAGGTATAATTTTTGAATGTCGAATGATATGAATTGTCGAATGGATTCAGTCGAATATAATATACTCATCCGTCTTTCTATTGCCAGGAAAAAGAGTCGGTTCTTGAGCATTTGACCTCGACTCATGCATCAGACGAATCAAACCTAAGGACCCAGTCAAGGGTATGATTCTTTTGACACATATTTTTTTTATTATTTATTTTTATTTTAATAATGAGGCTAATATGAAATTTTTATCTCAGGATTCAGACTAAGAGATATTGAGTCCTATCATTGTAAAACCTATTGGAGCTCTTTAGATTGAGGCTCTAATGACATCGCTTAGACCAGAGTAGCCTATTGAACCTAGTCATGAAGGGTTCACTATTGAAGCGGTTGAAACTTTTCTTGCCAAGGAATCAATATTCACTCAGTCTCCTTCTTGACAGGCGCTACGACATGGCGAGGGTGGATAAGAGCTCATGCCTTCCAATTCTCACTAGTCTGAACAAAGCTACTCCCATGTCAGCCTGACTCTATTCGAGATCATGGAGGATATAGACATGGAGTCTTTAATGGCTAATATTTCTCCTTTCCCTAGTCTAACTCACCCAACGGTCCAAGTCGAATCTCCTAGAGACTGATGACATAGATTTGGACGACTTAATCAACCTATTGTCGGGTAATCATACTTCATCAGCAATTTGTTCTTTGGTTCTGGTGGAATTTTCAGCAGACTCGAAGGTTAAAGAATTATTAAAAGAATTGAAGAGTTTCCTCGATTATCCTTTTGATGTCATTGCTTCTGACGAGTCTATGAGAAACAAAATTCAAGTTATTTTGAATGAACGTAAACCAGTCAAGTCATAACTATCAATCTCCTATCGAAGCCTGTATTCGACTTTCAAAGACTTCATTGAAGATTTGTCCAACAAAGTGCCTTCTTTTAACCCTGTCATCTCTGAATATGAAAAGGAAGTTTTTGAAAAAAGAAATTGTTTTAGGACAACTTTGGGATTTGAAGTCTAAAAGAGATCGACATAATGAACTTCTCGCTAGATGGAAGAAAAGAGGAAAACTCATTGACGACAATATCAACTGGTTAAGAGGAAACCCTCAAAAGTTAGAAGAAAAAGTTAGAAAAACCAAAGAAGAATTGAAGAAAGCTGAGGATCAAAAAGACAAGCTTAGCAAAGTTATGACTAGCCGTTTGGAAAAAGAACAAAAAATTAAACAAAATACCAAAACTATCATGGTCAAAGCCCAAGCTATTGTTGACAAGATAAAGTCATAGGAGACAGTCTATTTGATGACTTGCACAGAGAAAGAAACATTGGCAGTCGTGTGGGAACAATTACGACATATGTAATTATTTTTAATTGTCACTGTCAGTTAAATTTATCCGACAAATTCTTATTGTACAAAATTTCAATAAGATGCAATGTTTTTTCTTTTCGATAGCATCAATTTTATTTAATTTTTACTTCACACATTGACAACTTATACTGCTTGAGGTACTTGCCATTTATTGATTTTACTCTTAATCCAAAATTAACTTCGTTGAGTGCATAAGCGTTACCAGAAAACACTTGAGTAACTACAAATGTTCCTTCCTACTTTGGTGACCATTTTCCATATTTTTGACAACATTTTTCAGTGGGCAAAATTACTTTCCATACTGAATTGCCTAAGTTAAAAGATTTATATTGAACTCAATTGTTGTAAAATCTAACAATTTTCTCTTTCTGTCGAATTAAATTTTCTAAGGCAATTAATCTCTCATCATCTAATTTGTTTAATTCATCAAACATTGAATTCCAATAACTTTTGATTGGTAATTCATCTTGTCTTTGAATACGAATTGACTAGAGATTAATTTCGACAAGCAATATGGCATCATGACCATAAACTAGTTTATACGGTGACGTGCTTATCGATTCTCTTGGTGAATTCCTATATGCCCACAAAACCTGATCAAGAGTATTATGCCAATTTTTAGGTTATCAACCAATATGCTTTTTGATCAAGCTTATAAGTATTTTGTTTATGGCTTCTACCTGACCATTTGTTTGTACATAATATGGTATTGACATTATTAACTTTGTTTTCCTAGTATTAGCATATTCTATGACTTTCTGTCCAATAAAAATTGTACCTTGATCTGTTGTCAAAGTTTGAGATATTCCAAACCTACAAATGATGTGATTTTCAATAAAATTGATCACATTTTGCTGAGTAACATCTTTTAGAGTGATTGCTTCAACTTATTTGATAAAATAATCAACTCTGACAAAAATATATTTATGTCCTTTCGACGAAGAAGGATGTATTTGGCCTATCAAGTCCAAGGCCCATTCCTTGAACGGCCATGATTTAATGATTGAATATAATTCACTAGCTAGGATGTTTTGAATATGGCCATGTCTTTGACATTATTCACAAGACTTAGCAAACATTATATAATCCTTAACTAGTGTCAACCAATAAAATCTTCATCATTGAAGGATCTATTTCATTTTCTCTCCTGCTTGGTGAGCTCCGTAAATCCCTTCATGGACTTCTAACAAAGCAATGTATGCCTCCGACTCACTCAAGCATTTTTCTACTATCCTTCGACAGTTCTACTATACAATTGTGCTCCTGACATTTTTCTACTCACTCAATCAATGATTTTTTTTCTCCAATTATTACTTGTTTGAATGTCATTTTGTAATTCTTTCCTCCAAGGGATATAAAAGTTCTCTAATTTTTATTAAATCTGATAGAACTTTCTGAGATACCTTATACCTAGAAGCTATTTGGGCTAAGTTATTAGCTTCTTCATTTGACTCCCTAGGAATATGTTGGACAATAACTTCATCAAATTTTTTCATTAACTTACTTGCTACCGCACAATACTTAATCAATTTTTGACTAACACTTGTATTCTTGAGTAAGTTATTTGACAACTAACTGGGAATCTCCAAATATATGTACTCTTCGTGCTTTCATTTGACAAAGTATTATTTCAACTTAGTACAAGAAAAATATAATGACAAATATAATTTTTCAATTGCACTATATCTTGTTTTTGCATCATTTAAAACTCGACTAAGGTAATAAATGACTCTTTCAACATCCTTCTCATCGTCTTGAGCCAGTAAACATCCTATAGTCTCTTTAGAAGTTGAAATATACAATTTTAAAGATCGACGTGGCACTGTCAGCATCCTGACCGGAGGATTTGTCAGATATTGCTTGATTTGATCAAAAGCCTCTTGATGGCAAGGCTCTAAGACAAAATCTTGTTCAGCCTTCAGCTTGACCAAAGATGCAAAGACTTTGGTTCTATCGGACAAATTGGATATGAATCTTCTTAAAAAAATTCACTTTCCCTAAGAAAGATTGTAATTCCTTTTTATTTTTCAGTGCGACATCTTCCAAAACTACTTTAGTTTTATTCTTGTCCACTTTAATACCTTTTTTATGGACTAAGAATCCTAGAAACTTGGTAGCTGACACTCTGAAAGCATACTTTGCCAGATTTATTTTAAAGTTGTGCTTCCTCATCCTTTCAAAAGCCTACCTCAAATATGTCAAATGATTTTGCTTATTTTTTTATTTGACAATGACATCGTCAATGTAAACCTCCATAAACTTTTCTATGACATCACATAAGATGGTGTTCATAGCTCTTTGATAGGTGGCCCCTGTATTCTTTAAATCAAAAGGCATGACTATCCACTCATATGTCCCAATAGCACCTAGACATCTAAAAGCAATTTTCAACACGTCCTTCTCAACTATAAAAATATAATTATAACCGGCATGACCATCTATATAACTTAGAATTTCATGCCCACATGTAGCATCTATTAACATATCAGCTATGGGCATTGGATATTTATCTTTAGGAGTAGGTAAATTTAAATTCCTAAAGTCTATGCATACTCGTAACTTACCATTTTTCTTAATAAATGGGACTACATTAGAGAGCCATTCGACATACCTAGTGGTTCTGATTAACTTACTTTAAGTAGACGTTCAACCTTCTCTTTGATTTTCAGCACTACTTCAGGAGTGAATCTCCTATTTTCTTGTTTGACAGGTCTACACCCTTCCTTGAGTGGTAATCTGTGTTCAACAACGTCTCTACTTAAACCAGGCATTTCATTGTAATCCCATGCAAAGCAATCTTTGTATTTTGTAATCAACATAATAAGTTCTTCTTTAAATTCGTTTGGCAGAAATGCACTTATAAAAATGGGTCTTTTACTTGCTTCAGTACCTAAGTTCACTTCTTCTAAAGTATCTTCCACTTTGACATTCAATTTGTCATCGAGCCCTTTCTTAAAATCGAAAGGGCCATCATCTATAATGCAGTCTAACAAAATATCTTTCAAGGTATTGACTGACAATCTGTTCATTTGAGTCTTAAGACTCATGGCTAGCACTTGGTCCATCAGACAAACCTTTAATGCTACTTTATTTATTACTCTATCTTTCGTAGCAATTGGTTTGACATTCAGAGAACAGATTCTGAAATCAACATGGAGTTTTTGTACATAACAAGGACTATCGTCCTCCTCTATGATCTCTATTTGACCTTCGCTATTTCATAAAATCAGTTTCTGATGCACAGTTGATGGAATAGCCCTAACAGTGTGAATCTAGTCTCTTCCTAATAGTATGTTGTAGCTGAATTTAGTGGGAATCACTACAAAAAAGGTTAACCTTTCAACCAATATGACGTGAATGTTTAACATCACAATCCCGTCAGATGGAGAAGTCTAACCATTGAAATCAGTGACAACCATGTCCGTCTGAATCAAGTCAGACTCATTCTTCCCTAGCCTTTTGAACATAGGTCTTAGTATCAAATTGATAGCAACTCCACCATCCACCAATACTCTGTTGGTGGGTTTTCCTTATAATAAAGCCTTGATATGCAAAGGCCGCAGATGCACCTTTTGCTTATCAGTTAGTTTTTCAAACTTGGCTAAATTATCAAATCCTGAAACTAAGTTATTTTCTAGACTGTCGAATCCTGAAGTTAAATCATAGTCTAAAAATAACCAATCTTTTGACAGGTCTTCTAGATATTCCTCATTTTCTACTCCATACTCAAACTCATAATGAGCTTCATACTCCAATGGTATCATGGAAATGAGATTGAGATTCATGTTTATAGGATGTTCATCTATATCCTCCTTCTTTTCAACGTCATCCTTTTCTTCAACGTCTTCTAACTCTTCCTCAACTGTATCCCATTCATCCATGAATGGCCCAAGCCTAAGATAATCTCTATCTACCAGTCCGTCATCTGACCCTGGTTCTAAGAAAGTACTTTCCATGGCTATAATCATATCATCCAAATCTCTTTCCATGTCAATGTCCATGTCAAAATCTTCTTTGTCATCGAAACCAAGAGGGTCTTTGTGATCATTGGGGGCTCATAGAATTTTGTCAGCTGACAAATTCATGTCAGTCACATGACATTTAGATTTGAATTCAGCAAGTTACCCCCTTGCTTTACTTTGGTAAGGGTCTCCCTTTTTTGCTTTACGTTAGTTGCAGGATCTTTTAAGATTGTCTTGACTTCTTTGTTAGTCCAATCTTCATAATCTTTTCCCTTTACTTCTACTGTAGCCACTTGTTTTCCTTTGTCACAAGTAGCTCTCTCAGTTTTCACTAGCCCAATAGGCCAGCTTCTCTTGGGATCCCTTTGAACCAGCTTCTGAAGTATACTTCTATCAAGCCATATACTTAAAGGTGTCAATTGCATCAATTTTTATGCCTTTGCAATCTCTTCTTCAAGCCATGCACTTAAAAGTGTTGGCTGTGGCTTTACCATATTTCTTCTTGTGGTTTCACAACTTCTTGTCAAACTTCGTTTGTATTTTGAGTGTCTGTTAGTTTGGTCTCGACTACCAAATACCTTTTGCTTAATCCTGAAGGCTCTTCTTTAATCAAAAGTGCATCTATCAAAATTTTCCTTTTTTTCACTTGCCTGTACCTTTGCGACCTTTGTTTTAGGTTTACTATGATTGAACAACATTACTTTGCTGTAGCAATAGTCTTCATTCCAAAAAGGCTGATCCTTTTGGAATCTAATCCTCCTGGCATTGTCCTTGTCGTTTGACTCAGGAAAAGTTACTATTGCAGAATTCTTCACCCACTGGCCAACCTTCACATTTGCAGGTGGTACCCAACTTCTGACGTGTCGAAAATGTTTATGGGAAATTAGGTTACTTTGACTAACTCCTTTGAGTTCTCAACCAACCAACCATTAAAATTCGGCCTAGTCGAATGTTGTGGCTTAGATCTTCATGTGTAGAATGGTTTTGGCTAAAAATTCTTCTTACAGAAAAGTCATTTTTTTTTTCTGATTCTCAAGTAATTGAGAATTGGCCATTGCCTTTTGACGCGCCTCTATGGCTTTCAGATCATATAACTTGATAGATCTTGGACACAACTTGATTGCCACTAAGCCTTTCTTTCTTGAGAAAAGCTCTTTAAAAGTCTCCCAAGGTTTTTGAAATGTGTCGTAAGGATCTACCATAGGATCATTATCCACGTAAAACTCATTTGCATTTACTTTGACATGTTTCTTCCCTTTTCCTTTTATATCAATCACGCCAATATTCAAAGGAATTTGGCTATCGATGTTTGCAACACTAGTTTGAAAAGATGCATCAACCTTTATGTCTACCTTTTGTTTATTTGCGAATTTCAGTCTTCCCTCTTTCAATGCTTTTTGAATTAAAACCCTGAATGTACACATTCATTAGCAACATGACCAAATACATTATGAAATTTACAATATTTTCAATCTTTTATCTCATCAGGCTTTAAAAGTCTATGGTTATCTGATAATTTTATTTGTTTTTCTTTTAATGAAACATCAAAAATTTGTTTGGCTTTTGTAATATTAAATGTGTATACTCTCCTAATAATATAAGTCATTTTTTCTTTGGCTCTCATATGTTTTATAGCTTGACAAGTATAGGGTGGTCCACTTTTTAATTCGACAAAATTAACGTCATACTTAACATTTTCTTCTTCTTCGTCAGATTCTTCTTTTCCAACGAAATTTACTTTTTCTCTTTTAAGAAACTTTTTTTGTTTTTGCATTTTCTCAACTTTCAACTATTCTATTTGTATAACCTTACCTCTTAATTGGGAAAGGTTAACTAAATGTTGGTTGACAAGCTTTTTCCTAATGTAATAACCTAGGCCCCCAGTAGCCATCTTTACAATCTCTGCTTCGAGAATAGGAGTAAAACATCTACTCTTCATCTACCTAAATCTTGCCAAGTAGACTCTGATAGACTAGTTATATAATCTTTTAATATTAAACAAGTCTGTCAGACCTACTTTCATATTTCCTTTGAAAAATTAGTCATGAAAGCTTCTCTCCATTTATGCCCATGAATGAACAGAATTAAGTCTCAATGTTGAAAACCAAGAAAAATAATTCTTTGTTAAAAACTTGGAAAGAACCTCATCTTTAAGGTGATTTTTCGTTTAATCCAAATCCAACAATAAACAATAGAAATCGAGAATGATGTGGTTTCAAAGTTATGTGGTAATCTCGTCAGTAGGCAGAAAATACGTTGAAAGCTTATTTGCTTGAAACATATAACTGCATGAAGAAAAATAAGGCTGGAAATACACTTTTTGTAGAAAAGTTAAATAAAAGCAATAACAATGGGAAAGTAAGTTGAAAGTAAACGACAGTGCATAAAAGGTAAGTTGCAGGAAAGTAAACTACAGAATGTAAATGGCAGAAAGTAAATAGCAAAAAGTAAAGTACGGAATGTAATTGGCCAAAGGTAAATTGCAAAAAGTAGATGGTAGAAAAGTTTAATGAAAATGCAGTAAATTGTAAAAATTAAAAGAAGTAAGAGCGAAGAAGTTTAAAAGATGAACTTGAATTAAAATGACTGAAATGTTAAAGGGGAAAGCATACTTTGATATCAATATGTTAATCTACTCATATGAGATGTTAGGATATTTAATTAAGAGATGCCAACCCCATTTTCAACAAAACATTTAATATTTATAGGCAAATAATGGAAATAATTGCCTCTCTATCTAATTGCCATATATGTGACAATTTACATTACTCGACACAATTGCCTTAACCATTTGATGATGGAAGTAACTGCCCTCGACAACTTCCGTTTGACAATTTCTGCCTATCTTGTCTTCAACGTTCGACAACTTGGTTAATCAGTATGTTTCCAACATTTGACAAAATAGTCTCCCGAACTCGTTTGTCAAATGATGTGCTTTTGATGATTCTACTTTGATAGACTTATACTTGATAATGTTGTCGTGAGTTATTTCAAACTAACTTGTCCATTCCACTTGTTTTTCTTCTGTCGAATTCCTTTCTATCAAATTGCTACTTTCCATTGAATCTCTATGTGCCAGATCACTAGTTTGACACTTCTACAATAGGCACTATTTTGTTGCACCATCGAAGATGATTACTTGTCATCCAAGTAACATAACTTTCGTCAATAATTATATATATATATATATATATATATTTATTTATTTATTTAAAATAATCGTCTAACACTTAGCTAACTTAAATCTCTTGCATGACTAAAGATTGTTAATTAAATTTTGTTTAGTTTAATCCCTTCAATTAAGTTTTAATTTCTATTTTAGTCCCTTGCTAGCCAAATCACAATCCACGAATGAGTCAACCATACCATCACACCATATTTACCACACCACACCATTCGTGAATAATAAATGCCTATTACACATATTAAGATATCTGTACATAGACAAAAATAACAAATGTGCCCTAGGTATACAAAAGAAAAATAACAGATGAAAAAGAAAAGAAGGAAAAGAAAAAGGAAAAAAGAAAGAAAAGAGAAAAAAAATCCACGGTTATTATATTTATCCACATTGCAGAATACATAATTGAGTGATATGGTGGTTGTTTATTCCTTTTCCTCTTCTTCTTCCCTTTCCTTAGTCTCAGTCTCACCAATCTGCACGAGTGTCAAATCCTCCATCTTCATAAAGAATACCTGCATCTTTTGTCTTTACAGACAATTATGGACTAGTAAGAACTTATTGTGGCAGAAGAAGCATAAATTCTTACTGCGATGCTCCTCCAACTCCACTAGTGACATCTTTGCTTGAAATAGATGCCCTGACTTCCCTAATATCCCTTTTTTATCTTGATAAGGTGCCTAGATTCTTGTTGTCATAATCATCCCCCCTTTTTTTTACAACAAAGCTTGTTGATCCCATCCTTCCATTGCTTTAGAGACTTATTTCCCTGATCTTGGCAAGCCTTGTCCCCTCTAAGACTGCTCTTGGGTTAAACAGCCTTACATCCTAGGAAAGCTCTTCCTTCAATCCTCTAAGATAGAAATGCAATCTTTGTTCCTCCATTAAGTTACTTCTACACAAGATCTTCTTAAAGCTTTCTTGGTATTCGCTCAAGTTTCTCCTTTGTTCAATTGGACTAGCTCTTCGCAGGGCCTCTAAAGTATTTCATTGAAACTTATACATATGCCTTTTGAAGGCTGCCACGAAATAGGTGTTAGCGTAAATTAATTATATATTTATTTATTTTTTATATAAATATATTAAGTGCTAACAATTATTTGAGTGGACTTATATATTAGTTATTGTATATATGTATATATATTGGGATATATATGTTGCTATCTATAATCAGGTCCAAATTAATAATCTTTATAAAGTATATTTTGAGTTGGACCTATTTGATATATTAAAGTTAGTTTGGAATATTTGTGAATTAATGTTATAATATGTATAGATACCTTATCCAAACTAATAATGGTGATACAACGTTATTAATAGATGAGGTTAACCCATTAGGCCAACCTACTGGGTTTGATAAGTTGGTTATAGTTCCCAGCGTTATAAGGATTTAGTTTTTAAGTTTTAAAAAGGTCTATAAATAAGTGAGTGTGGGACCTAATACTTATCACCTAAAACCTACTTTGTGAAAAACCATCCTTACTAACCTTGAAGAGCCTAGCCTTTGGAGACTGATTGCTATAGATCAAGGTATGCTATATTCCCTACTATTATATGAGTTATTGTTATTATTATCAGTTTATCTATCAAAATCCTATTTACAATCAAATCATGATCAAAATAAATAATTTTGTGATTTCAGCATTTGAGTTTGGTCATGGATTTGATTGATTATGGTTATAATTTTGTTATAACATCCCTTCAATAGGTCTCTCGAACTCTTCTTCAAGTCGTCATACCATTGGTGCCTGGCTTCATCCAACATCAGATGCACCATTACCACCTTGTTTTCTCCTGGTGTTTTATTGAGGCCAAAGTAACTTTCGCACTTCGAAAGCTACCCCACCATGTTGTCCTTCATAAATTTAGGTAGATCCATTTTTGCAAACCGAGTTCGGGCCTAAAATTGCCCCTTTACTGATTTGTATTCTAATGTAATAATACTATCATTTGTCGCGAGAGGTGCATCATGGAGTCTTGGAGTTGGGTCATTTCTCCCTTCATCTCTTCATGGTGTTGCTCCCCGATTGCCTGTAGTTCTCCCACCTGTTCTTCAACTTCACATAACATGACCTAGGACCAAGTTCCATCTGCCATGGTCACAAGATCACTAGCTCTGATACCACTGTTATGATATGAATTAAGAAAACAAGGATGAAAGCAAGAAACAAAAGCAAGAACAAGGAATAAAGGTTTTATCAAGAAAAGAAAATAGATTAGAGAAAAACAGAGTCAGAAAGTAGAAGAGAAAATGAAGTCAATGACATCAATAATGTCTAACCATCTCCCTCTCAACATTCAAATACATAGGACTAACAGGAATAACCGTTTCTGGTTAATGTGAAAAGACATATATAACCTTACTCACATATACCAAAAGACCAAAACACCATTATCTCCTATTTATTTCCTAACATATTTCCTTCACTTTCCTTGCATTTTTTTTGGTGTTTTCCATGCTTCAGGTATATTCCTTGTGTTCTACAAACCATGCTCTATTCTCCCCTATTTTCCACGTGAGACGACATTGGTTGATGATCGACGTGTTATGGCTGTTTGCAGTGTTTCTTGGCATTCTATATGGATGATGACGAGAGCTGTGGAAAGCGCTTCATCGGTATCCTAGAAGTCATAAAACCGGTGGGTCACAAAGTTGGATCTTTTGTACTCCACGACCCAAGAAGATGATAGATATGCATGGGTTTTCCTCTTGCTACTCTTTCACCCATCACTACCCTCTCTCTCTCTCTCTCGCATACTCTGCTGTCACGAACACATAGGAAGAATCGAAGATGAAGGAGGGGAGAGAAGATAGAGGAGGAAAGGGAAAAGCTTGGTGGACGTGTGCTCTCTCTTTCTCTCTTGGTCTCTCTCGCATGATAGAGAAAAAGGGGAGAGTATAACTTTTCAATTTGTAGAGGAAAAGGAAAAATAACTTTGGGTTCCTAAAAAATTTGAATTATATAATAGTTTAGTCCTTCCTACTTTTTAATTTTGTCCTTTGTTTCTCTTCTTTCTTATTTTATTAATTAGATAGTCACTTAATTAAAAAAATTAGTCAATAATTTAGCTCATAATTAGCAATTTATTAGCAATATAATTATTATTATAGTTAGTTAAAAATGTTTAAATTTAAAATAGTTTAATGAGTAATTAATGAATAATTATTAATATTAAAAAAATAACTGCATTTTATTAAAACATTATATTATTCATTATGTTACACTTAAATAGTTGACAATAAATAATAAGGGTACATCAAAAAATGAAATATAAAATTCATGTCATTTATAGTAATTACACATCCAAAACTACGTTTGCGAACTAACATCCAAACATAAATCACGTTTATGGTTTGTTGAAACCTAGGTTTGTCCAATTGTCTTTCAAATATAAATAATGTTCATCCAAACTTAGGTTTACCCAAACCATGCGTCCAATTATTTTTCAAATGCACACTTACACTATTGATTTATATACGTTAAAAGCAATCAAATTAACAAAAAAAATATATCTAATTTATAACCAACATGGTATTTTGATCTTTTCCCAAAACAAAACTAAAACATACGCATCACACAACAAGATGGTACAACCACATTTGAAACCTATAGATAATAAAACTAAGACCAAAATCCCATTTTAATATGCTATAAATAGGGTGTTTCTACTTTCATCATTTATAAAGTTATTTTTTCGTTTTGATCCTTTGTGAAGGGATGGCAATGGGGTAAGGCAGATAGTAGCTCTCTATCCTTGTGCCAACCACCATTCCTTGTCCTCAGTCTCGATCTTTGTGATGAGGGAAAAATCTTCTCTATCTCCATTATGGAGATTTGTGAAGACTTATGGGAACTTCAAAATGTTAGTAGAAAAATATTTAAAATTTTATAAAATTTGGAGAAAAGTAAAAATATTGATAATAGTACTTAATCATACTAAAATGATAAAATATTGATAGCATAATATTAAATTAAAAGAGAAAAAATTCTTAGAAACATATTCTATAAATTTTTCTAAAGCAAAGTATGGCAATGACATTGAAGTTTTTCTCAAGTTTTGCAATAGTGAGATAAAGGTTTAGAATTTTTATTAAGGTTAAAGGTCTAGGATTTTCTATTTATGGTTTTTATTTGTAAGAAAAATCATAAAAGATGACTTTTTAATTAATATATGCAAAATTAAATATAAGGAGTATTGATGTAATTTCTTAGGGATAGGGACCCCACAAGGTGAGGGTACAATCCCTATCCCCATTCCATAATATGACAATGACAATGTGTTACCTTTGCATTTGCACTTTTTGAAAAGGAAAATGATGAATCATGGTTATGGTTTCTTTAACTTCTCCACGCCCACGTTGTGAAAGACTTTGATATGACTTTAATTTCCGATAGGCCCCATGGACTTAAGGTAGATGTAACCAATCTTGGTTGACATCATGTATTGTATATGGTGCTTGACCAGTAATATCCGCACTAGCCTGCATTCGAAGTGGCTAAGATCAAGGTTTGAGTATGTCGGTATGTGTTCCGTTATATTTAAATCTCGTTTGGATAAATACATTAACTTTTGTATGAACATTTTTTTAGGACACTTTTCAAGATATTCACACGACTAACATGTGGTGGATGCAACCATGCAAGAAATGATTACCTCAAATGTCAGGGTTGTAGAGTTTTTTGTTGGCCTTCCACTTCAGAAGTGGGTGTGGGCTTATGATATTGATGGTCATCAATGGGGTCAGATGATGACAAACTTGGCTGAGTGCATGAAAACTATCTTCAAAGGAGTTAGATATCTACATGTACTGCGATCAATGAATGCATCCTTCTATAAGTTGAGTTCTTACTTAGACAAACATTTGATGACCACGAGGGCTTGAAAATGAATTAGTGAAATAGTTTTAAAGGTCGTGTACAAGAAGATTACAAAAAATAGGATCAAAGCCTCATCATGCATTGTACATGTATTTGACTGAACCACTAGAACTTTCAAAGTGCAAGAGCGATATGACTGATTAGGACATCGAAATGGTTGTATTTATAGGCTTGGCTTTGCTAAGCATGATGTGATTGTGGACATTTTCAAGTTTAGAAGTTATCCAAGTCCACACTTGTTGGCAGCTTGTAATTATGCATGCCTTAATCCTAAATAGTTTATTGATCATGTATTCCACCTTAACACCATTGTGAGGGCTTATAGTAACTGTTTTGGCCCATCGATAAGCAAAAGTATTGGCTATTAGTTCAAGGTCGATGTTTAGTTTTAGATCCATCCTAGACTAGGAAGAAAATGAGATTAAAGTTCACACAAATACGAACTAACATGGAGTGGACGCAACGAGCCTAGATATTGCAATGTGGACTATGTAGATGACATGGTCACAATCACTTAACTTGTCTCGAGTGATGTCTCAAGTAGAATGTTGTTGTGTAAACTTTGATGTAACTTTGTATGCTTGAATGAGAACAATGCTCTGTAATCTTGGATGTATTTGATTGAACACTTGTCATTTATTTATCTCTATGTTCCTAATTTGAATTTATTTTATTTATCTCATAGGTTTCTTACTTATTTGAATTTATTTTATTTATATCATATTTTTTTTACTTATCTAAATTTATTTTATATGCAATTACTGAGTGTTAACTAACCTGGAAAATTATCATAGGTAGCTTATATTTGATGGTAAATCCTGGATAAGTGGTGAACCCTGGATGGCAATGTCAACAAAGTTACATCAAAGTTTACACAACAACATTCTACTTGAGACATCACTTAAGACAAGTTACAATTAGGTCTCCCATATGCTTGTAAGCCGATAACTAATACAACTTACACAAGTTGGCAAGCATTATGTAAAAACCTTTTGGCTGTTGTCCCACCAAATGATAAATTAGATGGTGGGAAAATGACCCTAAATTGGCTTACAGATACCTTCCCTAATTTGTCATGTCACACTTAAGGAGGAGTAATATTTTATGCATGCTTACATTTTACAACTGATTGGGGTATCTAATATCATATAAATTTAGTCATGAGGTGTATCTCACACACCTTCAATTCCTTTTGGACTTCAATAAGTGTGAGCATTATAATTGGGGATCAGCGATATTGGCCCACCTTTACGGGGAACTCTGCTAAGTGACTGACCTTGAACAAAAGGAAATTGGTAGTTACTTAACTCTACTTCACTTGTGGACATGGGATAAATTTTCTAGGTTATTGCCATAGAGACACCTGACCCCAGATTTGGACCTATAACTTATCCTTTGCTTCCATCGATGAGTCATCAGAATGCATTGCCTAATTGCATCTTTAATTTATTCATATATTTATTTGTGAATATTGCAGCTGAAGGAGTGTTAAGGAGTGCTCTGGTATGGGCATAGAAGCTTCGAGGAACAATAAGAATCTATTAGATAGGATAGAGGCTCATGAAGTGTATTGCCTAAACAGATATTTTTCAAATACTAAAATATACATGTTTATTTTTTCGTATTTATTTTTTGTAGATTATTCGATGCCTATATGACGGCGAAGAGTTAAGAAGCATTATGAAATATTGCGCTGTTGACCTCGAGGTTTATGTTCCATTCACTTGTTACTATATTATCCAGATTGCATGCTTTGCCAATTTGGAGGGGACCAGCCAATTCCTGGCCTACTCGTCATTCTTGGCTGCCTCTACACATTGTAGATGAGAGGTAAGTATAGTACGGACTAGAGTGATAAAGCTCAAGCCTAAGGTTGATGAATGGGAATAGTGGTGACAGTGAGTGGTCGCATCATATAATTCTTCCCCATCCCCCGTAACATAACTCTTGATACATGCATTGGTATTAGAGCCATACCAAGTGGTGGATTAATCCAATAAGCAGTGCCTATGATTATATGGTAAATTTCTTGTTTAGTGTCGTATTTATATATGTTTTTATATGTATTTTATTTTCTTATTTTAATTTTAATTTTGTATGCTATTGGTAAGTTGACGTGATATAGTACCTATACAAACTCAATCTTGAGGATCCGATACCTGTAGATATCATAGATCAATTTCAAGTAGGGTTTTGAAATATTATTACTGCCATGGACGAACAGAGATAATATATGCTCCTTCACTTGGCTTCACCTGCTTAGCACCTAGTTAAACCGATCATTCAAGAGTAAGTGTCAAGGAAGCGATCTCGAGGCTTAATAGTGACAAGGGAACCCATCCCTTATCATGCATTCTATACACCGTGTGCATCTTTACCATATCATGGTGCAACAACTTTAGTCAACCATCAAACCCAGCCTAACGTTGATTGCAGTGGTGTCAATCTCTCTTGCACAGGAGTTGACGGCTATAGTTATTCACTGAATGTGTTAATGCCCCCACAATTCACTTTTCCACCAACAAAGGGCAACTTCTTTACTCCAATGTTAGTACAGAACCAACATGACTTTTTATCATTATTTACTAATGCTTTGATAGATAATACAGACTTTGGCATGCAATTTCTAACACTGACATGACTTTTCAGTTGCCTGCATTGGATTTGAATTTCCTACCTGATGTGACCGACATAGAAGCAAAAGGAGAAGAAGACAATGTTGGTGATGAAGAAGAATATGGTTAGGAAGAAGAACTTTAAGAACATCAATAGTTGACATTAGCAACTACACAGCCGTGTTGCGGGACAAGTAGTCACTTCTTTCAAATTGTATCCTGCATCCATTGTATACTGAAATATTATTCAATTTTATTTACTTTCTGTCATTCAAATATTTTTATTTATGTATCGATTATATATTAATTTGTTTAAGGTAAATTAGGTTTTAATTCAAATAAAAAGTATAAAATAAAAGATAATATAAATTAAATAATGTTAAATGTATAATTAATTAATTAATGATAAGATTATAAAATTAGTTATATAAAATTAATAATTATGATTATATCATTATAATTGTATATAATTTTATATTTAATTTTAAAATTATATACTTTTATATTTAATTATTAAAAGTGATATTATATATTGTTTATTTAGATATTAAATGTAAAATAAATATCTATTTTTAATTATATATATACTAACTAACTCTAACTATATAATTAATTAAAAAGTAATTATTTTAATAAAGCTATTTTTTAATATATGTATTATTTTGTTTATATTAATTGTAAGTTAATTAATTAATTTCTTCTAATTATATAATTAATTAATTAATTATAAGATTATATAACTAATTGTATGAAATTAACTACTTCCACTTAAATAGAATTAATTATATAATTTAAATAAATTAAATTAACTAATTTATATGTGATTTTAATTAACTAAATTTTGTATAATTAAGTTATTTCAATTATATAAATAATTTAAAAAATTAAAAAGAATGAAAACAATTAAAAATGAGGGCCTTCTTAAAATGTTTTTTAAAAAATAAAAAAACTGATGACTAAGACTCAGCTTCATTGGGACCAAGTCTTAGTCAATTTAAAATAAAATAATTGGAAAAATTGCACTTTACCCCTTCAACTTTCCACTTTATGCAGAAAACCCCCTCTGACTTTGAAACTCAACAAAATACTCACTTCAGCTTTTCATCTTGTGTACTTTACCTCCTCCGTCCAATTAACGATTAGTCAGACAAACAGTCAACGCTAACTGGACACTTATTTGCCATTTCATCCTTTTTTTTAACACATCAGATTACCTAGTCAGCTTTGCCTTCACCTCATGCGTCAGCCATTCTCCTCCCAACCGTCAAACACAAACAACCATTTCTGGGGAAGACAAACGCAACAAGCGAGGAAGAAGACATGGAAGGTGGCCGGAGACCTACCTTCGCTAGGCAAAATATTAAGGTTAATATGTATTTAAGTTAAAGTAGAGAGGATATGATAATTGATAAAGGATTTCGGTAGAATCTTCCTTCTTCTGTGATTAGGTTTCATATGTCAATAACTTTCAAATGCGTTTGGTGGGATTTAGGTTTCAAAGTCGATATAAGTTTCAAATGTGTTAGCCCTAACTCGTGCTTGTTCGAATTTGCTACATTTTTCTTGCGATGAATTCTTTAATGAGATTCTTCTTTGTGATGTTCGACTTCTTTGTATTCCTCTCTGTGTTTTCTTGTTTTTTTCATGCTTTCTCTGTGCTGATTTGTTTGTGCTTTCTTCGTACAAGTTTAAATTCTTTGTGCTGATTTGTTCATGTATTCACATTTCCATTCTTCGTGCTGATTAGGGTCCTTAAATCAGTGTTGGGGCCATTTGCTTCTGTCCTTAGTTCTGTAATATTGATTTGCTCAATTGCATTGCTCATATTAGTGGTGCAAGGCTACGAGGCTATGCGATTCTCAAAATCAAATCCTCTGTATGTTAGTGAGAATACAGTAGCACAAAAAGTTTGACACAATGAGAGTCTTATTGAAACCGAAGGCAGGACTATAAGGCTTCCGTCTTTGCTTTGAATATTAATAAAAAAAAGAATACAAGTGTCGGAAACTCTTCCTCGCTTGCTAGTTCTAAGGTATACTGATACATGGAGAGTTTTTCAAAGAGTATGGAGACATGTCGACGTTTTTCATAGCTTTTCAACCTCGCACCACCTTGTCTTCTTTTTGTTTGTGGTAAAAGGCATGATGCATGAGGAGAAGGCAGAGCTGACTAGGCAATCTAAGTTGTTAAAAAAAAGGATGACGTGGCAAATAAGTGTCCAGTTAACATTGACGTGGCAAAAAAAAAAAGATGACTAACTGTGAACTGGATGGATGGGGTAAAGTGCACAAGATGAAAAGTTGAAGGGAGTTTTTTGCTGAGTATCAAATTTGGAGGGGTTTTCTACACAAAGTGGAAATTTGAAGGCAATAAAGTGCAATTTCCCTAAAATAATTTAAATTGAAACACTATTGATTGATTCAATTCATTTATTAAAGATACAAAATAGTTTTATATGAAAATTTCTGTAGCATATGACCAAATTTTATAAAAAAAAATAACATTTGGACAATTTTTTGGCCAAACAAAAGCAATTTGTCAAATTGGTCAGAAAAATTGGCAATAAACAAACAAAACAAGTAAGAAGAAAAGGCACATGCATTCCCTCAAATGCTAGAGGGAACTATTCCCTTAAACTGTTCCCTTTAGCATTGGATCTTGGTTTAGGGTTTAGGTACCAGTAAAAGGGCGTCTTTTTTTTTTAAAAAGTAATCATGCAATTTTTTAATAAAGAAAAAACACAAGATTAACGATGGTAGTTGGATGAAATCATCATTTCATCCAACGACCAAGATCCAGCGCTGAAGGGAACAACACTGGAGGGAATCCATGTGCGAAGAAAAGGGTACCTTCCAGAGAAGAAAGACACAAGAGAGAGAGACAACCTTACTAAAATGAAAAAAAGCTATGGCTAGTTTGAAAAAAGAAATTCAGAGGTTGGACAATCTTGTTTGCTTCCTTGTTTACATGCATAAATTCCACTTTCCAATTCCTTTTCTTCCATTGCCTAATCACATGCCTTAGGGGGCAACAATCTTCTTCATTGTCATCCTCCACATTAATGCTATTAATTAGAGTCAGGGAGTTAGCTTCAAAAGTCACCTTCTTCAAACCTAAATTCCACGCTATCTTAACTCCTTCAAATAGACCCCTTAGTTCTATTTCTTCAACACTGGTGTTTCCCATATTTTTGGAGAAGCCTCCTTTTTAATTATCTTCATGATCTCTAAGCACACTTGTCACACCCCATTCTGAGAACATGATGAAGTGGATTCCTTCTATCGCTGCGCACAAAAATAATCATAACAAAAATTTCCATTTTTATGCAAAATGATAATTTTATTTGAACAACCACTTAGTTGTGAGAAATATTCTCACATAACAACAACATCCATTTACAAGAAAGAGAAGCTAAAACATGAAATATAACTAGAAGTATGTGCAAATCACATTCCCTTCCCTTTCACTAACAATACAAATTCCCTAGGTGTTCTATTTTACTATAGATAGACACAACCCCAAAAGCTACTATTATATATATATGTACGTATTCGTCCGACATCAGAAAGGCTCGAGGACTCGGAGACTCTGTTACTCCTCATGCGAAGACTCATCAAATGTGCCAAAAACCTGTAAGCGTACACAAAGAGAAAAAGAGAGTGAGTACAAGATACTCAGTGAAGACCAATTTAAACAATATAATGAGAAAATAAACCATGTATAGCTCACAGGGGTTAGCCCTACCCCTTACCAAAACCTTTTCCACACTCTAAGCCAACGATACATACTGTGTGATACTAAGGTACCACAACTATGCCATAGAAGCATTTCAAAAAATATATGAAATTATTCATATATATTTGGCAAAAATATATTTCATGTTCCTAACATTTACCCATATTTTCATCTATGCCCTTTAACTTTTTTGTGTGTGTCATACATGTCTTACATGTTTCAAATGTTATTAGATATGCCCTTTTTTCTTAACACCGTCAAGTGGGTTAATGGAATTGCTTATTTGGCAAATGACGTGGCTAAAATCATTGCTACATCATGTGCCACGTGTATGCCACGTGCCCACACGCTAAAATATGAACTTTTCATTTTTCTATCAAGAACTTTTCTGTTTATTCACTTTGGTCTTTGGTCAAAATTTTCCTTTTGCCTTTTGCATGATTTAAGACCATACTTAGCTTCATCCAAGTCCCTAGTCCCAGAATATATCTTTTTCAAAAATTAATCAATCCCTATAAGCTTTTCAATTTTTGCACTTTAGTTCCTGTCATGCTAGTTATGTTCTTTTCTCATGCTTTTGATTTCCAAACCTGCCCAGAATTTCATCTTAGATATTTTTAGGAGATTTTTTTATCATTTCCAATCTAAAGCAAGGCAAAACATGAATTAAAAATCAAGTTTTCGAATTTCTTCAACCTTTTATGACTATTCACGTAATTCATGCTCTGTTTTTCATTATTTTGCTGGTTTTTCCTATACTTAGTGTCATGATTTCATTTCTAACTTATATTAAGACATATTGGATCAACCCCTAACCAAAAATAGGCAAGAGAACCACTAACTTAGATTAAGACAACTTGAATCGAAAATAGAGCAGTAGAATGATGCAAGGTAAAATCATGAGACTAAGTTAGTGGTTTTCTCATCTAGTTATGGTTAGGGGTTGATCCAATATGTCTTAATCTAAGTTAGCAAAAAAAATCATGAGGCTAAGTAGAGGAAAACCAAAAAAAAAGTAATAGTAGAACAACATGAATAGTTGTGTAAGCTTGAAGAATTCGAAAACTAGATTTTTAATTCATCGCTTTAGGATGGGAATGATGGAAAATATCCTAAAATCATCTAGGATTAAGTTCTGGACTAGTTTAAAGATCAAAACCGAGAGTTGGACATGATATATGCATGACAAGGACTGAACTGAATAAACTCAAAAGTTTACAAGGGTTGATTTAATTATAGAACAAAATATATTCACAATTTGTAGACTTAGATGAAGCTAAATATGATCTTAAATTATGCAAAAGACAAAAGCTAAAATTTTAACTAAGGACCTACGTGGCACATAACGTGGCAATGATTTTAGCCACGTCATGTGCCTAGTCAGCAATTCCATTAACTCACTTGACGGCGTTAAAAAAAAAAGGCATATCTGCTAAAATTTGAAACATGTAGAACATGCCTAACACCAAAAAAAAAAGTTGGAGGGCATAGATGAAAATAGGGGTAAACGTTAGAGACATGAAATATACTTTTGCCTATATATTTTTCTAACACCCACTAATCACTAAGGTTATCAACACAACGTCATTCAAGCATTAATAATGTCAAGTCATCATTTACAAAAAATTCAATATGGAATCACCTCATTATATCGAACTTTGCTCCATGGGCATTCACATTATTCCATTATCATAATTATAGTCAGGAGGGCCACACATGTTCCCTTTAACGACCTTATGAATCATAGTAGAGAGGGCCATACAGGCTTCTCATTCAATCTCCTTTTCCTATGGTAAAGAAGACTACACTAGCTTCTCTTAAAAATATAAGTCATAATGTGAAAAAGTTACATGACCCTTTGTGCTACCATTAATATATAATCTTATCAATGAGCCAATAGGCTTTTCACACATAGTCATTAGTCATAGTACGAGAGAGTTATGAGGCTCTTCGTACTACCACTAACTTAAACATACCAATAAGCCACTTAGGCTTTCCACATTATGTGGTTAGTCATAGTTCAAGAGAGCTACAAAACTCCTCGTACTACTATTAATTTAATCATACTAATAAGCTACCTAGGCTTTCCACATTATGTGGTTAGTCATAGTCCGAGAGAGCTGCAAAACTCCATGTATAACCACTAATCCATTGCTATTAGGAGAGCCAATTAGGCAATCCCCTTAGATACAATCATTCATACAAATCCAACTCAGTTAATACGCAAAATATAAACAAGAAGGAACATCATTCATGCATCGTAAATTAGTTATTCAAATGTAACATCTCAACAAACTGTTCATCTATATTATGCAACCCTTAACATATCAATTAATAACAATGGAATGCATGATTCGTCACTCATTCACAATATCAAAGTAATCAATTTCCCTTTTTCAATAATGACTCTAGGACTCTTCCATAGTGCACCATTTCTCGCATATGTGGTCATCCATGGTGTTACTTGCAAAGCTATACAACATCTCTTTGTCCAAATCTCATAAATATACACAAGCCATTATTAAACAAAGAAATGAGTTCAATATACCTGAACATCACAATCCAACAAGCCAGCCAAAGGTCCATCACACACAAGATAAACACCTAAACATAGAGTACTTACATAAGGCAGACAATGCAATTTTAGCTTTTTATTTACAAGCCATTGGGTAATCCCCAAATGGCAAGACTCCCACCCTTTTCATAAGGTGCCTTCCATTCCAAGTACTTATAAGTTTTCTTATTGCCTACTATAGTAATCAAACATATAAGAAACACATACCAAGCATGAATGAAGATTTTAGCCCTACTTAAGTGTAGTAGAACACTCACTACACTTGAATCAACAGACATATTGGCTATTGGTGACTCATAACCTTTGAATCTTGGTAATTGAATGGTCATGACTATCTAAAATAAATAAATAAATAACATGTGATAGCAATTGGAAGGATAAGTTGTTTTACTTACCTCAAATGTAGCACAAACTTCATAAGGACCACCATAAGTTATGAGGAATGTTGAGAGAAAGCTCCCTAAGACAAAGACCACATAGTATAAGATGAGGGAACCAATTCAAGGAAAAGGAAGGATTCCCACCTGCCTAGGCAAGTCGTGTAGCAAGTCCACTGCACCACTTTGCTTGGTACGCACTGCAGTGGGGTGGGTATAATAGCAACCTTGTTGCTGTACACTGCCCACCGAACCTTATAGCGAGCACTTTGGTCATTGCACACTGCCCACTCTTGCTCAGTGGGCAGACGATGAAACCCCCTCCCTTGCTTAGAAAAAACATTCCCAATGCCTACAATGATGTACCCCAACTATTTCCAATCCTAAATATTGTTTCAACCAGTCCCAAACCCTTCAAATGATAGCAAAGTGACCAAAAATCAAGGGGAAACAACACACATCAAGGGCATTTAACCAAAACAACACCAAATTCTTCAATTCCATATTTAAGGATTACTCATGGTTACTGATTTTCCTCAATAATTTTCATAAAAAATGTTGAGTTCTCAATATAGCACCATTTTGGTGCTAATACCCTCTCTTTTGATCTCTTTCTTGTTGGCTTATAATTCTTAACCCATATTTTGAGTAGTTTAGATTATTTTTAGTTTTCTTTGATCTTTTAATAAATGGAGTGATTTCATGATTCTTTTCTACAATTTAATGGTGTTATTTGTTATTTTTGGTGTAGGTTGAGTTGGTAAAAAGTTCGTGTTAAAAGAAATGCTAGAGCTGAAATTCTAAAGATGCTGAAGTGATTGCTGTCTCCCACAGCTATAGCGGTGGAATACTAAAAAAAGTATTTTAGAGCCATCTTTTCTGCCAGCCACCATTATAGCGATGGATCTTCACTGCTATAGCGGTGGAACATGGAAAAACATGTTTTCAAGCTATCCTTTCTGCCTTCCACCACTATAGCAGTGGGAATTCACCGCTATAGCAGTGGTTCACGATTTTGCACTGATTTAAACTTGCCAGAACATGTTTTTTAGGGTATTCTGAGTTAGAGACAAAGGGGAAGCACCAATTTCTGCTAGAGGAAAAGGAGGAATCCATTCCCGAAGCCTATCAAGACCGATTTCCGTCAACCCAACCTTGGATTCATGGAGTTTGCTTTATATTTTACTGCTTTCCGTAGTTTTAGAGCCATGAATGGCTGATTTTCTGTACTATGGTTTCTATGAACCTAATCTCTAATTAGAAATTGTTTTCTCTCTAACATTGTGATTTCTATACAATTAATGTATTCCTATCATTATATATTTTATATTCTTGTTGTAAAACTGGCCATTTTATGATTTGTCTATTGCTTTCATCGAACTCCGAAAAGGGAGATATTGGTGGAACACTGAGTGATTAGGGCGGGGTAATAGAACTTAGGGGTTTTACTTTTTAATTAACAGGGATATTAATTAACCTCATTTAATCAAATTAGGTTGGCGTTTACTCGGCTTAAACTCACATAAGGGATTATGTTAGAGTTGAGTAGCTTAATTTAGGTTCGGGAGAATTTCTTTAAGCCATTAGAAAATCTAAGATTAAAGTGTATAATTGGTTAGAGTCATAAGTGTTAGGGAGAGTTAGCAATTCTTAGGACAAGAATGGGGGATTAGTAGCCCTAGGTCTTTTAATTGAATTATTTTTCATTCAAAGTTATTTCTTAGTTTTCAATTAGAGCTACCTTTAATCGAATTTGGTTTGCTTAACTAATGCAATTAAATTTCTGGGGTACTTAGCATGTTAGTCCTTGTGGGTACAACATTCTTTACTCATTTTCACTATATTACTTGTGCGATTGGTGCACTTGCCAGAACGTTCCAACAAAAAACACTTCTTAAATTTCACATGATTAAAGAGGAACAAAATAAAACCGTGCCCAGACCCTCCATCTCAGAAATCTATACAACTTATGGCTAGGGTTCATCACAAACGAAAAAGAGAAAGAAAGGAAAACAAAAGAGCATACTCACTGGATTCGTGGACCACCAAAAGAAGAGATAGTCTCATCCATGAAGCCTTCAAGGAAGAAGAAGAAGATTGCCCAAATATGGGTGTTGGCTGTCCATAAGAAGAAAGAACGAAGGAGGAGGATTTTGAATGGAAGAGAGAATGAGGAAGAAGAAAACATCAGAAGGGATTTTAATAAGGAATAGTAGAATTTTAAGAATCCCTCCTTGTCCCTTGACCCCTCATTCCCAAAGTCAACCATTCTCACCCTTAACAATATTTTGGGATAAAACATAACACACCACCAAAATCCCACCATCATGACCATGGGTTTGGCCTAGCAAAATTTATATGTTAGCACAAAACAAGAAGTCTTTAACTATCAACATCACAAATACATGAATATATATATATATATATATATATATATAGATATAGATATATATATATATATATATAAATTTATGCTCATCTAGATCATGTTCACTCGTTAACTGAGCCTTTCAAAAATTGTGAGTATTATAACACCAGCACAGTAAGCTTCTCTATTTGTAGTTTTGACTTTTAATCGCTCCATCAATGTTCACTTTCATCCATCCTTTGCAAGGCTTCCTTCCCTGGTAACACAGTCTTGCTTTGGCCTTTCCTCCACCTTTCTGTTAGAACTAGATGTGAGCATTAGGAAGTATATCAACAGTCTTGTTTGCTTCCATGTTTACATGCACGAATTCCACTTCTCAGTTCCTTTTCTTCCATTGCCTAATCGGGTGCCTTAGGGGGCAGTAGTCTTCTTCACTATCATCCTCCACATTAATGCTAGAGTCAAAGAGTCAGCTTCAAAAGTCACCTTCTTCATACCTAAATTTCATGCCATCTTAACTCCTTCAAATAGACCCCCATAGTTATGTTTCTTCAGCACTGGCATTTCCTAGATTTTGAAGAAGCCTCTTTTTGAATTACATTTGTGATCTCTAAGCACACTAGTACAGAAAGCTCTCTACTTGTGATTCTAGTCACCCCATCAGTGTTCATTTTCATCCATCCTCTACAAGGTTTCCTCCATTGGTAACACAATTTTTCTTTGGCCTCTCCTCCACCACCTTTCTTCTTTCTATTAGAATTAGAATGAAATTAATTTTGAAGAATGCTAAACATGAATCGAATATTCGTTTGAATTTGATTTCTATTGGTGTTTTTAATGATGAGGGTTATTTTAGTACCTTTGGTGATGGACAATGTAAACTTAATAAAGGTTCTCTTATTCTGGATCGTGAAAAGAAGTTTTCAAATTTGTACTAGACCAAGGTTCTCTTTTTGTCAAATCCATAGCTTAGTTTAGTAAAATCATGTTGACATGATAGAGATGAGGGTGATGACGTTAATGAGGTAAGTGGTCTTTTTCATAAGGTTATTAATGAACCTACATTTTCTCTCAAGGGGTCTACTAAAGAGAAAATTCCTTCTACTCGTTATTCCCCTAATGAATATGTGGTCCCTACTAACCAAGGAGAACTTTAATGCTACAAAGAGGCTTAAGAGAGTGAGCTAACCATAGGTGGATTGCAATAATGACTGAAGAGATAAAATCATTACTTGACAATAATACTTTTGAACTAGTTAAGTTGCCTAAAGACAAGAAAGCTTAAGTGAAAAGAGTGCTTCATCTCCACGATACCTGCCGTGAAGATGTCTTCAATTTAAGTTGTTTTCGATTTAGTAACCAATTTTTATTTAGAAGTTGAACAAATAGATGTGAAAATCACATTTCTTCATGGTGACTTGAAAGATGAGATTTACATGAAAGCTTTGTGGAGAGGGTAAAGAGAACTACATTTGCAAGTTGAAGAAAAGTTTGTATGGCTTGAAATATTTACTAAGAAAAGTTAGACTATTTCATTCAAAACCTTGTAAATCCATTTGTACCTTTCAAAATTGACTCTTGTGGCTGTGGGAATTGAAATGGATTTTCATAAAGGAGAATTGCTCAAATCTTTTTTGTTGTATTATAATCATGGAACCTTTCCCCATATACCATTTCTTAATAGACAAAAGTACATTTTTTTTAGAGTTAAAAGCCAATTTTAATTTCGTTCTGTATGTTATTTTTTTATCACTTTATTCATACATGTTTGAAAGATATTTTCAATACTATTATTGCTAACACATTTTAAATTATTAATCAAATTAAATGACTTATTTAACATACAACAATTAGATGATGCAAACATGAGTATCTCATTATCAATGTGGATATTTAGCTTAAATCTCTTACCTAATAAGTAATAACCTTCGAAGAAGAAAGAATTGTTCGGATTAGCAAATACAAAACAATAGGTGACATATTAGATCAAATATTTACATGTACATTTGTTTACGATGGTTTTTAGCCTAAGCCAAAATTTGACAACAAATACTTGAGGAAATAGAAAACGATTTACAGGTTTCAAAGTTATGCAATAATCTTGTTAATTATTGGAAAATTAATAAACAAGCTTGAACTAAATAATTGCATAAAGTAAGAAAAAGGTTTAAAACAACTTGAAGATAAAAATGCAGAAAGCATTTAAAAGAAATAGTAAATGCGTAAAGCAATGTAAATTGCGTAAAGAACTCGGAAAGTAATGCAAAGAAGATAATAAGAATAAAAAGACAATGAAAGTTTAAAAAGTTAAAATTGACATTTTAATTAAAATGATTGAATATTGAAAGGGAAGACATACTTGATGTTAATCCGTTAATCTGCTTAAGTAAGATGTTCAAATTTTAATCAAGAGAAATAACCAATTTTACATCAATTGAACTAGTATTTATAGGCTAACTAATGATATAACTGCCTATCTATTTGCCTAACACGTAAGTGACAATTTCTTTTATATAATGCATCTGCCCAACTTAGTCATCGATCAACATGTCTAACTGACAGCTTCACATCACTAGCACTTTCTACAACTTTGTTACACCATCAATTAGTATATGATAGTTCTATTGCGCATTCATTTGACGATGTTAGGATTCGGTTGGCATCTTCCTCTATTCGACATAATACTTAATATCCATTGAATTTACAACTACAAAATTGTAGTTGTTTAATCAATATAATTGGCATTCTTCATGACCATCTTAGTATCATATTTGTCAAAGACTTGAATGAGATTTCTCGAAATGCATACTTCTATCGACAATTGAAAATTATTGTCCAACAAATGACCCCCAAAATTTGGGTTTCAACGGCCATTAAGAAAAAACTGAAATTTTTAAAGGATCAAACTTCTAAATCAAAATATGAAATGAAACAATGTTTTGCCTTCTCTAGAAATAAGGTTCATAATTAATTAGGGTCAAAGCATGACGACTTGGTGCGTATAATTTTATAGCACATAAAATATTCCAGCAAGTATACTGGGTCGCAACAAGTAATAAAGTGATGAGTAGAGTATCGTCCCACAGAGATTGAGGTATCAAATAAAATTCAATTAGGCTAAGTGAAATGCTATTAAGACTTATGAGGGAAATTTCAGAAATTACATAAAAAAGGGGGGGTGATGATCGAAACAACACAATATAAATAACTGAAATTTAAATAACTAGACAGAAAATAAAACAGACAAAAGATATGTAATTGGTCACAAATTCCATGGAATTGTACATCATCATCCTTTCCTTTGAATATTCTTGGCTAATTCTATTATGTAATCTTCAATCTAAAATTCTTAGAAAGTCTTCTAAGACTGAATTATATTAAAATTATAGTTAGGAAGATCTTCACTAATCTTTAACTCAAATATAATCCGATCAAGTCCTAATCACATCAATGCCCCGCAATCGCATATGACATGTTATCTCTTGTCCTACTCATTACAAATACATAGCAATCGCATGCATGTATAAATAACAAGCTTCATAGAACAATAAATAAAATAGAACTTTGGCCAAGAAAATACTCATTGGTCCAAATGAATTAAAGTACAATTTTCATTTCATCAAATGACCAACTACACAAGAAAATGAGATTGATTTTGTTGGTCTAATCCGATTAATTCATAGACAAATTAATCTTTGAATCATTGAAGAACAATTCAATTAAATTACAATCCATTCAATGTTGGCCAATTTTCTAAAATATGATTGAATCCAAAAACTTTGAAATTACAATCTAACTTAACCAAAATAATTGACTAAAATCTTAGATCAACCATTCAATTAAGTTATGAAGCTCAAGAAAATTATTCAAGCCACATAAATAAAACTATCTATATCTAGATAATCTAATTTATGGTGGAAATCACAAGGATAAAATCCATTCCATTAAACGAAAGTGCATTAAAATCGAAATTGTTCAGCAATAAAACATCATAGAACCAAACTACATCAATCCTTAAACTTAGAAATTACATGGAAGAGAAGAAGAACATGACAGAAAACAGAAAATACAGCAGAAATATAAGAAACTATGAAGGAAAATGCAAGAAAAGGAAAGAAAATGGGAGAAGGAGAGCCATTCCCAAGTGGGAAGGCTTCCTTTCCCTCAAACCAAGCTAAAGAGTTGCCTCTATGTTGCTCCCAACCACTGCTGCCCTAGGAAGGCAGAAAAATGGTGCTAGGACTTCACATCAGAAAAATGACTTAGCCTCCTTAATAAATTTCGATTTTTGCAAATATAAAACTGATCTAACACATGCCTAAAGGGATATTCTGCCCTAGATGCCTCCTTGGATGCCTCTTCCATGATATGGCAGCACTTTGACAGCAAACCAGCAGCAAAATTAATATTTCTGCAGCAGCAGAAAAGTATGGCAGCAGCAGAATGGTATGGCAGCAGCAGCAGAATTAATATTTCTGCAGCAGAAAGTGACAAACAGCAGCAGAATATCATGCCAAAATTAATATTTCAGCCATGCTTTTCTTGACCTACGAAAATTAATATTTCTGCCCAAAAATTCTGACTACATGGCATTGAATAAGAGTTCAAGTGGGCCCCACATCCAGCATATCCTAGTAAGCATCTACATCACCCAAAAAGTGCCACATTAGCATCCAAATCATCATCTTTGTCCATGTCAACACTTTTCTCTCCAAAATTAAAATTTGTAGGAATTAAATTGAGCATTTTACAATTCAAGTTCTAAAAATATAAAAATTGAGACACATTCAATCCATAAATAGTTTATACCCAATAAATTCCAAAACATAATAAAATTAGAGAATTGACAAAATTAAAGAGGCAAAAAGGACTAAAATAGGGACTAAAATAAATGGAAAAAGTATGTTATCACGACTGTATCTTGAAAATTAAGTCATCACCATTCTTCTCGCCTCTTCACTTCTCCAAACCCTACATTTTGATCTTCTCATTTACAAACCCTATTCGTCTTCGAGCTTTTCTTTATATCTTTTCGCTTACACCCACCTACATTTTTTTTGTTTTTGGCTGTAACCTTTTGTTTCCAAACTCTACTAACAATGGCATCTTCTAGTGTTGGAGCTTCTTCTACCAATCAAACTTCTGAGAAGAACAATGCCAGAATCTTCTGTGACCATATTGCTGAGAGATCGGAGTTATAGACAAAATCCAAGGTAATCCTTCCTATGATTGACTTTTTTGATCCTCCTCTTACGTTTTTAGGACCTCTGTTATCCCTAGACTACTTCCTAGAAAACATTCATTCCACATTTCCTTGTAAAGTTCTTGATGAGGCTATTCTTGCTTTATCTTCAACTCTTCCCATCCATTATTTCAAAAAGACTGGGAGATTGTTCAGAACACCTCCTTCTAGAATCGATGGGTATCAGGCTTAGCTTGATAGGGTTCAAATAAGAAAGGGGCAATTTTGGAAAGAAATTGGTACATTTTATCTAATCCAACTTTCTTGCCATACCATAAAAATCAATTTTGCTATTATTGTCATGTCAATTTTCTTTTGGAACAAAACCACCAACAACTTCCACTTCCTTTATGGAATGATGGGCCCGACGCTTTTCAACGTGTCGGCCATTACTAGTCTTTAACCAGATGGGGAAATCATTCATCCTTTCCTCGAACCTTGCCACACTTTTGAGGTTTATTCAAATAATACACTTCTTTTTCTTCCTTCGTAAATCTTCACCATAAAAGTTCACTTTGTCACGACCCAAGGGGCAAGTGATTGGCACGATCAAGGAACCATTTCTTGACCATAAGCCTAAACTTTAATGACACAATTCAACTAATAAATGTACACAAAAATATAAGAATGCATTTCATTAAATAGAATCAACTCAACGATATATATATCATATCAATCTATGTTTCCAAACTTTCCTGCTAATCACAAAATATGGAGGGGTAAGTGTCAAAATATAGTCCAATCATATTCATTGATTACAAAAGAGTAGATAGCTCTCAAAACAATATTCATACAAAACCTAGGAATCCTAATGACTACAGAGTGACACATCAATCCCAAAAAGAGACCAAAAGAAACAATCACCGACAATGGACAAGTTGCGGTGATATGTGAATCCACTACTCTTCCAGCAGAGACTCGTCGGCAACAACAGAACCTGCAAGGGACACGTACATGGGAATGAGTAAAAATAATACTCAGTGATTTAAGCACAAAGGGACTTACCACACACTCCACGTCAAGGGGAAAAATCACCAAAACTTTGCAGATATTCATCGTCAATCTCAGTTATTGAAAATATGGAATTTGACATACACACACCAACATATGTAGTAATATTCTCAGTAAAAATTTTATGAACTTAAGTCATCTCCATCTGATTTCCACAATGTAGAAATAATAATATTATGGTAAACTTTATAAATGTGAGGAGTCAATCCTCTAAGTCGTATATGAGGAGCCAATCCTCTAAGTTGCCTATGAGGAGCCAATCCTCTAAATTGCATGTGAGGAGCTAATCATCTAAATTATATGTGATGAGGAGCCAATCCTCTAAGTTGTATATAAGGAGCAAATCCTCTAAATTCATGTGAGGAGCCAATCCTCTAAATTGCACGATCAACTCCTTTGAAAGAGCAAAGTCACAATGTATATGTGCTTAGATATATTGCATACACAAGTACCATTTCCAACATAAGAATTTAGTTAACTCCCTCACCTGAGATCGAACGAAAAGGAGAGGAATGTGAGAAACTAACAAACGACAGTGGGAGCACCTAGGATAAAAAAAAAGTTTAAGGTTTAAAAAATTTAGAATAGGTTTAGGGGGTGCCACGGTTTAGGTGCTGGGCACTCAAGGCACCAGACCCCTAACTCTCTGCCTGGAAATTTTGTTAGGCACCCTGAGTGGCACCTTCAAGCACCAAGCTCAGAACTCTCTATCTACTCTAATCTATTGGGCGCCCGAGGCACCACGCCTAGTACCCAGGCACCCTGATGTCAGCACAGCAAACTTGCCCTTTAGGTCCAAGGGCCCCCATGGTGAGTTAACAAACTTGCCTTGGTGTTTTAGGATCTTATATGAACCACATTAGACACTATCTACGATAGAGAGCCAAATCCTTTTCACAATAATGGCACAACAACTTCTCTCTCTTCCATGAATGAATCCACAATTACCCAAGGCACACCAGAAATGTTTAAACCAAGAAAACTCACTATGAAAGCCACCTAGGGACCAATTTTCACTCAGAACCTTAGAAAACAAACAAAACCTATACTAGGGTTTGAAGGTTTCAAAAATCAGAGGAGGAAGAATGAAGGGAGGGGCTAGTACTTACTTGGATCTCTAATTAATTTAGTAAGGTCTACTTTTCTTCTTTAGAACTATAACTTTGGCCAGCACACAGAGGGGAGCATGAGAAGGAGAAAAATAGAGATATAGGAGAGCAATATACACACACACTCTCTACGAGGTAAAAGGAAAGAAAAGGGAGAAGTGTGCAAGAGTGGTGGGGCCCACCACACTAACTTTATGTAGTTGTAATTATATTGCCTATATTCCTACCCTTAGTCCCTTACCAACAAATCCTTAAGTTAGCATAATTTCTAAGTCATATTCTAACACAAAAGATTTTCCACACGTGCAAATACAATCCCACAATTCATATAAGTATCATAAAATAAACCGACAGGTAGTTCACGCCACTACGATGCTGAATCGCCCATAATTAAATTCATAGCAATCTTGCAATATAGTGATTCTCAGGTCGTATTCACTCATGAAGCCTCACTCTTAACTACTAATCAGTTGTTCTTAACACTCAAACACTAATTAAACTAATTAACACAGGGGGTTTTGGTTGGTTAAGACAGAAACATAAAACAGAAGCAAAACAGCAACAGTAAATAGCAACAGCAACCAAGCAGTAAATCAGCAGCAGGACAAAAACAGAAAGGATTGACAGTAAAGAAGAATATGCAACCAGCCATTAGGATTTACAGGAGTGCATCTATCATTACGTAACTCATTGATTCAGTTTTATCCCCATCTCACCATTTGATTGAGAAATTATAATGCTTCTAACTATAGTCAAGAAGAACTTCTTTAATCTATAGATAGATGCAACTTCAAAGACCTAAACCAAATCAAATTAAATATCATCTAACTAGCCATTTCGTTTTGTCTACTTTCCCAATCAGTTTAGCAAGGTTATAACTCAAATATAAATCACTTCATGCCTCTACAAGTTCATATCAAAATTTATAATCAACATAAACACTAGAAAAAAACAGAAAACAAAAATGAGATGAAATGGAGAGTAAAACACTTATCTTGCACTGAAAGTTTAAGGTACAACATCCCAAGATCCTAGTGACTGATTACAATGGAAGTTCAGCCCTCCATGAGAGCAAAACCAGCAAAACAAAAGAGAGAAAAGTAGAGAGAAAATGGCCTATGAATTTTCTATGTTACAACATAAAAGAATACAAGTCTGCCTTTCAAAAACTGAAGCCCACAGACCCTTGGAATATTCTAACTTAGATGCCCTCAAGTTGACTTTCAAAAGCCTGAAGTGTTGCTATTTCCTTCTGTAGAAGAGGCAGCCAGCAAACCAGCATCATAAACATGGAATAGGAACAACAGAAGAGTTCTTTTTCCATGCAGAAAGTTTGTTGCCATTTTCAGCAAATTGGGGGAAGAGGTGGCTATATGCATGGCAAAAAGGGCTGGACAGATTTAATATGAGGGCCCTACGCGTCCATGTCAGTAGGTCAGTAGAAAAGAGTGCTAAGTCAGCACGCTACTCATCCCAAGAGTGCCACATCAGTGTCCATGTCATCAAAAGTGTTATGTCAGCGTAATGTCATCAAGAAATCTCCAAAATCAATTTCTGTAAAATACCCAAATAGATTAAATTGAGTCTTTAATAATTTAAGTCCTAAAACATGAAATTAATTCATTTTCCATCCAAAATTGATTTAGACCCAATAAATCATAAAGTATAATAAAATCGGAGAATTTCTATAGATGAAAATGCAAATAGGCTAAGATAGGGATTAAATGTATATAAAAATGCTAGATATCAAATTCCCCCACACTTAGTCTTTTGCACTCTTAGGTAAAAATCAATTAAAAGCAACAAAAGACATCAAAGGACACAACAAGAAGTGTAGAAAGTATGCAATAATGAAATAGTTCAAGCTTGAAAAGATTTAACGCTAGGAGAAAACAAATCTTAAATTTCTAAAATGTTCAAACATCATGGCAATTTCGTTGACAATAATGAATTCAAGTAATAATCTACTCACAAGAGAAAGGTGTATACACTCTATTCTCTCAAGTGTTTAAGGTAATGCACTCACATTTCAACCTATCATGAATTCATTACCATAAGCTTGTCATGAATCTAAATCTCCACTATTCAAATCATATACATGCTTGAATTATTAAGACTTTACAAGGGTGCAATGTTTACAAAAAATTAAAGAAATGAAGAGCATCAATTAAGTCCTAAGAGGTTGAACCATGAAACTTGGGCACAAAAATGCTACTTCTCCTTTCTTTTGTTCTTCTTTCTTGCTCTTTTTCCTTTTTCTTTTTTGTTTTGTTTTTTTTTTGTTTTGGATCTCCATATAGTATACTTTTCATCAAGAAATCTCAAATTTTTCTTTTCTTTTGTAGCAAAACTAAACTTCAAAACAGCCCACAAATCCTTCTTTTTGCACATGCTCAATTTCTTTTAAAAAAAATTTCTAAAGCTCTTCAAATCCTAAGTTTGGGGAAAAGAAAGAATTTGTTTTAAGGTGGGAAAAGGGGTTTGAAACACAAGAATGAAAAGTGGAAGTAAAGCACCAAGTGGTACACAATGGAAACAACACATGGGATGGCTATAATGGTTACAAGAAACAAATGCCTAAATCATTTCTAAGCATGTACAAATAATGTATCCTCAACAAAGATTCAAGACAAATTCTAGAGTGAAAATCATGATAGGGAATACACACAACAAGAAAGAATACCATTTTGCAATAAAGGCTCAAATTCTCACGGTTTAAAGACCATTACTAAAAATTCATTAAAAACAACGTCAATGCCATTTTACTTGAATTTCTTAGAAAAAGAAGACTGAATTCTTTTCATGCTAAATCAATTCACACACTTAAGCTATTTCATCATGCATGCTCTCACACAAAAACTCCATCAAATTTTTCAAAAAGAGAGCATCAAATTCGGACAAAACAGAGTAGCAAATATTCTGGCGACTCGGCTTTACCGACACAAATCTACACCAAAACGGATGCGAAAGACACCAAAGAAAATTCTACAGCTAGAAGACACATAAAGTTTTAAAAACATGTAAAGGAAGTACCAAAAATCATAGCCAATCAGTATAGAAAATTCATGCAATACAACTCAAAAATTCTGGATAGCATAGAGAAAACAGAGAACATGCAGAAAAAAAAAATTTACATCAGAAACCAATATTTCTCCAATTAAATTCTCTCCCTCCACACTTAAATATTGCATTGTCCTCAATGCAATTCAGCACCAAACATCAAATAAAATAAAGATGACATAAATTAAAAGGAGGGAAAGAGTACGGCTTTATCATGGAGATGGTAGATTGTAGAGTCGAATTTCCTCTACAGTTTCTTCTTGGAAGCCTTCATAGAACTTCTTCAACCTTTGCCCATTTACCATGAATTGTTTGTTGGTGGCCTTATTTTGAATTTCTACTGCACCAAAAGGAAATACATTAGTAATAACAAAAGGGCCAACCCATCTAGAGCGAAGCTTACTGGATATAAGCTTAAGGCGAGAATTGTAAAGAAGAACTTTGTCTCCTCCTTGGAACTCTTTCTTCTCAGTTTTCTTATCATGTAGAGCTTTCATCCTTTCCTTGTAAATGCGTGCATTCTCATAAGCCGCTAGCCTTATTTCTTATAATTCTTGAAGTTGCAACTTTCTTTCTTTATCGGCTAGGGCTATGTCTATATTACATTGCTTAATCGCCCAATATGCCTTGTGTGCAATCTCCACCGGCAAGTGACATGCTTTACCAAATATCAAATGGTATGGGGACATGCCGATGGGAGTCTTGACGGTGGTTCTGTAGGCCCAAAGCACATCTCAAGCCTCTTGCTCCAATCGTTTCTATTGGACTGCACGATTTTCTCTAATATTTGTTTTATCTCTCAGTTGGAGACTTCCGCTTGCCCATTGGTTTAGGGGTGGTAAGGTGTAGAAGTTTTATGCACCACCCCATATTTCTTCAATAATCCTTGCATGTTTCTATTGCAAAAGTGTGATCCTTGATCACTAATTATGGCTTTGGGGATACCGAATCTACAGAAAATATGTGACCAAAAGAAATCTACAACAACAAAATCATCAATTTGGGTGGCTTTAGCTTCCACCCACTTCGACACATAATCTATAGCAACCAGAATATATATAAAGCCAAAAGAAATTGGAAAAGGACCTATAAAGTCTATACCCCACACATTAAAAATATCACAGAAAATAAGAGGTTGCTAAGGCATTTCATTTCTCTTTGACGCAGTTCCAGTTCTTTGACACCTAGGACAATTCTTACAAAACTCATAAGCATCACCAAACAAAGTGGGTCAATACAAACCAGAATCTAACACTTTCATAGTAGTTCTTTGGGGACCAAAGTGTCTACCACATGCAAGAGTATGACAAAAAGTAAGCACAGATGCAAACTCATAATTTGGAACATATCTCTTAACAATTTGATCACTACAAATCTTCCATAAATAAGGTCATCCCACACATAGTAATTAGCTTCACTTTTTAATTTATTTAATTGATGTTTATTTTGGTATGCAGGTAATTTATATGTAACAAGAAAATTCAATAAATTAGCATATCGAGGCTCACTAGTACCATGTAAAAGGAAGAAGCACTCATCTGGGAGGTTGTCTCTGATAGGGAGATGTTTTAATGGAAGCTCAGAAAGCCTACTCAAATGATTAGCCACTACATTCTCTGATTCACTTTTATCTTTGATCTCCATATCAAATTCTTGGAGAAGTAGCATCCATCTAATTAATCTTGGCTTCGCATCTGACTTCTTCAACAAATATTTCAATGCTTCATGGTTAGAAAACATAATTACTTTAGAGTCAAGCACATATGATCTAAATTTATCTAAGGCAAAAACAATTGCTAAGAACTCCTTCTCTGTGGTTGTGTAATTTGACTGAGCTAAATCAAGAGTACGCAAAGCATAAGCTATCACATGCAACTTCCCTTCTACTCTTTGTGAAAGTACCGCTCCCACAACATAATTTGAAGCATCACACATGAGCTCAAAAGGGAGTTCCCACTATAGAGGTTGGATGATAAGAGGGAAGGTCAGTTGCTTCTTTAACTCATTAAAGGCTAACCTGCAAGTATAATAAAAAACAAAATTAATTTCTTTTTGGAAGAGTTTAGAGAGGGGTAGAGCGATCTTACTGAAATCCTTGATGAATCTCCTATAGAACCCTACATGGCCAAGAAAAGAGCGAACTTCCCACATAGAAGCGAGGTAAGGTAAAGAGGAGATAACATCAACTTTTACTTTATCTACTTCTATGCCACGGGATGATACTATGTGGCCTAGGACTATCCCTTGCTCTACCATGAAATGACATTTCTCACAATTCAAGACCAAATTCTTTTCTATGCATCTCTCAAGAACTCTCTCCAAATTTTTCAAGCATGCATCAAATAAGTCTCTATAAATAGAAAAATCATCCATGAACACTTCCATGCAATCTTCTAACAAATCAAAAAATTTACTTATCATGCATCTTTAAAAAAGTTCCAGGTACATTACAAAGACCAAAAGGTATGTGTCTATATGCAAAAGTGTCGAAGGGACAGGTAAAGGTGGTCTTCTCCTAATCTTCAGGTGTTATGTGAATTTAGAAATAACCAAAAAAGCCATCAAGAAAATAGTAGTGAGACTTTCCAGCAAGTCTCTCAAGCATTTGATCAATGAAAGGAAGGGGAAAGTGATCTTTTCTAGTTGCATGGTTCAACTTCCTATAATCAATGCAAACAAGCCAACTATTTTGGACTCTAGTGGGTACTAACTCATTATTTTCATTTGTTATTACAGTCACCCCAGTTTTCTTTGGTACCACTTGCACTGGACTCACCTATTTACTATCAAAGATAGGATAAATAATTCTAGCTTATAGGAGCTTACTTACCTCCTTATTGACCACGTCAAGAATCATGGGGTTGAGTTATCTCTGGGGTTGCCTCACTGGTTTAGTCTCTTCTTCAAGAAGAATTCGGTGTGTGTATATGGAAGGACTAATCCTAAGAATGTCTACTAGAGTCCACCTAATTGCCTTCTTATTTTTATTCAACAAACTTATTAATTTTTCTTGTTGATTGGGATTCAGATTGTTGGTTACAATGACTGGAAGTTTGTCTCCTACTTCCAAGAAAGCATACTTGAGATTTTTTGGTAATGCCTTCAACTCCAATTTAGGCGGTTGGATGGTGGATGGAATCAATTTCTGTGGAGTCATATCCAAGGAGGCACTTACATATTTAGATTGCTTAAAGACATAATCCTTGGCTAAAAAGGATGAAGGGTCAGCAGCACAAGAAGAAAGAGATGAAGAATATACAACATTATAATTTAAATCACTACATTTACAACTACCTAAAACAGAAACAGAATCAAAATCTAAACTAGAGAAAGTGACAGAATCATAATGCAAATTAGAATGTAGATTAGAATTGTCAAAACTTAGAGAATTTTCAATTTCAAAAAAAGCTTGACAGGATTCAAAAGCAGAACAATTGCACTCAAAGGCATCAACCAAATCGAAAAATTCAGGAAAATCAGAAATCAACTCAGTTTGGAAATCCTCACATGCCTCATCAACCAAATAGTCCAGAAAGTTAACCGCATGCACATTGGAATGATTTTCTATAGGAAGTTTCATGGCATCTAAAATATTGAAATCAATTTTATTGCCAGCAAACTCTATGGATAAATCCCTTCATGCACATTGACAATTGTTTTTGCAGTTTTCAGAAAAGGCCTACCAAGTATCAATGGTACATGACCAGGAGTGTTATCATTTTCCATATCCAAAATATAAAAATCAGCAGGAAAAATTAAATCTTTAACTCTTACCAAGACATCCTCAAAGACTCCTACTGGGTGTGCTGTGCTCCGAATGGCAAGTTGGAGTATCACTCTGGTTGGTGAAAGGACACCAATCTTGAGACTGAAGTATATTGATTTAGGCATAACATTGATTAAGGCTCCCAAATCCAGCATAGCATTGGAGATTCCATATTTCCTATTGTGCATGGGATGGTGAAAGTTCCAGGATCTTTACACTTTAGTAGCATGCATGGTTGGATGAGTGCAGACATATTCCTCCCCAAATTTACTCTCTTATTGCCCCTTAAAAGCCTTTTATGAGTGCATAACTCTTTAAGGAACTTGGCATATTTGGAGATTTTCTTAATTGCTTCTAAAAGTGGAATGTTGACCTCTATTTTTCTGAAGGTCTCCATAATCTCTTTGTCTATATCAGATTTAGAAACTTTCTTTGATTGAGTTTGCCTATGTAGGAAGGGCAGAGGTATTTTCTGAACCACTTCTTCATTCTTTTTCTTTTGCTCACTGGTTGAAGATGAAGGAACACTTTTTTGCACCTCTAATTTTTCTGGTTCAGATTCAGAAGGTGGACTAACCACTTGCTTACTACTCCTCAAAATGATGGCACTAACATTGCCTCTTGGATTCACTACTAGTTGAGAGGGAAAACTCCCTGAACCTTGACTTTTTAGCTCATTTACTATTGTGGTTAACTGACCAATTTGAGTCTCCAAGTTCTGCATATTTGTTTCTATTCTTTGCTGGAACTAAAGAGTATTGGCAGTCAGTTGCTTTATTAAATCCTCAAGACTAGGCTTAGGTTTCTTAGGTGTTGGAAGAGGTGCATGGCTAGGTCCAGGTTGAATATATCTTATATAGGGTGGCTGGTAAGAAGGATTGGAGGTATTTCCATACTTGAAGGTAGGATGGTCACGCCACCCAAGATTATAGGTGGAGGAGTATAGGTCATACCTCTATTACTGTGGTTACTGCATGGGTCTACCAAGGAATATGGCAGTATATGACTCAGTTGGAGTCTCTTACAGCTGAGGACATTGATCAGTATGATGGGTATTCAAGGAGCATACACCACAAACTAAAGTGGAAGGGGCCAATTGTGATCTCTGATTTAGTGCTAATTATCTCACCTTTGAAGCTAACTCTTCCAATTTATTTTCTATCCTTTGCTACTCCATAGAAGGTGTCCTCACCTCGTTTACACTAGCTGCTGGGCTCATTCAATCTAATGCCAAATTGCTATGCATTTTAAGCCATCTTGGCCAATAACTCATTTGCTACAGCAGAGGTCTTATCTACCAATGCCCCACCAGCAGCTGCATCAACTATATATCTATCCATTTGCATCAATCCCTCATAAAAGTACTAGATGAAAAGCTGCTCTAAAATTTGGTAGTTTAGGCAGCTTGAACACAGCTTCTTAAATCTCTCCCAATACTCATGTAAATACTCACCATTTGATTGCCAAATCCCACTTATGTCTTTTCTGATTGATGTTGTTCTAGAGGCTGGGAAGAATTTTTCTAAGAACATCTTTTTCAAGTCATCCCATCTTGTTATTATAGCAGTTGGCAAGTAATAAAGCAGTAGTTGGCAAGTAATAAAGTTAATCCTTGGCTGCCCCGTCCAAAAAGAAAGGGAAGGCTATAAGCTTGATTTGTTCTTCTCCCACCCTATGTGGTCTCATAGTGGAGCAAACAACATAAAATTCTTTCAAATGTTTATGCGAGTTCTTTACCTATAAGACCATGGAACTTAGGCAACAAATGGATTAAACCAGACTTTAATTCAAAATTAGCATCCAACTCAGGATAATTTATGCACAATAGTTGATAATGCACATCAGGTGTAATCAACTCTTTAATGGATTACTCTTGCCTATTTTGAGGCACTTGGCATTTTGATTATCCATCCCAATTGTCCCAGCTGACTCAAAATTAGTTGACTCTATCACAATATCAGATTCAGAATCTGATTCCAACTCTACACTATTGACAGCAAGATCAATAAATTCAGAAAGAAGTTCAGAAACTATGTTACTCCTAATGCTATTGCTTCTTACTACCCTATGGAAGGTCCTATCAATTTCTGGATCATAGATGGATAAGTCCACATGAAGAGACCTTCTCATACACTAAAGAGGGAGAAATTCACAAGAAAACAAAAAGAAACATAGAAAACAACAAAAGCACTATAATAAGCTCCGATCGATGAAAATCACCAAAAATAAAGTATCTCAGAAAAATATGATTTTTCTTGAAAAAATCCTTCACAAGTTGGAGAAACAAATGGAAAAAATAGAACTTAAAAATTTGATCTACAAAAATACACCAAAAATCTCAATTAATTAGAAAATCAAAAAAAATAAAAAAAATAGAAAATATGGCATAAACTATGGAATTTAGAAAAATGGCTGCCCTAGATGATCCTTTGGATAATCAAGTGGTTGGAACTTGCTTAAAATGTCGAAAACTAGTGGCATACCAAGTTTGAGGTCAATTGGAGGTAGTTAGTTTTTACCTATGAATAGTAACCGATAAAAAAGCTCAAAACTTGCAAACTATTTCAACAACACTAAATAACTTGAAATTAAACAAGGACATAATAGGTGGCTCCCCGAAAATGGTGCCAAAATTCTGGTTCACTCCACTACGATGCCGAATCGCCTAGAATTAAATTCGTGACAATCTTGCAATATAGTGATTCCTAGATCATATTCACTTACAGAGCCTCACTCCTAACCACTAATCAATTGTTCTTAACACTCAAACACTAATTAAACTAATTAACACGAGGGAGTTTTGGTTGGTTAAGATAGAAACACAAAACAGAAGCAAAATAGTAGTAGTAAATAGCAACAGCGACCCAGCAATAAATCAGCAGCAGAACAAAAACAAAAGGATTGACAGTAAAGAAGAATATGCGACTAGCCACTAGGATTTATGGGAGTGCATCTATCATTATTGAACTCATTAGTTTGATTTTATCCCTATTTCACCCTTTGATTCAGAAATTACAATACTTCTAACTATAGTCAAGAAGAACTTCGTTAATCTATAGATAGATGCAACTTCAAAAGACCTAAATCAAATCAAATTAAATATCAGCTAACTAGCTATTTCATTTTGCCTACTTTCCTAATCAGTTCAGCAAGGTTATAACTCAAATACAAATCAGTTCATGCCTCGACAAGTTTATATCAGAATTTATAATCAACATAAACACCAGAACAAAACAGAAAACAAAAATGAGATGAAATGGGATGTAAAACATTTATCTTGCACTAAAAGTTCAAGGTACAACATCCCAAGGTCCTAATGACTTATTATAATGGAAGTTCAGGCCTCCATGAGAGCAAAACCAGCAAAATAGAAGAGAGGAAAGCAGAGAGAAAATGACCTACGAATTTTCTAAGTTACAACAGAAGAGAATACAAGTCTGCCTTTCAAAAACTAAAGCCCTCCCTTAGAATATTCTACCCTAGATGCCCTCAAGTTGACTTTCAAAAGCCTGAAGCATTATTGTTTCCTTCTGCAAAAGAGGTAGCCAGTAGACCAACATTAGAAACATGGAATAGGCACAGCAAAAAAGTTCTTTTTCCATGCAGAAAATTTGTTGCCATTTTCAGCAAAGTTTAGGGAAGAGATGGTTGTATGCATGGCAAAAAGGGCTAGACAGATTGAAATAAGGGCCCCACACGTTCATGTCAGTAAGTCAATAGAAAAAAGTGCCAAGTCAGCATGTTACTCATCTCAAGAGTGCCATATTAGCATCCATGTTAATAAAAGTGTCATGTCAGCGTCATGTCATCAAGAAATCTCCAAAATCAATTTCTATAAATTAACCGTATAGATTAAATTGAGTCTTTAATAATTTAAATCCTAAAACATGAAATTAATTCATTTTCCATCCAAAATTGATTTAGACCCAATAAATCACAAAATCTAATAAAATTGAAGAATTTTCATAGATGAAAATACAAATAGGCTAAGATAGGGATTAAATGTATATAAAAAATGCTAGATATCAACAAGAGAATTAATTAAATCATAAAATGCCAAATTAACATTTCAAGCACAAATAGTTCTAGGAAATAAAAGAAAAGAAAAGAACAAAAATTACGGGTATTACAGTATTACCCCTTCATAGAAATTTGGTCCCTGAATTTCCACAAACAAGATTAAGCGAATAAGGATAGATATCTAGATCGCATGTCTGCCTCTACCTCCCACGTGGCTTATTCGTGAGAGTGGTTCTACCATAAAACCTTTATTGATGGGATCTCCTTTGATCATAATTTCTTCACTTGTCTGTCTATTATTATTGCCATTGGCTCCTCCTTATAAACCAAATTCTCATTCAATATGATTTCCTGGGGACGAATAACGTGGGACAGGTCATAAAGGTATTTTTGCAACATAGATATGTAGAACACTGGATGTACCCTATCCAATTCTACCAGTAGGGCTAGGTGATAAGCTACATTACCCACCCATTCCAAGATTTCATAGGGACCAATATATCTCAGACTAAGCTTGCCTTGCACTTCAAAGCGCATAAGCCCCTTCATGGGTGAAACCTTGAGGAATACCATATCTCCAGCCATAAACTCTAGATCTCACTGTTGTTTATCCGCATAAGACTTTTGCCTAATCTGTGCTATCACTAATCTATCCCGAATGGTCTTAACTTTAATCACCACCTCTTGGACCAAGTCGGCCTTGATGACTTTGGTCTTTCTTGTATCAAACCACCCTATCAGTGATCTGCATTTCCTTCCATATAGCACTTCAAATGGAGCCATTTAGATACTTACCTGGTAACTGTTATTGTAGGCGAATTCTATTAATTTCAAATGTTGTTCCCAACTTCCTCCAAAGAACATAACACAAGATCACATCATTTCTTCAAGTGTCTGAATGGTCTTCTCTAACTGTTGATATTGGTCATTTTTATATACAATTTAGTCCCTATCTTAATCCCTTTTGCATCTTAAATATTATGTACTCTCTAATTTTATTTTATTTTAGAATTTATTGGATGTAATCTAATCATGGACTAATTGTGCTTTAATTTCCTAATTACAAAGCTAAATTGATGACATGGAGGTTTTGCTTATGTGGATGCCACTTAGATGCTGACATGGCATTGTAAGGCTAACTAGGTGTTGATTGGACTATAGGCCCCACTATTTCTACATAAACCAAAAAGCATTCTACACCTTCCAGCAGCAAAAACCAAAAATAGAAACTATTTTTTTGCATCAGCAAAAGGGAGTTTCTGCAGCACCATTTCTATGAATTTCTTCTGCACTTTTGCTGCACTCTTCTAGTCAAAACAGAAACTAAAAGGAACCTAACCAAAAGTCAAATTCATCCTCTCTCCTTGGCTAAAGATAAAGAGCACTCCATACCACTATTTTTGCTGTTGAAAAGTTTCTTCTTCCACATTTCCTTTGTAAATTCATTTCCCCCCTTGTATTTTCTTCTATTTTGGCCTCCATGGAAGGCTAAGATTTTTGTTGTAATCAATCTATGGAAGAACTAGCATTGTAACCTAAATTTTTGTAGCTAAACCAAATAAGTTTCTTGTTGTTTCTCTTAATTCATTTCTATTCTTATTTATTATCTCTGTTTTTATGCTTGTATTAATCTGGTTGGGTTTATATGTATATTAACACTAGAGATGCTTCCTTCTTATTACTGTTTGGTATAGCAAGTGGGATAGAAATGGCTTGCTTGGGGGATTATCAAGCATGATTTAGGTTAGGACTTAATCAGATTGCATGTGCTTAGGTTTAACTCATGTGTAATTTAGTTTTAGGAAATCTTTTAGAAATATTAGTTAGAAACCTAACTAGAATTAATTTGAAGACAAGAATGATGATAGTTGCAACTCTAGGGACTCTATGGCTGATTACATTTTTGTGTTTAGTGTAATTTTGTTTCTCTGTTTTGTTTAGGATTAGTGTTCTGTTCTGTTTTATTTTCATGTCATAATTATCCACTCACCCCCCAGTAGTAATTAGGTAGTTAATCAGTAGGTAATTAGAGTAGATTAGTGTTAGAACAATTAATTAGGAAATTTAGAAGCAAGGCTCCTTGAGAGATACGACCTGGGACAACTACTATATTGCAAGTTTCCACAAATTCAATTCTGGGTGACTCGGCGGTCATAGTGGCTCCAAGCAGAATTTTGGCGCCATTGCCAGGGATTTAACCTTAAACACTTGAGAGAATAGAGCGTATATACTTACCATGTAAGGAGGCTAATTACTTGAATTCATTCTTGTCAAATTAAATTGCCATGATGCATGGAATTTTGGAAATTTAAGATTGATTTTCTCTAAGTGCTAAATCTTTTCAAATTTAAATTATTCTATGCTTGCATGTTTACACACTTATCCTTTGATGTCTTTTGGTGTTTTGAATTTGATTTTGCCCAGGAATGCAAAAGGCTAAGTGTGGGGGATTTGATATCAGGCATTTTTATATACATTTTGGTCCTTATCTTAGTTACATTTTCATGAGAACTCTTTGATTCTATTATGTTTTAGAATTAATTGGATGTAATTTAATTTTGGACTAATTGTACTTTGATTTTGTAATTAGAGGGCAAAAGTGCTAACATGGACGAATTGATGATGTGAATGCCACCTAAGCACTATGTGGATGCTGAATATTGCTAACTAGGCTTTTTTTTTGCCACTTGGGATGCTGACTGAAATAATGGGACCCACTGGTTTGAAAAGTGCAGAATTTGTGCGGTCTAAGTTTACCCAAAATATGAAAAATTCCTAAGTCAACTTTGGAACCAGAAAAAGTAACTTTTGCACCTTCATTTCAATGCATTGCTTCTGCCAAAGGTGTTGTACTTACTGGCCAAAAACTGATGGAAAATGACAGTACAAGAAGCCAAATTCATCCTCTCTCCTGGTAGTAGCTTAAAGACACACCAGAACTCTATTTGCAAGCTATTAAAGAGTTCTCTTCTTCCATTTTCTTTTTGTAATTTGTATTCCCCCCTTGTATTTCTTCTATTTTGGCCTTCGTGGAAGGTTGAGATTTGTGTTATAATCAGTCCATGGAAGAACTAGCATTGTAACCTGAATTTTTAGAGCTAAACCAGATAAGTTTCTTGTTGTTTCTCCTATTTCATTTCTGTTCTTGTTTATTATCTTTGTTTTTTACTTGTATTAATCTGGTTAGGTTTATATGATTATAAACACTGGAGATGCTTCCTTGTTATTAGTGTTTGGTGTAGCAAGTGGGATAGAAATGGCTTACTTGGGTGATTATCAAGCATGATTTAGGTTAGGGCTTAATCAGATTGCATGTGGTTAGGTTTAACTCATGTGTAATCTAGTTCTAGAAAATCTCTTGGAAATATTAGTTAGAAACCTAATGATAGATAATACTAGAATTAATTTGAAAACGAGAATGATGATAGTTGCAGCTCTAGGGACTCTATGGCTGATTATATTTCTGTGCTTAGTGTAATTTTGTTTTTTGTTCTATTTAGGATTAGTGTTCTATTCTGTTTCTGTTTCATACCATAATTATGCTCACCCCCCAGTAGTAATTAGGTAGTTAATCAGTAGGTAATTAGAGTAGATTAGTGTTAGAACAATTAATTAGGCAATTTAGAAGCAAGGCTCCTTGAGAGATACAACCTGGGACGACTACTATAGTACAAATTTCCACGAACTCAATTTTGGGAGACTCGGCGGTTGTAGTTGTCACGCCCCAAAAATTGGGCACATTAATAATCATACAAACCTAGGGATACCTTAGTGATAGCCTATAATTTACAAAGTAAATCACAATTAATTAAATAAATAAACCCCTCTAGATACAGCAGGACCTAGATGGTCTATAGGATTACAGAGCGTTTCTATAAGTTCAGATAGAATCCTTCGACTATATGGAGTATATCTCCAAGCCGCTAACCTCAAGTGGTTTCCCAACCTCTTCAGCTGCTAAATCTAAAAACAATAATGGAGAGTGTGAGTTTATAAAAACTCAATGAGTAGGTGATTATGATGTAAAACAAGGCACAAGTACAAATACCAGCATCACTACCATAATCAGAATAAATATCTCTAGCACAAACCAGTACGAAATATAATATATATATATATATATAACATACCTTACCGCGCAACCAAAACCCACGATTCAATGCAAGTCTACAATCTCACAAATAAATTGTAAAACAATCCTCAAGTAAATAAAAAGCATAAGTAAACAATCACTCCAAAATGCATTATGTTTATGTTTGCATTTTTCACACCCTTTCTCACATACCACATTGAAGACTGAGCCTCAATGAGTTTTCCCTCTCGCGATGAGGATAAATGCAATATGTAAGGCCTATCCCCCTTCTCTACCCATTGAAGACCAACCCTCAATGAGTGTATTCCAAAGGCACATACCTTTGAATATATCCACATCTTGCAGAAGACCAACCCTCTGCTTTCCACATTTCTTTTCTTTTCCTTTTTCTTTTTCATACGTAATATAAATGTACAGATGATGATATGTGATGCATTTTCCATACAATAATCCATCCACTCATTCCACACACATTCCATACCACAACAACGATAAACATTCCACTCATAATTTTACTTTCTAAATAATATAATTAAACATAAAACCCATTATTTCATAAAATAAACCCCACAAGATAACTCCCATAATCATTCAATGAAATCCCTGAATCTAGTTATTTCCACTAACTAAGGAATTTCATTGATGATTTACCAACTTTTGTGTGAATGGGATTTATATTGACTTGGCCAAATAATTTATTAAAAACTTAAATGGCAAGGTCATCTACTCACCTTGATGCCGATAAGATTTACCATATAAGAAGTCCTAGGAAACAAAGCCAAAGAAACTATCAAGTCACCTGGAATTAACCCAAGTTAATAACTACATAAAAGAAGGAAAATCCTCAATACTAACCCTGACCTTTGGTCATTCATTCGGTCATAACTATCATCTGGTAAGTCATTTGCAAATGAAACTTATACCATTGGAAACTAGACACAAAGAGCTTTCCAATAATATAAAGTTTGTTAAAAATAAAGTCCGGATAAAGGAGTTATGGCCATTTGAAAAAAAGACCAAGATCCTTGAAATGGATGGCACCTAGGCACCACACACATACTTGGTACCTGGGTGCCAAGTCCATTTCTTCCTCTTCCTTTTCAAAAGTGTGGCGCCTAGCGTCTGGGAGCCACGATCGTGACAAAATGCGATCTAGCTTAGATTTGGCCCAGATATGGCCAAATCTTCACTGTTTTCCATTATTTCTTCCATGGGATCTCATCCTTGATGCCTAAGGAGCATTTAGACACCAAAAGCCCCAATTTTAATCAAAAAACGAAGCCAGAATCTCGATTTTACCCCAAATACCCCTAAAATTAGAAAATAGAGAAAACATTTGGTGAATCGGAATCCTTACCTCGATTCCTTGCTTTCCCTAGGTTGTTTGGCCTCCAATGGCTCGCCCCACCACTGGAGAAAGGTTTGCTGAAGCTCGGTTGAAAAGGTAGAGAGAGAGTAGAGAAAAGGCAGAGAGAAAGAGAGAAGAGAGAGAAAGGAAAGTGAGAAATGAGGAAAAAGGTGTGAAACCTCCTATATATACCCGCCTAGGGTGAAATTACTAATTTGCCCCTAGGTAACTCTTGGTTAACCTTGATAGTGGCAAACTCATAATTTCTCTAATTTGGGTATTTTCTATATCTTAAATGCCACCTAGTTCCTCATTTTACTTTAGTCCCTCTTTAGACCTTATAGGTACTCGACCTTTTCTTTACCTTATGATTACTCTCTTTTTATTCCTTGTCTCTCGACTCTATCTCCACAAAATTTCCTCTTCCTCTTATCTTTCTTCAATTCTTAAAAATATCACCCACCATAAAATACCCGGTTCAATTATTTATCTCTACTTCAATAAATAATACACAAAAATAATAAATTAAATATAGAAAATTAAAATTAATCCAACAATTCCATTAAAATAATAGAAATTGTCAATACAACAATCGTAATACCACCAATTACGAATTTCAAAATTGGCAGGTATTACAGTAGTGGCTCTAACCGGAATTTTGGCGCCGTTGCCGGGGATTTACCCTTAAACACTTGAGAGAATAGAGTGTATACACTTACCATGTGAGGAGGCTAATTACTTGAATTCATTCTTGCCAAATTAAATTGCCATGATGCATGAAATTTTAGAAATTTAAGATTGATTTTCTCTAAGTGCTAAATCTTTTCAAATTTAAATTATTCCATGCTTGCATGTTTACACACTTATCCTTTGATGTCTTTTGGTGTTCTGAATTTAATTTTGCCCGGGATTGCAAAAGGTTAAGTGTGGGGGATTTGATATCGGGCATTTTTATTTACATTTTGGTCCCTATCTTAGTCCTATTGCATACATTTTCATGAGAACTCTCTGATTCTAGTACATTTTAGAATTAATTAGATGTAATTTAATTTTGGACTAATTGTGCTTTGATTTCGTAATTAGAGAGCAAAAGTGATGACATGGATGAATTGATGATGTGGATGCCATCTAAGCACTATGTGGATGCTGAATATTGCTGACCAGGCATTTTCTGCCACTTGGGATGCTGACTAAAACAGTGGGACCTACTGGTTTGGAAAGTGCAGAATTTATGCAGTCTAAGTTTACCCAAAATATGCAACTTTCCTAAGTCAACTTTGGAACCAGAAAATGTAACTAATGCACCTCTATTTCCATGCATTGCTTCTACCCAAGGTGATGCACTTGTTGGCCAAAAATAGATGGAAAATGATAGCATAAGAAGCCAAATTTGTCTTCTCTCTCTTGGTAGCAGCTTAAAAACATACCAGAACTCCATTTGCAAGCTATTGAAGAGTTCTCTTCTTCCATTTTCTTCTGTAATTCGTATTTCCCCCTTCCCTCCCTTTGTAGTTCTTCTATTTTGGCCTCCACGGAAGGCTGAGATTTTTGTTGTAATCAGTCCATGGAAGAACTAGTATTGTAACCTAAATTTTTGGAGCTAAACCAGATAAGTTTCTTGCTGTTTCTCCTATTTCATTTCTGTTCTTGTTTATTATCTCTATTTTTATGCTTCTATTAATCTGGTTGGGTTTATATGAATATAAACACTCGAGATGCTTCTTTGTTATTACTATTGGTGTAGCAAGTGGGATAAAAATGGCTTGCTTGGGTGATTATTAAGCATGATTTAGGTTAGGACTTAATCAGATTGCATGTGGTTAGGTTTAACTCATGTGTAATCTAATTCTAGGAAGTCTCTTAGAAATATTAGTTAGAAACGTAATGATAGAGAACACCAGAATTAATTTGAAGATAAGAATGATGATAGTTGCAACTCTAGGGACTCTATGGCTAATTACATTTCTATGTTTAGTGTAATTTTGTTTTTCTATTCTGTTTGGGATTAGTGTTCTGTTTTATTTCAGTTTCATGCCATAATTATGCACTCACCCCTAGTGGTAATTAGGTAGTTAATCAGTAGATAATTAGGGTAGATTAGGTAGATTAGTGTAAGAATAATTAATTGGACAATTTAGAAGCAAGGCTTCTTGAGTGAATACGACCTAAGATGATCACTATACTGCAAGTTGCCACAAATATAATTCTGAGCGAATCAGCGGTCGTAGTGGCTCCAATCAACTGTCCATCAATTTGAGCGTAAAAAGCCATGCTTAAGTCCACACGAGTTCCTAAGGCCTTTTGGAAGGATAGCCAAAAATGTGAAGTAAATTATGGCCCTCAGTCTGATATGATAGAGACTAGAACTCCATGTAGCCTTACAATTTCATCGATGTAGAGCTGAGCATACTTGACCTCACTCAAGATGGTCTTCACTGGAATGAATCTTAGTCAAGCGATCAACGATTACCCAAATTGAATCATTTCCCACCAAGTTACGTGGTAAGCTCACCACAAAATCCATGGTAATGTGCTCCCACTTCCATTCAGGAATTTTAATTTGTTGAAGTTCTCTGCCCAGTTTCTGGTACTCCGCCTTAACTTGTTTACAAGTTAGGCATTTTGCTACGAATTCTACTACATCTCGCTTATGCCTTTCCACCAATATAAGGATTTTAAATCTTGATACATCTTTGTGGTACTAGGGTGCACGGAGTAAGCTGAGCTATAAGCTTCCTTCAAAATATCTTTCTTCAAGATCCCCTACATTGGGCACATATAGCCTCCCTTCAAATTTTAGCACTTCATCCTTTTCTATAGAAAACCTATTTCCTTTTCTTTCCTTCACCCCATCGTAAATCTTGCTAAGATTCGGATCTTTGGCTTACTTGCTTTTCACTTCCTCAACCAATGAGGACTTGGCGGGAATATGAGTCAAAAGTGGTCCTATTCCTGGTAGTTCAAACCATACACTGCTAGCCTCTAACTCATGGAGTTCATGTACTAAAGGCCTCCTTACCTCAGCTATATGAGTAACGCTCCCCTTAGACTTGTGACTTAGGACATCGGCCACCACGTTGGCTTTACCAGGGTGGTATAAAATAGAGAAGTCATAGTCTTTCATCAATTCCATCCATCTCTGTTGTCTCAAGTTGAGATCTCTCTGTTCGAAGATGTATTTTAAGCTTTTGTGATCTATGTATACTTTACAGGTTTCCCTGTAAAGGTAATGCCACCATATCTTTAAAGCAAAGACCACAGCAGCTATCTCCAAGTCATGAATCTAGTAGTTTTGCTCACGTTTCTTCAATTGTTGGGATGTATATGCTACCACTTTCCCATATTGCATAAGAACACACCCTAGCCCAATCCGAGACGCATCACAATAGACCTCAAAACCTCCCAGACTCGTAGAAAGAATAAGCACCGGGGCTGTTGTCAAACATTCCTTTAATTTTGCAAAACTCTTCACATGATTCGGCCCATTCATACTTTACCACCTTCTACGTCAATTTAGTGAGTGGAGCCGCGATTCGAGAGAAATCCTTCATGAATTGATGGTAACAACCTGCTAGCCCTAAAAAGCTCCGTATCTCCATCACTGAAGTCAACCGAGGCCACTGTCTCACTATTTTCACCTTACTTATGTCCACCTGAATTCTATCCTTAACTTAAGAATGCCACTTGAGTTAACCAAAACTCATACTTTGAGAATTTTGAAAATAGCTGGTTTTCTCTAAGGGTTTGCAACATAATTCGAAGATGTTGTTCGTGATTTTTTGGGCTCCGCAAGTATACCAAATGTCATCAATGAACACAATGACAAGTTTATCTAAGAAGGGTTTGAAAACCATATTCATGAGGTCTATAAAGGCGGCAGGGGCATTTGTCAACACAAAGGACATTACTAGGAACTCGTAATGATAGTAATGAGTCCTAAAAGTTGTTTTAGGCACATCCTCAGCTTCAATCTTTAGTTAGTGGTAACCCGACCTTAGGTCAATCTTTGAAAAACATTGTACGCCTTGTAGTTGATTGAATAGGTCATCAATCCGTAGTAGGGGGTACTTATTTTTCACTGTTACTTTTTTCAATTGATGAGAGTCAATTCATGGTCTCAGTGTTCCATCCTTCTTTTTCACAAAGAGTATCGACGCACTCCAAGGCGACGTACTCATCTGAACAAATCCATTATCTAACAGGTCTTGGAGTTATTCCTTGAGTTCCTTAAATTCTGCGACTATTCGATAAGGCGGTATAGAAATGGGCTTAGTTCCAAGTAATACATCAATGGCAAATTCAATTTCTCTATCTGAAGGTAAACCGGCCAATTCCTCTAGAAATACATCTAGAAACTCATTTACCACAGATATGCTACTAATGCTTGACTTCTCCTTTCCCACATCTTTCACCAAGGCCAAATACCCTTGGTATCCTTTCCTCAATAATCAACGGGCACTAAGCATGGAAATAATGTTGTTAAGGACATCACTTCGGTCACCTTGAAAGACAAAAGACTTACTCCCTGGTATGTTGAATTTCACAAACATCTCATGGCAATCCACCAGGGCATGGTAAGAGGCTAGCCAATCTATTCCTAAAATTACATCGAAATCTAACATCTCCAACAACATCAAATCTGCCATGGTGTCCCTTCCACACACAAACACACAACATTGAAGGTTTCCCCTATTCAGGTAGCCACAGAAAAGGGCCTTCTTAAAACAACTGACTCCCTAGAAAAGCGTCGAGCAAATACAAGAGATACATAAGAGTGGGTCGAACCCGGATCAAAAAGTACATGAGCAACAAATGAACAAACGGGAAGAGTACCTATAACCACAATGTTAGATGCCTACGTATCCTGCCTGGTGAAAGCGTATAATTGAGCTAGGCTATGCTCTGTCTGAAATTACCCTTACCGCCTTGACCTCTGCCACTACCCTCATGGCCTACCCTACTCTGGCCCACAGAGGAAGAAGCATGGTCTCTGTTGACAGGAGTGAAATTAGTCTAAGGGTGCGTGGGATGTGTCAAACTTTTCTCTTAACTCGCCACTGGGTGTGGGCAATCTCTCCATTTATGCCCTACCTGATCACAGGAAAAGCATCTCCCCTTCTTACTGTAACAATTACCAGTGTGGGGCCTCCCACAACTCGGACACCGAGGCCTATCATGCCTCTACTAAGAGGGCTCTTGAATTACTGAAGGTTGTTCCCCTTGGGGTACAAGTTATTGTTGTGGTGTATAGGCCAAAGATTGTATTAATGGGGAAGGGGCCAAGGATGATCATTGTACTTTAGATTAAGATCCGAATGATCCGAAAGTCCCATTATGACTAAGAGGCTTTCCTTCAAATCCCTTTTTGTGCTTTTTTCTGGAAATTCTCCCTCTTTTGCTTGCCCAATTCCATCATTCGAGCAATGTCGACTATAGTTGAGATATTTGGAAAAGTTTCTATTTAGGTTCCCACAAGCTGGCATAGGGGATGCCGTAGACCCAAGATAAACCGTCAAATATTTTCTCTCTCATTCCGCACCATGTACGATGCATACTTCAATAATCGATTGAATTTAATTTCGTACTCATCAACTAACATAGACCCTTGAGTTAGACATTCAAATTTTAGGGCCCTTGACACCCTTAGACTTATTGGGACAAACCTCTCCATGAAGGTCCTTGAAAATTAGTCCCAAGACCTCAAGGAAGCATCGAGGGAATGGTCGAACTTCCACATTTTCCATCATTCATGGGTTTTTCCTTATAGATTATAGGTGGATACTTCTACAGAAGCTTCGCTCGATAACCTCAAGGCTACACATGCCTTCTCACACCTATCAAGAAACCATTGAGGGTCTTCATTAGGATCCTCCCCCGAGAACACAGGTGGCTTCAACTTAAGAAAAGCTTGTAAGTTCGCCTCCTCACCTACTTCTCTCCTCTGAGGGGGCGGAGGAATTGGGTCACAAGGTACCTGTGGCATATTTGCAAGAGTGAGTGCCTCAGGCAAGTTGGAAGTGGCCATATATCATCCCATGACAACAACAGTGATGTTCACAACAGCACCCTGAAGGGCATTTATAGCTGCCCACAAGTCAACATTTGGAGCACCAAGTGGCACCACGCTAGCTTGGGAACCCCCTTCCACAGAATATCCATTCCCTCAACCATGGGCATTGTCAACCTGGTCTTCTCCACCTTGGTGCCCAGTTGCCAAGTTTACAGGATTATATGGTATAGGGGCGTTCCTACCACCCTCCCTATTATTTACATTAGCGGGGTCATTTTGCTCCATAAAAGATCTCTACACAAACATTAATACCATTAAATTTACATGACAACACTACTGAGGAATGACACAAAAGAAAGGATCGCCCAAAATTACCCCAGAGCCTTTAGTGGAACCTCACTCTATGGTTGTGCCGCGATTCACAACAATAAAGGAGGGCCCACCAAGGTAACCTTGCTTTGTAGTCATTAAGCCTACCCTCTGATACCAACTTTGTCACGACCCAATGGGATAAGTGACTGGCACGATCAAGAAACCATTTTTTGACTGCAAGCCTAAACTTTAACGACACGATTTAACCAATAAATGTACACAAACATACAAGAATTCATTTCATTAAATAGAATCAACTCAATGATATACATATCATATCAGTCTATTTTTTCAAACTTTCCTCCCAATCACAAAACATGGAAGGGAAAGTGTCAAAACATAGTCTAATCATATTCATTGATTACAAAAGAGTAGATAGCTCTCAAAATAATATTCATACAAGACCTAGGAATCTTAACAACTACAGAGCGACACATCAATCTCAAAAAGAGACCAAAAGAAACAATCACCAATGATGGACTAGTCACAGTGATATAAGACTTCACTACTCCTTCCGCAAAGACTCGTCGACAACAACGGTACCTACAAAGGACATGCACATAGGAGTGAGTAAAAATAATACTTAGTAATTTAAGCACAAAGGGACTTACCACACACTCCCTGTCAAGGGGAAAAATCACCAAAACTTTGCAGATATTCATCGTCAATCTCAGTTATTGATAATATAGAATTTGACAAACACACACAACATACGTAGCAATATTCTCAGTAAAAATTTTATGAACTTAAGTCGTCTATGTGTGATTTCTACTATTCAAAAATAATAATATTAGGGTAAACTTCATGAATGTGAAGAGCAAATCCTCTAAATTATATATGAAAAGTCAATCCTCTAAATTGTATGTGAGGAGCTAATGCTCTAAATTGTATGTGAGGAGCGAATCCTCTAAATTGTATGTGAGGAGCCAATCTTCTAAGTTGTATGTAAGGAGTCAATCCTCTAAGTTGCATGTGAGGAGCTAATCCTCTAAGTTGTATATAAGGAGCCTATCCTCTAAATTGCATGTGAGGAGCCAATCCTCTAAATTGTATATGAAGAGCCAATACTCTAAATTATATGTGAGGAGCCAATCCTCTAAATTGCATGATCAACTCCTTTGAAAGAGCAAAGTCACAATGCATACATGCTTAGATATATTGCATACACAACTACCATTTCTAACACAAGAATTTAGTTAACTCCCTCACCTGAGATCGAACGAAAAGGACAGGAATGCCAGGAACTAACAAACGGTAGTAGGAGCACCTAGGATAAAAAAAAAAAGGAAGTTTAAGATTTAAAAAATTTCGAATAGGTTAAAGGAGTGGAGCCTAGGCACCTAAGGCGCCCCAAGTGGTGCCTTTCAGTGCCAGACCCTTAACTCTGCCTAGAAATTTTGTGCCTAAGTGGCGCCAAGCTGGGAACTCTTTGTTTACTCTAATCTATTGAGTACTCGAAGCACCACGCCTGACGCCCAGGCGCCTTGATGTCAGCATTAAACACGATCTAGGAACCACATTAGACACTATCTAGGAATAGAGAGCAAGGTTATGTCACCTAACATCCAAATTCCTTCCATATTTGCCTAAATCCTTTTCACAATAATGTCATGACAACCTCTCTCTCTTCCATTAATGCATCCTCAACTGCCCAAGGCACACCAGAAATGTTTAAACTAAGAGAACGCACTATGGAAGCCATTCCACTCAGAACTTCAAAAAACAAACGAAATCTATCCTAGGGTTTGAAGGTTTAAAAAATCAAAGGAGGAAGAAGGAAGGGAGAAGCTGGTACTTACTTGGATCTCTAATTAATTCAGGTCTGCTTCTCTTCTTTAGAACCATGACTTTGGCCAGCACACAGAGGGGAGCACAAGAAGGAGAGAAAAGGAGATATAGGAGAGCAATATACATACACACACTCTCTATAGGGAAAGAGGAAAGAAAAAGGGGAAGTGTGCAAGAGTGGTAGGGCCCACCATACTAACTTCATGTAGTTGTAATTATATTGCCTAGATTCCTTCCCTTAGTCCTTTACCAACAAATCCTCAAGTTAGCATAATTTCTAAGTCATATTCTAACACAAAAGATTTTTCACACATGTAAATACAATCCCACAATTCATATAAATATCATAAAATAAACCGACAGGGGAATTAATTAAAACATAAAATGCCAAATTAACATTTCAAGCACAAATAGTTATAGGAAATAAAAGAAAAAAAAGATAAAAATTACGGGTATTACACACCTGATGTGTCTGATCAAGAGCACATAGCTTTTCTCCTCCTTTGGCTATCAGTTTATGCTTTTGGTACTAAATCTGTCAACATAGATAAATCCCTCCAACCTTTAGCCAACCTGATTCATGAAGGCATTCGCTTGTCCATAAACCAATGGCTTCTAGCCAACCTTTTCCATAGTATAAGCCAATTGGTTGACAATATTAGGGCCTAAACCAAAAAAGAAAATGTCAGAGGTCCCATATGACTACTTCAACTATAGTTGAATGCCATTTTGGAAAAACACTTAACCCATAAACCTCCTAATGATCACTTGGCTAATCATATGTCTGGCTCATACAGTCTGAAGCTTTGCTATCTTTTATGCGAATCTCTAACCAGAAATGAGAAACATAACTTCTTCCATTATTTTAAAATCTTCCATACCCTTTTTCCTTTGACTCCACACAAATCAATTTTCCCCTTTTGCTGAACGTCGAGAAGGTCCTAAATGTTTTGTCAGACCTGTGACGTCTGCCGTATCATGGGAGAAAATATATCTATCTGGTCAAATTTTCTCCGTCGACAGATCATCTTCATGGGCGTTCCTGAATTTGATGATAGCAGTATCTATGTCCATCTACCTAATGTTGTCGCTCGACAAATAGGCTTGTACCAATCCATCCCAATGCCCTACTCATCCGTACCTAGTGACCATCTTATCGATGCTTATGCTTCTACCTTAGAAGACATCCAAGACCTTTTGAAGGAAAACAAAATATGCATGATGAATCTCATCTCATACCCTTCACATATCTGTAAGGAGTTACTCAAAGTTTTGTCGACTGGTGGTCTAAATACTACCGATCATACCACAAAAACCTCAAGACTTGTTTTAACAGAATTGTCAGCTCTCTTTGACAGGAGCAAGACCGAGTGTCGAAAACTAAGAGCATATGAAAAAGATTCAAGCATTAGAAAAATGTTATAAAGTCAAATAGGATACCCAGTATCCTCAGTGGATTGTTTAGAATGTAGAACCTATCGTGGCCAAACTAAAATGAGAGCATAACTTACGATGTTCATTCAAATTTTCACAATTTTGGAACAATCCTAACACTCTACCAGAATTTTTTAAAACTCATTGTCTGAATCCAGTTCCATTACCCTGTACTCATTTTGGTTTGGCTGACACATTTCCTAGGGAACCGATGAAAACTGGTAACTTTAAATTTCATGACAGATACTTTTTTTCAATAAATTTGTCTCAAATGAAAAATCAAGGAGTTACTTTCACTCGTTGGTTCGCGCTCTCTTTTGAACAATCCAAAGCTGTGCGGATTGCCACTGAATTTCCCCAAGGTATTTGATCTCGTTTATCCTACAATGATGTTTATTTTTGACAGTTAACACATTTTTCTTATCATTTATAGCTCTCCCATTGAAAGAGGCTTTAATCTACAAATGGCAGGAATAGCACATTATCGAGTCTGAGGAAGAAGATAGTCAAATCCTTCCTCTATAGAAGAAAAAGAAATCGAAAAAAAACAAGTGACCGACAACCAGCTCCATTGCCTAAGCCGATAAAACCCAAGAAAATAATCACCAGGCTAGAAAAGACTTCGACAAAAAGAAAAAGACTTTCTCTGATCTCGAAAATGTTTCCAAGAAGTCGAAAACGTGAAAGCCTAGTGGTTTCCAATCTCGCCGTTAGAACCAAGGTATTTTTCTCAAGGATATTTTAGTGTTATTTCAAACAAGGTATGATCATGTCTAACTTTTTTTTTGTTAGAGGAAGAAACCGGTTTTTGTAGATTCAGCTTCAACCCATGCATCCAACTAGTTAGATTTGCGGATTCGTTCTAAAGTATAACTATTCCCGACAATTTCAAACTAATTTATCAAAGTTAATGTAAACTAATTTCTTTGTCTCAGGATTCTAAAACGGACTAACCAGTTTCAAGTAATCCTTTTGAAACTCCTATCGAAGCTCTTCATGTCGATACTTCACAAAAATCGTTTGGTTCAAACCAACCCATGAAGGATTTACACTGGAGGTGGCTAAAGCTTTTCTTGTTGGAGGATCGACGGCTGTTCTGTTTCCTACTTCTCCTCGACAAGCTTTATTGTCTAGTGAGTAAAGATAAGAACTTGTGCCATCTAGCTCTCATCATTCTGGTCATGCGCCCAATTGTTAGCCCAACTCCATTTAAGATCATTACTGAAGATATGGAATCATTGATGGCCAACATTACATCTTACACCAATCCAACTCATCAAACGATTCAAATTGAAGTCGAGTCTTTAAGAGATCCAAGCATAGATGTAGACTTGGAAGATTTGATCAACTTATTGTTAGATAGTCATTCTCCAACGACACATTCCTCTTTCATCTAAGAAGAATCTTCCATAGATTCTAAAGTCGATAACTTGCTGAAAGAATTGAAGACCTTCTTTGATCATTCTTTCATGGTCCTCATTTCTAACGAGTCTATGCAAAGCAAGATAAAGGCTATCATAGATGAGTTTGAACCTGTCAAACATCATCTATCAATATATTGTCGAGTCCTATATTCGACCTTTAAGGAACTTATTGATCGTTTGTCTTCCAAAATGCCTTCTTTTACCCATTGTTATATCCGCTTACGAAAGAGGCACTAGAAAAAGAAGGCATTTTGGGACAACTAAAAGAACTAAAGGCCAACAGAGATCGACAATATAGTCTTTTTGCAAAGGGAAGGAACAAGAGAATCTTCTCAATGACGATATTGACAGACTGGAAAGAGAGCTTCGGAGAATAGAAGAGGAACTTAAAAGAAAAAAGAGAAGAAAGATAAACTCAGCAAGGCTATGACCAGCAACTTGTAGTTGCCATGTCGGTTAGGTTCATCTAACAGTAGTTCTTAGCACAAGTTGTTTATATCCTTGTTTATCAATGAATGAGATATTGTTTAAATAGAATTTATTCATTTTTTTTGACAATTTTTACTTCACACATTGATGGTCTATGCGGCTTTAAATACTTGTCATTTATTGATTTTACTTTTAAACCAGAATTGACTTCGTTGAGCACATAAGCGTTACCTGAAAACACTTACGTAACTACAAATGGTCCTTCCCATTTTGGTGATCATTTTCCATATTCTCGATAGTGTTTATCAATTGGCAAAATTACCTTCCATACTAAATCGCCCACTTTAAAAGATTTGTATTTAATTCAACTGTCGTAGAATCTAGCAACTCTTTCTTTCTGTAGAATTTAATTTTCTATAGCAATTAATCTATTATCGTCTAATTCGTTTAGTTCATCGAACATTAAATCCCAGTAATTTTCGGCTGGTAACTCATCTTACTTTTGAATATGAATTGACTGAAGATTAATTTCAGCATCCATTTAAGATCATTACTGAAGATATGGAATCATTGATGGCCAACATTACATCTTACACCAATCCAACTCATCAGACGATTCAAATTGAAGTCGAGTCTTTAAGAGATCCAAGCATAGATGTAGACTTGGAAGATTTGATCAACTTATTGTTAGATAGTCATTCTCCAACGACACATTCCTCTTTCATCTAAGAAGAATCTTCCATAGATTCTAAAGTCGATAACTTGCTGAAAGAATTGAAGACCTTCTTTGATCATTCTTTCATGGTCCTCATTTCTAACGAGTCTATGCAAAGCAAGATAAAGGCTATCATAGATGAGTTTGAACCTGTCAAACATCATCTATCAATATATTGTCGAGTCCTATATTCGACCTTTAAGGAACTTATTGATCGTTTGTCTTCCAAAATGCCTTCTTTTACCCATTGTTATATCCGCTTACGAAAGAGGCACTAGAAAAAGAAGGCATTTTGGGACAACTAAAAGAACTAAAGGCCAACAGAGATCGACAATATAGTCTTTTTGCAAAGGGAAGGAACAAGAGAATCTTCTCAATGACGATATTGACAGACTGGAAAGAGAGCTTCGGAGAATAGAAGAGGAACTTAAAAGAAAAAAGAGAAGAAAGATAAACTCAGCAAGGCTATGACCAGCAACTTGTAGTTGCCATGTCGGTTAGGTTCATCTAACAGTAGTTCTTAGCACAAGTTGTTTATATCCTTGTTTATCAATGAATGAGATATTGTTTAAATAGAATTTATTCATTTTTTTTGACAATTTTTACTTCACACATTGATGGTCTATGCGGCTTTAAATACTTGCCATTTATTGATTTTACTTTTAAACCAGAATTGACTTCGTTGAGCACATAAGCGTTACCTGAAAACACTTACGTAACTACAAATGGTCCTTCCCATTTTGGTGATCATTTTCCATATTCTCGATAGTGTTTATCAATTGGCAAAATTACCTTCCATACTAAATCGCCCACTTTAAAAGATTTGTATTTAATTCAACTGTCGTAGAATCTAGCAACTCTTTCTTTCTGTAGAATTTAATTTTCTATAGCAATTAATCTATTATCGTCTAATTCGTTTAGTTCATCGAACATTAAATCCCAGTAATTTTCGGCTGGTAACTCATCTTACTTTTGAATATGAATTGACTGAAGATTAATTTCAGCAGGCAACACGGCATCATGACCATAAACTAATTTATATAGTGAAGTGCCCGTTGACTATTTTGGTGAATTTTTGTATGCCCGCAAAACTTGGTCAAAGGTGTTATGCCAATTTCTAGGTTGTTGACCAATATGCTTTTTAATCAGGCTTATAAGTATTTTGTTTATGGCCTCTACCTGACCATTTTCCTGCATATAATATGGTGTTGATGTAATCATCTTAATTTTCCTAGTATTGTCACACTTTACCACTTTTCGTCCAATGAAAATTGTATCTTGATCAGTGGTCAAAGTTTGAGGTATTCCAAACCTATAAATAATATGATTTTAAATAAAATTGATTACATCTTGCTATGTTACATCTTTCAAAGTAATTGTTTCAACCCATTTAGTGAAATAATCAACTCCAACCAATATATATTTATGTCTTTTCAACGATGGAGGGTGTATTTGGCCTATTAAGTCCAAAGCCCATCCTCGAAATGGCCATGGTTTGATGATTGAATGAAGTTCACTAGTCTGGATATTTTATATACGACCATGTCTTTGACACTCTTCACAAGACTTAACAAATATTATACAATCCTTAATTAGTATTAGCCAATAATACCTCCGTCGACAAAGAATCCATTTCATTTTATCTCCTGCTTGGTGAGCTCCACATATTCCTTATGGACTTCTGACAAGGCAATATATTTGACTCACTCAAGCATTCTTCTAAATTTTGGTCAATAGTTCTCCTATATAATTGTCATCCCGACATTACAAATTTTGACGGTCTATGTTTAAGTTTCTGTTTGACATCAAAACTTAGATTTTTCAAATAATCTGTAATCGATTTCCTCCAATCGACATTTATTAGAACATCATTTTGTGTTACATCTCTTTCTTCTAATGGGTACAAAAGTTCTTTGATCTTTATCAAATCTGACAAGACTCTTTGAGATATTTTATAACTAGATGCTGCCATTTGAGCTAAATCATTAGCTCCTTCATTAATTCCCTAGGAATATGGTGGACAATGATCTCATCAAACTTTTTTTATTAACTTACTTGTTACAATACAATATTTAATCAATTTATGGCTAACACACTTGTATTCTTGAGTAAGTTGTTTGATAACTAATTGGGAATCTCCAAATATATACACTCTTTGTGCTTTCATTTCACAAAGTATTTCTAGCCTAACAATTAAAGCCTCATATTTAGCCTTATTATTGGAACAAGAAAACTTGAGTTCAAACATGAATTTGGTTGGAATTCCCTGAGGAGATACTATTAAGATTCCTATACCACTTCCTTTTTTATGCCTTGACCAGTCAAAATAAAGAAGTCATGATCTTAATCCGATGAAGCTCATATTATTATCGATATCCATTACAAGGTATCATAAAATATTTAAGTTTCGTACAAGAAAAATATAATGACAAACATAATTTTTTAATGGCACTATATCTCTTTTCTACATCATTTAAAACTCGACTAAGATAGTAAATGGCTCTTTTGACATTATTTTCGTCATCTTGAGCTAGTAAACATCCTATGGTTTCATCAAAAGCTGATATATACAATTTCAACGATTGACGAGGCATTGATGGCATCATAACCAGAGGATTTGTCATATATTGTTTGATTTGATTAAAAGCTTCTTGATGACAAGATTTCCATACAAAGTCTTGTTCAGCTTTCAGCTTGAGCAAGGATGCAAAGACTTGGGTCCTTCTCGATAAGTTGAATATTAATCTTCTCAAAAAATTCACTTTCCCTAAGAAAGACTATAATTCTTTCTTATTTGTTAGTGCTACAACTTCCAGAACTGCTTTAGCTTTATTTTTGTCCACTTTGATACCCCTTTTATGAACTAAGAATCCTAAAAACTTGGCAGCCAACACCCCAAAAGCATATTTCTTTGGATTCATTTTTTAAGGTTGCGCTTCCGTATCCTTTCAAAAACCTTCCTTAAATGCATCAAGTGGTCTTGTATATTTTTTGACTTGATAATGACATCATCAATGTATACCTCTATGAATTTTCCTATGACATAGTAGAAAATAGTGTTCATTGCCCTTTGATAGGTAGCGCTAGCATTCTTTAAACCGAAAGGCATGACTACCCACTCATATGTCCCAATAGCTCCTAGACATCTGAAAGCGGTTTTCGATATGTCCTCCTCGACTATAAATATAACATGCATGACCATCCGTACAACTTAAAATTTTGTACCCAAATGCAGCATCTACTTATATATTCGCTATGGGCATTGGATTTCATTTTTAGGAGTAGACAAATTTAAATTTCTAAAATCTATGCATACTCTCAACTTACCATTTTTCTTGACAATAAAGACTACATTAGAAAGTCATTCGACATACCTAGTAGTTCTGATGAATTTAGCTTTAAGTAAACATTTAACTTCCTCTTTGATTTTAAGCACTACTTCAGGGGCAAACCTCATGTTGCTTGTTTGACAGGTCTGCACCCTTCATTGAGTAATAATCTATACTTGAAAAGGTCTCGACTCAAGCCAGGCATCTCACTATAATCCCATGTAAAGCAGTCTTTGTATTCTGTAATCAACATAATAAGTTCTCTTTTAACTTCCTTTGGCAAAAATGAACTTATAAAAAAGAGCCTTTTATATATTTTGGTGCCCAAGTTCTCTTCTTCCAAAGGATTTTCAACTTCAACATTCATTTTCTGGTCAAGCCCTTTCTCAAAACATAAAAGGCCATCATCAACGATGCAATCTGATAAAATACCTTCTGAGGTATAATTGCCTTGTCGGCCAAATAGGCCGACAACCCTTCCACTTAAGTCTAGAGACTCAAGGCTAGCACTTGGCCGATTTTCATCGGCCTTATCCACTAACTTAACACCAAACTGATCCATTAAGCAAACTTTTAATGCTTTTTTGTTGATCACTTCATCTTCTGCAGCAACTGGTTTGACATTCGAGGCATAAATTCTGAAATCAATGTGCAGTTGTCATAAATAACAAGGACTGTCATCTACTTCTACAATCTCTACTTGGCCTTCACTATTCCATAAAATTAATTTTTGATGCACTGTTGATGGAATGGCCCCAATAGCATGAATCTAGTCCCTTCCCAATAGTATATTGTAATTGGATTTTGAAGGAATCACCACAAAAAAGGTTCACCTTTCCACTTATCTAATCTAAATATTTAGCATCACGACCCCGTCAGATAGAGAAATCTTGCCATTAAAGTCAGTTACAACCATGTCTATCTAAATCAAGTCTGACTTATTCTCCCCTAACTATTTAAACATGGCCCTTGGAATCATATTGATAGCAGCTTATCCATCTACCAAAACTCTATTGGTAGGTTTTCCTTCTAGCAAACCCTTGATATGCAAAGGTCGTAGATGTGCTTTTTGCTCATCAGTTGGTTTGTCAAATAAGGCTAAGTTGTCAAACCCTATGATCAGGTCATCTTCCAAGAACAACCAATCCTCCAACAAATCTTCCAAGTCTTCCTCATTTTCCCCCATGTACTCAAACTCATAATGTCCAATGAATTCTAGTGGAATCACAGAAATCAAGTTGAGATTCATGTTCACAAGAAGCTTCTCTGCACCTTTTCTTCAACACCATCCTTTTCTTTTTCAATTGCATCCCAATCATTGAGGAATGGCTCAAGTTCACAAAAATCTCTATCCACCAGTCTTTCATCTGGCTCTACACTTGACAAAGTACTCCCTATGGCCATAATTATATCGTCCAAATCTTCATCCATGTCAAAGGTTTCCTTGTCATTGAAACCTAAAAGATCGTCAAGATCGTTGAGAGCTTCTATAATTTTGTCAGTTGACAGTTCTATATCATCACATGGCACTCGGGCTTGAACTCCACGAGTTACCCCTTGATTTACCTTGGCAAAGGTTTCCCTCTTCTACTTGACATTAGATTTTGAATCTTTTAAGATTGCTTTGACTTCTTTGCTAGTCCAATCTTTATAATCCTTTCCTTTTACTTCTACTACAGCTACTTGCTTTCCTTTGTCACAAGCGACTTTCTCTATTGCCATTAATCCAATAGGCTACTTGTTCTTTAACCGACCAATCTTTAGAGTTTCTTTCCCTTTACTAGTATCACCAAGGGACTCCCTTTTCAAATCACATTCCTTTCCAGGCCATGCACGAATAGGTGTTGGCCACATTGAACTTTCCCTTTGTGTGTCCACAACTTCCTTTCGAGTCACATTTCCCAATGCTCTGTCAATGTGAGATGGCTTAGCCTCAACCACTAAACATCCTTTGTCCAAAGGCTCCTCCTTAATCAGGAGTGTGTCTACCAAGGCTTTTTTCTTTTGAGCTTGCCTATATCTTTGTAACCTTCATTTCTGACTCTTGGATAGTGGTCAATAGAAAGCCTCAGGCATATTTTGGCTAAGCCCAACTTGTGGTACCAATCTACCACGATAGTAATCTTCATTCCAGAAAGGCCTCTTGGCCTTTTCCTTGTCATATGTAGTAGGAAACATTATAAATAGGGAATTCTTCACCTACCTGCCAAACCTTACATTTGCAAGTGGCACTCGAGTTTTGACCTGTTAAGAATGACTTTAAAGATTCATATTACTCTAGTGTTTGACTTAGAACTTTCAACCAACCACCCATTTGTATTCGATCTAGGTGCATAATTTAGTCGTAGTCTTGGTATGTAAAATGGTCTTGGCTGAAAGTTCTTGTTGTCGAAAGGCATTTCTGTTCTCTTCAATGCCTGTGAACTAGCCATCATTGCCTTCTGATGTGCCTCTACTTCTTCCAGATCATACAACTTGACACACTTGGGACAAATCTTAATCATTATTTTTCCTTTCTTTCTTCTCATAAACTCTTCTTAGGTCTCCCCAAGCTTTTGATACATAGATTTTGCCATTGTATTAGCATTCGCATGCTTTGCATTTGCTTTAACATATGCCTTATTTCTCATGTCAACCATGCCAATGTTCAAAGGAACTTGGCTATCGACATTTGCAACTCCAGCCTGAAAAAGATCGGTATCAATTTTCATATCTATCTTTTGTTTGTCTACAAATTTCAATATTCCCTCCATTAGTGCCTTTCGAATTATATCTTTGAAATGCACACATTCATTAGTAACATGACCGAATACATTATGAAACTTGCAATATTTTCTGTCTTTTATCTCCTCAAGCTTTAACAGCCCATGATTATCTAACAACTTTATTTGTTTGTCTTTCAACAAAACATCAAATATTTGCTCGGCTTTTGTAATGTCGAATGTATATACTTTTCTATTAGTGTAATTCATTTTCTCTTTAGCTCTTATAGGCTCTAGAGCCTGACAAGTATAAGGGGGTCCACTTTTCAATTCAACAAGATTAACTTTATATTCATCAAAACTTTCCTCTTTTTCATCGGATTCTTCAATTCTGACGAAATTTATTTTCTCTTTTAAGGAACTTCTTTTGTTTTTGTATTTTCTCAGCTCTCAATTGTTCTACTTGTCCAACCTTTCCTCCTAATTAGGTAAGGTCAACTAAATGTTGATTGACTAACTTTTTCCTGATGTAATAATCTAAACCTCCAATAGCAATTTTAACAATCTCTGCTTCAGGAATAAAAGTAAAGAACTTACTCCTAATTTGCCTAAACCTTGCTAAATAATCCTCAATAGGTTCATTATACAATCTTATAATGTTAAACAAATATGTTAGATCAACTTTCAAATCTCCCTTAAAAAATTGGTCATGAAAACTTCTTTTCATCTATGTCCACGAATGGACAGAGTTAAGTCTCAATGTCAAGAACCAAGAAAAGGCGTTCTTTGTGAGCGAACTGGGAAAGAACCTCATCTTAAGCCCTTCATTTGTTTCCAAATCTCCCATCTCAATGGTGCATCATGCGATATGTTCGACAATTGATTCACCACTTTCTCCCATAAAATTAGAAAGTTTAAGAGCTTTAACCATTCCCCTGGGCAATTCTACCTGCTGAACCCACTCAGGAAATGCCAAGACAGAATAAGGTTGGTTGGCATATCCAACATTGAAACCACACCTATTGAGAACTTGTTCGACTACTTGATTTACATTTTGTTCTATCTGATCTCTTACAATGTTTTGTCAGAATGCTTTTACAGCATTAATTTTGACCATTTATGGTTCATTTCGACGCAGGAGTTGTACATGACCATATTCCAAATAAGGTTGGTTTTGACCTTGAACTACATTATTTCGTTGATTCTGGCCTTAGTCTTAGGCCACAATCACTTGTTCTAGTTAGGCATTATCAGGCACAACAATGCATAAAGCCTGACTGAGCCTACCCATTGGCAAAGCTAATGTATTACATGCATTATTAGTGTTTTCCATTAAGAGTTTTAGTACAACACTCATTTGTTGTGTCAACATGCTCACCATATCATGATTGCTTTCATCCATTTGCTGTCAAATATTAGCTAATGAACTTACGGTTGATGCTGTGACATTATTTGGCATATCCTTCAACATATTTAGGAACGTAGGTCCTAAATTTTACCTTTCCTATCGAAACACAGTGAGAGTACTTGTCCCTACCATATAATTCACATTTGCCAATGCAAAACTTATTGCTTGGCCTTGCACTATTTGACTTGTAGGATTGGCTAATGGATTTCCAATGCCTAATTGGGTCGTTACGGGAGGGATATACCCTTGAGGTAATCCATATTGTGGTACAAACCTTGTGTTAGAATTTACATTTTGATGACTTGGTTGGTCTACTGGGTTTGGTGACAATGGTATCGAACCAGTCACTATTTGTTCCAATATAGGATTTTCTGGAAGGGACGCATTTGGCACAATGTCAATTGCAGGATTAACGATTGTTGCCACTACTGGCACACTTACCGCATTTACAGCAATCAATGGTGCACTTGGCGCCCTTGATACTTGCACTATTTGCATTACTCATAATCTCAGAGTCGTGAGAAAAAAATATATATAAATTTACCGCTTCTCAAACGCATATATTCAACGAGTTACTTTGAACTTGTCTCACCGGGCGTACCAATTTGTTTACGGTGGTTTTTAGCCTAAGCCAAAATCCGACAACCAATACTTAAGGAAATAGAAAATGATTTGCAGGTTTCAAAGTTATGCAGTAATCTCGTTAATTATTGGAAAATTAATAAACATGCTTGAAACATGAAGCAAATAACTGCATGAAGTAAGAAAAAGATTTAAAACATCTTGAAGATAAAAATGCAGAAAGCATTTAAAAGAAACAATAAATGCGTAAAGAAATGTAAATGCAATTAAAGAACTGGGAAAGTAATGCAAAGAAGATAATAAGAATAAAAAGACAACGAAAGTTTAAAAAGTTAAAATTGACATTTTAATTAAAATGACTGAATATTGAAAGGGAAGACATACTTTATGTTAATCCTTAATCTGTTTGAGTGAGATGTTCAGATTTTAATCAAGAGAACTAACCCTTTTACATCAATTAAACTAGTATTTATAGGCTAACTAAGGATAGAACTGCCTATCTATCTGCCTGACACGTAAATGACGGTTTCTTTTATATAACACATTTGTCTAACTTGGTCATTGATCAAGATGTCCAGTCGATAGCTTCACATTACTAGCACTTTCGACAGCTTTGTTACACCATCGATCGATATATAATAGTTATGTCGTGCAATCATTTGATGATGTCAAAATGCAGCTGTCATCTTCCTCTATTCGACCTAACACTTAATATCAGTCGAATTTACAACTGCCAAATTGTAGTTGTCTAATCACTATAATTGGCATTCTTCATGACCGTTGTAGTATCACATTTGTCGAAGACTTGCATGAGATTTGTCAAAATATATACTTCTATCGACAATTGAAAATTATCGTCCAACAACATTATTTAATAATTACATGTTTAATAAATTAGCCAATTTTATGAAAAGTTTGCAAGATGCTAACAATAAAAAATGAAATTGAGAACTTTTATAAAATTGTGGAACAAAATTAATACACACACACAAAATAAATAAAAAAAGTGTGGCAAAATGAAAACTAACACTGAATTTAAATAACGAAAGAGATATATTTACCTTTTCATATTTACTGGCTGTTTGGTAGACATGCTGGAAAGGAATCCAGTACTATTTTTCAATATTGTTCTCCTTTCTTTAGTTCGGTATGTGTTTTCTACAGTATTTAGTTCTTCATCTTTGGTTTGCGCTTTCCCATTTTTTAGTACGGACCTTTTCCTTCGCGTGAAGGATGGAAATGGACAGAAGGGAGAATACGCAGCTTTCACCATTTTGCCCTCCCCCTCTTTGTTGCCCTAGTCTGTGCACTACTCTTGTGGTCTGCTTCGCCACTACTCCTCGGTGCTGCTTCGCCGGGGAGTAATCCCCAGACTCCATTTTCTGCTTTCCGTGTCTCCGTAAAACCAAAACGATTCCTACTCTTGTGTGGGTCTGCGTGCGTTTTATGTTATTGTCTAAAGATTCCTGTTACAGCTTCAAACTTGTCAGCATTAACAGGCTATTTATGAACTTCTTATTAATCCTCTATCCTTCCTTGCCCCTGTTATTAGATCTATACTGATCAAGTACCTGAGCATCTTTAAAGAGTAGGATTTTGTTTCTGATTATTGTGTCCTTTGCTGATTATTGTGTTTATGTTATGCCTCCTAAGTTTGGGAACAACATAGCATGTTAAGAAGCGATCCCCCATTCTATTATACGCATACATAAATCTCATATTTTAAGGTTTCTTGCACTGAAAAATTTTATTCAAGAAGATAAATTAATAAGAATCTTTTAAAAGATTAATGGAGTTCTTAAGCTTTTTATTTTCTATATTTTTTATAAAATATAAGTTTAACCTAGGGACATTTTAGTAAAAATACTCTACATATTTTTTTCCTTTTTTATCCCATATCAAACATTTTCTTTTCATCTTTGCTTTCCACTCTTTTCCCGTATATCAAACGCAACGTTAGGGTTAGTCACGTCCCTCTCTGGAATCCACGGGCTATTAGTCTAATATTTTCCCCATATTCCATGTTACAGAACAAATATAACAAAAAAACCAAACAAATCGAAGCCAAACCGTTAAAACTTTGATACTCTGCATATACAAATACTTCAACATGATAATAGATAGATAAAAGAATCGTAAACTGAAAAGTTGCAACTAGCTCTAAGAAATCTCAGACAAACAACATACTTGTTATTTTATTTTTTTTACATGGTACAGTTGTGAGAATCTACCAAAGCCCTGGTCGTATCATAATGTAATTCCATCAAAAAACTTGAAAAAGGTCAAGGGAAGGGAACGAAATAAGAGGGGCAACAAAGGGAAGGAAAGGACTTGAAGAAGCTGAAGTGCTGAATTAAGGAATTACGTTGGATGATCACTGTGTGTCCGTGAAGCCCATATACCAAAGCCAAGAAACCAGAAGACGAACAAGATTGCCCAATAACGTGCAGGTCCATACTTGATCCTGGTAATCACGAACTGCACATTGCAATAACCCCAGACAAAAGAAGTAATTAGACTCTAATTGGACCAAGGATCGGCATGGACAATAATTGCAGTTGCTAACAGCAGCAAAAAGTAATCCGTTAGAATTGGTGGATTACAACTCAAGTTTGAGATAGCAGAAAGGTATTGAAGAATAATATGTTTGATTGAGTAAATTAAGCGCAAACAATTGCGGATATGAACCTTGGATAAGAGTGAATAAATTTTGAGGCATGACTCAACATAAAAGGTTCATTGTTTTTTTTTTCTAATTTTTTTGAGGACATGAATAACAGATTCAATTTTTATGTTGTGTATGTAAAAGATATTTCTTGTTGGCCATTCTCGCATGCATCCTAAAAATTACTCAAAATCTGTTTTGATTCAACAATTGCAGATATGAACCTTGGATAAGAGTGAATAAATTTTGAGGCATGACTAAGCATACAGGGTTCATTTTTATTTTATTTTTCTAATTTTTTTGAGGACATGAATAACAGATTCAATTTTTATGTTATGTGTATGTAAAAGATATTTCTTGTTGGCCATTCTGGCATGCATCCTAGAAATTACTCAAAATCTGTTTTGATACAACAAATGAAACGACAATAATTATACACCTTCAATAAAAGCATCTTTTTTATATGCGCCTACTATTTCCAAGTAATTCGTTCACTTGTTCACAGCCCTGTGTGATTACTAAAATTTTAGCATCACAGTCAGAGTGCTATTTTCTCTTTTAAATATTTTTAAAGCATAATCAAGTTTGTCTGAGCATTAAAAATAAATAAATAAAATTTCTACAAAATACAACCATGGGGATCAGAAGGAATATACGTGATGTACTTACAAAGAGGAAGAAGACCACAACTGCCAAAGCACAAATGCCTCCAAGTAGGATATGAAGACCATTTCTTGCAGTTTTCTGCACAATAAATGTAGGTTGTATTACACAGATGCTTCTTGTTGCGAGCTACAAAGATTTTAGAAAAGTCTTGTTGGTGGTTAAAAGAATAGTTACTTTTGTGTAGTTAAATGGATAGCATAATTAGAGGTTGAGAGATCAATGTTATACACACCAAAATTGAGTCCCCTCCTTTGCTTCCTAACTTTTCATGCCCTAAAAACATTCCTAACATTTCTAAAATGAGGAAGCAGTTGTATGACCAAATTCTTGAACCCAATTTCCACTACTGTTCCCCAAGAATGAGACTCAAAAGAAAAAGAGAAGAGAATCTGCCAGCAATTTGTGTAGTTAAATGGAAAGCATAATTAGAGGTGGAGAGATCAATGTTATACACACCAAAATTGAGTGCCTCCTTTGCTCCCTAACGTTTCATCCCCCTAAAAACATCCCTAACATTTTTAAAATGAGCAGTTATATGACCACAATTCTTGAACCCAATTTCCACTATTGTTCCCCAAGAATGAGACTCAAAAGAAAAAGAGAAGAGAATCTGCCAGCAATTTGTTTGCATGAAAAATTCTGCAGCAAATATTTGCAGCTTAGTTCATCCATCACAAACTACTTATCAGACATTTTTCTCTTAAAAGAAAAAGGACGAGGATGAATCCAATTACACATTTTTATTGCGTTAAACAGTACTTTTAATTTTTATCCATAAGTACATCCCTTGACCAACTAAGCCAATAGATTGACGATGACTTCATTCTATTGCGTTAAACTGTACTTATTATTTTTATCACTGTCTATATGCATAAATGAGAGTCTCAATGATGAATCTCACAATCTTCAAATATGCTGTAGCAAAAGACTAAGAAAACTTGGCTAAGCTATTGCATACCATAAAGGTTGCTATCAGGTCTCAGCTTCTCAAAAATCTAACTCAAGTGGCTTGTATCAAAAAACAACAGTGGTGATATGACTATAGAACCTCTGAGTCCACCTCCATTTTAATAGGAGAAGGAGGTGCCAATAGATCCCTGTAAACTAGGTGATCAATAATTGGTATATAGTATTCCAATCTTTTTTGTTGATATTAACAATTAACCAATGAATGAGGTCCAGCAAATCAAAATACAGAGGAGATGGCTGGCTCTGCAAATTATGTTTGAGATAATGAATGGATAGTGTAAAAACAATATCTTTGCTCCAAGTAATGACATATTATGCATGGTTGAATGTGCGCTGCACATTAGTATCATAGCCTTGTGGAGAATTTAAGCCTAGGATTGTTCTGCACATGCATAAATTCAGGATAAATTCAAGATGGCTTTGTACACACATGGTATGTGCCCATGTATGCATATGCATACACATTCATGCAAGACAGGAAAAATCTAGACTAGACACGTATTGGTCATATCAACACGTTATTGTGTTTAATTCCTTTTCCATTTAAAGAGTCAAATTCAATTTCACATACCTTTCCAACACGAGGAGCAATAACCCATGCAAAGGTTATAGTAAGTAGCCCAGTGGCAAGCAGGATTGCTGTACCTTCCATGGCCCACTTTATTGCAGGATTTTGAGCTGGGGTGGCATCTTCAGTAACAGTATTTAAAGGTTGTTCAGAAAAAACCTGTAGAACCGTGTCCACGTTGTTATTGTTGTGACTGTTTCTGCTATTAAGTGGACAAAACCATTGTGCAATCTCACTTAGCTGATGCCTTTGAATAGTGGCAAGAGCATCAAGGTCCATGTCAGTATTTGCACAAACTTGAGCAGGAGGCGGCTCCCAACTGGCAATTCTTTCTCTCAGCGCTTCATACTCCTTCAAAGAACCAACAACCTTGTTGAAGTCAGAAATTCTGATGTTGTTTGCCAAGTGTCCACATATTTCACAAATGGTACATCCATGGTTGACAAACCATTTGAGTGCACAAGCATAGTGTACCAAAGCAAGATCATTTTTACAACAACAACCAAGTTCAACTAATGTCCCATGATAAGACAGACCTATTTCCAAATTGGCGCTGCAGATAAAATCCTTCCCTGGGCTTACGAACTCTATCATCCCAGACTTGCTTCCAAGATTTCTTTTAAGAGACACGCCCTTTGGAATTTCCTCATCATCTGGGCTTACTTCCTTGTCAATTTTGCACGATCTTAGTACAGGGTTGATGCCCAAAAATTCTAGTGCTGCATCTCCCCTTTTATCAGATTCAGCACATTGGCACACACGACAACTTGCCCAGCCTGTCTCCTTCTCCATACTATCTCGAGAGCCAGATTCTAAATCCTTGGTCTCAACATTTGAGGAACCATCAGCACTGACTTCTTCCTTTACTGTTTCTGTGAAATTTTCCTTGCCCATTTGATCAAATTGTCTTTAAAGTCAAGCATACAGTTTGATCTTTCAGATTATCGAACCATTCTGCTTCAGCAGGATTCAGTTAATCGAGTTCTTAAGTCCAGCTGCTTTGAGAATTAACATCGAGGAGAGTACAGGCACCGGCACAACAACATCAAGAAAACACACAAAAGAAGCTTTTGTTCTAAATGTAGGAGGAACTATAGCTTTTAGCATGATGGGCATATATACAATGTAGGAGAATACACAATCCTCAATCCAGTGAATCCAATGCTTCTATTACCTGGGTCACAATTATGTCAATTGCACCACATATTATTGAAACCCTTGTTAAATAACAAGAACGAATTAATAAGGCATCTAAAAGTTCAAATGATAAATTCACACTATAAGGAGCATTCTATTCCATGACGCTTGGCAATAAAATATAGATGTGAGTTCATCTTTAGAAGAGTATGCATCTGATATGGGAATTTTCAAGTCTAAATTAAAACCAACTTGTTTAGACATCATTCCTCATGATTATTAGCTTCTTAAAAGTTCATATTACAGCCCATATCTGATATCATTTCTTCGGAACCTCTAATCTCAGCATACACCAACCAACTGGAGAACCACAATCACTCCCGACACAAAATGCCTACTCCGAACTAATTGGAGCTTGCCATAGATTTGGTAGTTAAAATTACATGAAGAAAAAGTATAAAAAAAAATAAATAAATCGGGAACAAAAACGCGAAGATGCCGATTTCCATTTTTCAATAAATTAACAGCTAAACTTACAATGGCAAAAATGAACTGTTAATTTCGAATAAAAGAAATCACGAAACCCAGAATCTGTGACACAAATTAGTTCTCATTCACTGTCTAGACTCCATCCCTAAGATAAGAACTATACATTCGGGGTCACAACAAGTCAACAATGAATACAATGGAGAGGAGGAAGCTCTGTTCTTACTTGGAATTACAGGACGTATGAGGAGAATGATGGCGGATCGAAAAGAGAAATTGAACGAGACCGATCGACGCTTGTGAGTCTGATCATGTGAAACTCAGTTTCTTTGATATGCATCTTACTCAGCAAGACACCAGCTAGAAACACATACAGAATAAATGATTACTGGAGTCGTCTTCCTCTTCCAGTCAATTTGGCCATTCTTTTTTCTTGTTGTTTCAGTGTGAAGTTTTGCGTTGTATATAGTTAGCACAGTGAATGAGAATTCAGAAGAGGGGAGAGAGAGAGAGAGAGAGAGAGAGAGAGAGAGAGAGGGATGGGAATTGGAATATGAATCACACGTTTTCAGTTTCAACGTTATTCACGTAGTGGCAGGATGGCAGTTCACATCGAATTGATTGAAAATTAAAATTAACGGTTGAATTAAAATTCGACATACAAGTTAATTAACTTTTCATCCCCTTACATGAAATTTAAATTATTTTTTATAATATATTTTTACTTATTTATGTATCAACATATAGTTTGGAGCTAATGACAAGAATACCTCCAAATTATATATAATAGTATAGGTTAGTGTTCATTTTAATATATGTCAATTTTTTATTAATTTTTTAATATGTTTAATACAAAATGTAATTTTCAGTATTTTTATAATTTTAAAATAATTAAAGTAAATAAATAAATAAATAGTGAAAAGTTGTTATACTCTCCCACATGCATTTAAATTTTTATTTTTATTTTATTTAAGTACTAATACATAACTTTAAAGTGATTGTTCACAAGTTATGTATTAGTTCTTAAATTAAATATAATATGTTATTTCTAGCTTGACATACAAATACAGTAAAATACATACTTACTCTCTTTTAATTTATTTTTATATATTTAAGTTATAACAATTTTTTATACATTAAATAAAAATAAATATAATAAGAATAAGTGTGAACTTGGTAAGATGCTGATTGGATCGATTAAAATAACAGAAGAGTTGCATATACATGATACTAAGACCAGTGATTCAATTAAAAATGAGATAACTATAGAGGCAAACTGATTAATTTAATCTATTTTAATTAAAATAAATAATTGATATTCATAGAAGTGTATATCAAATTGTCAGATTCACTAATTTACTAGTTTTTTTTTTGGACAAATGAAAATATTTTTCATTAAATGCATTAGAGGCATAAAGCTTAGTATAGGACCTCAAAATAATATAAATACAAATCACACATGAACTCATAGAATATCAAGTACATAAATTTATAACAACACACCTTAAATAGTACATAGGTCTTAAAAGAGACAACACTCTCTAAACCAAGAAGATTAAGACTAACAAAATCTAATCCAAAGAGTTGACCATATTTTTGCTTTGAAAAGAAACATATCCAAGTATAGCCCAAAAAACCAAAAAACAGACATGAGAAAAAAAAAATGAAACAGAAGTCGGCATCAACGAAAAAAATCCAGATTTTGCCTTATCTACCTCCAGCGCCGCCGGCCCATTCCTTGGACATCACCACCGGCTCAACTGCCTCCATCGTTGTCTATGATTCCACCAGGACTAAGTTCTTCAATCTGAACCTCAAAACAAGGGAATGTTGAAGGGTCACCAGTCGCCTAGAACTATAGAAAGTATTGATCTTATGAAGAGTAAGCAGGCCTTTTAAGGTTTGACATTATTCATTACACTATTATTTAGTAACGTTTCTGACCTTTTAAGGTTAAATACAAAAGATTCTATTTGAATATGAGTGTTTTTTTTTTAACACAACTCAAATTTTGATAATGTAAAGAAATCGGACTAAACTCTTGCTTTTTATTTTCTTCTTTTACTTGAATCGAATTCTAATGTATAATACCTAATCTTATATCATTTGAATTTCAAGTTTAATGGTTACTCTTGCTTTTTAATTTTGGATCATTTAGTAAATGATCTCTTTTAGCTTATTTTGTGAGATGAAATGAATTTTAAAAAAATAAAATTAAGCTCAGTTCATTTTGTTAAACGGATGTTTAGAACTTGAGATTACATAAATAAGGTACATGCGTTTTTATGATACTTAGAAAAATATTTGTAATTTATAATTGTCACATCCCAAACATTGAGCATGTGAAAAGACACTACTCATTTGATAAAATTCTCAAACATACGTTATTTATATGTATTCTGTAAGGTTTTACATTCAACCTTAATCATTCATTCCACACTACAGAATTATATTCATCTGATAAGCAAATATAGACATACATAGTCTGATATTTCTATCTCATCGCAAGCCTAGGAGACCTATAGAAAATACAGAGCTTTTCTAATATCCACATTAATAAGTACTGGTGTCCCACCAGACAGAAACAGAGAATAAACCCAAGGGGCTTCTAATCTTCAAACGGATACTCTTGTTCTTTATTTTCTGTATCTGAAAAAATAATCATAGGGAGTGTGAGTTTATTTAAAAACTCAGTAAGTAAATAACTGTACTATATAAAATATCAAAAGTACAAATACCACATTTACTCATATAATTAATTGTCTTATACATCGAGTAGTATGGGACTCTAACCCTTTCAAACTCATGAATAAGATTTCTTAGATATACAACGAGTAGTATGGGACTCTAACCCTTTCAAACTCGTGAATAAGATCTCATCGATATACACCGAGTAGTATGGGACTCTAACCCTTTCAACTCGTGTATAGGTTTCATAGATATGCACTGAGTAGTATGGGACTTTAACCCTTTCCAACTCGTGTATAAGATTTCTTAGATATACACCGAGTAGTATGGGACTTTAACCCTTTCACACTCGTGTATTAGATTTCTTAGATATACACCGAGTAGTATGAGACTTTAACCCTTTCACACTCGTGTATTAGATCCCGTAGATCTTTACTCATTAATAAAATAGTGAGAATTCATCACATAGTACAATTGTCATGAAATAAATAATTTCTTCATACTCTTATATCTACTGATCATCATATACTCCCATATGAAAAATTAATTGCTTATTATCCAAATAATATTGTAAATGGGACTTATATTGTACTTTGACTAGTAATATCAAATTAGCTGAGCAAGGTTATTCACTCACCTTGATGTTTGTCCAAGTTTACCTTGTTCCACACTAGAATTTGTGTAGGAAAATTTCCTAGTAAAATATATTACAAGGAATCATAAGAAAGGAAACAAAATCACGAAAATACGTAAAATTTTCTGACTACTACAGTAACGGGTTGCTACAGTACGGTTTGCTACAGTACGGTTTGCTACAGTGTCGGTTCGCTACAGTAACGGTTCGCTACAGTGCCGGTTCGATACAGTAACGTTGACTGCTACAGTACCGTTGACTGCCGACACTACATTAACTGCTACAGTACCCGAAGAAAATTTTCCAGATTTTTTCCCGAAATTTCTGGTCGCTACAGTAACTCGAAGAAAAATTTCAGATTTTCAGTTGCTACAGTACTTCGAATTTTGCAGAAAATCTTTCAAAAAATTTCATCCTTTCCTTTCTTTTGATTCAAAACCAGAATCTCAACTCTTTTCACCGATTATAACTCAAATATAACTTCTAAAACAACTGAGATTCATGAATTATCATCAAAATCTTGAAGAACAAAACCTCCTCTGATCTTGTATATAAACTGAAATTTAAGGAAAATAATCGGATTAAAGCTTACCTTTGATCCTTACAAAGCTTTTGAACCGAACAAATAATCAGAAATTCTGAAGATCAAGGAAATGATTTGAGAAGAAAATGAAGAACTGAGAGAGAAATCTTTTCTGCTTCCTTCGGCTGAGTGAAAAAGTGAGGGTTACTATTGAAACTTTATATTAAATATTTCTAATGGGTTATTCAATAACCCATGGGTATCCATAACCCAACATCCAAACCCATCCAGTCAATTTACAATAAATGGATTAATTGACCATTCTGAAACCACTTTTCCATGAATTTCACCATTCTTAGAATATATCCCTCATTGTGCAAATATTTAGTCCAGTCATTTAACTCAATTTTCATAAATAATATTCAAAGAGAACAATTAAATATGAAAATTAAAAATGACCAAAATAAATAACTAAAGTAACGTTGTAGAATTCTAAAATACTCTTAAGCGAATTATATTCTGAAATTAACGGGTATTACATTCTACCCCCCTTAAAAGAATTCGGTCCTCCGAATTAAAACCTTACCTCAAGTTTCAAATAAATGTGGATAGTTTTTCCACATCTCATCTTCTGCCTCCCACGTAGCTTCCTCGCGAGAATGATTTCTCCAAAGAACCTTGACAGTAGGAATTTCTTTGGTACGCAATTTTTTTGACTTTTCTATCAAGGATAACTACTGGTACCTCTTCGTAGGTGAGAGTTTCATCAAAATGAACTTCTTGGGGTTGAATGACATGAGAAGGATCAGGAAGATACTTCCGTAGCATTGACACATGAAATATTGGATGAACTCCCTCTAGGTTGGAAGGTAGGTCTAGGCGATATGCCACATTACCCACTCTGTCTACAACCTCATATGGGCCAACATACCTCGGACTAAGCTTGCCTTTCTTCCCGAATCTCATTACTCCCTTCATAGGTGAGATTCGTAAGAAAACCATATCACCTATTGCAAATTCAAGGTCACGTCGTCGGTTGTCCGCATAAGACTTCTGTCTACTCTGAGCAGTTAACAACTTTTCTCTGATCAGTTTAACTTTATTTATATCTTCCTGAATCATCTCAGGTCCAAATATTTTGGTTTCACCAAGTTCAAACCAACCTATAGGAGATCGACACCGTCTCCCATATAAAGCCTCAAAAGGTGCCATCTGAATACTGGCTTGGTAACTGTTGTTATAAGCAAATTCAATAAGAGACAAATGATCTTCCCAACTTCCACTGAAATTCATCACACAAGCTCTTAGCATATCCTCTAAAGTCTGAATTGTTCTTTCGGACTGTCCATCAGTCTGAGGATGGAATGCTGTGCTAAGATTCACTTTGGTACCCAAAGCCTCTTGAAAGACTTTCCAGAACCGAGAAGTAAACTGAGGTCCTCGATCTGATATAATGGATATTGGTACACCATGAAGTTTCACTATTTCTTTAACATAAATTCGAGCAAGTTTTGCTACATTGAAAGTGGTATGAACAGGAAGAAAATGTGCTGACTTAGTAAGTCGATCCACTATGACCCATATTGAGTCATTTCCTTTTGTTGACCGAGGTAAACCTACTACAAAATCCATAGTGATCCTTTCCCACTTCCATTCGGGAATATCTAGTTTTTGCATCAATCCAGGTGGTCGTCGATGTTCAGCTTTAACTTGCTGACAAGTCAAACATCGAGCTACAAAGTCAGTCACGTCTCGCTTCATGCCCTCCCACCAGTAAACTTGTTTCAAGTCCTGATACATTTTCACAGCACCAGGATGTACAACGTAGGGCGAACCATGAGCTTCCATTAAGATTTTATGTTTCAAAGATTCAATGTTGGGGACACAGAGTCTTCCATTAAACCATAAGACTCCTTCTTCATCTACCAAGAAACTTGGTGCTAGACCTTGCCTTGCCTTATCTCCGATTTTGACCATATCAATGTCATTTTCTAAATTTACTTTTACTTTTTCAACAAGAGATGATCTAACTGTTAAATGAGCCAGAAATGTATCTGACTCAGTGATCTCGAAGAATACTCCATCAGCTTCTAATTCTTGTAGTTCATGTATTAGAGACCTCCTTATAGTGGCAATGTGAGCTAAACTTCCCATAGACTTTCGACTTAGAGCATCAGCCACTACATTTGCTTTACATGGATGGTAAAGGATGGTACAATCATAATCTTTCAGAAGTTCCATCCACCTTCGTTGCCTTAGATTGAGATCTCTCTGCTCAAAAATGTACTTAAGGCTTTTGTGATCTGTAAAAATTTTACAAGTTTTCCCCATACAAGTAATGTCTCCAAATCTTTAGGGCAAACACTACAGCTGTCATTTCCAAATCATGAGTGGGGTAATTCAATTCATGCTTTTTAAGCTGACGTGAGCCATAAGCTATGACTTTAACATGTTGCATCAACACACATCCTAAGCCTATCTTTGAGGCATCATAGAATACAGAGTAACCCCCTGGTCCTGATGGTAGGATTAAGACTGGTGCAGAAGTTAAACACTCTTTCAATTGGGTGAAACTTTGCTCACATGAATCATCCCAAATGTATTTAACATTCTTTCGGGTTAACTTATTTAATGGGAGAGTTGTCTTAGAGAAATCCTTGACAAAGCGACGGTAATACCCTGCTAAGCCAAGAAAACTACGTACTTCAGACACAGTTGTTGGTCTAGGCCACTGTTTAACTGCTTCAATTTTACTTGGATCTACATGAATACCTTCTTGGAAAATAACATGTCCCAAAAATGTTACATGACTCATCCAGAATTCACATTTTGAAAGCTTTGCGTACAACTGATGCTCTCTCAAAGTCTGAAGCACTATTCTCAAATGTTCAGTATGTTCTTCATGACTCTTTGAATATACCAAAATATCATCAATAAACACAATTACGAACTTATCAAGGAATGATTTGAACACTCTGTTCATTAAATCCATAAATGCTGCTGGTGCATTTGTCAACCCAAAAGACATCACAAGAAACTCATAATGTCCATACCGTGTACGAAAAGCAGTCTTAGGTATATCATCACTCTTAATTCGTAACTGATGATATCCAGACTTTAGGTCAATTTTTGAGAAATATTTTGCTCCTTGAAGCTGATCAAACAAATCATCTATCCTTGGTAAAGGATACTTATTTTTCACTGTGACTTTATTCAGCTGACGATAATCTATACATAATCTCATAGAACCATCTTTCTTTTTCACAAAAGAACAGGAGCACCCCAAGGTGAAAAATTTGGGTGAATGAACCCTTTGTTCAACAAATCTTCCAATTGTTCTTTGAGTTCTTTTAGCTCAACAGGAGCCATACGATAAGGTGGAATAGAAATTGGTCGTGTGTCTGGGACCAAATCAATACTGAACTCAATATCTCTTTCTGGCGGTAATCCAGGTAAATCTTCTGGGAACACATCTGGGAATTCATTAACCACATGAATGTCTTCTAACTTCTGTTCTTTCTTTTCTAAATCTTTGATAAAAGCTAGAAATCCCTGACATCCCTTTCGTAACATACGCCGGGCACTTAACATAGATATCATATTGCAAGGTACATCACTTTGATCCCCTTGAAACACAAAATTACTCCTCCCCGGCATATTAAAGGAAATAACTTTGTCACGACAATTTATAGTAGCATGACAAGAAGATAACCAGTCCATCCCTAAAATCACATCAAAATCTAACATATTGAGAACCATAAGATCTATCTCAGTTTCCGTGCCTCCAACGATTATTTTACAAGAACGATAACATGTTTTAACCATCAAAGTCTCTCTCATCGGTGTGGAAACCAAGAATGGTTCCTTAAGAGTAATCGAATCAAATGCAAATCTCTTGGAAAATAGGGGTGACCATATGAGTGAGTAGAACCAGGATCAAACAAAATACGTGCAGCAAAAGTATTAACAGATAATATACCTGTAACTACAGCATTGGATGTTTGAGCATCCTGTCGGGTTAGAGCATATACTCTTGCATTTCCTCTGCCAGCAGCTTGTTTTCCACGGTCACCTTGGCCTCTTCCAGAACCTCTTCCCATACTACCCCCTGTTGAAGGGGTTGGTGTTTGAGTAATAGAAACAGAAATAGATTGTGGTAGAGGTGGCAAAGTAGACCCTTGACCTGGTCCTGTCATGAGCTGAGGGCACTCCCTTACAAAATGTCCTTTTTGTCCACAGTTAAAACAACCTGTACCAACAGTGTTTAACCTGCATTCTCCGAAGTGGAACTTTCCACATTCAGGACACTGAGGTTTCTTCCTTCTAGCTTGAGTACCTCCTCTACTAGAAGAACTAAAACCACCCCTGCTCTCTAAACGAGGCTTAGCCACACTGGCTGTAGAATAAAATGACTTAGTAGGAGTGGCTGGAGCATGTTGTGATGCAGTAAAGGGTTTCAAAGTCCCTGAGTCTTCCCTTTGATCAAAAGATCTCCTATATCTAGCTTTCTTCTTTTGTCGATATTCTTCTTTATTCTTTGACCTCCTTTCCATAACCAATCTGTAAAACTCCGTCCACATAACTGGCAGTGTGCCTTGAATTCTAGCTTTCTTCCAGTTCTTCCACCATTTACCAGCCCTACCCTTTAACTGAAAAGAAGTGAATTCTACCTTTTGAGTAGGAGAACACCCTATAGCATCACAGATTGCTTCACAATCTTCAAGGAAACATTGTGGGTCCTCTTTGGGATTTTTCCCTGAAAAAGTAGGAGGCCTCATTTTCTGGAATTCAGACATTCTTACCTCCCTTACGTTATCTCCTCCAGCTAACTGAGCTGGTGGTACAATTTCAGCTTCAACAATAGGAGGATCCACTGGCATGTTAGCTTGTGCAGCTCGACCTCTCATTTCAGCCTCAAATCGGTCAAATCGTTCATTCATCAAATTAACCACATGTGCAATAGTTACATTGCCAACGTGAGCATCAGGTTCGACTCTCCTTGCTTGCTCACTAGTTGCGCTCTCAGTACTTTGAGCATGTAAACTATCACCACGGTTAGGATCATCTTGCACATGTACTGGTGGATTTATGGCCCTCCTTGGACCCATATGCTCATTATTATTAGAAGATCCTTCTGACATTGATCTGTCACAGATCTACACACATAACGAACAATTTTCAGACATAAACAAAATATCACTTACTAGCCCCACTGAAAATTATCTATAAAATGACGTTATACTCTACAAGGTCTTTTATGGAACCTAATTGTAATATCCCAAGAATTTTTATGAATATTTAAAGTCTGATTTGAAGTTTAGTGAAAAATTTAATTATGTGGAAAATTTTCTTTTTGAATTAGTGAAGAAAATGTGGAAATAGAAATTTTTATTTTTAATTTAGGAAATTTTTACAAATTCTCAAGGACATGTGGGGAAGAGAAAGGCATGGCGCCCAGGCGCCACGTGGGGCGCCTAGGCGCCGGGCATGGGTGGCGCCCAGGCGCCAGGTGTGTCGGAAAACCTTAGCTCATTTTCAATCGGCCATAACTTCTTCATCCGGACTCCGTTTTGGGCAAACTTTATATCGTTGGAAAGTTCTTTGAGTCTAGTTTCCAATGGTATAAGTTTCATTTAGATATTCATTACCGATTAGGAGTTATGACTTAAGATGTGAGTAAAGGTCGAGAGTAGTGGTAGGAAATTTCTCTATTTCGTAACCCTAATGTTTTTGTCTGGTTACAATAGGAATGGTCAAGGTGCAAAGTGGGAGTGCCGAGAGCGTGAAATCCAGGTGAGTGGGTTAATACTTGCTATGATTAAATATCTGTTATTGACTTTTTGCATCATAGTGGAAATATGTTGTATATCCAAGTTTGAAGAGGATGATGTGGAACGATGAGGCATAAACAATTGTGAAACGTGTCTGGTAATGTATATAATTATATTTTCTTATTTTCCCATGAATGGAGGTTATATAATGGATTGTGAATGGCATGTGAACTGAGTTGAATAATTGTTCTATATTATGGGTTATGTTGTATACATGCTATGTTGCTGGAACCACATTTATTATGTTGTGGCTTGAATTGTAAATGACTGAGTTGTGTATGTGGCTCAAGATTATGATTGAGGTTGTTTTTATATATGATTGTGATTGTGTTTGACTGGAAAGGAAAGGCATGGTGGTGCACCCCATGGAGAAATTTATGTGAAGTTATAAGGGTGGAGATTATAAATGGAGCGATAAGGGTGGATGCGGCAGGGGCCGCGGGCAACGATCCAGAGGTATTCTGGACGACCCGGTTGGTACGAGAAATTTGTGTGAAATTGGTTTCACCGATTGTTGTTGTGAACTTTTGAATTATGTTGAAATGTATTTGATTTATTTGGATATTGTCGTGAAGTACTACGAATAATATCATATCATATGATGATCGATTTACGTATGATTGCTGCATGTTATCATTATGATGTATGATATTTTTTTGTCATAATGTTGTGTTATCTACTCACTGGGCACGTGGTTTGCTCATACCCCTCTTATTGATATTTTTTTTCAGAGTTGACAGCTGAAGGTAAATATCGGAACAAGGAATTATGGATCCTTAGTCCATGATTACCTTTTCATTTGTTCAGGATAAAGGTATAATAGTTAAGTTTTATTCTAAGTTGTATAAATCTAGAAATCTCTGTAATCGGGTAGGTTCATTCACTGATGTAATGTGAGTAATTGTAGTATGTATAAAGAACTCGTTTTGGTTGCATGAAAAAGAATTGTATGATTTTTAAGAGAAAGATAGGCTTACGGAGGTGAAATGAAATTCACTTTCCGTGCCGGTCACGTGCTCAAATTTTGGGACGTGACAAGTTGGTATCAGAGCTTTGGGATTAGGTCTCCTACCGATTACAGAGTAAGGTAACCTTAGTGGGATCTCCTCTATCGTGGTGAACCCGGGCACGACTATAGAGAGATGGCTCCACTGAAGGTCCTGTAGGATGTTTTCATTTCCTTTTCCTCCAAGACTTGTCTTTTCTTATGAATTATGTTTTTAGTTTTAGTTTTAGAGAGTTATGGCTATACTTTTGAACTCGGTAAGGGAAAGGTTATTATTTGTTTTGATTCCGTTGCTGTCGGATCAAATTGTATGTATGGGGCTTTATATGTTAAATTCATGATTGATTTTGTGTGACTGATTTATTTTATCTTTCTTAATTTTATTATTACTATTTTTGGAGTACCATCCCATAAAAGAAACCACTGGCATTAAAAGCAGAAGGATTACATTGCAAAAAAAAAAAAACAATTACTCATGCATGAGTAATCTAAAAGCGAGGTGGTCTCGGATTAGGAGGGTTGTACTGTATCATCACCCCTCGACCATTCCTTGGAGCGAGAGACAGAGCAATATCGCGGAGGGTAGTGTAAATCCCATTCATACAATCAACACTTCTTTGTTGTTGATTGCAGAAGCACTGGGTAGACCAATAGAAGAACCTGTCTATTCTTGAAGTCATTTCTGCATGATTGCGTTTAGTTAACTTCTCTAGGTTTTCTATCATCTTTTTCAGATTTTTGACCTCCTGCTCTAGACAGGCGATTTTGTCCTCCGAGGTATGGCCCGTGCTAGTCTCCTCAGCTTCCTCGATCTTCTTCATTTTCTTCTCCTTCTGCTTCTCTGGAGACCCCTCAAAAGGTCTTTTGCCCTTGTCTTTGCCCAGACTTAAGTTTAAGTCGAGCTCTTCTCTCCTGGCATCCACTGTGAGATCAATGTACTTCCTTGTGGCCATGATTTGGAAAATTTAGAAATTTATGTCGAAGTATGAGAAGAGAGGAATGCTGAGAAGTTGTAGGCTTAGAGATGATTACTCTTTGTGGTGTGGTAACTGAGAACGTTGGGATAGTTCTTATAGAGGAAAAATTTGAACTCAGAGACAAAGAAGATATCTCTTCGCCGCACCCTATACGCTTAACCTATGGATTTCTGCAAGCTGGAAGCTAGGAGTCTAGGGTAGGCATGCACACCAACAACGCGTCGCATTAATGGCAAAACCACGAAAGTCAATATTCGGTGGATTTGCGGCCGATTTACACTTGGTTTTTCCATTTCTCTCGTTGGCATTTTCTGAAATTGAAGGAAGTCGACAATGTAGCCATTACAGAGTGTCTTGGATGTTTTCACGATGAACTAAAATGTATTTCTATGCTTTCTTGTATTGTTCTTGAAAGCCTTCAGTTAAGTATAATATACATGATTGATTGAATTATACTGTGATTATATGTATTTAAATACATATGATATGTATGTATGTTATTCATGCATAGAGAGTGAAGGTTATTTGTTATGGCCAGGAATAATATGTAATGATTCTACATACATTCAGAGAATGAGAAGTCTGAAATTTAAAAGAACTTAAATAGATGAAAATATATATAGATAATGATGTATCTCTATGTTTATACATATATACATATATGCTCGTAGAGGCAAGTGAAAGGTAAAATTTTTCTCTCACTTTATGGAATGCTTGATGTGTAGATGTGAGAAGTTTTTATTTTAATATGTATGTTTGAAAATGTGTAAGCTTAGGGCAAAGCCACGGATTAGAAACCTAGATAAGGCTAGTATGAAGCTACCCGTTCATGGAGTAATATCTCGATTTAGAATTATTGGATAAGACAAATACAGAGTTAAGAAGCCATAAATTGAAGCGGCGATTAGTTTAATAATTTGAGCAAGAGTCAAAAGTTAGCCGAAATTTTTGAGGAAATCTTTTGTATTAGATTATATTTTGTTATTTTCTGGCATGCTTATCTGAGACCGTTGGCATTGCGTCGGATAAGGTCTGTAGGTCATCTTTAGAGTATGATGTAAAGGTTTTGTAGCCCTAAATTTCGTCTATATATAATGGATGCCCCATTACGCTGCTCACTACACTAAAAGTTTATATCTATAAGCTTTCTAGCATCAAACTTCTCCTTCTGTACAACCTTTATAGCTCAGAAAAATATGGCCGGCAATAAATCTTTCAATTTAAATTTTGAGGCTGGCAAGGTAGAGCTGGATCTAAATCTTAGCCTGGAGAATTATAAGAATAAGAGATCCATGGAAGAGTCACCAGAGGCTAAGAAAAGAAAAAGGGATGTAGTAGAGTTAGAGGATGTTAGCACAGCAACATCTTCTAATAATGAGCTTGCGCTTATGAGACAAAAGATGGAGGACTTGGAAAGACTGATAAACCGCCACTTTGAGGACCAGGGGAGATTGATAAATCGTCTCTTTACAGAACAAGAGAAGCTTTTGAACCGTCATTTTAGGGAATTGGCGAATAGAGTTGATAGACATTCGATGTTTGCAACTCAAAATTTTCGTGACCAACAAGCGAGATGTATTGACTGTATGAATGGAGTGACTTCTGCACTTCGCCAAATTTCCCAGACGTTTCCTCCAGAAACTCTTTCTAGGCTGCAACGATTAACTTCCTCCTTAAGGTCTGAAGCACCTTCTTCTTCTAGACCTGGAGCATCTTCTGCATTTCAAAAGCCTCCTCGTTCTTAATTTATCTTTTCTTTTGTTTGTACCTAAAGCTGATGTTTGATCTAATGTTTAAGTATTAAAATTATCTGTTTTGTAAATCAAGTTCAGCTTGTTGCCTGTAACTTATGTATTAGAAATAAAAATATGTTGAACTTGTTATATTTTGTACTTGATTGTGAAAATTCTAAGAGAGAGAATGAGATATAAACAAAATATTGGCATTTGCTTCAATCTTGAGGTAAGTTTTGAATTCGGAGGACCGAATTCTTTTAAGGGGGGAAGAATGTAATATCCCAAGAATTTTTATGAATATTTAAAGTCTGATTTGAAGTTTAGTGAAAAATTTAATTATGTGGAAAATTTTCTTTTTGAATTAGTGAAGAAAATGTGGAAATAGAAATTTTTATTTTTAATTTAGGAAATTTTTACAAATTCTCAAGGACATGTGGGGAAGAGAAAGGCATGGCGCCCAGGCGCCACGTGGGGCGCCTAGGCGCCGGGCATGGGTGGCGCCCAGGCGCCAGGTGTGTCGGAAAACCTTAGCTCATTTTCAATCGGCCATAACTTCTTCATCCGGACTCCGTTTTGGGCAAACTTTATATCGTTGGAAAGTTCTTTGAGTCTAGTTTCCAATGGTATAAGTTTCATTTAGATATTCATTACCGATTAGGAGTTATGACTTAAGATGTGAGTAAAGGTCGAGAGTAGTGGTAGGAAATTTCTCTATTTCGTAACCCTAATGTTTTTGTCTGGTTACAATAGGAATGGTCAAGGTGCAAAGTGGGAGTGCCGAGAGCGTGAAATCCAGGTGAGTGGGTTAATACTTGCTATGATTAAATATCTGTTATTGACTTTTTGCATCATAGTGGAAATATGTTGTATATCCAAGTTTGAAGAGGATGATGTGGAACGATGAGGCATAAACAATTGTGAAACGTGTCTGGTAATGTATATAATTATATTTTCTTATTTTCCCATGAATGGAGGTTATATAATGGATTGTGAATGGCATGTGAACTGAGTTGAATAATTGTTCTATATTATGGGTTATGTTGTATACATGCTATGTTGCTGGAACCACATTTATTATGTTGTGGCTTGAATTGTAAATGACTGAGTTGTGTATGTGGCTCAAGATTATGATTGAGGTTGTTTTTATATATGATTGTGATTGTGTTTGACTGGAAAGGAAAGGCATGGTGGTGCACCCCATGGAGAAATTTATGTGAAGTTATAAGGGTGGAGATTATAAATGGAGCGATAAGGGTGGATGCGGCAGGGGCCGCGGGCAACGATCCAGAGGTATTCTGGACGACCCGGTTGGTACGGGAAATTTGTGTGAAATTGATTTCACCGATTGTTGTTGTGAACTTTTGAATTATGTTGAAATGTATTTGATTTATTTGGATATTGTCGTGAAGTACTACGAATAATATCATATCATATGATGATCGATTTACGTATGATTGCTGCATGTTATCATTATGATGTATGATATTTTTTTGTCATAATGTTGTGTTATCTACTCACTGGGCACGTGGTTTGCTCATACCCCTCTTATTGATATTTTTTTTCAGAGTTGACAGCTGAAGGTAAATATCGGAACAAGGAATTATGGATCCTTAGTCCATGATTACCTTTTCATTTGTTCAGGATAAAGGTATAATAGTTAAGTTTTATTCTAAGTTGTATAAATCTAGAAATCTCTGTAATCGGGTAGGTTCATTCACTGATGTAATGTGAGTAATTGTAGTATGTATAAAGAACTCGTTTTGGTTGCATGAAAAAGAATTGTATGATTTTTAAAAGAAAGATAGGCTTACGGAGGTGAAATGAAATTCACTTTCCGTGCCGGTCACGTGCTCAAATTTTGGGACGTGACACTAATCCTATGGTCATGCCGCGGCTCATGACAATAGGAAAGGGCCCACAAAGATCACTTTGCTCTGTACTCTATAGGGGACCTATAAAACCTTTCCTCTGATACCAAATTTGTCACATCCCAAACATTGAGCATGTGAAAAGACACTACTCATTTGATAAAATTCTCAAACATACGTTATTTACATGTATTCTGTAAGGTTTTACATTCAACCTTAATCATTCATTCCACACTACAGAATTATATTCATCTGATAAGCAAATATAGACATACATAGTCTGATATTTCTATCTCATCGCAAGCCTAGGAGACCTATAGAAAATACAGAGCTTTTCTAATATCCACATTAATAAGTACTGGTGTCCCACCAGACAGAAATAGAGAATAAACCCAAGGGGCTTCTAATCTTCAAACGGATACTCTTGTTCTTTATTTTCTGTATCTGAAAAAATAATCATAGGGAGTGTGAGTTTATTTAAAAACTCAGTAAGTAAATAACTGTACTATATAAAATATCAAAAGTACAAATACCACATTTACTCATATAATTAATTGTCTTATACATCGAGTAGTATGGGACTCTAACCCTTTCAAACTCATGAATAAGATTTCTTAGATATACAACGAGTAGTATGGGACTCTAACCCTTTCAAACTCGTGAATAAGATCTCATCGATATACACCGAGTAGTATGGGACTCTAACCCTTTCAACTCGTGTATAGGTTTCATAGATATGCACTGAGTAGTATGGGACTTTAACCATTTCCAACTCGTGTATAAGATTTCTTAGATATACACCGAGTAGTATGGGACTTTAACCCTTTCACACTCGTGTATTAGATTTCTTAGATATACACCGAGTAGTATGAGACTTTAACCCTTTCACACTCGTGTATTAGATCCCGTAGATCTTTACTCATTAATAAAATAGTGAGAATTCATCACATAGTACAATTGTCATGAAATAAATAATTTCTTCATACTCTTATATCTACTGATCATCATATACTCCCATATGAAAAATTAATTGCTTATTATCCAAATAATATTGTAAATGGGACTTATATTGTACTTTGACTAGTAATATCAAATTAGCTGAGCAAGGTTATTCACTCACCTTGATGTTTGTCCAAGTTTACCTTGTTCCACACTAGAATTTGTGTAGAAAAATTTCCTAGTAAAATATATTCCAAGGAATCATAAGAAAGGAAACAAAATCACGAAAATACGTAAAATTTTCTGACTGCTACAGTAACGGGTTGCTACAGTACGGTTTGCTACAGTGTCGGTTCGCTACAGTAACGGTTCGCTACAGTGCCGGTTCGATACAGTAACGTTGACTGCTACAGTACCGTTGACTGCCGACACTACATTAACTGCTACAGTACCCGAAGAAAATTTTCCAGATTTTTTCCCGAAATTTCTGGTCGCTATAGTAACTCGAAGAAAAATTTCAGATTTTCAGTTGCTACAGTACTTCGAATTTTGCAGAAAATCTTTCAAAAAATTTCATCCTTTCCTTTCTTTTGATTCAAAACCAGAATCTCAACTCTTTTCACCGATTATAACTCAAATATAACTTCTAAAACAACTGAGATTCATGAATTATCATCAAAATCTTGAAGAACAAAACCTCCTCTGATCTTGTATATAAACTGAAATTTAAGGAAAATAATCGGATTAAAGCTTACCTTTGATCCTTACAAAGCTTTTGAACCGAACAAATAATCAGAAATTCTGAAGATCAAGGAAATGATTTGAGAAGAAAATGAAGAACTGAGAGAGAAATCTTTTCTGCTTCCTTCGGCTGAGTGAAAAAGTGAGGGTTACTATTGAAACTTTATATTAAATATTTCTAATGGGTTATTCAATAACCCATGGGTATCCATAACCCAACATCCAAACCCATCCAGTCAATTTACAAAAAATGGATTAATTGACCATTCTGAAACCAACTTTTTCATGAATTTCACCATTCTTAGAATATATCCCTCATTGTGCAAATATTTAGTCCAGTCATTTAACTCAATTTTCATAAATAATATTCAAAGAGAACAATTAAATATGAAAATTAAAAATGACCAAAATAAATAACTAAAGTAACGTTGTAGAATTCTAAAATACTCTTAAGCGAATTATATTCTGAAATTAACGGGTATTACAATAATAAAGAAATAATGATATATATATATATGAATACTTATATTATTTTACTTTTAAACAAGCTTAATGTTATGCTCTAATTTGTTCATTTTATAAATAAATTGAAATGGTCAAGCATTTTTTGAGCCGAATTTAAACTATGTATATCAACCCAATTCATTTATATCTCTTTTTTTTTTGGGTCAGTCATTTATTTTCTATAAATTTAAGTTCAGTGGATCCAAGCTAATCAAAATTTATAGATTTTTAATATTGATAATTCAAATAAAAAAGTTATATATTTTAAAAAATTACAATTCACTTTAAAATGATTGATTTCTTCTGAGTTTATATATATATATATATATATATATATAAAATATAAATTAATAATAAAAATATAAAGAATTGTATCTTAAAAAAATGGCAGATGGGTAATTAAGTGTGCATTGCGTACCGGTCACGCGACTGCAGCGCGTTATCGTCGTGGATTTCGCGCCCGGACGCAAAGCTATAAGTTGCGCCTCCCCCGCTTGCTTTCGATTCGATGATGGCAAGTTCTATCTCGAAGCTCAGAGGCCTCCCGCGTCAATGACAGACCCAACCTATCAGAGCCCTTTCCTCGCCCAAACTGTCCGAAACCTTCTTCGCAATCGAAGTTTTGACTCCGCGACAATGGAAAGAATCAACTATATCAACAGAACCAAATCCCATAGTTTTCTTCCTAGATTTCCTCCATTCGCCGATTTCCTAATTTTACTGCTTGAGCCTGTTTCGGAGCTGTATCATCGCCCACTTAAACGGACAGATTTGATGAATCTTTGCGGATCACGTATCTTCTTGTAAGTTTCCTTTTTGATTAGCTATTTCCCTTATAATTTTCACTCTATTTTTCTCTTAAAGTGCGTATCTGCGAGTCTCCTAAGACAATCTCGCTGCATTTAATGTATATATGCTTCCTATTTCTATTTTTTTCCCTGTTAGTAGTCTTTCTCATTGTGTTCTACTGGACGTGAGCAATAAAGGGGGAAAAACAAAAAAAAAAAGAACTTTAGAACTAGTAATATTATGTTGTCTTCTTTTCGTGGTTCCAATGGTCTGAGAGGCACTCTGGATTCGGAGATGCGGTAGTCGGTCATTCTGGTTCCGGGTGATTGAATTTGAGTTTAATTTAGGATTCCGATTAGGGTTTTATTTTTTATTTTTCTTTCTATTATCTGTTGGATTCTGGTGATATGGGTGAGTGGGTGTCAAAATTGAATACTTCACCACTGGTCAGTATATGTAAAGAGAGGAAGGAGTTTATTAAAGCTGCTAAGTATTGTCGTTATGACTTAGCTTCAGCTTATGTCATGTATTTACAGTCCCTTTTAGACGCAGGCAACGTCCTTAACCAATATGTGGAAGAAGAGTTGCTAATTTTTGATGATTCTCCTCAGGTTTCTGCTTCTGATTATGAACCATCTGAGGAAGATTCTCACCTGGAATTTCCCTCTGACTCTGAATCAGATTTGGAGTCATTAACCGATCATGTTCACAGTGACAGGAAAGTACCAAGATGCTCTAATGCAGAGAATCAGGATCAATCTGGAGCAAATATGGGTACAAAATGCATGGAAAATAGATTTAGTGCGATGCCAAGGGTAATTTCTGGACAATCATGGAATTTGCCCTCAGGTCTTCCTCATCATACCAATCAAGAGAATACTCGCGTTCCTGTGGATGTCTTGCATGAAGATCTCATGCACCATGAATATAGTCAGAGGTTTTCATGTAGCAACAGATGGGAAATTTCACAAAGTCACCATAGGCATCCTCAGCATGTGAATCAGGACTTACCTGGATCTTCAATGAGGTTTTCCTACTGTGATGATAGGTTTTCACATTATCCTATGGAGATACCGTCCAGTTATCCAAAGTTCCAGAATCATGGATCTAAGAAAAATACCCCTGCTACTGCTTTACATACTCCTCCCCCACCTCAAGTCTCTACATGGGATTTTCTATTCAGCTTGAATAATGATGTTCATTGTGAAAATCATATTAACCATAGTTATAACACTTGGTCCAATGATAGTGATTGTGATGTCAGAGAAATGAGGGAAAGAGAAGGGATTCCTGATTTAGAAGATGTAACTGAACAAAGTTCAACGGAGAAAATTTTTGATGAGAAGGAATTGAAAAGAGGGAATCTCAACTCAGGTGATGACAATTCTAATGCTGCACAATTAAATTCTAGTGAAGATTTGTCATCAAATGAAGAAAAACAGCCTAAGGATAGGGGCAACGTCACTAAGAAAGAGATCAAGGATAAAAATAAAGTCTCTGTGTCAAAGAACTTGGAGCCTGGGATAGAGGTAGGCATGAACTCTGGCACAGAAGAAATGATGGTACAGGGCAGTGAATCTCAGGGAACAAGTAGTGCTTCCAAACCAATTGCTAGTTGCAGAAAGGGTCTTAAAGAAGCAGTACAGGATATAAAGGATGAATTCGAAAATTTATTTGATTTTGGAAAAGAATTCTCATTAATTATTGAGGTGGACAAGCTACCGAATCATCCAATAAGCACCAAATCAAGGGGTAGGATCTCTGGGTGTGATCATGTTAATTTCATTAGTGATAGTCACATATAATTATGAAATTTTTCTTTTTCTTTTTTTGGTCTTTCTGTCACTTCTATTGAAATTATATAAGATTAATGCTATGATGGTATAAATTTATACATGAAACTGCTTTAGAGAAAGAATAGGAAAGTGTCCATAAAATGTCATGACAATATTATTCTAACTTGTTATAAAACGTTGAGTGCAGTAGAGAAGTTGATTGTCAAACCCTGTAATTTGCATTATAGCATAAGCAGATGTAAAGGGAAAAGAAAAGAACAAAAATATGGGAGAGGAAGAAAGGAAAGGACAAAATCAGAAAGCAGTTAGGATTGGATTTTTTGTTTATTTTTATTTTTTTGCACGGAGAAAATTAGGATTATTTTTTTCTGTAGCTCATATTAGTAGGTCAAACTTATCACTTTCAGTATGAATCCAGGAGAACCAGTATATAAGTTTTCTCTTGATGATTCACAACAATGAGTTATAGAGGGCAACGTAAAGTGTAAGAGTTAGACTTCATGCCCAATACTCCCTGATGTGAAATGTGATGAGTTAATTGGGTATTTCATGAAATTCTGTTTGCTAACAGTAATATTAGATTGCATAATACCTGAAATTACTTTTTGATGGACGCATTATTAATTGAATAATTTGTGTATTTTGGAGGTAAAAACTAAAATTTATCAACTTATATGCTGCCTTGTAGGCTTTGCTTCTTTCATCCTGGGACTGATTGCTCCTTCAACAGTGACATATTCACACCATCAACATAGGCTATTAAACCAATCAGCTTCCAAAAGACAGATGCTGCCCAATGCTGACAAGAAAAACTATCTAGAACATGTTTGTCCAAAGTTTGGTGACCTTTCATTTACTTTGGAGCAGCTTTATGTGTGGGAAAAAAGACTTTATGGGGAAGTTATGGTAAGCAATCACTAAACTTCAGTAAGTGCGTGCCTTCATTTTTGATATTGTAAAAAACTACTTTGATTTTTTTTTTTTTAAACTTAATGACAGGGTGAAGAAAAACTTCGACTTCTCTATGATAAGAAGTGCAAGATGCTCAAAGATTTGGATGATCAAGGAGCTGAGTCAGATAAGATCAGTGATACTTGGGCTTCTGTCAGACGTCTGCAATCAGATATTCATGTAGTTGTTGCATCTATTAGTTTGATATCTAGAGAGATACACAAGTTAAGAGATGATAAGTTGCTTCCTGAACTCTGTAAATTGATTGAAGGGTATGATAATTTTGCTTTCTTCTTATTTTTTATATCGATTATATGTTATTGATAGCTGATGCTGCATATCTATGAATTTATTGAAAGATGATTAAGGTCATTGCCCCATCTCTAGGCCATGAATGTATTATTTTTCTCCCTTCTACTTCTGAGACATTAGGTACTGGTTATTTTTCCTTTCTGTGATTTGCCTCTGCAATGCTTGTTGGAAGCAATCTGTTTGACAGTTCATGCATTGTGTAGTGCATCTGTTGCAGTTTGATATTTAGTCATAAATGATGGATATGGGGAATCACAATTATTAATGTTATTAATGTCTTTAAAACCTCGATGGTCTATCTAGTCTTTTTATCCCAAATTATAATAGACAATCAAAACACACTTGAGTTAAAATAAAATTGCAGGTAATGTAGTTTGAATTCTTGTGTTTTCAAGATATGTTAAATTGATGATTGCAAAACCAGGTTGATGTAAAGAGAACTCTATATCTGAAGTTACAGAATGTAGGAAGATTTGTGCATCCATTTACTTGGTTGTATTTCTTGCTGATATCTATACTTACTCCATGTCGTTTTACAGATTTATCAGATTATGGAAGTTCATGGGTATGTGCCACCAGAAACAATTCCAAGCTATCAAGGAGGCCAAAAGTCATATACATGTTTTAGATCCTGGGATTAGGAAAAATTCAAGCTTACGGGCTACTTTGAGACTGCAAAGGATGATCTTGAACTGGGGTATAAGCTTCTGTAACTTCGCTAACACACATAAGGCCTTTGTAAAGTACTTGAACAAGTGGCTTCTGAGGTGCATGCTCCAAGGACCAGAAGAAACTGCAGATGGAAATGCCCCTCTCTCTCCAAGCAGGATAGGAGCTCCACCAATTTTCACCTTATGCGATGATTGGTACCATGCAATTGATTCCATTTCAGAAATTGAGGTTTCCAAAGCCATTTCTAATTTTGCCTCAAGCTTGCACCATTTATATGAGAAGCAGAAAGAGGAACAGGCGCAAAAAGCTCAAGTGGATTACCTTTTGAAGGATTATGAGCACAGGCTTAAATCCTTTCATAAGAAGAATCGCATGAGCTGGCATCATAACTCCTCTTCTATTGATATGATAGCCTCAGGGAATGTCGTAGACGCTGACGTTCCTCTACTGGGTGGATTGGATGAGAGTTTAACAACTTCAAGGAAAAGATTGATTGAACAGAAAGCAAGACACCAAGAATTTATAAGACAGGTTAATGATACTGCTTCAAGTTGCATACAACTGGGTTTATCTCCCATCTTTGAGGTTTTGGAGAGCTATTGTTTGGAAAATCTGAAAGTTTATGAGCTACTTAGACTCCCTAATGCTGTGTCTCACGACTAAGTGCCCTTCATCCAGAATACAAAACACATTAGAATTTTGACCAAAAATATAATCTGCCATTTGAAGTGCAAAATTTAATTTGTAGGATATATTCGAGTGAAGAACGGAAATTTCTACTGAGTTGGAAGGAGAATGTAAGTAAATTTTAGAATTTCATTTTGGGATGAACCGTTGCAAAAAAAAAAATATGGGTCTGTTATGACCTACAATACCTAACATGTTCTTTGTCTTTTTTTTTTTTTTTCATTTCTTCGTTCGTCCACTATTTATTCTTGTTTAGTTGGGATTTTTTTGGTATATTCAGCTCTTATTAGATTTGAATGGACCCTTTAGTTCAGTGTGTTTAAATTGGAGCTGAACAAAATTGGTTTTCCTTTAGTTTAGTGTGTTTAAATTGGAGCTGAACAAAATTGGTTTTGTATCAACTTAATTTTGATTAAAGTCAGTCAAAGTTGCTTTTAATTGTAAGATGTTTGAGAAAGAATATGACTTGAAAAATAAAATGAAAACAAAGCCAAATAATTATTTGTGTTTAATCACATTTGAAAGTTCAACTGCCAAATCAAATACACTTTTAATCATTGAGACAATAAGAATGTTCATTGGATTTGGACAAAAACCTAGCCTACCCACCATTGCCACTATTTATGAAGAACACTAGCAATGGGAGACCAAGGAAGAATAATCTCCGTGTAAATCATAAATGAGCCAGGACAGTTGGATGTTTCTAGCTTCGCAATAGCCTTTGCACTTGTGATTGCATCCGGCTCCTCAATGACAAAGCAGAAACACGCGCACACACTCATACGCATGCACACACGAACAAGGAATAATAATCCCCGTGTAAATCATAAATGAGCTGGGACAGTTGGAGGTTTCTAGCTTAAGGCACAATAGCCTTTGCACGTGAGATTGCATCCTCTCCCCTGCGCGCGAGCGCGCGCACACCAAAAAAAAAAAAGCAATAAAAGGCTGAAAGAGTGCCTCCAGAGATGGTTACAGCCAGAGAAAAATGTTATCATAAGAATTAAGAATAACGTACGAGACAACGGATATAATTAGTCATCCGGCTCCTTATCTGCATACTGCTTCACTTCCCACACTCGGATTTGGCATCTTTCCCAGAGACATTTTTAATGGTTACAGCCATAGAAAAATGTTCTCATAAAAATTAAGAAAATGTACAAGTCAATGGACAAAAATTAGTTATAGGTTTGTCAGTACACCGATCACAAAAGCTCAAAACAGACGATTATAATTATCAAGGCAAGTTTCCAGCAAGGCATGTTAGTTTCCTGAATCATCCATTAATTAAAGACAACATTTTACAATGAGTACATAAAATTACTATTATATACTTAATCATGAAAAAGCTATCTTTTGGTGGGAAGTGGGAACCTATTGGATGCTTTGTTACGGACAACGGCTTTGGTTCTATGACATTTGGTCTTGCCTCAGTTGAGAAAATACAGGACCGCATGCCCCTCCTTAGTTCAACCGTTTCCCAGGTTTATTCCCTTCGCTGGGCTCCATTGGCGTTTCCACATTTATATATAGTTCACTTTTTTAGCATCCAGACTTTTGTTGCCCTGGAAAGAAACCTTTAACTGTACCAGGGAATAAGTGAGGACTGCAGTCAATCAGGGCAAACCATCTCAACTTTGATACAGTTCAGGTACACCCCAAATGTTGACCCTGATCTATCTTCACTTGATTTCTGTCAGCAAAACCTAACCATAAAACATGGTATTTCAACTTGGATTAGACTTACCTAAAATTCCATAAGTGTTTACTATCAAGTTTTTTAATAATTATGATACAAGGAGAAGTTTTTTTAATCATCCAATCATGCAGTATTAAGCTGCAAATATCGACTAAGCATGTTTTAAAACCCTAAACCCTAACAGCAAACACATAAAAAATGTACCCAAATTTTTTATTTTTATTTTTTGCAACTTCATCGCAGATATAGTGGAATCTCCCAACTAGTAGTTAAATTATGCCAACAGGACCAATGACATGATAGGAAATTATTGAAGATGGAGGCGGATATATATAAATTGTTTGCTAGAAAACAGCAAGTGACTATCAAAAAGGTGAATGAGGTGACACATGATTCACGGTTTCCAAGAGACACTCGAGAATTCTAGCATGAAAACCTAACAAAGCCATGTTTAATTCAAGATTTCACAAGAATTCTCATGAACCCTAACTGCCAATTCTCCCAAAATGCCAAAAAATTGGTAATATTAAATACCAACAAGTTTTTGAGATTTCTGCCTTCAAGAAATCCTCCATGTTTAATGAAAAGCAAATCTCCATGATAGCAACCATCACAACTGATTATTATTTGAACAACTAAATAGTAAATACCTTATATACGTCTTGATTTCTGCTGGGGAGGAGGGTACATACCCATTCCGGGGTCTTTTCTTCTCAACTGTTCAACAAAGTATACAAGAGTATCACATCCAAAAAGAGGACAAAGAATTAACACCCCACATTTCCCAAGAAAAATGATAGGGCTGCGAAACACTACCTGTTGCTGCTGATGGGTCGGCCCAACACCACGTTGCATTGGTATACCACCAGGATTCATTCCACCACCTCCACCCATCCCCGCCTGGGATGAGAGATTATAAGCTTGCAATCCCTGTGGTGGCATTCTTTGCATGCCACCAACATTCATTGGCCGAGGGACAGATCTATTTGACACATGAGCACCTGGCATGCCGCCAGAAACAGCATTTCCAGATGAAACCTGACTCAAAGAATAAGACATAAGTATATATATCCTAGAGTGTGAAGTAGAGGATGCTTGTGTATATAAATGATTACACAAATGTAAATATGCACACCCAAAAAAAAAAAAACGAGAGAGAAATTAGTATGAACAAATCTATAATCTAAACTGTTGCAGTATAGATATAGTATCAATGAACTTTTCAATTATCATTGCATACCGGTTGTGAAGGTTGCAGGTTGGTTGTCCCTTCAAAATCTGTTGTTGTGTCAACTGGACGAGTGGGATAGTTCACAAATTTCTCTCCAGGTTGGCAGGGTACAAGTGCACTGAGGATATGTATAGTTAAAGCAAATAACCATTTGAAGGAAATTATAACAAAAATAAAAAGTAGCCAACAGTGATTGAAAAGGGTTTTGTCCAATAAAAAGTTATTGAAAAAGGTTTTGTCCAAGAGAAAGTTGAGGGAAAAGACCAAAGCGAAAATAGAAAAAAAGGGAAGGACGGAAGGCCTTACTTCCGCCCAGGTAGTGGCTCAATTTTGAAATACCTGGTAAACAAGGCACAAGAATGCTCAATAGATGAAAGCAGAATAAAACAAAGAAGCTCATAATACAAGGTGTCTTGCCATATAAGGTCAGAGTGCACAGTCCATATAAGCTCATAATACAAGGTGTCTGACACCTTTTTATGGTTAGGTACTTAGAATTCATTCAGAAATAACTAAGGAAAAAAAATAAGGAATCTTACTCATGCTCCAAAGCTTGTGCTGCCGTTATTCGCTTTCGAGGATCATATCTGCATATGAAGATATGACCCATATTATCATGTTCTAAGCAAGGAAAAGCAAGAAAGAGAAAACTTTTAATATAATAGCTTTCATGCATCACACATCAACAAAAACTGTCATTGCTAAAGTGGAACACAGGGATTTGACAGAGACCACCCGTCTATGCAGCAGTTTGAATTCCTCATAAAATGCAGCTGAAATAAATTCTTGATAATGGTAACAAGGGAAAATACATTTATTAAAGTATTTGTACTTTGAAGAATACGCCTTTATTTTGTAGTGATTGATGCCGTTCACCTACTTATTAAGTGTAGTAAAGATGATCCCTAAATTTATTAAAGAATATTTAGCGGCCTAGATGATGAATAAGAAAAGCAGCAGTGCCACTACCTTAATTAGGGAGATGCCTGAGTATATTAACTCACCAGATTGATTATAGTAACTACAAGAACGTTAAATAATTCATATGACATGGAATATGGGAAGGCTTGCTAGATTGGAGCTAATAACTTTGAGCCAAATCACAAAAAGCAAGAAGAACAGGAATAATAAGTGATGATCATTAACTCCTCACAAATTACCACCTGGACAAGGAAAGGAAGTACTGTGATCACCCATTACAATAATGGAGAGGGGGAGCTACTAAAATTCACAAGTATATGAGGTGATCTTCATCAACACCCTAATGCATCACTTAATCTGGGGAAGAAAGCACTTTATTCTGCTGTAAATCTAGCAAAAAGCATTCTCAAAGCTTAGAAGGAAAACTTACTCAAGCATCTTTGACAAGAGATCATATGCAGGACTTTTTGGCGATATGTGTACAAAATTATAAAGGCTAGTGTTGTCACTGTTACATGCAAACAGCAGAAGAAAATAAATCCTTTATAATCATCAAAAAAAAAAAAGAAACCTATTAATTGAGAATGAAAGGTTGAAGAAAATAGCAAATTAACAAGGATTCATAAACTATGGAAATACGCCAATCCTAGATGCTTTTGTATAAACTTTTTTTTTTGGTAGAAAAAAATTATTTAAGAGAAGCGAGAACAATACAGAAACAGAGGACAAGAAGTCCTCCTCAAACAAGGCTACTACTTTATATACATAATAAAAAATGATAAAACATATAATCTGAAACAATATCAAAGATCTTACTATTTGTGCCCTTGAATATGCTGAACATCCTGCTGCCAATGGGGAAGGTTTGCTAAGGAAGGCCACTTTTCTAATGTGGGATGGCCTGGCACAATAAAATTATTAAAATATCCTTCGATTTAGACCCGATACAATCATAAAAAGAATGAACAACACCAGCAGGTAAAAAAAAAAAAAAAGTGTCTGCAGATAACTTACCTAAAACCTTGAATATCTTGTCAAGTTGATCAAGCTGCACAAGTGGCATGAGGATTATGTTTATGTAAAATCCGAAAAGGACGTCAAAATACTATTATGGATATGATATCAAAGAGTATTTAACTATAGAATCAGATACTTGAAGTTATTGCATGTACCTGAAAAGGATTTGGAGTAGCTTTGACTTCTGCCCCTTGAAATAGTGGCTTCAAGGTCAAGAGCTCAGCAAAAATGCATCCAACAGCCCACATATCTAAATATCGATGTGAGGAAAAAGGACTGGACCACTTTAAGAATTAGAACCTATAGATGCTTTTATTTATATTACAAAATTGGTAAGTATGCCTATGGATTATGTGCAGCATGGTGGGGAGTTTCCCAACCCCCATGGACATCCAATTTAACAATTCATTTATTTTTCTTTCTAGACTCTCAACACCTTCTGATATTTGAGGTTCAATAACTTCCATACATCATGCAGGCAATTATCTTAACTCAATTTAGACATAGCAACAGAACCGATAATCTTGTTCCAAATTTAGAACACATATCAAAACTTAAAAAACTTAGCAATATCCAAAACAATTTGCATAACTCTGAAGTTAACCATAAGATCAAACACAATATATTATCTATGACTTGACTTGTATATATTGCAGAAACACAAGACTTTTATACTACCTGCCCGAATTACCCAGCACAAACAAAAATGCAAAAATCAAACTAAAGGGATACCAACAGCACTTGTATAATGTTTTGCCCCAAGAAGCAACTCGGGCGCACGATACCAAATGGTTACAACAACCTGCAAGTTATTAAGCCATTGTTTCAGGATTTGACTGTGAAATAGGTGATAGCAGAAATGTTGAAGAATTGCAAGGGCTAAAAACAGAACTTCCCAAGTTTAAGCACCCAACAAATGGGGAAAAAGTTAAGACACGTAAGGAAACTAACCAACTGGACAGTCTGAAAAGCTAAACTTGAAATCAACAAGAATGTCCATCACTCATCTTATAGCAGAGAGCAAAACAATATAAATATTTAATCTATAGTTTATATTCTTTGATAACACAGATTTTGTTTCATTCAGTCCTAAAAGCATCATATTTCCATAATGAATATAAATTAATATGTCGTGAATCTATAAATAAATATATTTCAGGTGGATAAATGTGAAAGTGATGCTTCTTGCTTCATACTCCATTTTCAGATAATGGCTTCAGAGGGGCTTGATATATCCTTGCAAGTCCAAAGTCCGCAATCTTAACAATTCCATGTTCCTCCCCTTCACCCATGACCTAACAAGTGGAAAATAAATTGAAATGCTAATTGCATCTCATCACAGTAAAAGAGTTTATCACTAGTACAAAATAGTAAGGTAGTCAAAACCATACCAATATATTTGATGGCTTCAGATCTCGATGAATAATCCAATTACTACAGCAAAATGCATTACATTAAGCCCATTTATAGAAAGAAAATTGAAAAAGGAACCATCAACTTCATATAAAGACCTCTCACCTGTGCAAATAGTTTAGTCCATTGAGCAGCTGCCAGAGCAAGGATTTGATAGTGTATTGATTAATGGATTGGTTGACTTTGTCCCTGTGATGTCTAATGATTTCCTGCCATTCAAGATTGTAAGTTCACTTTCAATCTTAACTTTTATCCAAAGAACAACAGGCTCTTGCTTTATTTATTTATATATAAAAAAATACTCTCAGACTCTGAAGGAAACTATTTCTTCTCAGGAAACCAAAAGGCAGAACATTTGTGCGTAAAGAAACCACTTCATAAGAGCCACAACGAAACATGCACACACTCAAAAGCAAAACACGTTCCCCTCGTACCCAAAATTGTCTCTGTATCCCAGAAGAACGACAGAACAAAAACCTTAAATGCCCTAAGTGTAAATGCACTTTCACCGAAAGGCAGTTTTACAGCCATACTTACATAAAGGTCATGTTCAGCATAGTCAAAAGCCAGATAAAGAGACATGTCCGCGTGATTGATGTGTACATTCACAAGCTTTACAACGTTTTCGTGTGATATCTCCCTAAGTAACTGCAGCACCAAGAGAACTAGCTCACAATCAATTTAAATCATCAAAGACCTAGAATACCAATTTTCGCAGGACCAGAAAGAAAAGGAAGGTGAAGGTGAAGAACAAAAATAACATCTGAACCATAATTTCACGGATAGCGGTGGGAGAGACGCCATCACCGTCCTTAGACTGCTTGAATTTCTTGATGGCGATGGATTTTCCACGATTCGTCGGAGATTTGATTCTCGCGAGAAATACAAGACCGTAGGTACCTTCACCAATCTTCCCGATTAGATCGTACTGCTGAAGCCACTCGGGCTTATTGTTATTGCCACTGTTGTTGCTGTTAGGGCGATTGCCATCTCCCATGGTTGCTTCTCCGTTCGATCACTACCTCCCTTGCTCGCTTTACCAATGGTCAGTGGAACGACGGAACAGAAGCTTCGACAGCGGTTGGATGAAATAATTTTTTTTTTACTATAAAATATTTATTTTTTTAAGATTAAAATATCTCAATTAAATATGTATTTCATTAATAAAATATTACCTCTGAATTTAAATATCAAAATTATTTTTTAAAACATTTGAAATATATATAAATAATTTATAAAAAAATTATATTTAAATATTTTTTAAATAAATTAATAACTAAACGTTTATTGTTAATTATTATTTTTAATATTATATGTTATTATAAAATCAGTCTTTGACCCTTGCAAGGCATGGTTCTTTGTTGTTCAATGCAAGGTATGGTTCTTTATTGTTGAGTGACTATATATTTTGATATACGTGTTTTATATCAATGATTAATATTCAAATATGATATTATTTTTAAGAATTTAAAATTGAACCATATGCAAAAATAATTGTAGTTGAAGAAATCTATTTTATATTACTGAATATTTCTTTATATACAACATTTGTAGTAGAGTTTGTATACTTATTTTTAAGGTCAAGTGCTAGAATTTTCAAACTGTTTTTGCTTCTCATTCTTGAAATTGCATCATATAATTTACTACGTGTAAATACAAGGTTAAGTAGATATAATCTAAACATTAGAGAGAGATTAACCTTGGCTCTTATTAATGGTCATTGCAAAACAAATTACTATAGGAAATTACCTTCTCTTGAGTTTGAAAAGTAATCTTAAATCAAACGATGTCAATGCTAATCATAAAATTATAAATTTATCTTCAATATTGTCTCCAGAAATGAGTTTGTCTTCTATGACGTAATCTTCTAATTTACTTATTAAACTTGTGCCATTGAATAGCCCAATGGATTTATCAATATTCCTCAATAGAATGATTGAAATTCCAACTTTCAACTTCAATTCATGATTTGGCAATGCAGATAATTTAATGTTGTTAAGGAATTTCATTGTGTAAAGACCATCAACGTTGTCCACATTAACATCAGCCTTGTAGACACTATCAAAACTGTAATAATTTTTTTCTTCACCAGAGATTAAAGATAACATATGCTCATTGATTGAATCTATATTGTTAAGAGTAGGAGTAATAATTGCTCTTTCTTTAAAATAAGACAATATTCTCAAGTTCTGCTGAAGACATGGATATGTACTTTCAATAATAGATAAGATAGGATCAGTGACATCCTGGATTAAAAAAACAACTTGGAATTGGTATTGTTGCTCACCATAATTATCTTCATTTGTGACACCTTCTCCTAGTTGCAAGATCCATTGAGATTTTGTGTTCATTAAACCATTATTGCTAGTCTGTAGATGCATGTTTTGTGTAAGTGTCAGGACATTACAATATTCCCAAAGGTAATAAACATTTAGGGTTGACAGCACAATCTCTTATCTTGCACCTTTTGGAATTACAGGAAATATATGTCTGAAGTCGCCTCCAAAATACTACAACTTCACCTCCAAATGATTGATTTTCACTATTAGGATTTAAAGAACGTAAGATATCTCTAAAAGTCCTGTCAACTGCTTTAAAACATAATTTATTAATCATTGGAGCTTTAGCAAAGCTAATTAACATTGTCTTTGAAATCAGATTAGCAACCTCAATATTTCGTTTAATAATACATGTAGAATCTTCATTTATTTCAAGAGGAATATGGAATTGTGAATGAGCAGTTCGACCTCTTGGTAAAAGAAGTGATGCAATTCCACTAGAAGCTACATTTAAGACAATCATACATTCTAATTTCAAACGTGCAAAAAATGTTCTTCATAAATAAGTTTTACTTGTACCTCCATAACCATAGACAAAAAAAAGACCATTATCATCTGATTCAACAGCACTTATCACTTTATCATAAATTTTCTTCTGATCAAAGTTCAAGAATCCAAAAAGATCCAGGTGTTCTTCTGCTAGTGACTATTTATTATAATTTAATTCATCTAAAATGAACTTGTTCAATGACCGGTGATTATTTTTCATTTTAGGTTGAGGCATAAAATTGAAATCAGCAATTGTTCTTCTATTCATCTCCAATATATTATTGATTTCTATCAATGTATAATTCTTTAATTGATCTTCTGATATGATCAAATCTACATGTAAGGATGGAAATCCAAAGTGTAAATTAGCATATAGTAAATAACATTGAACTTAGAAAAATATAACACAGATGATTACTTATTGATAAAAGCATCTTACCATAGTGACCTAGCATTGACTTTTGTTTGTATAGTATGTCATCTATCATAAGTCTCCATGTTTTATCCCAAACAAATTTAGGTTTACACAATGTATTTGACCATAATAAAGTACAAAATAATCTTCTAAGATAGAAGGATGACGCAAATATACTTGCTTCTTTAATACCTTGAACATATTTTTCATCATTATCTAGTAAACCGAGTGCATAACATGCTTCTTTGAAAGTTGCATATGTGATACCATTAACAATTCTAATATCATCATAACACGTCGGACCTTAAACAATATTTAGAAGAATTCTTATATAATAAGTTATCCACTTCCAAGATGTGTATAAAAAAGTCTACCAATTGAATAGCCTAACTTTCTCATAATCCACTTTTTGGAATCAATTTTGAAAACAAACTTTTTTGAGAAATCAGCATAACATAATGTCCTTGCATCTTCATATATTTTGTTAGTATCAAACCATGCATGGAATTTTGTTCTGCTATTTGAACCTTTTTGAAATGACAGCGTTTCTACTGATAAATCTCTATAATTAATATCAAAACTAAATATTCTCCAAATAGATTCACATGGAGATAGGTATCTATAATCATAAAATATTTTAATTTCATCTCTTGTTTCATTCTCTTGGTCTGTACCATTATGGAAAGTTGTCATAACTCTGTTATGACCTTTATTAATATATTTAAACAAATATTTAGTAGACCTAGACTAGATACATCGTTTGACATTGATGTGTACGTGTTTCAACAATAAATTTAGATTGAATAGAATGACATACCTATTATCAAGAGATATACCATTTTTTCAACTTTTACACCATTATCTGACCTTCTATAGTGTTGATATCCATCTTGACCAATCGTTGTAGTGATATTAAATGGTTTTGGAAAATGATTTGAACATTTTCCATTCACCATACCTGGAGAGTTTGGTTTTGCAATACTGTAATATCCCAAGAATTTATATGAATATTTAAAATCTATTTGAAGTTTATTGAAAAATTTAATTACATGAAAAATGTTCTTTTTGAATTAGTGAAGGAGATTTGGGAATAGAAATTTCAAAATTTTATTTTGGGAAATTTTTACAAATTCTCAAGGACTAATATGAAAAGAAAAGAAAGTATAGAGGTGATGTGATTTCCGGAGGGAAAACACTTGATCGATTTTCTGGATAGGTTGAAAGAAACAAACAAATGAAACTAAATCACTCAATTGATAAGCTAAAGGGCGCCACAACTAAGAGAAATGGGTTGATCTCGCCACACTCAAGAAAGAAGAACGTGAGTGATAAGAAATCTAGCCACTCTCGCCACTAACACAAGTTAGATAAGAGAAAGAACTCAAGAATCCTCTTGAAAGTAAAATACCAATATCTCATATATGATTCAAAGATGGTTTACAACAAATGGCAAGGACCCTTTTTATAGAGGGTCTCCAAAACAAAAAGACAAAAGACTCCAACTAATGCATTAAATGCATCAACTAAAAGTCAAGTAGTGTACGCTAAATGTCAAAGACAATAAATGCATAGGTAGCTAAATGTCAAAGACAATAAATGCATAGGTAATAGACTACAACTATATTCAACAAATGCAACTATCTCACATGCAATCTTTTTCACACTTCTTCCACTTTCAACAAAGTGGTTAAGCCCAATCCAAGCCCTTTAGCCCTTAAACGAGTTAGAGGCTCAATTGAAGTGTTCTCCTTTTCTTGGGCTGCAATGGGGTTATCCTTGATTACATCATCCTCCCCTAGTTGAAATGGATTTGTTCTCAAATCCAAGTCCTCTTTATCTTCTAAGTACGGGGAAAGATCCCTCACATTGAAAGTAGTAGAAACAGCATAGTGTTCAGACAAATCAATTTTGTATGCATTATCATTTACCTTGTCTATGATACGGAAAGGACCATCTGCCCTTGGCATTAATTTGGACTTCCTTTGGTTTGGATTGAATTGAACAAATTTTCTTTTCTTGTTGGCAGTCTTCTCATAGATGAAGTTCTTCTTCTCAATTTGCTGTTTAATGTTTTCATGTAACTTCTTTATCATGTCAGCCTTCATTTTTCCATCTATGCATTCTTGAGCTTCAAGTGGTAATGGTACTAAATCAAGTGGGCTCAATGGATTAAATCCATAAACTACTTCAAAGGGAGAGTGTTTAGTAGTACCATGTACACTTCTATTGTAAGCAAATTCAGCATAGGCCAAACATTCATCCCAACTTTTCAAGTTTTTGCCAATGATAGTTCTTAGCAAAGTAGAAAGCGTTCGGTTCACCACTTCAGTTTGTCCATCAGTTTGTGGGTGACAGGCAGTACTAAAGAGCAACTTTGTTCCCAACGTCCTCCATAAAGTCTTCCAAAAGTAGCTAAGAAATTTGGCATCACGATCCGACTTGATACTCTTTGTAATGCCATGAAGTCTCACAATTTCTTTGAAAAATAAATTAGTGATGTGTACAGCATCGTCAGACTTATGGCATGGAATAAAATGAGACATTTTTGAAAAACGATCAACAACAACCATGACCGAATCTTTACCTCTTTGTGTCCTTGGTAAGCCTAGCACGAAATCCATGCTAACATTAGTCCAAGGCTGATCTGGAACAGGTAGAGGTGTATAAAGTCCATGGGCTGCTTCCTTGCTCTTGGCTTTTTTGCAAACAATACACCTTTCAATCACATGATACACATCTCTAATCATGTTAGGCCAATAAAAATGCTCTTTCAACATCTCCAATGTCATGGTTTCACCGAAATACCCAGCCAATCCTCCTCCGTGAGCTTCTTGTGTAAGTAATTCCCTTATAGAACAGTTTGGAATTACAAGTCTCCCCAAGCGAAATAAAAAACCTTCAGATCTATAAAATCTCTTATATGCCATTTTCTCACAAGCGAGATAAATAGAAGAAAGTGTCGAATCTTCCATATAATGGTCTTTAAGAGATTCAAATCCCAACAATTTAGCATTCATCATGGAAATTAAAGCATATCTCCTTGATAAGGCATCTGCAACAATGTTGGTTTCTCCCTTCTTATACTTCAACACATAAGGAAAAGCTTTAAGAAATTTCACCCACTTTGCATGTCTTCTATTCAGCTTGCTCTGACCTTTCAAGTGTTTGAGTGATTCATGGTCTGTGTGAATTACAAATTCTTTTGGTAACAAGTAGTGCTGCCATGTCTCAAGAGCTCTAATTAAAGAGTAGAAATCCTTATCATAGGTAGAGTAGTTAAGACTGGCTCCATTCAACTTCTCACTAAAATAAGCTATAGGACGCTTTTCTTGAAGAAGTACTGCTCCAATTCCAATTCCACTAGCATCACATTCAATCTCAAAAGTCTTAGAAAAATTAGGCAAAGCCAATATGGGTGCATTGCACAATTTTTCTTTAACAAGCTCAAAACTTCGTTGGGCTGCATCACTCCATTTGAACTCCTTTCCTCCCTTAATACATTCAGTTATGGGTGCTAAGATGGTGCTGAAATCCCTTACAAATCTTCTATAGAAAGAGGCAAGCCCATGAAAACTTCTTACTTCAGATATGGTTCTTGGAACGGGCCATTCTTTGATAGCTTTCACCTTTTCTTCATCAACTCCCACTCCTTGCTGAGATACTACAAAGCCAAGAAAAATCACATGGTCTTGACAAAAGTAGCATTTTTTTAGATTAGCATAGAGTTTCTCCTTTCGCAACACTTCCAAGACTTCCTTCAAATGTTGCACATGCTCCTCATAACTTTGACTGTAGATCAAAATATCATCGAAATATACCACAACGAATTTTCTAATGAAAGATATAAGCACATGATTCATCAATCGCATAAATGTGCTAGGGGCATTAGATAGCCCAAATGGCATTACCATCCATTCGTAAAGTCCATGCTTTGTCTTGAAGGCTGTCTTCCACTCGTCTCCCTCTTTCATTCGGATTTGGTGATAGCCACTCTTCAAGTCAATTTTTGAAAACACCTTGGAACCATTCAGCTCATCCAACATGTCATCCAATCTTGGAATTGGGTAGCGGTATTTGATGGTGATCTTATTTATAGCACGGCTGTCCACACACATTCTCATAGAGCCATCCTTTTTAGGGACTAATAATGTAGGCACAGAACAAGGGCTCATGGATTCCCTTACATAACCCTTTTCAATCAACTCATCAACTTGCCTTTTCAGCTCCTTAGCCTCCTTTGGATTCATTCTATATGCTGGCTTATTTGGTAAGGCAGCACCGGGCACCAAATCAATTTGATGCTCAATTCCACTTAAGGGTGGCAATCCCTTAGGTAGCTCATTCAAAAAGACATCCGCAAATTCTTCTATCAACTCCCTCACAAGCTTAGGAAGCTTTTCTACAAGTTCTGGATTTAGCTCCTTGAGAATTAGCAATAATACAAAGTTTTCCCTTTTCATTGCCTTCTTTAACTTATTCTTAGAAGCAAAACAACTAGGCTTCTTCTCCTCGATTACATCCTCCTTCGGCTGTACTTGTATTGGCTTTAAGGGTGCCAACACAATCTTCTTTCCATCATTCTCGAAAGCGTAGGTGTTTTTGAAGCCATCATGTAGTGCTCTTCTATCAAATTGCCAGGGCCTCCCAAGTAGAAGATGACTAGCATCCATAGGGACTATGTCACACAACACCTCATCTTTGTAATTCTTCCCTATAGAGAAAGGTACCTTTACTTGTTTGGTGACCTTCATCTCGCCATGATTATTTAGCCATTGCAGCTTATATGGACGGGGATGATTGATGATAGGTAGCTTCAATTTTTCAACCAAGGTGGTTGAAGCAACATTAGTGCAGCTCCCACTATCAATTATCACGTTACAAACTTTGCCTCCGATAGTGCACCTTGTTTGAAAAATATTCTCCCTCTGTTCTTCTTCTACCTTGGCTTGGATATTCAAGGCACGTCTAATAACCAAGGCAGCACCTTCATCAGCATACTCTACAACTTCTTCTTCGTCAAAATATTCTTCCTCTTCACATTCCTCCACAATATCTTCATCTTCACTCTCTATTTCCCCTTGTTTCTCCTTCAAGATCATCACTCTTCTATTAGGACATTCGGATGCTATATGGCCATGACTTAAGTACTTGAAGCACTTAATGTCTCGGCTTCTTTCAGAGGGCTGGTTGTCTTCTCTCTTATCCTTCCCCTTAGAACTTTCAGATTTGTTCGGCTCTTTCTTGCATATCTCCTTATTACTCCCTTTGGTAGTGTTTGAGGTTTGGGAAAGTGTTTGGAAAGGTTTACTCCCCAATGGTTTAGACACTCCATTGTTTCTTCTATAAACTCTCTTTTTCTGTCTCTCCACCTTAATTGCCAATTTAATTACATCTTTTAAGAAGACATAATTCTGCAACTCTACTAAGTCAGCAACTTCTTTGTTCAAACCACCAAGAAATCGAGCTATGGTTTGCTCTTGGGGTTCATTCACCTCGCACCGAATCATCAAAGTTTCAAATTCTTTGACATAATCTTCAACACACATACCTCCTTGCCTCAAGCTTTGAAGCTTAAAATAAAGCTCTTGCTTATAGTAATCAGGTACAAAACGCCTCTGCATGAGCCTTTTCATCAATCTCCAATTTCGAACTTCCTCCTCTCCATCTCTTCTTCGTTGATTCTTCAAATTTTCCCACCATAGATTTGCATAATCAGTGAATTCAAGGGCTGCAAGTCGGCATTTGGTAGCTTTTGAATATTCTTGATATTCAAAAATCTTCTCTACTCGTTGCACCCACTCCAAGTATTCTTCAGGAGAACTTGTTCCCTTAAATGGAGGAATCTTTATTTTGATGTTGGCATCACGTTCCCTCTGCTGCCTTCTTTGCCTAGGTTGATCACCTTCTTCAGCTTCAGATTCTTCTCTATGGTGTTCAACATAAGCTCCTCTTCTTGATTGTTGTTGTTGTAGCTCCATAAATCTAGCCATTTGAGTGGTTAGTTGAACTATTTGTTCCATCATTTCTTCTTGACCTCTTTGTAGGCCAACAATTTGAGCTTGTTGTAGGCTAAGCCCAAAAGGAACTTCAGAACTATTTTCTCCTGTCATAGTGATTTGTAATTTGTTGGTTTGAGTTTGGTGAAGGGTAGGTTCACTCTCTAAGTGTTTACACTCGGATTAACAATGAACAGTAACGATGAACAATGAACAGTAACGATGAATTTTTTTTTTTAAAATAAAAAAGTTGGAATAAAATAGAACAACACAAGAATAGAAATAAAGATAAAGATGAACAGACTAGAAAATTAGCCTTCCATGTAGGTGGCAGATTACAAAACAAGGAAAACTAAGCCTTCCATATAGGTGGCAGAATACAAAATAAGGAAAACTAAGCCTTCCATGTGGGTGGCAAAACACAGAATAAAATACAATAAAATTAAGCTTTCCACGAAGGGGCAAAACACAAAACAAATAATAGAACCTGAATTGAAGTGGCTCTGATACCAATATGATTTGATTTCCGGAGGGAAAACACTTGATCGATTTTCTGGATAGGTTGAAAGAAACAAACAAATGAAACCAAATCACTCAATTGATAAGCTAAAGGGCGCCACAACTAAGAGAATGGGTTGATCTCGCCACACTCAAGAAAGAAGAACGTGAGTGATAAGAAATCTAGCCACTCTCGCCACTAACACAAGTTAGATAAGAGAAAGAACTCAAGAATCCTCTTGAAAGCAAAATGCCAATATCTCATATATGATTCAAAGATGGTTTACAACAAATGGCAAGGACCCTTTTTATAGAGGGTCTCCAAAACAAAAAGACAAAAGACTCCAACTAATGCATTAAATGCATCAACTAAAAGTCAAGTAGTATAGGCTAAATGTCAAAGACAATAAATGCATAGGTAGCTAAATGTCAAAGACAATAAATGCATAGGTAATAGACTACAACTATATTCAACAAACGCAACTATCTCACATGCAATCTTTTTCACACTTCTTCCACTTTCAACAAAGTGGTTAAGCCCAATCCAAGCCCTTTAGCCCTTAAACGAGTTAGAGGCCCAATTGAAGTGTTCTCCCTTTCTTGGGCTGCAATTAGTCCAAGCTCTTTAACCCTTGAACGAGTTAGAGGCCCAATTGAAGTGTTCTCCTTTTCTTGGGCTGCAATGGGGTTATCCTTGATTACATCAAGAGGACTTTTGAGAAATGACCAAATAGGAACCCGAGAAGAAGAATGAGCTTATAGGAATGTGTTATGAGTCCGGTACCGAAAGGATGATGGATTTAGGGTTAAAGTGGAGTTTGAGATATTGAGAGGGACTAAAGTGAAATAAGGAAATATGTGGGGCACCTAGGATTTAGAAACACCTGAGGTGAGATTTTATGAATTTGCTTTTGCTAGTCTTGACTGAGGGTCAATTGGAGAGCAAGTGATAATTTCACCCCGAGCGAGTATATAGGTGGCCTCACCTCTTTTTCCTCATTTTCTCATTTCCTCTCTCTCTCTTCACTTTCTCTCCTCTCTTTCTCTCTTTCTTCTCTCTACTTTCTCTCTCTACACTCTAACTCCATAACCGGACTTTGAAGGGCGGATCTCAGGCTACAGGGCGAGCCTCTAGGAGCCAAGCAACGTAGGGAAAGCAAGGAATTGAGGTAGAAATTTTTATTTCTTCAGCTTTTTCCTATTTTCTAGTTTTAAGAGTGTTTGAGATAAAAATCGAGATTCCGGCTTCGTTTCTCGATTAAAATTGGTGCTTTTGGTGTCTAAATGCTCCTTAGATATTAAGGGTGAGATCCCATGGAAGAAATCATAGAAAACGGTGAAGATTTGGCCAGATTCGGGCCAAATCCGAGAGAAATCGCGAAGGGTCGCGATCGTGGCACCCAGGCGCCATGTGTGGCGCCCAGGCGCCAAGGTTAGGTGTGGAGAAGAAAGGATTGGCGCCCAGGAGCCATAGGTGGCGCCCATGAGCCATAGGTGGCGCCCAGGCGCCAGGTGTGCCGGGAAACCTTAGCTTATTTTCAATCGGCCATAACTTGTTCATCCGAACTCCGTTTTGGGCAAACTTTATATCGTTGGAAAGCTCTTTAAGTCTAGTTTCCAATGGTATAATTTTTATTTGGATATTCATTACCAGTTATGAGTTATGATTTGAGAAGTGGATGAAGGTCGGGAGTAGTGGTAAGGAATTTCTCTATTTTGTAACCCTGATATTTTTTTTTTATCTGGTTACAATAGGAATGGTCAAGGTACAAGGTGGGAGTGCCGAGAGCGTGAAATTCAGGTGAGTGGGTTAATACTTGCTATGATTAAATATCTTTGTTACGGACTTTATGCGTCATAGTGAAAATATGTTGTATATCCAAGTTTGAAGAGGATGATGACATAAATATATATATATATATATATATATATATATATATATATATATATATATATATATATATATATATATATATATATATGTTTAAATTATATTGTGCTTGAAGAGGACGATGAGACATAAACAATTGTGAAACTTGCCTGGTGATTCTTATTTTCTCATGAATGGAGGTTATATGATGGATTGTGAATGACATATAAACTGAGTTGAAATGTGTTATACTTTGATTATTGAGTTCATCCATATGCGAATAGTTGAAGTATATTATTGTTGAATAATTGATCTATATTATGGGTTATGTTGTATACATGCTATGTTGCTGGAACAATATTGATTATGTTGTGACTTGAATTGTAAATGACTGAGTTGTGTATGTGGCTCATGATTATGATTGAGGATGCTCTTAAATGTGATTGTGATTGTGTTTGACTAGAAAGGAAAGGCATGGTGGTGCACCCTATGGAGAAATCTATGTGAAGCTATAAGGGTGGAGAATATACATGGAGCGATAAGGGTGGATGCGGCGGGGGCCGCAGGCAACGATCCACAGGTATCCTGGACGATCCGGTTGGTACGGGAAATGTATGAAATTGATTTTACTGTTTGCTGTTGTGATTTATTTAAATTATGTTGAAATGTATTTGATTTACTTGGATATTGTTGTGAAGTATTATGAATTATATTATATTATATTATGATCGATTACGTATGATTGCTACATGTTATCATTATGATGCATGATATTTTTTTTTGTCATAGTGTTGTGTTGTCTGTTCACTGGGCACGTGGTTTGCTCATACCCCTCTTATTAACATTTTTTTTCAGAGTCGACAGCTGAAGGTAAATATCGGTACAAGGAATTATGGATCCTTAGCCCATGATTACCTTTTCATATGTTCAGGATAAATGTATAATAGTTAAGTTTTATTCTAAGTTGTATAAATCTAGAAATCTTTGTAATCGGGTAGGTTCATTCAGTGTTGTAATGTGAATGATTGTAGTGTGTATAGAGAACTCGGTTTGGTTGCATGAAAAAGAATGGTATGATGCTTAAAAGAAAGATAGGCTTACAGAGGTGAAATGAAATTCACTTTCCGTGCCGGTCACGTGCTCAGATTTTGAGACGTGACAAATACCACATAGATCATGCATCATCAAATTAACTATTGTTTGAAATAGTACTGGATTCCTCTTCTTGTATAGTATTTCAGCACTAATAACTCTGTCTATTCTTAAGGAGTGATATGTCTATCATCTTTGTGTAAAAAAAAGAAGAATGTATGCATGATATAAACCTCGTTTTTGAAATTCAATAGTATACAATGCTGAAATAGATAAGAAAAAATATAGTAAATAGATTGTGTACAAAATATATATAAGATTATTAAATAACAATCAAAATTAAATTGCTCATAATAGTACTTGCAACAACTCTTCTAAAATGTTGTTTCTTCTTGAGATCACGAATAAGTTGATCAAGTTTGATCTTGAAAATACAACAAATGATGTCAGGCCTATCTTCTGAAGCAACATCATTGTTCTAAACAAACCTGTAAATTTCTGGCCATTTCAAATTACATGTGAAAGTTATTAATAGATCTAGAAATCTGGCTCATCTACAAATAGCCATAGCATCATGATAATTTTAGATTGTATATCTTGCCCTGCCAGTAAAAGAGGATGGTAAGATAACATGCTTCCCTAAGTGGGTTGGATTTGTTTCTTCTCTTAAGAGAGATTCCTCTACTCCGCTATAAATGTCTGATCTTAATTTCTTTTGATTAAGTCGAATAAAAAGTAATATCTCATAATCAACCATTGAAAATGCATCAACAACAAATTATTGAAACAATCTGCCTGCAGCTACAACTTTCTGTGCTTCATTTATTCTGTCTTGGATTCAAAAAGCAAAAAACAGTCTCATTGTAAGTCGTTTATGCTTAGCAGAAGGTGCCAAATTTATGGCATTTAAAGATACATCATCCCTGTAGCCATCTTCACCATATGGAAACAGTAATGGATATTGTAAAAGTAAATATGAAGGATGTAATTCACTTATATGCTGAAGCAATCCAATTTTATATTGGACAATATTATCTCTATCATGTGTAGATATGTCAATATCGCCTACTATTAAAGCTACAACTTCAGAGCACGTTGGTAAGTTAACTACCTTTCCATCTTTATTTCTACCTCGTAAGAGACGAATAATTAGATTTGATGGATCACAACGATCAATCATATCCTTTGCCATTTGATATGTTTGAACAAAGGGATTTGTCTTATCAAGTATGTCTTTCAATATTTGGACAAATTGTAGCATCGAAAAAGTTATTATCTTCTGACCTAATTTTTTTTAAAAAAAAAGACATTGAAAATAAAATTAAGTTAAAAAATATAATATTGAAAAATAAAGTAAAATAAAAAAAAGCTATTTGACAACTAATTTGTATTATTTAAATATTGTGGCTGTGTTCGACAAACGAGCTTATAGCTTATTTAACTAGCTTATAAGCTCGTTAAAAGTATTCGGTAAACAAGCTTATTTTAGTAGCTTATAGCTTATTCTGATAAGCTACTTTAAATAACTTATAGCTTATACCTTAAAGTTTTTTATTTTTATTTTGCTCTTATTATTTTTTCAAAATACCCATTATACCCATTACTTTATTATATCCTATTTACTCATCTTTTATTATATTTATATTTATATATAATATATTATATGTATATAATATTATATATATGATAAAAATATATAAATATATTATAAATATGTATAATATATATAAAAGTAATAAAATATGTAAATATATTATATTATATATAATAAAATATAATAATATATATAAATATATTATATATGTGAAAATATATTATTCATATATAAAATATATATTTGAATGAATTTTATATTTATAATAATTTAAATTAATTTAATTAAAACAAAAATAATATATTTATTTATATTATTTTAGAATTAAAAAATATATGTCATTTTACACTTTTTAACTACTTCAACAGCTACTTTTATCGAACACTTATACAAATAAGCTATCTTATAAGCTATAAGCTATAAGATAAAAATTAGCTTATAAGCTATTCGCTAGCTTATAAGCTATTCAATAATAACATCTTATTTGAGAACTCATTATTAGTATCATATATGTATAGTTGACCAAATTTCGGCATTGTTCCATCAGGCAGTAACAAACTCCCAATCATATGCAAATTTTGTCCTTGCATTTTAAAAACATATGGACCTTTTGCACGATCAATGTCATCGTCAATTTTCCCTTCCATTGAGATAAAAGCAAACATCATATTATACTTTCTAATGTTCTTGCGAAAATGATTGGCACAAAGATCACTATAATGTATCAATTTAAACAACTCATCTGGAGGATCCCGTAAGAGTGGTAGTTGAACATTTTCTTGCATAGAACAAAGGTTGAACTTTGGATTTCTTGTTTTGATGTCCTTTTACATCGTTCTTCATACCACATTTTTGCTCCACAAAATTCACAAGTAAAAACATGATTTCCAATATCCCAATATAATGAAAGAACATGAATGGAAATAAATATACCAATTGAAATAGACAATGTAATGTAAACCAAAAAAATTATTGATATCCTATACCTTCTTCAGATTTCTCTATGTCATTATTTCCAAAATCAATGATATTTATTACCATCAAACTTTGTAAAGAATCTATTGGAGGAGAATAAGGTATAACTGCAAATAACATATCATTTATATGTAAGGTAGAAGAACAACAAAAATATGAGTAACTGGACAAAGAATCATTTGGGAAAAAACGCAGTATTGCCACAATGATTCAAAAAATAATTTAAAAAATTAAGTAAGTTATCTATATAATAGACTAAAATAATTCCACTTTAAAGTATTAATTATCGGTAGGTCATTAAATTATTATAATAGAATAAATTTAAATGAATAAATTAAGTAAATTAATAAATTTGATAAATTAATCACATTAAATAAATTTGAAAAGATTCGGGTTTATTGCTATATAATTGCTATATAATCACATTAAATGAATTTTAAAAAATTAGGGTAAATTACTATATAATTGGTATGTAATTGCTATATAATTGATAAATTAGGTAAACTTTTCAATTGAAATATAATATGTTATTATTTGGTAAATTAGCATTTATTATATACAAATAATCAAATAATTAATTGTTATATAATTGTTATATAAAAGCTAACTTACAAATGTTCATATTATTTATTTCTCTTCTTAAATAATTATAATAAAATTTAAATTACCTCATCAGATCAAACTATAATAATGAATTATCACTTATTTGTCTTTTTTCTATATAAGCATGCTAGATTTTTTTATTGCACCATCATCAATAGCCAATCTCCTATCTTTATATAGAGATCTTTAAAAAGTGACAATCACTATTGGCCAATTTTAAGGCTTTTTTGTTTTTCAAAATTAACGATATTTATATGTTTCTTTCGAGGATCTCATCCATATTTGCATATCTCTTTCTCTCACACAATTTCCTTCTTTTTTCTCTTTGATTTTGCTTCTTCTTCCCTTACATGGATAAAGGACAACAATGACAATTTATCATCAAAGCTTTAAAGTGATGTTTCTCTCATATTATTTGGTATCATAGATCAGTTTGATTTTTATTTATTTTTTCTGGTCTATACAGTTCACGTACTATTCACATTCGCGATTACTGTTCATTCTATTGTGAATTTTAATTTTTTGTTTCTCTTTTGTTCTCTGCGTTTTTTTCCTACTTTCTTCATTTCTGTATTCATTCTCCGTTGTTGTTTTCTGAGTTTCCAGTTAGTCTATATTTCTGTTTTTAATTTTCTGAATTTTTATTTCTGTCTATTGTATTTCATTTCTGCATTGTTCAGATTTTCTAATTATAGTTTTGCTTTACTGTTTCTGTCATTATGTTTTTTTTAGGAAAGCAAGTCATGAGAAAGGTCAAAACCTAAAAGAAAAAAATGATGTCATTGAGGTATTTACTTGTTTTTGAATAATATATTTTGACTATTTTTAAATTAAAATTTTTCTAAGTTTTCTCATCTAATAGGATCAATGAATAATCTCTTTTAAGCTTACTGTGAGTAAAGGGTAGAGCCCTATGAAGAGAAACTTCAGGCAATGCCGAAATTACATTTGTGCAGATTAATTAAATGCTAATTTAGGATTTAAGTATTAAATTTTAAAGTTAAGATGTGTTGTATATTTCTCTTGATTATCTTTTGTTTTTGTTTTAAGATTTTGTGCGTATGTAAGTTATGTTTTAAATTTCAATAAACCTATATCTGTTATCATTGTTGCTAATTCAAATGTATATTTGAAGAAATAAAAGAAGAAACAGTCAAAGGAAGACAAGGATTTTGATCATAGCAAACCTATTAGGTTAGTAAATTTTATTTCAACTCATTTTTATCATTAATTAGTATATTTATCTAAATTAATTCATGTATTTTTTGCTTTGCTTTTCATTTGATGTTATTCACATTCAATCTTTAAGGCATTTGTATCTAATAAATTATCTTATATGTGTCTTAATAAGACTCGAATGTCTTATTATTTTTGTACATGTATTCTTTTATATATTTTTTAATTATTTTTATTTATTTGATAAATAAAAATTATGATATTTATGTTAATCTGTACATCGCATAGATTACAACACTAGTTATTTTATAACAATGCAATATTATAAAGCAATAAAAAAATATAAACGGACATATAGACTTTGAATATATAATGGAAAAATTAAATACAATACTTATGGACTGCAAATGTATTGAAGTCTCATTTCTTCTTCCAACACTTTCAATTAAATTCCTTGAATATTCAATTAAATGAGAAATGAAAAGTTCAATGATAAATAACTTATGCAAATACACATACTGATTTTCTGTTATTTATAATAAATATCAATATGTACATTATTAAACGAAATATTACCTGTAATGCAATGTCGACCGTGCCAAATATTTTTAGATATTTTTCGAATTAAAACTGGATATTGGTGTTGTTTCTTTTTGCGTATCTTGAAACACTGAGAGAATCAGTAATATTAAAAAAACTGAAATGTAGTATAATATTATTTATATCATTAAAAAATAGTCAGTTACCGTTTGTGATGTCTGCAATCACAACTTGTCTTGAATTGCAATTCATTAAAATTGAAACGTTGTTTAATGAATTTATGGATGATATTGAATTCTCAGGAGACTCTGAATAATTCAGAAGATAGATATATTAATTGTAAAACAAATATTTTAATAATGATTAAATTATATAAGTGTGAATAATAAACTTTTCCCATGTATTCTTTTTTTTTTTTGAGCTTGAAATAGGTGTTTGCTGCAGTATAATTGAATAAGACTTTCGACAAAACTCCATGTTTAATTGTTCATTTTCTATTTGTAACAAATATAACACATTACATAAGGGTATAATTAAACAAATTATCCATAAACAAATTATTTTCAACTTACATTAAGCTTATTTTCATTATAAGTATCTTATATGAGTCATTATTGCTATAACTCTCCTCATTAATAACGGAAGATGTATGTAATATAAAAATATTTTTCAGACAACTTTTTGAAATAGGAATAGTCAATGCAATATCTGTACTTTGGAAGCGCGACAGAGATTTATTTGTCCTTTCAACGATTTTGACTACGCCCTTAGAATGTCTGTGAGAAAAAAAAAGATTTATAATAAGTATGAATTTATGTGTATAAGGAGGGCTTCAATTGTGGTTGAAATCAAATAATTTGAATGCATTATATGTGAGAAATACAGTTGTCATTAGCCAAGACATATTTCCTTTCATGCATGGGTTATTTTCTACATTTTTTTAATCCTTTTTGAATCCACATAGGATCCTAGTCTAGTTTCTCTTCCAGCATCATGTAAGACTAAGAAAATCATGATAATTAAGTATTTTTTCAGTTAATATAATATTATTTGTAGGAGAGTAAAATTTAATTGCTTATTGTTAGTGACATCTGCAAGTGGAATTTGTCCTGAATTATCTCTATACCAGGTTGAGTCATATAACTCACAATGAGATGATATTGTGTATAGATTAGACAATGAATAAAACAAAAATAGACATGTTAATACATCGAATCTAAATATTATAATAATGACTAAGTAATTGCATTGTTAGCAACAAAAATGTACCATCTATGCCAGTTGTTTGGAGACTTGAAGTAGGGGACTGCTGTAGTATAATTGAACCGGACTTTGCACAGTATCTTAGATTCAATTGTTCATTTTCTGTGAACGACTAAAACGAAAAGAATAGACAAATAGAATTAAACACTCACTAAAATTTGTTATCCTCTAAATACTAAAATGCATACTAAGATGTATACCAAATTAACAGATGAGATAAATGAACGAATAAAAATGAAAATAAGAAAGATATGGGCACACAAGTCAAAATAAGCATAATAAAAATGAATTTAAAAATAATTAGGAATTACTATAACATTACACTCACTAAAATATGATATGCTTTAAATATTAAAATGTAAACTAAGATGTATACCAAATTAGACTATCTAATACATGAAGGAGAAGAATGAAAATAAGGATAATATGAGTACACAATTAAAAATAAATATAATAAAAATTAATGTAAAAAATAATCTGGAATTACTGTAACATGTTAATATATGGATAAAAAAATAAAAATAAGCAATAACATCAAATGAAGAACATAAGAAAACATCACGATCATTAGCAAACTTGTAATAATTTGTTAACAAAAACTCACCTTTTTTGTAATAGTATTGATCAGACTCGGTTGATTTATTAAGAGAGGAATGCTTTCTCCTCTCCTAGATGCCATGACATAAGAAGACTAACACAAAAGAGTGTTGTTGGCTGTTTGTTTATATAGAAGTGCACAAATCCCTAAAAGTATTTCCAAATCGGTCAAATAAGTTTGAATCTGGTTGGCTTAAATGGAGATCTAATACAAACTAATTTGACTAATCATCTTCACTCTTGACTTTGTCAGTGCAAAGCAAAAAATAAAGTACTTTTCATTGCTTATAAATAAAAATTGAGGGGAACATAAACTATTCTTTGTTACAAAATATTTCTCGCCTTATACATTAGTGATTATAATGACTTATTTTTCTTGATGACATAACTTCCAACTCTGAAAGAAGTAATTTGTAGACTTAAATAAATTACAAAAAAAGAGAAAAGAATTTGTAATATTTTAATCTTTTATATTTTTGACTTACACAATAGAAATTACAATAAATTATATTACTTTGTGTAATTCTCCAGTCAAAAATTGTTTCTTGACTTAAATAAACATGTATTCGAACTTGAGTCATGTCATAATTTGTTTGAATGGGAAGTAAAATCAATTTTACCTATCAATTAATATTTTATATAGTATATACTAAAAAAATTGAATATTGTGTAGTATTAATATCTATTTGAATTTCATGTGAAAACTTCAATCTTTAATTTTCTTGGAATAAGTTTAATTCAAAAAGTGAAATATGGTGCAAATGGGAAAAATAATTTTAGATTTGGCAATTCACATAATATATGATGTTGTCATGGATTAAATTGAGAGTTGCATAAGAAGAAGATCAAATTGCTATTAATATTTTATATAGTATAAACTGAAAAATTGAATCTTGTATGGTATTAAAATCTATTTGAATTTCATTGTCAAAATCTCAATCTTTCATGTTATGAAAAAAGTTTAACTCTTAAAGTGAAAATATGGTGCAAATGTGAAAAATGTTTTAAATTAACATATATATATATATATATATATATATATATATATATATATATATATATATATATATATATAGCATATACCAAAACTGTTAAATCAAGTAGTTGAATTACATGAAAACTCAAGAATGTATACGAAGAATGAAATCTTGTTATTCATGTTATGAAATAAAGAAATCAATAATCATCAAACTATTCCTACGAATAGATTTTAATGATTTTAGATTTGGCAGCACTTTACATAATATATATGATGTTATCATGGATATAATATTTATGATGTTGTCATTGATTAAATTGAGAGTTCCATAAGGAGATCAAATTGCTTTGCACATAAAGATGAAAATAAGTGTAGTAAATTATATCACAGCGTTGAATTTACTAAAAAAGAAGACCACATGAGATCTTACCAAATATTACTATAACATAGTATTGCATTACAATTTCATAACAGCAAATTACAGCTAATTTACAACTAGGTAACAATCCTCACTATGACCAAACCAGCTTTTACCGAAGAAGACAAATAAAACATGTAAATATCCTAAGGAGACAAAATATTTTTGTTGCAAAAAGTAGGGACAAACAACAACTTAGAAAAGTTAGGATAGACCCAAGTCATAAACTACATAAGAACCATATAGGACTAGAGAAAACAAAAACATAACAGTGGGGAATACTAAAGATGAGGCACTTTACACTTCTGACATTTCGAAATGTTGAAATAAAGTCATATGAAGTGCAATAACAGAGAAAACCATGATCCTTCATATTATTTGCTCGTTGCCATTCTTGTTGCTTCACATCATACATGAAAATATCACTTCTCTTCTGACTAGTATTATCATTAGGATATGGGGTTGCTCCAGGAGTTAGCAAAGTGAAGTTGTCAATGACACAAATAGGCTAAAAAGAACTTGGAAAATTGTAAAGCAAATACATTGGCATCCAAGAGTTCTCATTACATGTGGCTACATCGCAAGTCCACAATTCCATAGTATAAGGTCTATCAAAGATCATGTTGTAAAACAGAAGGCCAACTTTGTCATAGTGCAAGACTAACTAGTAGTTGATATTAATGGAATCCTCATCTCTCCAAATTTATTGATAATTTTATCAAATACAATTAAGTACTGGACATGTCGGAAAAGAGGTCTATTAATCTCAGATGCCCAAACATAGAAGTTATCTAACGACAACGTTTCACCGAAAATAAAATCTCTTGTAATACCCAAAGGTTGTGCATCCATCCAAGTACAAGTTTTAACAATATATTTAGTCCACCAAATTCTTTTGTCATCCGCAGGATGAATGTACAGAAGCATGATCTCAAATGACTATATATATTTGTTATACCCAAAAGTATGCAAGGTATGCTCTAAAATAAAAAAAATCAATAAACAAGGTGAAATAAATGAAGCATAGATTTTTTTAAAAAAATTATGTAAAAACTACACACTTATGGTGAGGAACATGATTAATATAGTCTTCAGTGTCAACAAAATCCAAAGTGACTAGATTGAAGATGGTCAACACATACTTGATTTTGGAGAAGGTCCTCCTTATGCACATTAATCCATTTTCAGAACCTATGAAGTTGACAAACAACTCCATTGAAGTACTGTAAGGAATCTTAACATTAAATAGCATCATTCTCACAAGGTCAAAGATATAAATCTTAGTTGTGTTTTTCCATCTTCACATGCAAGATGTGAAAGTATTAGCCGAGTTGGTGTAACATTGTCATTGTTCTTGTGATTAGAGGTAAAAGCTTTGCTCTTCACATAACGATATCACAATTTGCACACAACAAACAATGACACCAATTCTTCGCAATTTAATCTCCCGAATATATTAAAGATCAAGTCTTAGGAGAGATCCATCAATGTCTTTAATTTAGGTTCCATGATTACTTCTGGACAAAGAAATAAGATAAAAACATTCAGATCAAATAATGGTCAAACTCACATATATCTTTAGGAACTAAGTAGGAATAAGTAGGCTTAAATGACTTCACAAAAATAAGATTATGATGCTGAAGTAAGAAATAAGTTAGAACCATGGAGAATAGATAATGTCATAATAGAATACAAGCAAGCAATGCATATAGGTGGTACAAAATTTCAAAACACTTATACATGCTATATATATTATACGTGCATGTATATATGTAATACCCATGAAAAATAAAATATAAATGCATGTTTACAAATTACTATTATTATTTCAGTATATGGTACTATTCACCCGTATAATACTATTTACGTATATGGTACTGTTTATTTATACAATCAAAATGTCAAGTACTAGAAGTGGTTTGATCATAAGAGAAAACTAGAAAGAAGTTTGTAGGAGAAAATGACGTTTTATATGTAAAATACCCTCAGGGGCTAAATTGAAAGGACTGAATTGAAAAGAAACTTAAAGGTTTAAGGTGAAAGGATAGTTTTTCCTTTAAGTTTTCAATAGTAATAAAAAATTCAAAGCCGCCTGTCTTTCCGCGTTTTGCACAGTAAGTCGAATTATTAAGGTGCACAGTAAATTGCATTATTAGAAATGTCATTTTCATGAAAATCTCTGTAGCAGAACACTGAAATTCACCTGGGTACTATTGTCCGTAACGACTTAGAGAAGCGATACTCGTACGGAATCCAGGTGAGTGGAACGACCCTGTTTTAATAGAGTTTTAGCATTACTGGTGATAAAAAGTATGTCGTAGGACACTCCCAAGATTCATAGGGGGAAATTGGATTCAGAATGACAAATCTAATGAGATAATTAATCTAAAAGTATGGATAAGACGAAGCAAGTATCTCATGATGATGTGAAGTTTGAATCTTTTCAAAAACAGATTAATTGTTAACTTGATTTGTGGTTTATAAATCTATAATATAGTTATATACTATACCTGTTATATGGATGAATATTATATTGTGCTTCTGATTATGATATGAAATATTGTACTATTGATTGTGATTGAGCGGGATAGTACCCCCTCTCACGGCAAGGCGGAAAACCCGGTTGAAAGGGTGTCTTGACCAACAAGTGTGGAGACAACGATTCCCTCAGTAGGGATATAGCCCGGATCGGCAATAGATCCGTGAGGCGCCCTAGCTAAGAGGATGAGGTTGTGCATCATGGCGGAAATATACAGAATTGGTGAGCTGGCCTATGTGCGCTCTCCGGGACATATTGTCATTGATGAGTACTTGTAACGTTTGTTGAATTGGATGAATTTTTATCTTTTTGTATATAATTTCTAACTATGTCTATTGGTTGAGCTTGAGCCTTCAGATATGCTTGCATAACTGGTGATGTATTTGAATTTTATTAACGCGAGACCGATTTGCTCACTGAGTTTAAAAGCTCATACTCTCTGTACAAATTTTTGTTCAGATCAGGTTGCCACCAAAGAACATCCGCTAGAGGAGTAGATCACTTTGGACCTTCCCGCTATCGGGTAAGCCCTTCTTTTGTTATAGAATATGTTGCTCTGTAGCCGTCTAGGACATCTAGGTCAGAAGTTTGATATTTAGCTTGTATTTCAGTATGATAATGTATTTTGTATTGATGATCTATTATTTTTAATTAAGAAAATTTAATGTATTTTCTTTGTATTTATTAAGGAATGATATTTTGAAAATATAGAGATAATGACTAATAATTTTATTTGTGAGTAGAATTTATCGAAAGACTTACAGTGATAAGATATTTATCATTGTGCCGGTTATGTGCCCAAAAACCGAGTCGTGACAATATATTAGTAAAACAATAAACAAATGATATCTTGATGTTTAGAAAGATCTCATGTTATATATCATAACATGCAAGTTCATAACAATACATATTAAACTGACGTTGGGCATATAAGACAACAAACAACAAAAAGCCACTGCAATTTACGTTGCCTTTAAATTGCAGATAAAGCTTTTGCACGAATAGAAAACATAGAGTAAATGGCTAAGATTTAAAAATACAAGTGAGAAATTATAAGCCATTATTCTGAAACTTCAAAATGTTATGTGAAGGAGAAAATATTTTGTAAATGCCACAACCTCAAGGCTAGAGGTGAAAAAAGAATGAAAAGTATTTCCCTTTGATAACCAGACAAACACAATGTAGAAACAACATATATGAAAAAGTCGAGTTACTATCTGGAAGAGATACTGAGTGTTCAAGGATGAGAACAATATCTGAGGATTAGACCAATAAATAGATGACCCAAGTTCCACTTCTCATCTCATTAAATTCTCTGGAATATTAAAAGAAACAAAAAGTCAAATCATCATATTGTTTAGTGAAAAAAAATTAATGACTATGAATTCTACAATTTCAAAAGTAATTATGGTACATCCATTAATTTGTCCAGATAGGATTTTTAAATCTTCTTTATCTTCTTTAAATATATAAATAAATCTATTGAATAATCTTTATATTACTTTGAATAATTTCAAGAAACTCATCTATGATATATACAAATATCAATATAAATTCAAAAACAATACCACCAATTATCATTAAGATAAATACAAATATAAATAAATTAATAAAATATAAAAGTAATACAGAATAAAATTAAAATTATGTATACATGTATGATATATGACATACAAAAATATATGACATATAATTAAGTATTCATATCAAATATATTAAATTAACTATTAAATATTTTTTAAATATGTAATTCGAACATATCTATTAATATTAATCATGATTGGACAGTCTGAATCCTTATCATCTGGACAAATATATTTGAACAAAGTATATATTTTCCCAAGCAATCATTACGTTTCTTTCCAAGTTTTTGTACTTTCTCAGTGTTTACAATTCCAAAGGTAATTATGATACATTTATTAATTATGACAGATAGGATCTTTATCTTTAAATCTATAAATCAAAAATTGAATAATTTTTTTATCTTATGTTTAATAATCTTTAAATTTTATAATATTGATAAATACAAATATTAAAAGAAATTCATGTATAATATATACACATATCAATATAAATTCAGAAACTATATCACCAATTATTATTAAGATAAATACAAATATCAATAAACTAATAAAATATAAAATTAATACAAAATAATATATATATCTTTTTAAATATATAAATAATAATCTTTATCTTACTTTGAATAATTTTTAAATTTTATAACCTTGATAAATACGTATATCAAGAAACTCAAGTATGATATATACAAACATCAATATAAATTCAGAAACAATACCACCAATTATCATGAAGATAAATATAAATATAAATAAATTAATAAAATATAAAATTAATGCAGAATAAAATTAAAATTATGTATACATGTATGATATATGACATACAATCAAATATTCATATCAAGTATATTAAATTAAATATTAAATATTTTTTAAATATATAATTCCATATATGTTAATATTAATCATGACTGGACAGTCTGAATCCTTATAATCTGGACAAATATATTTGAACAGAGTATCTATTTTCCCACGCAATCGTTATGTTTCTTTCCAAGTTTCTATACTTTCTCATAGTTTACAATTCCAAAGATAATTATGATACATCCATTAATTATCACAGATAGGATCTTTGCTTTAAATCTATAAATAAAAAATTGAATAATTTTTATCTTAGGTTAAATAATCTTTTAAATTTTATAATATTGATTGATAAATACAAATATTAAAAGAAATTCATGTATGATATATACACACATCAGTATAAATTTAGAAACTATATCACCAATTATCATTAAGATAAATTCAAATATCAATAAATTAATAAAACATAAAATTAATACAGAATAATATATATATATATATATATATATACGCACATACATGATATATAACATACAAAAACTAGTTCAATTCAAATATTCATATCAATATTATATTAAAGATTAAAGATACTAAAGATATAATTCAAACATATCTAATAGGGTTAATTTTAATCATGATTGCACAGTTCGAATCTATCACTTAAGCTGTGTAGACTCTTTAATGAAGTAAAAAAAGAAGCAGCAAACTATCATCAAGATCATCACAAGTCGCAAAAATTAATGGCGAATGTCCTATTCCGTCAAAATTCAAAATTATAGACTCTTAAAGCAAGTATTTGTTGACGGGATGAAGGGACTGAAAGTAGTATAGTTTTGTTTGACAGGACAAAAATTAAACTTTGACCGTGCTGTGGAAACTTGGGATGAGAGCAAGAATTACTCATGATGAAAGTGGCTTAATAAATGAGGGGAATAAATGAAGAGAGAGACGCAACCACTGGGTGCAAAAAGAGACTACAAATAATGACTGATTTGAACTCAATGTGAACTTTAGTCCTCTTTCGTAATGAAATAGAAATATTTCATTATCATTTATCTCTGAATTCCAATTATTTTGGGCTAGACAATCCAACATTGAATATTGTAAATCCCAAGAGAGAAACTAATAGAAAAGAAAAAAAAATGGCCACATTGAAGATGGTATATGAAACTGACAAATGAAAAAAGGAAGGAAAAAATAATAGAAAGAATATCTTGTTAGCTTCACTGAGGCTCTGTGTGGGATTGACATGATCAAGCTTGACAGAAGTCTCATGAAATGCAGAATGAGCTTGTATTAAGTCATCATCGTTACTCATCTTAAGCACAAAAAATATAAAACTCTAAGCTCTAGCATTTCTCTTATTTACGTGCACTTTGAACACAAATTTCTAGTCAAAATAGTCAAGAACTTGATTACTATCCCCATAAGTCTGAAAATGAACATATGATCCTCATTTATTTTCAAAACATGATAATCACATAAAATGGAAAAGAAAGATGGAAAAGAAAGCATTATATTAAAAGTATAATAAAATTAAAAATTAAGGTATAAGCTAAATCGTGCAATTCACCAGCACATGATTGTAAAAATTTTGAAGCTTCATGATCAAAGACAACAAACTAATTTCATCAATTACCTTCATTTCAATCTTGAATTTGGCATGGAAAATATTTAAGTCAATTGAAATAAAAAAAGAGGAGTAAAAAAAAAAGATATGACAAATACGAAACAGCAGAGGAAACCTAATAATAACTTTGGTACAACAAAACCCACGATTTCATTGCACTTTTCACAAAAAAAAAAAGGCAACACCATCAAGGTCAACTTTCTGAGCACAAATTTTACAAGAATTGTAAAACCAACCATGCCTCATCTCAATGCTCGTAACAAATGGCAATGTAAGACAAGTCATTTCCTAATATTTTCCAATTAAATAAAGTTTTAACCAATTTCTTCAAATTAAAAATAAACTATACTATAACATTATAATCACTATTCCATAATATCACACAACATTCTTTGATTTTATCAATAGTCATACAATTAGTTGTTTGAGGAAGCTCTTCACCAGAAGAAATATTTGACTAGGAATAGAGTTGGCTTGGTATCTGAGAATCACCATCTCCAAGCTGCTTGATCTTGAAATAGAATACGTATGTAAAATGAAGCAAAATAAAAACCAGCATAGCAAAGAATGTAAACATATATTTTACATAGGGAAAAAAAAAAGAACCAACAACACTTGTCAATAAACAAAGAGCTCTCTGGAAAATTTGGATTTATAAAAAGCCAAGAGGAAAACTACGAATTGGAGATCTTCCTAGAGCCTAAACAACATTTGATATTATAGATTACCATATAGTCAAAAAACAGTAAAAGAAAATACATGAAGCATAGATTGCAAGAAGCAATCCTCACACCAAAGAAATATCTGATTTTACACCATTGAATAATAACAACATGTCTAGAAATTTCAAATCCAACATAGTTTGCAACTTTGTTCGTAAAATCACCCCATAATGTACATGCCAATCGGTTTGACCTTAATCAAAAAGAGTAAAGCATAGAAGACATGTAAGATTAAAACAATCTAGGTAAATTACATTAAAATTAAACAGTGACAAAAAAAAAAGGTTCAAACTAAGAGACTTACTTAAGATCTTCTAGTTCAATATCAATTTTTTTAATTATTGGTTCTATCTTTGCATATTTCCTCAATATTACCTATAGCAGGCAGTTTGCCAATAACATCTTAAATGCAACATTAATATTAGAAAGGAAATAAGGTTTAAAGTAGACAATAAATAAGACGATAAGAATGAGATTTGTAGAAAAATCGGTGCAATTAGAACATGAGCTAAGAATATAGTGAAATTATAATACTGACCGATAAGATAATTATCGTCTGCATGGCGAGAGGATATGTCATTGTATGGAAGGAACGAAAAGCCATACATAGAAACAGTGAGGTCATTTGCAAATGGATGAACAAATGTTGAAAATTGAAAATTGATTATCTGATAACTTCCACTATTTTGACCAACTCCAACCTGGCTTATCAGAAAGACACCGCTCTCTACCAAGATGCTCTTAAATTTATTAACAAAAGCGCACTTCAAAGAGGCATTGATGTGAGAACCCTGAAAATAAAAAATAAAATTGAACATGTGAATATAAAACAACAAACATATAATTAGAAAAAAAACATATCAAAGATTTACCATTGCATCTTGAAGAACCATTTCAATGCCATTAATTTCTTCAGAAAGATTGAAACATGGCATAAACCAAAGCCAAACACCCTTGCTTTTATCTTCCAATTAGTTATGAGAGGGCAAATTTCTCTAATAAAATCTACCCTATCAGCCATGATCTAAGAAAAAGACTCAAAGAAAGGCAACATCGAAATGTAGAAACAAAAGAACTACACAATAAGATTAGAATAACATGCATCTTTGAAATTGAAATAGAATATAATATAGGCAGCAAGTGGTACAAAATTCAAAATAGTTAAAAAAATTTTGACCAAAAGACCATACTTGATTTAACTAGTACCTAAGTGCATTAAATGAGAATAATGATTACCGTCAAAACACTTATTACAAAGACCAAATAAGGAAGAAGGGAAAAATGGAGAATCAAGCTGACGAATGTCCAGTAAGCAATTGCAACAGGCCAAGTATAGGAGAAAAGAAACGCATATGGTATATGGTCAACACAGGGGAGAATGTTGGATGAGGTGTTGCTTGGATAGTACTTTAATGCATTAAATGAGATGTTGAATGAATAGTACTTGAGTGGAATTGCTTTATAAATATATATGATTTGCTGTTAATGTTTTTTATTTTTTATAGTTTAAAATTATTTTATATAAATAATAATATAATTTATATTTTTAGTATATATAATAATTTCTCAAATTATAATAGTAGCAAGATTTGATTTAAATGATTTAAATAATCTTTTATCTTTAGTTTCAAATTTTCTCAAAACCTCTTCTTAATATTCAAATAAAGCAATTAACACTTGCAACTTAAATTTTAAGATTAGATCTGAAAAGTTTTTATAGTTGTTTTAATAATTAATTTATTAATATCTATTCATCTATTGAAAACTTAACAAAAAAATGCGATCTAAAATATAAACTAATCAGATTTATAACCCCATTAAGTACAAACAGATATCTCATAAATTGTTTTAATTTACTACTTAAATAGTTACTTTGTGTCAATTTGTAAAAATAAATTTTGGTAACAAAAAGGAATAAAAGATATAGCATTAGTATATTTGGTAATATAACAATGAAAAAAATAAAATTAAAATAAATATAATATTTTAATGACTAAAATTAAAAAAAAGTTTGATCTTTTTAAGAACTAAATTTTATAATTGTAATTTTTGAAAACTAAGTCAATAATTTACTCTTTTTAAAGCTTTTATTTTTGTAAAAAAAATTTATATTAATGCTTAATCCCTAAAAGATGAGTACTTTACTAATTTAGATCTCGAAAAAATTATTTGTGTCAATTTAGATCTTGACAGATCTACTTTGAATAAAAAAGTCTCTTTATCCAAAAGGTTAACAAGCCACTAAGGGCATCTTTAGTGGTTAACCGTACTTGAATTCTTATTGTGGGTTGTACAATGCCACATCAACTTAACAAATTCTCTACTACTTTAAGCAACTCTCCACTCCAATAGTGAACCTTTTAATAACTCACAAATAGGTCCCATAATCAACTCTATACTACTTTAACATTTATTGCTCTCCACTAACATTTATTGTGAGTTAATTATTTTATTATTATTTTTTGTATAATAACTGATAGTTATGGTTGGATCCCAAGAAGAGGTGAATTGGTTTTATAAAAATTTTACAAAACCTATGAAAGTTAAAATAATTTTTTGGAAATGCACAAAGCTTAAGATAGTAATCCAAATCAGAAAATTAATGTGTTATCAAGATAAATGATTGTAAAGAGTCAGGAATTAAAAAGCATATATATGCAGCAAGTAAAATAGTAAGGGATAAGAGAATTGACACAAGAGATTTATATTGGTTCGCCTAATTCTAAGCCTACATCCAGTCTTCAAGCAAACCACTTGAGTATTTTATTAACAAGGTTATAAACAATTGGTGCTTGCAAACCACAACAAGTTTGAACTGAGTAACTGAGTTTTTTAACTATCCAAACTAGTGATACACTCAATCACTCTTCTAAAAAATTTTAACTACCTTAGGAATACAACTTAGAAGGATAATATATGAAGAATACCAAGATACACTCTTTTCAAGGAGTAGATATTACAAATAAAGCTCATTTAAGAGTAAATGATTGGTAAGATAATTTGACAAAGTAATAGTAGGAATTTTTAGTCTTTCCTTCTTGGTTTCAGACTGAGTATAACTCATATTTATACCTCAAGTCGAAATATAACTGTTGAAGATGTTTTATAAAGGATATCAGTTCACTTTTATAAAAACTAGCCGTTACTGCTTATGTTAGCCTATTGGCGATTGACTACTCCCCATGATAGTAGACTGATAGCTTTTTAATAAGCAACTGGTCGACTAGTTTAGACATAGCAGTCGACTAGTAACTCTCTGTTATCTCGAATTAAATTATTCTAGAACCTATCAGTCAACTAGCACATATACAATAGTTGACTAGTAGTTAATGGAATTAAATTTAATTCCAAACAGAGATACACCAGTCAACTGTTGGAAGGCCAGCGATCGACTGATAGGTTTTGAGTTTGGTTTTAAAATTGAACCAAAAAGTTATTGGTCGACTGGTACTCATACATCAGTCGACTAGTAGCTACTGAATTTAGAAAAATAATTCTAAGACTCAATAATTTTATACCATCTTTTGTAAAAACATTTTTCAATTAAAATAAGGTTTTAAACACATTTTCAAACTCTTGACCTTGTTTTTGTAATACTTGTCAAACTTGGGATCACGTATTTAGGGGTATTATGGTATTTTACCCTATAAAATAATTTAAATTTAATTAATTATTTTTAATCTCTATATTTAATTTATTCTATTTGAATAATTAATTGTGAAAATTGAGATATATGATTGGACTAATTATTTTATTGCATGTGATATTTTTGAGATTTGAAAAAAGATAAGAAAAGAGAAAATTTAATGGGACTAATATAATTATCAAAAAATAATTATATCTCGATCATACGGGTTTAGGGCATTTGGGTATGAGTACCCATGGGTCACCAATTGACCCACCACACCTTTATACTCTTTTCTCTCTCTTTCCTTCTTCATTTTCTAGCAAGCAGGTGAGACGTAAGGAGAGAAAGTCTCTCTCCTAGCTTAATCTTTCTATCTCCCATTTCCTCCGATTAATTTCTCATTTTTGGTTCAATACAGTTTCTGGAGCTAGAGGTAAGTATCACCTTTCTCTTCTTTTTCCATTTTCTCCATTGATGGTTTGGTTGAAGAAAAAATGGCTTTTAGGTTTATATATGCTGTTGATCTTGGGTTAAAATATGTTTGAGGATGTTATATGCTAAGTTGGGAACCTAAATCTTGGTTAAAATGAGTTTATAAGTGCTGGAATGAAAGGATTTGGAAAATGAATGAAGAACATGGGAAAAATGCGATCTGCAAAATTTTGGTTCTGCAGCCATCGCCCTAAGCGACAGAATCTGCCACCAAGGTGATGAGGGAGTCAAAAAGCAACACTCTCTATTAGTCCATCACTTAAGCGGTGAAAACCGTCGCTTAAGCGATGGAAGTCAACATATTAACCCAATTTTTAAATGGTTATAACTCTTTTATTCGAACTTCATTTTTAACAAATGAGGTGTCGTTCGAAAGCTCATTGAGTCTAGTTTTTTATGGGACAGATTTCATTTGAGAAGTCTTTATAGTTTAAGAGTTATGACCAAATGAGTAACCAAAGGTCAAAATTAGTGACAAAGATTTTCCTATTTTGTGACCTTAACATATTTTTGTATAGTTACTTTATAGGAATGGATCTTTTGATGTGCCTTCCACATATTTTGGGATGACATGGCTTAGCTTGGAGTGGAGAGAATTCCCCTCCAACATTTTATATGAATTCTTGAGAAGACCAAGGTATAGTCGGGCAAACATCGAGGTAAGCGAGTGATCTTGCTTTTGAGTTTTTATTTAAACTACTCAAGTACAATATAAATTTCATTCACACCATGATTGAATTTATAATATTAAATTCATTGGTTAGTTATATTGTGTATTGTGATGGTTGTGACTTGACTGGATATTATGTTGATGTGTTGAGAATAGTGAACTGGTTGTTGTATTTAATGTATTGCGTTTGTGTGAATGCACTACATGTGAAAAGAGAATTATGGCTAGATGGACCCCTGAGCATAAGATTAAGCCGAGTAGTAGTCTTGAATTTGGCCAAGTTCATTGTGATAAACCTTGAGGACTGATTGTGGGAACGTAGACTCTTAAGTTTAAGCCAAATAGTAGTCCTGAATTTGGCCAAGTTCCTTGTTATGAATCTCAAGGATTTAAAGTATGACAAAACATAGACCTTTAGCACATTTTCATTGAGTGATAACTCGATGAGGTATATGTGAGAACATAGACTCACAAGTAGGAAGACATGTGTTTTTTGCATAGTTATACTTTGTATGTGTAAATTATTTATGCTTGTACATGCTTTAGAGTATTGGATGTGGTTTGATGTGGAATTGTAAAAGCGTAGACTCGCATAGGAATAGCACGTCATAATTGAACGAAGAGGTATGCTTACGTGTATATTTAACTGTGCCCGTGCGTGCTAGAGTTATTTATTTAATTATGGTTGTAATTATAGTATTTACTTTTGTCTTATTTTATTGCACAGTTATCTACTCACTGAGTTTTGATGAACTCACGGCCTCTACGGTTATCTTTTTCAGATATAGTAGCTGAGGATGAAGAGAAACCGCTGGAGGTTAGTTGCTTATAGAGACATACTCCATTTTTTATTGGAAAGTTCATGGAACCAATTTTGGACTGTATGCATAGAAAATATTCTCTATAATCCTATATAGGCCACCTAGGTCCTACAGTAGTTAGGAAATTTAATATATATTTGTTGCAATTTGCTTTCTAAACTATGTAATTTAAATTTTCTTTGAAAATTTACGTTTTGCATAGTTGTAGATACTAAAACTGTTTAAGGAATTTATGGGTTACCATTGAGGTACACCCTAGGATTTATGTATATTCATGTGTTCGATTTCCAAGGCATAACAGTTTTATTACCATAAAATACTTTACATGAATTCTAAAACTCAAGACACTAAAAGCTATTACTCTTTTCTTGCTCTTTGTCTTAGTGCCTTAGCTTGATCCATGTATTTTCATATTCATATTATTTTCTTGAGTGAAGTATGATGTTGTTTTTCATTTTCTTCAATATAATGCTCATTCTTCTTATTTTAAACCAACCTTTAAAAAATATCTTAATTGCAAACTAAAAGGTTAGTTTGATTTAGAATAAAGAGCATGATTCAAATATAAATTATTTCATTACAAATAATAAGATGATGCTTAGATATATGTAGTATATATGATAATTAATCTTTATATATCAATGATATATTTCTTACATATTTGTCATCATCAGGACTTATAGCATAATGCCTTAGGACTAACAAGAACCAATTCTTATATAAGAACCATTCTTTCACGTGACAGTCAACGTGGTGAACTTCTGTGGTGAACCAAGATAAAAATCAGTTCTTAAATGTAAGAACTCTTCAAGAATCACCACTGGAAATGTTCTAATGGATGTACTATAATGGACACAAAGTGCACTACATTATCATTAGCAGAATGGATAACTCATTTAATTTGAAGTGCTGTTTGGTATATGGATTTGTAATCTCTCATACAGAATAAATTTCCTACGTATTCTAGGCTTTGCTTACTCGTTATACATTTAGTTGACTATTGGAATTCTGTTCCTAAGAACCTAGTTCTCAAGTCTGATTTGTTTTTCTATATGCATTTTAAATTGTATTTCAAGAAACTCCTGATAGTCTCTGTAATACTTGTTAAATCATGAGGCTCGTTGAATGAACGAAAAGTATATGGTTATGCTAATGGATGAGTGTAGAAACAAATTGAATATATTGTGGCAAAACCAAAGGCAGGTTTTCCAAGAAATTATAGAAGAATCCTTACACAATACCCCTCCTTAATGGAAGGCTAAGAGGAGATCAAGTTCTACATCCAATATGCACTAGCCTATTAAAATGGATTTAGCTCAACAAACTAAGTGTTTGTTTGAAAAAGCAGTTGAAAAAAATTAAGTTTGGACAAATTATGGTTTGTAGAAGTAACAATCTGAAACTTTTACCGAAACTATATTTTAAGGACAAAATCATGTTAATGCAAATATTTTGAAACATGTTATTTTGCACAAAAACTACGTTAATATAGTCTAAACTATAATTTATATAAACTCAACGAGAAACCAAATATACTAATTTATTCCAACCTTGCAAATAAGATAAAGTTGACAGATAATTTAATAACTTATTTTGAAGAAAAAAAGGCTTTTTAGCTCCCTGTTAGACTTTTTTATTTTTTATTTATTTATTTTTAAGCTTTGGGCTATTTTTTTTAAAGTCTAATCTAATTTTTTTAAGTTTCATAATTTTAATATTTAGTTTTTATTATTCAAAATAACTAAAAATACATGATAACTTATGAAAATCAATTGAAAATAGCTTATAGACATGCCATAAATTATTTTTATAAGTTTTCCTAAATACGTGCATAAACATTTATGCCATAAGATAAGTTAAATAAATTCAAAATAAACTCTTCTAAATACATCCGAAGATTATAATGTAAAGCACAGCTCGTTGTAACATATGTTTTCTTGTTAGCTCTACAAAATATATATATATATATACACACTCAGTTGATTTGGAAAATAATTATCCGAAAACATGTCACAAATTAAAAGTCAAGCTCATTCAAGCAGACCATAGACACCTTTTTAAGGTAGAAAGTAGTAGCAGCAGCAAAAAGAAAAAAAAAGGCCGATACAAAATAAAAATGGCAGTGGATTGTGGGTCTCTAGTTCAAGGCATATCTTAATAACTATTGAAGGGGTGCTACTCATGAACATATTTATATTTTATTGCCCAAACTTCGTCTCAGTTTTAGAAAGAGACAACTATAAAAATGAAAAATAAAAGGGAGAGAGGCATATTTTACAACAATAAGTCTATAGAAAGCTTAATATTTAAAGATATTGAGTATTTCTTCAATTAAACCATCTTAAAATTTATTTGTATGATAATAAAGAAATAATTTATATAAATTTTAAAATAATCTAAAAATAAAATCACTTAACGTTTTTAAAAGATTAAATTTTATAAAAACTTATTCTTTTTACAGTGCTCTATTAACATTGTTATTGACGAGGTCCAACTTCTGTTCAACCTGTCACTTCCATATGATATGATAGAGAAATATTAGAGGCGTCCGGATCCTCTGCTTAGGAAAAAATTCAAGCAGAGGCCTGCTCTTCTTCATTTGACGTGGCATCATATGTCGTGACTAGTTTATGATTCTATAAATTTTAATTGAATGTGAGTGTCATTTTTTTTGTAAGTGATTTGTGAAGTCTCAAAGTCATTTGCATACCGTTTATTTTCACCGAACAAATATGTTAATGTCTCATTAATCTATTAGATAGAGCTGTAGAGGGACCTTTTTTTATTGGAAGTGCATCTTTTGATGACTAAATTGATAAAAATACTTATCTTTCAAAAACTAGAACAACAATTGCTTCAAAATTTTAAGTTATACCTTCAAATTTTTGAATATATCACAATTTATCTTTTATTTCGTTCAATGAATATATTTACAAAAATTTCTAAATCTTAATCATAAAAAATATAATATCGTTTGAAGACATTTAAATTTAAAGAATTAATTTAAAACTTTAAATAAAATTATAAAAATCAAACATTACTCTAATCTTGAGATATTTAAGAGAAATTACATTTACTCATCCCAATTTAAAAAATAGCAATTGACTCCATTTAAGCTACTGCAATAAATTTTCTATAATTTAAAATTTAAAATTATCATTTTATAAATTGATTAAAATATCTTTTTATTGTTTAATATTATTTTTATATTCCTTTTAAATGCATTCATAAAAACAATTATATTATCAAATGAGACTAATAAATTAAAGAATCCATTACTATTTTTTAAGATTAGAAAATTAATCATAATTAAATACAAATATCAATGTAAGTAAGTACCAACAGATTATTAAAGTAAACAACTATAAATGACAAAAACTCTATATTAATTCCTTAATTTTATTTTTAAATTCAATTAAATTTTTTAATCTTTTTTATTCTATTCTCATACCTTTGTTAAAATGTTTATTATCAATTAGTTTTATATGCTTTATTACAGAGAATTCAAGTTTCAAAGTGTTTTCAATTATTGAATTAATCTTAAAGATATGTGTTTTCAGCGTATGTGTTGAAATATATATTTATTTTTTAATAAAAATAAACCAAATAAAACTTGAATTTTAAAATTTCGAATTCTTTATAGCACAACCCTATTTTTATTAGTGACATCGTATGTGACATTTTAATGCCAATGTGGCATTCTAATCAATATTTATTTACTTTTCTTCTCTTATTCTCTTTCTTTGGGCTCTGAATTCCCACTATCATTCAAAAAGAGTTATAGATTAGAAATTGCATAACAACTTTGTTAAGATCTATATTCACAAATTAGCTATCTCTCAAATAAGACATGCATATTTTACGTTCTCCTCTCTTTTCGTCTTACAACATGTTAGCTCCAAATAATATTAAGTTTTCCTCCCTAAATCATTCTGCTTTATGTCCTGTATTCGAGTGAGATGGACCAAGCTTTTCTGCTTTGGATCTTGTATCAATGGTTATGATTGAAACTTTTTTTTTTTCATCTTCAACCAACTCAAGGACTTTTTTAGAAGATTAAATCCTATAAATGCCTCAGCCCACTTTGTTTTCTTTCAAAAACGTCCCTAGCTCCCTTAGGTTTCTTTAAAATTTTAAAAACGCCCCTAACCCTTCTCTTTTCTTTAAAAAATGTCCCTATACCCTTTCAGTTTTCTTTCAAATTTAAAAAATGCCCCCACCTCTTCTCTCTTTTTTTTCTTTTTAAATGTCCCCAAGAAGAGAGAGAGAGAGAGAGAGAGAGAGAGAGAGAGAGAGAGAGAGAGAGAGAGAGAGAGAGAGAGAGAGAGAGAGAGAGAGAGAGAGAGAGAGAAGGTTACTGTGCTACGACGTCGTTCGATGCCAACAGTGAGAATGAAGGTGATGAGGTGGAGGGAAACGATGATGGCCAAAATTGGGACAGAAATGACCATGATTTCTTGTCACGACGATGTATCACTATCTCTCTCTCTTTCACTGTTACTCTTTCATTCTCACACTCTCTCAGTCTCTCCATCTCTATTATCTCTATTACTTTGACGCTCTCTCTCTCTCTCTTAGTGCTCTTCTTGGGGACATTTTTTAAGAAAAGAGAAGGGTTGGGGGCATTTTTGAAATTTGAAAGAAAAATTGAAGGGGGATGGGGACATTTTTGAAAGAAAAGAAAGGGGTTGGGGGCTTTTTGAAAGAAAACAGAGTGGGCAAGGACATTTATGTGATTTAATCTTTCAAATAGGTCATTGTGTTGGTTAAAAATGAAAAAAAAGGTCTTAATCGCAGTTGTTGATGCATGATCCGACAGCTAGATAAAGCAGAGAAGTTTGGTAAAATATTAGATTGACTTGTATATGATTGTTAATTCTTCACCAATAAAAAAAATGCAAATTTGGTAGCTTGTTCTAATTTTGTGGTTGATGTAGCCACTAAATCTATCAGTCAGTTATCTCACATGTTGCGGAGATAGACTGATACCAAATTACTGGTTTATGTTCGGCTCTGAAAGAAGCATGAGAGATTAGAATGCAACAATTTTAGTGTGAGAACTTAGAACTTTGGCTTATTGCACATGTGAGTTTCCAAAGAAGGTTGATAGTGGCGCCTACAACATTTAATTGGCTAATATGTGAATTTGGTATTAACATTTGGGTAGAGGCAAAAGAAGAAGAAGAAGACGAAGAAGAAGAAAAAGTCTATACGAACAAAAGACAAAATTTTGGGTTTATGGATCAAAGATTTTCTGTTGTCCACGCTAGCGGAATCATAGCTCTCTTTTTTTTTTTTTTTCTGATGATTTTGTTTTTAAAATTAATATTTAATTGTAAGTCATTAATATTAAATATTAAAATGTCTGAATTTCAATACACATATAATTATTAACATAATATTTTTGGATTTAAATATTTAATGATTAAAATTATATTTTTACCATTTAAATACATATAAATAATTTATAAAAAATATTTAAATATTTTTAAAATAAATTGGTAGCTAAATATTTACTATTAATTATATTTTAAAAATAATTAGTTGTAGGGTTTGGCCAGTTAAAATATGCTTTATCAATTTTTATAGTGAACCGTGAATTTATAGAAAGAAGCATCCGATTTTGTTAAAGGATAATCTTGGGGATCTCGAATTCATCAATAATATCTGCAGCTCAGTAAAAATATTGTTAACGACAATGGAGTCGAGTTGAAGGTTAAATTAAAAATTTATAAAATTGACTAAATATTAAGTGAAGTTATAATAAAGAATAACTTATAAATTAAATGATTTATTATTTATTTTTAACACAGGTCGCGTACGAATTACAAATTTACAATGGATCAAATCAAGGCGAATAGCGAATTAGGATGAAGCAAGGCAAATGGGAAGCGTGGAAGCTTAATAGCCGTAGGCCCTTGTGTGTTTCGCTCCTACACTTGCTTTTGGATTCTGTGATAAACCCTAAGATTGCATATTGGGTGGCTGAATTTGAATTCCCCTGTCAGTGTTTTTAGAATGGCACACATTGCCTTGACTGCTTCAGCCACTTTTTTGGCTTTTCACTGTATGCTCTTTTCCTCCTTTGCCTACGTATTCTGTTTTCTTATCATCTGACTAATGCATTTCCACTAGATTCTCTTTAGTAGCTAAGACGGTGAAGGAAATTGAACTTGCTAAACCGTTTAGTTTATTGGTGGTTTCCACTAAATCATTGAAAATAAGAAAAATCTGGAATTAAAGTTCTTTTTTCCTGCTTGGCGGTTTCAGGCGGAGCAAGGCAACAGAGTAAAATTTTGTCGAGGCATTCGAGAAGCAGGGGAACAAATTCATTATGGTTTACAAATTCTCCGAGGAAGCGGTCGCAAGTACGATTCTTTTCTTCAGGGTCAGCTGGGAGCTATGGAGATGTTATGGAGATCTCTGAAAGAAAAAAGGAGCCGAGGAATTACACATGGCCAGATAAGAAGGTTAAAACTCTCAAGATTTATGCATGATTTCGCAGATTTTGCTGGACAAAGAAACGAATTGTTGACTTTTGTTAATGAGTTTGGTGTTTTTAGTATCATTGCGCGTATCTAGTCTGTTTATGACATGAGAATTATTCATAAGCCAGCGACATTATGCTTCTGAATTTGGAAGTGGATGCCTGATGCGATATTGCTAGCTCTCAACCAAGAGCCATTAAATCCTGTGACTATCCCAACTTCCTTTATGCGCGTATAATTGACTTAATCTGCATTCCAGATATCTGTATCGTATGCCTTTTATTGAGCTACAGCAATCAAACGTTTTTAAATGCATATGTATAACAAGAACTCTTCGTTCACAGAAGCCTAGGGTGTGCATATTGGGTGGTGGATTTGGCGGTTTATATACTGCTTTAAGGTTGGAGTCACTCGTGTGGCCTGACAACAAGAAACCCCAGGTAAGTTGTGGTTACAGTTCATACAAATTTCAATTTATTTGACTTAAAAAGCTTCCTAGAACACTGATTTCTTTGTTTGATTATCATCCATAGCTCTTGGGAATTGCTTTTGGTCATACTGTTCTACTCTACAGTTCTTTGTATTACTGCAATTCTTTTTTTGGTATCTCAGTTTCTCTTATCCAAGTATTTTATTGAAGACATTGTTTGATCTTTGATAAGGGATTGTTAAATCATGGTGGAGTCTTTTTTGCCCTCAAATATTACACTAGACGTCACTATCTGTTAATGTATACTAGCTTTCAAGGACTCAGACAACATGCCATAACAAGAGTGAGTAACGACTTTACTTTTTTTAAACATGGGATAGGTTGTTCTTGTTGACCAGTCTGAACGTTTTGTTTTCAAGCCCATGTTGTATGAGCTTCTATCTGGAGGTATGCAGTATTCTGGCTTAGAAACAGTAGCAGTGTTGTTCTTTATTTCAAGGATGGTTTATCATAATTATGTTATGATGAAATGCAGAAGTGGATGAATGGGAAATAGCTCCTCGTTTCTCAGATTTGCTGGAAAACACTGATGTGCAGTTTTTCCAAGACAGAGTAAAACTTTTGCATCCATCTGATCATTGGGGAATAAATGGACCAACAGCAGCTAGCTGTGGAGGAACTGTGCATCTTGAAAGTGGCCGTCTTATAGAATATGACTGGTACAATTTGCTTAATTTTAGTTCTGCCTTTTATTGATTCCTCGCAGCAATTCTTGTACACAAAATGATAAGTTTTGCCCTGCCCTTTTGCCATGTATATATGATATACATACTTAAATTTGTGAAAGACCAATAACCTGCTAGTCAGGTAGCATTTCTGAGCTATCCTGATGACTCTGAAAGAGTCTATGCCCCTCAATGCTGACTAGGATGTAGAGGCAGAATCCTATGATCCCATACCCTGCAATGCACCCTTTTATACCTGGGTAATGTGTAAGAGGGGAATAAATCCATTTCAATTAAAATGAAGTAATTTGGTTGGGTATTATCATTATTTATGTTGGTTTGAACTTTTCATTACTTCACACTGGACAGCCAGGCTGGTTCTTGCATTGGGAGCTGAAGCTAAACTAGATTTTGTACCAGGAGCAGCCGAATTCGCATTGCCATTTTCCACGCTAGAGGATGCATATGTGAGTGCATGGCAGAACATAGTGGTTCAACTCTTTAATATCTTAGGACCATCATAGTCATCCGTATCTTGAAATTTATGTTACTGATTTACATGTTGGTGTTCTTGTGGCACAGAAAGTTAACAATAAGTTAAAAACATTGGAGAGAAGGAATTTTGGTAAGGATTCCCAAATTAGTGTGGCTGTTGTTGGCTGCGGTTACTCTGGAGTTGAATTAGCTGCTACGATAGCAGAGAGATTAAAGGATAGAGGGGTTGTTAGAGCAATTGATGCCGAAATGATGATCTGCCCAACTGCCCCACCTGGCAACAGAGAAGCTGCACTAAAAGTAAGTCAATTGGAATTTAAATTTTGTCTTTGGTGAACCCCCTTACCCAATAACAGTAAACTAGAATGAAACACACAGAGAGACTGAATAGAAAATATGGATTAATGACAGAAAATGGTAAAGTGTACACAATTCCTAGCTTTCAAGAGGCTAGGCCTCTCCCCGAGACTGTCCAAAATTCCTCCTCCCCTAGTACTCAGCCAACAATACCTTATAATGGCCCTTTAGTCCCATAGTTAGTTATAACCGTAATGTTAGTTACAACTATCAACCCCACAACTAAAAGTGTCCCTCCCTTTCTAATTCCCCTATCATAATCCTCAATGACCCATTTATATCAATCCCATCATTACCGCCCCCTTTAGGAGGCACCTTGTCCCCAAGGTGAATGTAAGGGAGTTCCTTTCCTGACGTAAAACTAAATGCCCAAGTATTCCTAAAGCTTACAGTCTTTTCCATTTCATTAAAGCTTCCTCTTGGCCACTGGTCAGTACACTTCTCTTGATGACATCCTCTGGTTCAGTTAGCAGCTCCCTTTCCTCAATTAAACATGTAGCACAATGACCACGAATTTTGATAACATCGCAAAATTCCCAGTGATAACCCACTTTAACAACCATAAAACATCCACCACCTCTGTGTCCTGGAGCAACATCATTTTTATGCTTTTTTTGTGTAAACCTTTTGTATGGTTTTTCTGTATCAGTAATAAGATTCTGAATTTTGCTGCTTTGACCTTATTCTAGCATCACCACATACCTTGTAGGAACATCAGTTGTGTAATTTGTATCTTCTGGTTGTTTGTTGTTCATCACAGCCCCAAAACCTTTGATGATGTCAATCAAGATACCCGCAATAAAATAGATGGGAGACTCTTTGTTTCCTTTTGCCTCAATCTCCTCCTCAGATGTTTTTCCTTCTCTGTTCTCATTATCGATTTCCTCCTCCCTGATCAGGAGCCAGAATACATTATTCTTGCACTTACAAACTGTTCGATGCCATAAAATGATTGCTTTATGGCTTCTTGTGGTTTTCTAGCCATTGGGTGGGACTTGGTTCTCCTCTAGGTCGAAGGGCGGCTTCTTTTCTGAAGAGTATTGTGTTTTTCCTGATGCATCAGTTGGTGCGACTTGGGTCGAGTGGGTTTTATTTGGGTAAAAGACTAGGGCAATGCTGGAGTTGTGATTGGGTTTAGATGGTCTAAAGTAGATAAAATATTGGCCAAACCACTATCATTTATTCTGGAATAGTGCCCATAATGCTTCCCTTCCCAAATTTGAAACCATATTTGTTTTCAAGCAGGGCCCATTAGGTTGGTCATCCCAAAATCTTATTGGGCTTCTTCCCCAACGGGTCTTTTTGACCTGATCCAAGACCCATATGTTTTTCTCCTTGCTGTCACTTGTCACGAGAGAGTGCCTTCTCTCTGAGGCATCTTCTTCCGTCAAGAATGGGCGTCTTTTCTCAGAGTTATCTTCTTCCACGCAGCTACTGGATCTCTAGCCGCTCCCCTTTGCTGCTTCAGCATAAAAAAGTTAAAATCACTTGCTGGCCGGCCTGAATTTAGTACATGTATCTCCCGCACATCCCCGGTAATGATCCTCTCTTTGCTACTGTCCCTAGGATGCCATTCTTGGTGGTGCTTCGTTGCTATTCTCATGGCTTTTGGAGCGTCAGTCATGAAATCGGAGCTTTCCTCTTTATTTTCTTCTTTGAATCCTTTCTTGAAGATATCCACCACATCTTTCTTGCTTTCTTCGACTGATTCCAATTTCTTCTCTTTAGATTCCTTTTTAGTTTCTTTTTCCACTGTTTTCCTCTCTTTTCTGAATTTGCCATTCCTCTTTCTAAGTTCTTCCAAGAGTGCCTTCAAGTCAATGTTTGTTCTCTTTTGATCTTCGTTCGCCCCACTGTTTTCACTCAACAGGTGCATCTCCACCATTTGGCCAAACCTTTCTATCCTTGCCATTGATTCTCGGAGTCCTACAACGATATCTTTAACTGTCCTGACTTCTCCTCTTAACATCTCTATTTCCTTCTTGAGGCCTCCTACATCCTTTTCAAGAACCTCAACCTTTCCTTCTGTCCGAGTATTCACCATCTTTGAATCTTTCTTGCAATCCCGTGATCGAGACTGCCCTGATGCCGCTGATGAACCCCCTTACCGAGTAACAGTAATAAAGATAACACAAATAAATTGAATGATACAAATGTTATTGATTAGAAATGCCCAAAGGCAATACACAATACTCTTAGCTTTTGAGAGGCTAGGATTCTCCCCAAGACTGACCAAAATTCTCTCCCCCCTTTAGCACTCCGCCATCACCACTTTATAAAAGCCCTTTAGTCCCACAGTTAGTTATAACCGTAATGTTAGTTACAACTATCAACCCCACAACTAAAAGTGTCCCTCCCTTTCTTTCTAATTCCCCTATCATAATCCTGAATGACCCATTTATATCAATCCCATCAGTCTTTTGGAAGCCTAATTACTGTAACTCCAAAATGAAAAATCTATAGGCTATTGGGATTTGATGGTCTACCCTTTCCAGAGATGTTTGTATTACCTTACTTAACAAGTTCATTAACATATCAGCTTCTCTCAAATTTTATGCATAAATATTTATATGTATATATGTTTTAATGGCATGTGGTCTATGTTAATAGTTTCATGTAAAAGCATCATTGAAGATGTTAAAATATATTTCATTTGTTTAGTGCCTATAACGCATAAATAAAAATGCCAATGTTTTAGCTTGTAGACATGTAACTCTGGTTATATATAATAATATTAAAGTGTCCTTTTCAAGTCTTTTAAGTTTGTTCCATTGTGCTAAATATGTTTATAGAATATTAAAGAATTCCTTGACTAGGACTTTCGTGACTCCTTCTAGTTGGACTATGAATATTGATTCTACTTTCTGAATCACTAGGTGTTTCTGATGCCTGGGAAAACATATTTAGGACTCTTAGAAAAACCCATTAATGCATTTTTCCTAGAATATTCGGAAGGCAGAAATTTGTGCAGTTTGAAATTAAAAATATTTTTTTCCACATGAATTACCTATAACACTCCAATTTTATAGCTGGTGACCAAGTTATAGATATTCATGATAACTACACCTTTGAAATTATCAATGTGAAGCCTTTCTACTTGATTCATGGAGCTTATTCAGAATGTAACTGTCCCATTTCTTCAACAATGGTGGCAGTAGTTTTGATGTACCATTCAGTTCAAAGTCCTATAGTTCCTATACCAATTTTTGTTATTCTGATATATATATATATATATATATATATATATATATATATATGATAGGCGCCAGGGGATTGGGGTTAGAGTACAGATTAACAAAATATAGATTTTATTTAAGAAGAAAACACTATTACAGACTCCGTAACTGAAAAATAAAGACTCTCAAGACTCAAGAACAATATCAATCTGACAGGAATTATTAGATTGATCCCCAGAGACCTCAGCCTCCTACCTTAGATGCACAAGAGCTCCTCCAGAGCTAATGCCTCTCCCACTAAGCAATCAAACTATTTTCTGCGTGACCCTACTGCTCTCCCACTAACCATATATATAACAGAAATCCCTGCCACCTGAGCCCGCTATTTTATTATTTAACCTCAATCCCCTGGTACCTATCATTACCCCCTCCTTAAGTTCAGCCTTGTCCCCAAGGCTGATATAGGACCTTAACAGTTCAGTCATTACAGGTTTCATGCGTGTCCTTCCCAAGAGCTTCTTGAATTCAGCTTCAGCCTCATTACCTTCTCCTCTCTTATTAAGCCAATGAGAATTCTATGTACAGATCTCCATAAAAAGGTCAATGGAAATACTCCATATGGTTTTGTTGACTACTCTGCCATGCCGCCCAGGAGATACTCCATTCAGCATCCCTTCTAACCCGATGGGGCCACTTGAAAACCCAATAAACAATGTATGAAATTTGGCCTGTCTGTTGTCGTCCATAGCCCAAGACTCTAAACCCAGACCAACCTTCTTGACCTGACCCCTTTCTTTCCCTTTGCTACCCTCATTCACTTTGATTGCTGAGCACTTCTGACCATTGCATGTATATGCGTCCTGGACACAAACCCAAACAATGTAATCTTCCTCTTGAACATTACGGCCCAGTATTTTCCAATCAAACCCAGCAACTTTCAATTTAATTCGATCCTTCAAATCAACAGCCAATTTTTTAGCCACTCTTGAACTACCAGTGAGAAAAGTCTTTCAAGGATCTTCCTCCAGTGACAACTTGTTCATTGTCTTCCCATCAGAATTTATGAAGTCTACATATTCACAAGGTAACCCACAACAATGCAATAGATGGAACATTTGGTCCATAATAATGCTCACCTTCCTGTCCACTTTTGGGAGTGGTTTGTTGCCCATAAGAAGTGCACCCATCAACTGAAAGACTGTAATCTCTAAGGGGAAAATAAAAGCAGTGATAACTGCCACCAAACCATATGGCCAACACAAACCATGAGTGTGCTATCAAGACAATTCCAAGGTACCGTAAAAGACCTTAACAGGAAACGAAACTTCTGTGGTACATAAACTTCACCATGAGCCTAGGCAAAACTCCTAAAAGAAACCCACTGTATTAACCTAGGGAAGAAATCTGTGACCTCAGCCGGCGTTGCCATAACAGGGACCATGGTGTTGCCTGTTTGAGACAATGGAGCCTTCGCGACGTTGCTCAGAGGAGTGTTTGTCGCTAAAACCGTCGAAGACCCACATTTAGATACACCAGTCGAAAACCCATTGGAAGTGATGGACTCGACTCGTTCCCTTATCATTTCTACCCGCTTTGTCTCCTTCTTCTACTGTCTGCGACACGCTGTTCTCTCCCTTCCCAGGAAAATAATGAGGACTTATCTTCAATCTCCAAGGCAGATCTTCCTCAACACCATTCGTCATTGTCCTCTGTGTCATTGTTGCTGGTGGTGGTCTATTGGTAGTGCTTGATCTATGTGCATTATAGCTAAAAACGGTTCTATCCATGAGTCTTGAGAAAAATAGGTGCCTGATTCCTTTGCTTATGTCCTGCAATGGCGGTCGGCAAACCCTCCCTAGTTTCCTCACAGAAGTGAGTGACGAAGAAACAGAAGATGGAGCAAACTTAGTCACGGTACCTGACGTGTGTGACGCAGACTTAAATGGGCGAGTTGGGATCTGGTGCTTCTTCGTAGTTGAGAAAAATGAAGACGCTGCTCCAGATGGATATTTACCTGCAGATTCGTGCGAAACTGAAGTTGAGTCCATCACGCGTGTCTAGGTCAAGCTTGGGTCGGACCTGCGTTTTTGAACCATTTCCACTGTCGACGACCCTCGATGGTTGTTCGCCAGTGATGGCAGAATGCTAGTGACTCAATTCCTCCTAGTTCTAGAACCTATCGAAGGCTCCTTAGTAGATGAACCCGTTGAAGACAAGTTCTGGGCCTGACCAATACTGAAACTCGCATCATTAAAGGATTCTGGGCCCAACGAAAAAAAGTTTTAGGTCCTCGGGACGGGTTTCCTAAACAGCACCGGGTCCATGACATATACTACCATTGTCGTCTTCATTGTCTCCCTTCATCATCGCTTTAGTCTCGTTTTTTTTTTTCCATATTCCTTCTTCGTTCATCTTCAACCAGCCTAGTCACTGTTTTCTGGGATTATGTTCTGGTTCTCCCCTTTTTCCATTGGTACCAATAGCATCAATTCTCTTTATAAATCGGTCGAACACTTCCATAATTACTTGTTCAAAATCTCCGAGTAGTTCTTCCTGTTGTTGATCGGACATTTGAAACAACATGCTGGCTCCCCTCGAATATTCGGCAGGTCGGACCAATTGTTAAGAACCCAAATACATATTAACATAACATAGATTTTATTTGAGAAGAAAATACTATTACAGACTCCGTAACTGAAAAATAAAGACTCTTAAGACTCAAGAACAATATCAATCTGAAAGGAATTATCAGATTGATCCCCAGAGACCTCAGCCTCCTACCTTAGATGCACAAGAGCTCCTCCAGAGGTAGTGCCTCTCCCACTAACCAATCAAACTATTTTTTGTGAGACCCTACTGCTCTCCCACTAACCATATATATAACAGAACTCCCTGCCACCTCAGCCCTCTATTTTATTATTTATTCTAACCAGCTGATCATGTAAAATCCCCATTCTAACCCCAATCCCCTGGTACCTATCAATATATACATATATATATATATATATATATATATTTTCCTTTTTTCTAAACGGAAGCAATAATGCTATGGATGGCAGGTTCTTTCATCCAGGAAGGTTGAACTTCTATTGGGTTATCTTGTCCGCTGCATTCGTAGGGTGAGCAACTCAGAGTCCCCTGATATGCTGACAGGGGAAGGTGAAAATCAGCCCATTGAAGCAGTACATTATTCTGAGAAATATATGCTGGAGCTGCAACCTACTGAGAGGGGATTACAGAGTAAAATCCTTGAAGCAGATATGGTATTGTGGACTGTTGGATCTAAATCTTCTCTTACTGAGATAGAACCCTCAGGTTCATCGTTTGTACTTCCTCTTAATGGCCGGGGACAAGCAGAAACAGATGAAACTCTTCGTGTTAAGGGTCACCCCCGGATATTTGCTCTTGGTGACTCTTCTGCATTGAGGGATTCACATGGAAGGATCCTGCCTGCCACTGCACAGGTTTCCTATATATCCTATGCGACAATATTAGGACAAATCCATAAAATCAGCGCATTGATGTGTTCTCCTCTGCCTTGCAGGTTGCTTTTCAGCAAGCGGACTTTGCTGGTTGGAATCTGTGGGCTGCAATTAATGGTCGTCCACTTTTGCCATTTAGGTATTATTTATTTCACTGGTCAAGTTTGTTCTCTGTTATTTGCAGACAAAATCGTTCATCTCTTCTGTACTACGAAGATTTCAGAATTTAGGTGAGATGATGACTCTGGGAAGAAATGATGCTGCCATTTCTCCAAGTTTTGTTGAGGGGCTAACCTTAGAAGGTCCAATCGGTCATACTGGTAGGTTTGCTTCATCCACTGTTTATCCTTACTCTCTCTCTACTTTTTTAAGAATTAAAAAGCTAAGCTTTTTCTATTTTTGCAGCAAGGAAGATAGCATATTTGCTCAGGTTACCCACAGATGAACATAGGATTAAAGTGGGGATCAGCTGGTTCACAAAGTCAGCTATTGATTCGGTGGCTTCACTACAAAGTACCCTAACCAAGGTTCTTTCAGGCTCATAGCTCATTTAGATTGACGTTTATTCCATGATTGAGCTAGCTTTGTATATATTACAAAATTTGGGTAAAAGTTTTTGTGTTTATTATCAAATTTTTCAATGAAAACATGGCAAGTGGATTTGGGTTTTTCTAATAAGTTCCTGCACCTGGGGTGTATTTACTGAAGTATTTGATAGTAAATACTTATTTTATCCTTGTATATTCTATTTATCAGCCATAGTTTCATTCCTTGAATCAGTCTGACGTAGCTGGAGTGATAAAAGAACGTGAAATTAAAACGTACGTTAGGAGGAACAAGTCAGGATGTGGGGCAAAATGGTAATCAAGGGAAGTAACTAACTAGGGACACGTGTCATGATGGGTAAGGAGAGAGAATAGTTGCTGAAATAGTTGGTGGAATATAGTGGGGATGAGAGATTGTGTGGGTATGGAATTTCTGACCTTGGTTTGGGAGAAATCATTCACCATTAATAGGAAACTAGTAAACCTCAGAATGTAATCTGCAAGGGCATGTTTGGTATCTAAAAATAATTGAGGGAAAGGAAAAGGAAAGAGAATGTGAAAGAAAAAATTGTATTTGGTATGATATAAAAATACATGAAAAGAAAGAGTAACTGTTTGGTATGTTATTTAAAATGAGGGAATGGAATGAATTTATAATGATTTTACTAAAATGTCCTTATTTAAAAAATAAATAAATAAGAAGAAAATATATAAATTATCCGGTAAACAATTGAAGATGTCTGAGAAGTCGAAGATATGGAGAAATCTGAGAAACCCTTCTCCTCTGTTCCCAACTCAAGTAGATCTCTCAGTAGAGAAAATTTTGCTATTGAAGAAGACGTCTTTTCAATTATCCATTCCAATTTCCTCTTCTTCCTTCAACTTTTCTCTCAATCCGATGGCGGCGCAAACAATGACAACGACAACAGCAGAAGTTCAACCACGACATCAAGAAGGGAAAGACAAGCAACAATGAGGAAGAGAAGTAGGGCACCACCACTCACGAATAACACGGATTTGAGAGATTCATAGGCGCATAAATAGTATTTTCATCTTAGGTACGCAGGAATGTAATCCAGTCCATCGGTTTTGGGATGGAAAGGGGCCCTACAGTCAGGATTCCGGCCTTCATTCCATTTCCTTAAAAAAAACAAAAAAGATACGAAACAATGCATATATAAGAATGGGAATGAGATTCCCACTCTTTAATGAATACCAAACACCATCTTAGATTATCACAAAAGAACTCATCAAACATAAATCTTTTGTGAGAGAAGAGAGAGACTTCCACAAAGCAAGCAATAACTTTCTACAAGAGGAAAAAACTCTCATATTGAGAGAAGATAAAAACTAAATAAGAGCCCGTTTGAAAAAAAAATATGAATGGAAATCAAAAAATATATTTGGTATGACAATAAAATGAATAGAGAAGGCATTACTTTGTTTGGTATAGGGTTTAAAATGAGAGAAAAAAATAGTTTAACAAGGATAGAAATGTCCAACTAAACTCATTCAGTGCGATGGAACGCCTTTTATATCAACATTTTGACATAAACGGTCCGTACATCGTTGCAAAGAAAATTTGATTCCACGAAATCCCATTCAAGAACCAAAATGCATACCAAACATGAGAGTGAGGCAATGGGAATCCATTATTCCCATTGCAATACTGAATACCAAATGGGCTCTAAAGAAAAGAAAGGCTAGAGCAGAGCACTTTACTCTGACAAGGCTGTCAAATGAGTTGGCCTAACCAATCTCTTTTGGGCCTCTATTAGACATGGTTGGGTTGGACTAGGCCCAATCTGAACTGTAGGCTATAAATCCTTGTCCAGTCCAACCCATGAGTCACATTTCTGAGGTTAATTTTTGACATTTTGAATGATAAATACTAGAAACTGTTATTTACAAACATTTTTATAAAAACTAGACTGAACCTTTTGAACAAAAAAGAAAAAGGCCCAGCAGAGTTGGTTCATTCCTACCCATCCCAAAAGTAAGAGCTTTGATAACTAATAAGTCGTGCTAATTGCTAAAAGTGAATTTTAATATGGGCCATTCCATCTGATTTACAAAGTCAGAACTCTAGGTAGAAGGAGTGGTCACACCCCTAACCATAATGCCTTAAAAGACTAATGCTTTGTGGTTTTCATTATGCATGCGTCAATTTGCACCAAATTAAATGAACTTGGTAGGATTTGTACTTGTATATGTTGATTCTTCTTCAACATTGAGACGCGAGGAATCATCTCCAATCAACTGGTACCTTTCACCCACTCATCCTCAATTATTATCACCATCCAAATTTGTTTTCCAAGCTGTAATCACATCACATCTTTTTAATCTAGAAAGATTATCGTACACTCTTTTTCCTAATTATGGATATGCTTTCCTTATCAGTCTGGAAGGAAGATAATGCATGCAACGTTCACAAGGGCCCACTTAATTCACTTGAAACCACTCGAACTTGGGCAAATTTCAAGATTTAAAAAATCAATATTTTGTTTGACTTTAAAAATCAAACAGAATCTTTGATTCATCTAAATCATTGGTTATAAAAATTAATAGTTCATACTTTATGGTTATTCTTTAGAAAAATAAAATAAATAAAATTAATATTTTAAAATATAGATCGTTAATTTTCACTGACAATTCAGATGAACCAAGCACTCTATTTAGCTTTCAAAGTTAAACAAGAGATCCATTGACCAATATTTTTGTCTTATTTATGCTGAAAAATAATTTTGCCTGTTTGCCTGTTTTGTTTTCCTCTAAAGAAAAGGAATAAGTTGGGAGAGTGGAGTTTTGAACTCCATTCCTATTGATTGGTTAATTGGGCATAAATACGTAATGTGTGGTTAAACTATCAATTTCTTGAATTCTACTTGTCTGTGATAAAATTCGAGAAAAAGAAAATTTTTGACAAATCTTTCAATTTTAATGCCAAACTAATTTAAACTTAATTCCAATATCAGAATATGTTTTGAAGTCTATTTTGAGATATTGTGCTATGGGAGAAGAAACAAGCACGTAATGCATAATTAAATTATGAGTAAATTATTAATTTTGTCCTACAAATATTATAATATTTTTAATTTAATTTTTAAAAGATAAAACGTCTTAATTTAATCCTTAAAATATTATATTTATTTTAAATTTATCTTTATTTATCAATGAAGATTTAATATTTAGCAACAAAAATAATTAAATTGATACAAATATAATATTTTAAAGATCAAATTAAAATAATGGTAATATTTTAAAAACAAAATCAATAATTTACTCTTAAATTAGCTCAAAATCAAATCATCACTCTTTATGTTGACTGATGGCAAAGTACATGACTAAACAAGCAGCTAATGTCTACCACTCAATTTCACAGATAATTTCCTTTTTCTTTAAAACTTATTCGTTCGAATCTTTTTTCTAATTATGGCTATTGCAGATTTAGTTATACATTACATCAGATTGAGACACCTCCAATTTCAATTCATGGACTTCATGCATGCATGCATGCATACATAAATTTAGAGGCACTCCATGATCTAACCATCTTTTCATGTCTTTTTGCTTCAATTTGCTGATTACTTGTCTGGCACTTAAAATAAAATTAAAAAAATAAAAAACTTGTTAGGAATGTTGCTTAAAAATAGCAGAATGCAACTTTTAATTTCATTGAAACTCCACTTTGGCCGTATGACCTTCTCAAAGGACCATCATTTATGACCAACCTCCACCCCTACGGAATCTGAGGATGCATGCCCTTTTCATGTTGCTTTATGATATTACTTTTTTTAAAATTATGATATAAAGATAAACTATATATTAGTCTTTGAAAGATGTCAACATCAATTTAATCTTTTCATGAGCTCAAGATTACCTGATCAATCAAATGAATAGAGTTGGACCATAAAGATTGATTGGTGAGACTTGCAAGCTATCCAAATAGAAAAGGAAGTCTCTCACTGGTAATAATTAATAAGCATAAAAATGATTGCTTGAACCAGAGTGTGAGCATTTATGGTGCTATGACTATGGTGATTAGGCGAGTACTTTAGTCGTCGGACCGACTAGTGTATGTTTTACATGTTTGGTCCATTCCTATATTTTTAGGAAGGTGAGTGATTGTATGTTCTGAAAGATACCTATAGGCATAATAATCAAAAATGAGAATTTACATATGATTAAAAAATATATAAGATAGATTGAATCGCAAAATCAAATTAAAGATTGTAAGATCTTATAATTTTTTTTTATAAATATATAAAATAAATTTATAATAGTTGATTAAAATTTTTAGATAAGTATAAACTTATCTAAATGTCAATATACATTAATAAAACATATCATATATTGTAAAAGTGACAAAATAATATAAATAATTACATCTAAAAGTCATCGAAGTATAAATTTCATATATTAAACAAGTCATTGAAATATATATACATAAGAACTATTGAATAAAAACTTATTCCCATGAAAATAAATGCTTGTTTTTGAATTTTGGCTTAAAAAATAGGAAGAAGGATTGGATGTAATCAAAATATAATCTTACAATCAATATCGTGATCCTAAGTGATTTTGATACTATTTCGATCTTACTTGTGATCTTGCAAGTAAGACTTTCATAAAATTATAATCTTAAATAATCTTAAGATCAAGATCTCGATCTTGGTTACAATATGTATAGGGCATATGGAATATTCTTAGGAGTTGGTCATTGGGCCTAAGTGAAGTGGACTTGGGTTAAAGTGAATTTGGGCCATAGAGTTAGGCTGAGAAAACATGAAATATCATCTTTAAAAGTATTGTCATTAATTTAGTTTTATTACCATTAATTTAGTATAAACTAATGTTGTGACCCGTGTAAGTCACAACTCTAAAAATTTTCGTAACTTATAATACTAATGATAATAATAATAATTTGACAATAAACATATAGTGGTTGGCAGGAGAGACAAACATTTTGGAATATTTACATGCAATGTAAATGAAAAAAATCAAATCATCTAAACAACGAAAATATTTCTTCAATGCGATGCACGGGTTAACACAAATGTCACAATTTTTGCTTATTAAATAGAAAAGAATAATAAAGATACATATAAAAGAATACATGTATAGAAATAATGAGACATTTAGACTATGTTAAGACACATATAAGATGATTCATTAGATACAAATGCCTTGAAGATTGAATGTAAATAATATCAAATGAAAAGAAGAACAAAAAAAAGGTATTACATGAATTAATTTAGATAAATATATTGATGATGAAAAAGAGTTGAAATAAAAGTTACTGACCTTTAACATAGAGTTTGGAATACTTCTTTATACACTACATTAATAGTATTTGTTACTAGATTTACATGCTTGTTATCATAAAATAAGGAATTACATTAATTAATTTAGATAAATATATTACAAAATTAAGAGAAATGCTCTTTAAATTCTATGTCCACAACCTAAAAAAAACAATGCATGACAAACAAATTTCAATTAATATACTAATATTAAAAAAATCTAATGATCATAAAATTACTTTATAAGATAAAATATATAAAACATACAATAGTCAAACAACACAGAACATTTGACTTATTAAATAGTTCTGATTATCAACGCCTTCAAAATATCATTTAATGGACAAAAGATGAATATAGACTTTGGAATATTCAGATCATCTTCAACTAGTCTCACATCAGTTGAGAAGTAAAATTCAAGTATAAACGGATCCTTTGTTGTACGATAGTAACCATTACACTTAATTATACTAAACATAAACATTACATACACATTACCCTTAGTGATTTAGCGTTTGAAATTACTCACAAATGACCTCTTCACATGACCATGAATACAATCTTCAAGATAAGAAATAAACACTATGTAAGCATAATAAAAAAAATAAAAAATTACAAAATATTTCATCAAATAAATGTTCAAATTACTTGAGAATTTTGTAAAATCATCTCTAATTTTCTCGGATATAATGAAAGATGGAACTGTCTACAACCTCACAACGGACTTTTACCCTCCAGTCATCCCTTAATCCAGTAATATACATCACTAAGCCTAGCCATACTAGGAGCACCAACAGAATGGAAACTAATATTGGATGAAGAATAAACAACAAAAACATATGAACAATATATGTCTGAGAGAATGAACTCCCACCTAGATCACAGAAGAAAAGTGGATATGTACAGTTTATTTCTTTAGTCAATATTTATAACAATAAGAGTTTGATACTAATAACCTAAGTAATTAAGAAATATTATATAATAAAATCTAATAATTTTATATTTAATGTTACATATAAAATAATTTTTTTATGTTAATAGTAATTTTACTTAAACAATAAATTTCATAAAATAATACGAGAAAATTAAATTTGGCATTAATTAGGTTAAGAATTTACTGTGAAAGATGAAAAAGAATTAATTAAATTTATGAAAGATTGGTCTGTTATGGTCGAAATTAAAAAATTTATTGAATATTTAATACATATTAATATTTTTCATAGATGATATTTATATATTTGATTGGTCAATGCATTAAAGAGAATATTATTAACTAAAATAGGGTTCCATGAATTATTAATGAATTAGAACTCTGCAAATTTGAAAAGATGATGAATAGACACTATCTAAAGAATTGGCAAAATTATATTATAGCAAATGAAGTGTCAAATTGCATTTATTACCAAATATTAAAAATTAAGAAATGAATCAAATTGTTATTAATATGACAAAAAAAATTCCATAATTCCATAATTTTCTAATATTAATAACTTAAGTAATTAAAAAATTTAAGAGATATTATATAATAAAATTGAACTAAAAAATTATGGAATCCATAGAGAAATCAAAATTTAAGACGAATTACATCAAATTCATTTAATGTGATTATATAACAATTATAACAATTATAATAATTATATAACAATTTATCCTTATTTTTTCAAAACTTAATGTAATGTGATTATATAGCAATTTACCCAAATTACATCGAATTCATTTAATGTGATTATATAATAATTATATATCAATTATACAACAATTATAATAATTATACAGCAATTTACCTTAATTTGTTTCAAAATTTAATGTGATGTGATTAATTTACCAAATTTATTAAATTACCTAATTATTTATTTAAATTTATTCTATTATACATAATTTAATGACCTACAGGTAATTAATGACATAGAGTGAAATTGTTTTAGTCTATTATATAAATTTAGAAGCTTGTTAGCATCATTTTAGTCTTAATTGAGTTAAGGTCAGAACTTATTTGATAGTATTTTTAATATATTAGGTCTAAAATGATGTTTATAAACTTTCAAAGACTAAAATGATGCCATTGAAATCTTTTTGGAACTAATATGGCAATTAATTTTAAAATAATTTATTTGGTTTGAGTTAATGATAAAAGAATAAATAATTTGTAACAACTCTTAAGTTCAAATTTTTTATGTCACTATTTATAACAAAAAATTAATTTACAATTTGTCACATGAATTGTTTGAAATGTTAAAAGGAAATTAGAAAAAAAAAAGTTGTTAATATTCCTGAAATATAAAAAAATGTTTTTCCTCCATGATATGAATGTTGAGAGATATCTTCTATGGCCAAATCAAGAAATTGATGTGAATTATTAGCAAAAATACGAAATAAGTTATTATTTTTAAAACTTCTCACACATTCAAAACTTGAAAATTATTTTAAAACGATAAAGTGAGTTATCAAGCGTAATTCAATGATAAAAAAAGGCAGAAAGACATTAATTTAATTCAAACCTTGTGGGGCTATTTACATGCAAAAGTTTTAGGCTAAATTGTCATTTATCTAGTTGAAGTCACATGTTCACCACGTCCAATAAACTTTTGTCCATGTTTGTAGAAATCTTAATATTATTTTTATTAATAATTTAAACAATTTATTTTAAAACTATGATGACACAAGAGATCAAAGTGAAATTTGCTCTAAACATAAAGGATGAGTTATTATCATTGTGTTTGGACACATTAACATTTATCTTTAAATAGCGTTAGTAATTAAGACGAAATTGACATTTTTTTAAAATAAATAACATAAAAATATATATGTAAGACAAAATTAAAATTTATCCTAAAATTAAAGAACATAAAAAAAAGTAATTTTATTATGGTAATCAAAATCAATATCTTATACATGATCAAAAAATATATAAGATAGATTGGATTGAAAATCGTAAGATTCTATAAATTTTTTATAAATATATAAAAAAATTTATATAGTTGATTAAAATTTTTAAATGTGTACAAATATAAACTTATCTAATCGTCAATATACAGTCATAAAATATGTCATATATTGCAAAAGTGACAAAATAATATACATAAATCATTTAAACGTCATCAAAATATAAATTTCATACATTAAATAAGTCATTGAAATATATTTACATAAGAACTATGGAATAAAACCTTAATTTCATGAAAATAAATGCTTATTTTTTTACTTTTGGCTTAAATAAAAGAAGAATGATTATATATAATTAGAATTGCAATCTACAATCAAGATCACAATTTTAAGCAATCTTGATGCAATTTTGATCTTACTTGTAATCTTGTAAATAAGACTTTCTTAAGATTATAATCTTAAAGAATTTAAGATCAAGATCCCGATCTTGATTTTTGCCCAAAATTTTTTTTTCCATGACCAAATCAAGCAATTGATATAAACTATTAGCACTATCAGAAGTAGCCACTTAGATAATTAAGGTGACGGGCACTATATAATTAATTTACTTATTTTCAGGACATTAAAAAGTACTTAATTAATTTTTTGTACTTTGGAAGGTTGTATAATTAATTGGATGCCTTATTTTCATCGTTTTGCCCTGCTGCATTAATTTGCCAAAATTCTCACGGTTAATAACGCACACGGATTTTTTTTATTTTTTACTAATTATTTTACATTTTTAAACTAAATTAATTTTATTCGAATATTAATGCTATTTTTTTTCAAAAATATTTGAGTTAATTACGCCCTCTCTTCTGTAAGTTTTTAAAATTACACATTCATTTATTTTTAAAATATACACTATCTTATCTTGTAATTATAAAATTGCTAATATTTTAGTTTAATTTTATGTTTTCTATCTAATTTTTTCAATGTTTGTAACTGAATATCAATTTTTTATTTGAATATTATCAACTGATACATATTGGGAGTTCTTTTTTTTTTTTTAAGAAAAAGAGAAGAAAATATAATACTTGTGATATCTTATTTTCGATTAACCAAAAAAAAACCATAATATATAAAAGTTGATATTTTAGTTTAATATAATGTAAGTCAAAAAATATATGATGTTAAGTTACTATACGTTACAAAATCTACTGAAACAAATATGTCACATTCCAAAATTAAGTATAAGAATAATTCTTTAAATTCGAGGGTATATCTTTATACACTACAAAAATAATATATGTTTAGTATTAGTTGTTGGAAACTGACGTTAAATTTGTGAAAAGTAATTTTATTAAAGTATTTAGCATCAGTTTTGTAATATTATTTATAATTGGCGCTAAATCCTTTTTAAACATTTGATATGATTTTTTAAAAATATTCAATATCAATTGTTTTGCTCTTTTTTATTTAAAAAAATGTATTAATATTTAAACGTACTTATTTGGAGATTATGGGTCCTAAACTATTTAATTTAAAAAACCCAAAGCCAAAATCTAAAAATCGCGCCTCCATCGTCACTTTCGTCATCTGACATCTAGTTCCTACACCATTCCCCATCCACAATCTTTAGATTGTGCTTCTCAATCTTCATCATCTCTGTCTCACCGTTGGTCATTCTCCATCGTCTTCTCTGATTCAATTGTCTCCCAATCTCTGTCGGCCAATCTCCAATCTTCGTCGTCTCATTGTCCATCTCTTTGATGAGGCTCTCGTATTGCGATAAGTAATATTCTCTGCATCCAAATTTTGCTTTCCATTCTACTTTTTGGCCATCACATTTTGGCGCAATTTTCTCATCCTCAACCCCTCTGCTCACTACAAGAAACAGGGAAAATCTTAATTATAAGCTTGAATAGTGCTCTTGCTATTTGTTTTCTTGACTTTCTTCTGCTGAATTGAACGAAGACAGTTTCTCTCCCCTCTGTACCTATTGCACTGATATCTTTCACTCTCTTTCTTCATTTAGGAAAGGTGAATATTGAATCAAGAATAGAAAATGAATCCAATCCATGATTACAATGGTTTTGATTGATTGATTCAATTTCCACCCCAATTTGAAAGTTTGTGCCTTGATTAAATGGTTTGATTTGTACTTTAATTTCCATGGGGTTCTGTTATTATATTATATTTCTCTGGATAATCTGTCTTATTATATATAAGTGCCGTGGATTAATGTGCACAAAGCCTGCAAATGCTATTAGTCTCATGTTGTTACTGGTTTGTAAACAAATCTTTTAGAAAAAAACCTACCTTACAAAGAAATAGAACAAACTAATGCAAAATGTTTTCGATATAGTATTGAGTATTGAGTATAGTGGCTAATATATGAAATCCTACACTACTCCTGCACAAACACAAGCACGTACACTCCAAACTCCTACACAGACACACACACACACACAAAAGATTCTGCAGAGTTATACAACTCTTCTTATAGCATAACAAGCTTTATGTTATGATCACACATGACAATGATGAAACATCCTAAAGCTCAACATCATGGCCTTTCCCTGCAAGTTTATCTTTCATTTTTTGTGACTTCTGCTTTGCAACTTCATGTTCATCCTAACTTTTGTTCATTTTCCTTTGTCATTTACTTAAACTTCACAGCTTCATGTTGTGAATTGTGATTATCTCGAGATTGGTTCTGTTTTCAGAAATGATCTGCCAAGAAAGGTGTGTTTAAATTGTTTGCTGAGAAGGTGAGAGACCATAAGGATTTGGTTTCATGTGGTAAAGATTGTTTGTCTTGGGAAGAAAAAGTTTTCTACTTGGCTTGCGCTTTTAGAAATCTTTCATTTTTTTTTTGGTCTATGGTTTTAATATTCTTAATGCAACCATTAAATTGCAAATATAATATTTAAAAGTTATTCACATATGTGTTTTCATGTGAATCAGTGGACCATTTGAAAATACACTCAAGAGAACCATTTATTTCTTATTGTTATGAATGCAGTCTCCTTGATATGGAAGGTAATGCTTTTGTTATTATAATGATGTCTAATATATGTGCTTTTGGTTACTGCATTGTGAAATACCCTTTCCACAAAAAGTCATGTCTTATATGACTCAGATGACTACTATCTTTTTTGAACTAGGTCCCTTGGTTAAATTTTAGTGTTGGCTATTTGCATTGCCAAATGCAGTGTATCTATTAGTGACTTTCTTTACAGTAATGCTAAGTCCCTCATTTCATTTCTTTATAGTAATCTTCTCTTCCTCTATTGGAAAAGGCCATGTTGACACACACAAGCCATATACATTTTGTTTACATAGCTGGTATGGATCTCACAAGTTATGATTGCATATTGAATGTTAAAGCCCGATTGACAAATCTTCATTAAGTATCTCATGATATAAATATTGGTTATTAGTGTTTTTGAATGTTAGGAACCACAAAACCTCCTCCAAGCCCTCATGCTGACTTTGTAATTGGAAAGAACATCTGCTTTCTATTTCAAAGTATCATAATATTGATGCTCTGCACCAATAAAGAGGGGAAAATTTGCCATGAATTTTCTTTTTCCATGGTAATGGTATTTGATAGTTTCATAAAAATTCATGTGTATCTTATGAATCATTTAATCAGCCATAGGTTTTTCCCTTTTTTCTAGTGATATTGATAGTGATTGATTAGCTTTGTTATTTTCAAGATAAAAACAAGAAACTAGTGGTATTGAATAGAGTTTTTCAACTTGTACATTTTATTTTGGATAATGTGTAAAATGAAAGCAAAATTTTGATATATCACTATCAATGACTTAATTTCTTGATAGTTTCATCTTAGTAAACTCATGTTTATTAGTGTCACTCCCTAGTTCCAAGGACATGACTGGCACGACAGTAGGGCCTATACCACCACCGTAAGCCTAATTTCACACACACTCAATACGTACAACATAAATATAATAAAAGAATAAATATTTTCAGCACCGAAATCATACAAATTGTCACATCCCAATTTAGGGCATGTGAGTAACTCTATAAACTCAAGGGTATACTTCTATGGTATCCCATAAAATCTCTGATCAGTACTAATGCATAACAAAATTCTCCAAGAAAGATATTTCTGCATATATATATATATATATATATATATATATATATATAAAGTTCAACATAGTGAAACAGTAAACACAAGCCAAATATCATACAGTATGATACAATGTTTCAAGCCTAGGTGACCTATAGAGATTACAGAGCATTCTTAAGCTTTTGGATTCATAAACCCTCTAGACAACGTGAAAAGTATCCTCATGAAATACTATTCTTTCTGCGGATTTCCTTTGTTCTCATCCACTGTATCTAAAAAAATGTTCATAGAGAGTGTGAGTTCATCAAAACTCAGTGACTAAATGACTGTGCAATAATAAATATGTCACAAGCACAAATACCATAATCATAATCACAATAAGAACAGTTAATTTCATATTCAGGGTTTTTATACCTCTGTACTTTATATTCAAGGATTCAGTTCCCATTGTATTTATATTCCTAACCATTACATGCATTGGTATTTTGGCAGATCAAGCCCTCAACCATTCCATGTGTATAATTCTATGCATTGGTATCTTGGGAAATCAAGTCCTCAACCATTCTATGTGTACAATTTCATGTATTGGTATCTTGCGTCAAGCCCTCAACCATTTCATGTATATTATATACTCATCAATATAATCTTAAATCAAACAATAAATTTCATTACCTAGCAATCATCATTAAATATATAATTTAATTTCGATATGAGGTGAGATTTATATTGTACTTGGAATAAAGTAAATAAAGTCGGTTAGCAAGGTCATCCACTCACATAGATTCCGTATCCAAGTCACCTTTCTGAGTTGTTATGGAGAAGAGGACGTAGTTGGATTTCAGGTTCCGCTACTGAAATTTTCATGAAGATCAGATATAGAAAGTCAGGGTTGCTTTTGTACCAAAATACTATTCATACATATGATCACTATTTATACATAAGGTTACTATTCATACGTACGATTACTATTCATACTAGAAATAGATAATACAATCTGTAAAAAAGTACACCAGGTAAGTTCCCAAGAAAGAGTGGAGGGTCACAATGGACACTTAAAAACCAGGTCTTTCCTTAGCCGGAACTTTTCTAAACATGTATTCTTCACAGTTTATATTCTATTTCAGTAATCAGAGAATCAAAATAACATATGGGTAGCTAAAGACAGTTTTTCTGATATGGAAGATCAGCCAAAGCCATAACCATAGAGCAGACTTAAGAAAATAACTTCTAAAATATGAAAGACATAGAAAAGGGTATAGTATCCTTACCTTGGATCTCAATTTAGGGCATGTGAGTAACTTTATAAACTCAATGGTATACTTCTATGGTATCTCATAAAATCTCTGATCAGTACTAATGCATAACAAAATTCTCCAAAAAAGATATTTCTGCATATATATATATATATATATATATATATATATAAAGTTCAACATAGTGAAATAGTAAACACAAGCCAAATATCATACAGTATGATATAATTTTCCAAGCCTATGTGACCTATAGAGATTACAGAGCATTCCTAAGCTTTTGGATTCATAAGCCCTCCAGACAACGTGAAAAAGTATCCTCATGGAATACTATTCCTCCTGTGGATTTTCTTTGTTCTCATCCACTGTATCTAAAAAAATGTTCATAGAGAGTGTGAGTTCATCAAAACTTAGTGACTAAATGACTGTGCAATAATAAATATGTCACAAGTACAAATACCATAATCATAATCACAATAAGAACAGTTAGTTTCATATTCAGGATTTCTAGACCTCTGTACTTTATGTTCAGGGATTCAGTTTCCATTGTATTTATATTCCCAACCATTACATGCATTGGTATTTTGGGGGATCAAGCCCTCAACCATTCCATCTGTATAATTTCATGCATTGGTATCTTGGTAAATTAAGCCCTCAACCATTTCATGTGTATAATTTCATGCATTGGTATCTTGGGTTAAGCCCTCAGCCATTCCATGTATATTATATACTCATCAATATAATCTTAAATCAAACAATAAATTTCATTACCTAGAAATCATCATTAAATATAAAATTTAATTGCGATATGAGGTGGGATTTATATTGTACTTGGAATAAAAGTAAATAAAGTCAGTTAGTAAGGTCATCCACTCACATAGATTCCGTATCCAAGTCACCTTTCTGAGTTGTTACGGATAAGAAGACGTAGCTGGATTTCAAGTGCCACTACGGAAATTTTCATAAAGATCAGATATAGAAAGTTATGGTTACTTTTATACCAAAATACTATTTATACGTACGATCACTATTCATATATATGGTTACTATTCATATGTACAATTACTATTTATACCAGAAATAGAGAATACAATCTGTAAAAGAGTACACCAGGTAAGTTCTTAAGAAAGAGTGGAGGGTCACAATAGACACACTTAAAAATCAGGTCTTTCCTTAGCTAGAACTTTACTAGACATGTATTCTTCATAGTTTATATTCTATTTCGGTAATCAGAGAACCAAAATAACATATAGGTAGCTAAAGACAATTTTTCTGATGTGGAAGATCAGCCAAAGACGCAACCACAGAGTATACTTAAGAAAATAACTTCTAAAATCTGAAAGACATAGAAAAGGGCATAATATCCTTATCTTATATCTAGGCTAAGGAAAAAAGACCTAGAATTTCAGAGGCTTAACATCGAAGCAAGAGAAGTTTTGAGAAGAGGAGAGAAGAGAAACTGAAAGTGTGAGTTTAGAAGTGAAATAAAAAGGCGTATTTATAAGAAAAGTCAAGGGTACTATTTGATACTATGCGCTAATAAAATATTCAATTTACTATTTACAAAAATGACATTTCTAATAATTCAGTTTACTGTACGATCACGAGGCGGTTAAGTTAGTCATTACTATTAGAAACTAAAGGAAAAATTATCCTTTCTCTTAAACATTTAAGTTTCTTTTTCACTTTTTTCCCTTTCAATTTAGTCCATAAAGGGATTTTCTCATATAAAACATTATTTTTCTTCCAGTTTCTTTCAGATTCCTCTTATGCTTAAGCCATATTTCATCCAAGGGATAAATTCCATATTATAACATCTATTATATCCCACAGTTTATACAATCTATAAATAGAAATCTATATTTTCAATAATATGCACAAACAAGTATACAAAAATTAAACAGATAGGGAATTTATTTTTTTCAAAATAAATTTATCGTAATTCTTGAATACTTATAACTTAAAAATATAGCGGGTATTACATTCTACCCTCCTTAAAAGAATTCAGTCCCCCGAATTCGAAAACTTACCTCATGATTCGAATAGGTGTGGATATTTCATCTACATTTCATCTTCTGTTTCCCATGCAGCTTCCTCGTGAGTATGATTCCTCTACAAAACTTGGACAATGAAAATTTTCTTGTGCGAAGTTTCTTGTCCTGCCTATTGAGGATGGCTACTAGCACCTCTTCATAAACAAGAGTCTCATTAAACTGCACGTCTTGTAATTGGATGACGTGAGAGGTGTCAGGAAGAAACTTACGTAGCATCGATACATGAAATACCGGGTGTACTTCCTCTAGGTTTGAAGGTAAGGCTAGGTGGTATTCCACGTTACCCATTCTCTCCACAATCTTATAAGGACCAATATATCTTGGACTGAGTTTCCCTTTCTTTCCGAATCTCATTACTCCCTTTATCGGTGAGATTTGTAAAAAAATATATCACCAACAGAAAACTCTAGGTCACGTCGTCGATTGTCTGTATAAGACTTTTGCCTACTCTGAGTGGCTAATAACCTCTCCTTGATCAGCTTAATTTTATCCACAGCCTCATGTATCATCTCAAGTCCCACCATTTTGGGTTCACTTAGTTCAAACCAACTAATAGGAGATCGACATCGTCTCCCATATAATGCCTCAAAAGGAGCCATTTTAATGCTAGCTTGATAACTATTGTTATAAGCAAACTCAATAAGTGACAAGTGGTTTTCCCATCTTCCACCAAAATCCATCACATATGCTCTCAGCATATCCTCTAAGGTTTGAATAGTCATCTCAGACTGACCATCAGTCTGAGGGTGAAAAGCTGTGCTCAAGTCCACTCTAGTGCCCAGAGCTTTCTGAAAAGTTCTCCAGAATCGGGAAGTGAACTGGGGTTCTCGATCTGATATGATGGACACCGGTACGCCATGGAGCTTTACTATCTCCTTTATGTATAGTTGACTAAGTTTTGCTATACTGTAGGTGGTATGAACAGGAAGGAAATGTACCAACTTAGTAAGTCAATCCACAATGACCCATATAGAGTCGTACCCATTCAAAGATCGGGACAAACCCACCACAAAGTCTATAGTAATCCGTTCCCATTTTCACTTGGGAATCTCAAGCCTCTGCATCAACCCCGGTGGTCTCTGATGTTCATATTTGACCTGCTGACATGTCAAGCATCGAGCGACAAAGTCAATCACATCTCCTTCATGCCCTCCCACCAATAAATTTGTTTCAAGTCCTAGTACATCTTGTTGGCACCAAGATGAACAACATATGGTGCTCCGTGAGCTTCTTGTAAAATCTCCCACTTCAAGGGTTCAATGTTCGGAATACACAACCTCCCATTAAACCATAACACACCTTCCTCGTCTACTGAGAAACCCTGTACTAAACCTCCCTTCCCCTTCTCTCTAGTTTTAACCATTTCGGCGTCATTCTCTAATGTTGCCTTCACCCTTTCTACAATGGAGGATTTAGTTGTCAAGTGAGCCAAGAAAGCACTTGACTTAGTAATCTCGAAGAATACCCTACTAGCCTCTAACTCATGTGATTCCTGAATCAAGGACCTCCTTGCTGTGGTAATATGAGCTAGACTCCCCCATCGACTTTCAACTGAGGGCATCTGCTACCATATTTGCCTTCCCTGGATGGTAGAGAATGATACAGTTATAGTCCTTCAAGAGTTCCATCCATCTCCGTTGCCTTAGGTTGAGATCTTTTTGATCAAATATATATTTAAGACTCTTATGATCTGTGAAGATCTCACATGTCTCCCCATACAAGTAATGCCTCCAAATCTTCAAAGTAAATACCACAGCTGCCATTTCTAGATCATGAGTGGGGTAGTTGAGTTCATGCTTTTTCAACTGTCAAGATCCATAAGCAATGACCTACCATGTTGCATTAACACGCATCCTAATTCTACCTTCGAAGCGTCACAATATACAGTGTAAACTCCTGGTCCTGATGGTAAAACAAGTACCGGTACCGAAGTTAGACACTTCTTTAATTCAAAGAAACTTTGCTCACAAGCATCATCCCAAACATATTTAACATTCTTCCGGGTCAACTTAGTCAGTGGAAGAGCCAATTTAGAAAAATTCTTGACAAAGCGACAATAATACCCCACTAAGCTAAGGAAACTACGAACTTCAGATACAGTTGTTGGTCTAGGCCACTGCTTTACTGTCTTGATTTTACTTGGATCTACATAAATACCCTCTTGGGATATTACATGCCCCAAGAATGTTACTTGACTCATCCAGAATTTACATTTTGAGAATTTAGCATATAATTGACGTTCCCTCAAAGTCTGCAGTACCGTTCTCAAATGTTCTGTATGATCCTCAAGACTCTTAGAATAAACTAGAATGTTATTAATGAAGACAATCACAAATCTATCAAGGAAAGGTTTGAACACTCGGTTCATAAGATCCATAAATGCTGCTGGCATATTAGTCAATCCAAATGACATTACGAGAAATTCATAATGCCCGTATCGTGTTTGAAAGGCAGTCTTGGGTATATCTTCCTCTTTAATCTTTAGTTGATGGTATCCAGATCTTAAATCTATCTTTGAGAAGCATTGTGCCCCCTGAAGTTGGTCAAACAAGTCATCAATTCTTGGTAAAGAATATTTATTCTTTATCGTGATTTTGTTTAACTGTTAGTAATCTATGCACAATCTTAAAGAGCCATCTTTCTTCCTCACAAAGAGTACTGGGGCACCCAAGATGAGAAACTTGGGCGGATAAACCCCTTATCCAGCAAGTCTTGTAATTGCTCTTTAAGCTCTTTCAACTCAGCGGGAGCCATACGGTAAGGAGAGGAATTGAAATTGGTCTAGTGCTCAGAACTAATTCAATATTAAATTCAATATCCTTCTCTGGTGGTAAACCAAGTAGATTTTCTGGAAATACATCTGGAAATTCACTAACTACTGGTATTTGTTCAAGACTTTGTTCCTCTTTTTCTGTATCTTTGACAAAGGCCAAGAATCCATGACAATCTTTTTGTAACATACGTCGAGCGGTTAACATAGATATTATGTCACAGGGTACCTCACTTCAGTCTCCCTGAAATATGAAATTATGTCTACCCGGTATGCTAAAAGAAATTGTCTTGTCATGACAATTCAATGTAGCATGGCATGAGGATAACCGGTCCATGTCTAAGATTACATCAAAGTCTGTCATACTAAGAAGCATGAGATCTACCTCTGTCTCTATGTCTTTAACAGTTACCTTACAAGAACGATATCCAGATTTGACTATTAGGGCTTCCCTCATCAGTGTAACTACCTGATAGGAAAATCCTTAGGGTTGCCTGATCTTCACGGCGTAGGCGATAAATGAATTCAAGACTTAACAAAAGAAAAATAAGAACAACACACTCCGAAATTGAAGAAGGAATTGGAGTGGTTCAATGACCTAACAAGTGTAAATAGTCAATCAACGTTATATAGAACGTGACCTACTATTTAGAACGCTTGTTCAACCACGAACACGAATTGAACCAATCCACACAACAACGCACTTGGGTTGAAGCACAAATTGGGGGCTTTTGTGAATTTGAATCACCAATCTTATAAAGAAGATTGACAAAGCAAGGTTTCACAAGAGCAAAGAAAGCAAGATAAATTCTCACACAATGAGAGAAAACACTTGAATGCAAGTTTTCATAAACTCAAATCTGATTATTACAATAAGCTTGGGGGGTATTTATAGATAGGATGGAGAGACAAAGGTGCCCACCTATCTTGACTTGAAGATACATACATTTAATGCACATGAAAATAAATGCCCACTTATCTTGACTTTGGATACAATGCTTTTAATGCATTTTGAAAATAAATATCCACCTATCTTGACTTTGAAACATTGTGCATTTAATGCACATGATTCATAATTGACTAAAGACCATCTAGAAGTTAAAATTCGTACAAAAATAAAAGAAAATTACAAAACATGAATTTCAACTCAAATGGATATAATTGAGCCCAAATTCTATTGGTCCATGTTTAGCTCTTGGACCAATCTCTTTAATTTGTAGTGTTCTAGCCCAAAATCCCTTTAGCAACTCCATTTTCAGCCCAAATGATGTTGAGCACATTTTGATCATTATTTAACATACATTCAAATGGAATTTGCTTCATCCATTCTTGAACGAGCCCATTTAATGTCCCTTTTATTGTTTTAGCCCGAGCTCGTGTAATTGGCCCACTTGTAATATACAATGGATCTACTTCTTGATCATCCAATGTAATTGTTGGGTTCACATCATCCTCCCCTTCTTGAAAAGGAGTCGTCCTCGACTCTTCAATATTTGCTTTCTTCGTCTATTAGCACATTTTTCATATTGTTGAGTCATCCTTTCAATGTTGTGCCGTGCCTTCTCATGAATTTGCTTGACAAATTCAGCACGCTTTTTACCATCCATATTGGCTGTTTCCTCGGTTTGTCCATCAGTTTGTGGATGGCATGTAGTAGAAAATAACAATTTGGTTCCAAGCTTGCTCCACAATGTCTTCCAAAAATAGCTTAAAAATTTAGTATCCCGATCAGACACAATCGTTCTTGGCATCCCATGTAGTCTCACAACTTCCCTCCGTGATAAAGCATCAGCAACAATATTTTCTTTACCTTTCTTGTACTTAATCACATATGGAAATGATTCAATGAACTCAATCCATTTGGCATGCCTTCGATTCAACTTGCTTTGGCTCCTAATATGCTTTAAAGCCTCATGATCAGAATGAATTACAAATTCTTTAGGCCACAAATAATGTTGCCAAGTTTCCAGCACTCTAACTAATGCATATAATTCTTTATCATATGTAGGATAGTTAAGAGTTGGTCCACTTAGCTTTTCACTGAAATATGCAATGGGCTTACCTTCTTGCATAAGTACACCGCCTATGCCAATTCCACTAGCATCACATTCAATCTCAAAAGTCTTACCAAAATCAGGAAGGGCTAGTAAAGGTGCATTCGTGAGCTTCTCCTTAAGGGTTTTGAAGGCTTTCTCTTGAACATCTTCCCATTTGAAGGGGACATTCTTCTTGGTCAGTTCATTTAATGGTGCTGCTAGAGTGCTAAAGTTCTTCACGAACCTCCGATAAAAGCTTGCAAGTCCATGGAAACTCCTTACCTGTCCAACGGTGGTTGGAGTTGGCCATTCTTGAATTGCTTGGACCTTTTCTTCATCAACCCCTATACCTTTACTACTAACAACATAGCCAAGAAAAATAATTTTGTTTGTGCAAAAATCACATTTCTTCAAATTACAAAACAATCTTTCCTTTTTAAGAACCTCTAGAACTTTTCTAATGTGATCCACATGTTCATCTAAGGTTTTGCTATACACAAGAATGTCATCAAAATAAACTACCACAAATTTCCCAATGTAAGCTCTCAAGACATGATGCATTAACCTCATGAATGTACTAGGTGTATTAGTTAAACCAAAAGGCATAACCAACCATTCATAAAGTCCATGTTTAGTCTTGAATGTTGTTTTCCATTCATCTCCTTATTTCATTCTAATTTGATGGTAGCCACTTTTTAAGTCAATTTTAGAAAAGATAGTAGAACCAGTCAATTCATCAAGCATATCATCTAACCTAGGAATAGGATGACGATATCTTACCGTTATGTTGTTAATGGCTCTACAGTCAATACACATCCTCCATGTGCCATCCTTCTTAGGTATGAGCAACACTGGAACTGCACAAGGGCTAAGGCTTTCTCTCACATATCCTTTGTCTTGAATCTCCTTAGTCTCTTCAGGATTGGTGCGGTATGCTGGTCGGTTAGGCAATGATGCTCCAGGAATGAAATCAATTTGATGTTCTATCCCTCTAATTGGTGGCAATCCGGGTGGAACTTCATCGGAAAAAATATCCTCATATTCCTGCAAGAGAGACAAAACAACACTAGGCAAAGTAGAGGTTAAGTCTTTATTATTCAACATAGCCTCTTTGTAAACAAGTACTAGGAGGTTTTGTTGAGAAAATAAAGCTTGTTTAAGGTCACTATTTTTTGCCACAAGTAAACCTTTTCCTCCAACATCCATGTTCTCTCTTTTTCCTTTTTGATTTTCTTTTCTATCTTTCTTCTTTTTCAACACACTCTCTTTTTCTTCAGTACTTGACTCTTTTTGAATCTTTTCACTCTCATTTTTATTCTCTTCTTTTTTGCTCACTTGGCTGCACTCACTCTCTCTTTTCTTTTCTCTCTTTATTTGATCTTCTAAGATTTGCTTTGGTGACATAGGGAGGAGGGTTATAGGGTTCCCTCTAAGTACAAAAGAATAACGATTTAAGAATCCATCATGAGTGACATGCCTATCATACTGCCAAGGCCTACCTAACAAGAGATGACATGCTTTCATGGGTACAATATCACATAAGACTTCATCTCTATATTTGCCAATAGAAAAGAGTACTTTCACCTGTTTAGTCACCTTTAGTTCCCCACATTCATTGAGCCATTGAAGTCTGTATGGACGGTTATGCTTGACTGTTGGTAAGCTCAATTTTTCAACAAGCTCAACACTTGCCACATTGCTACAACTTCCACCATCTATGATCACACTACATACCTTGTCCTGAATTAAGCAACGTGTGTGGAACAAGTTTTCTCTTTGATTATTCTCTTCCATCACCTGGATGCTAAGTGCTCTTCTAGTCACAAGAAGCTCTCCTTCCATTGCACTTTCTCCCTCATCATTTGATTCTTCTTCCTCCTCTGTGATATCTTCTTCAGTCTCCCAATCTTCATTGTTATTGACGATCATGGTGCGTTTGTTTGGGCACTCACTAGCGATGTGACCTCTTCCTTGGCACTTAAAACACCTTATGTCACGGCTCCTTGAAGAATTAGGCTCAACTTGAGTTTTCTTTGGAGCAACAGCTAGCTTTTCAATTTTCTTTGAATCAACTTCCTTGGAATTTGAAGTAGAAGGGTTGTCTTTCTTCGAATTGTGCTTCCAGGAGTTAAAAGAATTTGAATTGTAGCTTTTTCGTGCAGTATTCTTCCTCTTGAGTTGTTGCTCAACTTTGATGGCTTGATGTACCATCTCTTGAAGCTCTACATAATGATACATCTCCACGATATCAGCTATGTCACGATTGAGTCCATGTAAGAAGCGAGCCATTGTTGCTTCTCTATCCTCCACAATGTTGGCTCTTATCATGGCAACCTCCATCTCCTTATGATACTCATCTACACCCTTTGTTCCTTGTATGAGACGTTGCAACTTGTTATGAAGCTCTCTATGGTAATATGATGGGATGAACCTCCTTCTCATAATTGTCTTCATTTCTTCCCAAGTGGAAATGGGATACTCTCCATGACGAGCTCTTTCTTTTTGCATCTGGTCCTACCAAACAAGAGCATAATCAGTAAATTCAATAGCAGCAAGTTTCACCTTTTTACCTTCGGAGTAGTTATGGCATGAGAAAATTTGCTCAACACGCATTTCCCATTCTAAGTACTCCTCGGGATCACTTTTGCCTTGAAAGGAAGGGACTTTTACTTTGATTCCACCAAGGTCTTCTTCTCTAACTCTAGGCCTCCTAGGTTCTTCTCGATTAAATCTCCTCCTTCTTGGTTGATATCCACCAGATTCATCATCCTCAACTGGACTCTCTGCAACTCTATAAGGCTGCTCATTTCGTCTTCGGTTGTTTGGAGAGGCTGGTAGTGTAGCGGTTTGCTTCTCCATGTTATCTAAACGCTCAAGAACTCCTTCTAGCTTTTTGTCAAACATCCTTTCAAGATGACTCATCAATGCTTGCATTTGGATAGGAGCTAGTTGTGCTTGAGAAATTTCTTCATCTTGGTTCCCTGCCATGTTAGTGTAAAAAAAAAAAAATAATAATAACAGAATATAGGATCTCACAAAATGCTTAGTGTTTCACTCTTCTTCTCAACTCAGTATTTGCACTCCACTCTTAATAATCTCACTAACTCTTAAATCCCTCAATATCTTCCAAAGCTCTTATTCAATCTAAGTCCTTGTTGTGTGATTCAATAATTGCCAATTTCTCAACTTCACCCAAGCACATGAAAGTAGATTGTCAAAGTATGGGAATAGTTGAACTAGGTCACAGTTAAAGAAAGCTTTATGGATTCAATAGAAAGAAATTTTGTTACAAGTGCAAGATAAGATTTTTTTGTTAAATGAAAAGGGAATCAACTACTTTGAGGGCAAGAAGATGCACTATTTGAACAAATTTTTTTTTTTCGAATTTTTTTTTTCATTTTTTTTTTCAATATGATGTGCAGAATAGATAGGAGCAACAAAACAATATATGACCTTCTCAAGGACAATGAAATCTTGCACAGTGAAAGGAAAAAAATTGATATCTAGGCAAATTGGAAATTGAAGAAAGGGGAAGGAACAACAAAGGAACAATAATATATTTTTCTCAAAAAAAGAGGTGAAAATAAAGAAGGCCTACCGTGTCAACCAAAATGCTCTGATACCAAATGATAGGAAAATCCTTAGAGTTGCCTGATCTTCACGGCGTAGGCGATAAATGAATTCAAGACTTAACAAAAGAAAAATAAGAACAACACACTCCGGAATTGAAGAAGGAATTGGAGTGGTTCAATGACCTAACAAGTGCAAATAGTCAATCAACGTTATATAGAACGTGACCTACTATTTAGAACGCTTGTTCAACCACGAACACGAATTGAACCAATCCACACAACAACGCACTTGGGTTGAAGCACAAATTGGGGGCTTTTGTGAATTTGAATCACCAATCTTATAAAGAAGATTGACAAAGCAAGGTTTCACAAGAGCAAAGAAAGAAAGATAAATTCTCACACAATGAGAGAAAATACTTGAATGCAAGTTTTCATAAACTCAAATCTGATTATTAAAATAAGCTTGGGGGGGTATTTATAGATAGGATGGAGAGACAAAGGTGCCCACCTATCTTGACTTGAAGATACATACATTTAATGCACATGAAAATAAATGCCCACTTATCTTGACTTTGGATACAATGCTTTTAATGCATTTTGAAAATAAATATCCACCTATCTTGACTTTGAAACATTGTGCATTTAATGCACATGATTCATAATTGACTAAAGACCATCTAGAAGTTAAAATTCGTACAAAAATAAAAGAAAATTACAAAACATGAATTTCAACTCAAATGGATATAATTGAGCCCAAATTCTATTGGTCCATGTTTAGCTCTTGGACCAATCTCTTTAATTTGTAGTGTTCTGGCCCAAAATCCCTTTAGCAACTCCATTTTCAGCCCAAATGATGTTGAGCACATTTTGATCATTATTTAACATACATTCAAATGGAATTTGCTTCATCCATTCTTGAACGAGCCCATTTAATGTCTCTTTTATTGTTTTAGCCCGAGCTCGTGTAATTGGCCCACTTGTAATATACAATGGATCTACTTCTTGATCATCCAATGTAATTGTTGGGTTCACATCACTACCAGAAATGGTTCGTCCAGTATAACTGGCTCAGACTCGAACCTCTTGACAAACAGAGGTGACACATACGAATGTGTAGAACCAAGGTCAAATAATATATGTGCAGCTAAAGCGCCAACTAATAAAGTACCTGTAATAACAGCATTGGATGCCTGGGCATCTTATCGAGTCAAGGCATATACTCTGGCAGTTCCTCTACCAGCTACTTGTTGCCCACGACCTCCTTGGCCTCTGCCAGATCTTCTCCCAAAGCTTCCTCCAGTAGAAGTGGTCGGTACACGAGCTATGGGAGTAACTCCCGATTGGGTGTGAGAGGGAAGAACGGATGTCTGACCAGATCCAGAAGTAAGTTGAGGGCATTCCCTCTTGAAGTGGCCTTCTTGTCTGCAATGAAAACAACTTAATGTTCCCATTTTCCTGAGGCATTCTCCAAAATGGAATTTTTCATACTCAGGACATTGAGGTTTCCCTCTACCTGCTTGAGAACCACCCCTGCTTGAAGAACTGTAACTACTTCTATATTCTGAGCAGGGCTTAGCTGCACTATTCGTAGAGAATATGGGTTTAGATGATGCATTTGGAACATACTGTGAAATGGTGGGAGGCTTCGAGGTTCCTAAGTTCCCTCCTTGGTTAAAATACCTCCCGTCTCTAGACCTCTTTTTGTTTTTAAATTCTTCCTTTTTATTCCATATCTTTTCCATTCTACCTGCAGTATCGACAGCTGCAGAATAAGAGTTATAATTAACCATATTCGGACCCACCTGTGAATAAAGAGAATCATGAAGACCTTCCACAAACTTCTCCACTTTAGCCTCTTCAATAGGCATAATTTGCGGAGCATATTCTGCCAACTTAATAAACTGGGCATTATATTCATCTACCGACATGGATCCCTATTTCAAATACAAAAAATCTCTTACTCTAGATGATCGAACATTTTTTGGAAGGAATTCATTGATAATCATTTTCTGGAATTTTTCCCATGTAACTAGTGGTGCACTTTGGGTTTTCCCATTCTTTCAGGCCTTCCACCATTTACCGGCTCTCCCTTTTAGTTGAAAGGAGACAATTTCTACTCTTCATACATCAGAACACCCCAAAGCATCACAAATTGCCTCACAATCATCCAGAAATCGTTGCGGGTCCTCATTAGGATCTTCGTCGGTGAAAATGGGTGGCATCATCTTTAGGAACTCCGACATTTTCAATTCCTTAACTGTGCCTTCTCTAGCCTGTTTGGTCTCAATAGCAAGAGGAACATTTGGTGTATCAACAAGTTTTGCTCGTTCACCCTACTTTTCCTCTATTCGATCTAACCGATCGTTCACCAGACTGAACATCTGCATGACAGCAGCGACATCAATCTGTTGGGCGACTCCAGCTCCCTTCACCTGGCCACCAGTTGAACCTTCAATATTTGGAACATGTGAACTATTTACATGGTCAGAAGGGTTGTCCTGCGTATTAACTGGTGGAATTAAAGTCCTTCCTGAGCCTACATGCTCTTTATGATTTGAGGATCCCTCTGACATCGTAGAGTCAAAAGTCTACACAGAAAACAAATACTTCTCAGATCAAAGAAGATTACCTCATATTAACCCACCAAGGAATAAGTTATAAAAATAAAAGACACTATACTCTATAAGGTCTTTTATGGAACCTAATCCCATGGTCATATCGCAGCTCACGACAATGAGGAAGGGCCCACAAAGAACACTTTGCTATGTAATCTATAGGGGACCTAAAAACTGAGCCTCTGATACCAAAATTGTCATATCCCAATTTAGGGCATGTGAGTAACTCTATAAACTCAAGGGTATACTTCTATGGTATCCCATAAAATCTCTGATCAGTACAAATGCATAACAAAATTCTCCAACAAAGATATTTCTGCATATATATATATATATGTATATATAAAGTTCAACATAGTGATATAGTAAACACAAGCCAAATATCATACAGTATGATACAATTTGTCAAGCCTAGGTGACCTACAGAGATTATAGAGCATTCCTAATGTTTTGGATTCATAAGCCCTCCAGACAACGTGAAAAGTATCCTCATGGAATACTATTCCTCATGCGGATTTTCTTTGTTCTCATGCACTGTATCTAAAAAAATGTTCATAGAGAGTGTGAGTTCATCAAAACTCAGTGACTAAATGACTGTGCAATAATAAATATGTCACAAGTACAAATACCATAATCATAATCACAATAAGAACAGTTAATTTCATATTCAGGGTTTCTATACCTCTGTACTTTATGTTCAGGGATTCAGTTCCCATTGTATTTATATTCCCAACCATTACATGCATTGGTGTCTTGGGGGATCAAGCCTTCAACCATTCCATGTGTATAATTTCATGCATTGGTATCTTGAGAAATCAAGCCCTCAACCATTCCATGTATATTATATACTCATCAATATAATCTTAAATCAAACAATAAATTTCATTACCTAGTAATCATCATTAAATATAGAATTTAACTGCGATATGAGGTGGGATTTATATTGTACTTGAAATAAAAGTAAATAAAGTCGGTTAGCAAGGTCATCCACTCATATAGATTCCGTATCCAAATCACCTTTTCAAGTTGTTACGGAAAAGAGGACATAGCTGGATTTCGGGTTTTGCTATAGAAATTTTCATGAAGATCAAATATAGAAAGTCAGGATTGCTTTTATATCAAAATACTATTTATACGTATGTTACTATTTATACATATGATTACTATTTATATGTACGGTTACTATTTATACCAAAAATAGAAAATACAATCTATAAAAGAGTACACTAAGTAAGTTCCCAGAAAAGAGTGGAGGGTAGCAATGGACACACTTAAAAACCAGGTCTTTCCTTAGTCAAACTTTTCTAGACATATATTCTTCACAATTTACATTCTATTTCAATAATTAGAGAATCAAAATAACATATAGGTAGCTAAGGACAATTTTTCTGATGTGGAAGATCAGCCAAAGCTGCAACCACAGAGCATAATTAAGAAAATAACTTCTAAAATCTGAAAGACATAGAAAAGGGCATAGTATTCTTACCTTGGATTTAGGTTAAGGAAGAATGACCTAGAATTTCAGAGTCCTAACATCGGAGCAAGAGAAGTTTTAAGGAGAGGAGAGAAGAGAAACTGAAGGTATGAGTTTAGAAGTGAAATGGAATGACCTATTTATAGGAAAAGTCAAGGGTACTATTTGACACTATACGCTAATAAAATATTCAATTTACTATTTATGAAAATGACATTTCTAATAATTCAGTTTACTTTGCAATCACGAGGCGGCTAAGTTAGTCGTTACTATTAGAAACAAAATGAAAAATTATCCTTTCTCTTATACCTTTAAGTTTCTTTTCACTTTTGTCCCTTTCAATTTAGTCCCTAAAGGGATTTTCTTATATAAAACATTATTTTTCTCCCAGTTTCTTTCAGATTCCTCTTATGCTCAAGCCATATTTCATCCAAAGGATAAATTCCATATTATAACATCTATTATATCCCATAGTTTATACAATCTATAAATAGAAATCTATATTTTCAATAATATGCACAAACAAGTATACAAAAATTAAACAGATAGAGAATTTATTTTTTCCAAAATAAATTTATCGTAATTCTTGAATACTTATAACTTAAAAATATATCGGGTATTACAGAAATCCTAGGAGTCTTACTCACTACAGAGCAATTCAAAGAACCCAGGCGTACCCGACATCAACATCAACCGGAATTAAAAAGGGGTTGAAGACACGGAAGCTTTGCTACTTCTCATACGGAGTTCCACAGAAAGAAAAAAAAACCTGCAAGGGTACAAAGAAAATGGTGAGTATGAAAATACTCAGTGAGGAAAAAGCCTAGCCATAAAAATTGCCACTGCATGCCACTAGCAGGGATAGGACATAGAAGCAACATCCCATCCACCAGCACTAGATCATGGTTTTATCCTACACAACCTGCATAGTCAAGGAGGGAGGTCTGCCATGAACACATAGTATCACCAAATCACAGTCATAAGTAGATTCCAGATCTAGTACAAAAACATTAAGCAAAATACCAAGAAAGAGTTTTCTACCGTTTCACCATGCATGCGTATATATATAGGTATATTTAAATAAAGGTAAAACCAAAGTCCTCCATAGAACACACATGAGATAATAGCTCTTTAATTTAGCAAAAATCCAAGTTTACAATATGTCCTCCATTCCAGGACAACAAAATAGTTAAATAAAGGAGTCTTGTCCACCGTTTCAGGACAATGACAATAATTGAATAAATAGAGTCTTATCCACCGTTCGAAGATAGAAACTATGAATACTTGAATGGGGTCTCATCCACGGTTCTAGGACAGAGACTATGAATACATAAATAGGGTTTCGTCCATTGTTCCAGGACAGAGACTATAAATATTTAAATAAGGTCTTGTCCACCATTCCAGGACAGAGACTACGAATATTTAAATGGGTTCTCGTCCACCGTTCCAGAATAGAAACTACGAATATTTAAATGGGGTATCGTACACCGTTCCAGGACAGAAACTATGAATATTTACAATTCCCTCTTTGTAAGCCTCATGAATATAATTCTCTCTGGCAAACCTTATAGATATAATCCCCTCTTGGCAAGCCTTAGGAATATAATTTTACATAAATTCACTATAATCATAGCATGTGATCAATTATAATTAAATATTACTACAGTATCATCAATATTCAACCAAAGCAAGCATATTTACATATGTCCATGTCGCAAGCATATCATAGTACAATAATTTGATTAATGACTACTACCTCATAGCATGATTTTCCATGCATAAATTGTTATCAAGGGGATCACTTATTCAAGTAACAATAAAATAGTAGACTTGATTGTTTAGAAGAATAACTCACCACAACTCATCATATACATTTACAATTATAAGATTCCTTTAAAGTTTCCCAATCTCATGTGTTCCATAGTCCAAGGGTAAAACTCATTTACAAGCAATTTATATACTCGACAAACAGCCTCATTAGAATTCATCAATCTACATGACAGTAACAAAACAACGTACTTATTTCCCCAACTATTCACAATTCATGCTCAGACAAGAGAAATGTGAGTATAAGCATATATAAATATTGATATCCATTTAAGTAATTTGCCACAAGATAGTAAGCTGACCCAATAGCTATAATCAAGTAATTAATCCTAATCCTTTAATTTGCTAAAATGGGGGAATTGGTTTCACATGCAAAAATATAGCATAAAGGAATGTATTATAAGGACGTACGAGTAATTTAATATGATCCATCACTAGGGAGTTAAAGGTTCTCATTTCGTGATATGGACATTTGAACTTGTTACCTCAGATTATAGGAGAAAAGGATATGTATCTTGCAAGTTCATCAAGAAATATCTAAATTTCCTATCATTTCCTGCGTTCAATCTTTTTGAATAACTACGATCCTTTACAGATAAGAATAAATGGGCTCTTTACCATACCACACGAATCATCACACATTAGGCAAAATGGAATAATTCCTTCACACTACCAGGGCTTCTGATTCCAGTATAGAAATATCATCATTCAAAAGTACTTTTCAAGGAGAAACCTGAACATTGATAACACATACCTAGAGTATATAATTTAAAAGAGGTAGGAGAGGTCCCTCACCTATATAGAACACTCTTGACCTCTGAAGAATGTCTTAGCCAAGTCTTGAGTCAACAATTCACCTCCCAATATTTACGGACCAAGCTAACAAGAGAAAGGGAATTAACATTACATTTCAATGCTCATCAGGTGGCTGACGGCCCCTTCAACTCTCTGCCATAGACAGGGACTTGGTTCCTGGGGCCCGACCCCTTAACTCTCAATCTCATCTTAAGGGCCTGGTGCCTTGGGCCCTACACATGGTGCCTTAGGCGCCAAGCTGCAGAGTTTCAGGCACCACTTCGATTTCATCGATTACAATCCCAAAATCCACCATTTCACACCATTTAGCATGATTCCTTCAAGGGGGTTTCTACCGTAGTGTTCTAAGGTTAATATAGCACAAAAAATCCCAAGCAAATTTTATGATTCTAAGCTTAAATCACCAATGTTCATGATGAACCCTAACTTTCACTTATTCTCCCCTTTTTCCATGAAAGCAACTCTAAGAATCATATATCTTCAAATTTCTGATCATAGACTCATCATAAGATAGCTAAGAGTGTTTTAGAAGGCTACCCAAACCTCAGAACATGCAAACAAGGCATTTCTCTTCCAAAAACCCCCCAAAATCCAAAAATGAAGAAAAAGGAGAGGAAAAAAATGTTCACCTTGTCCTCCTTGCTCATTCTGACGTGGTGGTCAGCCGAAGATCTATCCCTTTACTGGTGATTGGCTGTCAAAAACTTGTATGAAGGGCGAGAGGCTTATAGCTGATGGGGGATTGAGAGAGACTGTGAGGGAGAAAACATCACACCTCATTTCATTAAAACATCACAATTTCTCTTTTGTTCACTTTAGTCCTTCTCCGACTCAGTCCTGATAAACTAATATCCGAAAATGACAGATATTACAATTAGGGAATTGGTCAATGAGTTCTACAAATTTTTATTACATCTTATATTCTTTCTGTTCACAGGACTTGGATGATATGAACATTGAAATAATGAGGAACACTCTTTACAAGGCATACCTTGAGGACTTGTACAGATTTTGTTAGTTGAGTACATTAAAGCTTTTCTCCTCATAGATATATATTCTCTCATTTTGCTCTTTTATTTTCCCTAGTTTTCATCAATGGTTATTCTTAAACAGAAACTTGGTGGTGCTACTGCTGAGATCATATCTGATCTTCTAACATTTGAGGTTGACAGAAAAGCTGTGAATATTACCATAAATAGGTATATTGAAGCTAAGATGGATTTGTATAACTTTTGCTTTTCTGGATATTTGTGTAACTGAAATTGATGGCTTACCCTTTGAACAACATTGTATAACTTTTGCTTTTTTTTCTTCTTTCTCATCTAACTCCTCTGTGTGTCTCTACCACATATTTCAACTTTTTTCCCATCGATCACTCATTTATTTTTCTCTGATCCTTTTTTCTTTTCCACTAATCACTAATAAGAGGCATGTTGCTGCAAAGATATTCAGCCATCCTAATGCTGTTGTTGAAGAACCATGGTACTGATTTCAATTACAACAAATTGGAATGTATCTAATGATGACACATTATTTTTCCATGTGGTAGTTGATATGGAGTCATCTTGAGTGTATTTGATCCATTTGATAGATTAATTAGGTTTGCCTTATTTTTTGGCTTTTGTTTACAGGCTTTCAAGCTTCAAGATGTGGGAGAAGGGTTTTTCTCAAAAGCATAATTTTTTGAATGCTTGATCTGGATCTTCAAAATGAGAATATTGTCTGTTTCTTTAGTATACTAGATCTTCAAAAAGAGGATGTGGTGTAAATCTGGGATGAGGGATGTAGTGCTAAGGGACAAATGTCCAGTGGTATTGGGTCTTGCTATGTTGATGGATATAGGCTCTAAATGAGCAAAGTGTAGAGAAAGCATTGCTTGCAAGTAGAAGATCTTATAGAGCTAGTCATTACATGTCTTGGTAAATATTAGATTTTATATTTTGATTACATTATTTGTATTAACCTATTAGCCAATATGTCACACTTGTTGAGACTTGGTATATGTTTTATTTTGGATATTGTATAAGATAGTTTCATTATCAATTATATATATGTTTGAAAATTATTCCTTGAGAATTTGCTAGTTGTGTATGAGTATTGTAATTTAGACCATTGTATAATGAAAAAAAAAGAAAGGAAAATCGAATAAATTGATATAACAGCCTAATCTTAGCATTAGTTGAGATTGACATTAAGTTTATTCTCAGTTCTAGCTAACGTAAAAAAAAAGAAGAAGAAGAAATAAATGCTTAATAATAGCGTCAGTTGTAATTGAAATTAAACCTTACGTTAGTTATAAATGACACTATATTTGGAGGCATTTAAAACTGACATTAACTAATGTTAGTTATAACATATGCAAAAAGTAAAATTTTATATTTTTGTTAGAATTTAGCGTCAGTTGTAACTAACACTAAATATCCAATCTAATGTCAGTCATTCCGACAATTGCTATAATTAACGTTGTATTTGTCGCAACACTGTGCCTAGCATTAGTCATAGTAACTGACATAAGACCCCTTAATGTCAGTCATAACTGATGCTAATAATTCTTTTTAACTGACACTAAACTACAATTTTTTTTTTGTAGTGATGACACCCCTTAAAGTCTCCAAACTGTCCTAATGCCCATAACTGACACAAAACATAGGTTTTCTAGGAAAAGATGTTTTGCATACATATTCAGAATGATTCAACATTTGAATATATTTTCCAAATTTTAAACAAAGGGATTATAGTCAACATAGTATAATAGTATAATACAAATCGAGTATTGTATGGTATGATACAACTTTCTAAAACTAGGTAACTTATAGAGATTACAGAGCATTTCCTAAACTTTTAAAAAGTTTAAATTTATAAGTCCTCTGGACAAATGTGAAGTTTATCTTTACTAATCCTCCTATGGGTTTTCTTCTTCCTCACGCACTGAAACAAAAATATCATAGAGAGTATGAGTTTTATCAAAACTCAGTAAGTAAATGACTGCGCAAAAATAAATATATCACAAGTACAAACACCATAATCGTTATCCCAATAAGAATAATTATATTTATATCCAGGGTTTCTATACCCTCTATATTTGGTTTATGTTAAGGGATTCAATTCCCACTGTATTCATGCCCAGGGATTCAATTCCCACTGCATTTCATCTGTTGCATGTAAAATACATCACATAATTCCACAGTTCATAATTCTCAATTATAACTCTCATTAACATAATCTTAAATCACACAATAAATTTCATTATCTAATTAACATCACTAAATAGGAAATTTAATTAAAATTCTAATTGCGATATGAGGTAGGATTTATATTGTACTTTGAATAAAAAAAATAATTAAGTTCAGTTAGCAAAGTCATCCACTCACTTAGATTCCGTATCCGAGTCACCTTTCTGAGTTATTATAGAGAAAAGCACGTAGCTAAATTTTAGGTTTCGCTACGAAAATTTTCACAAAGGTCAAAGAGAATGTTAGGGTTGCCTTTATACAAAATCCTATTAATAGGTACGGTTGCCATTTATACGTATGATCAATATTCATACGTTTGAATACTATTCATATGTATAGATATCATTCATACGTATAGTTATTATTCATGTATATAGATATTATTCATATCGAGAATAGCGAACATAAGCCATAAAAGAGTATACTAGAAAAGTGCTCAAGAAAGAAAGGTGGGTCACAATAGATACTTTTAAGTACCAAGTATTTCTTTAGCCAGAACCTTTCCTAGACATATATTCTTCATAATTTTATATTCTATTCCAACAATAAAAACATTTTCAAGCAACTGAGGATAATTCTTTTCTAATGCAGAGGATCAGCTAAAGTCGCAACCACAGAGCATACTAAGAATTTAACCTCTAAATCATTACAAAAATTTAAAGATGTATAGTATCCTCACCTTGGACCTAGGCTGAGGAGAAAAGGCCTAGAATTTCAAAACACTAACGTCAGAGCAAGAAAAAATTTGAGGAGAGAAAGAAAGAGAAACTAAAGGTGTGAGTTTATAAGTGAAATAGAAGGGCCTATTTATAAGAAAAGTTAGGGTACTATATGCTAATAAAATATTTAATTTACTATGCACTTTAATAATTCAGTTTACTATACGCACATGTTTTTCGGCGACCAAATTATTGGTTATTATTGGGAACTTAAAGGGAAAATTATCCTTTCTCTTAAATCTTTAAGTTTCTTTTTAATTTAGTCCTTTTCATTTTAGTCCCTAAGGGGATTTTCTTACATAAAACGTTATTTTTCTTCTAGTTTCTTTCTATATTCCTCTTATGCCGAAACCATATTTTACCCATAGAATAAATTCCATATCATAACATCCGTTATACCCCATAATTTATACAATCCATAAGTGAAAATCCATATTTTCAACAATATGCACAACAAGGTAACAAGATTTTCATAAGCTTACAAAATTAAACATACAGGGGAATTATTTTTTCCAAAATAAATTTATCATAATTTCTGAACACGCATTTTAATTTTATTTTTTTTCCACAGGTATTATATCACCGAAATACTTTCAAACGCATAACCTTAAAATATAGTGGGTATTAAATTCTACCCCTTTAAAAGAATTGGATTCCCAAAATTTGAAAACTTACCTCATGATTCAAACAAGTGTGGATATTTAGTCTACATCTCATCCTCCGTTTCCCATTGGCCTCTTCGTGAGAATGATTCCTCCACAGAACTTTGGTAGTTGGAATTTTTTTGGTGCAAAGTTTCTTGACTTGCCTATCGAGGACGACTACTGGCATCTCTTTATAAGCAAGAGTCTAATTAAACCACACTTCTTGTGGTTGGATGACATGAGAAGAGTCAGGAAGATACTTTTGTAGCATTAATACGTGGAATACTGGGTATATTCCTTTCAAGTCTGAAGTTAAGTCCATTCTACTACCTAAAGCCTTTTACAAAGTTCTCCAGATTTAGGAAGTAAACTGAGGCCCCTGGTCTGATATGATGGAAATCGATACACTATGGAGCTTTACTATCTCCTTCATGTACAGCTGACTAAGTTTCATTATACTGTAAGTGGTATGAACAGGAAGGAAATATGCTGACTTGGTGAGCCAATCCACAATGACCCATATAGAGTCATACTCTTTCAAAGATCGAGGCAAACCTACCACGAAGTCCATAGTAACCCGTTTGCATTTCCACTAAGAAATCTTAAGCCCCTGCATCAGTCCAGGTGGTCTCTGATGTTTGGCTTTGACCTGTTGGCATGTCAAGCACTGAGCCACTTCAAGCCCTCCCACTAATAGGTTTGCTTCAAGTCTTGATACATATTGTTGGCACCAAGGTGAACAATATACGGTGAATCGTAAGCTTCCATTATAATTTCTCTCTTTAAAGCTTTGACGTTTGGAATACATAGCCTTCAGTCAAACCATAATGCACTATCCTCGTCCACCGAGAAACATTGTGCTAGGCCTTCCCTTGTCTTCTCTTTGGTTTTAACCATTTTAGCATTATTCTCCAATGTTGCCTTCAGTCTTTCCACAAGGGAAGACTTAACCATCTAGTAGGCCAAGAAAGCACCTAACTCAGTAATCTCGAGGAATACTCTACTAGTCTCCAACTCCTACAATTCCTGAATCAAAGACCTCCTCATTGTGGCAATATGAGTTAGACTCTCCATAGATTTTCAACTAATTGCATCTGTTACCACGTTCGCCTTCCCTATATAATGGATGATAATATAGTCATAGTCCTTCAAGAGTCTCATCCATCTTCGTCGCCTTAGATTGAGATCCTTTTTATCATAAAATATATTTGAGGCTTTTGTAATTCATGAAAATCTCATATATTTCCCTATACAAGTAATGCTTCCAAATCTTTAAAGCAAATACTACAGCTATCATCTCTAGATCATGAGTGGGATAATTGAGTTTATGCTTTTTAAGCTGTTAAGAGCCATAAATAATGACCCTACCATGTCGCATTAACAAGTATCCCAATCTAACCTTTGAAGCGTCACAATATACAGTGTAATCCCCCAGTCCTGATGGTAGAATGAGAACTGTGCTGAAGTCAGACACTTCTTCAACTTAGAGAAACTTTGCTCGCAAGCATCATTGTAAACATACTTAACATTTTTTCGGGTCAACTTAGTCAATGGAAGAGCCAACTTGGAGAAATTCTTGACAAAGCAACGATAATACCCCACTAAGCCAAGGAAACTATAAACCTCAGAAACAGTTATTGGTCTAGGCCACTACTTCACTGCCTTAGTCTTACTTGAATCCACACGAACACCTTCTTGGGAAATTACATGCCCCAAGAATGTTACTTGACTCATCCAGAATTCGCATTTTGAGAACTTAGTATATAACTGATGTTTCCTCAAAGTTTGCAACACCATTCTCAAATGTTCTGCATGATCCTCTGGACTCTTGGAGTAAACCAAAATGTCATCAATGAAGATGATCAAGAATCTATCAAAGAAATGTTTGAACACCCGGTTTATAAGATCCATAAATGTTGCTGGCGCATTAGTTAACCAAATGACATTACGAGAAATTCACAATACCTGTACTGTGTCCGAAAGGCAGTCTTGGGTATGTCTTCCTCCTTAATCTTTAGTTGATGGTAATCGGATCTCAAATCAATCTTCGAAAAGCATTGCACCCTCTAAAGCTGGTCAAACAAGTCATCAATTCTTGGTAAAGGATATTTGTTCTTCACCATGAATTTGTTTAACTGTTGGTAATCTATGCACAATCTTAGAGAGCCATCTTTCTTCCTTGCAAAGAGTACCGGGGTGACCCATGATAAAAAAATTGGGCAGATGAACTCCTTATCCAGCAAATGTTGCAATTGCTCTTTAAGCTCTTTCAACTCAGTAGGTGCCATACAGTAAGAAGGAATTGAAATTGGCTGAGTGCCTGGAACCGATTCAATATTAAACTCAATATCATTCTCTGGTGGTAAACTAGGTAGATTTTTCAGAAATACATTCGGGAATTCGCTAACCATTAGTATTTGTTAAAGACTTCTTTCCTCTTTATCTGTATCCCTGACAAAGGCTAAAAATCCATGACCACCTTTTAGTAACATATATTAGGCGGTCAACATAGATATCATGTTGCAGGGACTTCACTTCGATCTACCTGAAATATGACATTATGTCCCTCTGGCATACTGAAAGAAATGGCCTTATCATGACAATTCAAAGTAGCATAGCATAAGGGTAACTAATCCATACCTAAGAATACATCAAAGTCTATCATACTAAGAAGTATGAGATCTACCTCTGTCTCTATATTCCTAACAGTTATCTTACAAGAATGATATCCTAATCTAACTATCAGGGTTTCCCCTATCAATGTAGCTACCAAAAATGATTTATCCAGTATAACTGGCTCAGACTCAAACCTCTTAGCAAACAAAGGTGACACATACAAGTGTATAGAACCAGAATCAAATATTACAAGTACAGCTAAAACGTTAACTAATAAAGTACTTGTAACAATGGCATTGGATGCCTGGGCATCCTGTTAGGTCAAGGCATACACTCTGGCAATTCCTTTACCAGTTGCCTACTGCCCACGACCTCTTTAGCCTTTGCTAGAACCTCTCCCAAAGCTACCTCTGGTAGAAGTAGCTGATGCACGGGTGACTAGAGCAATTCTCGGCAGGGTGTGGGATTAGAGAACAGATCCCTGACCAGATCTAGAAATAAGTTGAGGGCATTTCCTCCTGAAGTGCCCTTCTTGTCCACAATGAAAACAACTTGATGTTACCATCTTCCTGAGACACTCTCCAAAATGGAACTTTCAACATTTAGGACATTGAGGCTTCCTTCTCCCAGCCTGAGAACCACCACTACTTGAAGAACTGTAACCACTTCTATATTCTGAGCGGGACTTAGCCATACTAGCTGTGGAAAATGTGGGCCTAGAAGATGAGGTTGGAGCATATTGTGAAGTTGTATGAGGCTTAGAGACCCCTGAGTTCCCTCTATTGTCAAAATATCTCTCATCTCTAGACCTCTCTTTATTTTTAAACTCTTTTTTCTTGTTCGACCTTTTTTCCATTTTGCGTGCAGTATATACAGTGGCGAAATAACATTTGTAATTAACTATATTCGGACCTACCTGTGAATAAAGAGATTCGCGAAGGCTTCCATAAACTTCTCTACTCTAGCCTCTTCAGTAGGCACTATATGTGGAGCATATTTTGCTAACTTAACAAATTGGATATTATACTCGTTTACTGACATGGGTCCTTGTCTTAGGTACATAAAATCCCTTGCCCTAGATGATCGAACACTCTTTGGAAGAATTTTTTGGTAACCATTTTCTAGAATCACTCATTTAACTAATAGTGCACCTTGGGCTCTGCCACTCTTCCAAGCCTTCCACTATTTATCGACTCTCCCTTTTAACTGAAAGGAGATCATCTCTACTCTTTGTGCATTAGAACACCCCAAGGCATCACAAATTGTCTCACAATCATCCAGAAAACGTTGCAGGTCCTTATTAGAATCTTCTTCGGTGAATGTGGGTGGCATCATCTTTAGGAAATTAGACATTTTCACGTCCTTTACTATGCCCTACACAACCCGAGGAAGTGGTGGTAGTATTGGTTTAGCCTCAACAATAAGAGGAGCAAGTAGCGGGTTAACAGATGCCGCCTGCTCTCTCTGCCTCTCCTCCATATGATCTAGTCAATCATTCATCAAGTTGAACATTTCTGCAATAACATCGATATCAACCTGTGGTGCGGCTCTGGCTCTCTCTACCTAACCACCAATTGAGCCCTTAACATTCAGAGCACGTGAATTATCTGCATGGTCTAGAGGGTTGTCCTATACATTAATAGGTGGAATTAAGGCTCTTTTTGAGCTCACTTGCTCATTAGTGGTTCGAGGATTCTTTTAACATTAAAAGTCTACATAGAGAACAAGCTCTTCTCAGATAAAACAAGATTACCTTATACTAACTCACCTAGGAATAAGTTACAAATACAAGAGATATTCAACTCTACAAGGTCTTTTATGAAACTTAATCCTATGGTCATTTCGCAGATCAAGACAATGGGAAAGGGTCCACAAAGAATACTTTACTCTATAATCTATAGGAGACCTAAAAACTAGCCTCCGACGCCAAAATTGTCACGTCCTAAAACCAGGCACAAGAATAATTCTTTAAACTCTAAAGTACCTTTATGACACCCGTTAAAGTCTTTAAACGGCTCTTATGCCCATAACTATGCAAAACATAGGTTTTCCAATAAAGGAGGTTTTGCATACATATTCAGAATAATTCAACATTTACATATTTTTCCCAAATTATAAACAAAGGGATTATAGTCAACATAATGTAACAATATAATAGAAACCAAGTATTGTACGGTACGATACAACTTTCTAAGCATAGGTTACCTATAGAGATTACAGAGCATTTCCTAAGCTATTAAAAAGTTTAAATTTGTAAGCCCTCTGGACAAGTGTGAAGTTTAACTTCAAGGATTACTAAAGCTCCTGTAGGTTTTCTTCTTCCTCACCTACTGAAACAAAAATATCATAGAGAGTGTGAGTTTTATCAAAACTCAGTGAACAAATAATTGTGCAAAAATAAATATATCATAAGTACAAACACTATAATCATATCACAATAAGAACAATTATATTCATGTCCAGGGTTTCTGTACCCTCTGTATTCGGTTTATGTTCAGGGATTCAATTCTCATTGTATTCATGCCCAGAGATTCAATTCCCACTACATTTGATTGATGCCCAGGGATTCAATTCCCACTACATTCCATCTGTTGCATGTAAAATACAACATACAATTCCATAGATCATAATTCTCAATTATAACTCTCATCAACATAATCTTAAATCACACAATAAATTCCATTATCTAGTTAGCATCACTAAATAGGAAATTCAATTAAAATTCTAACTGCGATATGATGTGGGATTTATATTGTACTTTGTATAAAAAAATAATTAAGTTCGGTTAGCAAGGTCATCTATTCACTTAGATTCCATATCCAAGTCACCTTTCCGAGTTGTTATAAAAAAGAGATTGTAGTTGGATTTTAGGTTCCGCAGATTTTCATGAAGGTCAAAGAGAGAGAGTCAGGGTTGCTTTTATACAAAATACTATTTATATGTACGGTCACTATTTATACATATAATCATTATTTATATGTATAGGTACTATTCATATGTGAATACTACTCATACATACATATACTATTCATGAGTACGGATATTATTCATAAATAATGATATTATTCATACTGGGAATAGCCAACATAAGTCGTAAAAGAGTACACAAAAAAAGTTTCCATAAGAGAAGTAGGTCATAATTGACACTTTTATGTACCAAGTCTTTCATTGGCCATAACCTTCCCTAAACATGTATTCTTCACAGTTTTTTATTCTATTCCAACAATAAAAATATTTTCAAACAACTGAGAATAGTTCTTTTCTGATATGGAGGATCAGCTAAAGCCACAACCATGAATCATACTGAGAATTTAACCTCTAAATAATTACAAGAATTTAAAGAAGTATAGTATCCTCACCTTAGACCTAAGCTAAGGAGAAAAGGCCTAGAATTTCAAAGTGCTAAAGTCGGAGCGAGAGAAATTTGAGGAGAGGAAGGAAGAGAAACTGAAAGTGTGAATTTAGAAGTGAAATGGAAGGGCCTATTTATAGGAAAAGTCAAGGTACTATATGCTAATAAAAGATTTAATTTACTATACTTTTTAATAATTCAGTTTACTATACGCTTTAATAATTTAGTTTACTATGAGAAAATGATTTTCACGATGGCAACTAAATTATTGGTTACTATTGGGAATCTAAAGGGAAAATTATTCTTTCTCTTAAACCTTTAATTTCTTTTCACTTTAGTTTTTTTTATTTTAGTCCCTAAGGAAATTTTCTCACATAAAACGTCATTTTTCTCCTAGTTTCTTTCGAGATTCCTCTTATACTCAAATCATATCGAAATATCCATTATACCCCACAATTTATATAATCTATGAGTGAAAATCTATATTTTCAAACCTTAAAATATAGCGAGTATTACAGATGGGAGGTGAAATTTTGTTGTGAATAATGAAATGCAAATAAGTTAAACCAAATGGTGTTTTGTCATGAGGTAGGGCATCCTAAATTATAGTGTAATTAAGTTTTTTTTAATGGATATGATATATAGTTTAATTAAGTTAATTGAACTTGACTTGTTTGGTGTACCTGTTTTGGAAAAGGAAAAAAGGAAGCACTTTTCTACAAAAACATCCCATAATTAAGAAGATTGAATGGGTTAATCTTACCTAGACCACGTTGCTTGTAAATGTGAATTTATTTAGAGTAAAAAACATTATCTTTTTGTAGATTGGATTCAACTATATTTGATATTTTAAAAGAATATCATTTAATTTATCTGACATTTAACAAATATTATATATTTTTTTTAATTTTTTCTCAATAAAATTAATTTTATATACAATGTGTACTGTTTTCGAAAAAAATCTATATTTACTATTATATGAATTATAAATTAACAAATCGTAATTAACTTACTTAATAGTAAAAATGTGATATGTATTGTACAAAAAATTAATTTTATTGACAGAAAATAGATTGAAAAGGAGATTTTTACAATATATATATATATATATCAAATATTAAAAGAAATAAAAAATATTTTCAAAATAAAAAATAAATATAATTTAATCAAACTCACAAGAAATTAATATAATTTAGTTGGGATATTTATCAATTTGGATTGGTTATGTTTGTCCACTTTAACCAATTACTTGACTGAATCGATCTAATTAGACAAAATTAAACTAACTCAATTCAGTGTTGATAGGTTTGAATTCAGTGTTAAACATTTTTTTCAATCTCAACGATAAAAATTACACATTTTTAACCGAACAATTCACATCAAAAATATTTCAATATAACTTTAAACTTAATCTATCTATCAACAAACTAAGATTCATACTAAAAACTATAAAATAATTAAATTAAATAATATATAAAATAAAAATAAAAATATAGTAATGGATTGGTTCATTTAATATTAAATGTTTATCTTAGTCATCCAACAATAGAATCAACATAATTGATTTAATCAATTTTGATTAAGTCTCATCTCATTAATCTAAATACGTAATCGATTTTGCTTAGTTAAAATCGGTTAGAATAAATTTGAAGAATTTAGTTTCCAACGCCTCTATAATTTATTATTTTTTATTTTTTATTTTTTGGATCAGGATAGACTTTGAAACTTGAGAACTAATAATAATGATAATTTGTCCAAAAGTCGTTCCATTGGGTACATCATAATTGTCACACTCAAATCTTAAGGCACCATTTAAATGTCAAAAGGAAAATGTTCATATCACATGACCTCATCAAGCCATAAGAGAATAGATAATGAATAAAGTTATTAATTTAGTCTTAAAAATAATTATTATTTTAATTTATTTTTTATAAAATTAACTGTTTTAATGTATTCATTAAAATATTATATTTTTTTAATTTAATCATTTTTAATTATAAAATATATCATTGTCAAATTTTAATTTTTTTAAAAGTCACTTTGATAGCTAAATAAACAAAATTAAGACAAGTATACTCTTTCAATTACTAAATCAAGACAATTGATATTTTAAAAAACAAAATTAAAAAATTAAAATTTTTTAAGGACTAAATTATTAATTTACTCCCAGATAATTAAATTTAAGTTTAGTAGGTATGACTTAATAGTAAAGATTTTTAAATAATTTATCAGCAGTCTTAGGCTCTATTCTTTGTGTGACTAATGAAAATAAAAAAATTGCAGTTAATAATTACTTTACTTGCACGCTTGGATTAAGGGAAAATTTTGGAAAGTTTCAATCCAAATATGAGAACTTTTTGGACAAGCAAATGCTTGTAGACTAGAGAATGAGTCACACATAATTTAATAAGATCTTATCTCATTAAAATTATTTATATATATTTAGAAAATTATACATTATTGTCTAATTTTAACTGTTATATATAAACCTTAAAATGTAATATTTTGATCCTTAATTATCATAAAAAAATAAAATATCTAGAAACTACATGATTATTGTGTTGCATATTATGTGAAATTAAAAGAGATAAAATATCACATGACATTTATGTGATTTGTAGACATTATTGTAAATTGATATACAATGTTTTTGGCAAAAGCACTCTTCATGTTTCCTAGCATTTATTTCAAGTTTCAATTTCATTCATAATATTTTTTTTTGCACCAATTGTATCCCACATGTTTCAATTTGTTTCAATTTTGTCCTTAGGTCCTAACACTATTAACACAATAATGAAAAATGCTGACATGGTCAGACACATCATTGCCACGTGTCATACAAGTGGCGACCACATCATATATATGGGAAAAAAAACAATTATTCCCTTAAAGTTTTATCTCTTTCCCTTCTCTCTCTGTCTTCTTTCTATATCTCCTCTTTAACTCTCTAACATAACAAAGAGCGAGTAAGATGGCGAGATAGTGAGATGAGAACAATGAGACAAAGGCTAAGAGTGAAATAAAGCCTAGAGGTGAGAGCAGAGCAAATAAAAATGAGAAAGACAGAAATAAAAAGCTGACCGAGAGAATGAGATAAAGATGAGAACATTGACAGAGCAAAAATAGAGAGAAGGACAACAGAGAAGAAGCTGTCTACCATGCCCCCTTGCTCTAACATTATGTTTCTCGCTCTCTCTTCTTCCGTCCACCATGCCTCCTTGCTGTGTCTCACAAAGGAAAAACAGAGGAAGATAGGCTCTTTTCCCTTAGGCTCTCTACTCAGGACTTATTCTCTATCATCCCTCTTTGTGTTTCTGCTCTCTCATTGTTCTCGTCTCTATCTTGGTCTCTCAGTTAGCTCTCTATTTTCGTCTCTCTCATTTTTGCCTGCTTTACTCTCGCCTCTCACTTTGTTCACTCTCAGCCCTTGTCTCGCTGCTCTCGTCTCACTATCTCTCTCTCTCTGCCTCGCCATCTTACTTGCTCTTTGTTATGTGAGAGAAAGAGAGGAGAGATAGAAAGAAGGCAGAGAAAGAAGGGAAAGAGATAAAACTTCAAGGGCACAATTATCTTTTCCATATATATATGATGTGGCTGTCATTTGTATGGCACGTGGCAATGACATGTCCGGCCACGTTAGTATTTTTTGCTACTATGTTAATGTTGTTAGGCCCTAAGGACAAAATTGAAACATATGGGATACAATTGACCCAAAAAAAAGTTAGAAAAGAAATTGAAACTTGAGGTAAACGTTAAGGACATGAAGAGTACTTTCGCCTGATCTTTTTTAATTTTTTTTTAATAATTTAGAGAAGGTAAAGCATCGTGTTTTAAAATTTAGTAAATTATTGATTGAGATCCTAAAAAATTACATTTATTTGAGATTAGTCTTTGAAAAATTGCATTTATTTCAATTTTGTTCTTATATTTGTCACAAATTTGGAATCGGGTAACATATTTAAGAAATTGACAATAAAATGAAAATGACTAAATTGAGACAAATTAAATTTTTCAAAACTAAATTAAGATGTATAATCTTTTAAAGACTAAATTAAAATAAGTATTATCTTTTAGGAGTTAAAATAAAAATTATAATTAAACTAAAATTTAGGAAATTATACATATTTTCCTTTTATTTTTGATACAAGAGATGAGAAACATAAAGGAAAACAAAACTAAGTCCCAAATGTACCGTGGAGTTGCACTTAGCAAATAAAGACAGATAGCATCGTAGGCAATCTTCCCATAAACATGACTTAAAAAGTACCACGAGGCCCCATTTTAATGACATTTACCTAAAAATTATAATTATTTTTGGAAAAAAGTAATATTCATACCCTTAAATTTTAATTCACGTTTCAATTATAACCCAAAATTTTATTTTATGTCAACTATAACATATATGTTTTCAATTAATTTTAATTATACTCCTAATCCTAACGTCATCAAAATATTTAACGACAAATGTTGATGTGACATTTCATCTTATATATATTATTATCTACTAGTCTATCCTAACTTTGTCACATGAATTGAAACTAATAATAACAAAAATGACCAAATTCATAATAGTGCTTTAGCATATCAAACACACTCTTCATAAGGATATTTTGGTAATTATTAATTTCAATTTCACATGACAAAGTTAAAGTAGAATAGTAGATACTGACATATGTAAAATGAGATGTCACATTAATATTTATCATTAAATATTTGGATGACGTTAAGCTCATAGATATAAATAAAATTAATTAAAAATATGAGTTATAATTAACACGAAATAAAATTTTAAGTTATAACTGAAACAACCATTAATAACTTAAAGTTGATGGACATAAATAGTAATTTTTTATGTGTGTGTGTGTAACCTTTATTTAGAAATGAAATGGCAAACTATATAACATATCTTCCAAATGATTGAAAGTAGAAACATTGAAAGGCGAAATTGTGGTTGAGGCGGGTATGAGTTAATGGATAATGATGGCTCATCAATTGGCCGAACATACTGACAAAATGTGGAGCTTGAAAAAAGCATGGGATACTATAAGATGATAAGCGATCTTAATCTTCATAAATAAAAGTGTACTTATTGAAAAAATTTTAAGTTGAACATTTTTGACCCAAACATATATTAATTTCAAATTTAAAGTGACTTGAGAAAATCTTAAAATTAAACTTAAAAAGAAAAAAAAAAGTGATGCATCCATCGTCTATGGTAGGTGTGGACTGTGGATCCCTTTAGTCGTTTAGTCTTTACCTTCCAATATTAATTTCCCCTTTACTCCTATCCTATTCTATCCTATCTTACATAATATCATATCATGTGCATAAATGGATGTCAGTTTTTGCCAACATTTTGTCCCCTCCCGCATTATTCCTTCCAATTGAGTACATCTTCGTTTTGGTCCCATTTTCAAATTCAAATTTCAACGTTGACTCGTAGTTTCGTTGATATTTATTTTATGTAAATAAGATTTCGAATTCCATTTTTGTCATTGAACAAAAATGTGAAAAAAAAAATACACCTTATGGCCTAACTTAATTTGAACAAAAATTTTGAGATGCTAATAGTTCAAAATAATAATAATAATAATAATAATAAACATCCTTAACCATATAATCTCATGAAAATGGGTCGTCTTTTTTTTTTAAAAGTTTTTTACAAGTATATTTATTAGAGGTAATTTAATTTGAGACACTGTAAGACACTAAACGTGAATATTTCTTCTACTGATGATTTAAATTTAGGTTTACTATCTTGTAGTAAGAGTATTCATAGGTTCGAATCGATTCTGTTTTCAACCTTGATTTGATTTTACAAAATTATGGACTTATTCAATTTTAATTTTTGAACAATTTGGTTTAATTTTGGTCAGTTTTATTTATAATAATTTTTAATTTTTAATTTTAATGAAATATATATAAATATAAAAAGAAAGAGACCAAATTAATTTGTATATATATATATATACAAATAATTTTGTTAACATAAATATATATATATATATATATTAAATAGGTCAAAATATACTTCATGTTCTTAATATTTATACCGATTTTCATTTATATCTCTCACATTTTTTTGGGTCAAATATATCTCATATATTTTATTTTTTAAAATATATCATTTTTTTAACATCGTCAATGATACTAACTGAAAATTCAAACAAGTAACACATATCACCTACCGTATCATTTGTCACGTAACATCGTCCCCTTGTTTTTTCTCAAGCTCTCTGTTTTTGGTTTGTGAAAATAGAGCTCCTAATCAATTTCAACAAATTAAATTCTTGGGTTGAATCTTAAGAAGGTTTGAGATTTACATTGTGTAAGCCTCTCTTTCTCCTTTCTTTCATTTTGAAAAGGACTGGAGTTTCTCTCTGTTTACTTCTTTTTCTTTTTCTCATCGATTTCAAGAATATCATGATTGATAAGAATAATTTCTTTTTATTTTTGCTGATTTGTTCATCTTATTAACTAATCATGGAGTTACTCTCTCTTTGTTTTGATGTTGTTTTACCATTCTGGGTTGTTCGATTATAGATAGATGAACTAAAGACTGGGTGTTTTTGGGGATAAGTTTTTAATGAACTATGTCTTAAAATTGAAGAGTTTTCCTCAGAAAAGTCAACTATAGCAGTTAATCTCACCTCATCACATCACTTCTGTTGAATTGATACAAAACATCCCTCAGAGCTTCATTCTATTTTCTTGTTAATTATTCCACTTGAAGGTTGAAGATCTGGGGATTCTGCGATTTGTGTTTGTGATCAAATAACTTTTTGCTAAGAACAGCTTCTTCTTCCTCTTGTGGTTGGATTTTTAATTTGTTGAAACTGATGAAGCATTGAATGACTTAAATTTCAATCCTTCTTAGGATTCAACCCAAGAATTTAATTTGTTGAAACTATTGAGGAGCTCTGTTTTTGCACACCAAAAACTGAGAGCTTGAGGAAATGGAGGGGAAGAAGAGAGAGAGAGAGGAGAAAGATGGAGATATTAAGAGCATTTTTGTAATTTTAAAGTATGAGTACACGTGACAAATGACGTGACAAGTAATATATAATATGTGGATTGTGCAGTCAGTATTTTTCGTTACTATCATTGACAATGTTATAAAAAAGACATATTTGAAAAAATAAATAAATAAAACATGTGGGATATATCTAACCCAAAAAAATATAAGAGACATAAATAAAAATTGGTGTAAACGTTCAAGACATAAAATATACTTTTGCCATATAAATAATTCAATATTATTTCTGATTTTGTTTACAATAATTTTGTTGATATAAAAATATATAAATATAATTTTTTTATATAAAGTTGATTTGGTTTTAACCAAATCAAACTAACAATCAACGGAACCAATTAAAATTCATATTTTAAAAATTTATTTGAACTTTATTGTTTTAGTTTTGATTGGTTGGTTCGGTTTTGAACATTCTTACCTTATTAGAGACTAACATTTTTCACTAAATTTAACTTTTGTTAATTTATTCTGTTTTAAAATAAACAATCCTCATCGAAAGAAATAAATTAAAAAACATAAGAAAAATCAATATGGACCACGCATTATAAAATAAAAGAAAACAAAAGACTGAGGTGTAAAATAAATTTTCGTTCTCCCCAAAACAAAAAAAAAATGAAACAATCTCACACACCATTGTTATTTAAGTTTGTGGTCTCTCTTCTTAAACCTAGCCATGCATATTACGGCTACACCTAATTGTCAACTTTATAACTCTCGCTGGACCACTCTGCAAAAACTATATGTAGATATGGACTGTAAAGATGTTATTAATTCATTATATAAGATTTTTAATATATAAAATGAAAAAGATGTATAAATTGCATTAAAAAATGTGAGGGAAATATTTTTCAAGTGCTCAATTAATATTAAACACCTTAAAATCAACCAACATTCACCCAACAGTTGTAAATATGATGAAAGTTTTGCTATCACCTGTGTGTTAATATGAGAAAGGATTATGTTATACTAACAAGTTAAGCTTTTCATTATTAACTTACTTAAAAAAAATTGTGTACAATAATAAAAAATATTTTACATAAATCTGATAAAGATGCATAACATTCCTTATTAAAAATTATGTTATTTGTCAATTCTCCACACAATGATCTAACGCCTAGATATAGGCAGAAGCTTTTGCAACTAATGCATGCGTTGACAAGTAATATCAAAGCCATAAATATTTAACAATTACTTTTTAAAAAAAATTTTTGAATTTGAATTTTATGGAGAGAAAAAATTAGTGTTAATTTTTTTTATATTTTTGTGATATGATATAATAAAAATTAAAATAATCAACGTCTAATAAACTTTAGATACTAGTGATTCAAAAAAAAAAGCCACAAAAAAGATACATAAATTGCATTAACTTGTTCTAACGGTACAATAGTAACGTCTGTTCATAGAATCGAATTAGAAAATTGGTAAACGGTTATGCCAATGATTTGATTTAATCTAGTAAATTTATTAGTGAAAAAAAAAGTCAAAAACTGAAAAAGTTGATAAAACTAAGTGGTTTAATAGTTAAAACAATTTTAGTTTTATTTTTTTCTAATTTTTCATGTTTTATTTTTTATTTTTATGTATTTTATTAGTATTAATATATTATTCCATGTATAGGTATTATTAATACAATATTTTGTAACTAATTGTAAATTCTACTCTATGTTCATATAATATTCATATATAGAAATGCTTTACAACTTGTTTAGGCTCTCTATATATTTTTTAAATCTAAACATGAAAAGACTTATTATTTTATTATATTATATTTTTGATATATAAAATAAAAAATATATATTTAATTACAAATGATTCAAATACAAATTAATTACGGTTGTACCAATAAATTTTGAATCAATGCTTCTACTAATTTAATAATCGGTCTAATTTTCTAAACTCGACAGGAACTTGGAATGTGCACCATTTATTAACTTTTTCAATTCCACGATATTCAAAAAAAAAAACAAATAATTTCAATCGGATTCTACTATGTTAGAAAAATTACATTTGTTCAATTTAATTGGGTATTTTTTTAAAAAAAATTACGCATAATGTCCAGCACGTAAAAAAAATATTTTGTAACAAGTCCCGATTAAATTTGAAGTTTTTGGATGAAAAAAAAATGGTATAACATTTTTTAATATTAATTGGTTGAATTGATCAGGATAAATTATTTTTTCAATCCTTATAGCATCGCTTAATTTTTAATTTGATCCTTATGATTTAAAATTTGCCATTAAATTTTTAATTTAGTCTATTCTTTTTTAGTCCATATTGTTAAATCATATATCATTTCAGTACTCTAATTATACATGATTTAAGTTAACTTACCTGACACTTAAAATAGTTTTCACTTCGTAATTTTTACTTTTACTCTTAAGAATCCATATATAAATGTTTGCCTTTTGCCACATAAACAAAATTTAATGAACTAAAACAAGACAAAATTTTAGTAGTAGGAACTAATTAAGAAATTTATAAAACCATAAGGGCAGTCTTACAAATTTTTAAATTATAAGAATTTAAAAGTTAAATGAAACTACATGAATTAAGAGAATAATTTAACAAGAAAGTGACAAAGAAAAAATCATATTATTAATTTAGTCCCTCAAAAATCAAAAAATAATCTCAATTTAATCTTTAAAAAATCAAATATCTCACTTTAGTAGTACTCAATCTATACATTATTTAAGTTAACATACCCTAATTACTTAAAATAGGTTCCGCTTACTATTTTTTTTTTCTCTTTTTTGAGAGTCCATATACAAATGTTTGCCTTTGGCCACGTAAACAAGATTTAATGTACTAAAACAAGACAAATTTTTAAAAATAGGAAGTAAATAAAAAATGGAGATTGCTAATTGTTTAAAAATGTATTTAATTATAGTGGGTTTAAATTATATTACTATTTTAATACAAAATTCAAATAACAGTCAAAGGTTATTTAGTGAATTTAACTATATGTTTTTAAAAACAATAATACCATTTATCTAATCACTTAAAATTTTAATTTAATATCAATTTAAATAATTTTTATTAACAATTCTTATTAATCTTATTTTTTTTACATCTCTCTTTTTTTTCCTACAATTTTTCTTGTGATAGATATATGCAATTTCGTGAAACAACAAGCCATATACTATTTTTAAGTTAACTTTTAGGTTGCATTTGGTATTCATTAATGAATTAGAAAGGGAAAAGGAATCTTCCACTCCAAGTGTTTAGTATGTAATTTAGTCACTGGAAAGGAATTACAATAGAATCCATTTGTTGTATGGACTATTTTATCAAAAATTCAATGGAATCGGATTATATTACATTCCATGTGATAAGGGTTGAATGACGTTTTTACCCTTTTTTCCTTATTTTTCTTCTTGCTTCTGTGCCTCTCTTTTTTTTCGACCATTTTCAAAATCAACAAAGTAGCAGTAACAGTGACAGCACGATGGAGGAAAGTGGGTGAAGGAAGAGAAGAAGAAGAGGAAGAGGTCAAAGAGGTGACGAACTTCAAGGAAGAGAGAGATGAAGGAAGAAGAGGGAGACATGAAAGAATAACAAGAGAGAGTGAGTAAGAGGAAGACAGAAGCTATGTGAAGAGGGACAATAGACTTTTTTTTTGTTTCAGTGTTTTATTGTAAGGATAATTTAATAAAATCATAATTAATTTTTTTAATTTCCTTCATTTTAAACTTGGTACCAAACAAAATAAATCTAATCTTTTTTAATTTCTTTTCATATCATACCAAATATAATTTTGATTTATATTCTCATTCTCATTCCCTTCCCTATTTTCATTTTCTTTCGCTCAAAAGTCATAATATATACCAAACCTGGCCTTAATGTTCATTCTTTATTTCTGTTTAAAAAAATATATCAAAATTATTTGAAATTTAAAGAGGATAATAAAAATTATTTAAATTTAAAAGTTATGGGCTCAAATGCATAAATGTAGTCACACCCATCAAGGGAGTATTTGTTTGCACTTAACGAGGATCTAAATCTTATTCGTGTAGATTTCAAACTATTAAATATTTTTATTTTTTATTTTTATTAAGTTCTTAATAAGTCTGAATAGATCTTAATTATAAATTAGATGTTAGGACAATTTTGAAAACTTTTAGATTTAATATTGAGTCTCGCATTGCTGCCGTTGATTGTTTTATTTGGATATTTAAAAAAAAACTCTCTGGGAAGAATTGAATTTAAATCATGCTAAATGTGAGAGATTACTTCAATCATTTAGACCAAATCTTACTGCTAATATGCAAGGGTGAATTGTTATATATAATATAACAAAAGCAAATTTTTTGCTTTCACAAAAAAGAAGGACAGCACTAAAATAAATATAATTTTTTAGAAATTAAATTGAAATACTTAATTTTTTATAGACTAAATTAAGATTATTAATTTTTTAAAAAAACCAAATCAATAATTTATTCTTAAAAAATAAACAAATAGAATCCTGAGAGAGACTTGTGAACAAAACAAGAAAGAACCTCGCAAAGAGGTGAATGTATGCATGTATGAGCATACATACATTTGAAACCTGGAATCTTCTCCTTCTAGAATTTAACACACAGTTAAGAAGTTGGCCACCACGGTTATTCTGACAAGAAAGGCCTCTTTGTTTTACACGACATCTTTTATTTCCGTCGTCCAGAGTCCAACCTGTTCTTGAAAACGACGTCTTTCCTTACTGTCGTCTCATCATCATGATATTCATACCACCAGGCCCCATGTCCCCGAGGATCCGCTGCGCATCTCTTTAACTGTGGTTAAAAAAATTGTTAGTTAAAATTTTTAGTCACAACTAAAACGGTTGCTAAAAATATAGTGAAAAATAATTTTTAATTACTATTTTAATTGTTGCTAAAAATTTTAGTACTTTAAAAAAAAAAAATGCACACCATACACATCCTCTCATAAAACACTCACTTTTATGGCTTCTAGATATGAGTGCTACACTATTTATTTATTACATTGTATTCTCCTCAATTTAAATTCAAGTGTCCATAGAGGAGAAAATTCATCTCATATTAGATTATTTAGAGTTTAATAAATTAGTTTCTTTAAATAAAATTTAAGTTTCATAAATATGAAAAATTAATATTAAGAGCTTTATATGTACTTAATTTGATCTATCTCAAATCAAATTAATAAGAATTTAATGTCAATTTTTTGAATGGTTCTAACCAAACAAGAATTATATTATAAACCTTGAATTCTTTGCTTTCTGTTTCTTGCCCTCTCCGCCTACTCTTCTTCTACTTTCTTCCTTCTCCACCATTCTTTCCCATTTTCACGTCCAAACCAACACTCTGATTTTCCTCTCCATTCTTCTCTGTGACAGCGTCCTCCTCCAATGGGTCTCTTCAAAAGTGAAGCTTTGGTCTACACACCCGTCAAAGACGTTGATTTGGGACCCCACAGTGATGAATTCTATCTTCAAGCCAATGTCAAAGGTTCTCTCAATTTGATTTTGAGTTTTATATGCGATGAATCTAAAAGTTTTAATCTTTACAGCTCTCTGGTTAGGAACAGAGGAGGTTCAGAATCACCCATAATTCTGAAGTTTGATTTTTCGAACTTGATACTTATGTCAGAATTGCCGATACTGATACTATACAGTTACCTCATTGCCTTCTTTGTTTTGTTTTGATTTTGAGTTTTATATGACATGAATTATTTAAAGTTCTAATCTTTATATGTTTCTGGTTGGAAACAGAGGAGGTTGAGAATTACACGTATTGTGAATATGCTCTGAGTTTGATTCCATGGTCAAGTTTAGAATTTGACGCTTATGTCAGAGTCCTAGGTTATGATCAAGTCTTACATTGCCTTCTTTGTTTTGTTTTGATTTTGAGTTTTATATGACATGAATTGTTTGAAGTTTAATCTTTACCATCTATCTGGTTTGGAACAGAGGAGGTTGAGAATTACCCCTGATTCTGATTTCTGAATACGCTCTGTGCTATTGCAAATGCACGTGACAATGAAATAATCTTACTTTGATAATTGGATACTAATTTCTGAGTCTTAGGCTGTAATCTAATAACCTCAAAAGTACTATGAATCAATTATTAATTAAGTTTCCAAAATATTATAATTGTCTCGATTTAGACCTTAGAAGATTATATGCGTTAATTTAGTCTTAAAAGATTTTACTTGTTTCAATCTGTTCTTTTTTTGTCAAAGTGACTTTGAGCTGTGTTCGTTTTAAACAATAAATTTTGTGATTTAACAATTAAAATAACAAAATTGAAATAAAGATAATCTTTTAGGGACTAATCAAAATATTTGATTTTTTAAGAATTAAATTAAAAAAAATGTAATACATTAGGGACTAAATCAATAATTTATTCAGGTACTAATGACTTTTCACTTGCAGCTCCTCGCATGGCTGGAATTTTGGTCAAAATATTCACATGGATGTTGGAGTTTCCAATATTTGGAAAAATGTTATTGTACATATTGAAGGGAAACAATCTGATTCACAAGGTATGATCTTGATCCATCCTCTTTCAACTTTCTATTTCACGAAGTTCTAAATTCCAATTAAAGCCAATTTTCATTTTATTTGATTGATATAATAAAAGCTGAGATTCTGAATTCTGAGAAACTAGTTCTTTCTTCTCAGCAATGTGTATTTCTTCTGCAGCTTATTACAAATGCTGAGTTGGAAGAATCACCTCTCTTTGTTCCCTCGCATCCTTTTGAAGGTTTGTTAATTTGCATAAAGTATATATGAATTGGCCTCTAAAAGATACTTTTTTATCATTTAATTTTTAAAATATCAATGTTGAATAAGTTAGTTCTTACAAATTATAAATGTAATACAAATTAGTCCTTCTATAGGAATAAATTTGATATTTACTTTTTTTTAGGGATTATCTCAAAAATAATATTTAAAAAGTTCATAATATTCAAAGACTAAATTATACAAATAAAGTTGAACTTTTAAAACTAAACAATCAACCTATATATCTTTTTGGGACTAAATTGTTAATATAGTCAAAACTTTATTCCGGTCCCTTATGGATAGAGTGTTTTCATTTTGGTGCCCCCATAAAGTTGTATTCTCATTTTGGTCCCTCATATATAGATTATTTCTCAATTTGGTCCTTCATAGAATTACCTTCTCAATTAGGTCCCTTGCAAATAGAATTGTTACCAATTAGCGTCTGTCCTTTCGTTAATTTGTTATTAATAAAATTAATTGTCAATCTACATATTATATAATGATGAGTAAACAATTATATGTCAAGATATAAGTTATATAGCATCAAATTTGCTAATTTTATTATTATTATTTTATGACAAGCGGGCTTGAACTTTGACCCGTGAACCTACCTTACCCCAACCACATACAACTTGAGCTAGCTAATTTCATTATTATTGAAAATATATTTATCTGTGGGGAACTATATTAAGAAATATCCATATATAAGGGATCAAATTGAAAAGACAATTTAATGAGAGACCAAATTGAGAAATACTCCATCTATAAAAGACCAAAATAGAAGGAAATTTATAAGAGATCAAATTGAAAATTTCCATATTTGTGAGGGACTAAAACTGTTTTAGTCAAGTTTAATTTTTTTTTTGTTACAAATAAGATTGATTTATGCATATATAGTTTCATAAGTGGAGTGGTAATTTAACTTTAACATTTTGCAGACCCTAAAGAAAAAGAAGTGAAATGCTTGGAATATGCTTTATTACCACCAGACAAAGTTCAAGTTGCAATTAATTGCTTGCCTGAGTCTTCAGAAAAGAAGCCTTATTTCTTTCGCTGGACAATCATGGACTTTCACAGAGCCTACACCTCAGGGGATGCAACCCCACTTGTGGTATTTAATCCTATCATTAATCATTAGGGTAAATTAGTGATTTAGTCATGATATATTACAATTATTTCAATTTAGTCATTGATAGATTGTGTTTGTCTTAATTTGGTCATTTTTGTTGCTAACTCTTAATTTTTTGAGTAAATTATTGACTTAGTCTTTGAAAGATTACCATTATCTTAATTTGGTCCTTAAAAAATTAAGTATTTCAATTTAGTTCTTAAAAAATTATATTTATTTCAATTTAGTTCTTTTCGTTTCTAAATCTCAAATTTTTCGCAGTCAAAAGTTACTTTGATAAATAGAACGAAGAAATTTAGATAAAAACAATCTTTTAAGGACTAAATTGAGATACTTTATCTTTTAGGGATCAAATTGAAAAAATTGTAATCTTTTAAGGACCAAATCAAGAATTTACTCCAAATTTTTCATTACGAAATTTTACTTTGACAAAGAGGGACCAAATTGAGACAAGCACAAATTTTGGGACTAAATTGAGACACTCAATCTTTTATGGACTAAATTGAAACAACTATAATCTTTTAGAAACCAAATCAATAATTTACTCTAATCGTTATTGCGTTTAGTCATCAGCACTTAGATTGCATAGAAGTTTTGTTCTTCAAAATCTAGTCTTTTTGATATCTCTGTGATGTTTACAGCTATAATACCTTTATATATTTGGACTTATGCTTCTGATTTGCTTTGTCATTCATTTCATTCTCTTTGTTTTTCATTTTCAAAGGTTGCAGAGAGATTTATAAGTGCTGTTAGTGAATCTTCAAAATCGACACTTCAAATGGCATTCTTTATTGATTTCAATAATGAAGATATACTCAGACAAGCAGAGGAATCCACTCTTAGATATAAAAAAGGTACATTGTAGCAATTTAAACTTTAAATGATGCCATTGATAATCCTTTAAAAAAAAATTCATTTTGGGATGGTATTTTCTAGTCTTGAAGAACAAGAAAAGAAAACTTTGGCAGCTGAAATTGTACAGAAATTACAGAAAATACCGAATATTTTTGCAGGAGAAGCTATTTCAGTGCTAGATGGAGTTCTTGTTGCCATCAAGGATGAAATAGATTGCTTGCCATATCCAACAACAGGTAGATTTATGTGACATTTTTGCACCTACCTAGTTTATTCGATGAGTAAGACTTCATTTTGGTCCTCACATATAAGGCATTTCTCAATTTGATACCTTAAGAAGTTATTTTTTCAATTTGACTCCTCACAAATCGAATATTTTTTAATTTAGTCTCTCATAAACTGATTTTTCAATTTGATTCTTCACAAACAAATATGTTATCGATATTGTCTTTCTGTTGATTTGTTTTTAATAAAATTAACAAATGTGAGGATTTGTAACATGTTTTTTGATAGGTTAAAGAAAGTTAATTTTGTTAAAACAAATTAGTAGAAGGACATTACTGACAACTCTTTCATTTTTGAGGGACCACATTGAGATGTGAGGAGCCAAAATGATTAGACAACTTCATGAGGGACCAAATTTTGAGGGACCACATTGAGATGTGAGGGACCAAAATAATAAGACAACTCCATGAGAGACCAAAGTGAGAAGCACTCAATCAATGAGGGACCAAATATAAGTGTCTTTATTCAGAGACAAAAGTACTTTTTACATCCTTAACGTTTACACCAAGTTTCAAGTTCGTCCCTAACATTTTTTTTTGCGTCAGTTATGTCCTACATATTTTATTTTTGTTTCAAATCTATCATTTTTTATAGAAATGGTTGGATCCCAAGAGAGGAATGAGTTGAGTTTTATAAAAAATTTCACAGGAATGAGTTGAGTTTTATAAAAAATTTCATATATTTTATTGGAAGTTAAAGAGATTTTCTGAAATTATACAATGCTAAAGACAATAAACCAATTCAAAAAATCGATGTGGTATCAAGATGAATATTTAGAGTGCAAGGAATTTAAGAGCAGATAAATAATCAAATAAAAGAGTAAGGGATAAGAGAATTGACACAAGAGATTTATACTGGTTCGTTTAATCCCAAGCCTACATCCAGTTCTCAAGTAAACCACTTAAGTATTTCATTAACAAGCTTGTAAATGGTTAATGCTTGTAAACTACAACAAGTTCAATTTAGTTAATTCTTGAAACTACTATGAAGAATTTATGAAACTAAGCTTTTTAACTACCCAAACTAGTGATACACTCAATCACTCTTCCAAGAAATTTTAACCACCTTAGAAATACAATTCAGAAGGATAAAAGATGAAGTACACAAAGATATACTCTTTTCAAGGAGTAGATATACAAATAAAGTTCACTTAAGAGTAAATGATTAGTAAGATAATTTGGCTGAGTAATGGTAGGTATTTTTAGCCTCTCCTCCTTAGTTTCAGACTAGATATATGTTATATTTATAGCCCAGGTTGAAACATAGCTGTTGGAGATGTTTTACAAAAGATATCAGTTGATTTTTATAAGAACTAGTCATTATTGCTGATATCAGGCTGTTGGCGATTGACTACTTTCTCATGACAATCAACTGGTAGCTCTTTAATGAGCAATCGGTCGACCGATCTAGAGATATCGATCGACTGATAACTCTCTATTACCTCGAATTAAATTGTTCCAGAATGACTGGTAGTTACTGGAATTAAATTTAATTCCAAATAGAAATGCATCAGTCGACTGCTGGAGGACTAGTGGTCAACTGGCAGGTTTTGAGTCTTTGTTCTAAAAATTGAACCAAAAGGCTATTGTCGACTGGTGCTCATACAAGAGTCGATTGGTAGCTACTGGACTTAAAAAAAAATTATAAGACTCAATAACCTTGTACCAGCTTTTGTAAAAATATTTTCCAACTAAAATAAGGTTTTAAAAACATTTTTAATAAACTCTTAAACCTTATTTTCTTGCCATCAAATATTTTACATGAATTCTAAGACTTAAGACATTAAAAATTATTTTACTCTTTTCTTGTTCTTTGTCTTGGTGCCTTGGCTTGATCTATATATCTCTATATTCCGAAAGATAAGTATTTAATCACAGGAATATATATATATATATATATATATATACATTTTAATTTATTTGTTAATCATCAAAACATAATATGTATATTTTCAGTTTAAAGCAATGGAGTTCAACAATCTCCCCCTATTTGATGATGACAAACCAAACTAAAATTGGATATGATTTTGATAAAACATTTTAGCTCAAAGCTCTCCTTGAATTTCATATCCCTTTTCCTGTGAAAGGTTTTTCAAAATAAGCACAAATGAAATTCAGTTTTTGAAGTAAAACTTTTGAAGAATTTCTACAATATTTTCTTTGAAAAAAAAATTTTGTTTGTTCATATAAAAACATTTTAAAGATAGCAAAAATAATGAATCCTTTGAAATAAGGATTGTTAAATCAATAAGTTGGCAGAAATAGATCAAACATCAATATTTTTGTCCCCTCTGTCATCAACAAAAAGGGATCTTCAAAACATTTTTCTTTTCAAAAGATCTGCTTCAATTTTGATAAAACAAGTTGGCAAAGTAGAAGCATTTCTAAAATTCTTTTTCAAAACAAATTTGCTTTCTCAAAAGATAGGATAGATATTAGCATAGTTGAAGTATACATTTATATCTTTTGAAAGATTATAACAAATGATATTAAAATAGCATATATATATATATATATACACACACACACACAAAATAAAAGCAAATCATATACTCATACAAAATATACCATAACATAATCAGGGTATATAACAACATATTGGAAGCATTATGGATTAGTTCAAAAGATATAAACAGATATAAGATCATAATCCATAGGGAGAAAAAAAAAGTTAAACTAACATATATGAGAAATATAAGCCAAATGAAAAACTAATGCTAGAAAAATCCCCCTTTGAAAAGGTCTTCAATCCTCAAACCTTAAAGCAGCTCAACCTCTTCGAAGAAGATCGTGAATTATATTTGTCATTCCAACTTGTATTTGTTCTATCATACCCAATCATCCAAGTTGAAATTTTAATCAACTCATTCATCAGTCTTGTGTTCACTTTGGTATGATCTATAGAGGAAGTATCAGTTTCATCAAAGGTATGCTCAACTTCTTCATACTATTCCTCTTAGAATTCTTTCATCTCATCATATTCATCTTCAGTGTTGATCTCAGCTTCTCTTTCTCTTCTTTCTGTGGCTCTTCTCTCAGTCTAATTCTCAAATAATCAATCACGCTGATTTTTAGCAACACTTTCCCAACAACAATGATTAAAGCTTTCAAAATAATGGGAAAATTAATATGTGAGAAAAATATATGAATATTGAAGAGATTTCACAGTAATTCTGAGGAATACTGATTTTCACATTTGGAGCGCAGCAGAGAAGACTTCAAGTCATCTGAAAAATTCTAATTTATAATATTCCCTTTAAGAGATCTATCAATCGACTATTATGCTTGGATCAGTCAACTGCTGAGTTCAGAATTTGGGGATTTTCTGAGGCATCGACCTATGCGAAAAATTCTAATTTATAATATTCCCTTTAAGAGATCTATCAATCAACTATTATGCTTGGATCAGTCAACTGTCGAGTTCAGAATTTGGGGATTTTCTGAGGCACCAACCTATCGGTTGATTGTTGTGCTTGTGCCAGTCGACTAATTACAGAAGGATTTTGAACATTTCAATTCTGTGGTCTATCCGTCAACTGATTAGCTGATGGCGGTCGAATGATGCCTCTCAGATTTAATGAATTTATATTCCTTAATTTAGTTAATATTACTAACTAGGGAATTTAATGAATTTATATTCATTTGTAGTGTGAGTGGGATTTATATTATACTTGTGTAATTTCTTTTAATAAAAACAAGTAGTAAGGTCATCCACTCACCTTGATGCCAACAAGGTTTACCTATAAGAAATTCCTAGAGACAAAGCCAACAAAGCTCCCAAGTCATCTAGAACCAACCAAAATCAATAAATAAATAAAATAAAAAAATTCTCACCATTAACTCTGACATTTGCTCACTGATTAGGTCATAACTCTTAACCATTAAATACTTTCTAAATGGAACTTATACCATTGGAAACTAAATTCAAAGAGCTTTCTAACAATATAAAATTTGCTTAAAATGGAGTTTGGATAAAAGAGTTGTGGCCATTTGAAGATAGACCAAGAAACACGTTGCTGCCTAGCCTCGGTATGGCTAGCACCTAGGAGCCACACACACTTGGCGCCTAGGTGCCACATTCGTGACCCACACAATTTGTTCTCGGATTTAGCCCAAATTTGGCTAAATCTTCACCATTTTTTATGATTTCTTCCATGGGTTCTCATCCTTAGTGTCGAAAGAGCATTTAGATACCAAAACCCTCAATTTTAATTGACAAATGAAATCTTAATCTCAATTTTACCCCAAATAGCCTTAAAATTAGAAAATAGAAAAAAGTTCAGGAAATCAGAGTTTATACCTCGAATCCTTATTTTCCCTATATTGCTTGGCCATCAATGACTCGCCCCACCATCAAAGGACAGCTCACCGAAGTTTGGTTTGCGAGTTTGCTTGGAGAGGTAGAGAGAAGGAAGAGAGAAAGAGAAAGAGAGAGTGAAGAGAGAAAGAAAAAGATGAGAAATGAGGAAAAAAGGGTAAGGCCACCTAAATATACCCGCCTAAGGTGAAATTATTACTTTGCCCCTAGGTACCTCCCATTTAACCTCAATAGTGGTAAATCTGTAATTTCTTCAATTTGGGTATTTCTCACACTCTAGGTGCCACCCTAGTTTTTCATTTCACTTTAGTCCCTCTCTGAATCCCATAGGTACCGACTCCCTCTATGACTCATAATTGCTTTCTCTCAATTTCCCATCTCCTAACACTATTTCCATGAAATTTCCTCTTCCTCTAGTCTTTTCTCAAATTTTAAAAATATTAATTGCAGTAAAATACTTGGTCTAGTTATTTATCTCCATTTTCATAAATAATATTCAAAAAGAATAAATTAAATGTGAAAAATTAAAAATGACCAAATATTTCCATTAAAATATGAAAATTTTCATTATAAAAATCGTAATACCGCCAATTACGTGAGTCTAATATTGGCGGGTATTACTTTCCGCTTTAAGGAAATCATATTCAGAACAAGAACACTTTTCTTTAGTAAAAATAAGAGCCTTTAGATGAAAATTTTCTTCTTGCAAAGAGTTGTTAAAATTGGAACTTTCTTCTTTAAAAATAGAAAATTCATTTTTCAAATTTTAAGTTCATTTTCAAGATCAAAAATTTTCTGTTTTGAAATAATTAGCTTCTTTAGAAGAGATTCAATATGTAAGCTATCAAAGGCTTCTTTTAAATCATCATAATATTCAAATGAATTTACCTCATCATTATCTCCAGCCATAAGACAAATGATTGCTTATTCATTTGCTTCTTCTTTATTAGAATCACTATTTCTCCAAATGGAGGAAATGAAGGCTTTCTTCTTGCCTTTTCCAGCTAGTCTTTTTCCATCTTGCTTTTTAAGATATTGAAGGTAGTCCTTTTTGACATGACCTACATTGTTGCATTTGGAGCAAGTTAGTTCATCTCTATTGTCATCTTGATCTTTCTTCCATCTTCTTGCATTCTTCTTTTTTAGAAATTTGTTTAACTTTCTGACAACGAGATCAAGATCTTCCTCCTCATCATTCTCTTCTTCCAACATCTTAGAGGAAGATGATTTTAGAGATAGAGTTCTCTTTTTCTTTTCTTCTTCCTCTTGTTGCCTCATCTCCAAAATTGTTGATTCGTAGTTTTGGAGGTTGCCAAAGAGAGCAGTGAGTGAATTCATGGATTCACCTCTTACTTCCATTATAGCGGTTCTCTTGGCTTCCCATTTTGGAGTTAGACATCTTAAGATTTCGATGGTCTGAGATTTTTTTGCATACACAACACTAAGAGCTTGCAAATAATTAGTAATATGTGTAAACCTTAATTGCATCTCACAAATGGTTTCATCATCTTTCATTTTAAAATTTTCATACTCATTTGTGAGAATACTAATTTTTGCCTCCTTGACTCCTAAAGTTCCCTCATGTGCAATTTCCAAAGTTTCCTACATTTCTTTGGCATTTTCACTAGTAGAAACTCTGAAGAATTCATCTTGATTCAATGCACTAACAATAATCATTTTAGTTTTTGCATTGAGGTGCATTAATTTCTTTTCAGTGTCATTTTATTCATTTTTGGGTTTGGGAATGGTTTTTCTTCTACTTCCTTGACAAAAATATGAAGACCATTCTCAACAATGTCCCAAAGATCAATGTCCACTGCATCAAAAAAATATTTTCATTTTATTCTTCGAATAAGAATAGTGATTTCCATTAAAACCTGGAGGTCTTGTGAAAAAATTTCCTTCAGGCATAATACAATTACCTAGTCCAGCCATTATCAACTCTTAGACGGTTAAGTTTTTAATCAAGAGCCCAAGCTCTGATACCAATTGATATAAATTGTTGGATCCCAAGAGGGGGTAAATTAGGTTTTATAAAAATTTTCACAAAACTTTATTGGAAGTTAAAAATATTTTCTGAAGTTATGCAATGCTAAAGATAGTAAACCAATTCAGAAAATCAATGTGCTATCAAGATAAATATTTAGGGTGCAAGGAATTTAAGAGCAAATAAATAAGCAAGTAAAAGAGTAAGGGATAAGAGAATTAACATAAAAGATTTATACTGGTTCGGCTAATCACAAGCCTATATCTAGTCCTCAAGCAAACCACTTGAGTATTTCACTAACAAACTTGTAAACAGTTGGTGCTTGCAAACCATAACAAGTTTGATCCGAATACTTATTGAAACCATTACAAAGAATTTATGAAACTGGGCTTCTTAACTATCCAAACCAGTAATACACTTGATTACTCTTCTAAAAAATTTTAACCACCTTAGGAATATAACTCAAAAGGATAAAAGATAAAGTACATAAAGATATACTCTCTTCAAGGAATTGATATACAAATGAAGCTCACTTAAGAGTAAATGAGTGGCATGATAATTTAACAAAATAATGGTAGGAATTTTTAGCGTCTCCTTCTTAGTTTCAGACTGGATATATGTTATATTTATAGCCCAAGTCGAAACATAGCTATTGAAGATGTTTTACAAAAGATCAACTGATTTTTATAAGAACTAGCCGTTATTGTTGATCTCAGGTTGTTGGAAGTCGATTGCTTTCTCACGACAATCGACTGATAGCTCTTTAATGAGCAACTGATCGACCAATCTAGTCATATTAGTCGACTAGTAAATTTTTGTTACCTCAAATTAAATTGTTTCAGAACTTATCAGTCGACTGGCACATATACATCAGTAGACTGGTAGTTACTGGAATTAAATTTAATTCTAGATAGAGATGGATCGGTCGACTGTTGAAGGACCAGCGAATGACTGACAAGTTTTGGGTTTTTGTTCTAAAAATTAAACCAGAAGGCTATCAGTTGACTGATGCTCATAAATCAGTCGACTAGTAGCTACTGGGCTTAGAAAAATAATTCTAAGACCCAATAACCTTGTACCAGCTTTTGTAAAAATATTTTCCAACTAAAATAAGATTTTAAAAACATTTTCAATAAACTCTTAAACCTTATTTTCTTACTATCAAATACTTTACATGAATTCTAAGATCTAAGACACTAAAAACTATTTTACTATTTTCTTGCTCTTTGTCTTTGTGCCTTGGCTTGATCCATATATCTTCATATTCCTAAAAGATAAACATTCACAGGAATATATATATATATATATATATATACATTTTAATTTGTTTGTTAATCATCAAAACATGGTATGTATATTTTTAGTTCAAAGCAATAGGGTTCAACACTTTTTACTAATGCCATCTATTCTTCGACTACATAAAATGCTAACTGGGGGATAATAAAAAAAGGTAGATTTGAAACAAAAATAAAATTTGTATAATATAACTGAAGCAAAAAAAAAATACTATGACGTAAAAAGGGTAGGTTTGAGCCTACATGTTTCATTTTTGTTTCAAACATACAATTTTTACTAACCATCCAGTCAACATTTTTTGTCAGTGAAATAGATGACGTTAGCAAAAAAGGTAAATTTGAAACAAAAATGAAACAGGTAGGACATAAGGGACGCAAAAAAAAACGATATGGAAAAAAATTGAAACTTAGTGTAAATGTTAAGGACGTAAAAAAATACTTTTGCCTTATTCAAATGCTTAAGTTTCCATATTGACTTAAAACACACAATGGTATATTTTAGGAGGTACAAAGTGGCTGCACAAACAAAGGGCATGTACAGATGATGCTTGCTGTGTTAAGCGTTTAAAATTATGTGGTGCCATAATTGTTGGCAAGACTAACATGCATGAGCTTGGGGCTGGAACTAGTGGCATTAATCCACATTATGGGTAATACAATCCATCTATTCTTTTTCTTTTTTTCACTTAATCTTGCTCACAATTAACCATGTTTTCCATGTCTACTAAATTAGTTCATGACAAGAACATGTCTGTTTCAACAATTTCTGTAGGGCTACAAGAAATCCATATAATCCCACCAGGATTGCAGGAGGCTCCTCCAGTGGCTCTGCTGCTGTTGTGTCTGCAGGACTTTGCCCCGTTGCCCTTGGTGTTGACGGCGGAGGTATTATACTTTACGATCACACAAAAATTGTAATTTGATCCTCGAAAGATGTTATCATTATCAATATATAATTTATATATTTTTTATATCACTTTAGTACTCTGAGAATATGATTTTATTTTAATTTCACTCTTTCGATGTACTAAAATGACACCAACACAATTTTTCGAGGGTACAAAAAAATTGTAAAGTTAGAACAAAATCATCCTCTTAATTACTAAAGTAATAGGAAAAACCTTTAGAGTATTAAAGTGGCAATGACACCATCTTTTGAGAATTTAAAAATAGAGTTTTAGCCCTTATATTTATGCATAGCAACAAACATTTGGCAACAAAAAATTCAGTCCCTCTATTTGTTAAGATGACTTTTTGCAACAAAAAATTAAGATTTCGCAACAATAGATAGTAATTTAGCAAAGAGAAAGGCCAAATTAAGACAAATGTAATTTTTAAGGACTAAATTGAGATAATTAATCTTTCAAGAATTAAATTGAAAAAATTATAATTTTTCAAAGACTAAATCAATAATTTACTCTTAGTTTAGTAGCTAAGTCTTTCTTAGTACTCACATGACATTTCAGTTTACCATTTACAAAGAGATTTTTATAAACCAAGTCTACTTAAGAATTTTTCCATCTTATCTTATGGGCAAAAATGATATTTTGGTCTTCTATGTTTATTTTAGGTTTCATTTTGGTTCTTTATATTTTAGAAGTTTTTTTTAGTCCTTTATGTTGCAAAGTCTTATTATTCTAGTCCTTTTCCTTTAGAAATGTTAGTTTATATAACAGAGTTGACACAGTAACCTTCAAATGCTAACGTGATCGGTCTACATGGCTACTGATTAAATATTAATGTCTCATGTGTAATTCCTAAAATGCCCAAAATACCAAGGAAAGACTGAGAAAAGAAGACACCTAGGAAAAGGGAGGAAGAATAAGAGCATTTTAAGCATTTTGAAAATTATACGTGAGACATCAATATCTAGTTAGCAACCAAGTAAATCGACTATATCAGCATTTGGAAAATGATGTTCAACTCTGTTATATAAACTAACGTTTCTAACAAAGAAAAGACCAGAATAATAAGACTTCGGAACATCAGCATTTGAAAAAAGGCGTTCAACTCCATTACATAGACTAACGTTTCTAACAAAAAAATCAAAATAATAAGGCTTTGGAATACAGAAGACCAAAATAAAATTTTTGAAACAAAAATGACTAAAATAAAACCTAAAATAATCATAAAGGACCAAAATACTAATTTTTCCAATCTTATATCAGAAAGAATCCAGTGAATGAGTAATCTGTTTGTAACTTTATAAAACTTGGTCAGGATCTGTACGGATGCCTGCAGCTTTATGTGGAGTTGTTGGTCTAAAACCGACCTTTGATCGTGTACCTCATTCTGGGTGAGCAGTCCTATATTGTTGTTGTTGTACAATGTTTATGTACTCGAAAGACTGATGATTTACAATAATTTTTTGTACTACATTCAGAGTTCTTCCTCTGAACTGGACAGTTGGGATGATTGGAATACTAGCAGGCACTGTTGAGGATGCACTCATCACGTTAGTCTAAGGCTCCTTTCTATCATATATTCTTGTGTTAATTATTAATTTTAAATGTTTTAATTTAGTTCATAATAAATTATATTTATTTTAATTTAATTTTTTTAAAAAAGTAATTTTTAGTAAAAATTGTTTTTGAAATTTAATAACAGTATATTTTATAATTTAGCAACGAAACAAACTAAACTAAAACAAATATAATTTTTCAACGATTGAATTGAGATATTTAATTTTTCAAAGATTTAAAAAAAACTCTATAATGTTTGAGGGAGTAAAACAGTTGAGTTACTCTATATTCTTTATTCAATCAACTTCCAAATTTATTTTCATAGCTTCTATTGTTGTACTTTGCCAGTTATGCTGCTATCAGCGACGAAATCCCATCCTACCAAACTTCCAATGTCCCGGTAAGAACTTGTTTCAAGTTCAAGTATTGGGCTAACACCTAAAAGCCCATTAGACTTGGGCCTCAGCCCATCCTGACTCGACCATACAAGTTTAATGCAATGGTTTCAATATAACTTCATTTTTGAACTCACCCCAGATACATCTTCCACTGCTGAGCTTGACTAAATCCTTATCTAACATCAGGTTGGCCAAATATGACGAGGTTAGTAACCTGCTACACACTCTAGCTTTGATTTCATTAATATATATATATATATATATATATATATGCATGTATGTATATTAAAGAATTAGGTATTGTTCTAACATCATTGTTCCATAACCACTAATTTGGTCAATTAGTGGTTTAATGATTGTAGTGATGATGTCAGATTATGCTGCTCTCAAGCTTTGAACAAGCTTCAGAATCGTTATGGTTGGCAGGTACTGACAGAAACAAAAAAAAATCACTTAAATACTCAGTCTTCAAAATATAATTAAATCAAACTAATTAGGAATAAACATGTAAACGTAATGTAAACATATGAGTAAATCACTGATTTAGTTTCAAAAAATTACAGTTGTTTCCATTTAGTTTTTGTGATTTAGTAATAATAATACAAAAATTAAATTAAAACACTTAATTTCTTAAGAATGAAATTGAGAAAACTATATATCTTTAATAGACATAAAGTACAACAGAATTAATCCGTGTGTTGTTCAGAAATAGCAGGGTAATTACTTTACTCACTAACTTGCCAAGAGTTTTGTGTTTCAAACACGTTAGTGTGTGGAGGTGACCATACCAGAAATAGAAGTGATGAGGCTGGCACATTATCTAACAATTGGATCTGAGTGTTCCACGTCACTTGACTCATTTCGAGAAAAGTATGTTATCTTTATAACCTCCTTCACTTTCGTCCTTGTTTGCTCTTAATTTTAGCTTCAGGACTGTATGTGTATGATTGCTGACATTACAAATTTTATTATCCAAAGGTGTTTTTCAGAATTAGGATGGGACGCAAGGGTAGCTCTCAGCATCTATGGTGCTTTCAGCAGCAAAGAGTATATAAAAGCTCAGAAAATTAGGTGAGCCCTCACTTCTTACCGACATTGCTTGATCGAATGAAAATCTAGATCGAAAAAGTCAAATCATAAAAGTCAGTTTTGTTCGAAGTCAAAGTCAATATATTGTGACTAAAGATAAATAACTCAAGATCATAGTGTATATGTCATAAGTGATATGAAAATCTCAGTTGAAAAGGTCAAATCATAAAAATCAACTTTGTTTAAAGACAAAGTCATCATATTATAGCTAAAGATAGATAAACTAAATTGATTATAAATAAATATGTACGTAATATGGTCAATATGTCTTGATCCAAAATAATATGAAAATTTAGGCTGAGAAGGTCAAATCATAAAAGTGAACTTTGTTTGAAAATAAAGTTAAAACATTGCGACTAAAGATAGATAAATTAAGTTGATCGTAAGAGAAGATTAGATCATAAAAGTCAACTTTATTTGAAGATAAAATCAACATGTTGTGACTTAAAAATAGATAAACAAAATTTCTCCTGAATAAATATGTATGTTAGAAGTGATATGACCAACATTTCCTGATCTAAAGTGATATGTAAATCTAGGCTGAGAAGTTCAAATTATAAGAGTTAACTTTGTTTAAACTAAAGTCAACATATTGAGACTAAAAATAGATGGATTAGGTTAGTCGTAAATACATACGTATGTTACAAGTGGTTTCTGCTAAAAAATATGTCTCATATGCTTGACATGCTCACATATTTATTCATGATCAATTTGATAAATCGAACTAAGATCAACATATTGTGACCAAAAATAGGTAGAAAGCTAATTATAAGATTATACAAAGGCAAAAGTTGCTTTTATGGTCTTGAATTTTAACACGTTTCATTTATAATTCAAAATTTTATTTTATGTCAATTATAGTTTATATTTTTAATTAGTTTTGATTATATTTCTAAACTTAATGCATTCAAAAATTTAACAGCAAACACCAACATTATATCTCATCTTATACACATTAGTGCCAAATCATCTCACTTTGAATATGTCAAGTCATATACTCCTTAAAATGACTAAAATACATGTTAACTTTCAAAGACATATTTTGAGTTTGTAAAAAATTACACCATATTTAGGTCATTTTAAGTTGGTATCTAATATGACATATTCAAAATAGATAATTTGGTGCTCACCTGTAAAAAATTGAGTGTTACGTCAATATTTGTCATTAAATTTTTGAACATTGTTAAGCCTAAAAACATAATCGAAACTAATTATTCTATATATAGTTATAAGGAACATAAAATTCTGAGTTAAGTATATTTAAATATGTATATCCCATTAAAAAGTATCTCTGATATGTATATTCAAATGTGCAAAGGAATCGGCAGCTGCAGTTTCACAAGAAGATATTAGCAGAGGCAGATGTCATAGTCTCACCAACGACAGGGTCTGTCCCTCTTTCTCAATTCTCGTACTCATTTCTCAATGTGTTCATTTCACTGGCAGCAACCTGTTCATATGCCACATGTTCCTGATATTTCAAACAGTGTGACAGCATACTCCATTCAAGATGATGCCCTCAAGACTGGAGAACTTGACTACGTCAATGGAGGTATATATATATATATATATATACACATATATATTCACATGAAACTTATATATATCTTTAGCAACATTGATTCACATGAAACTTATATATATCAAAATCTTATGTTTCCCTCTGTTGCAGCTGGACTTGTTCGATATTCCATTGCAGGAAACTTTCTGGGGCTTCCTGCTGTAACTGTTCCTGTAAGAGAATAGAATAAATTACAAATTTAGTCCCTGAAAGATTACGTTTTTCTCAATTTGGCCCTTGAAAGATCAAGTGTGTCAATAAATTTAATTCTTGAAAGATTACATTTGCTTCAATTTGGTCATTTTTATTACTAAATCACAAAATCTACCATGGTTAAATTTCAAAATTTTCATTGCTATACTACTTTGACAAAAAGAGGGATCAAATTAAAATAAACATAATTTTTTAGATACTAGATTGAGACACTTGATCATTCAAAGACTAAATTGAGACAATTGTAATCTTTGAAGGACTAAATTAGTAATTTACTCAAGATATTATCACATTCTTTTCATTTCTTTTTTTTCATATCACTTTCTTCCCCTAAGGCCAAGAGTTGTTTTTTAAGACCCAGTGCTCTCTATGTTCTTCACAGGTTGGTTATGATAAAATGGGTTTGCCCATTGGTCTTCAGTTTATTGGAAAGCCGTGGTCTGAAGCAACATTAATGCACTTGGCATTTGCAATGCAGGTGAAATCTCTCCCTATAGCATATTTTAGAAGAAATTATTGATTTAGTCTTTAAAAGATTATGTTTTTCTCAATTTAATTCTTGAAATATTACATTTATCTCAATTTAATAGTTACCATTGTAAAATAACAAAATTTATTGTTGTTAAGTTATAAAAATTTCATTGCTAAAAGTTATTTTGACAAAGAAAACATGACTAAATTGAAACAAATACAATTTTTTAATCTTTCAAGAATCAAATTGAGAAATACGTATCTTTTACGGATCAAATTACTAATATACTCCATATGTTATGACAATATTCTCTAGCGAGAATGATCTAAAATTAAAGAAAAGGAAGTTTCACAGTTTAGTTTTAGTGCCAGATTTAGACGAAGTCTCATAAGTATTTGTTATCAAAATTTTCAATAAACACACTTGACCTGTGAAATGGAAAATAATTGAAACACGAAGTTGTGAAAAATATTCATTTGTCACTAATTGTATAAGTTCTTTAATTTATCATTTAACAACTGATACGTGGTACTGTTGTGATCTCAGGCCATCTGTGAAACAGAGTGCAAAAAGCCAGAGGTTTTCTATAACCTGCTAAGCAAAGATTGATTGGAGTTTGGCATATCAGAAGGAAGTGATATATATATATATATATATATGTGTGTGTGTGTGTGTGTGTGTGTGTGTGTGTGTACACACACATCAGCGAGTTCTCTGAAGCTGAAGCAGACCGAGTCTTGTTTTTTCTTGGGATTTTTCTCTTTTTCTTTATTTTTTTTTTCTTTCCTTCATTTGGGAAGTTTCTGTTTGGCCATCGGATTCAGAATCATTGGCTTTTACAAGTTTAGTGGGGTTGATCAGATCAGATAAGCTGAAGAACTTGCGGTTTCGGAAGAAAGGGAAAACTGGAGATCGTGCAATTTGCAATTGGTGTGACTGTCCAATGTAATGTGTCTATATCTTGCAACACCCTTCAATTGCATACATTTTCAAACTTCAAAAATTCTGATTTAGTGCATGAAAGATTACATTTTTCTCAGTTCAATCCTTGAATGATCAAGTACCTCAATTTAATCTTTAAAAGATTATATGTCTCAATTTAATCTTTTTTACTGCTAAATCACAAAATTTACTACAGCTAAATTTAAAAAAATTTGTTGCTAAAAGTCACTTTGATAAAAAGAGAGGTCAAATTAAAACAAACACAATCTTTTAAGGACTAAATTTAGATGTACTGTAATTTGTTGAGAATCAATATCGGAGTTAAATTTAAAGAAAAAAAAAAGGAGCAACAATAATCTAGGATAGGTAATATTCAAATTTCTCAAAATTGAAAAAAAATATTTATAAATATTAAAAAATACAATATAAAAACAATTCAACTTTTTGTGATTAATACACCGTTATTAGAAAAAAAATTTAACACAAATTGTGATCTCTGAATCGAAATCTTCTCAAACACCACATCTGGTCTGTGGTTGGGAAGAGACAAAGTGAGATCCACTCAGCTGGACCCCACCCATCTTTTCTTGTGCTGCAGAAACAGAGGAAATCTTGATTTACACCTTTGAATTGATCATACACAGACAATCATTGACATGACAGATATTGTAACTTCCTTCAAAATCAATCAAAAACAAACATCAATCGCTGTAACTTGTCTCAATGATCCTAGCCCTAGATTAGATGCAAAAATTTCCATTTGAATATGGGATAGAAATAGCCAAGCAAAGACAGCTGTAATGTAAGCACTTGTCAAAACTATGTTACTGGACTACTATTTGAATTTACATATAACTATATGCTTTGAGCAATTTTTGCTTCTGCAATCAGTGCCATTTATGTAAATACGTAAATTTGGATTCATAAATGTTGAATCCAGGAGATTATTAGAATGAATAAACCGCATTTACACATAATTTTCAGTTGGTTCCTGTTCTGCTTACACTCTTACTTCTAGGGGCAAATTTACCAAAACCATAACCAATACGGCTTTTCTCATGGGAAATAGATGATTTTAACGATATTGCTGACTCAGATTCTCGTTGATGATGTAATTTCAAGGGCTCAGTACCATTTTCGGGACTTAGTGTAACTTCATAAGTTAGCTCCATAGGGTTCTGAGAATCAAGCAGGAAGTCTTCCAGTGTTGCAAGAGACTTCAACTGATGACCAAGAGAGGCAACGGTCTTCTGACACTCAGCAAATCTACTAGCAGCCAAAGCAAGTTCCTTCTCCTGCAATAAAGAAATTAACTCAATGCAATTCCAACAAAGCTTCTGGAGCTTCACCTATTAATAGTTCCACTAAAAATTAGCTTCAATACAGCCAATGTGACTTGCAATTTTATTTTTTCACAACAGCAGTAAATTAACTTCTTAGTTCTAATAATGTGTTTGAAAGCCTGAAAAGTAATTGTATTCATTAAACATGTATATGAAATACAAACTGCAAGACAACTAGCCGGGAGCACAGCAAGTGTAGTTTCGCAAAGCCTTTGTCCTAATGGATAGAAAATAGAAATGCAATCATGCCAGAGATGAGTATCTCATTTCAAATAGGCTAAGCATGGTTTTACAAGTCATGCAATCATATGCCACTTTGGAGTAGCAATCATTGAAAGGCTAAATTTTTTTAGCAGACCATTACCATTAGGTTCCTGAAAGCACACATATATCTTATATGCCAAATATTATGTGTTTGATTTACTGATATAAATTGTAGTTAGGTAAAAAATGGGCTCTTGTCCAAGCATGTATGCAGAATAGCAAATAAAGAAAAGCAAACTTACCTGCTTTAGCTTCAACTCAATATTAACACCTTCCCTCTGCATTTTCTCACCCTCTTGCTGGAGTTGAGCTTCATGCTTCATTCTGGAAAGTTCAGCTTCCAACCTCCCACTCTTGGCAACATTCTCAGCAGACAAAGCTCGCTCCTTCTCAATCTCCTTCTCCAATGGCTCAATTTTTGAAACCAATTCCTCTACCTCACTTTGAAGAACTCTGTGTTTAGATTCAGCTACCTCATTCTTTGCTTTGGTTGACTTTAGTTCTTCATATGCTACTTGATTTGTTTTGTTTGCAAGAGCTAACTTAGTTTGGAGCTCTTCTATCTTCAACTCTGCTTCCTTTATTTGACTCTGTGATGCCTCGAGCTGCTTTTGGCACTCAGCAAAAGCCATATCTTTCTCAAGTCTATCTGCTTCCATCTTCCCTAGCTTTTCCTCCAATTCAGTATTCTTTTGAATTACAGCTTCCAGTTCCTCTCTAATTGTGCTTTGGCCACCATTAGGTTGAAAACTGCTTCCACTTTCTGTATCTGGCAATGCAGCAAGTCTTTCCATCTCAAGGAAATCATCCATGAGATTGATGTCACCTGAAGGGGCCATACGATTTTTTCCTATAGCTTTTTCATGCTTAAACAGATCAAGCTCTGTGATTAAAGCAGATGCGCATGAGTCAGAACGACTTGGCTCACATTCACTAATCTCCCAACCACCTGATTTGTGCACATCACTTTCAACAGCCTGTAACCTCTCTCCGCTATCTGACAGGCTATCTGTGAAGGACTCTACATAAACTGAAGAGGCAGTCAAAGATCTGTGATCATTAGCAGAGAATGTTTTTCGAACTACGGCTTTTAGTTTATGGCATTCAGCTTCAAGCTTAGCCACCTTCCTTTTGCTCTCCAGATGTTGCTTGCTCGCTGTTTCAGCAGCTTGTGTACTCAAATCCCTCTCAACAATCCTGAATTCCAGTTCCTCTAGTCGAGATTGTAGCTCAAGTTTAAGGCCTGAATTTTCTTTCTCCACAGCCTCAAGTCTCTGGTGAAGATCAGAATGATTTGATGCAGCAGCAGCTTCTGCTTTAGCTGTTTGAAGTTGAGCCTCAAGCTCAGAAAATTTGGATTTCCAGTCGTGAGAGTTATTTGCAACAGCTTCGTTGATCTTTTGCTCGTGCTCTTCTCTAGCTTGGCGAAGTTGCCTCATACACTCCTTAAGTGCTCCATCAAGATGACTAACTCGGTTTTCAAGAGCAGAGTTCCTCTGATTTGCAGCATCAAGTTGTTGTCTCAAAGACAGCATTTCACTTTCAGCCTTCTCCCAGCCTAAACATAACCAAAAGCCAATATCAGGATCTTTGTCCATCTGTAAATATAAGCTTTCAACTTTTCAGAAAAGGAAGAGAAAAAGAAAATTAAGCTGGTCAAAAGTTTTTCAATGAATTATAGGTGAATGTCCCAATAAGATCTGCTAGAGCAGAAAGTTATGATCGTCATTGGCTTCCCAAGGTAAGAAAAGTGTTCCATGAACAAGCAGACAAAGCATGCTTTGTTAGACTGTCTTAATATGAATTTAACCCAAGGGTCCGCTTATATACAGATTTGGGTTTCTTTTAAGATTTTCATTCACCCAAAACCACAATAATGTCAGCATGCATTTGCAGAAAATGTCACAAAAAATCAAGTGACAGTAGCAACTGCAAAAGAATAACAGCTTTCACATTCAATAAAAGTCAGACTACCAAATTAGGGAAAACATATTGGTAATTACTGAATATCTTCTTTTGTCTTCAGTATTGGGCATATGAACATCAATAATGTTCATCAATGCATAATATATTCAAGGAGAAACAAAATTTAAATGTACAACATGAAGAGTTAATGATATTAAAATGACCCCAAAACAATGACCAAATTATTGGTAAAAGTTAATTACAACTTTCAGGTTCTCTCCCCCATGTAAGTTTTCTTCATATTTTCCTAGCAGCATCATCTTTCGGGGTTTTCTGAGTTATGAATTGGATGAAACTCAAATTTCTGTGATAAGAAACATAATAAAGTTGCTCTACTTTCAGTGGCATGTTTTACCCAAAAAGAAAAAAAATTATGATAACAAGCACCTGAGACAGCTTCTTCAGCAACTTTTGCATGCTGCTTTACCAAGTCCTCTTTGGCACTAATATTTAGAAGAGCAGCAGATAATTTTTCAGTTAGAATCTTCACATCAGTAACTTCTTCATCAACTGGTGCAGCTTTAGAGGTGACTTCTGGCGATGGAGCAGTTTGGATTGGATATGCCTTTGACAACACAGCAGAAATATCAGATTCTGTCATATCTTTTCCAACTTCACAATAACTTGAACAACCACGGATATCAAACTTAATTGGGACTCAACAATGATAAAAACCAGTATGATTAAGAAAATGACCACAATCCCGACAATTTATAACACCAACAACAGAGACCGTCCTGGAAATAGTTTTTTTTTTTTTTTTCACTGAAATGCCAAAGAAAGGATGGAGAGAAACTACTGAGAGAGATAAGAAGAGAAAGAAATGATTGTCATTATATGCGACCAAACCATGACATAATGGGAAATTGAATTTAGAAATCTAATGGAAACAGCTGCGACATAGTTATACCAATGCTCTACCTGATCATCAGAGAATCTTTCTGAATGCGATGATATTGAACCTGAACTCTCAGTTTCAGCTGGACTCTTCTCAGATGACTTCCTGCGCCATAGCCAACTTCGTCGGTCCATCTACAAATTTACACTAAGCAGCACCTCTGTATTCCCTCACAATGACTATATCTAGTAGTTCTTTATACAATCCCCAATTCTTCATGAGGAGAGGCCATCGCAAGCAACATTTCAAACTCTTAGCTTGAAATAAGAAGAAACCCGGAACTTGATCTGGGAAAAATAGATTGCAATCAGTGGATTCAATTGGTATACGGAACAGAGAGTTGACAAAATCTGTAAGCAGAACACGGCAAAAAGAGAAAGAAAAAAAGATTAGCCTGAAGTCCTGAATTGTTTAAGCAGAAGCATATTGAAAATAAAATAGAAGGTAGTCATCAGCTTTGCTTAGAATTCACTTCCCACTTCCCAATCCATCTAACTCCATTTTAACTTCTAGTAAAACCGCCCAGTAGAGAAAGTACTTTTAATATGAGTGTAAGAAAGAAAGATATCAATGGTCACTACACACGTAATATTCAGAAGATGGACGATTGCTATACCCTTTTGAAAATTATTGTTTAATAGGTATTTCTTGAGACTCAAAATTCCAACAACTCATCTGACATACACCTACCGAGTCTCCCCAATTTCACGCCATTTCACAGAATTGGGAACAGATGGCAATACCAAAAATGAATTCGGAGACCCACTTCAAGTATCACCATGACCCTTTTAAAAAAAAAAAACTGAAAGACCCAGAATCCGATGGCGACCCGGCAGAATCAGTCAACAAGAACAGCAGCTAAACTAAGCTAGTTCTCTAGAATTCAAATAAATACCTCTATTTCTTCCCTGGTGAGAAGTTCAATAAGGCATGGAGTCTTAGAATGCGGAAAAGAGACAGGTTCCAGAGATCTGAGAGGAATGTCAGAAGAATTGTAATGATTGAAGGAACATCTTCTCGAGATGATTTCAGAAATATTATCCAACAAATTTGTAATTTCTTTGAGGTTGAAAGAGAAATTGGGAATAGGGACAGAGGAGGAGGTAGGACCATGTGATTGTGTGTCTTGCTTGAGGGATGTAGAGGAAAGAGTGGCTGAAAAAGTCCACTGCTAGTTTTATCTCTTTCTTGTGTCGTGCGAGATTTGATTTTTCTGGTAATTTTTATTCCAGATTTTTCAAAGAGACTGCGCGTTATTCCCGCCCATTGGTCGATCAATTTCACTACAAAAGTTTAGAAGACAACCAGATGATTGTACTGCTACGATTCTTTCTTCGTCTCTTTCTTTATACTTGATTTGAATTTGGCATGAATGGACGACAGTATTACATGAACAGAAAAGGAAGAATTGCAATAAGTGAAGAAAATGAATCCCTTTTTGTTCTTTCTATTTGTTTTTTTTTTAATTTTTTATGTCAACCTCGAAAAAGTAAAATATTTAGACATAGTAGAGCTACTGTTATTATTGTTTAATTAATTTTAATACTCTTCTAATTTCAAATAGAAAAAATTTTATATAAAATTTCTTATATTTTTATTGTTAAGTTTTTCATTAAAATAGCACATGTGTAAAAGTTTATTAAAAAATTAATTAAATAATAATAACTTATAAACAATATAAAATTACTTTTTAAATGTCATACACTTATGTTTTAATTGCAAAGACATAAAGAACAATACTTAAATTTTTTTTACTTTCAAATATACTCTATTGCTCAATATTAGCTAGTCACAATAGTCTTAGTTGATTTGAAAAAAAAAATTAAAATCTAATATCAAGTATTTGAATCTCAAGATCAGCAAGGCGTTAATTTGGAGATGATTCTATTTTTTTGTAAATTGTCTTATTTATATTAAATAAAAGTATATCTAATTAGCTAGAGAACAAATTTCTGTGAAGTATAACAAAATATTAAAGAAATTAAGTGTAATATTCTGAACTATAAAAAAAAACTAAATGTAATTTATTCAAATTTCACAATAAAAATAATGTAATTTACTCTTTTTAAAACTAAATGTTTAATGATATTTTCTATAAAACATATTTAATGAAAAGAATGATCTAATGTGGGAGAAAAAAAAAAGATAATCACCGTTAGATCATAAATGAAAATTTTAAATTGATGCAGATTTCATTAATAATAATTTCAATAATTTTTACATAAATATATTATGTATCAATCTAAATTATTAATTTATAATATAAGAATGATTATTTTTTCCTCTCACGTTGGATCACTGTTCTCACTTTTCTAAATGATCTAGTTTTAAGGAATCTTTATTGTTGAAATTGACATGTAAATGAATATAATCAGAGCCACGTTAGAATAAACACTGCGAGTGCGACTTCGGAGAGTGACAATCTTTTGTTTGAAGTTAAGCGCTTTGATTGCGGAACAGCAACCAAATAGGAACACCAATTTTCTGTTCTTTCAACCAAATGGCTCCAAAAAGAAGAATCTTTTTCAACAGTTTCTTTTTTTTTTTTCGCCATTGTTTTCTTCTTTCAACAAATATTGTTGCAATTATTTGTGGTCAGTAAAATTGCTAATTTTAAGGGCCAATCCCCAAAATTACATAATTTCAAGCTTACTAATATAAAACAACAGGCTTGGACCGGAAGGAGTTAGTCTCTGTAAGATAACAAACCAAAATTCAAATTTTTATGTGGTTATATTTAGTGGCCACTTTTTTTAAAGATTAATATGTTTGAATTTAAATAAACATTTAAATATTAAGTTATTATCTTTAAATTTAAATATTAAATGATTAAAACTGTTTGTTTTTTTAAGCATTTTAGTAATAAACATATATTATGAAAATTTTGATAAAATCAAAATTTTAAAAAAATAGAATTATATATTGTTTGAACAATTTTAAAACTTAACAAATAAGTCTTGATTATTAGGTTAATAAAATATTTAACAAAATGGTTGTTCTTGCACATATAATAAAATTTAAGGGGGTTATTTATTAAATTTTAGAATTTAAGGAGATAAATTGCATATAAAACAAAGTTTATAGGGATAAAATGTAATTTTGCTTAAAATGAACTTGAACAATATTTTTTAATTGTATTCAGACTTATTACGATATCTGTTTCGTTAAAATATATTCATATCTATTAAGCATTTAAAAAATGAATAAGATTCAATCATTCATTAAATACAAACAAATGAGACCTTAGAGTCTAATAATATCTTAAGAAAAATTATGTCTAGTGAAAAATATATATGAGAAAAAAAAATTACTAATATAACTTTTAATATTATGTACTACCGGCTACTCAGCTTATATTAATATACTTATAAAAAAATTAATTAATGACTTTATATTATATATTATTGTGATTTAAAAAATTTTAATATTGAGTCAATAATTTGTTTTAACTCTAATAATTAGTGAATGCTTTTTATGATAAGTTATCATTATTAATTGAATTAAAGAGTTTTTAATCATATTGATCATTCTTATGATTCTTTAATTAAAAGAGAACCAAAACTCTTACGTCTTAGAACAATGTCAAATCATAAAGACAGAACCTTTTCGTTTGGGATAATGGCTAATAATACTCAAATCAAATTATATTAAGAGAAAATTAGAAGACTGTATTAGCCAGATACAACAGATGCCTCAAAAAAATTGAAATAGAAAAACAAAAAAAAATATCTCAAAGAAACTGTGAAACCTAACAAGAAGTTTAGACAAAAAGTATAAAACGACTTATCAACTAAACGAGAGAAACAAATATATATCGTTGAAACTTTTGAAATCGTTTCATCTATCTATCATTAGATCATATTGACAAGTATTAGTATATTTTGACTAATAATGAGTTCCGTTTTTTCCAGAATCACAAGTAGATCTCAAATTCTCTTAAAAGAATGAAAATAAAACAACAATAACTCGAAAACTGACAAACAAAACAAAAAACTTACAGAAAAACAAAATCTGAAAGCAAAAGCCCATAAAACAAAAAAACTTACAAAAAGATAAGATCTGAAAACAATAATTCTTACCAAGATGATATGGAAATTTTTATGACGAGAAGATGAAAACTTTCACAGAGGGAAAACAAATAAGAGAACCTAGAAAGAGAATAAGAGGGGGTGGCAATTGCTCTTAGGCAACCCCTATCGGAACCACACCAAAAAAGAAGTATTATGTGAACAATTGTCAAAAAAATCAACTATGAAACTGCAAGCACATACTAGTTTAGTGATACGACTCTTAATAGGTTCTGTTTCGCAAAATTAGCTTATAAGCTAGTAAATAACTTATAAACTAATTTTTAGCTTATAGCTTATAAACTAGCTTATTGAACTAAAAGTGTAGGATAAAAGTAGTTGTTGAACTAGTTGAAAAGTGTAAAATGACATAACATGACATATTTTTAATTCCAAAATAATATAAATAAATATATTATTTTTGTTTTTAATTAAATTAATTTAAATTATTATATATATAAAATTCACTAAAAATATATATTTATATATTTTATGATATTTTATATATGAATAATATACTTTTACATATAATATATTTATATCTTATTATATCTAATAAAATATATTTACATATTTTATTATATTTATATATAAAAGTATAATGAATATGAATGGTATAATGGATATTTTCATAAAATAATAATGGTAAAAATGAAATAAAAATACATAAGTTATAATTATCAGAATAAGTTATAAGCTACTAAAATAAGCTCATTTAACAAAACATTTTTAATGAGCTTATAAGTTAGTAAAATAAGTTAGGTTAAAATGCAATTTACCCCCATAAACTTTACTCTATGTACAAAAAACTCCCCTAAACTTTCAAACTCAACAAAAAACTTCCATCAACTTTCATTTTGTGCCAAAAACCCTATACAGTTAGTTGATCAGCAGTTGACCGTTAACTAAATGCCACATCATCAGTATATTAGACAGCTCAAATGCCACGTCAGCGCTGCCAAATCATCACTATCAACATTTGAGGTGTAAAAAATGTTTGACATGACATTTGAGTTGTCTAATATACTAATGACGTGGCATTAGTTAACGGTCAACTGATGGTCAACTAACTGTAGGGAGTTTTTGGCACAAAATGAAAGTTGATGAGGGTTTTTTGTTGAGTTTAAAAGTTTAGGAGAGTTTTTTTGTAAATAGAGCAAAGTTTATGGGGGTAAAATGCATTTTGCCAAAAAGTTATAAACTTGTCACGCCGAACAGAGTCATAGTAGTTCCATTTTGATATTTTAATAAAAATAGGGAAAAATATACTTTACTCACATGAACTTTGCTCTATGTGCAGAAAACTCTCATGAAGTTTAAAACTAAGCAAAAGATCCCTATGAACTTTCATATTATGCCAAAAAACACATGTCGGTTAGTTGATTGTTAGTCAACTGACATTGAAACATCATGTTAGTAGATGATTCATTTGTTACATCAGCTCTCTTCCATTCAATCGTCATATCCAATAAATTGCGACACATGACATATACTTAGCTTGGAAGAAAAATCAAAATAACGTATGCACATCAAGATTCGAACTTAGGCTTGATTAAAAGAGAAAAAAACTCTCCATCATTTAGCTACTGATGCACATTTAACATATTTTTGCCAAATTTAATATATATAGAAACCTCTGTTATTATATTCAAAACAATATACACCAATTATTATATCTTATAAAAAAATAACAAATCTTATGATAAGAAAATATGATATTATTTTACGTAATTCATTTTAAATTATATAAAAATTAAAAATTTTAATAACAAATCTTATACTATAAATTTAATTATTATTTATACTTAATAAAAATAAAATTTATATTAAAAATAATTATAAAAATATACTCTGCATATTAAAATTATTTTTTTATATAAGATTTGACAATTATATTTTTTAATAATAATTAATTTTTAGTATAATTTAAAATGATTTGACATTATAATATAAAATTTTAATATAAATTGATATTATAAAATTTAATTATTACTAAAAATTATAATATCAAATCTTATATTAAAAAATAATTTTAATATGCATAGTATATTTTTATAATTATTTTACTTAATAAAAATAAAATTTATATAATAAGATTTGTTATTAAAATTTTTTAATTTTTATATAATTTAAAATGAATTATGTAAAATAATAACATATTTTCTTATTATAAGATTTTTTATTATTTTATAAAATATAATAATTAATGTATGTTGTTTTAAATTTTGAATACAATAACATATATTTCTATACATATTAAATTTCTCAAATATATGTTAAATGTGCATCAATTGCTAGATTGTGAAGAGCTATTTTTTCTTTTTATCCAAATCTAAGTTCGAATCATATTGTGCATGTGATACTTTAATTTTTCTTCAAAGTTACGCATATGTCACGTGTCACAATTCTATTGGATACAGTAATTGAATGGAAAATGATTGATGTGACACATAAATTATTTGTTGATGTAGTTCTTCAGTGTCCATGTCAGCATTAACCGTAGTTGACGTGACACTTTAGTATCTATGTCAATATTGACCGTTAATTGACTAACGATCAACTAATTCACATGTAGTTTTTGGCACAGTATAAAAATTTATAGAGGTCTTTTACTTAATTTTAAACTTTATGAGGTTTTTTACACATAGAGTAAACTTCATAAATGTAAAGTGCATTTTTCTCATAAAAATTTAATTTTAATATCTATATTGTGGACCTAACCTTAGACAAATATGAATTAGATAAATAGGTACAGGTATGAAGAATACTAGGGATTGGGTGAGTTATATAATGGCCATTAAATTCTGTTATACGCAATAATCACATTAATTGTTGTCATTATAAAAGTACGGAAAGAGATTATTATTAACACTAGACCACATTGACTTTTAATTTTCATCATTTCGATTAATTTTTAATTCAGTGTCTAAAAAATTTGTAATTGAATTTTGATGATGGTAAATATTTTTAATATAATAATAATTATAATTTCATTAATATTTTTTAAATATTAATGCAGTGACCTATCAATTTAGTATTTAAAATATATATCTTTCAAATTATATTGTTTGAGTCAATTAATATAATTTGCATTGTATATTATATATGTGAATTAATTTTATTTAATTACTAAATTTTCTAGATAAATTATGCATATTTAGTTTATTAATATATATATATATATATATATATATATTCGTGGTTAATTATGTCAATATAAATTAATAAAATATCTATAAAATCAAGGTTCTGAAAATCAAATCAGTTTAAGAGTCAATAGTTAAATCATGGTCGAACTGTGATTAAATTATTTTATTTTAAAATATTAAAAAAATGATATACATAATTAAAGAATATAAATATAAATTTAAAAATTCAATTTAAATAAGATTTAATATTAAATTAAACAAAATAATATTCACAATAAAAAATTTACAACAAAAATTGATTAAATAATAAATAAATACTATTAATCAATATAATATTTATTTCTATTAAATCTATAAAATACCAATATGTTGACATATTCATTAAAAATAGTTTATATGTAATATTATTTTTTTATTATCTGATTATAAAATAAGTAAAATAAAAAAAAATAAGTGAACCAATTTAACCAATTCATTTAGTATTAACTCTTATTCAATTCGACCGATTTTTTATCGGTTCAATCAATTTTTGGCCAATTTAATTATTTGCCAATTTCAAGAGTAATTTTGGACTAATTCTCTAGTCAATTATTAGTCCAACCAATCAATAGAGCTAATTCGATTCAGTTCTTATAATAATGGGTAAAAGTTTAATAATAAAATTATAAAAAATTAATTATAAATTGAGTGAAGAGAATATATATATATATATATATATATATTGAAGAATTAAAAAAAGGTCAAAATGCAACCTTAATGAATGGCTTTTAATTTTCTGCCACTCTCATTCTGACAATACATATATATATATATATATATATATATATATATATATATATATATATTTATTTATTTATTTATTTATTTATTTATTTATTTATATAGACACACATACACACATTCAAGTATAGATCACATGCGAATATTCCATTCCATTCAAAAAGAGACGATTATTGAGAATAATACCGTCGCCCACTTCCGATGATATGCAGCAAACTTTGACATTTTTCCCACATCAAAAAATATTATATTTTTTATATTTGTAAGCGCCATTATGATTCATTTATATATGCTGATTATACCATGATTGAGTGTGATCTAGTGTAATATTAAAGTAGAATTAAAATATATTTATACGAATATTTAATTGATGTATATAATTAATATTAATATACAAAAACTTATATATACATACATACATATATATATATATATATATATATATGATTTGAACTTAGGTTCGAAGTTTTCTTAACAATTAATTAATATTTTTTAATTAATTTATTTAAAATGATGTGTCAATTAAATTTTAAATTATTTTAATAAATTTAAAATAATATGTTGGTTAAATTTTAAATTTTGAACAAATGCATTAATTAAATTTAAACAAACACATTTGTTGAAAATTAAACAAATATAATTGTTCAAACTGTTACATTACATATATTATATTAAAATTTTACAATGAATAATTTAAATAAAAAATATCTAAACAAAGTTTTCATAGAGGTTTTGTTGTATCATAAAAAAATCTGCCTGTAGTTTTTAAATATACAAATATAAACTACTTAAAAATAATATTTGTGAGGCGACAAAGCTATTTTATTCTCTTTTATTTTTAACAGAGTCATTATCCAATCTTACCATAGCATACCAAAGAGCATGTCTCATTATGTCTTTGGCTAACTTCTAATCGAACCTAAAGAAAAGCCGTCTCTTGATTATTGATAATGACAGCAATTAATTAATTTGTATTTTCACTGTCATTTAAAACTGAGGATAAAAATTAAGGTCATCGTGATTTAATTTTCACCTAACACCCCCCGACGGTTTACAAATGAAATTAGTTCTAAAACCATCTTTTTCGGAGATTCAGTGTACCGAAATTCTTGGCAGAGGAATTAATTTTAGAAGTCATAAATAATTTATTTTTAAATATATTTTAAAATAATTTTACTATAACAACGTGAAATATAATATATATAAAAAAGTTTCTAATAACTTATGTTGAAGCAAGTAAATATATAATTTGAACATATGTGATAAAATGCATGTTGCCACTCTAATTCAACTCCTCAAATGATGTTTTCTTTTATCAAATAGCTCATAAATATTTTTTAGATGAATTATTTTAAAATGAGATTATATTATTTTAAGTAATGTATTACGTTAATGAAAATTTATAATGATCTCACGTCACACTCCTTTTACCCTTATTATTTATCATAAAATAATATTAGTATAATTTCTATAAAATTTTCAATTATTATGCTAACCAATCAAATGTTGACATCTTGGATGATGGATACTAATGAAAATAATATCGTATATCTTAAAATCTAAAGATATCATAACATTTAGGATAATAATTTATTAAATACCTTAGTATTTCACTTATTCTCTTTTGGATGCTTTTAATATTATTACTGCAATTAAGTTAATATTTTAAATTAAAATTATTAAAACAATATAAAAACTTCTCATCAAAACTTATTAGATCATTGAATCTAGTAAAAAGAATTCACCTTCCACAAAATAATAAATCAAGATTAGAATTTTTAATTAAAGAGATCTTTGTCCGATCACACATTGAATAAGATTACTTACAATGAATGATACATTTAAAAAAAAAATTAAAAAGAAAGATCTTCTCATCATTTTAAATAGAAATGGTTCCTTTTTACTTTTCAGGAACTGCCATAATCAAGCCCATCCTTTTGAACAAAGCCAAAAGGCCCATGATTCAAAACGTCTGTCAACAAACTCAGAGACACCTTTTTATTATTTTATTCTTACAAAAGATTTAAACTTTTTTGTGAACTATTTAAATTTAAATTAATTATGTTAAATTTACAAAGAGTTTGATTTTTCAAGAAGTTAAATTTTTACTATTAATTATTTCGTAATTTGTATAATATTATACACAAATTTCAAAATAATCTAATAATAAAAAGTTCAACCTCCTAAAATTTATTGTCAAACTTTTCACATACTTTTCTAATTAAATAAGTTGAAATATAGTAAATTTTTAAATACTATAATTAAAAAAACTGCGTGACACTTGGAGCTCCTTCATTAATTTGGCACGAGAATGGCCATGTGCCTGGAATTCAAACACAAAGGAATAATGTCCATGAAAATTGCTGTAGAATTAATTTCAAAGAAACCAAAAAGTTACAAAAAATAATTTCATGGGATCGATTTTCCCTAGCTTGGAAGTTAAGGCTTCACGTGGTGTATCAGGAAGAATGATCGATCAAGTTGGTGACTCTACTTCGTGTATTCATGTATTATTTATTTATTTTTAATTAAGTAAACATAGAAATTAATTTTTAAAATCTAAAATTATTACTATTTAGTTATCGAAATTTTAATATCAACTAGTGTTGTGCCTCGTATGATGTACGGGAAACTTTTGACTTCAAAATTTTTCATAAATTAAAAGAATGATAACAATTGATTTATAATAGAAAAATTTTAGTATGAAAAATTTGAATAATTAGAAAGAATGTTAATACACTATTCATATTACACATTAGAAAAAAAATATTGTGAGATTTAATTTGCATGACCTGAAATGAAAAAAAAATTAAAAAAAATCCATCAATCAATGCTGGCATATGGAAATGTTTATCAATGTATTGATATTATGTAATGAATGAAGCTTAAATTACCTATAACAGAGATTTTTTAAAACTTCTTGATAAATTACATTTGTAGTGGTAGTAGTTGGAGTTTCATCTTTGTCAAGAATTAGGATCTTCAAACCCTTTTTACTTTTGACCCTAGATATGGTAACATGCAACTGATCATGACCGAAGACTGAATTTGATAGATACAATCCAACACAGGAAATAGATTGTCCTTGACTTTTATTGTTTGTCATGGCAAAAGATAAATAAATTGGAAATTGCCTCCTCCGAAACTTGAAAGGAAGCCCCATCTTAGGTATCATAACTTTATCTTTAGTAGACTTCTCAGTAATAATAATTGCTTCAATAACATGTTTCTCTAATTTTCTGACGATTAATCTACTTCCATTACACAGACCCATGCCTTTATCAATATTTCTTTTAAGCGTTATTCCAACTTTTAACTTCAACTCATGGTTAGGCACGCCAAATATCTTGACACTATTAACAAACTTAGACGTATATAAATCATCAAAATTGTTACCTGAAGCATCAACCTTGCATATATTATCATAGCTTAAATATGTTCTCTCATCGCCAAGAAGTAAGCACAACGTAAAGTTATTGATATCATCTATATCTTTTTAATTTGGGGGCAAATATAGCTCTCTCATTAAAGTAACTTAAAATTTGCATATTGTCCAACAAATGAGGGTAAGTTGCACTAACAATCGCCGACATTGGATTATCAAAGTCCTTTATAAGGATGTCATCTAGAATGTAACAATTGAATCGCCAATGTTCTCATGATCCGTGTTGCCCTCGCCAATATTAATAATCCATTTAGCAAATGATTCTACTTTTGTAGATTCAATAATAAATAAATTACTCTTTAGATGCATGTTTTTTGTTAATGTGAAAACCGTGTAGAAGTCCCAAATGTATGATGAACTAATAGTAGAGTACACAATTTGCTCTCTTGTAGATATTGGAATAACTGGGAGAATTTGACTAAAGTCACCTCCAAAGACAGTGACTTTCCCCCCAAAAGAAATTGTTGAAAATTCTTTTTTGCATGTTCGTATCAAGTCTTTCAACGTTCTGTTTAGTGCCTCAAAACAAAATTCACGTAGAGATCTACCATTGCTTTGAAATATATTCTCAATATCTATCAAAGCATGGTTCTCCAATTCATCATCAAATAAGAGCATATCTAAAATAGATTAAAAAAAATCATGTAACAAAAGAGGTATAAAAGAAAATTTTGTTCAAAGACATCTACTATAAAAATAAAAGCAACATTGAAGTATATGTAATGTCGTGATATAGTAAGGTTCTCTGTGTATGAATAATATCATCCGACAGCAAATGCCATGTTTTGTTCCAAACATACTCAGGCATTGAAATGCTATTAGATATAAGCAATGTAACAAATAATCTCCTTAAGTAACTCGTAGATTGTAACGTCTAATAGACTTATACTAAACTTATACAATTTAAGAAAATTTTAATATATATTTAGTGAAAATTTTGGTTTAAACCATGGGATTTTTTTATAAAATTCTTATAAATATCTAATTGCATAAAAATAGGAACATTTTGGAACATTTTGCAATATAAAATTTTAAACTAGGCAAAGAACGATCAATCGACTGATATACCTCGGATTTGCATACTCATAAATTTAAGAGGTATCGGTAATCAGTCGATTGATATGTCATGCACTTCAAAATCTCAGAAAATTGTAACTTAAAACATGATATAACTCCTTCTTTATCATTCATGCATGCTTTATAGCGCAATAACCATTATTTCTTGCAAATTCTCTTCTGGTACAAGTACAACATAAGAGATTTACATAAAACTCATATATTTCTATACACATAAAAAATATGCATAAGTCTCCAATGGTTTATATAGGAAGTTGAAACAACATCCCCTTTGCTATATAACTACTTAACAACTGTATTAGCTTATTCTTTTGCTTTCTCTTGCTTTGCTACTTCAATTCCTGAAATTATTAGTCATAATATAAAAATATGAGATATATAATCTCAGTAGCTTTAAAAAATATCATAAGAACCATTTCAGTCATAAAGCAATATAATTCTCACATCCATGAATATAAAACTATCATATGAACATATAACTAAAGTAGTCTCATTCTTCATTATAGTATATTATAACTTCTAACTCTTTCATGAAAAGTACTTTACATCCTATGGGGAAATTCTGTCATCTCATGAGGAATTTCTATCATCCCATAAGGATTTTACACCCTATGAGGAATTTCTATCATCCTATAAGGATTTTACACTTTATGAGAAATTTCTGTCATCCTATAAGGATTTTACACTTTATGAGGAATTTCTGTCATCCCATGAAGAAAGGTTCTGGGGTACTGTCATCCCATAAGGAATTAAGCTATACTTTTCATGAGAAATCTCTTTCTAAAGTACTCATGGAATACTTGAAACTTGATATATCATACAAAGGGCATAATAAATAACTAAAAAACTTGCTTTCTAGTTATCTTATGAAGAAAACTCTACATCATATGAGGAAAATTTTACATCCCATAAGGAATCAAGTTCTACTTTCATGAGAAATCATGTTCTTAAACATTCATGGAAGACTTTATCATAAAACTATGTTATATCATATGCAAGCATGATAATACATATAGATAACTTGCTTTTATGAAAAACTAGCTATATTTGATTCTTTCTATAGCTGAAAATTTTGAGTTCTCTTCTAGTTTCCCTCTAGCTCTTCTTGTTTCTCAAATTTTAGGCCTCTTCTTTTTCTGTTCTCTTCCTTTTAGTCTGAAAATTGCTATTCTATGACTTTTCAAACTTTAAAATTCATATAAATTAGAGAAATCAAGTTAAGAAACTTACCTCTTATAGTTTTCTTACTAAATTTCCAACTAGAATTCCCTTCTCTCTCTTATTCTTCTCCTTCATGTTTTCCCTCTCTCCCTATCTCCCTCTCTCTCTCCCTCTCTCTCTCTCTCTTGGCTTCTAAAAAGGTCTAGGGAGCTTCTTTATCATGAAAATTCCTCTTTTACCCTACTTTCTTATTTTTAAGCTTTGTTGGCATGTTGGGGGTATTCTAGTCAACTTTTCATTGATTTTTCAGTTAGAACCAACTTATTTTCGTACTCCAATAGATGATTAGTCGACTGATATCTCTCAATTAATCAACTGATAGGTTATTAGTCAACTGATTGCTTCTGATTTGTCGACTGATCGCTACTAACCTAAAATTTTAGAATTAAAAAGTGTAATTAGTTGACTGATTGCATATATCAGTAATTTGATCTGGTCTTAATTGCTATCAGTCGACTAATGGCTATAGTTAGTCGACTATTTCACTCAGAACTCCATTTTCTCTGATATCTAGCTTATTTATTCTAGTTCTTTTATGTTCTCTCTTAATTACTTGCTTCTAGGCATCTAAAGGCATAAATAACTTAATTCTATCATTATTTGAAACTTAGATAAAGAAAACATGGGATGTTACATAGACCCCCAATGGCTTGCTTCAGTGATACCATCTATATATTCTTTATCATCATCAAGTAATCCTAAAGCATAACATATATCTTTGAATGTATCGTGCACAACACCATTAATTGTTCTAATGTTAGCATATGACGTAGGACCTTTCACAATGTTTAGCAATGTCCTGAGATAGTGAATCTCATCACTGTCAGGAGGTATATAGTATAATCTCTTAATAGAAAAACCTATCTTTCTTAGACACCATTCTCTAGAGGCTGTCTTGTAAACAAATTTTTTAGGAAAGTCTGCATATGTTAACTATCTTGCATCAGAGTATCTTTTATTAGCCTCAAACCAAGCAAGAAACATAGTCATATTATTTGAATTTCATTCCACAACTGAATCAATAGGTTCGTAATCTAAAACAAAGTACAAATCAGAACAAAATTCATAAGTAATACATATAATTATTTAATAAAAAAAGTATAGTATCTATAGCAACAAAGTATTATGTAATTATTTTATGTATAAGATGAAATGAAATAATTTATAACTACCTGGAAAAATAAATGTTTGCATGTCAGGTAAGTGAAATGAAAGTCTCTCAACAGATGGTGTCAAACCCAAAAATTCTCCACACTGTCTCATAGGGAGATAGGTATGTACAGTCATAAAACATTTTTATTTCATCCTATTCAAACTTTCCATTTCCCTTAGAAGACTCATAAGATGCAACAATTACTCTGTCATGGCCCTTGTTGATGTACTTGAATAAGTACTTAATGGACCTTGCTTGATTACATCTCTCAACATTAATATGAGCTTCATATCTAGTTAGTAGTATAGGATTGTATAGTATTACAAACTTGATATAACAAAATGGAAAGTATAAAAACAACAAGGCAAAAAGATATTTTATGCCCCTAACGTTTACCTCGATTTTTATTTATGCATCTAAAGTTTTTTTTTGTTCAAATATGTCCCTTATGTTTCATTTTTTATCATATATGCCCCAAAATGACCAAAACACCCTCCATCCTCCCTCTTCTCTCTCTGTCCTCTCTCTTTTCTCACTAAACTTTTATGTTTATTCACCTAGGTCCCTAGCTAATATTTTTACTTTTATCTTTTGGATGATTTAAGATCATATTTAGTTTCATCTAGGTCCATAGATTGTGAATATATTTTGTTCTATAGTTAAATAACCCCTTTAAACTTTTGAGTTTATTCATTTTAACCCCTATCATGCACGTTTTTCTCTCCATCTCTTGGTTTTTTTTCCAAACCACTCTAGAACTTTATCTTAGATTTTTTGGGACATTTTCGGTCATTTCTATCCCAAAGCAAGGCAAGTAGTGGATTAAAACCAGAAAAAAATGAAAAATAGAGGCAAAGTGACATTTTTCTCTCCAAAACTTGGTTTTAATCCACTACTTACGTTGCTTTAGGATAGAAATGACATAAAATATCCTAAAAGCATCTAAGATGAAGTTCTGGACTAGTTTGGAAAGAAAAACTGAGAAATGGAGAGAAAAATGTGCATGATAGGGACTAAACTGAATAAAATCAAAAGTTTACATGGATTGATTTAATTATATAACAAAATATATTCACAATCTATGGACTAGATGAAGCTAAATATGATCTTAAATTATCCAAAAGACAAAAGGAAAAAATTAGCTAGGGACCTAGGTGAATAAATAGAAAAGTTTAGTGAGAAGAGAGAGGGAGGACAAAGAGAGAAGAGGGGGGATGGAGGGTATTTTGGTCATTTTAGGGATATATGATAAAAAATGAAACCTAAAGGACATATTTGAGCCAAAAAATATTTCAGGGGCATAAATGAAAATTGAGGCAAATGTTAGGGGTAAAAATTACCTTTTTGCCAAACAATAAACAATTAAGAGAATTAAGAGTGAAAACTAAGCGAGTTAAATTTGTAATATGATATATACCTGTTATCAAGAACAACTCCATTCTTCTCAACAAACACACCATTGTCTGATATTCTATATCTTGGATAACCTTCCTCATCTATTACAGCACAACTATTGAAAGGTTTTGGAAAGTTCTTCGTACATCGACTGTAATACCCGTTAATTTCAGAATATAATTCGCTTAAGAGTATTTTAGAATTCTACAACGTTACTTTAGTTATTTATTTTGGTCATTTTTAATTTTCATATTTAATTGTTCTCTTTGAATATTATTTATGAAAATTGAGTTAAATGACTGGACTAAATATTTGCACAATGAGGGATATATTCTAAGAATGGTGAAATTCATGGAAAAGTGGTTTCAGAATGGTCAATTAGTCCATTTATTGTAAATTGACTGGATGGGTTTGGATGTTGGGTTATGGATACCCATGGGTTATTGAATAACCCATTAGAAATATTTAATATAAAGTTTCAATAGTACCCCCTTATTTTCTTCTCACGATCGAAGCAGCTGAAGTGAATAGTGAATTCACTTTCTCTCGTTTCTTCACCCTCTTCTCAAATCCTTTCCTTGATCTTCAGAATTTCGATTATTTGTTCGGTTCAAAAGCTTTGTAAGGATCAAAGGTAAGCTTTAATCCGATTATTTTCCTTAAATTTCAGTTTATATAGAAGATCAGAGGAGGTTTTGTTCTTGAAGATTTTGATGATAATTCATGAATCTCAGTTGTTTTAGAAGTTATATTTGAGTTATAATCGGTTAAAAGAGTTGAAATTCTGGTTTTGAAACAAGAAAGGAAAGGATGAATTTGTGAAAAATTTCTGCAAAAACTTCTGCAAAACCGAGTTACTGTAGCGACCAGAAATTTCGAAACAAAATCTGGAAAATTTTCTTCGGGTTACTGTAGCAGTACTGTAGTGTCGGCAGTCAACGGCACTGTAGCAGTCAACGTTACTGTAGCGAACCGGCACTGTAGCGAACCAACACTGTAGCAAACCGTACTGTAGCAACCCGTTACTGTAGCAGTCAGAAAATTTTACGTATTTTCGTGATTTTGTTTCCTTTCTTATGATTCCTTGTAATATATTTTACTAGGAAATTTTCCTACACAAATTCTAGTGTGGAACAAGGTAAACTTGGACAAACATCAAGGTGAGTGAATAACCTTGCTCAGCTAATTTGATATTACTAGTCAAAGTACAATATAAGTCCCATTTACAATATTATTTGGATAATAAGCAATTAATTTTTCATATGGGAGTATATGATGATCAGTAGAAATAAGAGTATGAAGAAATTATTTATCTCATGACAAATGTACTATGTGATGAATTCTCACTATTTTATTAATGAGTAAAGATCTACGGGATCTAATACACGAGTGTGAAAGGGTTAAAGTCCCATACTACTCGGTGTATATCTAAGAAATCTTATACACGAGTTTGAAAGGGTTAAAGTCCCATACTACTCAGTGCATATCTATGAAACCTATACACGAGTTGAAAGGGTTAAAGTCCCATACTACTCGGCGTATACCTATGAGATCTTATTCACGAGTTTGAAAGGGTTAGAGTCCCATACTACTCGGTGTATATCTATGAAATCTTATTCATGAGTTTGAAAGGGTTAGAGTCCCATACTACTCGATGTATAAGATAATTAATTATATGAGTAAATGTGGTATTTGTACTTTTGATATTTTATATAGTACAGTTATTTACTTACTGAGTTTTTAAATAAACTCACACTCCCTATGATTATTTTTTTTTCAGATACAGAAAACAAAGAACAAGAGTATCCGTTTGAAGATTAGAAGCCCCTTGGGTTTATTCTCTATTTCTGTCTGGTGGGACACCAGTACTTATTAATGTGGATATTAGAAAAGCTCTGTACTTTCTATAGGTCTCCTAGGCTTGCGATGAGATAGAAATATCAGACTATGTATGTCTATATTTGTTTATCAGATGAATATAATTCCGTGGTTTGGAATGAATGATTAAGGTTAAATGTAAAACCTTACAGAATATATGTATATAACGTATGTTTGAGAATTATATCAAATGAGTAGTATCTTTTCACATGTTCAATTTTTGGGATGTGACATCGACCATCAGGCATACATGGGGAATTAAAATTAGAAGGATGCAATTCACTAATGCATTGAACAAAACCAGCTCGATTTTGAACAATTATGTCATGTTCAATGTTATTCATGTCAGTGTCAATTAACGCAATTATCTTAGAACATGTTGGTAGATTGTATCTTCATCCATTGAAGTTTCTTTTCCATATTAGCCTTATGCTGAAACCTCTATCATCATCTTCTTGAAATGCTTCTCTTGCCATTCTAAAGGTCTTTACAAGACCATTGCATTATCTAGCATTTTCCCAAGATCTCATTCGATTTCTTTATCAAAAGATTTGTTATCTTCAATTGAGCTAAGGAAGAGGAAAACAAACCAAAAATAAATGATGTTGTAAAAAAAAAAAAACTTGCTCATATCCAACAGAACATGTACTTAAACACCAGTATGATGGAAAAGTTGAACTAGCTAACAACATGAACCCTATTTGAAACTTCATTCTCGGTGTCGTAAATATATAGTTGTGCAAATCTAGGATGTTTACCAACGTGAGGTAACAAACTGCCAATTCTATGAATATTATGGTCACTTATTCTATAAACATATGGTCTACGCCTTATATTTATCTGGGAATCAATTTTCCCCCTATTGATGTAAAACAAGACATCATGTTGTAAGCTCTTATAAAATGCAAACTCTTTGTGTCCATTCCATTAAGAAGTTTATCAAGTTCCTCCGGTGGATCTTACATGGTCGGCAACTCAACCTTTCCTTGCATACAACACATATTGAAATTAGGAACCCGTGATCTACTGTCCTTTCTTGTCTGTTCTTATTCGGACGTTGGAAGAACATCACTTGATTGAGCTCAACCTTTCCATAGCAGAAAAGCTTTCTTTCAAATGAATTGTATAGTTCTGCTGTCAAGCAAGAGAGAAAAATGACATAATGATGTAACAAAGGTTCTCTTGTGTTTTGTTTTCATTAGGCTATGGAAACTATGTAGCGTGTGTGCCTCTTGGTATTCTACATTTTTTATTTATTTATTTAGCATGTGCACCTCTTGACCAATGCTGAACAGAATCAATGGATCAACAGATCATTAAAAACATAGCACATGATTGGATATACTATTGGCAAGAGATAACATAGATTCATGGAGAGTCAAGTAAAATAATAAGTTATCAAAGTGTTTGTCTGACAGGAATAAATGGATTATAAATTACAAAAATTAATAACGATTATATGCTCATAGATAGGTTTTGATAATATATATATATACACACTGAATAGATTTCTGAATAAGATGCTTATTATACGTTAAAGAAACAAGTAGTTAGTTACCAAGCTCATAATAGATAAATGTGTATTTTGTGTATCCAAATAAAATACTCCTAACAATAGTTCTCTTAAAAAAAACATTAGTCAAGTAACATAATATTGTTAAATACCATATGCGATTACTCTGAATTAGGAAAGTATCTTTGTTTTACCAATATTTGAATTAAACTAATGTGTGTATATATATATATATATATATATATATATGAGATATATATTCAAAAAGGAAAACAATAAATGTTGAAATAAACAATATAGTTTAAACATCTAGATGCATTAATTGAATGAGGGGAAACAAAAAGTCAAAGTATAAAGTTCAGTTTTAATAGGAAATTTTGATAAGTTAGAATGAAATTATAGAATCAAAATTCTTCTCTGAATAATTGAATAAATTGGTCAATATAATAATTAGACAAAAAGATTAAGACAATATTATTTTTTGTTTTGTCAATATAACTTAAACAGAAAAACAATTATATAGTTTATATATTTAAAAAAGGGAATTATTTATATGTTGAAGTAAGCCATAACTTTAAACAACCCATAGGGATCAAATCTCATAAAAACGAAAAAAATACATAATGATGAAATTAATTATCTGAAACTTAGAAAAATATATAATAATAGCAACTTAATGATCCAGTTAGGCAAAACTGAAAATATTTCTTAAATATTAACATTAGGGTTAACTAATGTGAATTTGAACAAAAAAGGCATTATTTTGATTTGTTATATAAAGAAGCAAAATGTGTATTTTGAACTTTTTGAGAAAATCTACCTTATAATATTAATAATATTAAAATAATAAGTGGAGTCACATCCAAATTTATAAATAGTATTGGGTACTACTCGGAATAAGAGTTTTCATTGAGGCACATCAGTTCATCAACCAAATATTTAATTACGGATAGCATTATTTTTAATCAACCTAATATATATAATTTGCATTGGAATATAAAGTAGAGAATTTCTTTAAACAATGCGGTTTCGTTGACTAAAATGTGTTAATATCAATAGATATAAAATTGCTATTAAATTGTAATTCCAGACAATTATATATTTTGATTCAGTCCTAATTTGCTAATGAATAAATACAATTATGTTTTATAAGCATATTACAATATAGTATTTTAAATTACTGTATATCATAAATTATGTTTGACATAAATCCATTAGAATATTTCGTTAAAATATAGTAAATTATTAACTTGTTAAAATAAATCGATATCTCTAGCAAGCAGAGGATTTAAAATTTAATATTTAGTCTATCAGAAAAAAAAACCACGAAGAAAAAAAATTTAAACCTTTAAAAAAGGATGATAAATAAAATATTAGCCCACAAGTTGCGAAGTAAAAGGAATAGATTAAAACAACATCCACCCTAGAAGCTACAAAAGATAAAAAGCATTGAAAATTATTATAGAACTGTTTGCATCACACTAAAGAAAGCGTTGAATAATAAAGTTGTTCTGCAACGATGTACCAACTGCTGCCTTCAGTGTGAAGCTGACAAATATATGTCCATGATTCATCAACAGGGGAATACAAATAGATATTGTGCCGTGTTGTCTCATCAGCCTCTCCTTTATTTTCAATCACCAAAGTGTATATTAGCAATTGGTGGTTGAAGCCAAAAATAGGCTCATATCCGGTTTATTGTTTATGAGGAACAATTAATGCCATGATTGTCACGTCTCAAAAATCAGGTATGTGAATATACATAAATTATGAGGTGTACCTATGTGGTAATTCACAATTTTTTAAAAAGTTTTAATATTCACAATTATGTAAATAATAAATTTCAAATAAAATAAATTTACACAGAATCTTCTCCCCATCCTATAACAGTGGGAATTATATTTAAAAAGCAAAATAAATTACAGCAAAAAAAAATAAATTAACAATAGCAGGACTTAGGTGGCCTATTATTAATGGTGATTTTTTATCTAAACTAAATCCGACAACAAATACTTAAATAAAATCAGAAACGATATGTGCATGTCAAAGTTATGTGGTAATCTCGTCAGGAAGTAGAAAATATGTCGAAAGTTTAATAACTTGAAAATATAACTCCCTGAAGAAAAGAAGGCTAGAAATATGCTTTTGCAGAAAAATTAAAATAAAAATGGTAAAAAATAAAGTAAAATGTAAAAAATGAGCAAAATACATAAAAAGTAAACTGCGGAAAGTTAAATGGCAGAATGCAAATGGCAGAAAGTAAATGGTAGAACATAATCAATAGAAAGTAATCAGCAAAAAGTAAACGACAAAAAGGTTAATGAAAGTGCGGTAAATTACAGAAAGTAAAAGAAAGCGATAAACAACTAGAATAAAATTGCAGGAAATGATAAAGGAAGTAAAAATGAAGAAGTTTAAAAGATAAACTTTGAATTAAACTAATTGAAATATTAAGGAGAAAACATATTTTGATGTTAATACGTTAATCTTTTGAGTGAAATGTTATCATATTTAATCAAGAGATGCCAACCTCTTTTACATCAAAAATCCTAATATTTATAGGCCAACTATGGATATAACTATCTATCTATCTATTGGCCATGTAAGTAGCAGTTATTGTGCATATTACATAGTATGGTAAACCAGACATAACTGCCTAGGCCACTAGACACATTTGCCTAGTTTGTCCGTCAAACAGTATATTCGACATTTGATAACTTGGTTGTACTATCACACTGTCAATCAATATATTTGATGATAACTTGGTCACACTGTCAATCAGCATGTCTTTGACATTTGACAACTTGGTTGCATCATCAAACCGTCAATTAGAATATTTAACGAAAACTTGGTCACGTTGTCAATCAGCATATTTGATGACAACTTAGTCACATTGTCAATCAGCATGTCTTTGACATTCAACAACTTGGTTGCATCGTCATACCATCTATCAGTATATTTGATGACAACTTGGTCATGTCGTCAATTAGCACATTTGATAGTTCTGTTGTGCAATCACTCGATGACGTTAGGATGCGGCTGGCATCTTCCTCCATTCGACAAATACTTAATATATGTCGAATTCACCACTGCCAATTTCTAACCGTCTAATCACCAGTTCTATCATGTAATCATTCGACAATGTCAGGATGTGGTTGACATCTTCTTCTATTCTACAAACAGTTAATATCTGTCGAATTCACAACTGCCAATTGTAGCCGTTTAATCACCATAATCAGCATTCTTCATGACCTTCTATCACATTTGTTGAAGACTTACATGAGTTATTTTCAAAATGCATATTTCTATAAAAAATTATATATCTTGTCAAAGACGTAAACCTTTATCGACAATTATATTTTGAAAATAATCGTCTAACACCTTGATAATGAAGATGCTTCGTCAAACCCAAAATTGTGTGTTTATAACAATTGGCATTTTTCATGACTGTCTTGTTGAAAGACTACTATTGATTTCGTCGAAAACATATTTTTGTCGACAGCATTAGAAATTGGAAATTTCTATCTAACAAATACCCCCTAAGTTTTGGCTTTCGACGGCTATTAGGAGAAAGACCAAAATTTTGAACGGTCATTACAATTGCCTCCACCAAGGTTTTCTTCTTTTGAGCTTGCCTGTATCTTTGTAACCTTTATTTTTTACTCTTGAAGAGCGGTCGACAAAATGCCTTAAACCTATTTTGGCTGAACCTATTATGTGGGGTCATTTTTCCATGATGATAATCTTCATTCCAGAAAGGCTGGTCTTTTTGGAATCTAATCCTCTTGGCATTCTTCTTGTCGTATGAACCAAGAAAAATTGCCATTGCGAAATTTTTTACCCACTGGCCAACCTTTACATTTATAGGTAGCACCTGAACTATGACGTGTTGGACATGGTTTTGAGGATTCAGATTACTCCCAACCGACTCCTTAGAATTCTCAGTTAACCAACCATTAGAATTCGGCCTAACTTGATAATTTAACTGAAATCTTGGTGTGTAAAATGGTTTTGGCTGAAAATTCCTCTTCTTCGTCGGATTCCTCAATCTCGATGAAATTTATTTTTCTCTCTTAAGGAATTTTTTTTTGTTTCATCATTCCTCTTAGTGAGGCAAGGTCAACTAAATGCTGATTGACTAACTTTTTTCTAATGTAATAATCCAAACCTCTAGTAGCAAATTTACAATTTCTGCTTCAGGAATGAGAGTAAAGCACCTACTCTTCATTTGCCTAAATCTTGCTAAATAATCCTCAACAAGCTCATTGTACAACAAGCACCTACAAGGTCAATTGTTTAGTCAGAGGATTGAAAACGATGAACTGATCAAACCACTCAAGAATGAAATGAGTAAGACAAATATAACCATCTACACAGCCAACAAATTTATGTTTTTGTGGATTATAATTTGGGAATGGGGCATCAATTTCTTCAGTTAAGTCAGTTAGTAAATTCAACAATAACGGGTCATTATGAAATTTTTCGTTAATTTTTGAAAATTTGGAAAGCAAAATGAGAGGGGAATTTTTTTGCTGTTCCTCTTTGTGCCTATCTCGGAGGAAGACTTAACATTATCAAGCCAATTTCTAAATACAATATTGAATTTGACATAATCTCGGGCGTCCATTTTTTAGAAAATCTTGCACATTACAGCATTATCAAGTCCAATGTTATTGAGGAAAAAAGGTTCCATTACGAGAGAGAACCTAGATAGAAGTCAAATAAATTATTGAAACATAAATAGAAACTATATAATCAAAAAAATCAACCAGAAAATAAATGAACAACAAAGAACAGAGAACAACAACCTAGATAGAAGTCAAATAAATTATTGAAACATAAATAGAAACTATATAATCAAAAAAATCAACCAGAAAATAAATGAACAACAAAGAACAGAGAACAACAATAAAATGCTTTAATAATAGAAGAATGAGAGAGTAAATATATTTGAAAGATTATGAGACATGTGATTAACATATATACACAACATAACTGGCAGTTTTGAATGTAAATACAATTATAATATATAGATAGTAAACAAAATAAGTGATAAACATATATGCACAACATAATTGTACAAAAGGATTCAATGTAAACAGATGTTGCTTTTGAGTCGAGCAATAAATTGTCACCAATGACAGAAGTTCGGGATAGCAAACAGAATGAAGTAATATAAATCACACTAATTTTGTACTTCATACGATTATATATTTGAATCAAAGGGCCAATTAAAAACCAATAGAAAAGGGCTCTAAACTAAACAGAAACGAATTAGTTATTTAACAACACCTGAATGAAGAACACAAGAGTGGAAGAGAAGATGCAATAGTGAATAAAAAAAATGCAACAAAACATAAAGAACATTAATATATGTATCAGAAAATTAGTTAGGAATGTATAGAGAGAAAACAAATTTGAAGGAAAATAGAGAAAGAATGATTAAAGAATAACAATAGAGACAAATACCATTTAACGTTTGAATATACGTATCGGAGAATGACTAAAAACAAATATCGTGAGAATAGAATAGTTCTAAAGATGATTATTATTGAGAGAAAAGAAAAAACCTTGTGAAGAATGTTACTTGAGGAAGACGCTGCCTCTGAGGATGAGAGAATAGTTAACAAAAACAAAACACTATTTCCCAAAAGCCATTTAAATAGAACGAAAAAAGCAAACTGAACCGACATAGCCCAATAGAGTGTTGGAAATCGGAATGGATGTATTGATAAGACATTGAATTTATAATAATTAAATTAATAAGTTGTCAAACATTAACTCAAAATATTCACCAGAATTTAGGATATTTGTCTATTGAAATTAATTTTTTGAAAATAAATTGTGACCAAAATTTAGGAATGTAGAATAATTAAAATAAATTATAAACAATCAACACATTCACCAGAATTTAGGAATTTGTAAGAAATTAATATATTAACCATAATTTAGGAAAATTTTAAGATTAATATTTATTAAAATAATGATATTAAATGAAGAACTTAAAGTAAAGAATACAAGATCTTTCCACCAATGTCAACAAATAAACATATACTAAAAATAACAATAAAGAATATAAACTCTCTCCAGTATTGAATGAATTTTAAAAAAAAAAAAAAGGAGACAAATAGCACTCAATAAGCTACCGTACAAAAAATGTTAGACTAATCATTAAAGGATGTAAATAAATATTTGAAGAACGAAGATGATATATATGAAATATACACGATTGAAAAAATGTAATTTAAAGATCGAAGTTGATAGTATGCAATATTCTTGTGGAAAGAAATCATGTGCCTTTGAGTACATCATTTTGAAGGTAATATGCAGAATAAAATATTGATAAACAGAATAAAAAGTACAATTATGATTGATACATCAATTTGTATTAAATGAACGATGGGATACCTAATGTCAAACAATCAAGGTCAGTTTTAATTGGAAAGTGAGGATTTAATTTTTTATGTGAGTAAATGAAAAAATTGGCAAATATATTAATTAAACAGAGAAACGTATAAAAATAGTTTTTTTTTTTCAAATTTATGACTTAAAAAGGGAATCTATATTCAATTTAAAAGTTTAGGTTTATTAGGAAATTATGAAAATTCAGAACGGAAATCATGGATTTAATTTTTTATCCAAATAAATGAACAAATTGACCAATATAATAATTAAACACCAATTTTAGACTTAAAATGGGAATATATATTTAATTAAAAAGTTCAGTTTTAATAGGAAACTAGTGTTGTGACACGTGTAATGCACGGATTAGTACAAATGTCATAATTTTTATTTATCAAATAAATAAAAATAATTAAAAAATATATAAAAGAATACATGTACAAAAATAATAAGACATTCAAGCCATATTAAGATACATATAAGATGATTCATTAGATACAAATGCTTTAAAGATAGAATGTAAATAACGTCAAATGAAAAAAAGAACAAAAAATAATGTATTATATGAATTAATTTAGATAAATATATTAATTAATGATAAAAATAAGTTGAAATTAAAATTACTAACCTAATAGGTCTGCTAGGATCAAAATCCTTGTCTTCTTTCTTCTTCTATTTTTTCAAATATACATTTGGATTAGCAACAATGATAATAACTATAGATTTATTGAAATTTAAAACATAACTTACAATACCCATAAAATCTTAAAATAACAAAAAGAAGATAATTAAGGGAAATATACATCACATCTTAACTTTAAAATTTAATACTTTAAATCATAAATTAGCATTTAATCAATCCGCACACATGTAATCTCAGTATTGCCTGAAGTTTCTCTTCATAGGGAGGGCTCTACCTTTTGCTCACAGTAAGCTTAAAAGAAATTATTTATTAATTCTATTATATGAGAAAACCAAGAAAAAAATTTAATTTAAAAATAGTCAAATTATATTATTTAAACACAAGTAAATAATTCAATGACATCATTTTTTTTTCTTTTAGGCTTTGATCTTTCTCATGACCTTTCTTTCCTCAAGAAAACATAATGATAGAAATAGTAAAGCAAAACTGGAATTAGAAAACTAGAACAACGCAGAAATGAAATATAACAGACAAGATTCAAAAATCAGAAGATAAAAAACAGAAATATAGACGAACTAGAAAATCGAAAAATAACAACAAAGAACGAATACATAAACAAAGAAAGTAGAAAAAAAACGCAAAGAGCGAAAGAGAAACAGAAAATTAAAAATCACAATAGAATAAACAATAATCGCGAATGTGATTAGTACGTGAATTGTATAGATCAGAATAAATAAATAAAAAGAAAACTGAGCTATGATACCAAATGATGTGAGAGAAACATCACTTTAAAACTTTGATAATAAATCATCATTGTTGTCCTTCATCAATATAAGGGAAAAAGAAGCAAAATCAAAGAGAACAAAAAAGAGAAATTGTATGAGAGAAAGAGATATGCAAATATGGATGAGATCTTTGAAAGAAATATATAAATATCTACATTGATTTTGAATTTTAAAATTTTAATTTTGAAAAACAAAAAAGCCTCAAAATTGGTCAATAGTGATGGTCATTTTTTAAAAATCTCGACATGAAGGTAGGAGATTGGCTATTGATGATAATGCAATAAAAAAGTCTAGCGAGCTTATATAGAAAAAAGAAAAATGAGTGATAATTCATTATTATAGTTTGATCTGATAGAGGTAATTTAAATTTTATTATAATTATTTAAGAAAATAAATAAATAATATGAACACTTGTAGATAAGTTTTTATATAGCAATTATATGACAATTAATTATTTGATTATTTGTATATAATAAATGCTAATTTACCAAATAACAACATATTATATTTCAATTGAAAAGTTTACCTAATTTATCAATTATATAGCAATTATAATAATTACATACCAATTATATAACAATTTACCCTAATTTTTTTAAAATTCATTTAATGTAATTATATAGTAATTATATCAATTATAAACCAATTATATAGTAATATACCCTAATTTTTTCAAATTCATTTAATGTGATGTGATTAATTTACCAAATTTATTAATTTACTTAATTTATTCATTTAAATTTATTCTATTATAATAATTTAATAACCTACCAACAATTAATGCCTTAGAGTAGAATTGTTTTAGTCTATTATATTGATTATAAAAATTTAAAATGGAATTAGTGATTTACTTTTTTATCCGAATAAATTAACAAATTGGCTAACTTTTTAATTAAACAGCAAAATATATAAGGATGTTTTTTTTTATCCTGCCAAGGTATGACTTAAAAAGAGAATTTATATTTAATTAAAAATTTCATTTTTAATAGGAAATTCATAAAAGGTAAAACATGATTAGTAAATGAATTTCTTATCTGAATAAATGAACGAATTGGGGATATATATTTAATTTAAAAGTTCAGTTTTAATAGGAAATTTTCATAAGTTACAATGGAATTATGGAATTAATTTTTACTATGAATATATTGGTCAATATATTAATTAAACAACAAAATATATAAAGATACTTACTGATTATTCTGCCAAGGTATGACTTAAAAAGGGAATATTTATTTAATTAAAAAGTCCATTTTTAATAGGAAATTAATAAAAGGTAAAAAAAGATTAGAGAATGAATTTCTTATCCGAATAAATGAACGAATTGGAGATATATATTTAATTTAAAAGTTCAGTTTTAATAGGAAATTTTGATAAGTTACAATGGAATTACAGAATTAATTTTTTCTATGAATAAACGAACAAATTGGTCAATATATTAATTAAACTCAAAACAGATAAATATAGTATTATTTTTATTTGCCAATGTAGGACTTAAAAATAGATTTTTTTTAACTAAGCAGTTATATGAAAGATATATTTTAAAAGGGAATTATTTAAATGCTGAAATAAATGATGTGCTTTAAATTATAAATTAAACACAATAAAATAATCATTAAAAACTAATGATAGGTGTAAAATATTGTTTTCACATAAAATATTATCCACATATTATATATAATACTACAAGTTCTCATTATGACATTCATTTTGTTTTAAAAAAATGATAAGTCTGACATATTAATTAAATAGCAGAAGATAATAACATTGTATGGATATTTTCAAAAAACATAAGCATAAATATTATATCTTATATAAATTTAAAAAGGATGTACTAAAATCCTGCATAAATACGAAGATATCGTTCATGTAACACACCTAACTGAAGAACATATTAACACAAATTCAGTACAGAAGCTCTATGAGTTAAGATATTTAGAAACTTAAACTAGAAAACAACTAAACCAATTTAGTCATTCAATATTTGTAATCAATTCATGAATTTTCTCAGTCTTGATTGACTTCTTGACGTTAGTCGACATCTGAACACCACTGGCATCATATTCATCTCTATGGACTTTTTCAAAACTATTGGTGTAATTGAACACAAAGTGTTCCCACCCTCAGATTCTAAAGCAATCGAACTGATACCCTATATAATAATTAGATGAAATAATTAAATTAAAACTAGTGACCAAACTGTTAAAATTAGGAAACAAACAACACGAATCGATAAACCTTGCATAAATCACTTGTACTGTTGCTATCAAATTCCTTATCATAAGACTCTGATGATTCAGAACCCAAACCACATTGACTTAACAGGTCATTGAAATCGGTCATACATGTAACCAAATACAAAGAACTAAATCGTTGCACATTATGTGAATCAATATTGAGTCTAAAGATAAACCTCTTCCCAACAAACTTATTCAATTTTTCTGGAACCTCAGTAACATCACCAGATTACTGTAAAAGGAACATGTTATTATGAAAGGAGTTGCACAATTGTATGCACAAAAAACAAGATAACTTTGGTAGCAAAACTAACTGCATATACAAACTCCAGGAGATCAGAAGCACTACACTGCAAATATTTGGACACCTCTCGATATAAAAACAACGAAGGTGGCACTACTTGTATCATCCATAACTTTCATTTCGATGTTGAATCTAACAATTAGCAATAAAGCAAAAATCACAAAAAAAAAAAAAGGAATAGAGAAAGAACTTGCTGTAAACTTGATAAACTAAAACCTGAGAACTACAAAAGAAGCAAAATCCTTGCACTTATCACAAAAAAATTGACTTCTATTTGGCAAAACCTTCTTTGAACACTTTTACAAGAGTTATAAAACCAACCACGCTCTGTAACTATATGAGAGATATGGTCACAATGGCAACACATACAGCTTCTTGCAAGAAAGTAATGAAAGAAAATAATTTCCTTCTACACCTGACTATATAAGAAAAATAAAGATTTACTGAAAAAACAATTCACTTGACGGAGTTCCTTGATCTCAAGCAAACTTTTCTGATCATTGGAATTAAGCAAACTATCAAAAGAAGGTAGAATGGATCCACTAAAATCCTGTGATGAACTATAAGACTTTGGCTGTGGAACATTTTTTAACCTAATAATATGAAGAACGGTAAATAGATGAATACAAACAATAAATGGATGAATATATATATATATACACAAAAACATATATACCTATAAATAGAAACAGAAACAGTAAATGCTCATTCAATGAAAAATATATAAAAATATTTAGTCACTAGAATATTACTTTGAAACGAATTGATGATACTCTACAACTTCGGGATTAATCAACAACTTGGAAGCATAAAGTGAGTTTGTGATCCTCACAAATCCTGTAGGAATGTTTATACTATGTATGCATGAAATAATGTATACAAAGGAAAAAATGTATTCAAAAGCAAGAAAACGAATAATCAAACAAATATGAGTATGCTATAGTAATAGGAAAATATACCAAAAAATTGTCTAATCTTGCACTAGAGAATAATAACTACAGTAAGACTGCCTGGATTATCACAAAGATATTGACTAAGTTGCTGAGCAAACTCTCCCTACAATGTACAAAGGATTTTGTTGGAACTGAAATAGATATATAGATATATATAGATATATACATATATATATAAAAGAATATATTACTCAAATAAAGGATACACAAATACAATATAACAGGGACAAAAAAATAGACAAAGAATATGGAAGAAATCTGGAAGTAGGAGAAAAAAAAAAACATCAATACTTTGAGTCTTCAAGCTCAATTTCCATACGTTTATTTTTGGTACCATTCTTACAGATTTCTATTATAGAACCAAACTTATTGATCAGTCCAATGACATCTGAAATAAGAAGATATTAATATCTAAATTATTAAACATCTAAAGAATAAATATTTAACGAAACACAACAATACGACTAACCAATTAAATAGTTCTCATTTGCAATATGTGGCGTAATATCACTAAAAGAACAAAAGTTGAAGACAAATTTCAGAATGCTCAAATCATCTTAAAATAAATAGACATCAGTCGAGAAAGAAACTCAAGCATAAAAGGATGCTTCATTGTATGGTAGTTACTGTTATACTTACCAACGGTAAACATGAACATTACATAAACATTACCCTAAGTGATTTGATGCTTGAACTTACTCACAAATGACCTCTTGACGTCATCATGAATGCAATCACCCTTCAAAACAATAAACAAAAAATACATGACCATCAAATTAATATTACAAATCTAATTATTGGATAAACTAAACATTTAAATCATCTGAGAATCTCGCAAAATCATTTCCAAACTAAATATCCCTTTAGGCATATTGAAGGAAGGAACCGTCCATATTTTGACGACACAAACCTTAATCCTCCAATCATTCATGGATAAAGTAATATAAAAAACACGAGTAAACTTAGCCATGAAGAAGAAGGAAGTTCAAAAACAGTAAACAACAAGAACAGTGGATGTGTCACCAATGATCTCATACATATAGAATTGTTGGGAACATTTGAATTCAAATTTCAAATAAAACATCAGAAGATAATAAATAATGTAGTAGCCAATTCCATAATTAGCCCATATCAAAACCAATCAAGGATTAACAACACTACAAACGATGGATAACTTCCAGATGTTTGACAATTTCCAAAATAAACAATTCAAATGACAGTTAATATACCATATGAAAAATTTGACCAACGAAAAAATAAAAGCTATTTTTCCATTGGTTGTTCATTATGGCAAACATTATGAAAACACTGATTTTGGCAATAGAGTATAAAGTGCCATAATTAAAGGAAAGCAGATAATCCCACATAAGCATGCAAAATGAAACCATATCAGAAAAAGAGCAAAATATACTTGATGAAGTGGAAGCATTTAAGAAGGCTCTTGTAATTAATGCTGGGGAGTGGAACTCTTTTAGTATATATAACATATTGATATTTATAAGTTACAGAGACACATTATGAATTGGTTATTTTGTATAACTAAATTACATATTTATTTATTTTTTTAAAACTAGCTTAACAGTACTATATAATAAGTTCGTAAGCTATATAGACTAAATTATATAAAATCAAATTTTTAATCACTAAATAATTACTCTAGTATTTTTAATGACTTAATTGTTAATGGATTTTTTTAAAGAAAAATTTTTGATAGTATCTCCAACTTTACATAATAAAAGATTAAACTCTCTTACATTTATTACATACACAAAAAGAAACTCTTTCCAACTTCATTTTGACGCAAATTAAACTATTATTTCTTTTAAAAATATAAATGATTATTATTATTGCAATTAGCCAATATTAAACTTTGTATTAAATTTTGAAGTGCACAATCAATATCTACAATCATATAGACTAGTACATTACTTAAAATAAATATATTGATGAAAAAGTCATGCAGCTTATTAAAAGAAAAATAAAAAATGTTGCCTTAATAAAAGGGAAAAATGCAAGAAACTTTCATGAACTTTTATCAATGTGTAAAAAACTCCCATCAACTTTTAAACTTAACAAAGAATCCCAATGAACTTTTCATTTTGTACAAGAAGACCCTTTCATCTAGTTGACCGTTAGTCAAATTAATAGTCAATGCTGACTAAGTTTCATGGATTGCCACATCAACTAAAATTTAACATGTAATCCTTGATTTATTTTTAAAAAATATTCATCAGACTCATCTTCTCCAACCCACCTTCATTCTGCCATTTAATCATAAGTAAAAAGGCTTCAAGTGGTTTATGTATCACAAGGTAGCTGTATTGTAATATCCCAAGAATTTACATGAATATTTAAAATCTATTTGAAGTTTATTGAAAAAAATTTAATTACATGAAAAATGTTCTTTTGAATTAGTGAAGGAAATTTGAGAAATTTTTACAAATTAGTCTTGACTGAGGGTCAACTAGAGAGCAAGTGATATTTTACCCTGGGCGAGTATATAGGTGGTTTCACATATTTTTCCTCATTTTCTCCTTTCCTCTCTCTCTCTTCACCTTCTCTCCTCTCTTTCTTCTCTCTACTTTCTCTCTCTACACTTCAACTCCACAACCGGACTTTGGAGGGTGGATCTCGGGCTACGAGGCGAGCCTCTAGGAGCCAGGTAACGTAGGGAAAGCAAGGAATCGAGGTAGAAATTTCTATTTCTCAAGCTTTTCCCTATTTTCTAGTTTTAAAGAAGTTTGGGGTAAAAATTGAGATTTCAGCTTCGTTTCTCGATTAAAATTTGTGCTTTTGGTGTCTAAATGCTCTTTAGACATTAAGGGTGAGATCCCATGGAAGAAATCATGAAAAACGGTGGAGATTTGACTAGATCTGATCCAAACCCGAGAGGAATCGCGAAAGGTCGCAATCGTGGAGCCCAAGCGCCAAGGTTTAGAAGGTTTTGGGGGGGAAGAAGGGCTTGGAGCCCAGGCGCCAGGTGTGGCGCCTAGGCGCTAGGCTTGGGTTGGCGCCCAGGCGCCAGATGTACTAGAAAACCTTAGCTTATTTTCAATCGGCCATAACTTCTTTATCCGGACTTCGTTTTAAGCAAACTTTATATCGTTGGAAAGCTCTTTGAGTCTAGTTTCCAATGGTATAAGTTTTATTTAGATATTCATTACCAGTTAGAAGTTATAACTGAAAGTAATGGTTGGAACCCAAGAGGGGGGTGAATTGGGTTTTATAAATTTTTCACAAGAATTAATTGGAAGTTAAAATGATTTTCTGTAAAAGTACAATGCTTAGAATAATAAATACAATACAGAAAATCAATGTGCTGTCAAGATAAATAATTATAAAGATCAAGGAATTAAAGAATAGATATCAATATGCACAAATTAAAGAGTAAGGGATAGAGAAAGCAAACTCAGAGATTTATACTGGTTCGGCTAATCCAAGCCTACATCCAGTCCTCAAGAGACCACTTGAGTATTTCCACTATAATTGCAAGTTTAATCCGGGTACTTGCAAACCACTACAACCACGCAAATTCGATCTGGGTATTTGCGAAACCACAATGAAGAATTTATGAATCCGGGCTCCTCCTCAACCCAAAGCAAGTTCTTCCAACACCGGTACTTGCGAACCTCAACTCAGAATAATATATGTGTTGATCAAAATCAACAATACAAAGAAACTCTCTCTAAAGAGTAGATGAAAACAAATGAAGCTCTAATAACTCTAATGATAGAGAATATGCAAGATTTGGCTCAAGAATGCTTTCCTTTCTCTCAAAGATGATAGAAGAAGTTAATATCACATTGTAGGACTTTGTTCTTACTCAAAATCGTGTATCTAAGGTCATATATATAAGATTTTACAAAACTAGCCGTTATATAGCCGTTATATAGCCGTTACAGCACTTATAGTGCAGTCCAGATTTTGATCTTTCTTTAAAAATTCATAACTCCCTCATTTGAACTCCGTTTTAAACAAATAATATACCGTTGGAAAGCTCTTGGAGTCTAGTTTCAAATGAGACAAGTTTTACTCAAAAATTATTTTTCTTTTAAAAGATATAATCAAAATACTGACTATAGGTCAGAACAGAATAATCAACTTTCAGTTTTTCAAACTATATTTTAAATAGTCATATATTTCTCATTTGGACTCTGTTTTCAATAAATAATATACCTTTGGAAAGATCTTTGAGTCTAATATCAAATGAGATTAAGATACTTGAAAAAATGATTTTTCGTTTATGAGATATGATATAAAGAGTGACCAAAGGTCAAAAACTAACTTTTGTAAAATTTCATATCTCACTATCTTTTTGTTCAAAATAATTGAGCCAATGTATGCAAATCTAAATCATTGAGTTGCACAAGTATACTAGCCTATATAAAATATACCTAATATAAACACATAGGCTATCTTGATGCATCCAAGCTTCCAAGACTTCAAATCTTCTAATTCTTCATTTCTTGGAGCTTCATCCTTGCATGTTGTTTTCCTTGAGTGAAGCATGATATTACTTTTCCTTGTTCTTCAATACAATGCTCACTCGTCTTGTTTTGAACCAACCTATAAAATATATCTTACTTGCAAACTCAATGGTTAGTTTAATAGCATGATTCAATATATGCAACATACATATTAAATAACATAATCATGCTTAAGTACTTGTAGCATATATATGATAATTAATCTTTATATATATCAATGTTACTATTCAAATACATTTGTCATCATCAAAACTTATGGCATATAGCCTTAGGGTCAACAATCTCTCCCTTTTTGATAATGACAAATCACCACAGAAAAATATGTATCACAAGATAATGAATGCAATGTTATAAGCACGTATACATATTTTTCTATTGTTTCTTCTCCCCCTATTTGACATCAACAAAAAGGTTTAAGGAACACAATATATAGAAGTTAAAGCACATACCTTCTTTAAGTCAGGATGTCAGAAGATGTCAATATAGTATGGGGTAAGGATACATCAAAACTTATCATTGATTTCATTGACATGTAAAAAGAAAATTTTAGAAAAATTTTTCTCATGTCAAATGAAATGAGCCAAAAGATAAAACTTGAAAGAGTTTTAGGCTCCCCCTTAAACCTTGCATAATTTGAAAAAGAATAATGAATAATGAATATCCAATTTTTCAAGATATATTCTTTTTCAAAAAAAATACATTCAAGTGAGACAAAGCTCCCCCTGAATTTCATAACATTTTTCCTTTGAAAAAGATTGTCCAAATCATTATAAAGGAAATTCAGTTTTTGATTGCAGAATTTTGAAGTAAGATTTTTGAAGAAATTTTTGTAATATTTTCATTGAAAATGATTTCTGCTTGTTTATGAAGAGGCTTTTTTAGTAAATAGCAGAAAAATTAAACTCTTTGAAAAAAAAATATCATTTGTTGTCATATGATAGAAATATTTACAGCACATAGCAGAAGTATGATATATGGATTAGCAAAGCATGATATAAACAAGAATATTAATCATAATCCATAAATCGAATAATAATATTTTTCAAGATTTCTGAAAAACAATTTCTGCATATATGCATAAAATTATTTCAACATATAGCAAAAGTGATTTAAAATAAGGATACTCAAATCCTTTTCTTTTCAAAACAGATAATGCTTCAATATGGCAAATCAATTTCAGCATTGTGGAAGCAATTCAAGAGATTCACGATATTTTTCTAAAACATTTTGCTTCGAAGGAATTTAGAAACGTTTCATCTAAGGAAGCAATATATATGGATTAGTGTAATAAGATATATTCAAGCATATAGTTCATAATCCATATATGAAACATCAATATTTTTCATCCCTTTTGTTATCTACAACAAAAGAGATCTTTAAAATCTTTTCTTTTTCAAAAAGAATGTTGCTTCATATGATAAAACATATTAACATAACAGAAGCATTTTTAAAGTCCTTTTTCAAAACAAATTTGCTTCATAAAGGATAAGATAAATTTCAGCACAAAGGAAACAATTTATATACCCATTCAAAATGAATTTATATATGTATCTTGAGGATGAGTACATGTAAAAATTTTGACAGCTCATTTTGTATGAGTGCATGTGGAATCATGAAATATTATTCTTAGCCATAGCCTTCGCTCATGATGCATGAATTGCATACACAACATATGTTCTTAGATACATGTGATCATAGCATGATGCAATCAATTATGTATATTATACTGAAAGCTCTCAAGAACAACACAACGAAGCAGAAAAATACGGTTCTGAATATCACCATTTTATTAATCCTTAAAATTTCTAATCAAAACAAATTAAATCAGCCGCAAATCCACCGAAAATTGACTTTCGTGGTTTTGCCATTAATGTGACGCGTTATCGGTGTGCATGCGTACCCTAGACTTCTGGCTTCCAGCTTGCAAAATCCATAGGATGACCGTGTAGGGGTGCGGCGAAGAGATATCTTAGTTGGCTCTAAGTCATAATTTTCTCTCTATAAAGACTGCCCCAGAGTTCTCAATTACCACACCACAAAGAGTATTCATCTCTGAGCCTATAACTTTCTGACATTCCTCTCTCTTCATACTCCTACAAAAATTTCTGAATTTTCCAAACCATGGCAGCAAGAAAGTTCATTGATCTCACAGTAGAGGCAAGGGAGGAAGAGCTCGACTTAAACTTGAGTCTAGGCAAGGACAAAGGCAAAAGACCTTTGGAGGAATCTCAAGAGAACCAAAAGAAGAAGATGAAGATCGAAGAAGCTGAGGAGATTAGTACATACCATACGTCAGAAGACAAAATTGCTTGTCTGGAGCAGGAGGTGAAGAAACTCAAGAAGATGATAGAGGACCAGGAGAAGTTAGCTAAACGCAACAATGCGGCACTGACTTCAAGAATAGATAGGTTCTTCTATTGGTCTACCCAATGCTTCTGCAATCAATAACAAAGAAGTGTTGATTGTATGAATGAGATTTACACTACCCTCCGTGACATTGCTCAGTCTCTTGCTCCAAGGAATGGCCGAGGGGTGATGATTCAATACAACCCACCTAATCCGAGACCACCTCGCCTGTAGATTGCTCATCCATGAGAAAACCTTCCCTTTTTTTTTAATGCAATGTAATTCTTCGGTTTGTTTTTTTTTTATTTTAATGCAAGTGGTTTCTTTCAGATGACGGTACTTAAAAAAAAAATATAATAATAAAGAAAGATAAAGAAAATCAGTCGCACAAATTTTGTACAATAGAAGGATATATATATTTTGAAAAATATATATCCATTTTAAAGATAGAAAGAATTTTCTGACATGGATATATATATCATCATTTCAAAGCAAAAGCAAGTTACATACTTACTCAAGATAAAACATATTATAATCAGAGTATGTAGTAACATAATTGAGGTAATATGGATTAATAAGATAAATCAGATATAAACTATAATCCATAAACAATGGTTCATAAGTTACAGCTTATGTAAAAGAGATGATATGTATAATGCTCAAACCATGATGTATTAAAAAAAATAATTTAAGTATTTAACATATTTTTATATGTCATGTTGTGATCAAGTATGTAAGATGTCAGAAAACAATATGTCATTGCAATGAAAGTATGACAGTAAAAAAAAATTGCCAGAATGTACAATTGAGATCAAGCAGTATCATTCAATTAAATAATGAAGAAGTAAAGGATAGAGATACTCATCAATTTTGGCAAACTTTTGTTGCTTCTTGAAGTTCCTCTTCAAGATTTTGATATCCTTGTTTTGCTCATTGCTCTTCTTTTGATCGATCCTGTCTTCTTACAATTTTAATGATCTTAATTGATTGATTATTTGCAAGATCTATCAAGCATTGGTTCAATGTAGGCTTCGTTGGTCGACTACTGATAGGAGCGTTGGTCGACCAACCAACTTCAAAACTATAAATCTTACTGATTTCGGAGAGCAGAGGAAAGAATGTGCTTTAGAGGATAATTTTGAGGATTAACTCCTGCAAAACACTTTTGGTGGAGCACTTTGATGTTCAAATAAATCTCGAGCACTAGGAGCAACATTATGTTCAAGATATGCCATATTAATAAAAGTGCTATGCTTCCATGAAATGCAATTTTGCAATAAATTTGATTTCATTGAAAATATTTAAATAAGATTACAGCAAGGATAAATACTATGGGTAGGAGTAATCTTATTGTTGTGAAGACAAGAAAAATGTGCGTGTAATGGAAGCAAGTTTTCATGATGCGGTAAAAAGGATAGTTTGAGCAAAATTTGGAAGAAAGATTTTAGCTCAAAACAAAATTCGAATCTATAAGATGCACACCTAACAATTGTTTTCAGATATAGCATGCATGAGTATCAAGGATAGATGTAATGCATATTAGAGAACAGACAAAAGCATTAGAGAGCAGTAAACATATCAGTCAAATTTCTTACAATGCATTCCAGCTTATATGTTTACTTATCCATTGCCTCCTTTTAATGCAAGAGAGTGGAGTTTGAATGATGTAGCCATTGAAAAGTTATTTCCGCTCCTTGCTTCGAGGCAAATCTGCAAATTAATCCTTTGTCTTTGATACCCAAATTTTTTTGGGTTTGCCTGGGTCATGAGGTCCTTTTTGAACCCATTTCATTTTTACTCCATGAACAAGATTTTTCTTATAAAAACAGGAGTAAGACTTGTGTCCTTTCAGTCCACAATAAAAACAAGTGCAAGGTGGACTTTTGGACATTTTTGTAAGAACAAAGTAGTTTTCGAAATATTTCTGATTTGACTTGTTAAGAACAAAACCAATTTTGTTAAAGCTACTACTTTGTTTCTCAACAGAAGAGTTTTGAATTTCTCTACCTTGAGAAAGTTTTTTAAGTGTGTTTTTAAGATTCTCATTCTCCTTTTTCAAGGAATCACACTTGGTACAAAAGCAATTTTTGTTGGTAGAGATATTTGCCTTTAAAATCAAATTCTCTTCTTGCAAAGTTCTATTTTGATTTTCAAAAACAAAATTCTCTTCCTTGGAAATAGAAAATTCGTTTTTCAATGTTTCCAACTCATTTTCAAGAGAAGAGTTTTTCTGTTTTGAAATATTTAGTTTCTTTGCAAGTATAAGAGATTCTTCATGTAAATCATCAAAGGCATCTTGTAATTCTTCAAAAGAGTAGTCAAATGAATTTACCTCATCTTTATCTCTGGCCACAAGACAAGTGTTGGCTTCTTCATTTGTGTTCTCCTCATCGGAATTGCTATTTCCCCAAATGGAAGATAGATAAGCTTTCTTTGATGATTCAGTTTTTGGTTGTGGTTTCTCTTTTTCTCCTTTTTCTTTTTCTTCTATCTCCTTGGTGATTTGAGATTTTCCTGTAAGTTCAACACCAAGAGCTTGCAATTGATTAAGCACAAGTCGTATCTCATTAATGGTTTCACAATTTTTCATTTGAGCGATATCAAGTTCATTAATGAGATTTTTAGACTTTAATTCCATTGCAACAAGATCTTCCTCATATGCAACTTCTAAAGTTTCCCACATTTCCTTAGCAGTTGCACAATTGGAAATTCTGAAAAATTCATCTTGACTCAATGCACAAGAAATAATCAATTTTGCCTTAGCATTGAGTTGCACTAAACTTCTTTCAGTATCATTCCATTCACTCTTGGGTTTTGGAATGTATTTTCCTTGTTCTTCCTTGACAGGCATATAAAAACCATTTTCTATAATTTCCCAGAGTTTATGGTCTACTGAAATTAAAAAAATTTTCATTTCATACTTCCAATATTGAAAATGATTAGCATAAAAAATTGGAGTTTCTGTGAAAGAACAATTTTCAGACATAAACCACTCACTAGATCCAACCATATTTACTCTTAGACTGTTAAGTCTTAAATCAAGAGCCCAAGCTCTGATACCAATTGAAAGTAATGGTTGGAACCCAAGAGGGGGGTGAATTGGGTTTTATAAATTTTTCACAAGAATTAATTGGAAGTTAAAATGATTTTCTGTAAAAGTACAATGCTTAGGATAATAAATACAATACAGAAAATCAATGTGCTGTCAAGATAAATAATTATAAAGATCAAGGAATTAAAGAATAGATATCAATATGCACAAATTAAAGAGTAAGGGATAGAGAAAGCAAACTCAGAGATTTATACTGGTTCGGCTAATCCAAGCCTACATCCAGTCCTCAAGAGACCACTTGAGTATTTCCACTATAATTGCAAGTTTAATCCGGGTACTTGCAAACCACTACAACCACGCAAATTCGATCCGGGTATTTGCGAAACCACAATGAAGAATTTATGAATCCGGGCTCCTCCTCAACCCAAAGTAAGTTCTTCCAACACCGGTACTTGCGAACCTCAACTCAGAATAATATATGTGTTGATCAAAATCAACAATACAAAGAAACTCTCTCTAAAGAGTAGATGGAAACAAATGAAGCTCTAATAACTCTAATGATAGAGAATATGCAAGATTTGGCTCAAGAATGCTTTCCTTTCTCTCAAAGATGATAGAAGAAGTTAATATCACATTGTAGGACTTTGTTCTTACTCAAAATCGTGTATCTAAGGTCATATATATAAGATTTTACAAAATTAGCCGTTATATAGCCGTTATATAGCCGTTACAGCACTTATAGTGCAGTCCAGATTTTGAGCTTTCTTTAAAAATTCATAACTCCCTCATTTGAACTCCGTTTTAAACAAATAATATACCGTTGGAAAGCTCTTGGAGTCTAGTTTCAAATGAGCTAAGTTTTACTCAAAAATTATTTTTCTTTTAAAAGATATAATCAAAATACTTACTATAGGTCAGAACAGAATAATCAACTTTCAGTTTTTCAAACTATATTTTAAATAGTCATATATTTCTCATTTGGACTCTGTTTTCAATAAATAATATACCTTTGGAAAGATCTTTGAGTCTACTATCAAATGAGATTAAGATACTTGAAAAAATGATTTTTCGTTTATGAGATATGATATAAAGAGTGACCAAAGGTCAAAAACTAACTTTTGTAAAATTTCATATCTCACTATCTTTTTGTTCAAAATAATTGAGCCAATGTATGCAAATCTAAATCATTGAGTTGCACAAGTATACTAGCCTATATAAAATATACCTAATGTAAACACATAGGCTATCTTGATGCATCCAAGCTTCCAAGACTTCAAATCTTCTAATTCTTCATTTCTTGGAGCTTCATCCTTGCATGTTGTTTTCCTTGAGTGAAGCATGATATTGCTTTTCCTTGTTCTTCAATACAATGCTCACTCGTCTTGTTTTGAACCAACCTATAAAATATATCTTACTTGCAAACTCAATGGTTAGTTTAATAGCATGATTCAATATATGCAACATACATATTAAATAACATAATCTTGCTTAAGTACTTGTAGCATATATATGATAATTAATCTTTATATATATCAATGTTACTATTCAAATACATTTGTCATCATCAAAACTTATGGCATATAGCCTTAGGGTCAACAATAACTTGAGATGTGAGTAAAGGTCGAGAGTAGTGATAGGAAATTTCTCTATTTTGTAACCCGAATGATTTTTACCTGGTTACAATAGGGATGGTTGAGGCGCAAGGTGGGAGCGCCGAGAGCGTGGAATTCAGGTGAGTAGGCAACCTTGCAAAATTAATTTTCTAAATTAGTCAAAGCACAATATAAATCCCATTTACATTATTTGTGAAATTGAGAAGATTACCAGTGTATGTTCAAGTTGAGAAAAATTACAATATCATTGGGAATTATTTTATTACCTTTGTGAATTGATTTCTCTAGTTGAATAAATAACTAGATGTAGTAGTTCCTTGAATAAATTGGAACATTTTGTAAGTGAATGACCTTACTAGACTAATTTGATATTATTAGACAAAGTACAATATAAGTCTCATTTATAATATTATTGAAATGTTAAACAATCAATCTTTCAATTGACAATATATGATGATTACTATGATTGATGATAGAAATTCAAAGGAATAAAAGTATGTGTAAATTAATTTATTTCATAGTAATTGTATTGTGATAAATTCTCACTATTTTATTGATGAAAAAAAGATCTACGGGATCTAATACATGAGTTTGAAACGGTTAGAGTCTCATACTACTCAGTGTATAACTATGAAAACCTATACACAAGTTTGAAAGGGTTAGAGTCTTATACTACTCGGTGTATAACTGTGAAAATCTATGCACGAGTTTGAAAGGGTTAGAGTCCCATACTACTCGGTGTATAACTGTGAAAATCTATGCACGAGTTTGAAAGGGTTAGAGTCCCATACTACTCGGTGTATAACTGTGAAAATCTATGCACGAATTTGAAAGGGTTAGAGTCCCATACTACTCGGTGTATAACTGTGAAAATCTATGCACGAGTTTGAAAGGGTTAGAGTCCCATACTACTCGGTGTATAACTGTGAAAATCTATGCACGAATTTGAAAGGGTTAGAGTCTCATACTATTCAGTGTATAACTGTGAAAACCTATGCACAAAGAGTTTGAGGGTTAAATTCCCAAGTCACTCGGTGCAAGTATTTATGGCACATAATGTAAAGTGATTGAGGGATTGATCACCCAAGAAATCATACGCAAATTCAGATAAATGTAATACTATAATTATTTAAAATAAATGATAGATTGATTGTATTAGTAAATGTGGTATTTATGCTTGTGATATTTTCATGTACAGTTGTTTACTCACTGAGTTTTGATTAACTCACACTCTCTATGATTATCTTTTCAGATACAGTGGTTGAGAAGGAGAATTTATAGCCTTTAAGGATATACTCCACTTTTGTCTGGTAAACAAATAAATATAGATTTGGTAAGGATTAGAAAATGCTCTGTAATCTAGTAGGTCACCTAGGCTTGGGAGGTTGTATAGTACTGTATAGTGTATAAATGTTGAACATTTTCTGAATATATATGCAAAATATCTTTCTTGAAAAATTTACGATTCACATAGTTATGGATATTAAGAATGTTCATAGAGATTAAGGGGTACCACGGAGGTACATCCTAGGTATTTTATGTTTACTTCACATGTTAGTTTTGGGATGTGACATGTATAGTACTTGTTACATGTGTTATAGATTTTAGTCCATTTCAATTTCCCTTTTCTCTGTCTCTGTCTCCATCTCATTCTTATTCATTCATTCATTTATTTACATGTGCTTTCTTACGTCCCATCAAGAAACACCCTATTCACACACTTTCTCTCATCCTCTGTCTTTCAGTCTCTTTTCTCTTTCTTCCTCACGAAACCCTTTTCCTGTGAAACATCCTCCCTCCACCTTCACATACGCAATCTCAATCAACACACACACAAACACTCAATCATCTCACTAATTAATCAGCTTCACAGATTTGTGCTAGCAAGAATAATGGAATTGAATTGAATTAATTGTGCGCGGATCATGGATTAAGCATCAGGCAGAGCAGATCCAAACCGAGCATCCCAAAGAGTGCATCTTCGACGGCGGTGCCACTGAGCTGATACGAGTCACAGAAGAGGTGAGGCTGGAACATGTTATTGCAGTACCTGCGAAGCCACAAGTTGTCATTGATACTAGCATGATGCAGTGGGGCTTACGTGATCGAGTTTTTGAAGTACTTGCTCCAATTTGAGAAGACCAAGGTGCTCCGGTTGCCAATATTTGGAGTACTCAAACTCCCCCGTACGCCTATTTGCTCAAGCAGGCCTGGGGTAGCCTCGATGCACTCATCAGACAACTCAAAGCGGCCTAAGAAGAGAATAGTGGATGGCTCGAATCCAACCCTTTTGGCACGAGAAACGTTAGGATTTACTTAAAAAAAGTAATGGAAGGACATGATTTAATTAAATTAAAATGGATGTAAGAGCCTGATTGAATGGCAGAATGAAGGTGGGTTGGGTTGGATAAGATGAGTTTGCTTGAATGGCAGAATGAAGGCGAGTCAGGTTGGAGAAGATGGGTTTGATGGATGGATGTTAAAAATGGACCAAGGATGACATGACATTATTTTTGTCATGTCATTATATGACATGTCAAATTTTAGCTGATGTGATAATCTTTGAAGCTTAGTCAGCATTGACTGTTAATTTGAATAATGGTCAACTAGATGGATGAGACTTCTTGTACAAAATAAAAAGTTCATGAGAGTTCTTTGTTGAGTTTCAAAGTTGATGGGGGTTTTTTTGCACACTAATGAAAGTTTGTGGGGGGTTTTCTTGCATTTTTCCTTTATAAAATATATAATAAGCAACTCAGATTTAAATGTGTGGAATAGGCTGGTAAGGTATTTAGATGTTCCTCTTTTGTAAGGTCATGCCAAATACGAGGATTTTCATTTTGTGATCAAGAAGTTGAAATCAAGGCTTAGTTTTGTGGAAGGAAAAGCTTTTGAGCAAGGTTGGGCGTATTATCCTTGCAAAGTCTGTGCTTAATGCCATTCCTACCTATGGCAAGCAAACCTTGTGGATGGCAAGGCAGATCTATGATGAGATTGGTAAGCATGTTAAGGGTTTTATTTGGGGTATGAGGAAGGAGATCACCTCAAAACTGTTAAATCAGTTTGATCCAACAGTTCGCATTTATTCAATATTTTTTTGCTTGTTTTAAAAAATGTTACTTAAAATTTTTTTAAGTATCAATTGATCTAATGATGATTATAAGTGTAATCTTGTGATTTCCGGTATTACAATTTTTATAACGATAATTGCCATTATTTTAATAGTATTATTTTATAGCGTTATTTTAATGATATTTTTTTAATGCATTATTTTAATTAAATTATTTTAGGCATTTTAATTTTTCATATTTAATTGAGTTATTTGAATGTTATTTATGAAAATTTTTCTGGTTATGTGCTAAGGAAAGTAAAGTTAGAGAAGCATCTCGGGAAGTGCAAATAGTGTTAAGGGATGGGGAATTGAGAGAGAGCAGTCATAAAGCGTTGAGGGAGCCAGATATTTATCAAGTCCAGAGAGGGACTAAAATGAAATAAGGAACTAGGGTGGCACCTAGAGTATGAGAAATGCCCAAATTAGGGAGTTTATGGATTTGCCACTGCTAGGGTTGACTAGGAGTTGACCCGGAGACAAAGTAGTAATGTCACCATAAACGTGTATATATACTTTTTTTCTTATATTCTCACTTTTCTCTCTCTCTTCACTCTCTCTTCTCTCTTTCTTTCCACCTTCTCTCTACCTTCTCCACCTAAATCCACCAATCAAGCTCTGGTGAGCGGTTCTCTGGTGGAGGGGTAAGTCACGGGTAGCCAAACAACATCAGAAAAGTAAGAAATCGAGGTAGGAATTCCAATTTTCTAAACTTTTCCCTATTTTATAGTTTTAGGACTATTTGGGATAAATTGAGATTGGGGCTTGGTTTGTCAGTTAAAATTAGGGGTTTTGATGTCTAAATGCTCCTTAGACATTAAGAGTAAAAACTCATGGAAGAAATTATAAAAACGGTGAAGATTTAGTTAGCTTTGAGCCAAAACCGAGGTAAATCGCGTAGGTCGCGATCGTGGCACCTACCATACTAAGGCCAAGCAGTAGCGCGTTTCTTGGTCCATTTTCATATGGCCATAACTCTTTCATCTAGATTTCGTTTTTAACAAATTTTATATCGTTAGAAAGCTCTTTTAGTCTCTAATGCTATAAGTTTTATTTAGAAATTCTTTATCGGTTAAGAGTTATGACCAAATGACTGAGAAAAGGTCAAAATTAGTGGTAAAGATTTTTCTTGTTTTATTTATTTATTGATTTTGGTTGGTTCTAGGTGACTTGGGAGCTTCATTGGCTTCATTTCCTAGGATTCTTATATGGTAAACCTTGTCGACATCAAGGTGAGTGGGTGATCTTGCTTTTGAATTTTTATTGAATTTCTCAAGTACAATATAAATCTTACTCACATATGATTGAATTTAAATTATTAAATTCCCTAGTTAATGATATTAATTATATTAGGAAATTTCTTGTGATGTTGGGGGAAATATAATGAGGTTACTTGGGAGTGGTAAATTGGTAGTTATATTATGTATGGTGATCGTTGTGATTTGAGAATTTATTATGTGATATATTGTATTTTGTGTGAATGCATTGCATATGGAAAAGATAATTATGTGGGAACGTAGACCTACAAGGGAAAGGAAGGAATTATGTGGAAACGTAAATCCACATAGGGATAATCGATTAGTAAATATGTGGATGGGAGCATCCGTGCAGATGAACATTGAAAATTAAGCGTAGAGAAATATAAACTTTTAGTTCAAACCTATTGACCAAAAATACTCTAGAAAAGGTGAGTACTGAGATTTAGACTAAATAGAGTAAAAGTGAGAACGTAGACTCACGAGGGGGCAGACATGTCATTGATTGCATAAACATACTTTGTGCGTGTAAATTATTTATGCTTGTACATGCTTTGATGTTAAATTAGAGTGTTGGATGTGATTTAATGAGGATTGCGAGAGTGTGGACTCGCAAGAAAATAACACGTTACGGTTATATAATCAGGTACACTTGTGTATGCATATATGTACGTGCCTGAACATATTTATTTAAATTACAGTAGTGATTATGATATTTATACTTTACAGTGATCTACTCACTGAGTTTTGATGAACTCAAATCCTCTGTGATTACATTTTTCAAATATAGCAACTAAGGAAGATGGGAAACTACTAGAGTTTAGCGGTTTGGAGATATACTCCATTTTGTTTAGAGGGTTTGTAATGAACCAATTTTTAGGTTGTATGCCAATAGAAATGCTCTATAATCCTTTAGGCCATCTAGGTCCTGCTATGTCTTAGGGATTTTATTAATTGACTGCAATTTATTTTTCATTTTCATTGTATATATTTTTCCGATGTTATGGGAAGAAAGAAGGGCATTATGTAAATGTATTCTCTTTGTAAATTTGTATTTTGCATAGTTGTGGATATTAGGATTGTTCAGGAAAATTATAGACTACCACTAATGTACACATTAAGATTTACATTAATTCATGTGCCCAATTTTAGGGGCGTGAAAATAAGCACAAAAATATACATAAAATGATAATTTTAATTTTTAAAAAAACAAAAAGCAAAAAAATACTGGATAAATGTGAAGTGTTGGATCAAGATCCAATAATTCACAGCCCCTCATGCACACAGGACGTCAGGACCTTCTTGCACATAGAAGGGGATCTCCTTTCATTGTATGAATGATGGCAAAGGGCTTCACCTGGTCAATGGGGAACGTATTACCTCATTGAGATCTAAGGAGGTATTGGCTTGCATACCATTAGAAAGAGCTAATATTGTCATCTTGGGAAAAGCTGTTGCAGGATCATCATGAAGGAGAACAAGCTTTGGGTGAACAATATTTAGCATTGCTATCTTGGCGATAACCGCCTTTTATTGTGTCCCTCTTTTAAATCATATTTTTATATCTAGAGGAGCATCATTAGAGCTACTAGTGTTATGAAGTTTGATTTTAGTCAAAGAATCATAAATGAGAGTATCACTAACCTTTGGAAGGATATTTGGGTGGGCAATGCCCCACTCTTTGATTGATCATGTGTATTCTCACTTAATTAACTTTGATATGCAAGTTAGTATCTTATTAGAGAGGGTAGGTGGAGCACGAAGAGCATTGATCACTTATTGCCTTATTCAAATTTGGACTAGATTAGAAGCATCCCCCTCCCATCCCTTATTTATAGTGAGGACATGGCTATTTAGGGCCTTGACCCTTCCATAGATTATTGTGCTCACTTTTGCTATGTTTTCCTTGAGTTTCGTCTTGAGACACCTTAACCTACTACCACTTAGAACTAGGTTTGAAAGCTTTGTTACGCTAAGAATGTCATATATTTTGTCTAGCTTGTCCTTCACAAGGCACTCCCTACTAATGCCTTTAGGAGCCAGAGAGGTTTGGGAATATTGGTGACTATGCCAAATGTCAGGCTAACACAGAGACTATTCTTCACTACTTAAGGGACTGTATGAGCTCGTAGTAGATTTGGTGCCACCTTGGTTTCTCTAGTTCCCCATACTTTCCATTGACAATCTCAAAGACTAGATTCAACATAATGCTACTAGAGGTACTTTATGGAGTTGTGCCACAAGTCATGATATCTTATTCCTTTGTACAATCTGGTGGTGGAGAATGTAGAATGAGAACACTCTCGGGTAGAACTCTTTGAATCTTATTTGTGTGTGCAATAATATTCTCAGTTTTGTGCAGGCCTACTAAAAGGATTTTGGTGGATAGGAGTTGATGCCGATTTGCAATGCCCGCCTAGGTTCAATGGAGAAAATCACCTAGAGGTTTCTTGAAAGTTAACATTGACGGTAGTTCCTTGGGCAATCCTGAGAAAGCTAGCATTGTATGAATTTGTTGGGATGAGTTTAGCAACTTGATCATAGATTTTTCTGGCTACAATAATAGAATAATTTATCTTTATATATGACTTTAACATTATTTTTAAAATTTATGGTCGACAACAATTTATTGAATTGAATATATTAAATATGAAAAAAAATAAAATGTCTTTTGTATATTATAATATTATGGTTGATGATAAGCTGAATATTATGATACATGCACTAGAGTATACAATATTATAATATCTAAGATAATTTTTTTTGGGGCATGATAACTAGAAAGTTTTAAATAAAATGCAAGTGGTATTTTATGAAAGGTAAGAAAGCTACAATAAGTGTATGGTGACATCTTTATAATTTTTTAAATTTATATGGTAATACCCAAAAAAATGTGATACTATTAGGTTCATGATTATAAACAATACCTTATGAAATATAAATATCTTAAGTATCATTGACGTTCAAGAAATCATGATTAAAATGAACCAAATACTTAAATGAAAGCAAATGCATTATTTCTTATGCGTAAATTGTTGATTCGGCCTTTAAAAATATGGTTTTCTCAGTTTAGTTTTTGAAAGACTAAATTTTTTTTATTTAGTCTATGAAATATAACACTTGTTTCAATTTGGCCCCCTTTTTTTTCTGTTCAAGTGACATTTATCAATAAAAATTTTGAGATGTAACAATTTTAGATTTTGTAATTTTGTAACAAACAAGGCTAAATTGACACCAATGCAATATTTCACGAGACCAAATTAAAACAATTGATATTTTAAGGACTAGATTGAAAAGACTAATTTTTTAATGACCAAATTAGTAATTTACTCATATTTTTAAATTTATCTTGTATACTTAAAATCTGTTAAACCTAAAAATATCGGAAGTGGCAAGCTATGCCATAAAATACAAACTAAAATTTAAAACAAAATAGATTTACGTCATTTATTACAATGGATTTATGTTTTCCAGTCTTGCTGAAAGTTTGTCGTAATGAGAAAGATTTTGGTAAGTAAATATTTGAACATTTGAATTATTTAAAACTTTACTTTCAAAACATTTAAGCATGTGATCTATAAAATTGACGTTTTTCAAATATAACAAACAGTGAAAGTAATCGACTGTATACATTTCATTTATAAAACTTGAACAAACAATTTTATAAGTTGTTGGAACAACAACTTGAAAAATAAGAATAAATATTAAATAGAAAAAATTGAAGGTTAATGCTAAAACTATAAAATGTTTGGTACTGGATTGAGATATAAGTATCTCGATTTTCTTTAATGTAATTTTATGTTTCCAACATATTAATTTTGTCATATCACTTGGTGCAAGAATACACGTACGTATTATTTTTAGAATACAACAGTTCATAACTCACCTGTTTGGTCTACAATCCCTATACAAAGAATATAAACTGAACGTCACACATTCTCTACTTAAAATCTCTCTCTCTCTCTCTCTCTCTCTCTCACACACACACACACACACACACACATTTTATATATCTTATGCTATCTCCATCTCCTTCACACTATCTATATATAGGAGATCATACAATTAAAAAAACATTATGTGTTGTATAAACCAAAGCCAACATACATCCACGTATAACATTGAATTGCAATGTTAGAAACAAAACCAACATAAGGTCTGTTTGGGAGCACATTACGTTGGGAGCAACCACGGTTTAAGAAGCATGAAACCACATTTGCACTTTTTTGGAATGTTTGGCAGCAACTCAGCAAACTAAGGTTTAGTAGTAAACATGGTTTAGGCACCAATCACCCTCGGTTGGTTCAAAGCGAGGCATATTAGCTTCTGCAATGAAACTAATGTGGTTGGAGAAGGTCATTAATTGAAATCCTCGTTTTACCCCCTGCACCAGCCACCGCTGTTATTTTTGGAAAAAACAGAGCAATCTTGAAGTTAAAGGTAAGTTGTTTTCTTTCATGTCTTTCATTTTTTTGGGTAGAATGAATTCCATACACAATAACTCAAAACTAAGGACTTAAAAAGAGGATCAAAACAAAACCAAAAACCAGAAAAATGAAAGAAATAGAGGCATATGGCGTGAAGTGAATACGTAAAACTAAAAAAAATTCAAAACTTGGTTTTAATTCATTTTTCCCCTTGCTATGGATTGGAATGGACCGAAAATGACCCAAAAACATCCTAAATGAAGTTCTGGACTGATTTGGAAAGCAAAACCGAGAATTAGACATGTAACATACAAAATAGGGACCAAACTAAAAAACTAAAAAGTTTACAAGGGTCGATTTAATTTCAAAATAAAATATATTCTGGATCGAAGGACTTAAATAACAACAAATATGATCTCATATAAAGAAAAGAACAAAAGGAACAATTTCACCTAGGGACCTAATGAAAAAACAGAAAAATGTGAATATATATAGATATGAGTCTGCATGCATATTTTTTTTTCTTTTATATATATATTTTTACGTATTTTACATAAATAGATATATGTGTATGATTGTATGTGAATATATATTTAATTAGAGGTCTTTAATTTATTGTGTGTAATTAGTGATTAATAAAATTTTTAATTAGTAATTACAAAATTACAAAATTAATTTATTAATTAAAATGAGTCATTAGTGATTAATTTGTAATATTAGACAAATAAACAAAAAAATTAAGTTTTCTTTAAATAAATGACAATAAATAATAATATATCAAAAAATTAAATAAAAAATCTATACTCTTTCTAGTAATTATACTCACACCGTAAGCCTAACAACATAGTTTGATAACCTCAATTAACCACAAACTTCTTTACTTAAGAATGAATACTCAAATTCATTAGCCATACACATGATAAAGAGAAATTCTATTCCATATCATCAATTAAAAGTTAATGGTTACACAAAGCATAGATGTCTTTCCATCATATGTTTACCTAGAGAAACCCTATAACCAAAATCATAATACAGTTACACACAAAAAGTCCTAGGCTACTTACATAGTTACAGAGCGACACCTAGATATCCAAATGAATTACCAAGTTAGATGCAGAGATCAATCCAAGACTTCAAGGGCAACTCGGGGGCTCGTTACACATCGCACTCGCCAACTGCCTTGACTACAGACTCTGAAAGATCCAAGAGTAAAGAGTGTGAATAATTGTATCTTAGTGAGTAACAACATATATGCAGAAATATAGGATGTGGAACAACACAAATTATTTCCCAACATCGCAACTGTCCATATGCTACCAACTCATAGTAGAAAGAATAATTAATATAACATATGAGAACTACACCACGACTAAACCATAATAGGGAGTACCACGCCTCAGTATATAAGAGTAAAGTAATTACCACACACAACATAATGTGTACTTGACCCAACACATAAATATTGCTCATATAACACACTACGACCAAATGTATGCATAATTGAAAAGAAACTTAAGTCTCAAACGGAGACCAATATCTCTATGCATCACATAGCGAACACAGAGTCTGTTGACCTATTAACACACTTTTGAGTCTTAAAAATTATATGCATAACTCCTTAGGTACCCCATCACAGCACGAATTAGTTATTCAAGTGCCGCACTACAACACAATTTAACTATATCAAGAACCACCTACGACACAGTTTAAATAAATCAAGTACCACATCACAGCACGAAGATCTCCAATGCTAAACATAGCACAATTACTTCGTGAGCCACATATGGTACCAAGTACCTCCCATGGGTGCCAATAGCTTTGGCACAACATGAATGACCCAGGTGCCCATTACCCGAGTACAACATAAAATCAAATACAATATATCAAGTAATAGAAGGACAACTACTCTACATGACTATTAATAAAGTAAAATTATTTAGCTACCTCTCCATTGGAAGTCACCGTATCATCATTGTAAGTAACACACTGTCACGTCCCAAAATTTGAGCACGTGACCGGCACGGAAAGTGAATTTCATTTCACCTCCGTAAGCCTATCTTTCTCTTAAAAATCATACAATTCTTTTTCATGCAACCAAAACGAGTTCTCTATACATACTACAATTACTCACATTACATCACTGAATGAACCTACCCGATTACAGAGATTTCTAGATTTATACAACTTAGAATAAAACTTAACTATTATACCTTTATCCTGAACAAATGAAAAGGTAATCATGGACTAAGGATCTATAATTCTTTGTTCCGATAATTACCTTCAGCTGTCAACTCTGAAAAAAAATATCAATAAGAGGGGTATGAGCAAACCACGTGCCCAGTGAGTAGATAACACAACACTACGACAAAAAAAAATCATGCATCATAATGATAACATGCAGCAATCATACGTAGATCGATCATCATATGATATAATATTATTCATAATACTTCACAACAATATCCAAGTAAATCAAATGCATTTCAACATAATTCAAAATTCACAACAGCAATCGATGAAATCAATTTCACACACATTTCCCGTACCAACTGGGTCGTCCAGAATACCTCTGGATCGTTGCCCGCGGCCCCCGCCGTATCCACCCTTATCGCTACATTTATATTCTCCACCCTTATAGCTTCACATAGATTTCTCCATGGGGTGCACCACCATGTCTTTCCTTTCCAGTCAAACACAATCACAATCACATATAAAAACATGCTCAATTATAATCTTGAGTCACATACACAACTCAGCCATTTACAATTCAAGTCACAACATAATCAATGTGGTTCCAGCAACATAACATGTATATAACATAACCCATAATATAGAACAATTATTTAACTCAGTTCACATGCCATTCACAATCCATCATATAACCTCCATTCATGGGAAAATAAGAAAATATAATTATATACATTACCAGACACGTTCCACAATTGTTTATGCCTCATCGTTCCACATCATCCTCTTCAAACTTGGATATACAACATATTTCCACTATGATGCAAAAAGTCAATAACAGATATTTAATCATATCAAGTATTAACCCACTCACCTAGATTTCACGCTCTCGGCACTCCCACTTTGCACTTTGACTTTTCCTATTGTAACCAGACAAAAACCATCAGGGTTACGAAATAGAGAAATTTTCTACCACTACTCTCGACCTTTACTCACATCTTAAGTCATAACTCCTAACTGGTAATGAATATCTAAATGAAACTTATACCATTGGAAACTAGACTCAAAGAGCTTTCCAACGATATAAAGTTTGCCCAAAACGGAGTCCAGATGAAGAAGTTATGACTGATTGATATCGGGTATTTTTATATACTTTTTAGTCCCTATCTTAGTCCTATGGCTATTCCAATGTTGCCAATTCTCTAATTTTATTATGTTTTGGAATTTATTGGGTATAAACTATTTATGGATTGAATGTGTTTCAATTTTATATTTTTAGAACTTGAATTGTAAAATGCTCAATTTAATTCCTACAAATTTTAATTTTAGAGAGAAAAATGCTGACATGGACAAAGATGATGATTTAGATGCTAATGTGGCACTTTTTGGATGATGCAGATGCTGACTAGGATATGCTGGATATGGGGCCCACTTGAAATCTTATTGAATGCCATGTAGTCAGAATTTGAGGGCATGAATATTAAATTTCGTAGGTCAGAAAGCAAGGCTGAAATATCAATTCTTCCATGCTGTTCTGCTGCTGCCATACCTATGTTCTGCTGCTGTTTCCTACTTTCTGCTGCATAAATATTAAATCTGCTGCTGCCATGCCTACTTTCTGCTGCAGAAACATTAATTATACTGATGTTTTGCTGTCAAAGTGCTGCTACATCATGGAGGAAGCATCTAGGGTAGAATATTCTAAGGCATTGAAGGGGCATCAGTTTTAGAAAGGAGAATACTTCATTTTTAGGCAACCAGACTTAGAAAATTCGTAGCTCTCTCTTCCCCTCTGTTTTTGCTTCTGTTATTGGCTGTTTTGCTCTCAGGGAGGGCTAAGTTTTCATTGTAATTAGTCACTAGACCACTGGGATGTTGTAGCTTGAACTAAGAATGCAAGTTAAGTGTTTTGTTCTCCATTTTCATCTCATTTCGTTTCTGTTTTGCTGTCATGTTTATTTTGCTGTCAAATTCTGATTAGAGCTTGAGTTGTAACATAAACTGACTTATATATAAGACATAACCTTGCTTGGCTGATTAGGAAAGTGAGGGAGGCGAAATGACTAGTTAAATGATATATTTAACTTGGTTTGGTTGAGATTTTCCACTGAATGCATCTAGTTATAGTAGAGAGATGTTCTTGACTGTAATTAGTAGCATTAAATTCTAGATGTTATTCTAGAAACATTTTCATAAAGAACCAAACAATGGAATGAGAACAAAACTGAATCAATGAGTTAGGTAATGATAGTTACACTCCCACGAATCCTAGTGGCTGATTACATAGTCTCTTTACTGTCAATTTCTTGCAATTTCTGCTGCTGCTGCTGTTTCTGCTGTTACTGCTGTTGCTGCATATTTTGCTGCTGTTGTAGTGTTTAATTGTTGTTCTGTTTTATTTATTTAGTTAGTATTGCTATAAAACCCCCCCCCCCACGTTTATGTACTCTTAATTGGTGTTTAGGTGTTTAGAACGATTAATTAGTATCAAGAAGTGAGGCTCCTTGAGTGAATACGACCTGGGGATCACTATACTGCAAATTGCCACAAATTCAATTCTGGGCGATTTGGCATCGTAGTGGCGTGAACCACTGATCAAAATAAGCTAAGTTTTTTATTACATCTGGGGCCTGGCGCGCCAACACAAGCCTGGCGCCTGGGCACCAAGGCCTTCTAACTTCCCAAATCCTTTTGAACCTTGGCGCCTGGGCGCCAAGATCGCGACCTTTCGCGATTTCCCTCAGATTTGGCTCAGATCTGGCCAAATCTCCACCGTTTTCTATGATTTCTTCCATAGGATCTCACCCTTAATGTCTAAGGAGCATTTAGACACCAAAAATACCAATTTTAATCAAGAAACGAAGCAGGAATCTCAATTTTTACCTCAAACTTTCTTAAAACTAGAAAATAGGGAAAAGCTTGAGAATTAGAAAGTTATACCTCGATTCCTTACTTTCCCTACGTTGCTTGGATCCTAGAGGCTCGCCCCGTAGCCCGAGATCCACCCTCCAAAGCCCGGTTGTGGAGTTGGAGTGTAGAGAGAGAAAGAGAGGAGAGAATGTGAAGAGAGAGAGAGGAAAGGAGAAAAATGAATAAAAAAATAGGTGAGGCCACCTATATACTCGCCCGGGGTGAAATTATCACTTGCTCTGCAATTGACCCTCAGTCAAGACTAGCAAAAGCAAATTCATAAAATCTCACCTCAGGTGTTTCTAAATCCTATGTGCCCCACAGATTTCCTTATTTCACTTTAGTCCCTCTCAATATCTCAAACTCCACTTTAACCCTAAATCTATCATCCTTTTGGTACCGGACTCATAATTCAATCCCATAAGCTCTATTCTTCTTCTCGGGTTCCTACTTGGTCATTTCTCAAAAGTCCTCTATACTTTCTTTTCTTTTCACTTTAGTCCTTGAGAATTTGTACAAATTTCCTAAATTAAAAATTAAAATTTCTATTCCCACATTTTCTTCACTAATTCAAAAAGAAAATTTTCTACGTAATTAAAATTTTCACTAAACTTCAAATCAGACTTTAAATATTCATATAAATTCTTGGGATATTACATTCTTCCCCCCTTAAAAGAATTCGGTCCTCCGAATTCAAAACTTACCTCAAGATTGAAGCAAATGCCGATATTTTGTCTATATCTCATTCCCTCTCTTAGAATTTTCACAATCAAGTACAAAATATAACAAGTTCAACATATTTTATTTCTCAAGTTTCTTCAGTAAAAGAATTGCTTCAACAAAAAAAAATCAAATACGAAAATTTTTATTTCTAATACATAAGTTACAGGCAACAAGCTGAACTTGATTTACAAAACAGATAATTTTAATACGTAAACATTAGATCAAACATCAGCTTTAGGTACAAACAAAAGAAAAGATAAATTAAGAACGAGGAGGCTTTTGAAATACAGAAGGTGCTCCAGGTCTAGAAGAAGAAGGTGCTTCAGACCTTAAGGAGGAAGTTAATCGTTGCAGCCTAGAAAGAGTTTCGGGAGGAAACGTATGGGAAATTTGGCGAAGTGCAGAAGTCACTCCATTCATACAGTCAATACATCTCGCTTGTTGGTCACGAAAATTTTGAGTTGCAAACATAGAATGTCTATCAACTCTATTCGCCAATTCCCTAAAATGACGGTTCAAAAGCTTCTCCTGTTCTGTAAAGAGACAATTTATCAATTTCCCCTGTTCCTCAAAGTGGCGGTTTATCAATCTTTCCAAGTCCTCCATCTTTTGTCTCATAAGCGCAAGCTCATTATCAGAAGATGTTGCTGTGCTAACATCCTCTAACTCTACTACATCCCTTTTTCTTTTCTTAGCCTCTGGTGACTCTTCCATGGATCTCTTATTCTTATAATTCTCCAGGCTAAGATTTAGATCCAGCTCTACCTTGCCAGCCTCAAAGTTTAAATTGAAAGATTTATTGCCGGCCATATTTTTCTGAGCTATAAAGGTTGTACAGAAGGAGAAGTTTGATGCTAGAAAGCTTATAGATATAAACTCTTAGTGTAGTGAGCAGTGTAATGGGGCATCCATTATATATAGACGAAATTTAGGGCTACAAAACCTTTACATCATACTCTAAAGATGACCTACAGACCTTATCCAACGCAATGCCAACGGTCTCTAATAAGCATGCCAGAAAATAACAAAATATAATCAAATACAAAAGATTTCCTCAAAAATTTCGGCTAACTTTTGACTCTTGCTCAAATTATTAAACTAATCGCCGCTTCAATTTATGACTTCCTAACTCTGTATTTGTCTTATCCAATAATTCTAAATCGAGATATTACTCCCTGAACGGGTAGCTTCATATTAACCTTATCTAGGTTTCTAATCCGTGGCTTTGCCCTAAGCTTACACATTTTCAAACATACATATTAAAATAAAAACTTCTCACATCTACACATCAAGCGTTCCATAAAGTGAGAAAAATTTTACCTGTCACTTGCCTTTACGAGCATATATATATATATATATATATATATATATATATATATGTATAAACATGGAGATACATCATTATCTATATATTTTCATCTATTCAAGTCCTTTTAAATTTCAGACTTCTCATTCTCTGAATATATGTAAAATCATTACATATTATTACTAGCCATAACAAATAGCCTTCACTCTCTATGCATGAATAACATACATACATATCATATGTATTTAGATACATATAATCACAGTATAATTTAATCAATCATGTATATTATACTCAACTGAAGGCTTTTAAGAACAATACAAGAAAGCATAGAAATACATTTTAGTTCATCATGAAAACATCCAAGACACTTTGTAATGGCTACATTGTCGACTTCTTTCAATTTCAGAAAATGCCAACGAGAGAAATGGAAAAACCAAGTGTAAATCGGCCGCAAATCCACCGAATATTGATTTTCGTGGTTTTGCCATTAATGCGACGCGTTGTTGGTGTGCATGCCTACCCTAGACTTCTAGCTTCTAGCTTGCAGAAATCCATAGGTTAAGCGTGTAGGGTGCGGCGAAGAGATATCTTCTTTGTCTCTAAGTTCAAATTTTTCCTCTATAAGAACTGTCCCAACTTTCTCAGTTACCATACCACAAAGAGTAATCATCTCTGAGCCTACAACTTCCAAGCATTCCTCTCTTCTCATACTCCTACATAAATTTCTAAATTTTTCAAATCATGGCCACAAGGAAGTACATTGATCTCACAGTGGATGCCAAGAGAGAAGAGCTCGACTTAAACTTAAGTCTGGGCAAAGACAAGGGCAAAAGACCTTTTGAGGGGTCTCTAGAGAAACATAAGGAGAAGAAAATGAAGAAGAACGAGGAAGCTGAGGAGACTAGCACGGGCCATACCTCGGAGGACAAAATCGCCTGTCTAGAACAAGAGGTGAAAAATCTGAAAAAGATGATAGGAGACCTAGAGAAGTTAACTAAACGCAATCATGCAGATATGACTTCAAGAATAGACAGGTTCTTCTATTGGTCTACCTAGTGCTTCTGCAATCAACAACAAAGAAATGTTGATTGTATGAATGGGATTTACACTACCCTCCGTGACATTGCTCTGTCTCTCGCTCCAAGGAATGGTCGAGGGATGATGATACAGTACAACCCTCCTAATTCGAGACCACCTCGCTTTTAGATTACTCATGCATGAGTAATTATTTTTTTTTTTTTGCAATGTAATCCTTCTGCTTTTAATGCCAGTGGTTTCTTTTATGGGATGGTACTCCAAAAAATAGTAATAATAAAATTAAGAAAGATAAAAGAAATCAGTTACACAAAATCAATCATGAATGTAACATATAAAGCCCCATACATACAATTTGATCCGACAGCAACGGAATCAAAACAAATAATAACCTTTCCTTTACCGAGCTCAAAAGTATAGCCATATCTATCTAAAACTAAAACTAAAAACATAATTCATAAGAAAAGACAAGTCTTAGAGGAAAAGGAAATGAAAACATCCTACAGGACCTTCAGTGGAGCCATCTCTTTATAGTCGTGCCCGGGTTCACCACGATAGAGGAGATCCCACTAAGGTTACCTTACTCTGTAATCGGTAGGAGACCTAATCCCAAAGCTCCGATACCAACTTGTCACGTCCCAAAATTTGAGCACGTGACCGGCACGGAAAGTGAATTTCATTTCACCTCCGTAAGCCTATCTTTCTCTTAAAAATCATACAATTCTTTTTCATGCAACCAAAACGAGTTCTCTATACATACTACAATTACTCACATTACATCACTGAATGAACCTACCCGATTACAGAGATTTCTAGATTTATACAACTTAGAATAAAACTTAACTATTATATCTTTATCCTGAACAAATGAAAAGGTAATCATGGACTAAGGATCCATAATTCCTTGTTCCGATATTTACCTTCAGCTGTCAACTTTGAAAAAAAATATCAATAAGAGGGGTATGAGCAAACCATGTGCCCAGTGAATAGATAACACAACACTATGACAAAAAAAAATCATGCATCATAATGATAACATGCAGCAATCATATGTAGATCGATCATCATATGATATAATATTATTCATAATACTTCACAACAATATCCAAGTAAATCAAATGCATTTCAACATAATTCAAAATTCACAACAGCAATCGATGAAATCAATTTCACACACATTTCCTGTACCAACCGGGTCGTCCAGAATACCTCTGGATCGTTGCCCGCGGCCCCCGCTGCATCCACCCTTATCGCTCCATTTATATTCTCCACCCTTATAACTTCACATAGATTTCTCCATGGGGTGCACCACCATGCCTTTCCTTTCCAGTCAAACACAATCACAATCACATATAAAAACATCCTCAATTATAATCTTGAGCCACATACACAACTCAGTCATTTACAATTCAAGCCACAACATAATCAATGTGGTTCCAGCAACATAGCATGTATATAACATAATCCATAATATAGAACAATTATTCAACTCAGTTCACATGCCATTCACAATCCATCATATAACCTCCATTCATGGGAAAATAAGAAAATATAATTATATACATTACCAGACACGTTCCATAATTGTTTATGCCTCATCGTTCCACATCATCCTCTTCAAACTTGGATATACAACATATTTCCACTATGATGCAAAAAGTCAATAACAGATATTTAATCATAGCAAGTATTAACCCACTCACCTGGATTTCACGCTCTCGGCACTCCCACTTTGCACTTTGACCATTCCTATGTAACCAGACAAAAACCATCAGGGTTACGAAATAGAGAAATTTTCTACCACTACTCTCGACCTTTACTCACATCTTAAGTTATAACTCCTAACCAGTAATGAATATCTAAATGAAACTTATACCATTGGAAACTAGACTCAAAGAGCTTTCTAACGATATAAAGTTTGCCCAAAACGGAGTTCGGATGAAGAAGTTATGACTGATCAAAATAAGCTAAGTTTTTTATTACATCTGGGGCCTGGCACGCCAACACAAGCCTGGCGCCTGGGCACCAAGGCCTTCTAACTTCCCAAATCCTTTTGAACCTTGGCGCCTGGGCGCCAAGATCGCGACCTTTCGCGATTTCCCTCGGATTTGGCTCAGATCTGGCCAAATCTCCACCGTTTTCTATGATTTCTTCCATAGGATCTCACCCTTAATGTCTAAGGAGCATTTAGACACCAAAAATACCAATTTTAATCAAGAAACGAAGCAGGAATCTCGATTTTTACCCCAAACTTTCTTAAAACTAGAAAATAGGGAAAAGCTTGAGAATTAGAAAGTTATACCTCGATTCCTTACTTTCCCTACGTTGCTTGGCTCCTAGAGGCTCGCCCCGTAGCCCGAGATCCACCCTCCAAAGCCCGGTTGTGGAGTTGGAGTGTAGAGAGAGAAAGAGAGGAGAGAATGTGAAGAGAGAGAGAGGAAAGGAGAAAAATGAATAAAAAAATAGGTGAGGCCACCTATATACTCACCCGGGGTGAAATTATCACTTGCTCTGTAATTGACCCTCAGTCAAGACTAGCAAAAGCAAATTCATAAAATCTCACCTCAGGTGTTTCTAAATCCTAGGTGCCCCACAGATTTCCTTATTTCATTTTAGTCCCTCTCAATATCTCAAACTCCACTTTAACCCCAAATCTATCATCCTTTCGGTACTGGACTCATAATTCATTCCCATAAGCTCTATTCTTCTTCTCGGGTTCCTACTTGGTCATTTCTCAAAAGTCCTCTATACTTTCTTTTCTTTTCACTTTAGTCCTTGAGAATTTGTACAAATTTCCTAAATTAAAAATTAAAATTTCTATTCCCACATTTTATTCACTAATTCAAAAAGAAAATTTTTCACGTAATTAAATTTTTCACTAAACTTCAAATCAGACTTTAAATATTCATATAAATTCTTGGGATATTACACACACCCTACCAGATAATTCATTCACCACAAACTCTTGGATCAAAGATAGGAAGAATACATGAATTCTCCGAACATAAAGTCCAAATGAAAAATTTGAGTAAGACTCACCTTGATTCCAAGTTTATATTTTACTGTTTGTGTGAACTGCTTCGGAAAATATGGATGCCAAGGCCAGAGGACAGACACCCTATTAATCATGCACATGAAAGGAGGGATTAATCATCATTTCACCATTTCAGAAGCCATTCATTGACTATCTTGTTCCTGGAAGTCGACTGATTAGACTTGTAGAAATTTGACAGAAGAAACTTGTTGACTGATGGTCGCCTACCAGTCAAATGATCTAAAAATATCAGTTTCTAAGATACGGTAACAGAGAGTAATCAGCCAACTGACATTACCTTATCAGTCGATTGATGTGCCTTGACAAAAATTTCACTCCTACCAGAAGATGCCCAATCGATTGATTATAGGTCATCAGTCAATTGGTTCGTCACTGCTCGACCTGGACAAAGCTCCAGATGCAACCAGTCAACTGGTTCCATTTTGACAGTCGACTGATCGCATCAGTATTTCAAAAAATTCAGCAAATAACCTCTTGAATCCAACACAAAATCATCCTAACTTAAATCCCCATCCACAAGGATATACACATAACCTAATAACTCAGAAACACACACCCAAGATGAAAGAATCACCGCAAGAACTAATAAGCCAAGCATTTTCTCATAACTTCCCAATTTCTGATTTGAAGGTAAACTCACCCACAACCAAGTTATCCTCAACAATAAGACCACCAAAACTCTTCTTAAACTTCAAAAGAGAGCAATGGAAGAGTTCTAATCCACACCCAATTTCCCATTTTTAGAAAAACCTACATTTGCCATCTAAGGTTCAAGAAGTGCGAAAATGGAAGAAAAATAAGAGGAGATGCACTTACCAATCTTGAACCTTCACTCAAGAGAGGTCCAAATGCCACCACCAAGGAGCTTCAAAGGAAAGAGGACAAGATCTCTAGAGAGGGGGAGAGAGTTGGAGAGTGGAGAAGAGAAAGAGAAAAATGAAGGCAAAGCTCATCAAGAGGGATTATATATTTAAAGGAACATTTCTCCAAATCCCCTTTATGTCCCTATTGTAATACCCATGAAAAATAAAATATAAATGCGTGTTTACAAACTACTGTTACTATTTCAGTATACGGTACTATTTACCCGTATAATACTATTTACGTATATGGTACTGTTCACTTATACAATCAAAATGTCAAATACTAGATGTGGTTTGGTCATAAGAGAAAACTAGAAAGAAGTTCGTGGGAGAAAATGACATTTTATGTGTGAAAATACCCTCAGGGACTAAATTGAAAGGACTGATTTGAAAAGAAACTTAAAGGTTTAAGGTGAAAGGATAGTTTTCCCTTTAAGTTTCCAATAGTAATAACAGAAAAATTTTCCATCGTACGCGTAAGGTGTACAGTAACTACATTATTAGAAATGTCATTTTTATAAATAGTAAATTGAATATTTTATTAGTGCATAGTGTCAAATAGTACCCTTGACTTTTGCTATAAATAGGCCCTTTCATTTCACTTCTAAACTCACACCTTCAACTTATCTTCTTCTCTCCTTAAGTTTCTCTTACTCCAATGTTAGGCCTCTAAGATTTTGGGCCTTTTCTTTTCAGCTTAGGTAAGGATACTATGTCCTTTCTATGTCTTTCAATTTTAGAAGTTATTTTCTTAATTATGCTCTGTGGTTGCGGCTTTGGCTGATCTTCCACATCAGAAAAACTGTCCTTAGCTGCTTACATATTATTTTGATTCTTTGATTACCGAAATAGGATGTAAACTGTGAAGAATACATGTCTAAGAAAGTTCTGGCTAAGGAAAGACCTGGTTTTTAAGTGTGTCCATTGTGACCCTCCACTCTTTCCTGGGAACTTACCTGGTGTACTCTTTTACAGATTGTATTCTATATTTCTGGTATAAACAGTATCCGTATATATGAATAGTGACTGTATGTACGAATAGTAACTGTACGTATAAATAGTAACTATATGTACAAATAGTATTCGTATGTATGAATAGTGACCGTACGTATGAATAGTAACTGTATATATGAATAGTGACTGTACGTATGAATAGTAATGTATATATGATCAGTGTCTGTATGAAAACAATCCTAACTTGTTTTCTCTAATCTTTCATGAAAATCTCTGTAGCGGAATACTGAAATTCATCTGTGTACTCTTGTCCGTAACGACTTAGAGAAGTGATACTCGTACGGAATCTAGGTGAGTGAAACGACCCCGTTTTAATAGAGTTTTAGCATTACTGGTGATAAAAAGTATGTTGTAGGACACTCCCAAGATTCATAGGGGGAAATTAGATTCATAATGACGAATCTAATGAGATAATTAATCCAGAAGTATGGATAAGACGAAACAAGTATTTCATGATGATGTGAAGTTTGAATCTTTTCAAAAACAGATTAATTGTTATCTTGATTTGTGGTTTATAAATCTATAATATAGTTATATACTATACCTGTTGTATGCATGAATATTATATTGAGCTTCTAATTATGATATGAAATACTATTGATTGTGATTGAGCGGGACAGTACCCCCTCTCACGTCAAGGCGAAAAACCCGGTTGAAAGGGTGTCTTCACCAATGAGTGTGGAGACAACGATTCCCTCAGTAGGGATATAGCCCGAATTGGTGATAAATCCGTGAGGCGCCCTAGCTAAGAGGATGAGGTTGTGCGTTATGGCGGAAATATACATAATTAGTGAGCCGGCCTGTGTGCGCTCTCTGGGATATATTGCCATTGATGAGTACTAGTAACGTTTGTTGAATTAGATGAATTTTTATCTTCTTGTATGTAAGAGGATGAGGTTGTGCGTCATGACAGAAATATACATAATTGGTGAGCCGGCCTGTGTGCGCTCTCCGGGATATATTGCCATTGACGAGTACTAGTAACGTTTGTTGAATTGGATGAATTTTTATCTTTTTGTATGTAATTTCTAACTATGTTTATTGGTTGAGTATGAGCCTTCGGATATGCTTGCATGATTGGTAATGTATTTGAATTTTATTAACGAGAGGCCGATTCGCTCACGGAGTTTAAAAGCTCACACTCTCTGTACAACCTTTTTGTTCAGATCAGGTTGCCGATGAAGAATATACGCTAGAAGAGTAGATCACCGCTATCGGGTAGGCCTCTCTATTGTTGTAGATTATGTTGCTCTGTAATCGTCTAGGACATCTAGGTTAGGGGTTTGGTATTTGGCTTGTATTTCAGTATGATAATGTATTTTGTATTAAGAATCTATTAATTAAGAAAATTTGATATATTTTCTTCGTATTTATTAAGGAATGATTATTTTGAGAATATAGAGATAATGATTAATAATCTAACTCATTGGTAGAATTTGTCGAAAGGCTTACAATGATGGGATATTCATCATTGTGCCGGTCATATGCCCAGAAAACGGGTCGTGACAAAGTTGGTATCAGAGCAATAGTTGTTAGGTCTCCTAGTGATTACAGAGCAAGGTAACCTTAGTAGGACCTCCTCAATCGTTGTGAACCCGGGCACAATTATAGAGAGACGGCTCTACTGAAGGTCCTGTAGGATGTTTCCATTTCTTTTCCCTCTGAGACTTATCTCTTCTTAGGAATTATGTTCTCAGTTTTAGTTTTAGACAGATATGGCTACACTTTTGAACTTAGTAAAGGAAAGGTTATTACTTGTTTTGATTCCGTTGCTGTCGAATCAAAATTTTATATGATGGATTTTATAAGCTGAATTCATGATTAATTTTGTGTAGCTATATTATTTTAGGGTACCAGCTAATAAAAGAAACCACTTGCATTAAAAAAAAACTGAAGGATTACATTGCACAAAAAAAAAGAAGTTTACTCGTGCATGAGTAATCTAAAAGCGAGGTGGTCTTGGATTAGGAGGGTTGTATTGTATCATCACCCCTCGACCATTCCTTGGAGCAAGAGACAGAGCAATGTCGCGGAGGGTAGTGTAAATTCCATTCATACAATCAACACTTCTTTGCTGTTGATTGCAGAAGCACTGAGTGGACCAATAGAAAAACCTATCTATTCTGGAAGTCATTGCTGCGTTATTGCGTTTGGTTAACTTCTCCAGATCTTCTATCATCTTCTTGAGGTTTTTCACCTCCTGCTCTAAATAGGCGATTTTGTCCTCCGAGCTATGGCCCGTGCTAATCTTCTCAGCTTCCTCATTCTTCTTCATCTTCTTCTCCTTTTGATTCTCTTGAGGTCCCTCGAGAGGTCTTTTGCCCTTGTCCCTGCATAAACTTAAGTTTAAGTCAAGTTCTTCTTCCTTAGCCTCTACTGTGAGATCAATGTACTTCCTTGTGGCCATGATTTGGAAAATTTAGAAATTTTTGTAAGAGTATGAAGCGAGAGGAATGCTGAGAGATTGTAGGCTCAGAGATGATTACTCTTTGTGGTGTGGTAACCGAGAACGCTGAGAAGGTTTTTATAGAGAAAAATTAGGACTTAGAGACAAAGAAGATATCTCTTCACCGCACCCCTACACGATCAACCTATGGATTTCTGCAAGCTGGAAGCCAGAAGTCTAGGGTAGGCGTGCACACCGATAGCGCGTTGCATTAATGCCAAAACCATGAAAGTTAATATTCGGTGGATCTGCGGCCGATTTTACTTGGTTTTCCCATTTCTTTCTTTGGCATTTTCCGAAATTCAAAGAAGTTGATAATATAGCCATTAAAGATTTCCTTTGATGCTTTTTTGATGAACTAAAATGTATTTCTCTGTTTTATTGTGTTGTTCTTGAGAGCCTTCAGTTGAGTATAATATACATAACTTATTTAATCATGTTGTAATTACATGTATGTATGTTATTCATGCATAATGAAGTGAAGGCTACGATCAAGGAGAATATGTGATGATCCTACATATACTCATAGAGAATGTGAAATCAAAATGACTTGGATAGAATGAAATGTGTAGAGGATGATATATCTTCATAGTTACACATACTTACATATAATGCTCTCGTGGGCAAATGAAAGGCAATGATTTCCTTACATCATGATAATGCTTAATGCATGCGACCGTAAGCAGTTAACTTTGTTTTAAAATATATATATTTACATATATATTATGTGTAAGTCTAGAGTAAAGACACTGATTAGAATCTAAGATACGGCCAATATGAGGCTACCTAATCATAAAAGGACATCGTGATATGGGATTACAGGATAAAACAAGTTTAGAGGGAGAAAATCTCATACTGAAGAGCGTAGTTAGTCAAAATTTTGAGAAAGGTCAAGATTAGCCGAAAATTTTTTGAGGAAATCTTTGACTTATGTTAATTGCATTAAATTATATTTACTATTTACTTACATGTCCGACATTAATTGTTGGCATTGCGACATATGTGATCTGTAAACCTCTTAGCGAGCGGCGTATAGGTTGTGGTGGCTTTAGTTCGAGGAGCTTCGGTTTGCCTATAAATCTTGTATGCCTGTTACCCTATTCATCGCACCAAGCAAACCTACTTCTTTCATTACATACCTAATTCTCAATCTCCATTCCTTTCTCATTCGAAGTTATTTCTGAGATCCCTAGAGCAATGGCCGATAATAAGTCTTTCAACTTGAATTTTGAGACTGGTAATGTAGAGCTTGATTTAAATCTAAGTCTCAGAAACAACAAAGGGAAGAGACCTGTAGACAGGTCACCAGAAATTAAGAAGAGAAAGAGGGATGTAATAGAGTTGGAGGAGGACAGTACTGCAACATCCTCAGAAAATATGCTTGCACGCCTAGAGCGTAAGATAGAATACCTGGAGAGTAAGATAGAGAGCCTGGAATACAAGACAGAGGACCAGAAGCGACTAATAAATCGTCTCTTTGAAAACCAAGAGAAACTGATAAACCGTCGTTTCGGGGAACTAGCTAATCGAGTTGATAGACATTCAATGTTTGCAACTCAAAATTTTCGTGACCAACAAGCAAGGTGTATTGACTGTATGAACGGAGTGACTTTTGCTCTTCGCCAAATTTCTCAAGCGCTTCCTCCAAAAACCCTTTCTAGGCTACAACGATTAGCTTCTTCCTTAAGGTCTGAAGCACCTTCATCTTCTAGACCTGGAGCACCTTCTACATTTCAAAAGCCTACTCGTCCTTAATTTATTCTTTCTTTTGTTTGTACCTAAAGCTATATTTGGTCTACGCTTCATGTATTAAAATTATCTATGTACTAGAAATAAAATTTAAGTTAGTATTTAGATCTTCTTTGTTGAAGTGATTCCTTTTACTGAAAGAACTTGAGGAATGAGAAGATGTTGGACTTATATTTCGTACTTGATTATGAAAATTCTAAAGCAGAGTATGGTAATATCCTTTTGACTGAGAAGAGTTATTAAAATGATATTTCATTACACTTCTGAACTATGGAGGAATGCTAAATAAGTATTTTATGAACCTATAGAACTATGGGTTTGCCTCAATCATTGAAGGGATGCGACTCTATATGAGTCATTGAGGTGAGAAGAATTTCCATATATATAATTATGCATAAGGAGTATGTTATTTACTTATCACATTTTCTAGGATTGTTCTTCCTAGAGATTTATGTAATAATTTCATGTGATTTTTCCTTTTATATGACGCCTTCAGCTAAGAGTATCGCCTTAAGGTAGAAGGATTGCCTTCGTGCAAGAGTATTGCCTATGGCCAAAATGACGCCTTCGGGTGGGGTGCTTGTATTCGTAAAAGTTATAAGCTATGTGTGTGGTAACATGTGTTCTGATATTCAGTATAAACTAGAAAGACCACGTGCCACTTTTGAGATGACACCTATTTGAGGTTTTACATAGAGACAGAGTTCGTCTCTGATCAGATGGTTTAAGTTTGGTAAAGGTTATGAGGATGAGACACTTTATGGTACAAAAGGTTGTGGAGAAGATCAAACTGATGAGGAAGAGATTGTTTGCTGTTTAAAAAAAAGGAAAAATTCCTATGAACATTATTGATAATGCGGTCTAGAGTTCACAGTTGATGCTATAGTGTTCTTGTAAATCTTACCAAGGATGTGAAGAGGTTTGGGAAGAAAGAGATGCAAAGGATGAGATATAGACGAAGTAATCACACTTATTTCAGTCTTGAGATGAGTTTTGAATTCGGGGGACCGAATTCTCTTAAGGGGGTGATAATGTAATACCCATGAAAAATCAAATATAAATGCGTGTTTACAAACTACTGTTACTATTTCAGTATACGGTACTATTTACCCGTATAATACTATTTACGTATATGGTACTGTTCACTTATAAAATCAAAATGTCAAATACTAGATGTGGTTTGGTCATAAGAGAAAACTAGAAAGAAGTTCGTGGGAGAAAATGACATTTTATGTGTGAAAATACCCTCAGGGACTAAATTGAAATGACTGATTTGAAAAGATACTTAAAAGTTTAAGGTGAAAGGATAGTTTTTCCTTTAAGTTTCCAATAGTAATAATAGAAAAATTTTCCATCGTACGCGTAAGGTGCACAGTAACTGCATTATTAGAAATGTCATTTTCATAAATAGTAAATTGAATATTTTATTAGCGCATAGTGTCAAATAGTACCTTTGACTTTTGCTATAAATAGGCCCTTTCATTTCACTTCTAAACTCACACCTTCAACTTCTCTTCTTCTCTCCTTAAGTTTCTCTTACTCCAATACTAGGCCTCTGAGATTTTGGGCCTTTCTTTTTCAGCTTAGGTAAGGATACTATGCCCTTTTTATGTCTTTTAATTTTAGAAGTTATTTTCTTAAGTATGCTCTGTGGTTGCGGCTTTGGCTGATCTTCCACATCAGAAAAACTGTCCTTAGCTGCTTACATATTATTTTGATTCTCTGATTACCGAAATAGGATGTAAACTGTGAAAAATACATGTCTAAGAAAGTTCTGGCTAAGGAAAGACCTGGTTTTTAAGTGTGTCCATTGTGACCCTCCACTCTTTCCTGGGAACTTACCTGGTGTACTCTTTTACAGATTGTATTCTCTATTTCTGGTATAAATAGTAACCGTACGTATAAATAGTAACTATATGTACAAATAATATTCATACGTATAAATAGTGATCGTACATATGAATAGTAACCGTATATATGAATAGTGACTGTACGTATGAATAGTAACGTATATATGATCAGTGTTTGTATGAAAACAATCCTAACTTGTTTTCTCTAATCTTTCATGAAAATCTCTGTAGCGGAATACTGAAATTCATCTGTGTACTCTTGTTCGTAACGACTTAGAGAAGTGATACTCGTACGCAATCCAGGTGAGTAGAACGACCCCATTTTAATAGAGTTTTAGCATTACTGGTGATAAAAAGTATGTTGTAGGACACTCTCAAGATTCATAGGGGGAAATTGGATTCAGAATGACGAATCTAATTAGATAATTAATCCAGAAGTATGGATAAGACGAAACAAGTATTTCATGATGATGTAAAAATCTTTTCAAAAACAGATTAATTGTTATCTTGATTTGTGGTTTATAAATCTATAATATAGTTATATACTATACCTGTTGTATGGATGAATATTATATTGAGCTTCTGATTATTATATAAAATGCTATTGATTGTGATTGAGTAGGACAGTACCCCCTCTCACGGCAAGGCGAAAAACCCGGTTGAAAGGGTGTCTTGACCAATGAGTGTGAAGACAACGATTCCCTCAGTAGGTATATAGCCCGGATTGGTGATAAATCCGTGAGGTGCCCTAGCTAAGAGGATGAGGTTGTGCGTCATGGCAGAAATATACATAATTGGTAAGCCGGCCTGTGTGCGCTCTCCGGGATGTATTGCCATTGATGAGTACTAGTAACGTTTATTGAATTGGATGAATTTTTATCTTCTTGTATGTAAGAGGATGAGGTTGTGCGTCATGGTAGAAATATACATAATTGGTGAGCCGGCCTGTGTGCGCTCTCCGGGATATATTGCCATTGACGAGTACTAGTAATGTCACGTCCCAAAATTTGAACACGTGACCGGCACGGAAAGTGAATTTCATTTCACCTCCGTAAGCCTATCTTTCTCTTAAAAATCATACAATTCTTTTTCATGCAACCAAAACGAGTTCTCTATACATACTACAATTACTCACATTACATCACTGAATGAACCTACCCGATTACAGAGATTTCTAGATTTATACAACTTAGAATAAAACTTAACTATTATACCTTTATCCTGAACAAATGAAAAGGTAATCATGGACTAAGGATCCATAATTCCTTGTTCCGATATTTACCTTCAGCTGTCGACTCTGAAAAAAAATATCAATAAGAGGGGTATGAGCAAACCACGTGCCCAGTGAGTAGATAACACAACACTATGACAAAAAAAAAATCATGCATCATAATGATAACATGCAGCAATCATACGTAGATCGATCATCATATGATATAATATTATTCATAATACTTCACAACAATATCCAAGTAAATCAAATGCATTTCAACATAATTCAAAATTCACAACAGCAATCGATGAAATCAATTTCACACACAATTTCACACCTCTGGATCGTTGCCCGCGGCCCCCGCCGCATCCACCCTTATCGCTCCATTTATATTCTCCACCCTTATAGCTTCACATAGATTTCTCCATGGGGTGCACCACCATGCCTTTCCTTTCCAGTCAAACACAATCACAATCACATATAAAAACATCATCAATCATAATCTTGAGCCACATACACAACTCAGTCATTTACAATCAAGCCACAACATAATCAATGTGGTTCCAGCAACATAGCATGTATATAACATAATCCATAATATAGAACAATTATTCAACTCAGTTCACATGTCATTCACAATCCATCATATAACCTCCATTCATGGGAAAATAAGAAAATATAATTATATACATTACCAGACACGTTCCACAATTGTTTATGCCTCATCGTTCCACATCATCCTCTTCAAACTTGGATATACAACATATTTCTACTATGATGTAAAAAGTCAATAACAGATATTTAATCATAGCAAGTATTAACCCACTCACCTGGATTTCACGCTCTCGGCACTCCCACTTTGCACTTTGACTATTCCTATTGTAACCAGACAAAAACCATCAGGGTTACGAAATAGAGAAATTTTCTACCACTACTCTCTACCTTTTCTCACATCTTAAGTCATAACTCCTAACTGGTAATGAATATCTAAATGAAACTTATACCATTGGAAACTAGACTTAAAGAGCTTTCCAATGATATAAAGTTTGCCCAAAACGGAGTCCGGATGAAGAAGTTATGACTGATCAAAATAAGCTAAGTTTTTTAGTATATCTGGCGCCTGGGCACCAACACAAGCCTGGCGCCTGGGCGCCACACCTAACGCCTGGGCGCCAAGGCCTTCTAACTTCCCAAATCCTTTTGAACCTTGGCGCCTGGGTGCCATGATCGCGACCTTTCGCGATTCCCCTCGGATTTGGCTCAGATCCGGCCAAATCTCCACCGTTTTCCATGATTTCTTCCATAGAATCTCACCCTTAATGTCTAAGGAGCATTTAAACACCAAAAACACCAATTTTAATCGAGAAACGAAGCAGGAATCTCGATTTTTACCCCAAACTTTCTTAAAACTAGAAAATAGGGAAAAGCTTGAGAATTAGAAAGTTATACCTCGATTCCTTACTTTCCCTACGTTGCTTGGCTCCTAGAGGCTCGCCCCGTAGCCCGAGATCCACCCTCCAAAGCCCGGTTGTAGAGTTGGAGTGTAGAGAGAGAAAGAGAGGAGAGAATGTGAAGAGAGAGAGGAAAGGAGAAAAATGAATAAAAAATAGGTGAGACCACCTATATACTCGCATGGGGTGAAATTATCACTTACTCTGCAATTGACCATCAGTCAAGACTAGCAAAAGCAAATTCATAAAATCTCACCTCAGGTGTTTCTAAATCCTAGGTGCCCCACAGATTTCCTTATTTCACTTTAGTCCCTCTCAATATCTCAAACTCCACTTTAACCCCAAATCTATCATCCTTTCGGTACCGGACTCATAATTCATTCCCATAAGCTCTATTCTTCTTCTCGGGTTCCTACTTGGTCATTTCTCAAAAGTCCTCTATACTTTCTTTTCTTTTCACTTTAGTCCTTGAGAATTTGTACAAATTTCCTAAATTAAAAATTAAAATTTCTATTCCCACATTTTCTTCACTAATTCAAAAAAAAAAATTTTCCACGTAATTAAATTTTTCACTAAACTTCAAATCAGACTTTAAATATTCATATAAATTCTTGGGATATTACAAGTAACGTTTGTTGAATTGGATGAATTTTTATCTTTTTGTATGTAATTTCTAACTATGTTTATTAGTTGAGTATGAGCCTTCGGATATGCTTGCATGACTGGTAATGTATTTGAATTTTATTAACGTGAGGCCGATTCGCTCATGGAGTTTAAAAGCTCACACTCTCTGTACAACCTTTTTGTTTAGATCAAGTTGCCGATGAAAAATATCCGCTAGAAAAGTAGATCACCGCTATCGGGTAGGCCTCTCTATTGTTGTAGATTATGTTGCTCTGTAATCGTCTAGGACATCTAGGTCAGGGGTTTGGTATTTGGCTTGTATTTCAGTATGGTAATGTATTTTGTATTGAGAATCTATTAATTAAGAAAATTTGATATATTTTCTTCGTATTTATTAAGGAATGATTATTTTGAGAATATAGAGATAATGATTAATAATCTAACTCATTGGTAGAATTTGTCGAAAGGCTTACAATGATGGGATATTCATCATTGTGCCGGTCATGTGCCCAGAAAACGGGTCGTGACACCTATGACCTTTATCCCAAAAGTCAACAATTCAGTACTAAGCCACATAGGGTTAAAGCACCACACATCACAATATTTCCAAAGCATTCTAGCACACACCTTAAAATTTGGTGACCATCCACTTGGTAATATTGGTACCACAAGAATCACGCAATAGTACACACAAAAGTCATAGACCCCTAGAACCCGAAAGTTACAGCAAACTAATATTCAAACATCATGTTCTGCCCCAAACCAACTTTTATTACCTCAAATCATATTTGTCCAATTTTCTTCCAAATATAAAACTCGTTCACTTAAAACTAGTTTTACTCTAATCACGTTTACTTGAACCTAATTTTCCAAATCATGTTTCATCCACCAGATTTCCAAACACACATGTATTCCATAAAGCCAACGGTTTAGAGTAGGAAAAGAAAACGCTTATTATTTGCTTTTTTTATAATAATATTCTAACATAAACACTATCAAAATTTTTTATTAAATTATTAATTTTTTTCTTAAAAAAATAGTTGTTTTAATTTGGCTTTTAAAAAAATAAAGTGTTTCAATTTAGTCATAAAAAATTATATTTATCATAATTTTATTCCTATATTTGTCAAGAGAATTTTTAGCAAAAAATAAATAAATTGAGATATATATATATATATATATATATTTTGAAAATTAAATAAAAACACTTAATTTTTTAAAATAAAAAATATTTATAATCTAAAGACTAAATAAATAATTTTAAAATAATATTTCACCACTCATAAATCCACGCATAAGTAAATGACAAAAAACAGAAACGACAGTCCACTCCCCGAAATTGAGGGTGCGGTGCGCCCACCAATCACCACTTGAATGGGCATGCAGGTGGCTCCAAAATAGTTGGGGCAACTGTCTCATATAATAATAACAAGGCAAAAATAATAGTTTAATCTATTATATTTATTTTATATTTTCCTTTATATTTTAAATGTTTCATGTTAGTCCTTTGTGTTATAAACGCAAAGTCTCACACTATTTTAGTTCTTTTTTATTAAATATGTTAGGCATTTTAACATGGTTAATAGACTTGACTTACAATAATTAAATAGACAATTCATGTCAATATTAAAATAGTAAAATGTGAAGTCTATTAAAATATCTAATAAATTTGATGAAAAATAATTGAAATAGAATGAGTTAGCAACATAAATAACTAATATAATATATTTAAAACATAATCGAACAAAATTAAATCTGAAGTAAATACAATGGACTAAAATATCATTTTTTGCCTAATAACAATAATAATAATGAGACATAATTTTTTTATATATTATTATATATGATTTATGTATTTATTTAGATAAGACTCTAACAATTCTTTCTAAATGTTTGACTATATAATGAGACATAACTTTATATATATTATTAATATATGTGATTTTGAGGCTTTTTAAGTATTAATTTCAAAAGTATATGTTGATAGATAAATTAGATAAAATACAAAATATAATATGAGAAAGATGAAATAGAATATACGCGATGAGAAGTCCACTCATTCTTTTATTTCTTTGATATTAAAATCTATAGTCTCATGTTAAAATTTTATTTTAAAAAACTGAAGAACGAATTAGCAATAACTTAAAGTAAAAATAGTTATACTGAAGTGAAATTCAAACATAAAAGTGTGAATTATTTTTAGTATGGTATTGAAAATATTAATTTTTTTTTAGTTTTTTAAAATAATACATATAAAAAATTAACTTTATTAATAGAAAATAAATTAAAAAATTGAATAGAATTTAATTAAATTTTAAAAAAAGTATGATTTACTTTTTAATTAAATAAAAAATATTCATTTGGCAAAAAAGAATCTAATATATATATGTCTGTGTGTGTAAAAGAAATTATTATATATATATATATATATATATATATGTATAAAAGAAATTAGTATTATTTTCTGCTTTTTTCCTGCCTGAACCTGCCACAGCGTCGTCTGCCACAGGTGGTCGTGGAGAGGGAAGAACCCTAATCACTTCTCTCCCTCTCTGTCACAGGCTGATAAATTTTGGCAGACTCAGACCAGAATCTCCAAATCTGTTAGAAGATGAGTGGTCAAGCGCCTCCTTCTGGTCCCAGGAGGAACAGTTCGAGCCACAAGCGGCCACCGTCTACGTCTTCCAAGAAGTCGCTCGAAAACGGAAGCAATGGCACAGCTAGCAAACCCTCGTCACCCACTCACCCAGCGTAGGTTTCTGTTCTGAGCTCCTAGTGTTATTGATTATTGCTCTTTTTCTGTAAATTTTTTTAAAAAAATTTTCGTGTACGGTTAATGTTATTTTTTAAGGTTCCACAATATACTCATATTGCTACATAGGACTGGTGAATTTCTCAAGTGATTGATGCAATTCACAAGTTATGCCGCTACGCAGTTGGTCGTTTCACTATTCATGTTGTTGCTTAAGCGTGCTGCTTATAAGTATCTAGTTGTATTATTATTTTTTGTTTAGTTGGTATTTTTTTTTATTTTTTTTATGATATTCTCTAGGACTCTTGGGGTAGAAAGAACAGTGAAGAAACTTAGGTTGTCAAAGGCCCTCACAATTCCTGAAGGGACGACAGTATCTGAAGCATGTCGACGAATGGCAGCGCGCCGAGTTGATGCCGTTTTGTTAACTGATGCCAATGCTTTGCTGTCAGGAATTGTTACTGACAAGGTTTGGAGGATCTTAGAATGTCTACCTCATCTACTCAGACTATTGTCAGAGTACTCGCATGTATTTTCTTTGTGAAATGTTTGAAGTTTGTATGTCTTATGGTCAGGACATTGCTGCCAGAGTCATAGCTGAGGGTTTACGACCAGAGCAGACAGTAGTCTCCAAAATAATGACACGGAATCCTATATTTGTAGCATCAGATTCACTAGCCCTTGAAGCTCTTCAGAAGATGGTTCATGGTGAGCTTCGTTCTTATTGTTTACACCTTTGTTGTTATGACGGTTCAGGGTTAACTCCATGAGAATTGTGCATGATAAACAGGCTTGTGACAGTAATAATTGGTAATTGAAGACGAAGAATTTATTAGCAAATTTTCCATGGTTAGTCATGACCCAAGTTTTAGCAGTGAAGTATTTTTTTTTTTTTTCAATTATTTCTTACATTAGGTATTGTTGTCCTTAGTTTGATTCTTAATTTAGATGGTTAAGAAGATAGAAAATTCTTTTTTAGTGCGTTCATCTGCCTTTGCATAGAACAGTATTTATTCTGCAAAATAGACTATTTGCAGTGAGGATTGAGGAAATTGCTGTCTTTGATATCACTTGTGGAAGATATGCATTGAGTTTGTCTATTCTAATTTCCAATTGTATGTTTGGAGAAAAGCATTGTGGTAGTGAAAAGAGTAAAGAATATTATAAACCACTGACATACCAATATCAAGATTAATCATTTAGGGTTATGTAGTAGTGAAATCTGCTGCTATTAATGTTCTTGAACCATTGACAATTTGAACTAGATCCACTGGTTCTTGTAATTTTTTTTTTTCCTTCTGATAGTTCTTGTTTGTCTTCTCAATGTGGCTGCAGGGGATTTTGAAAAGTTTTAGGGGGTGGGGGGTATCAGAAACCCATACCCAGTCTAATAATTACTGGAACTATAATTTTGCAATTAGGACCTCATCATATTTCTTGTCTGTAAAAGGATTCCTTTTTCTTTTCTTTAATATTTCTATTCTATTTCTTCACTTTGTTCATGTTGCAAGAATTGATTCAATGATTATATCAGTTTCTCTTTATGTTTGTTTATATATTTATATCAATAAAGCTATAGTCTGCAAAGTAATCCTTTAAGTGAGATATATAAATATTTTTCCCAACTAACAGGTAAATTCAGGCATCTACCTGTTGTGGAAAATGGTGAAGTCATTGCCTTGCTGGATATTACCAAATGCTTATATGATGCCATATCTAGGATGGAGAAGGCTGCTGAGCAGGGAAGTGCCATTGCTGCCGCAGTTGAAGGTGTGGAACGACAGAGGGGGAGCACTTTATCTGGTTGGTTAAGGATTGTATATTATATACACATCTTATATTCCGGATTGTATGTAATTTGTAAATTGCTTCTATCAGCATCTGTGTGTCCATTAGATGTTTATAACTGCCATTGTTGAATTGAAAGTGTATGTTGTATTTTTCTTGATATGGAATTCACCATTTGCTGATTCGCACATTCATATGCTGACTCTGCAGTTCCTGCAAACAAAAGCTAATGCATTTTTATCTTAGTGGTCAAATAGTTAAAATAGAATTCTATTTTTTTTTCCTTCTCACAGGTAAAATTCCTATGTAAATAATATAAGAAAAAAGGGGTTATTCAGACAGGTTTGCATTGAGTACGGATGTTGGGTGTTTAGCTGTCTTTCAGTGAGGTGTCAGGTGCTATCATAGGAATGTTATTCAGATTCTAGTGTGGGTACAAGAAGTTATTGAGGTTCAGGTTTGGGTGGTGCAAAATGTCACTTGCACCCATCCACACGGCATATACATTGGCTAATGTGTAACAATTTTTGTGTGGACTTTAAGTAAAGTAGATTAATGGAAAACTAGATGCTTTCAGGATAATGAAGTTAAGAAACAGTCTGAAAGATTAGATGTTATTTGTGTGCCTTCTAACTTATATTTTGCTGTGCTTCTAATATTTGAAATGAACTTGAATGATTGCCTTGTATTTGGAGTCTTTTCTTTTGTCAGTTGTGCTTCCATGAATGGTTGGCTTCTCATATTTTATCAATTTCATTGATATTTTAATTGTTGAAAATTGCCAACCTTAAGAGTGACAAGTTTGCAATGCAGTTTACATCTGTTGTCTTATTTATCCTTTAAATTGTAATGATGCTAATGTACTGTTTCTGTTGTTGTCATTTTTATCAGCTTCAAATGCTTTTATAGAAACATTGAGGGAGCGTATGTTCAAGCCTTCCCTGTCAACTATTATTGGTGACAATACAAAGTAATTTTTGCATCATATTTATGCCTTTTCGCATGTTTTGCCAAGCTATGCCTACATCAATTGATTTTATAGGTTTACCAAGTTTTGTAGCTTTATGTATTTCCAGGGTTGCTATTGCATCAGCATCAGATCCTGTCTATGTTGCTGCAAAAAAGATGCGGGATTTGCGTGTTAATTCAGTAGTTGTTGTTTCAGGAAACAAGATTCAGGGGATACTCACGTAAACATTGGCCTTTTCTTTTTGAACTTTATTATGTTGAATAACTGCCTGATTACATCCTGTCTATGATTGCATTTAGGATTTTTTGTATAATTTATTGTTATGTAAATCTCTCCTGCAGTTCCAAAGACATTCTTATGCGGGTTGTGGCTCAAAATCTATCTCCTGAGTTGACTCTAGTGGAAAAGGTTGTTCTCATTTCATCTTTTATCTTTTATCTTTTTTTTTTTGGGCGGGGGTAGTAACTTTAGTTGAAAAAACGTTTATTGAGATTTTTTTAAAATTATTGGCTCTGATTTTTGCAATTGATTTACTTCTCTCTTCTTCCGATCCTCTCCCCTTTTTTTCCCCATTAGGTAATGACTACAAACCCGGAATGTGCATCATTGGAGACAACAATTCTTGATGCACTGCACATGATGCATGATGGAAAGTTCTTACATCTTCCTGTGGTAGACAGAGGTGAGCTTTGCTCTCTCAATTTCATAGGTAGTTTCTTATGCTGTAGATACTGATTATTATTTGTTTTGCAGACGGACAAGTTGCTGCTTGTGTGGATGTTTTGCAGATAACTCATGCTGCAATTTCAATGGTAAATTTGGTTTGAGATATGTATAAATACTAAAATATGGAGTAGAGGAATTGTTTATATTTTACAGTCTGATTGAAGATGAAAATTACGGTATCTGGTATGGGGTGTGCCTTTGTTTGTATGCCTGTCTTTTATTGATACCTGGGTATCAGCAAAGGAGGACTTCTTATCATCAAGCATCAATATTAGTTCCCTGGCAGGAGCTTATCTGAACTCTCTTTTGTTGGGAACTCAACATCTTAGTATCTTACATAATTGTCTTGTCTAGCTGGAAAATATCTTAGTTTTTTATTATTTTTATTTCTTTTGTTTTTCCTAAATGGTGAATGTCTATATCTGTGTCTTAGTATGCTGACTTGGTTTTCATAATTCAGCTGAAGGTTTTGTTCAAAGGTATCAGTTACTTGGAAAGTAACCTCACCTTGCCTTTTAATTTTAGTTCTAGCAGTGCTGATGTTTCCATCTTTATTTGGGGCCTTGTTACTCATGTTTTATCATTACTCATGTTTTATCATTATTATGTTGTTGGCTCCTTCAATTATCAAATACTTTTTGTGCCTTGGGTCTTCCTAGCCTTTTAGATCTGTTCAGCTAAGTTTTCCCCTTGGCCGGAACATTTCATGGTATTGCCGAAGTTCTTCCATACATGCATTATAGCTTCCCTAGTATATAACAGCATTGAATTATATATTGTGATTGATAATAACAAGTGAATTTTTGTTATATTTAGTTTTAACATTTGATAGAATTATATGTATGCTGTTGTCTTATTGCTAGACTTTGTCCTTTGTAGGTTGAAAGTAGCTCTGGAGCTGTTAGTGATGTGGCAAACACAATAATGCAAAAATTTTGGGACTCAGCACTTGCTCTAGACCCACCAGATGATTATGACTCTCATAGGTACTCTACATTCTACATACTTATCTAATATAAAGATCCGATTTGTTCTTTAAATCGACATGTCAAATGTTTGATTGCAGTGATGTTTCTGGGCTTATGACTTTAGAAGCGGCAGATACTGCAAAGTATACATATCCACTTGCTGGTCATGGGAACTTCTTTGCCTTTAAATTTGAGGATCCCGAGGGCCATGTACATCGGTTAAACTCTGGTGAGCAACTATTTTGGGGAATACCATTGCAAGATTTTAGGAATTACACACTTTCCGTGTCTTTGTCTGGGATATTAGCCATCAACCATCTTGTGCATTGATATCTGAATCCGAATCATGTATTCTGTATCCCCCATTTCAGGTGCTGAACATCTAGAGGAGCTTGTATCTGTTATCATGGAAAAAATTGGTAATGTTAATGATGGAGAACGTCCTCTGATTATGGTGCGTATAATGCAAATTCAATGACCTTCTGCCTTTTGTTTCTGGTATATGCATTTGTTATCATGCTGACTATTTTCTCCACTAGTATGAGGATGATGAAGGTGATAAAATTCTTCTTGCAACTGATAGCGATTATGTTGCTGCTGTGAACTATGCTAGGTCTGCCGGAGTGAAGGTAAAGATATCTGCTTAGCTCTAGCTATTGCATTTGATGTTGGCTTCTATGGAATTATCATTCAACTTGGTTTTGTTGGATACATTCTAATATTAAACATCTTAGTATTTCAGGCGCTAAGGTTGCATTTGGAGTATGCCAATTCAAAGAAATCGGTGACACCAGAGTCTGGGACAGCTACAGCTACAGCACAGAAAAACAGTGTATTGTCTTTACGCTTAGGCATTCTTGCGGGTGCTGTTGTTCTAACAAGCATGGGTATGTTGGTCTACTTAAAGCGTTCCAAACAGTGATGTGTTACTAGTTTTGAAAGCAGCACATCAAGTAAACATGCGGGTATAGATTCAAGAGGTCTGTGGGCATCTGATTTAGTTGTTATTGCGACAACGAAGATGTTGGACGCTGAGATAGTCGTTTTATAATATCCAACTCCATGGTTAAGCCTGGGAATATTGTAAAGAGATGTCAACTTCCGTGTAATTGCATTCAGTATTCCCATTCCTACCCATTCCTATGTGTAAAGATATCTTGGCATATAATACTTCAGATATGTCAAGACGTTTCTGCGAAATTGACTTGAAGTATATGAATTTTCCCCCATAATTTAATGAATTGATTTAAACTTCAATTAAATTTCAGTAATAATGATCAATATTATTATGCTAGTACTTTTACATACATTTTTCTATTTAGTTTATTTATAATAATCTTTTAGAAAGTTATAATAATTTTTATTAATTTTAAAAATAGTTTACTAATTTTCAACTATTTCCTATTCTTCTCTATATATTGTAACCTCTCTTTCTTATATTTTACTTTTTAATGAAATTCTTATATTTTATTAACTTACAGTTTTAAAGACTAGTGACTACGTTATCCAAGTTAGACATGATTAGCGGTGTCCAGCGGAAGGTGGTTTAAACGCTAAATTAAATTCAACCTTTCGGTTCAGTTTGAAGAAAAATTAAATCGTTTGGTTTGCTTTGATGTGTAAAATCAAATCAAATCAAATTATATTTAGATGGTGTGATTTTTTTAAAATTTTTTTGTGGCTCAATTTATTTATTTATTTAAATTTTTGCTTAAATAACTCAATCAATTAGTAAAAGAGACAAAAAAAAAAGAAAATCGACCAAAAAAGAAAGAAAACCATCGAGTAAAAAGGAGGAGGATAAGAAACATGAATAAAACTTAAGCCATGAAGAGTCCCTCCGGCAGATACACACACCTTTCGAAAAAAAGAAATTACTTTTTTTTTAACCGTTAGATTTCCTTCCAAACCTTCTAAGAAGGATTTGGAGGGAATTTTATTTCGTAAAATTTTAGGATTTGTTTAATTTTTGTATTTTCTGTTTTCATTAAAATTGAAAAATAGATTTGAAAATGTGTTTAGTTGAGTTTAATAAAAAAAATTTGAAAATATTTCTTAAAATATACTCAAATTTAAAAACATTAAAAAAATATTTTTAATATTTTAAAAAAATATTTCAAAAAATAAAGACTAAAAATAATAAAAAATATTTTCACAAAACCAACAAACCCTTTAGATTTGCAAAGAGAGAAAGGAGAGGAAAAGTTGGATTATAAGATAGAGAAAAGATTATTTTGATTTTAAAAAACTTAGCAAATCCTCTCTTAAGAGAATGACAAATAAAAGGAAAAGTGGGATGATGAAAGAGATGATTAATTTTGATTTTCAAAAACACTTTAGTAGATCCCCATCTTCTTCTTCTTTGTGCACAAGGAGAGAAGAGAGATAAAAAGAGAGAGAGAGGGGTGATGAGAGAGAGAGAGGAGAGAAAAAGATGAACAAGACAATTTTGTCATTTTAAAAAAAAATTGATGTAAACATATTTATATAAATAAGTTAGTGCTAATGTGTGTAAAAAAATTGGTAACATTAGTGTCTACTATTAACAAATTGGATAAAATTTATATATAATTTTTTTTATTTTTACTATTAAGTTTTTCACTAATATAGAAGGTTTCCTAACCCATTTATAAATGAGCAGTCTTGAATTTAGAAAAATAGACTCTTTTTAAAAATTAGCCGCAAGTTAAACCCGAGGGTTGGCCAGTTTAAATTTTTTATTTTTTATACAAAAAATTGAATTATTTAATATAAATAATATCACTTTATCATATTTTTATATTTTATAACCTTATATTCAATAAATATAATATTTTTAGATATGAAAGCTTTTGTAATTTTTTAAAAATAAATATATAATTTTCAAATATAAATATAATATAGGTAATTTAAAAGGAAAATATGAAAAATTAAATTTATTGGTTATTAAAAAATATTAAAAAAGTAATATTTTACATATTTAAAATGTATTTTAATAAAAAATTATTAAAATTTTTACTAAAAAAATTTTAAAATTATATTATTTAAATAAATAAAAAAGGTGGCCTGCGATCCATTTATGATCGCAAGCTAAAGCGAGCTGTATTGGTCTTAATAAAGAAGCCTACAAATTTAATCTAATAGTCTAACCCCGTTTTGATAATACTACTTAAAATGTAATGTTAAGTTATACAAAATATACAATTTGTTTTTAAAAAATCGTACACATGTTTTTTGATTAAAGAACTATAAATAAATGCACCTAATTTTTTTTCTAATAATTTAAAAATCGTTAAGTTTACTAGTACATAAAAATAATTAAAATTAATTAAAAATATATGAGATAAAATTGAAAAAAAAAAGATAAATTCTTACAATTTAACACTTTTTTTTTATTTTTTTAATCGATTGAGGAGATAGCAATAGCGTAACTGAAATTTGACAAACAAGAGACTCTCCCTCGCTCCCTCCTTTCTCTAATTAAATTTGAATTTCTGCAATAAAAAGGTGGATGCCGTCTTCATCTTCTTCCTCTATAGTTGCAGTTTCCCTTCATTCCTTCACCTTCACCGTTCACTCCATCGGCCATGCATAGAAGGTTCACTCTACTGTCTGCCTCACCGTCACTCTTCGTCTCTCAGCCCCTCTGGACCTCTCTCCACTCGATGCCAGCGGCCAGTCACCGCCGTCATCTCCCTCTACGGCTCAGCCCCTCTCGCCGTCTTCTCCCTATGCCTCACCCCTCACTCTTTGTCTCTCGCCGGCGGTAGGTAAGAATCTATTTTCTTTTGGTTGTTCTTTTTGTGTTTTTCTTGTTTCTGATTTCAGATACTTGCAGATTTTTTGCTAACTGACCAAGCGAAGAAAACCTTGCTTTACTCAGGTCAGTATGTCAAAACTTGATAAGTTGGAGTCTGACTTGATGGGTTTTGCTAACTTCTTATTTCTGAGTAAAATCTGTTATCATAGCTATTGATAGATGTCGTTTAGGAAGGTGCAATGCATTATCTTAAGAAATTAGAAATCAGGTCTTGTCACCGACTAAAGGTTCCCTTTGGGCTAAGGCATTTGAAGAGTCTCCGTGAACTTAATTTGAAGCATATGGCAGAGGGATTTTGAAGCAACAGTTGCTGAAAACAAAGGGCCTATATGGGACAATAATATTCCTGACATTTTCTCTGAGTGACCACCACTGCACAACCTCATAAAACAAAACAGTTGTTGCACTGGGGGATTTTAGACTAAAAGCAGAAAGGAAAACTGCTTGTCACTCTAGTTACTATAACAATTCATGTTTTTGTTTGTTTAGTTATTTAGCCAGAATAAATAATATTACTTGTTGTCTTGTAACTCAAACGAAAGTTTTATCGTACTGCTTTAACACCAGCGATTTTATATGGGAGTGAATGTTGGGCAATGAAAGGACAACAAGAACATAAAATTGGAGTGGCGGAGATGAGCATGTTGCGTTGGATGTGTGATCATACAAGAAGAGATAAGATCCGTAATGATCATATACGAGGTAGAGTTGGGGTGGCACCTATTGAGGAAAAAATGGTTGAAAATCGTTTAAGATGGTTTGGGCATGTGCAAAGGAGACCGTTGGAAGCGCCAGTTAAGAGAGTTGAGCAGATGGTTTGGAGCCCTATGAAAAAAGGTCGAGGAAGACCAAAAAAGACACTTAGAGAAATTATTGAACGGGATCTTTTAGTAAATGAGATATCTAAAGAATTGGTCATTGATAGAGCTCAATGGCGTCGTGCGATCCATGTAGCCGACCCCAGTTAGTGGGATAAGGCTATGTTGTTGTTGTTGTTGTTGTTGTTGTTGTCTTGTCAGTATCTGAATAAATTGTCGGCTCTGTTGGCAAATGCCTGTTTTACATTTAGATATTTGCAATCATTGATGTGAGACTAGTTATTTCTGATGAGTGTTATCCTTTTTTGTTTGTCTAAGGTTAATTATTTGTAAGTGTTCCATTGTTGTTTTGCTTCGCTAAAAACCATTCTCACAAAATCTGTCAATTCTTTAGTTTCATCTTTTGTCATGTGTACTTAAAGCATGTGGTTGATGGGATTAATCCAAGTTCCCATTTTCTGATATAAAGCACAAGAAAAAGTCTAGGATTGAGGAAACAGATGAGTATTGTGTCAAATGGTATTGAGGGGAACTCAACTCCTGATCTCATAAACTATATATATAAGAAATTTAAATAACTAATATTGTGATATTAATTTTCATGTCTAACTATTGCTTATGTTCCTATAAAAGTAACTTATAGAACTTCCAATGGAAGAAGATTTTAAAACTGGTTCTGAAATCTACAACATGAAAAATGATTATTGCAATTAATGCACCCTGGAGATGCAAACCAAAAGCCAATTTCCTACTTATGTTGACTGTTTTGGGAGCCACATGCCTTTTGATGCATATGTTTGATTAGAAAATATAGGAAATTAACCCATATTATTACTATAGAAAGAGTAGAGATAGATAGATGGAGAAATGAGAGAATATGAATTCTTATTCAAGTGTGTTTGGTCCTATATAGAGAGCTGAATTTATACAAAAAGACAATGTCCTAAAAAGGAAAAAAAACGGTAACAATATTAAATTGTAATAACTGTACATAAACACAAAAATGCACCAATCCCTCAAGCATGATTAGCGCCAGATATTAAAGAGTAAATAGAGGATATTTTGACACTCCCCCTCAAGTTGGATCATAAATATTAATCATATCCAACTTGCTAAATTCTCAAAGTTTGCCTTCGGAAGCGCTTTGGTGAAGACATCTGTTGTTTGTTGATTTGTGGGGACATAGGTTAGGCAAATTATTCTGTTTTGGACTTTCTCCTTGATAAAATGCCTATCAACCTCCACATGTTTTGTTCGATTATGTTGTACTGGGTTTAGTGAGATATTGATGGTTGCCTTGTTATCACTAAAGAGCTTAATTGATGGTTTGTCTTTTATCTTCAATTCTTCCAAAAGTTTCTTTAGCCAAAGCCCTTCATAAATTCCATGGGCGATAGCACAAAATTCAACTTCAGCGCTGCTACGGGCAACAACATCATGTTTTTTGCTTCTCCAACTAACAAGGTTCCTCCACACAAAGGTGCAATATCCTGTTGTCAACCTTCGATCTTCTTGTGAACCAGCCCAATCTGCATCAGTGACCACATCGATGCCTTTCCTTTTGCCCTTTTTGAAGAAGAGCCCTTTTCTAGGGGATCCTTTGAGATATCGCAGAATTATAAACACAGCTTCTAAATGTGCTTCTTTAGGAGAATGCATGTGTTGACTGACCATACTGACAGCAAAGACAATATCTGGTCTGGTATGAGAGAGATAGATCAACTTTCCAACTAATCTCTGCTACCTTTCCCTGTCGACTGGTTCCTCATTAACTTCCATTTTATTGCCTGGTTCCACAGGGATGTTGCTTGGTTTGCAACCAAGCATTCCAGTTTCAGTCAAAAGGTCAAGAACATACTTTCGTTGTGAGACACTAATGCCTTTTCTTGACCTTGCAACTTCCATGCCGAGAAAATAATGCATTTTCCCAAGGTCTTTTACTTCAAATTATGTGGCTAGGGTTTCTTTTAGTCTTTTCATTTTAGCCAAGTCGTCTCCTGTGAGAACAATATCATCCACATATACAATTAATATCATTTTTAGCCTGCTGTCACTTTGTCGGAAAAATAGGGTGTGATCAGAATATCCCTGACAATACCCTTGTCTACGTAAGACTTTTGAAAATCTATCGAACCACGCCCTTGGTGACTGTTTTAGACCATATAGGGATTTGTTCAGCTTGCAGACTTTGTTTTCCTCCCTTTTTTTTGGGAACCCTGGTGGGATTTTCATAAAGACTTCTTCTTCTAACTCTCCATTAAGGAAAGCATTCTTTATGTCAAATTGATTTAGGGACTAGTCAAGGTTGACTGCTAATGATAGGATGACCCGGATAGTGTTCAGCTTTGCCACAGGTGCAAATGTTTTAGTGTAGTCAATGCCATAGGTCTGTGCAAAGCCTTTAGCAACCAGACGGGCTTTATAGCTTTCAATCGTTCCATCGGCTTTATATTTTACGGTGAAGACCCATTTGCAACCTATAGCTTTTTTTTCCTTTGGGCATTTCGATCACATCCCATGTGCTATTCTTCTCCAAAGCTCTCATTTCCTCCATCACAGCTCCTTTCCACTCAGGGTGCCTTAAAGCCTCTTGAATATCTCTTGGGATTTCTATTCTATCAAGGTTAGAAGAAAAAGCATAGAACTTGGGTGAAAGAGCATTATATGAAACAAATTTGGAAATGGGATGAAGAGTGCATGACCTGGTTGGTTTCCTTAAGGCTATAGGTAAGTCATCTTTAGAAAGTTTAGGATTACCTTGGCCTGAGATAGGTGACTCTTCTGGGACCATCACCGGGGTTGACTCATTTGGCCCTTGTGGTGCTTTAGAGGTGAGATCTTTCTTATTTTTGTCCTTTGGTCTCTGTGAGTAGACAATAATTTCTTTGCCTTGTGCGTAGAAGTTTTCAAAATTTATAGAGAGGAATAGTCAGAGAAATAATCATAACATTATCCATAATGTCAAATGATATTTCAAAATCTGCGGTCAGTTGCCAATGAAGCTCAAGTTTTGGCAGACCATAAACCAGACTTTAAAGTGTAAGCCTTCCTTTCAATTAATTTAGTCCCAACAATACTAGTTTAAAAATAGTTAAAACTTACAAGGACGTAACTTCAGGAGATATATTTTAGCAGATAGACAATGACTATCACATTATTCAGTGACCACATTCACAAATGAACTCATAAGATTCAGGCATTGAAGTTTCATTTGTAAGTGTAGTTCTTAAATGACATGATAGGATCTGTCTTTCTAAGAAAATTCCCAAGCTGAATATTGTTTTGATTGTGCTTATTAGTAACAGTTACGCTCTATATATGGGAACTTTTCTGTTATCATAGCTATTATTAGATGTAAGTGTGAAATATATGTTGTGAAGATCATAGTCTTTACCACGTTATGTTAAATAGAGCTTTTGTAATTCTAACTTGGTATCGAGAGAAAGTAAAAGCAACTAGATGAAACAAGGCACTACAGGGAGCATTTCCTAAAATGAAACTGTAATTATGTAATTAGTGGATAACAATTTCTTAAATATTAGTTTCTTAGGGGATGACATGATATTTGTAAAGAAACATGACACTTGACTTACAACTACAATTTTTTTTTTCTAGAGCTTTCCCAAACTTTAGAATATCCTAATTGGACTGTAATTATGTAATTAGAGAATATTCTTTTACAACAACAACAACAACAGCCTTATCCTACTAGGTGGGGTCGGCTACATGGATCGCCTGACGCCATTGAGCTCTATCATTGACTAACTCTTTAGGGATCTCATTTACCAGAAGATCCCTCTCAATAACTTCTTTAAGTGTCCTTGAGAATATTCTTTTACACACAAGGAAATGCTTCATGTGGATTTTCTAATTTAAGATTTTGTAGAATTGATTCATGGCATAAAACCATGTTGTGAATCTTAAACAATAGAGATAAGAAACATAAAATCTATAGTACATTGCTGCTTGGGTTCCATGTTACTTAGAGAATTTGAAGCCATCTTTTGTGATTTGTCATGCTTTGGTGCTTGCATCTTACTTGCATAATTGCATTATCCTACATATATATTTGGTTTGTATTGTGAAGGTGAAAAGAAGTGTAGTCAGTAGTCTTGATTTTTCAGTTGGAATAGATTGTTCTTTATATATTTGTTGATTTTCATTTTATAGGAAAAGCTAAAATGGTGATGAAGCACATGGTCGGTGGTGGCCAAGAATATTGAAGTGTTTGACGTTATGCTTAGTGTTTTAAAGTTTTAAATATGTTGTAGCACAATTTATTTGTACTTTTATATTTTTGTTTTCTTGAACCTAAATTAAGTTGTTGGTGTTTGGAATAATTGAATGAAATATTTCAGCCTCAAATTTAGGCTCATGCTATATAACATATGTTTTTCAAGCATTATTGAGTTTTTTTTTTGACATTTTAAAAAGAGTTTTATTAAATTTTCGGGGAGTCCCTGCAGGGACTCGGTGAATGGGGATGGGGGATGACTTCCCCCGTGGTGGGGATCGGGGATGGGGATGGGTGTGGGGTTGCCACTCCCACTACAGTGCTTTCGGAAGATTTGTGTAACTGTGATGTGGTGCATGCTATGAGCATTTCTGCCTCATCAGGCCAGAAAGGATTTAGTTGCCGATATTTTATCTCTTGTCATCTTTTCTGGGGTCCTTTCGGAAGCTTATATGACAGGAAGGGAGTGCCTTGATTAATGTCATTTGAGTTTTCTGAAGAAGTGTTAGTGTTTATATGATTTGGTTTCTGGGAATATATAAAATAAGAAATACGGGTAGAGATAACTAAAGAGACCGATAGTTCTGATGTCATAAAGTGCAAACTATGTTCTTTGATGAATTGTAGAAGTGGCTAAGTTCTTGGACTATATAGATTGGAGTTATCTTGATCCTTTTCTCCTCCAAGTGACTTCTTAATTCTTATGCAGATGGACATTTGGGTAGTCACCCGTTAATATTTTAGAAATTGCAAGGTTGATTTATGCTGTTAATAATTCTGTGAAGCTTGCTTCTTAGCCAACCTGATATATGTATTATTTAAGGTTTGATATGCGTGGGGACTTGTCACCCGAGTTACATAAGCATGTGGCAAAGGCCTATGTTCGCTCATCTCTGAAACATCGATCTTATACTCTTTTTCTTTTTTGTGTTGTGGGTGGTTTTTTTTTTGTTTTTTTTTGGGGGGGGGGGGGGGCAAAAATACCATGTCTTGTAGATTTTTAACATGTTTCATGATGTTGTAAAAGACTGCCTTTGTTTTTCTAGAGCTTTCTTTGCCAATTTCATCTTTAGTGTTCGTGTATGAGTAGATGTTGCTTTAATTTTGTGTAAGACACGCCTCGTAGAATGTTTAATCCAACCTATACCCACATAATTATGTCATCTCTGATTCTGAAGCATTGTTCTCTCAATAACAATTTCCAGGTGTCTTAATGAAGAAAGATGGAACTTGAGGAAGCACAAAATAATCTTCGTGCTATGAGACTGTTATATAGGCTCCTTGAAGATAGTAGCCTTGACCAGCAAAATGCAAATTCAAAGGATGTAAGTGTTCTTTTATTTTGGTATTTCTCCTCTCCTTATATTGGGCTTTTCCAAGAGATTCTAATAATAACAACCTTTTACATGGCAATTCTTTTGCTTTTGTTAACTTTTTTTTGCCCTAATAAATTATTTTGACTTGCCATGATTTTCATGGGTTCAGACATTTTAGACGATTGAAATTGAATTATTATTTTTATTGATCAGAAAAATAATGTTTGACAGAATGCCCACTATCTGTAAATTCTTCTTTTCAAAATGTGCTTCATTTTACCTGAGGCAAAGGTAGGAGAGGGATTATAGGAAACCCATATCAAAGTGATGTGTTGCCTAACATCCTCTCCTAAATCTTTGTGAGGCCAACGTTCCCATTTACCAGGCCACAGCATTGGATATAATCATTGTTGGGTTGATTTTTTCTCTATCTTTTGAATTCTGTTTGTGAGTGCTCTGAAACTCATTTGTGACAGATTACTTAAGCTGAAAGTCTGTTTTGCTATTCTTTTACATTGATACAGCTGGATTCTGGAATAATATTTATAGCTAATTGGAGCACTATGAGGAATAACTCTTGTAAATATATCTTTCTTTTGTCTTTGAACAGTTGGTTGAGAGAGCTCGAGGTTTACTGAAAAGTATGCTGGATGTAACAGCTGAAAGGGTTTTCGAGACTATTTTAAAGGTGCAAGTGGTTCTGTAGTTCTAAAATTTTTTAATTTTGTCCTTACTGTTTAATCTTCAGCAGTATGTCATTAAATTTACATTTCCAATCATGTGCTACTTTGATATTTTGAATATGTATGATTCAAGTCAATTTATCCTAGTTACTTAACATAAGTTGTATTAGGTGCCATAAATATGGTTTAATTTTACTTTATTGCCTGCTTTTATTTCTTTGGTTGGCATAAATAAGTTCATGATGGCAAGCAATCAGTAGTGTTAGCAAAATTTAATGGTACACTGACTGAAGTTTAACAATATGAACTAATTTTTTTTTTAAAAAACTATTAGAACCTTATAACTAAATTTTCTCTACAAAAATAAACCTAAATTAAGTGAAATTATAGGACCATTAGAATAAATTAACCAATTTCCTTTTCTTTTCTTCCATTTTCCCCTAATGAAGGGGCGAAACTGTTAATCTTATAGTAACTTGCACAATACTTGACCTACAGGCAGTAAAAAGAATATAAATTTGTTGTGTAACTTTAGATTCCTTTGTGCTGAATTAACAGATCATAGCAACACAACCAGGTATGCCCAAGACTTCCTACACTTCGCAACGTGGAAAACCTGTGGCCAGTCTACAAATGGCAGCCAACAGTTCTCAATGCTCTGTAAATTATCCAACATGCGGCAGAATTACTTCACGGAAGGATGAACAACCACAATTACTATCTAAGAAAGCAGATCCATGTCTGTCTAATTCTAGCATCTCTGATAAAGGAGAAACAAAAAGAAGAACAATCTGCAGTGTAGGTGAAGAAAGTAGTATGATGCAGAAGAACTTAGTCAAGGCAACTCACTTATTTAATGATAAGGCCATTTCACCCATAGAAGAGAGAATTCATCATGAAAATAGTAGTGTGAGCTCTTTCCACGTTGGCGAGCATTCTAAAGAACCACTAGAAATGCTCGAAGCAAAAGCTGGCAAGTTTAAAGAAATCAATGAAACACAATTACTGAACAGAAGTAATGAAATTCAATGCAATGCAGGTGCTTCTAGCAGCGTTGAACCTCATGATGAGGAGGGCGATATATCCAGTGACTTGGTTAATGCGATAAAAAGAATTGAATCCCGCATTTTGGCTTTGCAGCTTTGCTCAAGTTTGTTACATTCCAAAAAAAGTAGTGCAGGTGACCAGAGTATACATAAGATAAAAAATTCAGATAGTCCAGTATTACAGAAAACTGAAGCAATCGCGGGAACTGGAATGATGAATCAGCAGGCCAGTCGATTTACTAGTAAGGGTAAAAATTTGACCTCAGAAAATGCATTTGACGAGCCTATCTCAACTGGAAATGAGTCATTAAGGAAGGTGCCAAATCATATTCACAGGCCTGAGACTCTCATGGACCCTGCAAATGGCAATGTTATTGCGATACAGGGAACTAGTCTAAAGGGTGACAGGGCTACCCAGTTGGTATCAAGAAGAGAGACGTTGCTAAGTCGGAATGGAGCTCGACCTCCAGCACAAAGCATGGCCGTGATTAATAGATTTCAGTCATTGAATCGGTCAGTGAGCGGCAGTGAGCATTTGGCGAGTCAGCCCAGTGAGTGTATCCAGGGGTTAAGGGTATCTTTGAATCAAGATGACCATACCAGGAGGTCATTTATGCCAGCAGGTCCAACAAATAAGAGCAAGCCGATCAGAAGAAACCCAATGGCTCAGTCAGAGACTAACAGGAGAGAGAAGCAGCTACGTCATCAGATGGTATTAAGACCAGCTCTTCTGAACCATAGATCCGGTGAAACTAAAATATCCCCTCATTTTCACCGGACTATTCTGGAGAATAGAGGGACTCATAAGATGAGGGCTTCATTACCACAACATCATGAATCAGAAGAGTTCAGTTCAAGCTATGGCTCTTCTGCTAGCTGGGCATCTCAGGAAAGCAGTGCCGTTAGTAGTTGCGACTCTAAGGACACGAGTCCTTCATCAGGAAGGATGGTCGTGGAAAATGAGGATAGCTCAGAGGAAAGTGGTGATTCTGATTCTGATTCTTATTCTTATTACGATGCTAGCCCTCCACATAGAGTGGGAAGTTTCAATTCTGACAGATCCCGCCGTAGAAGAGAACCAGAGAAAGCCATCGGACGCTTAAGGAGGCTGAAAAATAAGTTGGGACTTATCTTTCACCACCACCACCATCATCACCACCATCACCATTACGATGATGATACTAAAATTACTAAGGTGGGTCATGGACATTCTATGTGGAACCACTTGCAGACGATCTTCCATGGGAGAAACAAGCACAAGGTGATAACAAAAGGAAAGGCTGATAAGACAAGAGGTGCTATTGCAAGATTGTCGCAAAAAAAACAGGTCGGGCACTTTCATGGACTTGTGGAGGGGCTTTTGAGACACGTGCAACATTCTAAGAAACGAAAACCTTCCAAGGTTGTGAGGGACAAAGGGTCAAGGAATCCCGCACGGGGCAATAGGAAGAATTTGCATTGGTGGCAGTTGCTTCGACGTCACCGGGGAGTGAGGTTGAACAATAGAGGCCGCCTTAAAGTGGGTTTCAAAAGCCAAAAATCGCTGAAGTACTAAACAAAAGGTAAAAAGCTATTGAAAAGCATGCAATAGGATTTTCAGATTTGATTTAGAAAAGTTGCAGGAAGGATGGGGGTGCAAAAGTTCCAGTAATGTTCCCAGAATGTCACTTATTCTCCAGATTCAATCATTCGTCTTTACTTTATTATCTCTTGCCCATTTATACGCTCAATATGGTATTCTGGGCGAACTGCTATGCTTATTCTACTTATTGGCAAGAAGCACTCTTTTTCTGCTTATGCTTACACAAATGCACTTTATGGCCAATATGGAACCTACACAAATGCACTTTATAAGCTTCTTCAATTGAGACGAGATGTTTGGGATCTCTTTAATATGGTAAACAGAAATTTTATAGAATTTGATTTTTCAAATGGTTAGATTTTTTTACAGTCAAATGTATATCAAAATTCTCATTAAATTATATTAATAAATAATTAAAATGAAAAATCAAAGATTATATCTTAATGAAAGCTTTTCACCAAAAGTAAAGGGTAATTGTAGTGTTACTTTATGACAATTCAATTAATTTGTATCCATATATATATATATATATATATATATATCCCGGTGAGATAAGAATTTCTATTTCCCTCAAATTGTACTTTTTGGTCTTACAATTTTCATATCGTACAATTGATTATTTATAAAAAAATTATTTACTTATCAAAATTCAATTTGTTTTTATTTATAAATATGCATGTTTTTGAAAAATTAAAAATACCCCGTGAATCACAAGGCTATATGCTAGTTAAAGAATATATAAATTTTTTTTATATGTCATTGCGGTATATACTAGTAGTATTCTATTCCTCTTAGTAACTCTTCTTTCTGTTTGGGCCAACATGGGCCAAAGCCCACGATAAGCTTAATAATAATAAAAAATTAATAAATTAATTTTAAAAAAAATGGCTCTTGTTGCCTTCTTATGTTACCGTTACTAGGGACCAGCTGATAAAGGGGCCACCTGAAGCTCCTTGTTTCTTTCTTTCTGTGTTTCCACTATAAATAAAACTGTCTCGGGACTGAACTGTCCCAACGCGCAGAAACGATGATCGCTTACAGCGATATGCTTGAGGGATCTCAACACCTTCACTTGTCTTCCTTTCTCAGAGACGTCAATTACAAGTTCTCTCTCTTCTCTCTCTCTCTCTCTCTAATCCTCTTGTATGTGTTTCTTGGATTTGAATTGCATAATACTAATGGTATCGAGAGTTTTATAGCTTTGCTGCCATTATTGTGAAGTTTGAATAGAAAACTGTAATGTGAACTGTTTCTAACTGTTGTCTGGTTTTTGATTCGAGTATTAAAATGCGTATCAGATATCATACGATTTCTTTTATTTATTATACTGTGATGTTGAAACTAGCAAATTGTAATGCTAGATGTTTGTTACTAATGGATGCAGCTGCGGTTCGTGCGGATATCAGTTGAACTTGAGCTCCAGCAATCGGAACACCTCCGCCATTGATTCCAGGTATGAGAAATCGATAAAGCAAGGTACGATCTCCTTCTTCTCTGTGGATGAGAGCAGATTAACCATGATTGAGCAGCTTCGATGGATACCTTTCTTCAATTCCAAGCGATCCTGGGGATTGTTTCAGCGAAGAACCAAGCTTCTTTGCCGCAAATGTGGTAGCCACATTGGATATGCTTGCAGTCTACCTACTGATTCCTGGGATGGGATTTCCGATTCTCGAATCTATGATATCAAAATAAGCACTCTCCAACCTTCTTTCTACCAAGATCCAGGTATCTTCACTTGATTTTATTCTAAATGGCCACCATATTCAAACGGTATGGGCATCCACATTCAACAAATTATATAAACATACTTTTTTTTGTTTTTGGTTAGCCTATCTTTCATGCGTAAAGTGCATCATTGTCCTGCTTTCTAGATTTTTCTTAGGGTGGATGCGGGTATGAACTATGAATGTGAACTTGTAAAAACATTGTATCCCCTTTTTCCTTGGTCCGACGAACCCACCCATTGAACTAAAATTTTGTCAGCTCTTGAATGTATCATACAGCTATGATGTTCTCAGTTTACAATTATAATCTCTTAATATTTGTGATTTTAAATATTGGAAACACCTAAAAAATAATTGGCTCTCAATTCACTTATGAAGTCTTCATCACTATCAAGGTAATAGAAAGCAAACTAGAATTGGACTCTCCTTCTTGGCTTTTAACCAAGAAAGTCCCATGGCATGCTTACAGCTATTGGATAACTGTGAACATGTTATGTAACTAAAGAGCCTCCTTAGCTAAGGAGGGGCTCCAAATCCAGCAAATTGGACTTGTTACTTATGGCATGATATTCATGTACACATGTAAAGACAGGATTTTTTTTTCTGGGGTACTTTGGTCAACGGACTGCTTTATAAGGAAGCTTCTTATATCGTGATGATGGCAAGCATACCAATCTTCTCACGCGACGTTAAGTCTTTTTCTTCTTCTCACTAGGTTACCATGTACATGAGAGGATCCAAGTCCAACAAGCAATTAGCCATACTCTTTAAACTACAAAAGCCCAAAGCGATGGTCTTCCCTCTTTTCCCTCTCTAACTGGAGCCAGATCCCCAGTTTGCGTTAACCTTCACCTATGAGTATTAAGGCGTAAAAGAAGAGTTCATATACCTTGCCACTGAACATAGATCTGTCCTAGAATAAGTTGATCGTTAAGTACATGTCATTTGCACGCCTTGCAATTTGTGAAATGGTAGCCACTATAAGGAAAACATCTATTGTCAAATCACCAACATCGTAGGAAACTCTGTCATCTTCTGGTAATGAATCATGTATAACTAACTGGATGGCGAAAAGAAAACCCAGCCTTACAATCAAGTCAAGAAAAAATAAAAAGGTAAAACAGCTATTCCAATTTCCAAGCAAATGAAGAATGAACGACGTAGGAGTCTGGCCTCCAACTCCAAGCTATGAGTTTGCAAGTTGTTCCCCGAACCACAAGAGCTCGAAGGTGGCTTTTACAAATACTTTCGTGCAAGGGCACGCACTTTTGTGTCAAAATGTGATGAAGTGATCCGAGAGCCAGGCAAATACAGGGGATTAAGAAGAGTCTGCAAATTCCAAAACATAAAAAAAATTACTAGTCTCGCAAATCATAAAATAGAAGTGTCTCACAAAAGAAAGTTAACCGACTATTTCAAGTGTATATTAATCTTCATCACCAGATCAAGAGTGCTTCCAATTTCAGCTTCTTTTACTGATAAAAACATGACCAGTATTGAGAACTTATAGAAGCAGTAGACTTCTTGTAAACAGGTACAATTACTTCGGTGAAATTTTATTGTAATTGAATTTCATCTTAATCTCTAGGGCAAAATGTAAGATATATTTTGGAAACTGACATGTGCCAGTATTGAGCCAGGATATGTATTGAGCATGACTATTATAATAAAAAACTGAAATGTAATTATTGTTAAATAAAGTATATTAGGGTTAATAGAATGTCAATAAGCCCATAAAAAAATAATGGACATGAAATTTATTAAGCATGCTAATTAAAAATTGAAAATGAAAGTTGGAAAGAAAAAAGTAGAATATGGTTAATTGAATGTCATAATAGTTTATTGAGCATGCCTAACATAATAGTTTAGTAGACTGAAACGTCTCTTGCATATCAATAAACCCATCTAAATAGTCAAAGAGCTATTGATATTTGACATCAAGCCAATCGTAACAAAGGAATTTCCCATCATCCAGTCAAGAGAAGCATTCTATTGTAACACACAAGAAAGGATTTTGATGTTCTGAAGCCACTTAGCAAATGTAGTAAGAAAAGGTTACATATTTGTGAGAAAGTGTTGGTGTATTACCTTTATGTAAAGCTCATGCACCTCTTGGAAAAAGCTTTTAATGCCATCATCATTACGAGAGTCATGAAGCAACATAAAACGGGTATGTATGATCAAGTCAAGGAAATATTACAGTAAACTAAATTGCATGAACAGAAACTTGCATGCTGGGTCTTGTGCTTTTGACTCTTCCATTTTAATTTTGGACTCGGTGAGGAGTTGGGGAAGAAATGTTGACAGGCACAAATCACCATTGAAAACACAACTTCCCCAAAGTTCAGCATCTAATAGTTCATTTTTATGACAAAAATATCAAATATGAATTATTTAAAGGATATGACCAGCTGTGACATATACTGATACCACCAGATCATTAAACCTATCTATTGATTTCAAGTACCTGCATCAATAATGTGAAGGTACAAGTTACTTAATAAGAATAGAACAATTAAAACTCCAACAAAAATCATACAGCCAGTTTCATTGTTGGATTACATAGTGACAGAAAATTTCACTCACATTGCACTAGTAGTCCACGCAAGGTCCTGAACAATGTCGAGAGCAGCATGCAGGATAAACTGATGCAGCTGAGCAGCATCTTCTCTCTATCATGGGGTAGCATAAGAGATACATCATTAGAATTAAAATACAATACAAGGCCATCGGCACACTAGGACGATGACTGTCATTGTAATGGCAGACTCCCCATGCACACACCCTCAGAGGAAGGAGTCCAAGAAAAGCAAGTGGTGGAAATTCGGCAATTAAGTTCTTAGCATACAGAGTCTCCCCATCTCTTGATTTCGCAACCAAACATATTAAGGCCATGCAAACAAACGAATTACTGTGTAAATTGAATTCCTCATTACTATTTCATGCAGTGGTCAATATTTAAAGGCATATATAGCTTCATTGATGCATAAGTGGTCAATCAACCTCAAATTGGAAAAGGTCAATGATTCATATAGAGGGAAAAAAGTTTATAAAAAGCTAACACATCAGAATCAAAAGCCATACTTTTGTAGCTGTCCCAACTTCAGATTCATATATAGGGATATCGTTTCTGCTAACAATGATGAAACAAGCAGTGGTCGCCATTACTAATACCCTGAGGTACACATACGAATGAATGAGTAACAGGAGGATATAAAGCAGTCATAGCATTAAAACAACCAAAATCATAAAGAAAAAGAATATGGGGAAGAAATCTAAACTTAAATACTGTATATAGAGCTCGAAGGTAATCCTCTTATGGCAACAGCACACACCAGAAATAATAAGAACATAGAGCTTGAAGAAAATAATCAGTCGAGGAATTAAATCAAAGAAAATGGAGATATTCGGCCTAGCCATAAAAGGAGAAAACAGATCTCTAATTATCATGGTCATCGATTAAAATAACGAAGAGGAACGAAGAAAAAAGGGGAGAATTTTAAAACGCAAGGGCAGGCAAATCCAAATCTAAACTAGACCCCCTATAACAATCACTAAAAACTGCACGAAATAACACAACTTCTTCCCCAGGGAGTTTGAAATGCACAATCTTTAAGCAACTTTCTTTCAAGCGCATTCACCCTTTCAATGAGATCGAGAATTCATTGCCTTTCAAAACCGATCTTCTTGAAGCGCGTTTTCTTAAAATGTAGTCAGAAATCACAGATGCCATAAAATGAAAGTTTAGAGGAATGAAACCCTACGTCAAGGGAGCCAAATTAAAAATCAATCAAAGGAGAGGAGAACCTGAGGGAGCTGGAGCTCTAGGACCAGGGGCTACCGGCGTGGTCGGCGATGGCAGCCGGAGAAGAGGGCCAACGGCGATAGCGTAAAAGGGAAAATCAAAGGCTAAAATTCAAAGATTGGCAGGGTATGGAGAGCAGGCAGTGAGGATTCGACCCGACTGAGGTGGGATCCGGCGCCTCTGCATTGCTCAAGAAGTATTGCACTCTGCTTGGAGCAACAGTGACCATCAGATGCAAAGACTAACGCACCAGATGGAAGGAAAGCGTTTTATTTCTTGGTTGTTGGATCAACTCGATCTAACGGCCCAAATTGCATTTTAAATTTTAATGAAACGATGAGTTTCAACTTTTGTTTTTTTCTTTTAGAAGCCTCATCCTTCAACACTTGTCCCAGTAGCCGGATCGCCCACGTTATTTCGAGTGCCTGTTCTAATACCCGACCCGGTATTTAGCTGACTTAAAAAAAAAAAAGAAAAACACATAACCACTTCTTGAACGCCACATGTAAAGTGGGACCTGTACCCTTACCGGCTTTTAAAATCCTGAGAAGCAACTTCTCCTCTGACTGTTCTCTCCTCAGGTGCCGACTTCGTCTTCTTCCTCTCATCAAGTGCCGATCAGTGTGTATCTCACCACATCTATCTGTCCCTCGCTTCCTCTCTAGCTCCCCAAAAATAGAATCGTCTTCATCTCTTTCGTATTCTTATATGTTTTGTTCTTCATCTATGAGGTTATTTGTCTGCAACTTCATCTTCTTCCTCTCCTCCGGTGCCGATCTGTGCGTCTGCGTCTCGCCTCATCTATCTCTCCTTCGATTTCTTGTCTGATGCTCTCTATGGTGAATCCAATCAACTTTTAATGAGCAACTCTTCATCCTCGCGGTTCTCTGTCTACTGGGGTTGGATTTTTGCAGATGTTGTTAGCCCAGTATATCACTAGACAGCAAAAAGAACCCACGGTCCAAAATTGGGGATCTTAACAACATCGAAGATGGAGACTTATCTTGGGGAGATATGTTGGAGGCTGAAAGAAAAACTTGAAGATTATAGCTGACACTGCCAGAAAACTTGAACTAGGAAAATAGTGTTCTGTAATAATGTCCATTGTGTCGTGTTGTGTTCTGATGGGATGAAGAAGTCCATGAATGATGTAGACCAATAATTATATTGTTGTGTTGGAAGTTGATTATAATTTGAGCTATTGGACTTTCTTTCCAATTTTAAGTGCATGTAGTTGATTGCCAGTATATGTTACAATAGATGTTTAAAGTTGATTATAATTCTGAGCTGTTGGAATAATTTCCCAATTTTAGGATGGTTTCTAGTTGCTCTATATCAAACATACAGTTTCTATATGCACTTAAAAACTGGAAAACCAAAACTACAGAACCAAAAAGCAATACCCAAATTCAGTAAATAGAGGCAAAACAAAATTTGAGGCAAATTCACAGTAGAGATTTTCACATGCCATATTAGCCACTGCACATCTTCTTTATAAGCTACTACATATCATACTTTCTCATTTCTGTCATCCTTGTCCAACTTATTAAGCAGCACAAAAGAGAAACAAAGAAAATACAATAAGTTAAAGGGAAAAATTTTCCTAATATTAATGTAGGTGTTGCTGTTCCTTTTGTCAGCCAAATGAAATAATTGATACTAACACTGAGATAAGGCGGCTTCAACAATCTGCACATAAGGAAAAGGAGAAGGGCAAAAAAAGTAAGAAATCATTTGTGAAAAAAAATGCAGAATAAGAATATACAGTGTATATAAATGATAACCACTTTCCTTCCTTCATTTCTTTTTTCCATTGCATATATTTTTCTTTCATTTCATATATATTTTAAAGGAGAAGTTGGCAACATTAGGATCAATCAAAATGCAACATCATACCTTAACAAAATAGCCATTCCCTCCTTAATTATGAGTAAGCTGGTTAAACAAGGCTCCTGTAGATAATTGGCACTAAATAAATATACCAACTGAAATTCAATATATGGTTTAGGTAACAATTACTAGCTAGCAAACCTCCAATAACCCCAATAATAGCCATTGGTAATAATTGATATGCAAAGGAATAATCCTCTTGACCACTACAAAAATAAAATTAGTCAAGGGTTAAAACATTAGATGTAAGAATTAACTTGAAATCTTTTTTCCAATGAGGTATTGGTGTACAAATACAACTTATAGAGTAGAAATAAACTCACAACAGTGTCAAATTCCAAGAATGAAACCAACCTAGAAATGTTACAAATTAAAACCAACTTCAATGGTCAGTTTGTGAAAAATTATTACTAAGCTGCAAGTCTTCCAACGATGCCATAGGCTGATGAATAGGTGCCTACATTAAGAAAGAGGACACATTAGCATTGTTATTTAGCAGAAAAAAAATTATATTGAACATCATGAGATCCTAACAATTTGCATTTCAATGAAATTCAATTGAGGAAGCGGTGCTGGAGGTGCTGAACAAGATATTCCAAGTTGTGGTGCATTATTCTACATATAGAAAAGTGAAGTCAGATACTGAAAAGTGTTAAACACATAGTAACACAAATAACTTACTGTAGTTGATGATGCTCCTTTCTTCGTCTTTCTTTGGCCCTCAACACAACTCTTATAGCGTCTCTTATTATTTACTCCGTCTTTTTGCTTGAATCCCTTTGGTTGCAGTGCGGGGGCGGCATTAGTGTCATTTACATCAGTAGTGAGATCTGTGTCTGAACCCTTTCTAGTCAAATGAAGCTCAATGAGTTGCTTGTGTAAATTATCCATGACATTCATAAACAATGAGTGACCTTCGACTTACCTACATGCTTCTGCTAATACAAAGATAGATTTTCAAGTGAGCTCCCTAAACGATTGTGTAGTATGTAGCCTAGGATCCACCGCTATCTCTCTTCCCGTAGCATCGTATACCATAGAAGCTCTTGCTTTGTTCGTCCATCAAGCAATAATATATCGATCAGGGAGTAGTTTGACGTCATTCAAATCATAAACCTTCAGGGCATGGCAACACATAATTCCAATAGTTTCAAACTTCTGACAGGAACAATTGACTGTGTTATCTGATGAATCAAAAGACATTACGTAATTTCTCTCATTATCAACTATAGAGATAACGTAGTGTCTAACAAGTTGATTCTCATCCCTTCTCTTTAAACATGACCTCTCCCTATAATCTTATTCTTGTTGGAACATTTCAAAGACAGAGGGAGTATAAAGCTTAGAAAGTTGATTAAGCATCAATGACTTCACATTTCTCAATTACGGGACTTTTTTTTTCTCGAATTATACTCACACTTTAGTTCCTTATAGCGCTTCTTCTCCACAATTTTCTCGAAGAGATTGAAGAGCTTAACAAGGTCCAAACTCGGGCCTAGCAAATCTTTCAAATCTGAGTTGAAGCTCTCACTGAGTTGTGTGCTTCGAACACCAAGTGTGAAAGCCTTCTTCATATAACATGCTGCCCATTTTTGCTTCAACTGATATGCATTAATTGTCCATTGATTTGCTTTCACATCATAGTCTTCAATCATTTTAGTCCAACTTGCCTCAAACTGATCTTCTTCAACGATTTTGTACATATAATGTTTAATCTCAGCCAATATGTGTGACTCCCCCTAGGCAACCAGCGAGGTGTTAGTATAATTTAAAACAAGTGTAATATAATCAAATCTAAATACAGATTGGTTAAAGAATGAGAATAAACCTGTGTGGCAACCCAGCAAGGTGTTTTGCGGCATTTCACATTAAATGCCATGAACAGAGCCCGTGCACGGTGTCTGGCATAACCTCGGATAATGCTCTTGCCATTGTAGCATCTTGGTCAGTGAACATAGTAAGGGACTTTTTGTGCCCATTAGCCTAAAGAAATGTTTCAAAAAGCCATTTGAAGGACTCCGCGGTCTCGTCAAACAATAACACTGCTCCAAAAATCGCTATCCCCCTGTGGTGATTTAAACCACAAAATACTGCAAGTGGTCTATTCTTTTTATTCGTACCAGATATAGTGTCAAGTGACATCACATCAGTAAACAGGCCGTAATCAATCAAAATCCTTGCATCTGCCCAAAATACATTAGTGATCTGTTCTTCTGCGTCCAACTGATATGCATGAAAGAATGATGGATTCTCCAAAGCTTGCTTCTAAAAATATTGCATAAGGGTGCTGGCCTCTCCATACGCCATATTTTGTGCTCTTCTTGACTTAAGGTAATTCTTTGCATCATCCCAAGTGAATTCGATGTTTACTCTTCCTCCGGCATGTAAGCTCATCAAATCAAAAGAGGCCTTTTGCAAGGCTAGAATCTTCTGCTAATTCAATCTCGTAAGCTTGAGCTTTAGAAATTTGCCGCTGTGAGGGAAGCATGTGACTTGTCTCTGGAGTGTGAATTAATGATTATGCGTCCCTATAAATTCTTTGACTCGATACTTTCCATCAACAAGTTTAAAGTGTTGAAAAACTTCGATACCAACACGAAAATAATCTGAGTCGCGTCTTTATAATAGACACTGTCTTTAAGGAATTTATTCCGCGACCACAGCTAAAAATCTGTGTCTACAGAACTCCCTCCAGGATTAAACAGATTCTTGTGAGAAAGGTTCTCAGGCCACAGAACAACAGAAATTTTGAAGAGAGTAACCCAAAGAGTTTGAGAGAGGGAAGAGAGAAGAGCACAACAGTTTGTTGTGTGAGTGTGTAAAATGAGGGGAATGAGTCCTCCTTTTATAGCTGCTGAACATTAATGAGGCAAACAAGAATTTTAATATAATTAAAATTCGGTTTCAAAATTAATGGACAGTTTCAAAAATTAATGGGTAGTTTCAGAAAATTAATGGGCAGTTTTAGAAAATTAATGGGTAGTTTCAAAATAATTAATTATATTTAAAACAAATAAAACAAAACTGTCAGCCCTTAATTTTCTGACATTAATCCAAATTAATTTCATAATAATAAAATTTGCCTCTATTTAGGTAAGCTATAAAAATAAATTAAAAAGATATTTTGAAATACAAAGCCTTTAAAAGGCTATTTTCACAACAATCCCCCACATATTTCAAAAGATATTTCAAAACTTTTGGGTTACATATATGGGTGTAGACGCATTAATCCAGTGTCTCTTTTTAGACTATGAACCAGACCTAGACTGATAAGATTTATCTTACAGAGTAGTCAGTGAAGCATATAGCTTCTATGAACCAACATACTCTTAGTCGTAAGATAGTGACCTTAAGAGTCGCATCTCACCCCCCACATTTCTGCTGTTAACGCCGTTGTGCGTGTTATTTCGACCGTGCGCGTGCCTGGAATTCATGAGTGCTCTAGAGACTTCGCCACGATCTCATAGGAGCGGCCCCACTCCACACTAATATAGGTGACTTCATCAAGTGTATCTGCAATGAATACACCACCCTTAATGTAGGGCTATGAAGATTATAAAGAACTTATGCTCAACCCACAAGTCAATGCATTCTAGCACTTTCACACTTAACACCATAGGAAATGGACTAAGAATATAGTGCTAGCAGAATTAACAGACGACTTGTTATTACCCATATGAACCTTCTTCATGGGATCTCCAATCACAAAGGTTGGGTTCCCGCCGCTGTTAATTTCATATTGGCTTAAATCCAATTCTCCTTGATGTGTGAAGGACTAATTTCCTTCTTACATGCATGTTTAGTCAGTGAATTGGCCAAATTCACTTTTGACTTTATAGAACTGATCAGTATACTTCAAATTTCATATTTTAGCAATTGTTTGATAACTTTGTATCTCAACACAAGTGTCTACTCTTACCATTGAAAGTTTGTTTTTTACAATGGCTATTGCCATTTGGCAATCACAAAACATAGACACTAACATCATTGGGCTTTTACCCAATTAAAAAATTTGCTAAGTAGTTTTTCTGCTACTTAGTCTTATTTTCAGCCAATTCCAGGAGCACTAAACTCTGATTTTATAGTGAACCTATAAATTTGTATGGCTGCTTTCTCCAAAATAACATCCCACCACCAAGGGTGAGGTTTTAACCACTAGTGGACTTTGTCTCATCTAAATCAAAGACTCAGTTAACATCATTGTATTTTTATAACACAATGGAAAATCCACTTTATACGATATCTCTCAACTCTTTTATTGGATTTGTGTACATATCGACACTCATCTGACACATAACACATGATATGTCAGGCTAGGTAAAGTTTATTAAATACAACAGAGACTCTCCTCTGTTTTCCTTAACTGACTGTTAAAATCATAAGGAGTTTTTCACCAGTTTGTCATCTTGATGATCAAATTTTTAAGACAATTTTGAACATAACGTTCTTGTGATAGTAAAATCCCATCACCTTTCCTTATGGTTTTAATCCCAAAATCTCATTTACTTCACCGATGTCTTTCATGTCAATATTAGATGTAAAGGAATATTTGACGTTATGTAACATCTACATCACACATATATAGACAAATATTCATCCTTATCATCTATTACTTTCACATATATACACATCCATCTTTAACTAAAAGAGATATTTTGACTAATCACAAAGAGAAACTATTAACAACATAATAACTAAGGTTTTATAGTTAATTTATTTTTCCATAGTCATGTAACATAAACTTTGCAAAATACCCAGAATATGATTACACAACTCATATGAAACCTCATACAAAACCTTATAATTATTATAGATGGGCATCAAATGCATAACATGTATGCGCATCTAAATTCATCCATCATATAATATTATTTTTCAAGAAAATAATTTTACAGAATTATTTTGGAACTTTTCAATCTCATTTGTGACCAATAACTCAATAACATTGTACCTCTATGTACAATTAAAGAGTTATCATGGATTAGAATTAGAAAATGCTAATTCCAATTTATATATATATATATATATACATATCAATGCTCCCCAAGGTCTATATACTTCATCTTCCCTCATAAAAAAGGCCATGATTATATATATTAATCCATTATTAAAAAAAAACAATTAAAACACTATAGCATGACAACATACCAAAGGAAATCAAATTCCAAGGCAAACATCATGTAACTAAAATTAACAAAGATTGAGAAAATATTACCAGTGTAACTTAAGAAGATAATCAAGGTGTGACTGCTGCAACGTTAGTATTTTAAATTCCTTAAGATTGTTGAAAAACTTCGATACCAACATGAAAATAATCTGAGTCGCGTCTTTATAATAGACATTGTCCTTAAGGAATTTATTCCGCGACCACAGCTAAAAATCTGCGTCTACAGAACTCCCTCCAAGATTAAACAGATTCTTCTGAGAAAGGTTCTCAGGCCACAGAACAATAGAAATTTTGAAGACAGTAACCCAAAGAGTTTGAGAGAGGGAAGAGAGAAGAGCACAACAGTTTGTTGTGTGAGTGTGTAAAATGAGGGGAATGAGTCCTCCTTTTATAGCTGCTGAACATTAATGAGGCAGACAAAAATTTTAATATAATTAAAATTCGGTTTCAAAAATTAATGGACAGTTTCAAAAATTAATGGGCAGTTTCAAAAAATTAATGGGCAGTTTCAGAAAATTAATGGGCAGTTTCAAAATAATTAATTATATTTAAAACAAATAAAACAAAACTGTCAGCCCTTAATTTTCTGACATTAATCCAAATTAATTTCATAATAATAAAATTTGCCTCTATTCAGGTAAGCTATAAAAATAAATTAAAAAGATATTTTGAAATACAAAGCCTTTAAAAGGCTATTTTCACAACATAAAGTTGATACGAGCTTTGCACCCCGTTCTAGTCTCTACATGGAGATATTTTGTGTTAACATCTCTCTTATCAGGCTCTCGAAAGCCTTCCTTTGAACAAACATAGATCATTGATGTTACTATTGTATTATTGTCACGACCCGTTTTCTGGGCACATGACTGGCACAATGATGAATCTCTCATCACTGTAAGCCTTCCGATAAATATATCAAATTTTCTTATCTGAAAATCATAGAGATGATTTGCATGTAATCATAGATTATCAATTTAAAATACATTATTATACTGACATACAAGCCAAATGTCGAACCCCTGAACTAGATGTCCTAGACGATTACAGAGCAACATAATCTATAACAGAAGAGAGGTCTACCCGACAACGGGAAGGTCCAAAGTGATCTACTCCTCTAGCAGATATTCTTCAATGGCAACCTGATCTGAACAAAAAGGTTGTACAAACAATGTGAGCTTTTAAACTCAATGAGCGAATCGGCCTCGCATTAATAAAATTCAAATACATTACCAGTCATGCAAGCATATCCAAAGGCTCATACTCAACCAATAGACAGAAGATAAAAATTCATCCAATTCAACAAATGTTACTAGTACTCGTCAATGGCAATATATCCCAGAGAGCGCACACAGGCCGGCTCACCAATTATGTATATTTCCGCCATGACACACAACATCATCCTCTTACATACAAGAAGATAAAAATTCATCCAATTCAACAAACGTTACTAGTACTCGTCAATGGCAATATATCTCGGAGAGCGCACACAGGCCGGCTCACCAATTATGTATATTTCCGCCATGACGCACAACCTCATCCTCTTAACTAGGGCGCCTCACGGATTTATCACCAATCCGGGCTATATCCCTACTGAGGGAATCGTTGTCTCCACACTCATTGGTCAAGACACCCTGTCAACCGGGTTTTCCGCCTTGCCGTGAGAGGGGGTACTGTCCCGCTCAATCACAATCAATAGCATTTCATATCATAATCAGAAGCTTAATATAATATTCATCCATATAACAGGTATAGTATATAACTATATTATAGCTTTATAAACCACAATTCAAGAGATTCAATCTTCACATCATCATGAGATACTTGCTTTTTCTTATCCATACTTCTGGAATAATTATCTCATTATATTCGCCATTCTGAATCCAATTTCCCCCTATGAATCTTGGGAGTGTCCTACGACATACTTTTTATCACCAGTAATGCTAAAACTCTATTAAAACGGGGTCGTTTCACTCACCTGGATTCCGTACGAATATCGCTTCTCTAAGTCGTTACAGATAAGAGTACACAGATGAATTTTAGTATTCCGCTACGGAGATTTTCATGAAAGATTAGAGAAAACAAGTTAGGATTGTTTTCATACAGATACTGTTCATACATATGGTACTATTCATATATACGGTCACTATTCATACGTATGAATATTATTTATACATACGGATAATATTCGTACATACGGTCACTATTCATATGTATGAATACTATTTTTACGTACGGATACTATTCATATGTACAGTTACTATTCATACGGTTACTATTCATACGTACGGGTACTATTCATACCAGAAATAGAGAATACAATCTGTAAAAGAGTACACCAGGTAAGTTCCCAGGAAAGAGTGGAGGGTCACACTGGACACACTTAAAAACCAGGTCTTTCCTTAGCCAGAACTTTCCTAGACATGTATTCTTCACAATTTACATTCTATTTCGGTAATCATAGAATCAAAATAACATATAAACAGCTAAGGACAGTTTTTCTGATGTGGAAGATCGGCCAAAACCGCAACCACAGAGCATACTTAAGAAATTAACTTCTAAAATTTGAAAGACATAGAAAGGGCATAGTATCCTTACCTAAGCTGAAAAGGAAAGGCCCAAAATCTCAGAGGCCTAGCTTTGGAGTAAGAGAAACTTAAGGAGAGAAGAAGAGAAGTTGAAGGTGTGAGTTTAGAAGTGAAATGGAAGAGCCTATTTATAGGAAAAGTCAAAGGTACTATTTGACACTATGCGTTAATAAAATATTCAATTTACTATTTATAAAAATGACATTTATAATAAAATAATTCACGTTAATCATTTATAGTTACTGTGCAAATTTCGGTCGGCTTACTATTGAAAAACTTAAGAGGAAAACTATCATTTCACCTTAAATCTTTAAGTTTCTTTTCAAATCAGTCCTTTCACTTTAGTCCCTGAGGGTATTTTCACACATAAAACGTCAGTTTCTCCTACGAACTTCTTTCTAGTTTTCTCTTATGACCAAACAACATCTAGTACTTGACATTTCGATTGTATAAATGAACAGTATCATATACGTAAATAGTATTATACGGGTGAATAGTACCGTATACTGAAATAGTAACAATAGTTTGTAAACAAATATTTATATTTTATTTTTCATGGGTATTACAATTATCCTTCTTGCTTATATTATGATTAGCCTTCCGCACTCCAAATCTCATTTTCCCACCATACAGATTCCAAAAACTCCATGCCGAATTTGTGCTATCAAATTCCATTCCCACCTTAGGATTCAGATTTCCCTCCATGAAAATTTTCTTCTAATTTACTTAAAAAAAGTTACTTTAGCAAATAAGTTTAACAAGAGAACAGGGAGAAAAAGAATCATACTACACACCCAAAAAGGAATACACCATAAAAGCATACTGGATGACAGTGAAAATATGATTCAATGAAGTAAAGATGTTTTATAGTGTTATATATATATATATATATTCATATATATCATAAGATTATTATCTATTGAGTATTACAAGTATCAAGAAGTACCTAGACTAGATATATGGTGATGGTAGTATACCCATTGACATATTCCTACATGAGAATCTTTATATTTTTTCCTCTCTGTCTTTGTGAACAACAAATTAAATAATTATTTACTAATTATTTTAGGTACACTAACTAACATGTTTGTCTCCATTTTTAATTACCAAGGTGGATGCTTTTACAGGTGGACATGCCATATATTCTTTCTCTCTCAGTTGCCTTCCCATTAAATTATCATTATCATTTGTAATATTCTATCAAACTCTGTCATCATTCTTAGTTCTTTAGATATATATATATATATATTATATATATCTATCTATCTTTGCCAAATTTCATCTTCAGCTAAACCCTATAAAGCTTGAGCGTTTCTTCACATATGGATACAAGATTACTTATATTCTTAATATGATTCAATGACAGTCAAATGCAAGCATTACACAAAAAAGTTTGATATGTATTAATTTTCTATTCAAAATAAAAGTTTGTAAATAAATACCCAGTGTATCTCCTTTGACCTTGAGTAGTGTTATGAAATATTTGACCAAAGAATGCATTAAACAGTATAGCAATGTTGATCTTAAAATATGATCAGCGTCTGTTTGATTGAGATTAAAGTTAAGTGACCAAAACCATCTAGAAAAAAATGAGATCCTTTGCCTAGATTATATATCCACATTATATGCTTTCAATCTTTCTTTTTTCTCACTTTATTATACATCACCAAACAAATAACATATCCACAGTATATACATTATATTTGTCCAGTGTATATATATATATATATATCTCCAGATATATACCTATATATATTTATATATATCAACCATGTGGTGATTAACAGTACTACGAAAGAGAGGAAGAACACCGGTATGACTGAGGAGACGAAGAACATGATGATACCATCGATGGAGCAGAGGAAGAACAGAGTATTGCCGGACGAGAGGAAGAACACATCAATGATGGACGAGAGGAAGAACACTGGTACTGCAGACCGAAGGCACGGTGGAGGGGAGGAAGCACGATGGCATGCCGGATGACAGTTGCATGTGCGAGGGGTTTCTGCTCTGCAGAAGTCACAAAATGGCGAGAAAATTGGCTTTTGGGGTTGAAGATGAAGGAGGGGTGCAGGTCCCACTTTACACGTGGAGTTCAAGGAGTGGTTCTGCATTTTTTTTTTTTAAAGTCAGCTGGATACCGGGTTGGGTATTGGATCAGGCACTCGAAATAATGTGGGCGGCTACTGGGACAGGTGTCAAAGGATAAGGCTTCGAAAAGAAAAAAAAAAAGTTGAAACTCAGCGTTTCATTAAAATTCAAAATGCGATATGGGCTGTTAGATCGAGTTGATCCAACAAGTCAGAAATAAATCACTTTCCTTCCATATGGTGCGTCCGTCTTTGCGATTTGATGGTCACAGTTACTCCAGGCAAAGTGCAATACTTCTGGAGCAATGCAGAGGCGCTGAATCCACTGAGGTGAGCATAGGAGTCAGATGCCTGTAGTCTCTATACAACTACTCACTGTAAATGGAAGAAATGGTACCTTTGGCTTTTTTTTTTTAAATTAAAAATGATATATTTACTTATATTTAATAAATTGAAAAATTAAATCATGTAAAATTAATTCAAATATTAAACAGTTGATTTTTTTATATATTTAAAGAAATGGAATTATTAATGTAGACATGTAGTCTTTTTTTTTTGGGACATGTTTAGAATTTAGATCAAGATAATAAAAGGATAGAAAAGATAAAAAAATAGTTATGTTATATTTTATATTTAAATTTAAGTTGTTATAATACATTTAGATCAAAGAAAATAGATGAAAATTAAAAAAATGTTTATTTGCATCTAAATTAAAAAAGTAAAAATATTAATTATGTTCTTGAACTTTGATTCATATTTTAATTTTAATTCAAAATTTTTGTGTCAATTATAACTTATATATTTTTATTAGTTTTAATTAATATTTCAGGCCTAATATTGAAAAATATTTAATGGAAAATGTTGACTTAACATCTCATCTTACATATACTAGTATTAAATCATCTATTTTAAATGTGTTATTTCACATACCAACTTTAAAAAGACTAAAATAAACTTGTAAACTCTCTAAAATTCTTCTTTCTTTTTGTCTTTAATGAATATTCAAGAGTATAATCGGAATTAATTAAAAATATATAGATTATAATTAATACGAAATAAAGTTATGAATTATAATTGAAACATAAGTCAAAATTATTTATAAATAGTAATTTTGCCAATTAAAAATATTTCAATGAAAGTTTCCTTCAATTTATTTTTTCTCTATTTCTTTTAACTCAAATATATTGAAAAAAGAGTAGGTGTTAATACCCAACAAAAGGGGCATAAATGTATTCCAATGACTTGAATACAACCATGACTTCTTAGAAAATCTTGAAGTTGCGAACTTTAAGCTTCATTTGGAGAACCATAATACAAAAGAGATAACATGGCATTTCAAAACAAAAAAAAAATGCTTAAACCAAGTTAATGGGATCTCAAAGAAATTATAAATAATGGTAATTCAGAAAAAAAAAATAATAATTTCCTTGTCTTGCATTGCTGTCACGTTCCTCTATCCGGATTTGGGTTCGATACTACTTTTAGCAACAGTTTTTTCTGTTGCTAAAAGTTTCAGCAACAAAAAATTCTGTTACTGAAACTTTTAGCAACAAGAAAAAACTGTAGCTAAAAGTCCATGCAGGAAAAAACCAATGCAGAGAGCCCAAATCCCCTCAATCCCACTTTGAAAGCATTCAATCAAAATTTTTAGGGGCTCAAATTTTCATTTCTAAGATGGGGAAAAGAGGAGTCCTTTTTCTCAATGATTTAGAAAAAGCTCAGAATCATCTGAGGAATATCTCAGAAAATGCACTCACACTCTTTGTGATTAAATCAACCATAATACATCTATTGTTAATTAAATGTAATGATAACAGTTGTTTGAATCTTAGAAACTAAAATAACTTTATTCTTGTAAATATTATTTATCATTTATACTCACTCAGTAGATCGAAAGGAGAAGACAACTGATAACCAAAAGCAGTTGACCATAAAAGAGGACAATTTAGCACTCAAACCAACAGTGCAGCAAACTTGATGGCAGAGCATCTGAAAAGTCTCGGAACACTTCTCTCAAAAGGAAAAAAAAAAAACAAGTAGAAGAAGAAGAAAATCTCTCACTGATTCATATAGCTTTTGAAGATAAACGAAAAATAGAAAAAAATAATAAAAATTGGTGGAACTTATTAGAAGTAATACATTGACTAAGGGGAACGAATAAAATATGTGAATGAGATAGATTTCTTTGCTAATTTAATAAAAATATTTGTGAAAATTTCATCCCTATTCCCTAATTTAAAATTGCCCTTCAATAATACGACATTTTCAGTAAAAATAAAAAATATAAATAGCAAGAGAGCATGATTCTTTTTGCTACTAATTTATATTCTCATAATTACTAGATTATCAGTAATTCTTCTACCCATTCTAGGTGGCTATGTTTTGTTTTCTTTTTATCTTAGAACCATATTGCATAGGTATATACAAAGCTTGAATCAATTCATACAAGTATTTCATCACTAGAGACCTATTTGATGAGCTGAAACCGAAGCTGTGAAATAGAATGGTACCCATTTACAATTACTTCCCTCAACTCTAAAGCCCAAACTGACACTAACAGATGAAAAAGAAAAAGAAAAAGAAAAAAGAAGGATAATTACACGTTGCAGAATCATGGAACTAGAGGTACAAGTAGTCAAGCAATATTTACTCAACCCAATTTATGTCCAACTGTTTTAGCTTTTTGAGCCACTTTTGTGTATCTTGACATATACATGGTTTAGAAGGTGTCTTATTTTCGCTATCTACATCTGCTGCTGCTGATGTTACATTATCAATTCTCTTATTTTTTGCATTCTCTTTTGTAAGTGTGCATTGTCTGCTTCGATGTCTCACCTTAAGGGACAGAAGCCGAGAAACCTCATGAAGTCCACCCCATTTTTCCAGTGCACGTGCAATATCGTAGCGCCCTGAGGGAAATTTCACGTGTGTTCGGTTAAAAAAGAAAGTGGGGAAATATTATAGAGCCAGTGACATTAGTTTGCATATAATTATGGTGTTACATGTAGGGGAATCTTCTTCATTAGACTTCAAAGTGAGAGAAGATGTAGTTTATTGAAAACAGGAATATCTCAACGTACCTGCACGCTCAAATGTCTTTCTACTGGGCATAAAAGAAGGATCCATTCCCCAATTCCTTTGAAACCGACTTATCTGTGTATGAAGGAATGAATTACAAAAGGATCAGAGATGTGAATTATGTCATAACTACAAGAATACCGACAACTTGGATCGCTAGAATCAAATATATTAAAATAATCAAATGGAATTTCAGGGATGCAAGACATTGATGTTGCATTATGTCGTTTAAGCTTTTGCTTTTTGCCAACATGATTGACTTTTGAGGTAAAAATTGCAAGTGCTGAGAAGTAAAGAATAATATGAGAGTAATTGTGATCAGAAAAGTCTAGGGCATTCAGGTAAGTAGAGTGTAATTTTTCAGCTCACCTCCTCCTGTAAATTTTCAAAATTATCCCAGTAACCCTTTGGTTTGCGGTGTTTGTAAGCTAGAGATAGGTTCATTATTGTTGCAATCTTTCTGAATCCGCCCATGCGAGTTATAGCCTTCTCAATATCCACCCTTCCTTGCAAACGAAGTTGCTTCCTCATTGGCATAAATCCTTCCTGCCCAAATTCTGCAATAAATTTCAAGATTTCAGCTTTTAGAACTTCGATGTCCCTCTGTAAGCCTGGAACCCTTGGCCTTTGTTGATAAGATGAACTTTCAACATCGTCATTAGAAATCTCCTCAGCTGAACTATATCCGTCATCTGTTTCAAAGCCAGATGAAACTATTTGATGCTTGGAATTTTCTTCCTGCTCACACTCTTCCGAAGAATTAGATGCTTCTCTGTTTTCAACATAATCTCTTATTGCACATAAGTTTGATGGAAGATCTTCATAAATGACCTAAAATGGTATGTGAATGTATCAATAATATCTCAGGGATTCGAATGGGCTACAACTCAAAATGAACAAGCAGATTGGTTGAGTTTCAAAAGATTCTATCTAATACTAACAAATGGTCAAAGCTTTTTTTTTTTTTTTTTTTTTTAAAAAGACTCAGATAAAATAATATACCCTACTTCCACATAGTTCAAATATACTGAAAGTAATGGATTTTAAGTTGCCAAGATTCTTCCCAGTCCTATCAAAACAAAGGGTGGACTGCCTTATGCAGGAGCTAAGAGGTAATAAGGTTGCTACACTCCTGGAAATAACCTAGCAGTTAAAGAAACTCTAAAATTGATATAGATGCTAAATAATTGACAAACCTCCTCCATTATAGCTTCAGAAAGGAAAGTATCTTTGCGCATTTTTGACTCCACAGAGTACTTCAGCAATGTGTGATGACTTCCCAGTTGCTCAAAAATCCATTTTCCCTGGAATGAGTCAAAGTCTCCTTCAACCTGTTCAAAACTGATTTCCTGTTCAAGACGTTCGCACAAGTCTAGCACCACCCGAGCATGAAGTACCATATAAAGCAGGCCCTTACACCCTTCCTGTAAATTTATTAAACCAGGAAGTTACAACTATTGCACAGTTTATAAATAACAAGTTCATCCTTGCACCGAAATTTATGCTAAGGGATAGATAGATGATGTATTTTACTGACAATGGATGATGAGGCTAAAAAACTGGCTGGTAACGCTAATAAAGTGCTTGCAACAAACTAGAAGTCATGCAGCTATGGTTCTTACTCCTTAGTCAGTATTTCATTAACACTGCCCCATACCTGAAGAATACGGACTTTATTGTTATCTCGCAATAAAACCCTGCTGATTGCTAAATTTGGAACTATCCTGCGCAAAGATTCCATGTGGAATCGAGTCAGGAACATGAAACATCAGACATAGAAATCTTACACCGCATGCTTTTCTACAGAATCTGGTTAACTCTAGTATACAGAAAAGCATAAATTACTTACTCGGGAAGACTCTCATAGGCAGTCAGAATATTCCATACATCACGAACAGGAGCTTTTACTGTGATACTTGCAACTACACAACGATGAACACCTCCATTTTCCTTCACATTAAAATAAATTTAGGCAAAATGGAAAGCTCATGCTCAGAATTAAGGTCACTCATTACATTCTAGAAAATTACCAAAAGTCCATCAAATCTGCGGAGATGAACTTCATCCACCACACAAGGCTTGTCAAGTCTGCAAACCTTTCCAAATACACCCCAGTTACTGTTGACCTCACTGGAAGACGCTGTCAAGGAGCCAGAAATTGAGCTGGCAAAACTTTCTTTGTTTTCTCCAGATGGCAATTTATCACTTTCACGGAAAGCACCATTTATCTTTTTGCCAACTGACCCATTAAAAGCCATAGAAGTTTTATTCAAATAATTTTCTGGCACTGAGGGCTTCTGATTTCCCACAATATTCCTTTCAACTCTATAAGCCAAGGCTCGGAGATTCACAGGAAGATCTGATCTGATAATCCTTTCCAAGAAAATAGCTGGGAAATTGAATCTTGGTATCACATTAACTTCATAGGATAAAATAGTTGTTGACGACCTACACGAAACAGAAATAGAATTAAAAAAAAAAAAGTAAAGCATAATGTTAATTTTGGGAATTCAGTTCTAATGCCAACGGAAGATAACTTACAGTTTAAAAAAAAAAAAGAAAAAAGAAAGAACTACATAACCTATGATGGTAAACATATGGGTGAAATTAGTAAGGGAGGCAACGCTTCAGTGTTTTATCATGTGCATTATTGGGCATGGTCAATTAACCAAGTTAGTCTTCATTCATATTCATTCTTATTCTCCATCTCCATCAAGCACACGCCTCTAAATGCATATATTCTCTGTTCATTGGAAAATATAACACTGAATAGCATTGTTTCCAGCCCAAACAAACTATCCTTCACTGCATTTTGGGCCATACTAAAGCAAAACGCACCACTCTAAACATTTTGCCATGAGGATAATCCAATGAATTATATCTGAACTTCCTTGTATCACACAGGGAAGTCTGCAGATTCCATTATTCAGTGTTCTCCAGATAAAGCCTTATCAGTCATTAGAACTTCATTCAACCTTTCAGTGCATAAATAGCATCTTAATATTTATGCAAGGCAGTTTCAAAAGTACTGGATTTAGATGCAGATTCTACCTTGTTCCAGATTTTAAGGACCATTTTCCATCAAACTTCTTAAAGTCCCCATCAACCATGGAAAAGTGAAGTTCTCGATCACATGCCTGAAGCATTAAAAATATATATGGAGTATTAGAAAGTTCTTTCTAGTGGACTACTCTATCCTCTATCCATCCATGAAACCTAAGCATCATTGAAGGAATAATAATGCAACAAGAAAAGGCAATTAACCAATAAAGGGCAACAAGAAACAATACTAGAAAACGGAAGGGAGAATAATAATGCAAGAATTCCTGGCAAAATTATTCAAGTTTACGAACAATTAGCCAGACAAATAGTTAACAATGTTCAAATAGTGGCTCTTGGTCTCATAGACTATACGGAAAATAAGAGAATGTGGCTTCCAGCAAGGAAGCTTCAACTTGGCTTTCAATTACGTCTGGTCAAGGGCTTCAGTGACCACTGATCCACTGCTATATTAGGCTTCGTTAGTAAAATGACCATGCCATAATGGAAGCAAATAATAATCATATGTAGCGATGCTTACTGAATTGAGGAATTCTTGAAGATCCAATACAACACGAGCTTCTATATGCCAATACATTGCCCTTTGGAAGCCCCTTTGCTCCAACCATATCCGTCCTGGATAGGGGCAAGGAATTCGCCCACTAACCCACAAAAAAAAAAAAAAAAACCTCTATACAAACATTATCATCAATGCATAACCATTAATATACATAAAAACAAGCGAAAATGTACTTCATGATTCATTCCTTAAAAGTTGTTGACTCGCTGTTGTTTAACTAAAGGAGAACTAACGAGTAGTGAGTCAAAAACTTTTAACAAGTAACTGAAGCTTTCCAGGACTAAAATATACATTTCTTAAAATTCTTTATTTCAATACCTCCAGACAAGATTGGGGATGAAATCCGCGAGATGCTCATAATCTGTGAGAGCATTCCAAAGCGATTCAATATCGGCATCGACTTTAATTTCTGCTTTAATCCTCCGTTCCCTCCATGATATCACTTCGACCTCACATTGTACCTCGCGCTCACCCTCCTCTTCTTGGCCAACATTGCCCTCTTTCCCGTGGTTTCTGTCATAGCGATTATTGTTGACGGAGAAGTCACTTCTGGGTTTCCATTGGATCCTTTTGATCGATGAAAACGCGAAACCCTTGTGAAGCTGAGAAGAGCTGCCTAGGAAGAGGCTCCTCAGAAATTTTGGGTTCGCTTTGGATAGTAACCATAGAGGATGTTGAGCTCCAAGGGCAGTGCTTGAAGCTCTGCAAGTGATCATGAGCTCATGTGGGGTTTTGAGACGCAGAGCAGAGTGAAGAGGAGGTTGGAGAAGGGGTTCTGTTTCATGGCTGCACTGACGGTTACTCGTAGCCACAAATTTTGGTTCTGTCGTTTAATGCGGGATAAATTGGTGGTTCTGAATTTCCAATGGCATGTGGTTGGGCTGTTTTGGTCATTTCACCCACGGCTGTGTCCTTGTTCCCCAAAAAAAAATCCACGGCTGTGGGGATTTTGGGGAACATTAGTCTGTGACGCATCTAGTGTCATGCCCGTTTAGCGTCGCTGCTTATCTACCCACTTGTCAGTTACTAGATACAACAGCCAGAATTTTTTTTTATAAAGTTAAAATATTTTTATTTATTTATTTAGGTTTTTGATTAATTTTTTATTTATTGTTTGATATAAACTCGTATTTTACTTTGTGTAGATTCTTGGTATAAGAATATATTTTATTCTTTATCAAAATTATTTCCTATAAATTTTTTAATTTGTTCACTTTAATTATTATTTTTTACTTTCATATTTTTTTTACAGTTTAATCTTCTAAATTAGTATATAAATTTATTTTTAATCATAATATGATTCAATCTATCATTTTTATATTGGGTAAAAATGATAGATTGAAACATATTATAACTAAAAATGAAGTTATAGACTAATTTAGAAGACCAAACTGTGAGAAAAAAATGAAAGTGAAGAAAGGGACTAAAGTGAACAAACTAAAAAAGTTCGTAAGGAATGATTTTGACAAAGAACAAAATATATTCTTAAACTAGGGACCAACACGAAGTAGAAAATGAGTTTATATCAAGCAACAAACAAAAGAAAAATTTTAATCAAAAACTTAAATAAATAACAAAAATATTTCTACTTAATAAAAACATTTGTGGCCGTTACAAGCAGAGTGCTTGTTGGGTAAAAATAAGCAGAAACGCCGAACAGTTGTCATGCAAGGGTCAGGAAAGGAGGAGCTTGATGGGCCAAATGGAACGAATGGCCTTATTGGATAACATTTTGTTTTTCTTAGCCTTTTAAATATTTATAATATGAATAAATAAATTGTCGCAAAATCAAAATGATAGTATAATTTGATTGAGGAGGATAAGTTAAATGTTAAGTTTTCTTAAAATATTGGGTTTAAGTAACATTTTTTTTTAGTATGGAACGTATTTTATGTAGAATTTAAGGATGTGTGGGTGAAGAAATACACTTGAGGAAAATGACGAACCTAAAAAATGACTCATATAAGTTGTTTTTCTCTGTAATTTGTATATAATTATTTGCATATATTCCTGGGATCGTTTCTTTCTCTTTTATTATTACTGTTCAAAATGCTAAACCATGTTGTTCCATGTTTTGGGTTTTTAAATTTTCTTCTTCTTTATGGTTGATAAATAATTTTGACGGTCTAGATTGCTTACCAATCCCAAATCGCAGTTTTGTAAAGAGGCGTTGATGAAATTTGTATAAGCTTGGCTATTTATTTAGGATTTGGGGACTCTCCTGGGTTCTTAGCTGTCATGACCCGCAAACCTAGTTCGTGACCAGCACAGACAATGTGTTACTAACACTGCCACAAGTCTAAATTTCAGGCACAGGATCATAGGTGGCCTATGTGATTACAGAGAATACTAGAAAAATATAATAAAATATATTACCTTACCCCAAGCAATAGGGAAGTATCCTTGATCCGCGATCCCTCGACCTGACCGCTTCTATGTACCTGCAACTATGAGGAGGTGAGTCTAAACCACAGACTTATTAATGTTAGCCCTACACTACACAGATATACAAAATTTATATATATATATATATATATATATATATAATCGAGAATTTATCCCGCATGATACCAAGCTATCCAAAGACACTCATATGGTGTCACGTCCCATCATATCCTGCCCCAAACACACATACACCATACAAAATAAATGCATGAAATCCTTCACAGGGGCCCATGCTCCCACACCATATTTCAAGAGCTTAATCAATGTGGTTTTATATTCTCACAGATTATCACTCAAAAAATCTTACTATGTACTCGGTCTATCAGGTCATATCCATAACCATAAGGTGTGTATAGTCTCTTGGATTATGCCATTAGCTAGTATATATATATATATGTCACGTCCCAAAATTTGAGCACGTAACCGCCACGGAAAGTGAATTTCATTTCACCTCCGTAAGCCTATCTTTCTCTTAAAAATCATACAATTCTTTTTCATGCAACCAAAACGAGTTCTCTATACATAATACAATTACTCACATTACATCACTGAATGAACCTACCTGATTACAGAGATTTCTAGATTTATACAACTTAGAATAAGACTTAACTATTATACCTTTATCCTGAACAAATGAAAAGGAAATCATGGACTAAGGATCCATAATTCCTTAATCCGATATTTACCTTCAGCTGTCAACTCTGAAAAAAAATATCAATAAGAGGGGTATGAGCAAACCACGTGCCCAGTGAGTAGATAACACAACACTATGACAAAAAAATATCAGCAATCATACGTAAATCGATCATCATATAATATAATATTATTCATAATACCTCACAACAATATCCAAGTAAATCAAATACATTTCAACATAATTCAAAATTCACAACAGCAATCGGTGAAATCAATTTCACACACATTTTCCGTACCAACCGGGTCGTCCAAAATACCTCTGGATCGTTGCCCGCGGCCCCCGCCGCATCCACCCTTATCGCTCTGTTTATAATTTTCACCCTTATAACTTCACATAAATTTCTCCATGGGGTGCACCATCATGCCTTTCCTTTCCAGTCAAACACAATCACAATCACATATAAAAACATCCTCAATCATAATCTTGACCCACATACACAACTCAGTCATTTACAATTCAAGTCACAACATAATCAATATGGTTCCAGCAACATAGCATGTATACAACATAACCCATAATATAGAACAATTATTCAACTCAATTCACATACCATTCACAATCCATCATATAACCTCCATTCATGGGAAAATAAGAAAATATAATTATATACATTACCAGATACGTTCCACAATTGTTTATGCCTCATCGTTCGACATCATCCTTTTCAAACTTGGATATACAACATATTTCCACTATGATGCAAAAAGTCAATAACAGATATTTAATCATAGCAAATATTAACCCACACACCTGGATTTCACGCTCTCGGCACTCCCACTTTGCACTTTGACCATTCCTATTGTAACCAGACAAAAACCATCAGGGTTACGAAATAGAGAAATTTTCTACCACTACTCTCGACCTTTACTCACATCTTAAGTCATAACTCCTAACCGGTAATGAATATTCAAATGAAACTTATACCACTGGAAACTAGACTTAAAGATCTTTCCAACGATATAAAGTTTGCCCAAAACGGAGTTCGCATGAAGAAGTTATGACCGATTTAAAATAAGCTAAGGTTTCCCGGCACACCTGGCGCCTGGGCGCCAACCCATGCCTGGCGCCTGGGCGCCAATTCTTTCTTCTTCCCATCTCACCTTGGCGCCTGGGCGCCACGATCGCGACCCCTTCGCGATTTCTCTCGTTTTTGGCCCAAATCTGGCCAAATCTTCACTGTTTTTCATGATTTCTTCTATGGGATCTCACCCTTAATGTCTAAGGAGCATTTAGACACCAAAATCACCAATTTTAATCGAGAAACGAAGCCGGAATCTCGATTTTACCTCAAACACTCTTAAAACTAGAAAATAGGGAAAAGCTTAAGAAATAGAAATTTCTACCTCGATTCCTTGCTTTCCCTACGTTGCTTGGCTCCTAGAGGCTCGCCCCGTAGCCCGAGATCCACCCTCCAAAGCCCGGTTGTAGAGTTGAAGTGTAGAGAGAGAAATTAGAGAGAAGGAAGAGAGAAAAAGAGGAGAGAAAGTGAAGAGAGAGAGAGAGGAAAGGAGAAAAATGAATAAAAAATAGGTGAGGCCACCTATATACTCGCCCGGGGTGAAATTATCACTTGCTCTGCAATTGACCCTCAGTCAAGACTAGCAAAAGCAAATTCATAAAATCTCACCCCAGGTGTTTCTAAATCCTAGGTGCCCCACAGATTTCCTTATTTCACTTTAGTCCCTCTCAATATCTCAAACTCCAATTTAACCCCAAATCTATCATCCTTTCGGTACCGGACTTACAATTCATTCCCATAAGCTCTATTCTTCTTCTCGTGTTCCTATTTGGTCATTTCTCAAAAGTCCTCTATACTTTCTTTTCTTTTCACTTTAGTCCTTGAGAATTTGTAAAAATTTCCTAAATTAAAAATTAAAATTTCTATTCCCTCATTTTCTTCACTAATTCAAAAAGCAAATTTTCCACGTAATTAAATTTTTCACTAAACTTCAAATTAGACTTTAAATATTCATATAAATTCTTGGGATATTACATTCTTCCCCCCTTAAAAGAATTCGGTCCTCCGAATTCAAAACTTACCTCAAGATTGAAACAAATGCAGATATTTTATCTATATCTCATTCTCTCTCTTAGAATTTTCACAATCAAGTACAAAATATAACAAGTTCAACATATTTTTATTTCTCAAGTTTCTTCAGTAAAAGAATTGCTTCAACAAAAAAAAAATCAAATACGAAAATTTTTATTTCTAATACATAAGTTACAGGCAACAAGCTGAACTTGATTTACAAAACAGATAATTTTAATACGTAAACATTAGATCAAACATCAGCTTTAGGTACAAACAAAAGAAAGGATAAATTAAGAACGAGGAGGCTTTTGAAATGCAGAAGATGCTCCAGGTCTAGAAGAAGAAGGTGTTTCAGACCTTAAGGAGGAAGTTAATCGTTGCAGCCTAGAAAGAGTTTCAGGAGGAAACGTCTGGGAAATTTGGCGAAGTGCAGAAGTCACTCCATTTATACAGTCAATACATCTCGCTTGTTGGTCACGAAAATTTTGAGTTGCAAACATCGAATGTCTATCAACTCTATTCGCCAATTCCCTAAAATGACGGTTCAAAAGCTTCTCCTGTTCTGTAAAGAGACGATTTATCGATCTCCCCTGTTCCTCAAAGTGGCGGTTTATCAATCTTTCCAAGTCCTCCATCTTTTGTCTCATAAGCGCAAGCTCATTATTAGAAGATGTTGCTGTGCTAACATCCTCTAACTCTACTACATCCCTTTTTCTTTTCTTAGCCTCTGGTGACTCTTCCATGGATCTCTTATTCTTATAATTCTCCAGGCTAAGATTTAGATCTAGCTCTACCTTGCCAGCCTCAAAGTTTAAATTGAAAGATTTATTGCCGGCCATATCTTTCTGAGCTATAAAGGTTGTACAGAAGGAGAAGTTTGATGCTAGAAAGCTTATAGATATAAACTCTTAGTGTAGTGAGCAGCGTAATGGGGCATCCATTATATATAGACGAAATTTAGGGCTACAAAACCTTTACATCATACTCTAAAGATGGCCTACAGACCTCATCCGACGCAATGCCAACGGTCTCTGATAAACATGCCAGAAAATAACAAAATATAATCTAATACAAAAGATTTCCTCAAAAATTTCAGCTAACTTTTGACTCTTGCTCAAATTATTAAACTAATCGCCGCTTCAATTTATGGCTTCTTAACTCTGTATTTGTCTTATCCAATAATCCTAAATCGAGATATTACTCCATGAACGGGTAGCTTCATACTAGCCTTATCTAAGTTTCTAATCCGTGGCTTTGCCCTCAGCTTACACATTTTCAAACATACATATTAAAATAAAAATTTCTCACATTTACACATCAAGCGTTCCATAAAGTGAGAATTTTTTTTTTATTACCTTTCACTTGCCTCTACGAGCATATATGTATAAACATGGAGATACATCATTATCTATATATTTTCATCTATTCAAGTTCTTTTAAATTTCAGACTTCTCATTCTCAGAATATATGTAGAATCATTACATATTATTACTGGCCATAACAAATAGCCTTCACTCTCTATGCATGAATAACATACATACATATCATATATGTATTTAGATACATATAATCACAGTATAATTCAATCAATCATGCATATTATACTCAACTGAAGGCTTTCAAGAACAATACAAGAAAGCATAGAAATATATTTTAGTTTATCATAAAAACATCCAAGGCAATCTTTAATGGCTACATTGTCGACTTCTTTCAATTTCAGAAAATGCCAACGAGAGAAATGGAAAAACCAAGTGTAAATCGGCCGCAAATCCACCGAATATTGACTTTCGTGGTTTTGCCATTAATGCGACGCGTTGTTGGTGTGCATGCCTACCCTAGACTTCTAGCTTCCAGCTTGCAGAAATCCATAGGTTAAGCGTGTAGGGTGCGACGAAGAGATATCTTCTTTGTCTCTAAGTTCAAATTTTTCCTCTATAAAAACTGTCTCAACGTTCTCAGTTACCACACCACAAAGAGTAATCATCTCTGAGCCTACAACTTCCCAACATTCCTCTCTTCTCATACTCCCACATAAATTTCTAAATTTTTCCAAATCATGGCCACAAGGAAGTACATTGATCTCACAGTGGATGCCAAGAGAGAAGAGCTCGACTTAAACTTAAGTCTGGGCAAAGACAAGGGCAAAAGACCTTTTGAGGGGTCTCCAGAGAAGCAGAAGAAGAAGAAAATGAAGAAGATCGAGAAAGCTGAGGAGACTAGCACAGGCCATACCTCGGAGGACAAAATCGCCTGTCTAGAGCAGGAGGTCAAAAATCTGAAAAAGATGATAGGAGACCTGGAGAAGTTAACTAAACGCAATCATGCAGAAATGACTTCAAGAATAGACAGGTTCTTCTATTGGTCTACCCAGTGCTTCTGCAATCAACAACAAAGAAGTGTTGATTGTATGAATGGGATTTACACTACCCTCCGCGACATTGCTCTGTCTCTCGCTCCAAGGAATGGTCGAGGGGTGATGATACAGTACAACCCTCCTAATCCGAGACCACCTCGCTTTTAGATTACTCATGCATGAGTAATTTTTTTTTTTTGCAATGTAATCCTTCTGCTTTTAATGCCAGTGGTTTCTTTTATGGGATGGTACTCCAAAAATAGTAATAATAAAATTAAGAAAGATAAAAGAAATCAGTCACACAAAATCAATCATGAACTTAACATATAAAGCCCCATACATACAATTTGATTCGACAGCAACGGAATCAAAACAAATAATAACCTTTCCTTTACCGAGTTCAAAAATATAGCCATATCTGTCTAAAACTAAAGCTAAAAACATAATTCATAAGAAAAGACAAGTCTTGGAGGAAAAGGAAATGAAAATATCCTACAGGACCTTCAGTGGAGCCATCTCTCTATAGTCGTGCCCGGGTTCACCACGATAGAGGAGATCCCACTAAGGTTACCTTACTCTGTAATCGGTAGGAGACCTAATCCCAAAGCTCTGATACCAACTTGTCACGTCCCAAAATTTGAGCACGTGACCGGCACGAAAAGTGAATTTCATTTCACCTCCGTAAGCCTATCTTTCTCTTAAAAATCATACAATTCTTTTTCATGCAACCAAAACGAGTTCTCTATACATACTACAATTACTCACATTACATCACTGAATGAACCTACCCGATTACAGAGATTTCTAGATTTATACAACTTAGAATAAGACTTAACTATTATACATTTATCTTGAACAAATGAAAAGGAAATCATGGACTAAGGATCCATAATTCCTTATTCCGATATTTACCTTCAGCTGTCAACTCTGAAAAAAAATATCAATAAGAGGGGTATGAGCAAACCACGTGCCCAGTGAGTAGATAACACAACACTATGACAAAAAAATATCAGCAATCATACGTAAATCGATCATCATATAATATAATATTATTCATAATACCTCACAACAATATCCAAGTAAATCAAATACATTTCAACATAATTCAAAATTCACAACAGCAATCGGTGAAATCAATTTCACACACATTTTCCGTACCAACCGGGTCGTCCAGAATACCTCTGGATCGTTGCCCGTGGCTCCCGCCGCATCCACCCTTATCGATCTGTTTATAATCTCCACCCTTATAACTTCACATAAATTTCTCCATGGGGTGCACCACCATGCCTTTCCTTTCCAGTTAAATACAATCACAATCACATATAAAAACATCCTCAATCATAATCTTGACCCACATACACAACTCAGTCATTTACAATTCAAGTCACAACATAATCAATATGGTTCTAGCAACATAGCATGTATACAACATAACCCATAATATAGAACAATTATTCAACTCAATTCGCATACCATTCACAATCCATCATATAACCTCCATTCATGAAAAAATAAGAAAATATAATTATATACATTACCAGACACGTTTTACAATTGTTTATGCCTCATCGTTCGACATCATCCTCTTCAAACTTGGATATACAACATATTTCCACTATGATGCAAAAAGTCAATAACAGATATTTAATCATAGCAAATATTAACCCACTCACCTGGATTTCACGCTCTCGGCACTCCCACTTTGCACTTTGACCATTCCTATTGTAACCAGACAAAAACCATCAGGGTTACGAAATAGAGAAATTTTCTACCACTACTCTCGACCTTTACTCACATCTTAAGTCATAACTCCTAACCGGTAATGAATATTCAAATGAAACTTATACCATTGGAAACTAGACTTAAAGAGCTTTCCAACGATATAAAGTTTACCCAAAACGGAGTTCGAATGAAGAAGTTATGACCGATTTAAAATAAGCTAAGGTTTCCCGGCACACCTGGCGCCTGGGCGCCAACCCATGCCTGGCCCCTGGGATCCAATTCCTTCTTCTTCCCATCTCACCTTGGCGCCTGGGAGCCACGATCGCGACCCCTTCGCGATTTCTCTCGATTTTGGCCCAAATCTGGCCAAATCTTCACTGTTTTTCATGATTTCTTCCATGGGATCTCACCCTTAATGTCTAAGAAGCATTTAGACACCAAAATCACCAATTTTAATCGAGAAACGAAGCCGGAATCTCGATTTTACCTCAAACACTCTTAAAACTAGAAAATAGGGAAAAGCTTAAGAAATAGAAATTTCTACCTCAATTCCTTGCTTTCCCTATGTTGCTTGGCTCCTAGAGGCTCGCCCCGTAGCCCGAGATCCACCCTCCAAAGCCCGGTTGTAGAGTTGGAGTGTAGAGAGAGAAATTAGAGAGAAGGAAGAGAGAAAGAGAGGAGAGAAAGTGAAGAGAGAGAGAGAGGAAAGGAGAAAAATGAATAAAAAATAGGTGAGGCCACCTATATACTCGCCCAGGGTGAAATTATCACTTGCTCTGCAATTGACCCTCAGTCAAGACTAGCAAAAGCAAATTCATAAAATCTCACCTCAGGTGTTTCTAAATCCTAGGTGCCCCACAGATTTCCTTATTTCACTTTAGTCCCTCTCAATATCTCAAACTCCACTTTAACCCTAAATCTATCATCCTTTCGGTACCGGACTCATAATTCATTCCCATAAGCTCTATTCTTCTTCTCGGGTTCCTATTTGGTCATTTCTCAAAAGTCCTCTATACTTTCTTTTCTTTTCACTTTAGTCCTTGAGAATTTGTAAAAATTTCCTAAATTAAAAATTAAAATTTCTATTCCCTCATTTTCTTCACTAATTCAAAAAGTAAATTTTTCACGTAATTAAATTTTTCACTAAACTTCAAATTAGACTTTAAATATTCATATAAATTCTTGGGATATTACAATATATATATATATATATATATATATATATATATATATATATATATATATCCTACATACTACATCACAGCCACACTCAAAATATATATAATGCAAATGAATGAGATGTAATGTAAATCCTGTTCTTTTCCACACCACATTTGGGACCAGCCCTTAATGCGTATGCATATCCATTGATACCACTCAACGGTATTACACAATGGGTAGCTTCCCACTTCTATTTCCCTCTCATTTCATAATGTAAATATATAAATGAATATGTAATGCACCTACATCATCACCACACAACCACCAGTCCACAGATTCTACACAATAATACATTTAATAAATAAATATATATAAAATAATATACATATATGCATATCTGTATAAAAGAGAGCTAGATAGATCCTTCACCTGGATTCCACGCTTTTGGCGCTCCCGCCTTGCGCTTCGACCATCTCTATTAAGTAACGAGGCAAAATCATCAGGGTTACAAAATAGAGAAATTTCCTACCAATAATTTCAACCATTACCCACTTCTTCAATTATAACTCTCAACCAGTAATGAATCTTCAAATTAAACTTATACTATTAGAAACTAGATTCAAAAATCTTTCCAACGATATAAAGTTTGCTCAAAACAAAGTCCGGATGAGAGAGTAATGGCCATTTGAAGATCAACCCCAGAACACTCGGATGCCCGGCACCTGAGCGCCAGATGCCTAAGTTTTTACCCAAAATTAAAGGCTTGGCACTTGAGGTGCCAAGACCACTCAAGGGTGGCGCCTAAGGCGCCACGACTTCGATCCCGTGATCTGGCCTTGGTTTTATGTCAAATTCGGCTTATTCTCCATCGTTTTCCATGATTCCTTACATGAGATCTCATCTTTGATGTCTAAAGAGCATTTAGACACCAAAAGTCTCAATTTTCATCGAGAAACGAAGCTGGAATATTGATTTTACTCTAAATACCCTTAAAACTAGAAAATAGGGAAAAGTTTGAAAAATATGAATTCCTACCTCGATTCATTGCTTTTCCTATGTTGCTAGGCTCTTAGATCATCACCTGAGATCCGTCCCCCCGAAGCTTGGTTGTGGATTTGAAGTGGAGAGAGAGAGTAGAGAGATGGAAGAGAGAAAGAGAGGAGAGAGAAGGTGAAGAGAGAGAAAGAGGAAATGAGGAAATGAGAAAAAAGAGGCATGGTCACCAATATATACTCGCCTAGAGTAAAATTATTACGTTGCCCTCTAGTTAACACTCAATCAAGACTGGTAAAAGAAAATATGTAATGTCCCACCTCAGGTGTTTCTAAATCCTAAATGCCCCACTCTTTTCCTTATTTCACTTTAGTCCGTTTTTGTATCCAACTTGTCTCTTACGTCCCCCGATGCCCTCGATTCCATCAATACACTCTTTGACTCTCCACCACTTAATTATTCCACAACTTTGCCACTTCTAAGCCTCACATTTTCCTTCCCACACCACGAAAAATATTTCCTCTACCCGAAATATTCAATAAAATTAGCTTTACGTAATACCCAAAAATCACAGATTTTTTGGGGTATTACATTAGCCCTTCTTAGCCCTAGAAGCCCTTGAATGAGTGGGGCCCACTCATCCAAGGGTGGGGGTGGGCTAAGGAGGGGTGTTCTCTCCATTTATCATTAAGTTATTTTAAGTTGATTTTTTGTTAGTATTACTTTTTTATTCAGTTAAGTTAGTTTTGGGTTAGTTTCCTGCTATATATATATATATATAATATATTATTATAATAATAATCATGTTATCTTTGTTGTAACACTGTAGAAGAATATTAAAGTGTTGAAATTGCCTTTTAGTCACTTTTATTGAATATGGTATCAGAGCAACATCATCATCAAGGCTAAACTTGCTTTCTTCGCTTGACTCTGTCATGGCCACCCAAGATGGAGCCATCATTCCTGTGGCAGAACGTACCATAAATACCATTCCAAATAGTGACGATCCTCTATTCATACAAGCATCCGATAACACTAGTATGGTTTTGGTAACCATATTATTGACTGATAAAAACTTTCTTACTAGGAGGAGGTCCATTAAAAGAGTCGTTGCTACGAAAAATAAATTAGGGCCCATCAATGGTGCTTTATTAAAGCCGGCAAACGAACCAAAGCGCATGAAGTGGAAAAGAACTGATGAAATAGTTTCTTCATGGATTATAAATTCCATGACTAAGGAGATTGTTGAATCTTTCGTGTATTCATCATCAACAAGAAAATTGTGGATAAATCTTGAAGAGCAGTTTGGTGAAAGTAAAGGCCCAAAAATTTATCACATTCAAAGGCAAATTCCTTCTATGGAGCAGAAAAGCTAATCGATTGTAGTGTATTATAGTAGATTAATAAGGTTATAGGAAGAAATGGATATCTTACAATCGGTTCTGCAATGTACATGTAGGATAATGAACAGCTGCACTTTTAGCACTTCAGGTAATATGAGTGACATTATCTCCCAGAATAAACTAATTTAATTTCCTATGGGTTTAGATGATTGCTATGATAGTATTAGAAGTTAAATCCTAGTCTTGGATCCTCTCCCTTCTGTTAACAAGGCTTAATCTATGATTATAAGAGTGGAGAAACAAAGAAATGTGCAACTAAGTCTTTCTAAGAGTACTGATAGTAGCACCGTGTTAGTCAAAACCTCTCAAGGAAGATATGGGAAAGGTCAAGATGGGAAGAAAAGAGATTCAAATAAGAAAGATGACAGTTTGTGATTGTTGTAAAAGGAATGGGCACACTAACGATGCTTGCTTTAAATTACATAGATACCCAAAGTGGTTCAAAAGTTCAAACAACTAAGGATGGAGAAAGGTAGTTTTTCAAGGGCACAAGTAAATATGATCAATAGCCCTTTTGATGAAGATGTTGTTAATGAAAAGAGAGATAATAGTGCTAAGTTGTCCCCTGCCTTGTTTGATCTTGTGTAACAAAAGGTAAATAAGATCCTAAAAGGCAAACAGTCCGCCTTAGAGCAAGTTAATTTTGCTCTAGTATCGAATTTTGTACGTAATATTTATTCTAATTTTAATAATGTCTCTGATTTTTCTTACGAATGTTGGGTTGTTAACACTAGGGCTACCAGTCATGTCTATGCTTATAAAGAAAAATTTGTGGTTCTTAAACCTTTAAGCAAAAGAATTGTTATTCACTTACATGATAGGAATGTCGAACTTGTTAATAAATATGGAGATGTTCATTTAAGTAGTAATTTTATGGTTAAAATGTGTTCTATGTTCCCTTATTCAAATATAACTTGTTGTCAATAGGAAAAATCTTGCAAGATACATCTACAGAATGTGTTTTTCACTCAAATCGGTGTTATTTTCAAGACCAGAAGACTAAGTGTCACATCCTAATTTTGGGCATGTGAATCATTCTATAAACTAGAGGGTATACCCCTATGGTATCCCATAAAATCTCTAATCAGTACTAATGCATAACATAATTTTTCAGGAAAGATATTTTTACATATATACATATAAAAAGTTCAACATAGTGAAACAGTAAACACAAACCAAATATCATACAGTATGATACCGTTTTCCAAGCCTAGGTGACCTATAGAAATTACAGAGCATTCCTAAGCTTTTGGATTCATAAGCCCTCCAGACAATGTGAAAAGTATCCTCAAGGAATACTAATTCTCCTGCGGATTTTCTTCATTCACATCCACTATATCTAAAAAAAATGTTTATGGAGAGTATGAGTTCATCAAAACTCAGTGATTAAATGAATGTGCAATAATAAATGCGTCACAAGTGCAAATACCATAATTATAATCACAATAAGAATAGTTATATTCATATTCAGGGTTTCTATACCTCTGTATTTGATTTATGTTTAGGAATTCAGTTCGCATTGTATTTATGTTCATAATCATTACATGTATTGGTATCTTAGGGAATCAAGCCCTCAACCATTCCATGTGTATAATTTCATGCATTGGTATATTGGGGAATCAAGCCCTCAACCATTCCATATGTATAATTTCATGTATTGGTATCTTAAGTCAAACCCTCAACCATTCCATGTGTATTATATACTCAATTATAATTCTCATCAATATAATCTTAAATCAAACAATAAATTTCATTATCTAACAATCATCATTAAATATAGAATCTAATTACGATATGAGGTGGGATTTATATTGTAGTTAGAATAAAAGTAAATAAAGTCGGTTAGTAAGGTCATCCACTCACATAGATTCTGTATCTGAGTCACTTTTTTTGAGTTGCTACAGAGAAGAGTACATAGCTAGATTTCAGGTTCCGCTACGGAGATTTTCATAAAGATCAAATATAGAAAGTTAGGGTTGCTTTTGTACCAAAATACTATTCATACATACGGATACTATTTATGCGTATGATTACTATTCATACATGTAGATATTATTCATATATATGATTACTATGTATACGTACAGATATTATTCATACGTACGGTTACTATTTATATCGGAAATAGCGAATACAAACCGAAAAAGAGTACATCAGGAAAGTTACTAAGAAAGAGTGGAGGGTCACAATGGACACACTTAAGTACCAGGTCTTTCCTTAGTCAGAACTTTCCTAGACATGTATTTTTCACAGTTTGTATTTTATTTTAATAATCAGAGAATAAAAATAATGTATAGGCAGCTAAGGATAGTTTTTCTGATGTAGAAGATCAGCTAAAGTCATAACCACAGAGCATACTTAAGAATATAACTTCTACAATAAAAAGGGCATAGTATCCTTACCTTGGATCTAGGCTAATGAAGAAAGACCTAAAATTTCAGAGCCCTAACGTTGGAGCAAGAGAAGTTTTGAGGGAAGGAGAGAAGAGAAACTAAAGGTGTGAGTTTAAAAGTGAAATGGAAGGGCCTATTTATAGGAGAAGTCAGGGTACTATGCGCTAATAAAATATTTATTTTACTATGCGCTTCAATAATTTAGTTTACTATACGCTTTAATAATTTGATTTACTATGTGCACGTGATTTTCTTACGGTGGCAAATTATTAGTTACTATTGGGAACTAAAGGAAAACTTATCCTTTCTCCTAAACCTTTAAGTTTTTTTTTCACTTTAGCACTTTTCAATTTAGTCCCTGAGGAGATTTTCTCATATAAAACTTTATTTTACTCACAGTTTCTTTCAGATTCCTCTTATGCTCAAGCCATATTTCATCCAAGGGATAAATTTCATATCATAACATCTATTATATCCCACAGTTTATACAATTTATAAATAGAAATCCGTATTTTTAACAATATGCAAAAACAAGTATACAAAAATTAAACAGATAGGGAATTTATTTTCTCCAAAATAAATTTATCGTAATTCTAGAATACTTATAACTTAAAAATATAGCGGGTATTACACTAAGACTGTTTGTGCCATGAGGAGATTGAGAGGTAATCTTTAGGTTTTTTACCTTGGATTTTTTTACAAAAAGATTATATAAGATTATAAAGATTCTGCTAATATTGCTAAAGATTTTACTCCTTCTATTTGTAAGAATAATGAGGATTTTCTCTTATGGAATTCCCATTCAGGCCATCCCTCAAATGTTCTTAAAGATATTCCCTTTTTAAGAGGAAAAGATTGTAACAATGATTTTGGTGAAATTTTCCCTATGGCTAAATAGACTCGACTTTCTTTTCACACTAGTGATAGTACCACTTCCAATATTTTTTAGCTTTTGCATATAGACAAATGGGAACCATATAGACAACATAACATAACTGAAGCTATTTATTTTCTCACTATTGTTGACAATTTTAGTAAGTCTACTTGGACCTTCTTAATAAAAATAGTTAAAAATACAACTAAAATGTTTACTTAGAAATGAAAATAGGTCTACTTAGAAAAGTTTCTAAGACAAGAGATAGGAATAAACTAAATGGCTTGTAGAACCACTAGTGGATATCTTTATTATATACAAAGATGTATTAATTACAATATAGTGGCAAGTAGGAAATAAATGACAATGTGGTTGGTAGGTAGGAAATAAATGAAGGAAATAATGAACCAACCACCACAACCACCCAAATAAATGATTATACACCTATATAAATTCCTAATGAATATTTACACTTCTTTCAACACTCCCCCTCAAGCTGGTGCATATATGTCAAATGCATCTAGCTTGTTACAATGTATTTCATCCTTTAATCCCTAAAGAAACTTAGTAAGCATATCGTCTAGTTGATTATTGGAGTTTACAAAAGATTATAAAATGACAGTCAATCTCAATATGTTTAGTCCTCTCATGAAAAACTAGATTGGATACAATATATTGAGCAGCTTGATTATCATATATAAGACTCATAGTTCCGGTTTTTCAAAATTTGAGCTCATAGAAAAGTTGTTTAATCCACATAAGTTCACACGTAGTGAGATCCATTGCCTGATATTTCGCTTCTTCACTAAATCTAGCAACAACATTCAGCTTCTTGCTCTTCCAAGAGATCAAATTTCCTCCAATAAGAACATAATACCCGGAGGTTAACCGTCTATCATTTGGATTACTGGCCCAATATGCATCAGTGTAAGCAATAATGTTTGTGTCCCTTATTCTCATAAACCAAACCCTTTTTAGGAGAAATCTCAATATATCTTAATATTCATACTACTGCATTTCAATGACTGTCACGTGAAGAGTTTAGAAACTAGCTCACGACATTAACAGTAAATGATATATCGAGTCTAGTCATAGTAAGATAATTTAGCTTTTTGACTAATCTGCGGTATCTTCTTGGGTCTGAGTAAGGCTCCCCTTGATTTGCCATAAGTCTAACATTTGGATCCATAAGGGAATAAGCTAGTTTACAATCCAACATTCTAGTTTCTTCCAATATATCAAAAGCGTACTTCCTTTGCAAAATAACAATGCCTGTCTTAGATTGGGCTACCTCAATCTGAAGAAAATATCGCAATCTTCCAAGATCTTTGGTTTGAAATTGCTAGAATAAATGCTACTTAAGACATTTAATACCATTATAGTCATCTCTAGTTATAACATTATCATCAACATAAACAACAAGATAGATACACTTATCATAAAATTGCTTATAAAATACTGAATGATTGACCTCACTTTGCATCATTACCTTAACGGCCATGTTCGTGGGCTTTGCTTAAGGCTATACAAAGCTTTGTGAAGTTTACAGACGAGGTTACGTGACTCCCCTTGAGCAACAAACCCAAAAGATTGCTCTATATAGACTTCTTCAGCTAGATCCCCATGAAGAAAGACATTCTTGATATCTAATTGGTGTAAAGGCCATTACACATGGTTGACATAAAGAGAAAGAGACAAACATAAGTCATTTTAGCCATAGGGGAGAAGGTATCGCCATAATCAAATCCAAAAATTTGTGTATAACCTTTAGCCATTAACTGGGCTTTTAACCGATCAATTTGTCCATCAAGCCCAACTTTAACTGTAAAGATCTATTGACATCCATAATTGATTTCCTTGTTGGAGTGGGAACTAGGGTCCACGTATGGTTGGATTCCAAGACTGCCATTTCATCCATCATAGCTTGTTTCCACCCTGGATGTTAGAGTACTTCCTAGACATTCTTAGGAATAAAGACAGAGCAAATAGAGGATACAAAAGCACAATGTGAAGGAGATAAACGATGATAACTCAAAAAGTTATAGATAGAATGAGGGTTACGAGTGGAACGTATACCTTCACAAAGAGTTATAGGAAAAATGGTTAGCTGGATCTAGAGTAGGTGTAGTAGTTAGTAAAGGAAGTGAATCATTTGATCTGATTGCATCCTCCTCCACAATTTCAATAACAAGCAGTGGAGAAGTTAGAATAGGTAAAGCCTAAGAAATAGATGTGGTTGATTCTGCATATTTGAAGTATGAAGTGTCTTTAAAGAAGATAACATCAGCAGATATATAGAATCATCGTGTAGAAGGAGAATAGCATTTATATCATTTTTGTACCCATGAATATCCAAGAAAGACACACTTGACATCACAAGGTAAAAGCTTATCAAGGCTACGAGACAAGTCGCGAACAAAGCCAGTGGAACGAAATACCCATGGGGGAATTTGAAAAGAGACTCTCTAGGAAATAGTAAAGAATCAAGAATTTGATGATTCAATATAGTTGATGAGATTTAATTAATCAAGAATACAGCTGTGAAAACTACATCTCCCAAAAAATGCAAGGGTACATTTGTATTGATCAAAAAGGTGTGATTCGTTTCAACTATATGTCGATGTTTTTGTTCTACAACTCCATTATGCTAAGGAGTATAAGGACAAGATGATTCATGAATAATTCCTCGAGAGATTATAAGTTGTTTGAAGGAATATGAGAAATATTATTTTGCATTATCGCTTCACAAAATGCGAATAGTTTGTCCAAACTTTGTTTGTACTTCATTGCAAAATTGTTGAAAAATGGATAACAATTTAGAATGTTCCGTCATTAGAAAAATTCAGGTCCATCTTTAATAATCGTTTATAAAAGTGACAAAATATCGATATCCTAAAAGAGAAATAACTCGACTTGGGCCCTAAACATCAAAATGAATAAGATAAAATGGAGAGTCAACATGTTGACTAGTAAAACTAGAAAATGAGTTATGAACATGTTTTCTAAGTTGACAAGACTCGCATTCCAATCGTTGTAATCCAGATAGATGAGGGACCATTTTCTGGAGTTTATTGAGACTTGGATGACCCAGACGTCTATGGATAAGATTTGGAGATTTAGTAATTATGCATGCAGTGGAGGATACTGGTTGAAAGTAGTAAAAACCATGTGATTCATATCATGTACCAATCGTCTACCCCGTACTCCAGTCCTGTATACAAAATGAGTTATTAGTAAAGGTTATGGAACAGTTAAGGTTTCGAGTGAGTTGGCAAATAGAAACTAAGTTCAAAGGACAACTAGGTATAAGAAGAACATAATTTAAAGATAAACAAGGAGTAGGAGAAGTCTGACCAATACCAACGGAATTGGTTTTAGACCCATTAGCAAGAGTAATTTGATGAGATCTTTTGGGTTGTGAGAGTTTTGAGAAAATAGAAGGATTACTGGCAATGTGGTTGAAACCACCAGAATCAAATATCTAAGGACCAACAGATGATGATTGTGAGAGATAGGCAATAGAATTATCGGCTACAATGGCTGTGGAAGTACTCCATTGTACTGCCTTGAGTTGTAGATATTCTTTATACTCATCATTAGATAAGATATTGCAATTCTTACAATTTGCTTTAGTGGGCTTCTCCAAGGTGCATGATTGGGAGGATGTGACATTAGCTGACTTATTTGGAAAACCAATTAAGGAATAACACTTTTCTTTGTTATACAGCCCACTCGTTTACAGTATAAGCATTGTGGATGATTACTAGATCTACGTCCACCTTTTCTACCTCCATGATTACGTCCACATTCCCCTCTATCAGCTACAAGTGCAGAAGGTTCTGGTTCTGATGAGGAATGACTTCTTGACAGAGTTTCTAGTGATGAAACACTTAGCAAGCACTAGATGATATTTTTAGTTTTCAGTTTGAGAGGGTTTGTTAGAATTTGATTTCTAACAGACCCCGTAGTCTTTGTGCAACCCATGTAAAACAAATACCATACATATATTATCAATCTTCTCTCTTACCTTTTCAAGAACATCATCATATAAAATCATCTTTACTTCATTTATAGTAAAGTATGCTTTAATAAAATAAGATGAGAGATTATGATCTTCCATTTATAGTGTAACAAGATTATGGATGACATCATACGTTTAGAGAACATCATTTGAATATATGCTACGAGCTTTCTTCCAAATGTCGTAACAAGTTTTATAGGACCAGAAATGAACCAACAATTGAGGATCAATAGATTGCCACAGTAATGAGACTAACTGGTAATCTATCCTCTACTATGCATTTCTATTTCATAAGTAATCTGATCAGCTCTTATTGTTAGATGGTTTGAAATCCCTTGGCCCAAGTACCAAATCTCTATTGCGGCTTACCAGTCCATATAATTTTTTCCATTAAGCTTTTCAGTTGTGATATTTCCATGCATGACAAGGGATATTGGACCTTTGCTCAAAGTGTTAGACACTTAAGATGTTTCACTATTTGAATTAGCCATTATAACAAAAAGAGAAGGTCAGTTAGGGTACAACAAAGTTGAATCAAAAAATTTAACTCACCCTTAGAATAGATCAAGGACGTTGTAACACCTGTGGTTTTCAGGTGTTAATAAAGTTGGATTTTAATAGGTATTCGGCTAGAGGGAAATTTTTTTTCCGTTTGCTTAATAAGGGAATGTGATATTAGAAGCGGCAGCTTGGATAAAATAATGAATGAAGGAGGGTTGAAGAAGTGTAAATATGGCATCGAGGGAGTCAAATGTTTACTAAGTCCAAGGAGGGACTAAAGTATAATAAGGATAATTAAGGGGTACCTTTGGATAAAATGGGAAATTAGTGATGAGATTTTTGTGTGGTGCCTAGAATGTGAAAAATACCCAAGTTGAAGAAATTACGGACTTGTCATTACCAATGTTGACCCGGGGTTAACTGAGGGGCAAGATGTTAACTTCCGCCCTATGGGTATATATAGGGACCATACACACTCTCTATTCATTTTTCTCCCATTTCTCCCTTCTAGCTCTCTCTCTTATCTATTCTCTCTCAATCTCCATCACCAATGCCACTACCAAAGCTTTCGGTCATTATTCTCTATCGAAGGTTCGGGTCTTCAGCGACTAACCACCACCAGAAGGGCAAGGATTTTAGGTAGGTATCTCACTTTCCCAAATTTCTTCCCATTTTTGGATTTATGGGTAAATAGGGTGAGATTGAATTGGTTTGTGAGATTTTGAGCTTGGGTAGGGATTAGAAACATTCGTTGATGATTGATGATGAATTTCGAACCAAAAATTTATGGATTAAACAAGATTAAAGATGAGATTAAGTGAATGAAGCATAAAAGGAAAAAAGTTAGGGTTTTAGGATGAAATTTCTTGATTCAAGCTTTGAATCTTAAAATTAGCTTAGGGTTTTAACACTAAAACATTGCCTAAACATCAAGAATGAAGACCCATGGAAAAAACTATGAAAAATGTTGAAGATTTAAGTTGATTTGGTGAAGAACTGAGGCTAAATAGCGTAGATGGGCACCATACAAACAGAGGATTGGCATGAGAAGGGTGGCTGGAACCAGGTGTGGCGCCTCAAGCACCACCACATGAAGCTAACATTTAGGGAAAGGGGCCTAGGGCACCCCAGGCTTCCAAGGCTGGCATATGAGATCTGTATGGCTGGTCTGTGGAACCCTAGATAAGTGTATTTCTCTGGTACTTTTGTGTTGAAATGATATGATGTTTCGTAAGATTTGAGTTGGCTTGGTGCTCGATCAAGACCTTCTATAAAGGCTGGGAGTTCTTTGATTTTAAGTGAGAGATCTAGTCTTACTTTGTATGATTTTACATTTTAGGATTGTCTTTTAATTAAATGTAATTATGTGTTAAATGTTTATGCTTGGCATAATTAAAAAGGGGACCTTGTATGTTTATGAAAAGAAAATATTTATTTGTACGTGAGTGATGTCGTGCAATTGTGTACCGACCACATAGATAACTTTTAAGATTAAAACCTTAAATGGGTGATTAATACATAATTGGAATTTAATTTGGGAATTAGAGTTATTGTGAATTGGGATTATGTATTTGATTGGATTTGTGATAGGATAGTAATGGGTGCCCAGGTTGCGGAAGCCGAGGTGGAATTCACGATCCTCTTGAAGGCAATGTCATGGCAAAGTGAGACCCAACTTGAGAAATGCTAAGGTTGGTTATTAAATTTCTTAAGGGACAATTTGTCGATGATGTACTCACTAGATGTGGGATTTACCATGCTGGAGTTGTTATTATTATTATTGTTTATTGATGCGTGTATGTGACTGTGATTGGGAAAGGGTTGGTCCATGGAAGGGTAGATCCATGGGACGGTATCTTGATGACGAATCCGTAGGAGTGCATACATAGGTCGATAAAGCCTTGAGAAACAGAATTATGGGGATGAATACCCAAATAATAAAACTCTTGAGCAAAACATATGTGGGAATAGAGACACCCGATGATGTGGCTCTAGTAATGAACTCTTGAGCTAAACATCCATAAGAATAGAGACCTCCGATGACGTAGCTCTTGAGTGGGTTTCCTTATATGACAGCAGACCTATGTAAGGCAGATGAATCGTGTGCATGGTAATTTATGTATGTTGTTTATAGTGATATACTTATGTGGTTATATGTGTGCAAGTAACCTATTATAGGTTAGGATCATGTGTAGAGCGTGTAGGGCCCTAGGGGCGTAAAATAAGGTTTATGCATGTGACTGGGATCAGACGAGGTCAGGAAATTAAGTGTACTAGGCATCAGAAATTTGCTCTATTAGAGGCAAAGGTAAGATGTTATAGGCATGATTTAGGATGGCCTGATGCTGTGAGTGTGCTGTTATATATGGAGACCCATGTAGGCGCACGCGCGCATACTCACACACACACACACACACACACACACACACACACACACACACACACACACACACACACATATATATATATATATATATATATATATATTCCTTTAATATGCTTAATTGTATTGTTTGTGTTAAAGTAGGGCTATTTTGGATGAGTTAGTGGATTAGACTCAACTCTTCACAGTTGTAGGTATGGAAGGACAATTAGTTCAATGACTCACGGATCAAAGATACCTCCCAATTGCTTGTGGTAAGTTAATTTTAATTGTTTTTAAAGTATTCTTTCTAGTATGCTTTGTAATCTGATAGGTCACCTATGCTATAGAGTATATAGTTAGGGGTAAATTGAGAGTAAATTAAGCTTGTGGCAGTATGGGTGTTACACCGTCCGCTCTTATCACTGCCCTGGTTTTGGGTTGTGACAGACATGATAGCGAGTCGTTTGAAACAAATGGCAAAGTGAACGAAGGTCAAAAAGGTGGTGTGTAGACTTCACGTACTGGTGAGAGTGGTGGCACATAAGCTTTACTCGCAGAGAGAAAAATGACACGTGCAACAATTTTCAGCTATAATACTTAGTAGACAGGCTGGTCTGAGCCTTTTGAACCTAGTGCCAGTGTTGTGATGTTAATCAGAAGTCAAACAGTGTGACTATTAGGCTGACTAACACATAAATAAGGAAACTAGGAAATCTTGGCTCTGATACCAAGTTAAAAATACAACTGAAACACTTAGAAATGTTTCTAAAACAAGAGATAGGAATAAATTAAATGGCTTGTAGGAGCCATTAGTGGAGATCTCTATTTATATACAAAGATGTATTAATTACAATGTAGTAAGCAAGTAGGAAATAAATGACAATGTGGTTAATAGGTAAGAAATAAATAAAGGAAATAATGAACCAACCACCACAACCCCACAAATAAATGACTATACACATATATACATTCACAATGTATATTTACATTTCTTTCAACAAAAACTAAATCTCAAGTTGTGGTCATTCTAAGGAACTTTTTTTGTTATGATTAAGAATCAATTTCAAAAGTGTGTTAAAATACTTAGGTATGACAATAGTGATGAGTTCCTTAGTTTTGATTATCAAAATATTTTGAATGATTATACCTCTGAATAGCTCATTGTGTCTAGAGATGTTGTTTTCTTTGAATAGGTTTTTCCCTTCAAGAATATTCAACAAGGCAAAACTTTAGAAGAAACTGAGATTATGCCCTTACTATAGTTCTAGTTTCACATGATGCTAGTTTAGAGGATCATCTTATGTAATACCCACCAAACCTAGGGATACGTATTTGGGAGTATTACGGCATTTATAGCCCTAAATTAATTTATTTAAGTTAGTCATTTTATTTTTTCATATTTAATTTAATTCTTTTGAATGTTATTTATGGAATTTGTATAAAAGGACTGGACTAGATATTTAATGTTGTGTGGTATTTTACTATGGATTATGAAATTTAGGGAAAGAGACTTGGTTCAATTAATTTGAGAATCAATTATGGAATTTTCCTATTTGGGTCAAGTGGGTTTTTAACAATTGGGTATGGTACCCATGAGTCACCCATTGACTCACCTAGCATTTAAGTCTTCTTCTTTCTTTCTTTCTGTTCATTTTGCACGATCACAACATTTAGAGGCAAGGAAGAGACAACTTCCCATTTTCTCTCATCCACTTCAATCTTTTCTTCCATTTTCTTCGGTGGATTCTTGCTTTTTAGTTGTTTTCTGGCTCACTGGAGTTACTAGAGCTTGAGGTAAGCTCTATCATCCTTTATCTTCCCCATCTTTGAAATTTAGTTATGCCCTTGGAGAATTTGGATTTTGAGTTGTTGTACTGCAACTTTACTCCTTTGCTTCTGTCTTTTGGTTCTTTTGCTGCAAGTGGTAGAACCCAACTCAAGGAGGGAAAAACAAGATTGGTTTTATAGAGACAAGTGAGGGAAGTATTTTGGGTAAATTTTGAGGAATTTCAAGAAATCTATGGAACCAATCCATCCTTGATTTGGGGGAATTCTCTACTCTAGATTTCTCCTTGAACCTTAATTTAATAGCAAGAACCAAAGTAGAGAGACAAAGGAAGGAAAAAGATGAAATCTTGGAGGTTTGGGTTCTTTTCAGAAGAATCAATGACAGTGGACAACAGAACCACTTCTGCGAGCGACCAGTTGACTGTCGCTTAGAAGTAGTCGACTCATTGCCACGGTGCCTTATGTCTAAAGTTAGACAGAAGCGCACCGGTCAACTGATAAGTCTTAATTGGTCGACCAGTCTCTTCTAGGTAACCTTAATAAAATGGCAGAGACGCATCAGTCGATCGGTATCTCTCTATCAGTTGACTGATACATCTGGACAAAGGTGGTATTTTGGTTAGTAACCAATCGATCGACTGGTTTGGTACTATCTAATTGCTCTTTGTTAGGATGGCCAGTCTACTGTTAGAAGGAAGGCAGTCGACCAGTAGTTCTTTGTCTATTTTTTTCTAAGGAAAATGTTGGTTTGATTTTTAGGTGGTTTCAAAGATACATTGGCTTTATTTCTCGGTCCTTTTCCTTGGTAAACCCTATTCGGCATCAAGGTAAGTGGGTAACCTTGCTAAGTGTGTTTTATTAAATTCAAGGACAATATAAACCTTATTTACACTGTAATTAGAATTAGATTGGTAAAATCCCCAGGTTAATGATATTAACTAAGTATCAAGATTTTTTTGCCGAATTGGGAGTCTCGTATGGTGAATTATGTTTGGTAAATTGTGGATTGTTGGTTTGTGTATTGTATGCTATTTGTGTGAATTGCATGCAAGCGAAAGGGAAGTTATGTGAGAATGTAGGCCCACGGGAAAATTAGTAAGTATGTCTTAGAACGGTTAAATTCTTATGGACGAACCTCAAAAAATTTAAGACTAAGTGAACATAGACCTTTAGCACATTTCCACTGAGTTAAAGCTCAAGGTGATACAGTGAGAACATAGACTCATGGGAAAATCGCACATTATATTTGCATATTACATTTTATATGTGTATTATGTGTTTGTACGTGCTTCATTAGCTATTCCAATCAAAGAAGTAATTACAGTATTTGTTCTTGTGTTGTATATTACTTTATTACACAATAATTTGCTCACTGAGTTTTGATGAACTTACACCCTTTGTGGTTATCATTTTCAAATACAGCGGTAGAAGAAGAGGATCACCCGATGGGAGATTTACGATTTGTTGGAGAAATACTCTATTTTTTACTAGTGGGTTCATGGAACCAAATCTTATATAAGATAGGGAATGCTCAGTAGGAATGTATTTTATGATATTGTCATAATTTCAGCTGTAATTTATCATTGTACTCTGTTGGTAATGTTTTCATTTTTCTAGAATATAGGATAAGAATATATGAATGTCATCTATATTAATGAGTACTGATGTAAATCTCTTTTCCTGGTAATTTATGATCTGCATAGTAGGACTATACAAGGATTCTTTGGGTTACCACGAAGGTATACCCTATGAGTTATGCGCGACTTAAGTACCTAATTTTTGGGTCGTGATAATTGGTATTAGAACATACCAATATATCCTTTATGGGCTTTTTTCCATTGTCATGAGCCGCGACATAATCATGGATTTAGGTTCCATAAAAGGTCACAAAGAGTCATGAGTGTCTTTTTTTGGTAACTTACTGCTCAGTGGAGTCAGTAGGAAATAATTTTGTTAATATGAGAATTGTTTATTTCTATGTATAGATTACTGCCTTTTTTATGGAGGGGGAATCCTCAGAGTATAGGGAGCCTATGAGCTCAGATACCCCATTACTACATATGTCCTCGTCAATTACCCCTTCTGATTATGAAGAGAGCAAACCTAAGAAGAACTGAAGCCTCTTCACAGCTTGATGCAACCGTATTTATGGAAATGTTCAACATGATTAATGATTGGTTGGACCGTATGGAAGGAAGAAGGGGAGGGCAAGCGGTGCCTGTTGACCTATCGAAGGTCCCTTTTATTGCTGAGGTAGGATCTGTGCCACCACTACCACCTCCTCAGGCTAAAAAAGGAACGGTCAAAGACATTAAGATATCCAAGTTTCAAAAGATGGGATTGTATATATTTATCAGGGAATATCCCAATACAGACTCGCAATATTTCTTAGATGATTGCTAGACTATATGTGATGCTTTGGGATGCTCCAGTATTTAGAGGGTAAAGATGATGTCCTTTCAACTGAGAAGGCAAGCTAGTAGGTTATGGAAAACGTGGAAGAAGGGTCGAGTTGAGAATGTACCTCCTATTGAATGGAGAGAGTTCCATAGAATGTTCATGGATCAATTCATTTCAAAGAGTGTTCGATCGACAAGAGCAAGAGATTTTGAATATCTGAAGTAGGGGTCTATGTCAGTGCATGAGTACGATGCCCACTTTGTTAGGTTGGTAGAGTATGCCCCGTATATGATACCTATTGAAAAGGCAAGGGTAGAGAGGTTTGTTGAGGGTCTTCGTGACTCCCTTTATTTGCAAGTAGTTTCGAATATTGATAACTTTATTTTTACAATGCCGCTATCGACATTGCCTGTATAATGGAAAAGAAGTTAAAGAATAAGGAAAAGTTTAAGAAGAAGAAGAAAGCTAGAGATGGGAGGCCTATTGGCCAAGGAAGGGACTCGGGGGCCTCGAAACCTCCCACCGTGATCCAGTATTCTCTAGTTGCATCGTCAGGGCTAACACTTTTCGCAATTAGGTCCCACTATGAGTATAGAGGGGGTAACAATTCTTCGAGCCAAGATGGTTCATAGGCTAGGAGGGGGAAGCCTCAGTGTCTAGAGTATGAGAGGTTCCCCTTAGGCGAGTGTTATGGGAAGGTAGTAGGTTCAGGATGCTTTCATTGTAGTTAGGAAGGACAATTCAAAAGGGAATGCCCTCTACTTGTTCCTGGATCTAGTCGGGGATTCACTTAGCCATATTGTGCCCAGTCAGTTGTGGCATCAGTTACCCGTGCACCAGCTACTTCAGTTAGAGGTAATATAGGGAGGGGTGCTGGTAGAGGCCCTGGGTAGTAGGTAGCTGGTAGAAGGACTGCTAGAGTCTATGCTTGACACGATAGGATGCTCAAGCATCCAATGCTGTTATTACATGTATCTTATCAGTTGGCACTTTTACTGTATATATTTTGTTTGATTCTGGTTTTTCACACTTATACATGTCGCCTCTATTCGCTAAGAGGTTTGAATCTAAGCCAATTAGGCTGGATGAGCCATTTTTGGTTACTATCTCGATGAGGGAGACCTTGGCGGTGAGATCGAGTTATTGTTCTTGCCAGGTGACTGTTAGGGATAAAGAGACAAAGGTAGATCTTATGGTCGTTAGTATGATAGACTTTGATGTGATTCTGGGTATGGACTGGTTATCCCATATCATGCCATTCTAAACTATCATGACAAGATCATTACCTTCAATGTGTCGGGGGAATATGATTTCATGTTTCAGGGAGACCAAAGTGAGATACCTTGTAACATGATATCAATGTTGAGCGCTTGACGTTTGTTGTAGAAGGGTTGCTGTGGTTTTCTAGCCTTGGTCAGGGATGTAGAAAAAGAGGAGTAAAGTTTAGAGCAAGTTCCTTTAGTTAGTGAATTCCCAGATGTATTTCTGGAAGACTTACCCGGTTTACCGTCGAAGAAAGACGTTGAGTTCATATTGGTTATGAGTACTCAACCAATTTCAATTCCTCCTTATCATATGGCATATACTGAATTGAAGGAACTTAAGAGACAATTGCAGGACCTGCAAGATGAGGGGTTTATTCGCCCGAGTTATTCTCCATGGGGTGCTCCAGTACTCTTTGTGAGAAAGAAAGATGACTCTATAAGATTGTGTATAGATTACTAGTAGTTAAACAAAGTCACAATAAAAAATAAATATCCTTTACCAAGGATAGATGACTTGTTTGACCAGCTGTAGGGGGCGCAGTGTTTCTCAAAAATTGATTTGAGGTTCATCTATTACCAACTAAGGATTTCGGTGGGTGATGTGCCTAAGACTGTTTTTTGGACACGATACGGGCATTATGAATTTTTGGTGATGTTTTTCAGATTGATTAATGCACCGATAGCATTTATGGACATAATGAATAGAATGTTCAAGCCTTTCCTCGATAGATTCATGATTGTCTTCATCGATGATATTCTGATTTATTCCAAGAACCCAAGTGATCATGAGGAGCATTTGAGAACAGTGTTGCAGACTTTGAGGGAGCACCAGTTGTATGCTAAGTTCTCAAAGTGCAAATTATGGATAAGTCAAGTAACATTCTTGGGGCATGTTATTTATCAGGAAGGCATTCATGTCAATCTTAGTAAGATTGAGGTGGTGAAGCAGTGGCCTAATTTGACAATTGTGTCAGAGATCTGCAGTTTTCTTGGTTTAGCGGGATACTATCATTGCTTTGTCAAGGATTTATCCGATTTGGCATTTCCACTAACTAAGTTGACCCCGAAGAATGCAAAGTTTGTTTAGGATGACACTTATAAGCAGAGTTTTTTCGAGTTGAAGAAGTGTCTGACTTCGACACCGATTCTCATTTTACCATCCAAACCAGGGGATTTCATCGTATACTGTGATGCCTCGAAGGTAGGATTGGGATGTGTGCTAATACAGCATGGTAGGGTCATTGCTTATGGTTCTCGGAAACTTAAAAAACATGAACTCAATTATTCCACTCATGATTTGGAGATGGCAACTGTGGTGTATGCCTTGAAGATTTAGAGGCACCACTTGTACAAGGAGACATGTGAGGTTTACACTGACCACAGTGTAATACCCACAATTTTTCCCTTTTTTTTCTTAGAACAAATTGTGCATGAATTTACTAATATATATATATATATATATATATTGCATGATTTGTTTATTTTCCTCTTTAATTTATTTTTGCAAATATCTTGCTTGGCATTGGTATTTTATTGAGTATCGTGATATGAATTGTGGAATTACTTTTTCATGTGTGAAAAATTTTATATTAAGGTATAACCTAGAAATTTTATGCTAAGTTGAAATATGGAGTAAAAAAGGACTAAGGAAAAGGAAACTAGATAAAATAATAAATGCATAAAAAGCTAGTATGGTAGGCCTCACTATTCTTGAACCTTCTCCTTCCCTTTTCTCCTTATATCCATAGAGGTGTGTGTGTGTATGCTCCTCAATACCTTTCATTTTCTCTCTCTCACATCATCCCCTATGTGTTGGCCAAAGGTGTGGTTTTGGGAAGGAAGATATGCTATTGCTGGGTTAGAGAGAAGATACAAGTAAGTACGAAACCCTTCTTTCATTTCCTTCTCTTACTTTCAAAATCTTCAAATCCTAGAGTGGGTGTTGTGTGTTTTCATAAGTTATGGGTAGGAATGAGTCTCTAATTGGCTTCCATGCTGATTTCTTTTGGTTTAATGTTTCTAGTGTACCTTAGGTAGTTGAGGATGTATTTATGGAAAAAGTGAAAGCTTGTTTTTGTCATTATTGTTGAAATGAATTTGGCAAAAGAGAAAAGGGAATTTGAAGTTAGATGGCACAACCTTGCTTTTTGTTCCAAGATAGTGTCAAAGGCAATTTTAACATGATCCTAATCACCCAAGCAAGTTTGCTGACCCACCATGGAAGATCTTGGACCTAAAGAATTCATTTTTGGAAAGATCTTGAAGGGCTCTGCTATGCTGTTGTCAGGGCACCTGGGTGTCGGGTGTGGCACCTCGGGCGTCCAGCAAGTTTGTGAGGTAGAGAGATAGGGACCTAGTGCTTAGGGTGCCTCGGGCCCCTAGTAAACTTGTGAGACAGAGAGTTTAAGGCCTGACGCCAGAGGGGCGCCACCCAAGGTGCCTTGGGCACCTTGCATCTGGGAACTTGAGGGATTTTAGTTGAGCTGCGGTTGATATCAGGCATTTTTATATACTTTTTAGTCCCTATTTTAGTCCTTTTTGCCTCTCTAATTTTGTCAATTCTCTAATTTTATTATGTTTTGAAATTTATTGGGTATAAACTATTTATGGATTGAATGTGTTTCAATTTTATATTTTTAGAACTTGAATTGTAAAATGCTCAATTTAATTCTTACAAATTTTAATTTTGGAGAGAAAAGTGCTGACATGGACAAAGATGCTGATTTGGATGCTAATGTGGCACTTTTTGGGTGATGCAGATGCTGACTAGGTTATGCTGGATGTGGGGTCCACTTGAACTCTTATTCAATGCCATGTAGTCAGAATTTTTGGGCAGAAATATTAATTTTCGTAGGTCAGAAAAGCATGGCTGAAATATTAATTTTGTCATGATATTCTGCTGCTGCTGCCATACTTTTCTGCTGCAAAAATATTAATTCTGCTGCTGCCATACCTATCTGCTGCTGTTTTGCTATCAAAATGCTGCCACATCATGGAAGATGCATCCAAGGAAGCATCTAGGGTAGAATATTCTAAGGCATTGAAGGGGCATCAGTTTTAAAAATCAGAATACTTTTATTTTGGAGGACTGAACTTAGGAAATTCGTAGCTCTCTCTTCCTCTCTGTTTTTGCTTCTGTTGTTTGCTGTTTTGCTCTCATGGAGGGCTAAGTTTTCATTGTAATTAGTCACTAGACCACTGGGATGTTGTAGCTTGAACTAAGAATGCAAGCTAAGTGTTTTATTCTCCATTTTCATCTCATTTCGTTTCTGTTTTGCTGTTATGTTTATGTTGCTGTCAGATTCTGATTAGAGCTTGAGAATGTAACATAAACTAACTTATATATATATAAGATATAACCTTGCTTGACTGATTAGGAAAGTGAGGGAGGCGAAATGACTAGTTAGATGATATATTTAACTTGGTTTGGTTGAGATTTTCCACTGAATGCATCTAGTTATAGTAGAGAGATGTTCTTGACTGTAATTAGTAGCATTAAATTCTAGATGTTATTCTAGAAACATTTTCATAAAGAACCAAACAATGGAATGAGAACAAAACTGAATCAATGAGTTAGGTAATGATAGTTACACTCCCATGAATCCTAGTGGCTGATTACATAGTCTCTTTACTGTCAACTTTGCAAATTTGTCTCCTGCTGTCTACTGCTGCTGCTGCTGTAGTTATTTGCTGTTCTGTTTTGTTTGTTTTATTAGTACTGCCACAAAACCCCCCCACGTTTATGTACTCTTCATTAGTGTTTGGGTGTTTAGAACGATTAATTAGTATTAAGAAGTGAGGCTCCTTGAGTGAATACGACCTGGGGATCACTATACTGCAAATTGCCACGAATTCAATTCTGGGCGATTTGGCATCGTAGTGGCGTGAACCAGAATTTTGGCGCCGTTTCCGGGGAGCCAATTCACTTCCAAGTTATCTAATTAGTTGTTTAAGTGTTTCTTTGTTTAATTTTAAGTTATCTAGTATTGTTGAAACGGTTTACAAGCTTTTGAGTTTTTATCGGTTACTATTCATAGGCAAAAAACTAACTACCTCCGATTGACCTCAAACTTGGTATACCACTAGTTTTTGACATTTTAAGCAAATTCCAATCAATTGATTATCCAAAGGATCATCTTGGGCAGCCATTTTGCCAAATTCCATCGTTTAGGCCTCCTTTTCTATTTTTTAATATTTTTTTGATTTTTCTAATTAATTGTGATTTTTAGTGTGATTTTTGTAGTTTGAATTTTTGAATTCTGTTTTTTGTGTTTGTTTCTCCAATTTGTCAAGAATTTTTCCATGAAAAATCAGATTTTTCTGAGATACTTAAATTTTTGGTGATTTTCATCGGTTGGAGTCTTTTGTAGTGATTTAATTGTTTTTGTTGTTTTCTTGTTGTTTTCTTGTGAATTTGTGCCCTTTCTAGTATATGAGAAGGTCTGGTCATGTGGACTTACCACCTTTTGATCCAGAAATTGATAGGACCTTCCATAGGCTAGTGAGAAGTAATAGCATTAGGACTAGTATTGTTTCTGAAATTCTTGCTGAAATTGTTGAGTTTGCTGTCAACAGTGTAGAAGTTGAATCAGATTCTGAATCTGATATTGTGTTGGAGTCTACAGATTCTGAGTCAGCTGGGATAACTGGGATGGATAACCAAAATGCACAAGTGCCTCAAAATAGGCAAGAACAATCAATTAAAGAGTTGATTACACCTGATGTGCATTATCAACCATTGTGCATAAATTATCCTGAGTTGGATGCTAATTTTGAACTAAAATCTGGTCTAATCCATTTGTTGCCTAAGTTTCATGGTCTTGCAGGAGAAGATCCGCACAAGCACTTAAAGGAGTTCCATGTTGTCTGCTCTACCATGAGACCACATGGAGTTGGAGAAGAACAGATCAAATTAATAGCATTTCCTTTCTCTCTGGATGGGGCAGCCAAGGATTGGCTTTACTATCTACCCACTGCCTTGATAACAAGATGGGATGAGCTGAAGAAGTTGTTCTTAGAAAAATTCTTTCCAGCCTCCAGAACAGCAGCAATCAGGAAGGATATCAGTGGGATTAGACAGTTGAATGGTGAGTCTCTGCATGAATATTGGGAGAGCTTTAAGAAGCTTTGCTCATGCTGTCCAAACCACCAGATTTCAGAGCAGCTTCTCATCCAATATTTCTATGAAGGATTACTACCTATGGACAGATACATAGTTGATGCAGCTGCTGGTGGGGCATTGGTGGATAAGACTCCTTCTGCAGCAAACAAATTGTTGGCCAAGATGGCCCAAAATGCTCAACAATTTGGCACCAGATTGAGTGATCCAACAGTTACTGTCAATGAAGTGAGGACACCTCCTATGGAGCAACAAAGGATAGAAAATAAATTGGAAGAGTTAGCTTCAATGGTGAGGCAATTGGTATTAAATCAGAGAACACAACAACAAGCCCTTCCTCCTTCAGTCTGTGGTATTTGTTCCCTGAATACCCACCATACTGATCAGTGCCCTCAGCTGCAAGAGACCCCCAACTGAGTCATGTGCTAGTATATTCCCTGGTAGACCCATGCAGCCACAACAACAGAGATATGACCCATATTCCTCCACCTACAATCCTGGGTGGCGTGATCATCCAGCCTTCAAGTATGGGAATACCTCCAACCCCCCTTACCAGCCACCCCATGCAAGATACAATCAACCTGAACCTAGCCATACACCTCCTCCAGCACCCAAGAAACCTGAGCCTAGTCTTGAGGATCTAATGAAGCAACTGACTGCCAATACTCTTCATTTCCAGCAGAGAACAGAAACCAATATGCAGAATTTGGAGACTAAGATTGGTCAGTTAGCCACAACAGTCAATGAGCTGAAAAGTCAAGGTTCAGGGAGTTTGCCATCCCAACCAGTGATCAACCCAAGAGGCAATGTGAGTGCCATCATCTTGAGGAGTGGCAAACAAGTAGACAGTCCAGCTTCTGAATCTGAACCAGAAAAATCAAATGTCCAGCAAAGTGTTCCTTCATCTTCAACCAGTGAGCAAAATAAAAAGGATGAAGAAGTGGTTCAGAAAATTCCTCTTCCTTTCCCCAATAGCAGACTCAATCAAGGAAAGCTTCTGAATCTGACATGGATAAAGAGATCATGGAGACCTTCAGGAAAATAGAGGTCAATATCTCACTTTTGGAAGCAATTAAGCAAATCCCCAAGTATGCCAAGTTCCTCAAAGAGTTGTGCACTCATAAGAGGCGTTTAAAGGGTAATGAGAGAGTCAATTTGGGGAGAAATGTGTTTGCACTCATCCAACCACCCATGCCACCCAAGTGCAAAGATCCTGGAACTTTCACAATACCATGCACAATAGGCAACATGGAGTTCTCCAATGCTATGCTGGATTTGGGAGCCTCAATCAATGTTATGCCCAAATCAGTGTACTCGAGCCTCAAGATTGGTGTTCTTTCACCAACTGGAGTGATTGTCCAACTTGCCAATAGGAGCACAGCACATCCAGCAGGAGTTTTAGAAGATGTCCTGGTAAGAGTTAAAGATCTCATTTTTCCTGCTGATTTTTATGTGCTTGATATGGAAAATGATAATACTCCTGGCCATGCACCATTAATACTTGGTAGACCTTTTCTGAAAACTGCAAAAACCATCATTAATGTGCATGAAGGGACTTTGTCAATGGAGTTTGCTGGTAACAAAATTGATTTTAACATTTTGGATGCCATGAAACATCCTATAGAAAATCATTCCAATGTGCATGTGGTTAACTTTTTGGATTACTTAGTTGATGAGGCATGTGATGATTTCCAAACTGAATTAATTTCTGATTTTCCTGAATTTTCTGATTTGGTAGATGTCTTTGAATGCAATTGTGCTGGTTCTAAATTCTGTCATGCTTGCACTGAAATTGAAAACTCTCTAAATGCTGACAATTCTGAGTTGCATTCTGATTTGCATAGTGATTTGGATTCTGATGTGCATTCTGATTCTGTAAATTTCTCTAGCTTATACTTAGATTCTATTTCTATTTTAGGTAGTTGTAGGTGTAGTGATTTAAATTGTAATGTTGCACATTCTTCATCTCTTTCCTCTTGTGTTGCTAACCCTTCTTCCTCTTTAGCCAAGAATTCTGTCTTTGAGCAAACTGAATTTGTAGGTGCCTCCTTGGATGTGATTCCATAAAAACTAATTCCATCCTCCATCCAACCACCTGCATTGGAGTTGAAGGCTTTACCAGAAAACCTCAAGTATGCCTTCTTGGAGGTAGAGACAAACTTCCAATCATTGTGGCCAACAACTTGAACCCCAATCAAAAAGAAAAATTGATCAGTTTGCTGAAAAAGAATAAGAAGGCGATTGGGTGGACTCTAGCAGACATTCCTGGAATTAGTCCTTCAGTGTGCATGCACCGAATTCTCCTTGAAGAAGAGACGAAACCAGTAAGGCAACCTCAAAGAAGACTCAACCCCATGATTCTTGATGTGGTCAAGAAGGAGGTAAGTAAGCTCCTCCAAGATGGTATTATTTATCCTATCTCTGATAGTAAGTGGGTGAGTCCGGTACAAGTAGTGCCAAAGAAAACCGGGGTAACTGTTATAGCAAATGAAAATAATGAGTTAGTGCCTACTAGAGTTCAAAACAGTTGGCGTGTTTGCATTGATTATAGGAAGTTAAACCAAGCAACTAGAAAAGATCATTTTCCTCTTCCTTTTATTGATCAAATGCTTGAGAGACTTGCTGGCAAGTCTCATTACTGTTTTCTTGATGGTTTTTCTGGATATTTTCAAATTCACATTGCACCTGAAGATCAGGAGAAGACTACCTTCACCTGTCCCTTTGGTACTCTTGCATATAGACGCATGCCTTTTGGTCTCTGTAATGCACCTGGCACTTTTCAAAGATGCATGTTAAGCATATTTTCTGATTTGTTAGAGGATTACATGGAAGTGTTCATGGATGATTTTTCTGTTTATGGAGACTCATTTGATGCATGTTTGAAAACTTTGGAGAAAGTACTTGAGAGATGCATAGAGAAAAATTTGGTCTTGAATTATGAAAAATGTCATTTCATGGTAGAGCAAGGAATAGTCCTAGGCCACATAGTGTCATCACGTGGCATAGAAGTAGATAAAGCCAAAGTTGATGTTATCTCTTCTTTGCCTTACCCCACTTCTGTGCGGGAAGTTCGCTCTTTTCTTGGCCATGCAGGATTTTATAGAAGATTCATCAAGGACTTCAGTAAGATCGCTCTACCCCTATCTAAACTCCTCCAAAAAGAAACTGATTTCATTTTTAATGATGCTTGCAGGTCAGCTTTTGATGAGTTGAAGAAGCAACTTACCTCCCCTCCTATCATCCAACCTCTACGGTGGGAGTTTCCCTTTGAGCTCATGTGTGATGCCTCAAATTTTGCTGTAGGAGCAGTACTTTCACAAAGAGTAGAGAGGAAGTTGCATGTCATAGCCTATGCTTCCCGTACCCTTGATTCAGCTCAATCAAATTACACAACCACGGAGAAGGAGTTTTTAGCAATTGTTTTTGCTTTAGAAAAATTTAGATCATATTTGCTTACCTCCAAAGTAATTGTGTTTTCTGACCATGCAGCACTGAAATATCTGTTGAAGAAACCAGATGCAAAGCCAAGATTGCTTAGATGGATGCTGCTCCTCCAAGAATTTGATGTGGAAATCAAGGATAAGAGTGGGGCAGAGAATGTAGTAGCAGATCACTTGAGTAGGCTTTCTGATCTTCCATTGGAACATCTCCCTGTAAGAGACAATTTTCCAGATGAGTGTTTCCTCCTTTTGCATGGTATTAGTGAGCCTTGGTATGCTGATTTAGTGAATTATCTTGTTGCATCTGAATTGCCTGCATACCAAAATAGATATCAATTGAATAAATTAAGAAGCGAGGCTAGGTACTATGTGTGGGATGACCCTTATTTGTGGAAAATTTGTAGTGACCAAATTATTAGGAGATGTGTTCCAAATCATGAATTTGCATCTGTGCTGAATTTTTGTCATACTCTTGCATGTAGTGGACACTTTGGTCCCTAAAGAACAGCTAGAAAAGTGTTAGATTCTGGTTTATATTGGCCTACTTTGTTTAGGGATGCCTTTGATTTTTGCAAAAACTGTTCTAGGTGTCAAAGAACTGGAAATGTGTCTAAAAGAAATGAAATGTCTCAACAACCTCTTCTTTTTTGTGATGTTTTTGATGTTTGGGGTATTGACTTTATGGGTCCTTTTCCTGTTTCTTTTGGCTTCATGTATATCTTAGTTGCTGTGGATTATGTGTCGAAGTGGGTGGAAGCTAAAGCCACCCGAACTGATGATTCTAATGTTGTTGTAGATTTCCTTCGTTCACATATTTTCTACAGATTCGGTGTCCCCAAGGCCATAATCAGTGATCAAGGATCACACTTTTGCAATAGAAACATGCAAGGGCTATTGAAGAAATATGGGGTGGTGCACAAAACCTATACACCTTACCACCCCCAAACCAATGGGCAAGCAGAAGTCTCCAACCGAGAGATAAAGCAAATATTAGAGAAAATTGTGCAACCCAATAGAAAAGATTGGAGTAAGAGGCTTGACGATGCGCTTTGGGCCTATAGAACCGCTTTCAAGACTCCCATCGGCATGTCTCCATACCGCTTGGTATTTGGTAAAGCATTTCACTTGCCGGTGGAGATTGCACACAAGGCATATTGGGCCGTTAAACAATGCAATATGGACATGAGCCTAGCCGGTAAAGAAAGAAAGTTGCAACTTCAAGAACTGGAAGAACTAAGACTAGCGGCTTATGAGAATGCGCGCATCTATAAAGAGAGGACAAAAGCTTTACATGATCAGAAAATTGAGAAAAAAGAATTCCAAGTGGGAGATAAAGTCCTTCTCTATAATTCTCGCCTCAAGCTAATGCCCGGTAAGCTTCGCTCTAGATGGGTTGGCCCTTTTGTTATTACTAATGTCTTTCCTTTTGGTGTAGTAGAAATTCAAAATGAGGCCACCAACAAGCAGTTCATGGTAAATGGGCAAAGGTTGAAGAAGTTCTACGAGGGCTTCAAAGAAGAAACTGTAGAGGAAATCCAACTCTACAATGTTCCGGCTCCATGACAAGGTCGTACTCTTTCCCTCCTTTTAATTTATGTCCTCCTCATTCTATTTGATGTTTGGTAATAATTTGCATCGAGGACAATGCAATGTTTAAGTGTGGGGGGAGAGAATTTAATTGGAGCTGATTTTCAAAAAAAAAAAAAATTTCCTGCTGTCTCCTCTGTTTTCTCTGTTTCTATCCAGAATTTTTGAGCTGTCTTGCATGAATTTTCTGTACTGATTGGCTACGAAGTTTGCTAGTTTCTTTACATGTTTTTAAAGCTTTATATGTCTTCTAGCTGTAGAATTTTATTTGGTGTCTTTCGCATTTGCTTTGGTGTAGTTTTGTGTCAGTAAAGCTGAGTTGCCAGAATTTCTGCAGTGCAGAATTTTGCTACTCTGTTTTGCCCGAATTTGATGTTTTATTTTTGAAAAAATTGATGGAGTTTTGGTGTGGAATTATGCATGATGAAATAGTTAAAGTGTAGATTGACTTAGCATGAAGAGAATTTAGCCTTATTTCTCTAAGGAATTCAAGTTAAATGGCAATGACGTTGACGTTAATGAATTTGTAGTAATAGTCTTTTAGCTGTGAGGATTTGAGCCTAAGTGAAAAATGCTATTCTTCTTGTTGTGTGTTCTCTATCATGGATTGTCACTCTAGAACTTGTCTTGAATCTTTGATTGAGGCTATATATCTTGTACATGCTTGGAAATGATTTAGGCATTTGTTTCTTGTAACCACTTTTAGCCAAATAGCCATCCATTATCATTGTTTCCATTGTATGTCATTTTGTGCCTTATCCATTTTCTTTCTTGCGTTCTTCCACCACTTTTACTGCCTACAACAATATTTTTCTCTTTCAACTTAAGATGTGAGGAGTATTTTAAATTCTTTTAAGGGATCGATGTGCTGAAAAATCTTGTGAATTTTAGGGTGTTTTAAACTATATTTCTTCTACTTCCTCTCAAACAAAAGAAAAAAGATTGGCCAATCAAGAAGAAAAAAAAAAGAGAAAATGATGAAAAAGAGGAGCAGATAGAACATTGAGACCCAAATTTATTTATACTCAGTCTCTTATATTTCACTTGTAAATACTCTTCATTTTCTTGAGTTGTTACCATATTTTGTTTCATTGTTCAATCTTTCCCTTTTGTTTCCCACTATTTTTCCTACCTACGTTACAACCTTGTAAAGTCCTTTTGATTCAAGCATGTATGTGATTCAAGTAGTGGAGATTTAGATTCTTGACAAGCTTATGGTAGTGAATTCTGTGATAAGTTGAATTTCGAGTGATTTACCCTAGACACTTGAGAGAATAGAGAGTAAACACATTCCTAGTGAGGAGGCTAATTACTTGAATTCATTCGTATCAAATTAAATTGCCATGATGCTTGGAATCTGAGAAATTTAAGATTAATTTTCTTCAAGTGCTAAATCTTTTCAAAATTTTAATTATTCTATCCTAGCATGCTTTCCACGCTTTTCATTTGGTGTCTTTTGGTGTTCTGAATATTATTTTGCCCAGGAGTGCAAAAGGCCAAGTATGGGGGATTTGATATCGGGCATTTTTATATACTTTTTAGTCCCTATTTTAGTCCTTTTTGCCTCTCTAATTTTGTCAATTCTCTAATTTTATTATGTTTTGAAATTTATTGGGTATAAACTATTTATGGATTGAATGTGTTTCAATTTTATATTTTTAGAACTTGAATTGTAAAATGCTCAATTTAATTCCTACAAATTTTAATTTTGGAGAGAAAAGTACTGACATGGACAAAGATGCTGATTTGGATGCTAATGTGGCACTTTTTGGGTGATGCAGATGCTGACTAGGTTATGCTGGATGTGGAGTCCACTTGAACTCTTATTCAATGCCATGTAGTCAGAATTTTTGGGCAGAAATATTAATTTTCGTAGGTCAGAAAAGCATGGCTGAAATATTAATTTTGCCATGATATTCTGCTGCTGCTGCCATACTTTTCTACTGCAAAAATATTAATTCTGCTGCTGCCATACCTATCTGCTGCTGTTTTGCTGTCAAAGTGCTGCCACATCATGGAAGATGCATCCAAGGAAGCATCTAGGGTAGAATATTCTAAGGCATTGAAGGGGCATCAATTTTAAAAATCAGAATACTTTTATTTTGGAGGACTGAACTTAGGAAATTTGTAGCTCTCTCTTCCTCTCTGTTTTTGCTTCTGTTGTTTGCTGTTTTGCTCTCATGGAGGGCTAAGTTTTCATTGTAATTAGTCACTAGACCACTGGGATGTTGTAGCTTGAACTAAGAATGCAAGCTAAGTGTTTTATTCTCCATTTTCATCTCATTTCGTTTCTGTTTTGCTGTTATGTTTATGTTGCTGTCAGATTCTGATTAGAGCTTGAGAATGTAACATAAACTAACTTATATATATATAAGATATAACCTTGCTTGACTGATTAGGAAAGTGAGGGAGGCGAAATGACTAGTTAGATGATATATTTAACTTGGTTTGGTTGAGATTTTCCACTGAATGCATCTAGTTATAGTAGAGAGATGTTCTTGACTGTAATTAGTAGCATTAAATTCTAGATGTTATTCTAGAAACATTTTCATAAAGAACCAAACAATGGAATGAGAACAAAACTGAATCAATGAGTTAGGTAATGATAGTTACACTCCCATGAATCCTAGTGGCTGATTACATAGTCTCTTTACTGTCAACTTTGCAAATTTGTCTCCTGCTGTCTACTGCTGCTGCTGCTGTAGTTATTTGCTGTTCTGTTTTGTTTGTTTTATTAGTACTGCCACAAAACCCCCCCACGTTTATGTACTCTTCATTAGTGTTTGGGTGTTTAGAACGATTAATTAGTATTAAGAAGTGAGGCTCCTTGAGTGAATACGACCTGGGGATCACTATACTGCAAATTGCCACGAATTCAATTCTGGGCGATTTGGCATCGTAGTGGCGTGAACCAGCGGTGCCTTAGGCACCATGGGTGCTACCTCCTAAGCCTTTTCTAATTTCTTAAACTTCAAAATCTTTATCTTTTATCCCACGTGCTCCCACTGTCGTCCGTTAGTTCTTCTTGCTCGCGTTCCTCTCCCTTTCGTTCGATCTCAAGTAAGGAAGCTAACTGTAATCATGTGTTAGGAATAATATTTATGTATGTAATTACACAAAGGGATATATGTATTGTTATTCTACCCTTCCGAAAGGAATAAAATCACAAATCATCATATGTTACTTCTATCAATTAATTTGTCCTGAAATAATCTCATATGATGTTAGTAATTAGGATGGGGATATCAGGACCCTCTGTTTAAAATAATGGATTTCTATAGATGGTTTGGGATAAACTCCTTGTTTTTTAAACCTATAAATATGTAACATTTAATTATATTGTCTTGGAAAAACTTCATTTAATTATATTGTCCTGGAATAGTGGACAAAACTTCATTTAATTGTATTGTCCTGGAACGGTGGAGAAACTTTATTAACCGTACTGTCCTGGAACAGTGGACATAATCTATATATGTAAATTTGTGATACGGATGCATTCCATTGTCATTCTATATGATTGGGACCACCAGTGAATGATTAGTATTCATGAATGTTTTACTCTGAAATCTTGATTGTGTATGTTGATGTGTGTATACTTATTTCTTCACTTTTGAATAATTGGAGAGGAAGATGAAATTCTACCTTGCCATGGTAAACTTTCCTTGATGGAAGTATATGGTAAGTTTCTTTTGTATTTTATCTCACTGAGTCAAGTTACTCATTCCTTGTGTATGTTCCTTTGTAAATTTTGTAGTTGCTGGAGAGTCTCCTTGAGAGGAGTAGCGAAGCCTCACATCACCACGATTTATTGAGCGTTGATGATTGTCTTCTTTTGATTGTTTTGGGGAATGGTTTACTGCTCTATAGTCGTTAGGACTCCTAGGTCTTGCATGGGCATTCTTTTGAGATTGTGTATTCTTTTGGAACTTAAGATTCATTATTAGACTATGTTTTAACCCTTTCCTTACCTTGTTTTGTGATTGGAAGGAAAGCTTAGAAACATAGATTTGATCTGTTGATTACATCATATGAATGATTGTTGATTTATGAAATGAAATTATGAATATTGGTGCTATGGTAATTATTATCTGGTGTTATAAAGATTTAGGCTTACAGCTTTAGGATGATTCTCAAAGCGTGCTGGTCACCTCCCATTTTGGGTCGTGACAACAAGAGCCTCAAGTATATCTTTTAGCAAAGGGATCTCAACCTAAGGCAATATAGACAGATGAAATTTCTAAAGGACTATGACTGTACCATCCTCTACCATCCTGAGAAGGCAAATATGGCAGTGAATACTCTTAATCGAAAGTCTATGGGGAGTTTAGCTCATATTGCCATAGTAAGGAGGTCTTTGGTTTAGGAACTTCACAACTTGGAGGCTAGTGGTGTGCATTTTGAGATTATTGAGTTAGGCATATTCTTGGCCCACTTCAGGGCTAAGTCTTCTCTTGTAGAAAAGGTAAAAGCGACGTTAGGGGATGATGCTAAGATGGTGAAACTTAGAGACAGGGTGGTTCAACAAAACGTTTCTTGGTGGACGAGAAGGGTATACTATGGTTTCATGGAAGACTTTGTGTTCCTAGTGCCGAGGCTTTAAAGAGAGAGATTATGGATGAAGCCCATGACTCAGCACATGTTGTTCACCCCAGTGCCACTAAGATGTATCAAGATCTGAAGTAAGTATATTGGTGGAAGGGTATAAAGCGAGACATAACCGACTTTGTGGCTTGATGTTTAACATGCCAATAGGTTAAAGTTGAACATCATAGACGACCCGTTTTGATGCAAGGGCTTGAGGTCCCTGAGTGGAAGTGGGAACGGATTATCATGGACTTCGTGGTGGGGTTGCCTCGATCACAAAAGGGGTACGACTCTATATGGGTCATTATGGATTGGCTCACTAAGTCGGCACACTTCCTTCTTGTTCACACTACCTACAATATGGCTACAATTGTGAAGCTCCAGGGTATACCGGTGTATATCATATCAGACCGAGCACCCCAGTTTACTTCTCGGTTCTGGAGAACATTTCAGGAGGAGTTGGGCATTAGAGTGGACTTGAGCATAGCCTTTCATCCTCTCTATTCAGACATTAAAGAATATGCTGAGAGCATGTGTTTTGGATTTTAGGGGAGGTTGGGAAGATCACTTGCCACTCATTAAATTCGCCTATAACAACAGCTACCAAGCTAACGCTAAGATACCGTCGTTTGAGGCTTTATATGTAGTACTGGGCAAAAAGCTCGTAGATCGCGAGCTGGCCCGTGAACGCCTGTTAATGGGACCGAGTAAATTAGGCCCTTTCGCGGGTTAAACAGGTTTAGACCGCCGGCTCTACGAGCCAGCCCGCGGTCTTTTTTTTTCTTTTTTAATTTTATTATTTTTATAAAAAATATATTATTTAATATAAATAATTCTATTTTATCACATTTTTATATTTTATAACCTTATATTCAATAAATAAGTAATTTTGGATATAAAAACTCTTTTAATTTTTTTGAAAATAAATATAGAATTTTCAAAATTAAGTATAATATAGTTAATTTTGAAAGAAAATATGAAAAATTAAAGTCATTAGTTATTTGAAAATATTAAAAAAGTAATGTTTTACATATATAAACATTATTTTAATAAACAATATTGAATTTTTTACTTAAAAAATAAAAATTATATTATTTTAATATTATTTTATTTAATAAAAAAAGAGGGTAGACTGCAGTTGGCTCATTTAGGCCCGCGGTCTTTCGTGGACAATCTTGGTCTTCCTATATAAAGAGCGTTTATTAATGGACCGACCCGTTTAAATCAAGACCGTAATGGGCCCGAACTGCCCGTTTCCCACCACTATTTATATAAGAGACGATGCTGGTCTCTGATCAGTTGGTTTGAGCTTAGTGAAGCTAAGGTCATGGGACCCGATTTAGTGCAGCAGATCGTGGAGAAGATCAAGCTGATCAAGGAAAGGTTACTTACTATTCATAGCAAGCAAAAATCCTATGCGGACCACCAGCAACGCTATCTGGAATTCTTTGTGGGAGACATGATTTTCTTACGAATTTCTCCGATAAAGGGAGTGATGAGATTTAGGAAAAATGGGAAGCTCAATCCAAGATACATCTGTCACATCCCAAAAATTGAGCATGTGAAAAGATACTACTCATTTGATATAATTCTCAAACATACGTTATATGCATATATTCTGTAAGGTTTTACATTCAACCTTAATCATTCATTCCACACTACAGAATTATATTCATCTGATAAGCGAATATAGACATACATAGTCTGATATTTCTATCTCATCGCAAGCCTAGGAGACCTATAGAAAATACAGAGCTTTTCTAATATCCACATTAATAAGTACTGGTGTCCCACCAGACAGAAATAGAGAATAAACCCAAGGGGCTTCTAATCTTCAAACGGATACTCTTGTTCTTTATTTTCTGTATCTGAAAAAAAATAATCATAGGGAGTGTGAGTTTATTTAAAAACTCAGTAAGTAAATAACTGTACTATATAAAATATCAAAAGTACAAATACCACATTTACTCATATAATTAATTATCTTATACATCGAGTAGTATGGGACTCTAACCCTTTCAAACTCATGAATAAGATTTCATAGATATACACCGAGTAGTATGGGACTCTAACCCTTTCAAACTCGTGAATAAGATCTCATAGGTATACGCCAAGTAGTATGGGACTTTAACCCTTTCAACTCGTGTATATGTTTCATAGATATGCACTGAGTAGTATGGGACTTTAACCCTTTCAAACTCGTGTATAAGATTTCTTAGATATACACCGAGTAGTATGGGACTTTAACCCTTTCACACTCGTGTATTAGATCCCGTAGATCTTTACTCATTAATAAAATAGTTAGAATTTATCACAGAGTACAATTGTCATGAGATAAATAATTTCTTCATACTCTTATTTCTACTGATCATCATATACTCCCATATGAAAAATTAATTGCTTATTATCCAAATAATATTGTAAATGGGACTTATATTGTACTTTGACTAGTAATATCAAATTAGCTGAGCAAGGTTATTCACTCACCTTGATTTTTGTCCAAGTTTACCTTGTTCCACACTAGAATTTGTGTAGGAAAATTTCCTAGTAAAATATATTACAAGGAATCATAAGAAAGGAAACAAAATCACGAAAATACGTAAAATTTTCTGACTGCTACAGTAACGGGTTGCTACAGTACGGTTTGCTACAGTAACGGTTTGCTACAGTGTCGGTTCGCTACAGTAACGGTTCGCTACAGTGCCGGTTCGCTACAGTACGTTGACTGCTACAGTACCGTTGACTGCCGACACTACAGTAACTGCTACAGTACCCGAAGAAAATTTTCCAGATTTTTTCCCGAAATTTCTGGTCGCTACAGTAACTCGGTTTTGCAGAATTTCTAACAATTTCATCATTTCCTTTCTTGTTTCAAAACCGGAATTTCAACTCTTTTAACCGATTATAACTCAAATATAACTTCTAAAACAACTGAGATTCATGAATTATCATTAAAATCTTCAAGAACAAAACCTCCTCTGATCTTCTACATAAACTGAAATTTAAGGAAAATAATCGGATTAAAGCTTACCTTTGATCCTTACAAAGCTTTTGAACCGAACAAATAGTCGAACTTCTGAAGATCAAAGAAAGGATTTGAGAAGAAAATGAAGAACTGAGAAAGAATCTTTTCTGCTTCCTTCGGCTGAGCGAAAAATATGAAGTTACTATTGAAACTTTATATTAAATATTTCTAATGGGTTATTCAATAACCCATGGGTATCCATAACCCAACATCCAAACCCATCCAGTCAATTTACAATAAATGGATTAATTGACCATTCTGCAACCACTTTTCCATGAATTTCACCATTCTTAGAATATATCCCTCATTGTGCAAATATTTAGTCCAGTCATTTAACTCAATTTTCATAAATAATATTCAAAGAGAATAATTAAATATGAAAATTAAAAATGACCAAAATAAATAACTAAAGTAACGTTGTAGAATTCTAAAATACTCTTAAGCGAATTATATTCTGAAATTAACGGGTATTACATTCTACCCCCCTTAAAAGAATTCGGTCCTCCGAATTAAAATCTTACCTCAAGTTTCAAATAAATGTGGATAGTTTTTCCACATCTCATCTTCTGCCTCCCACGTAGCCTCCTCGCGAGAATGATTTCTCCAAAGAACCTTGACAGTAGGAATTTCTTTGGTACGCAATTTCTTTACTTTTCTATCAAGGATAGCTACTGGTACCTCTTCGTAGGTGAGAGTTTCATCAAAATGAACTTCTTGGGGTTGAATGACATGAGAAGGATCAGGAAGATACTTCCGTAGCATGGACACATGAAATATTGGATGAACTCCCTCTAGGTTGGAAGGTAGGTCTAGGCGATATGCCACATTACCCACTCTGTCTACAACCTCATATGGGCCAACATACCTCGGACTAAGCTTTCCTTTCTTCCCGAATCTCATTACTCCTTTCATAGGTGAGATTCGTAAGAAAACCATATCACCTATTGCAAATTCAAGGTCACGTCGTCGGTTGTCCGCATAAGACTTCTGTCTACTCTGAGCAGTTAACAACTTCTCTCTGATCAGTTTAACTTTATTTATATCTTCCTGTATCATCTCAGGTCCAAATATTTTGGTTTCACCAAGTTCAAACCAACCTATAGGAGATCGACACCGTCTCCCATACAAAGCCTCAAAAGGTGCCATCTGAATACTGGCTTGGTAACTGTTATTATAAGCAAATTCAATAAGAGACAAATGATCTTCCCAACTTCCACTGAAATCCATCACACAAGCTCTTAGCATATCCTCTAAAGTCTGAATTGTCCTTTCGGACTGTCCATCAGTCTGAGGATGGAATGCTGTGCTAAGATTCACTTTGGTACCCAAAGCCTCTTGAAAGACTTTCCAGAACCGAGAAGTAAACTGAGGTCCTCGGTCTGATATAATGGATATTGGTACACCATGAAGTTTCACTATTTCTTTAACATAAATTCGAGCAAGTTTTGCTACACTGAAAGTGGTATGAACAGGAAGAAAATGTGCTGACTTAGTAAGTCGATCCACTATGACCCATATTGAGTCATTTCCTTTTGTTGACCGAGGTAAACCTACTACAAAATCCATAGTGATCCTTTCCCACTTCCATTCGGGAATATCTAGTTTTTGCATCAATCCAGATGGTCGTCGATGTTCAGCTTTAACTTGCTGACAAGTCAAACATCGAGCTACAAAGTCAGTCACGTCTCGCTTCATGCCCTCCCACCAGTAAACTTGTTTCAAGTCCTGATACATTTTCACAGCACCAGGATGTACAACGTAGGGCGAACCATGAGCTTCCATTAAGATTTCATGTTTCAAAGATTCAATGTTGGGGACACAGAGTCTCCCATTAAACCATAAGACTCCTTCTTCATCTACCAAGAAACTTGGTGCTAGACCTTGCCTTGCCTTATCTCTGATTTTGACCATATCAATGTCATTTTCTAAATTTACTTTTACTTTTTCAACAAGAGATGATCTAACTGTTAAATGAGCCAGAAATGTACCTGACTCAGTGATCTCGAAGAATACTCCATCAGCTTCCAACTCTTGTAGTTCATGTATTAGAGACCTCCTTATAGTGGCAATGTGAGCTAAACTTCCCATAGACTTTCGACTTAGAGCATCAGCCACTACATTTGCTTTACCTGGATGGTAAAGGATGGTACAATCATAATCTTTCAGAAGTTCCATCCATCTTCGTTGCCTTAGATTGAGATCTCTCTGCTCAAAAATGTACTTAAGGCTTTTGTGATCTGTAAAAATTTTACAAGTTTCCCCATACAAGTAATGTCTCCATATCTTTAGGGCAAACACTACAGCTGCCATTTCCAAATCATGAGTGGGGTAATTCAATTCATGCTTTTTAAGCTGACGTGAGCCATAAGCTATGACTTTACCATGTTGCATCAACACACACCCTAAGCCTATCTTTGAGGCATCACAGAATACAGAGTAACCCCCTGGTCCTGATGGTAAAATTAAGACTGGTGCAGAAGTTAAACACTCTTTTAATTGGGTGAAACTTTGTTCACATGAATCATCCCAAATGTATTTAACATTCTTTCGGGTTAACTTATTTAATGGAAGAGCCGTCTTAGAAAAATCTTTGACAAAGCGACGGTAATACCCTGCTAAGCCAAGAAAACTACGTACTTCAGACACAGTTGTTGGTCGAGGCCATTGTTTTACTGCTTCAATTTTACTTGGATCTACATGAATACCTTCTTGGGAAATAACATGTCCCAAAAATGTTACATGACTCATCCAGAATTCACATTTTGAGAGCTTTGCGTACAACTGATGCTCTCTCAAAGTCTGAAGCACTTTTCTCAAATGTTCAGTATGTTCTTCATGACTCTTTGAATATACCAAAATATCATCAATAAACACAATTACAAACTTATCAAGGAATGATTTGAACACTCTGTTCATTAAATCCATAAATGCTGCTGGTGCATTTGTCAACCCAAAAGACATCACAAGAAACTCATAATGTCCATACCGTGTACGAAAAGCAGTCTTAGGTATATCATCACTCTTAATTCGTAACTGATGATATCCAGACCTTAGATCAATCTTTGAGAAGTATTTTGCTCCTTGAAGCTGATCAAACAAATCATCTATCCTTGGTAAAGGATACTTATTCTTCACTGTGACTTTATTCAGCTGACGATAATCTATACATAATCTCATAGAACCATCTTTCTTTTTCACAAAAAGAACAGGAGCACCCCAAGGTGAAAAACTTGGGCGAATGAACCCTTTGTTTAACAAATCTTCCAATTGTTCTTTGAGTTCTTTTAGCTCAACAGGAGCCATACGATAAGGTGGAATAGAAATTGGTCTTGTGTCTGAGACCAAATCAATACTGAACTCAATATCTCTTTCTGGCGGTAATCCAGGTAAATCTTCTGGGAACACATCTGGGAATTCATTAACCACATGAATGTCTTCTAACTTCTGTTCTTTCTTTTCTAAATCTTTGATAAAAGCTAGAAATCCCTGACATCCCTTTCGCAACATACGCTGGGCACTTAACATAGATATCATGTTGCAAGGTACATCACCTCGATCTCCTTGAAACACAAAATTACTCCTCCCCGGCATATTAAAGGAAATAACTTTGTCACGACAATTTATAGTAGCATGACAAGAAGATAACCAATCCATCCCTAAAATCACATCAAAATCTAACATATTGAGAACCATAAGATCTATCTCAGTTTCCATGCCTCCAACGATTATTTTACAAGAACGATAACATGTTTTAACCATCAAAGTCTCTCTCATCGGTGTGGAAACCAAGAATGGTTCTTTAAGAATAATCGAATCAAATGCAAATCTCTTGGCAAATAGGGGCGACACATATGAGTGAGTAGAACCGGGGTCAAACAAAATACGTGCAGCAAAAGTATTAACAGATAATATACCTGTAACTACAGCATTGGATGTTTGAGCATCCTGTCGGGTTAGAGCATATACTCTTGCATTTCCTCTGCCAGCAGCTTGTTTTCCACGGTCACCTTGGCCTCTTCCAGAACCTCTTCCCATACTACCCCCTATTGAAGGGGTTGGTGTTTGAGTAATAGATTGTGGTCGAGGTGGCAAAGTAGACCCTTGACCTGGTCTTGTCATGAGCTGAGGGCACTCCCTTATAAAATGTCCTTTTTGTCCACAGTGAAAACAGCCTGTACCAACAGTGTTTAACCTGCATTCTCCGAAGTGAAACTTTCCACATTCAGGACATTGGGGTTTTTCCCTTCTACCTTGAGTACCTCCTCTACTAGAAGAGCTAAAACCACCCCTGTTCTCTGAACGAGGCTTAGCCACACTGGCTGTAGAATAAGTTGACTTAGTAGGAGTGGCTGGAGCATTTTGTGACGCAGTAAAGGGTTTCAAAGTTCCTGAGTCTTCCCCTTGATCAAAAGATCTTCTATATCTAGCTTTCTTCTTTTGACGATATTCTTCTTTATTCTTTGACCTCTTTTCCATTCTTCGGGCCACATCAACAGCCTCTGAGTACGAAGAGTAATCGTTCATATTAGAACCCACTTGATCATATAAGGCATCACGAAGCCCTTCCACAAACTTTTCTATTTTCTTCCTTTCAGAAGGAATGATTTCAGGGGCATATTCAGATAATTTAACAAACTGAGCTGAATATTCATCAACAGTCATGGTTCCCTGCCGTAGATACAGAAAATCTCTGGCCCTGGATGATCGTTCACTTGCCGGAAGAAATTCATCCATAACCAATCTGTAAAATTCTGTCCACATAACTGGCGGTGCGCCTTGAATTCTAGCTTTCTTCCAGTTCCTCCACCATTTACCAGCCCTACCTTTTAACTGAAAGGAAGTGAATTCTACCTTTTGAGTAGGAGAACACCCTATAGCATCACAGATTGCTTCACAATCTTCAAGGAAACATTGTGGGTCCTCTTTGGGATCTTCCCCTGAAAAAGTAGGAGGCCTCATTTTCTGGAATTCAGACATTCTTACCTCTCTTACATTAACTCCTCCCGCTAACGGAGCTGGTGGTACATTTTCAGCTTCAACAATAGGAGGATCCACTGGCAGGTTAGCTTGTGCAGCTCGACCTCTCATTTCAGCCTCAAATCGGTCAAATCGTTCATTCATCAAATGAATCACATGTGCAATAGTTGCATTACCGACATGAGCATCAGGTTCGACTCTTCTTGCTTGCTCACTAGTTGCGCCCTCAGTACTTTGAGCATGTAAACTATCACCACGGTTAGGATCATCTTGCACATGTACTGGTGGATTTATGGCCCTCCTTGGACCCATATGCTCATTATTATTAGAAGATCCTTCCGACATTGATCTGTCACAGATCTACACACATAACAAACAATTTTCAGACATAAACAAAATATCACTTATTAGCCCCACTGAGAAGTTATCTATAAAATGACGTTATACTCTACAAGGTCTTTTATGGAACCTAATCCTATGGTCATGCCGCGGCTCACGACAATAGGGAAGGGCCCACAAAGATCACTTTGCTCTGTACTCTATAGGGGACCTATAAAACCTTTCCTCTGATACCAAATTTGTCACATCCCAAAAATTGAGCATGTGAAAAGATACTACTCATTTGATATAATTCTCAAACATACGTTATATGCATATATTCTGTAAGGTTTTACATTCAACCTTAATCATTCATTCCACACTACAGAATTATATTCATCTGATAAGCGAATATAGACATACATAGTCTGATATTTCTATCTCATCGCAAGCCTAGGAGACCTATAGAAAATACAGAGCTTTTCTAATATCCACATTAATAAGTACTGGTGTCCCACCAGACAGAAATAGAGAATAAACCCAAGGGGCTTCTAATCTTCAAACGGATACTCTTGTTCTTTATTTTCTGTATCTGAAAAAAAATAATCATAGGGAGTGTGAGTTTATTTAAAAACTCAGTAAGTAAATAACTGTACTATATAAAATATCAAAAGTACAAATACCACATTTACTCATATAATTAATTATCTTATACATCGAGTAGTATGGGACTCTAACCCTTTCAAACTCATGAATAAGATTTCATAGATATACACCGAGTAGTATGGGACTCTAACCCTTTCAAACTCGTGAATAAGATCTCATAGGTATACGCCAAGTAGTATGGGACTTTAACCCTTTCAACTCGTGTATATGTTTCATAGATATGCACTGAGTAGTATGGGACTTTAACCCTTTCAAACTCGTGTATAAGATTTCTTAGATATACACCGAGTAGTATGGGACTTTAACCCTTTCACACTCGTGTATTAGATCCCGTAGATCTTTACTCATTAATAAAATAGTTAGAATTTATCACAGAGTACAATTGTCATGAGATAAATAATTTCTTCATACTCTTATTTCTACTGATCATCATATACTCCCATATGAAAAATTAATTGCTTATTATCCAAATAATATTGTAAATGGGACTTATATTGTACTTTGACTAGTAATATCAAATTAGCTGAGCAAGGTTATTCACTCACCTTGATTTTTGTCCAAGTTTACCTTGTTCCACACTAGAATTTGTGTAGGAAAATTTCCTAGTAAAATATATTACAAGGAATCATAAGAAAGGAAACAAAATCACGAAAATACGTAAAATTTTCTGACTGCTACAGTAACGGGTTGCTACAGTACGGTTTGCTACAGTAACGGTTTGCTACAGTGTCGGTTCGCTACAGTGTCGGTTCGCTACAGTGCCGGTTCGCTACAGTACGTTGACTGCTACAGTACCGTTGACTGCCGACACTACAGTAACTGCTACAGTACCCGAAGAAAATTTTCCAGATTTTTTCCCGAAATTTCTGGTCGCTACAGTAACTCGGTTTTGCAGAATTTCTAACAATTTCATCATTTCCTTTCTTGTTTCAAAACCGGAATTTCAACTCTTTTAACCGATTATAACTCAAATATAACTTCTAAAACAACTGAGATTCATGAATTATCATTAAAATCTTCAAGAACAAAACCTCCTCTGATCTTCTACATAAACTGAAATTTAAGGAAAATAATCGGATTAAAGCTTACCTTTGATCCTTACAAAGCTTTTGAACCGAACAAATAGTCGAACTTCTGAAGATCAAAGAAAGGATTTGAGAAGAAAATGAAGAACTGAGAAAGAATCTTTTCTGCTTCCTTCGGCTGAGCGAAAAATATGAAGTTACTATTGAAACTTTATATTAAATATTTCTAATGGGTTATTCAATAACCCATGGGTATCCATAACCCAACATCCAAACCCATCCAGTCAATTTACAATAAATGGATTAATTGACCATTCTGCAACCACTTTTCCATGAATTTCACCATTCTTAGAATATATCCCTCATTGTGCAAATATTTAGTCCAGTCATTTAACTCAATTTTCATAAATAATATTCAAAGAGAATAATTAAATATGAAAATTAAAAATGACCAAAATAAATAACTAAAGTAACGTTGTAGAATTCTAAAATACTCTTAAGCGAATTATATTCTGAAATTAACGGGTATTACAACATCGGTCCTTAGGAGATCATGATGAGAGTGGGTAACATGACATATCGTCTAGCCTTACCTTCGGATTTAGAGGGTGTGCACCTGATATTCCACGTGTAATGCTACAGAAGTATCTTCCTGACCCCTCTCATGTTATTCAGCCACAGGGAGTACAATTTGATGAGACTCTTGCCTATGAGGAGGTGTCAATAGCCATTCTTGATTGGTAGGTCAAGAAGCTTCACACCAAGGACATTTCTTCCGTTAAAGTTCTATAGAGAAACCACTCTCACAAGGAAGCCATGTGGGAAGCAGATGATGAGATGTGGCCAAAGTATCCACACCTGTTTGAATCTTGAGGTGAGTTTTAAATTTGGGAGACCAAATTCTTTGAAGGGGGAGAATGTAATACCCACTAGATCTAGGGACACGTATTTGGGGGTATTACGACATTTATAGCCTTAATTTATTTAAATTAGTCATTTTATTTTTTCATATTTAATTTAATTCTTTTGAATATTATTTATGGAATTTGTATAAAATGACTGGACTGGATATTTAATGTTGTGTGGTATTTTACTATAGATTATGAAATTTACGGAAAGAGACTTTGTTAAATGAATTTGAGAATCAATTATGAAATTTTCCTATTTTGGGTCAAGTAGGTTTTTAATAATTAGGTATGGGTACCCATGGGTCACCTATTGACCTTCCTAGTACTTAAGTCTTCTTCTAGCTCTTTCTGTTCATTTTGCATGATCACAACATCTAGAGGCAAGGAAGAGAAAATTTCTTCACCAATTTTTCTCATCCTCTTCAATCCTTTCTCCTATTTTCTTCGGTGGATTCTTGCTTTTCAGTTGCTTTCCAACTCATCGGAGTTACTAGAGCTTGAGATAAGCTCCATTATCCTTCATCTTCCCCATTTTCGAAATTTGGTTGTGCCCTAAGGGAAAATTGGATTTTTGAGTTTTTGTGTTACAACTTTACTCCTTTGATTCTTTCTTTTGGCTCTTTTGCTGTAAGTGGTAGAATTTAACTCATTGAGGGAAAAACAAGATTGGTTTTATAGAGACAAGTGAGGGAAGTGTTTTGGGTAAATTTTGAGGAATTTCAAGAAAATCTATGGAACCAATCCATCCTTACATTGGGGGAGTTTTCTACTCTAAATTTCTCCTTGAACCTTAATTTAATAGCAAGAACCAAAGTAGGGAGATAAATGAAGGAAAATGATGAAATCTGGGAAGTTTGGGTCTTTTTAGAAGAATCAAGGACAGTGGGCAACATAACCACTTTTGCGAGTGACTAGTCGATTGTCGCTTAGAGGCAGTCGACTGGTTGCTATAGTGCCTTATGTCCAAAGTTGGATAGAAGCGTACCTATTGACTGATGTATCTTAATTGGTCGACCGGTCTCTTCTGGGTAACCTTAATAAAATGGACAGAGACATATCAGTTAACCGGTATCTCTTTATAAGTCAACTGATACATCTTGGACAAAAAGTGGTATTGTGGTCAGTAACTAATCGGTCAACTAGTTTGGTACAATTAGTCAACTAATTGCTCTCTGTTGGGATGGCCAGTCGATTGCCAAGAGTAGGGCAGTCGACCAATAGTTCTTTGTCTATTCTTTTCTAAGGGAAATGTTGGTTTGGTCATAATCTTGGTTGTAATTTACCATTGTACTCTATTGGTAATGTTTTTGTTGTTCTAGAATATGGGATAAGAACATGTGAATGTTATGTATATTAATGAGTACTTATATAAATCTTTTTTCTTGGTAATTTATGATATATATAATCGTGGATAGTAGGACTGTCCAAGGATTCTCTATGTTACCACAGAGGTATACCCTAGTTATATGTGACTCATGTGCCTAATTTCTAGGTCATGACATTTGGAAAAGAACCAAGGTGCTGAACATTATGATAGAGAAGCAATCATCCCCTTTAGGCAGAGTACTAAAGAGAAGAGGAAACCAGTGTGAATGAATAACTGTATATGTAAAGTAAATTTTGTTTTACATGATTTTAGAAAAACCTTTACTAATCTTTCCCCTAGCACTTATCCTTTTATTTTAGCTGCATATTTTATTGCTAGTTATTCAAATTTTATTGCCAATATTACTAAGATTAAAGAACCTACTACCTACTTTGAAGCCAAAATAAATCCTGCTTGGTTAAAAGCTATAGAGGACAAGATTAGGGCTCTTGAACATAATAAGACTTGGGACATATGTGATTTGCCTAATGGTAAAAAACCCTATAGGTTATAAGTAGGTGTACAAAAGCTTAAACCTAATGGAACTATAGACATGTTTAAGGCTAGGTTTATGGTTAAGAGTTTTAATCAGGTTGAGGGGGTGTATTTTCATGATAGTTTTTCCATGTTGCTAAGATTATCACTATTAGAATCTTATTGTCACGACCCGTTTTTTGGGCACATGACCGGCACAATGATGAATATCCCATCACTGTAAGCCTTTCGATAAATTCTACCCATGAGTTTAGTCATTATCTCTATATTATCAAAATAATCATTCCTGAAAAAAATATATCAAATTTTCTTATTTGAAATTCATAGAGACGATTTGCACATAATAATAGATTCTCAATATAAAATACATTATTATGTTGACATACAAGCCAAATGCTAAACCCCTGACCAAGATGTCCTAGACGATTACAGAGCAACATAATCTACAACAATAGATGGGCCTACCCGATAGCGGGAGGGTCCAAAGCGACCTACTCTTCTAGTGGATATTCTTCATTGGCAACCTGATCTGAACAAAAAAGGTTGTACAAACAATGTGAGCTTTTAAACTCAATGAGCGAATCGGCCTCGCGTTAATAAAATTCAAATACATCACCAGTCATGCAAGCATATCCAAAGGCTCATACTCAACCAATAGACAGAAGATAAAAATTCATCCAATTCAACAAACGTTACTAGTAATCGTCAATGGCAATATATTCCGGAGAGCGCACACAGGCCGGCTCACCAATTATGTATATTTCCGCCATGACGCACAACCTCATCCTCTTAGCTAGGGCGCCTCATGGATATTACCAATCCGGGCTATATCCCTACTGAGGGAATCGTTATCTCCACACTCATTGGTCAAGACACCATGTCAACCGGGTTTTTCGCCTTGCCGTGAGAGGGGGTACTGTCCCGCTCAATCACAATCAATAGCATTTCATATCATAATCAGAAGCTCAATATAATATTCATCCATATAACAGGTATAGTATATAACTATATTATAGATTTATAAACCACATATCAAGATAACAATTAATCCGTTTTTGAAAACATTCAAACTTCACATCATCATAAGATACTTATTTCATTTTATCCATACTTATGGATTAATTATCTCATTTAGATTCGTCATTCTGAATCCAATTTCTCCCTATGAATCTTGGGAGTGTCCTACGACATACTTTTTATCACCAGTAATGCTAAAACTCTATTAAAACGGGGTCGTTTCACTCACCTGGATTCTGTACGAGCATCGCTTCTCTAAGTCATTACAGACAAGAGTGCTCAGGTGAATTTCGGTGTTCTGCTACGGAGATTTTCATGAAAGATTAGAGAAAATACGTTATGATTGTTTTCGTACAGATAATGTTCATACGTACGATTACTGTTCATATATACGGTTACTATTCATACATATGGTTACTATTTATACCAGAAATAGAGAATACAATCTGTAAAAGAATACACCAGGTAAGTTCCCATGAAAGAGTGGAGGGTCACACTAGACACACTTAAAAACCAGGTCTTTCCTTAGCCAGAACTTTCCTAGACATGTATTCTTCACAGTTTACATTCTATTTCGGTAATCAGAGAATCAAAATAACATATAAACAGCTAAGGACAGTTTTTCTGATGTGGAAGATCAGCCAAGGCCGCAACCACAGAGCATACTTAAGAAAATAACTTCTAAGATTTGAAAGACATAGAAAGGGCATAGTATCCTTACCTAAGCTGAAAAGGAAAGGCCCAAAATCTTAGAGGCCTATCATTGAAGTAAGAGAAACTTAAGGAGAGAAGAAGAGAAGTTGAAGGTGTGAGTTTAGAAGTGAAATGAAAGCGCCTATTTATAGGAAAAGTCAAGGATACTATTTGATAATATGCGTTAATAAAATATTCAATTTATTATTCATGAAAATGACATTTCTAATAATGCAGTTACTGTGCACCTCACGCGTACGATGGAAAATTTTTTCTGTTATTACTATTGAAAACTTAAAAGGAAAACTATCTTTTCACCTTAAACCTTTAAGTTTCTTTTCAATTCAGTCCTTTCACTTTAGTCCCTGGGGGTATTTTTACACATAAAACGTCATTTTCTCCCACGAACTTCTTTCTAGTTTTCTCTTATGACCAAACCACATCTAGTACTTGACATTTCGATTGCATAAATAAACAGTATCGTATACGTAAATAGTATTATACGGGTGAATAGTACCGTATACTGAAATAGTAACAGTAGTTTGTAAACAAATATTTATATTTTATTTTTCTTGGGTATTACATTATCACCCCCTTAAGAGAATTCGGTCCCCCGAATTCAAAACTCATCTCAAGACTGAAATAAATGTGATTACTTCGTCCATATCTCATCCTTTGCATCTCTTTCTTCCAAAACCTCATCACACCCTTGGTGAGATTTACAAGAATATTATACCATTGACTGTGAACTCTAAACCGCATTATCAATAATTTGCATAAGACTTTTTCCTTTTCTAAACAGCAAGTAATCTCTTCCTCATCAGTTTGATCTTCTCCACAACCTTTTGTACCATAAAGTGTCTCATCCTCATAACCTTTACCAAACTCAAACCACCTAATCAGAGACGAACTCTGTCTCTATGTAAAACCTCAAATAGGTGTCTTCTCAACAGTGGCACGTGGTCTTTCCAGTTTATACTGAATATCAGAACACAAGCTACCATACACATAGCTTATAACTTTTATGAATACAAGTACCCTACCTGAAGGTATCATTTTGGCCATAGGCAATATTCTTGCCCGAAGGCAATCATTCTACCTTAAGGCGATACTCTCAGCTGAATGCGTCATATAAAAGAAAAAATCACGTAAAATTATTACATAAATCTCTAGAAAGAACAATCCCAGAAAATGTGTTAAGTAAATAACATACTCCTCATGCATAATTATATATATGGAAATTCCTCTCACCTCAATGACTCATATAGAGTCGTATCCCTTCAATGATTAGGGCAAACCCATAGTTCTCTATTTATAGGTTCATAAAATACTTATTTAGCACTCCTCCATAGCTCAGAAATGCAATGAAATATCATTTTAGTAACTCTTCTCAGTCAAAAGGATATTACCATACTCTGCTTTAGAATTTTCATAATCAAGTACGAAATATAAGTCCAACATCTTCTCATTCCTCAAGTTCTTTCAGTAAAAGGAATCACTTCAACAAAGAAGATCTAAATACTAACTTAAATTTTATTTCTAGTACATAGATAATTTTAATACATGAAGCTTAGACCAAATATAGCTTTAGATACAAACAAAAGAAAGAATAAATTAAGGACGAGGAGGCTTTTGAAATGTAAAAGGTGCTCTAGGTCTAGAAGAGGAATGTGCTTCAGACCTTAAGGAGGAAGCTAATCATTGTAGCCTAGGAAGGGTTTCTGGAGGAAGCGCCTGAGAAATTTGGCGAAGAGCAGAAGTTACTCCGTTCATACAGTCAATACACCTTATTTGTTGGTCACGAAAATTTTGAGTTGCAAACATTGAATGTCTATCAACTCGATTAGCTAGTTCCCCGAAACGACGGTTTATCAGTTTCTCTTGGTTTTCAAAGAGACGATTTATTAGTCGCTTCTGGTCCTCTGTCTTGTATTCCAGGCTCTCTATCTTACGCTCCAGATTTTCGATCTTACGCTCTAGGAATGCAAGCTTATTTTCTGAGGATGTTGCAGTATTGTCCTCCTCCAACTCTATTACATCCCTCTTTCTCTTCTTAATTTCTGGTGACCTGTCTACAGGGCTCTTCCCTTTGTTGTTTCCGAGACTTAGATTTAAATCAAGCTCTACATTGTCAGTCTCAAAATTCAAGTTGAAAAACTTATTATCAGCCATTGCTCTAGGGATCTCAGAAATAACTTCGAAATGAGAAAGGAATGGAGATTGAGAAATAGGTATGTAATGAAAGAAGTTCGCTTGGTGTGATGAGTGGGGTAACGGGCGTACAAGATTTATAGACAACCCGAAGCCCCTGGAGCTAAAGCCACCACAACCTACACGCCGCTTGCTATAAGGTTTACAGATCACATACGTCGCAATGCCAGCAATTAATGTCGGACATGCAGATAAATAGTAAATGCAATTAACATAAGTCAAAGATTTCTTGAAAAAAAAAAAATTTTCGGCTAATCTTGACCTTTCTCAAAATTTTGACTAACTACGCTCTTCAGTCTGAGATTTTCTCCCTCTAAACTTGTTTTATCCTGTAATCCCATATCATGATGTCCCTCTATAATTAGGTAGCCTCATATTGGCCGTATCTTAGATTCTAATCGGTGTCTTTACTCTAAACTTACACATAATATATATGTAAATATATATATTTTAAAACAAAGTTAACTGCTTACGGTCGCATGCCTTAAGCATTATCATGATGTAAGGAAATCACTGCCTTTCATTTGCCCATGAGAGCATTATATGTAAGTATGTGTAACCATGAAGATATATCATCATCTACACATTTCATTCTATCCAAGTCATTTTGATTTCACATCTCTATGAGTATATGTAGGATCATCACATATTCTCCTTGATCGTAGCCTTCACTCATTATGCATGAATAACATACATACATGTAATTACAACATGATTCAATCAGTTATGTATATCATACTCAACTGAAGGCTCTCAAGAACAATACAATAAAACAGAGAAATGCATTTCAGTTTATCATAAAAGCATCCAAGGCAATCTTTAATGGCTATATTATCAACTTCTTTAAATTTCAGAAAATGCCAACGGGAGAAATGGGAAAACCAAGTAAAATCGGCCGCAAATCCACCGAATACTGACTTTCGTGGTTTTGGCATTAATGCAACGCATTGTTGGTGTGCACGCCTACCCTAGACTTCTGGCTTCTAGCTTGCAAAAATCCATAGGTTGATCGTGTAGGGGTGCGGTGAAGAGATATCTTCTTTGTCTCTTAGTCCAAATTTTTCTCTATAAAAACCTTCTCAGCGTTCTCAGTTACCACACCACAAAGAGTAATAATCTCTGAGCCTACAATCCCCCAGTATTCCTCTCGCCTCATACTCTTACAAAAATTTCTAAATTTTTCCAAATCATGGCCTCAAGGAAGTACATTGATCTCACAGTAGAGGCTAAGGAAGAAGAACTTGACTTAAACTTAAGTTTATGCAGGGACAAGGGCAAAAGACCTCTCGAGGGACCTCAAGAGAATCAAAAGGAGAAGAAGATGAAGAAGAATGAGTAAGCTGAGGAGATTAGCACAGGCCATAGCTCGGAGGACAAAATCGTCTGTTTAGAGCAGGAGGTGAAGAATCTCAAGAAGATGATAGAGGATCTGGAGAAGTTAACCAAACGCAATAACGCGGCAATGACTTCGAGAATAAATAGGTTCTTCTATTAGTCCACCCAGTGCTTCTGTAATCAACAGCAAAGAAGTGTTGATTGTATGAATGGAATTTACACTACCCTCTGCGACATTGCTATGTCTCTTGCTCCAAGGAATGGTCGAGGGGTGATGATACAATACAACCCTCCTAATCCAAGACCACCTCGCTTTTAGATTACTCATGCATGAGTAAACTTCTCTTTTTTTTTTTCCAATGTAATCCTTCAGTGTTTTTTTTTTAATGCAAGTCGTTTCTTTTATTAGTTGGTACCCTAAAATAATATAGTTACACAAAATCAATCATGAATTCAGCTTATAAAATCCACCATATAAAATTTTGATCCGATAGCAACGGAATCAAAACAAGTAATAACCTTTCCTTTACTAAGTTCAAAAGTGTAGCCACATCTATCTAAAATTAAACCTGACAACATAATTTCTAAGAAGAGATAAGTCTCGGAGGGAAAGGAAATGGAAACATCCTACAGGACCTTCAGTAGAGCCGTCTCTCTATAATTGTGCCCGGGTTCACAACGATAGAGGAGGTCCTACTAAGGTTACCTTGCTCTGTAATCACTAGGAGACCTAACAACCATTGCTCTGATACCAACTTTGTCACGACCCGTTTTCTGGGCACATGACCGGCACAATGATGAATATCCCATCACTGTAAGCCTTTCGATAAATTCTACCCATTAGTTTAGTCATTATCTCTATATTATCAAAATAACCATTCCTGAAGAAAATATATCAAATTTTCTTATTTGAAATTCATAGAGACGATTTGCATATAATAATAGATTCTCAATATAAAATACATTATTATGCTGACATACAAGCCAAATGCTAAACCCCTGACCAAGATGTCCTAGACGATTACAGAGCAACATAATCTACAACAATAGAGGGGCCTACCCGATAGCGGGAGGGTCCAAAGCGACCTACTCTTCTAGCGGATATTCTTCATTGGCAACCTGATCTGAACAAAAAAGGTTGTACAAACAATGTGAGCTTTTAAACTCAATGAGCGAATCGGCCTCGCGTTAATAAAATTCAAATACATCACCAGTCATGCAAGCATATCCAAAGGCTCATACTCAACCAATAGACAGAAGATAAAAATTCATCCAATTCAACAAACGTTACTAGTACTCGTCAATGGCAATATATCCCGGAGAGCGAACACAGGCCGGCTCACCAATTATGTATATTTCCGCCATGACGCACAACCTCATCCTCTTAGCTAGGGCGCCTCACGGATTTATTACCAATCCGGGCTATATCCCTATTGAGGGAATCGTTGTCTCCACACTCATTGGTCAAGACACCCTGTCAACCGAGTTTTTCGCCTTGCCGTGAGAGGGGATACTGTCCCGCTCAATCACAATCAATAGCATTTCATATCATAATCAGAAGCTCAATATAATATTCATCCATATAACAGGTATAGTATATAACTATATTATAGATTTATAAACCACATATCAAGATAACAATTAATCCGTTTTTGAAAACATTCAAACTTCACATCATCATAAGATACTTATTTCATTTTATCCATACTTATGGATTAATTATCTCATTTAGATTCGTCATTCTGAATCCAATTTCTCCCTATGAATCTTGGGAGTGTCCTACGACATACTTTTTATCACCAGTAATGCTAAAACTCTATTAAAACGGGGTCGTTTCACTCACCTGGATTCCGTACGAGCATCGCTTCTCTAAGTCATTACAGACAAGAGTGCTCAGGTGAATTTCGGTGTTCTGCTACGGAGATTTTCATGAAAGATTAGAGAAAATACGTTAGGATTGTTTTCGTACAAATAATGTTCATATGTACGGTTACTGTTCATATATACGGTTACTATTCATACGTATAATCATTATTCATACGTACGGTTACTATTCATACATACGGTTACTATTTATACCAGAAATATAGAATACAATCTATAAAAGAGTACACCAGGTAAGTTCCCAGGAAAGAGTGGAGGGTCACACTAGACACACTTAAAAATCAGGTCTTTCCTTAGCCAGAACTTTCCTAGACATGTATTCTTCACAGTTTACATTCTATTTCGGTAATCAGAGAATCAAAATAACATATAAACAGCTAAGGACAGTTTTTCTGATGTGGAAAAGATCAGTCAAGGCCGCAACCACATAGCATACTTAAGAAAATAACTTCTAAAATTTGAAAGACATAGAAAGGACATAGTATCCTTACCTAAGCTGAAAAGGAAATGCCCAAAATCTCAGAGGCCTAGTATTGAAGTAAGAGAAACTTAAGGAGAGAAGAAGAGAAGTTGAAGGTGTGAGTTTAAAAGTGAAATGAAAGCGCCTATTTATAGGAAAAGTCAAGGATACTATTTGATACTATGCGTTAATAAAATATTCAATTTACTATTTATAAAAATGACATTTCTAATAATGCAGTTACTGTACACCTCACGCGTACGATGGAAAATTTTTTCTGTTATTACTATTGGAAACTTAAAAGGAAAACTATCCTTTCACCTTAAACCTTTAAGTTTCTTTTCAATTCAGTCCTTTCACTTTAGTCCCTGAGGGTATTTTTACACATAAAACGTCATTTTCTCCCATGAACTTCTTTCTAGTTTTCTCTTATGACCAAACCACATCTAGTACTTGACATTTCGATTGTATAAATGAACAGTATCGTATACGTAAATAGTATTATATGGGTGAATAGTACCGTATACTGAAATAGTAACAGTAGTTTGTAAACAAATATTTATATTTTATTTTTCTTGGGTATTACACTTATATGTTGTTGTTGATGCCAAATCTTGAAGTTTGTATCAATTGGACATTAATAATACTTTATTGCATGAATGCTTAGATGAGGAAGTCTATATGCTTCCTCCTAGAGGTTATGATAAATGCAAAAATGGTTAGGTTTGCAAGTTAAGAAAGTCTTTATATGGACTTAAGCAGGCCTCTAGATAGTGGAATGCTAAATTTATTAGTCTGCTTCTTGGTTATGGTTTCCTTTAGTCTACTCATAATAATTGTTTGTTCACTTTGACTCAAACTGATTGTTTTATAATTTTACTAGTTTATATAGATGATGTCCTAGTCACGGGTAATTATGAGGAGGAGATTGTAAAGGTGAAGGATTTATTGAACCAGAGATTTACCATCAAGGACCTTGGTTTTACTAAATACTTCCTTGGATTAGAAATTTCAAGGTTAGAGGATGGGATCTTCAATTAGAATAAATATATGCTTGATTTGCTAGAGGATAAAGGTTTAATGGGTTGTAAACCTGTTGTCACTCCTCTGCCTAAGAATCATAAACTAAACAATGAAGATGGAAAACTCTTGTCTGATCCTTAGTCTTACATAAGGATCATTGGAAGATTGTTATACTTGGGCCTCACTAGACTAGATTTGGTTTATGCAACACAACAATTAAGTCAATTTGTTCAAAATCCTAGAGATGTTCAATTGAAATTGGTTCTACATGTTTTGAGGTATATAAAAGGGACCCCTTCACTAGGGTTTTCTTTCCTACTACAAATTCATTAAAAGTTGAAGCTTATTGTGATGCGGATTGAGGGTCTTGCACTGACACACGAAGGTCTTTATCGGGGTATTGTGTTTTTCTTGGGACGACACCCATATCTTGGAAAACAAAGAAACAACCCATGGTATCCAAGTATAGAGTTATAGTAGCCACTGTGTATGAGTTGCAGTGGATATCTTATGTCCAATGTGATTTACGGATTCTTTCTCCTAGTCCAATTCCATTATATAGTGTATTTAGGGTCTTGCTTTGCATGTCAAAGTCCTAATCAAAACTTAGTGGTTTAAAATAAATAACTAAACAAAATAATAAAAGCAGTAAATAAAGAACACCAGAATTTATTCTGGTTCGGTTGTATTTCAATGATACTCCTACGATCACTCCTTAAAACACACAGTTATAAGTTTTATTAAGGGTAAAGATAACATGATATACAAGCAACTGGGTCGAGGCTCAGCTTCTCACTTTTATGCTAATAACTTAGCAACCTTCGACACTGGTTCAACTGCGTCCCTAGTAAACGTTTCACTAGGAAACCTTTCCAACCCTCGACTTTTACTCCTTACAACAACTAGAACCTCACCAGGTTCCTAAACCTCATCCTTACACAAGACAAGTACAAGAATTACAGTAGTTGGATAGCTCACATAGAACTTATCAGAGATATAGCTCAGTTAGAGGATACATGACAGTACAAGGCTCTCTCAATCAAATTACAAAGAAAAATAACAACGCACTTCTCAAGCTTAGAGATATTGTTTTCTTTATATCTACAAGATGTATTTAGAATGTCTCAATGTGCTCTTTTTATAGTTTTCTATAACTAGCTGTTGGAGGGGAGACTTCATCCTTAATGAGACTTGAATGCTTTAAGTCAACTCTTTAATCCTTGAAATCTTTTGCAAATCAGGTGCCTCGAACTATATATGGAAATAAATATCCGTGTACCATTTGCACCTTCTTGATTTACTATTTTTCTTTTTGAGATGACTTCGTGTTTGAATTTGATCTTCTTCATTGATTCTTTCTTTTTGTGGCGTCTATTTGATTAATTTTGATTATAACAACTTCATACTATATTTGGAGAGATCTTCATTTGAAGCGCGTCATCATTTTCTTTAAGGTAATTCTGTGCATTAGTTATGGATGACTGCTTCTTTTCCATAATTTTTAGCTCCAGTGATTTTCCAAGTACTTGCCATTTCTGTGGTGATTTTACATTTAATGCCTTAGATACGCTAAGGCCTGATTTATTAATAATCCTTTTATCTCTGTTATAATACTGTAGAAGATTATTAAAGTCTTGAAATTACCTTTTAGCCCCTTTTATTGAATAAGGTGTAATGGATTTATTATTGAGCCAGAAAAGGAAATTATTGGGAAATATTCAAATCCTAAAAATTTAAAAAAAAAAAAGAATGAATAGCAACAAGAAGTAGCAGACGCTGCAGTTGGATGACATTTACACAATGTCAATGTATCAAAAGTTTATTTGACAGATAATTTAACATGATTGCACGTCACATGCTTATCTATTTGTTGTCCCCTTGATACATGACAGATAACAGAAAAGATCAAACTCAACTTACAAATTACCTAAACCCCTTGCCACTGTAAGACAACATGCTTATTCCATTTACTACGAGCGGTTTTTTCTAAGAAAGCAACAAATATTTTTTCTTACCCCATCCAAGAGCAATATAATATAATCCAAGACAGCTTCCTACTGTACCACCCGTTACCTCCCAGAATTGTCTATTAGTACCATCAAAGAGAGAGATGTGAATATTCATTCCAAACAAACCTACAACCACAATGCCAGCATTTAGTATCATGTTTGCCATGTTGAGTATTATTCCCACCTGTAATAGCTGATTCTGCTTATCGTCCAACATTATGTTGATGCAGTCCTCTGTGTCATCCACGTACTCACTCATCTGTACCAAGTGGCAGATATATTATAGTATATGTATATATTCGCTTCTGTAGAAATTTGACAGATGAAAGTGAGACAGTGAAAGAAACATTCTGAAGATACTTACATCGGATAGTTTTCGCAATATGCCATCTATCTGTGCAAAATATGCTTCTATAAGCATCTCCAATTCCTCAACATCAGGCTTAACCACGGCAGAAATATCAGTGCATTCCGAATGTGCATCTTCAGCTCTGCAGGCAAAATTACAATTTTGAGTCAGATAGTGTTTTACTTTGATCGTTTCTGACAAAACAGGGTTGCTTTAAAAAAAAAAAAAAAGAGGAACTATCTACAGTTAATTGGTAGTTTGCACCTTCGGTCTTCATCTTCAACTGGAGAAACGTCTCTTAACGATGCTTGATCCAATGAGCGAGAAGCAAGCTTTTGCGTCAAGTACATTTCAGCCATGTCATTGTCATCGTCCAACAAATGCTCGAGTTCATCTCTTACCTGCAAAATTCAAGACGAGAGAATAAATAAACATATGTACCAGTAAGAGAAGGGAAGGAAACTGGATAAACAGAAGAAGTCCCATGGAGGATAAAAAGGACTAAACTAGGTATCTGTAAATGACCATGATAAAGTGAATTCCTTTGCAAAAATTTTTTTCCCTCTTTAATTTCACTATGTTAACATTTCTTGCTTGCCACGTCAAAATTCACAACTAATAGCAGTTATCTGAGAGTGCATGATTATTTACCTTCTGCACACGACCAGAAAGTGCAACCAGACGACTCTTGATCTGTCTAACACGTTCAAGATTGAGTGTGCTAATTTGAGAAGTCAATTCATCCAGAGCTGGGTACGCCTCTTCTTCCAATGTGTGAGTCTGTTATAGATACAGGTCATAGCACTTAAAAGTAAAAAATAAAGTTGGCCGGTTCTGGGCTTATTATAGAAACACAGAAGGCTTTTAAGTTGAGAGGACCCAAACAGTAAGATGTTGAGACACAAATACAACGAAATTTTGTAATGGACTGTCACCATAGTTACCTATTGAATTTCCAAAGAACGTAACTTTTTGGGCAAAGGAAGATAAGTGAGCCAACGCTATTTAAACAGAAGTTATACAAGTATTTCATGAGTTAGTCATCCAAATTGAACAACCTATTTCTGGTTCTAGTAAGTTCTTCTGATCTGCATTATTTTCAGATACGATCTAGTAAGGTTAAGCGTCCCATTTATCATAGAGGGAAAAGAAAAATCTAATATCACAATCCAAATCTTAGACCTTCATATAAATAATTAAAAGCAAATATTGATGACTGTCCTCCATTGTCATGATTCCCATTTTGAGTATACCTTGAGAGAAGAAAAATATATAAATATAGATACCAATACCATTCAACTGTTCATTTCGTGATAAACCTATAAAAAATGTTTAAAGCCAGGTAACTTGAGCCCCGATCGTTTGTTTAGAAATATCCAAATCATTTTTTAATGAAAAAGAATTAATCCACTCTAGCTCCATGAACAACTTGAATACAGATGGAACAATACTAAATGAACTAATAACTATAGTACAGACCTCAGATTCAAGGCACCTGCAAGCGGATTCAAGACAAGCTTCAAGTGCTCTAAACTCAAAAGGTAATTGCTTAGCAGCTGCAGCCACCGGCGTATCATCTATACTCTTGTGGCAATCTTCTTTTTCATCGGACTTTGTCGTTTCTGTAAGAGCACCAGGAGTCTCAGACGTTTTTGTGACATCACTCTTTTGGGATTGACGTCGATTTCGCAATGTAGGGGACAAATGATCGGCTCCATACCCAGAATCCATTTCGTGGCTCATCTGCGCAGTGCAGTTCAGATTCAATTAATTTTTATTAGCATTGTAAATTAATTAGTTATATTGGATTGTATTATATACAATTCTACGAGGTTTGACATAGCAAGGCATTCAAGATTAAACTCTGTTTGAACTGTGGAAGCAGAGTTTTAAAATTTCCAGTAATAGAAGTTTGGACAGGTTTTTGTTTTCTAAAATATTAAAGTGCTGTTCATATAAACTGAAGTTATCTGAAAATGTAAGTAAACTCTTGGAAAAAGTTTTAACTATAAAGTGTTTCTATCTTTTAGTAGAACAGAGGTAAATGATTTTCGGCATCTGCCGCAATAACATATAATTCTATGCACAGAAACTGTCTATAATCTCTCTGGCAATTGATAAACATTTACGACGAAAAAAACAAATTATCTTCACGAAACAAAAGAAAATCAACGAAAATCGAAAGGACGAAGGAATTAGAATTACTTGTTGGGACGTTCCATGAGTAGCGGAAGCGCGGGATTGAAGATCTTGAACAAATTGAACAAACAAGGGATTGGAGGAATTGATCATGAGGGCCTCCTTGGCCGTAATCACAGCTTTGATGTGCTCCAAATTGATAACGATGGCTCTCTCGCGTCCAAGAATGGACGACGGGTACGACAACATCGGATCGAGAGCACGGAGGTCGCGGGCGGGCAAGCCGGTGCGTCTCATGATGGAGTGCTTCTCGACCTCCTCGACATGCGACTGCCCCGTCTCCGACACCACCAGCCACACCTTCACTCCGGTGATGCCCTTTCGGCGAGCCTGTGCTTGAGCGTGAACGCCCATCAACATCGTGGCTTTTCGGATCTCTTCTTCGTCGGTGATTCGCCTCGCAGTCATGGTGTTCTCTGTTTTTTTTTTTTGGAAGTTCTCAGGTTGTTTTGTTAAAAAGAGCAGAGATTAGTTCCCGCCAAATTCGGAGACGAGGGAGGATGGAGCTAACTGAAGGTGCCAATCAGTGCACACGTGGCACTGTTCAACTGCTGACTGTGGATCCGCGGGTGCTAATCCCACTTTTAACAAAAATTTTTACTGCTATTGTTAAAAATTTAAGTAACAGTTTTTCTCCTTGTTAAAAGTTCGAACAATAATAAAAACCATTGCTAAAAGGATAAATACAGTGTTCATCCCCTAGATTGATCTCCACCGTCCACGCCAGACAATATCACAATTTTTTGGGTAAATAACTGTAACTTCTCTTTTACGCTAAACATTTTTTATTTAAAATTTTCCCATAAAAACATTTTATTGAAAAATTAACAAAAATATTTTTTATTTTAAAAATTATGCTCAATTCTTTTTTTTAATTTTTTAATCATTAAAATTAACTTTTTACGTAACGTGCATTCTTTTTAATAATGAAATTTAATAATTTTTATTCATATTAAAAATAAAGTCACAAATTCATATTATATGTCAATATTAATTCAAATTCTTTTACCATTGTGTCAATGAGTGTGGATCGCGATAGAGTTATGGAGTTGCAGATGAGTTGTAAATTTGGGGTGGGCTTGGTTGGAGAGTTGCGAAAGTATTTACTATTTAGGGATGCCCCTATTACATTCTAGAGTGAAGAAGGATACTTATAATGTGGAGAAAGTGGAAGAAGAGGTTGAGCATGTAAAAAGCTAACTCATAGAAGAGTGACTTTAGTGCAATCAGTGATTTTTTGTTTTCCTGTACCCATTTTCTCTATGCAAATGGCATCTATTCCGATTGGGGTTTGTGAAGAAGAAGAAATACTTAGTAAAAATTTTATTTGGAGATTGGATGGGGGTTGATAACTAAAAAGGAGTGAAAGCTTCCTATGGCTCTTAAGTAGGGGCACTCTTCAGATAAATAAAAAAGAGTGACAAGAATGCTATGCAATTCTGATTTATGTTCAAGATGTCATGTAATGCTGCTACTGAGGCTTTATTACATTCAGTTTAGATTGGTTATTAAATTAATCAAGACATCAGTTTAAAAGTTCCCATCATAATTAATCTGATAATAATTAAAATATATAATTAAACAAGTGTAAAACAATTATATATATATATATATATATAGATTTCCTTCTCTCTCTCCACCTCCATTTCATGTCTGATTACTACCTCTAATATTGGAAAAGCTTTAGCCACCTTACCCTATACAATAAATCAGAAAGACATTACTCTGTCTTGGCAAATTGGAAATGTGAACATTTTTATATCTATAATTTTCTTCTTTCTTTTCTTTCTCCTGCATTATTCATTTTGTCCACTGCTTTCTGTTGTTGCCAGCACTTCCTAGACCGACATAACTGTGAGAGATTGGCGATGTTGAAACTTGGGTAACAAATGGTAACTAATTACAAATTTCCTTAAGAATCACTATTGTATATGTTTTAAAGATGAGTTAGACTTATGTGTAGTTTTTAATATTTTTGTTATCATTTTTTATTAAAACTAGAATATATATATATATATATATATATATATATATATATATATATATAAAGTTATTTTGAATGAATCAATTATACAATAATGAAATGGAAAAGCTATTTTTACAGACCAAACAAACTTATCGGGTTATAATTAAAGAATTAGAGAACAAAAAAATTAGAAATACACTCAAGTTTTCTCATGTAAAATATTCATATCTCATATAATAAAGGGTAAATTATATTACACTTAATATCTTTCTAATTTTAAATATTGTACTGACTTTCATGATATTTTGATATCTATCCAATATGTGACAGTGATATTATTTTTAACATAATAATAAAAATAATTAATAAATTAATATCAACATTTAAAATAAAATTATGGTTCTATTTTTAAATGATAGTAAAAAACTATAAAGTGCTGAAAACAGCACATGTATGCAAAAAACTAATTTCAATAATAAAATATAAAATAATGCTAATTTTATGAAAAATTATCGTAATTTATCCTAAAATAAATTAGGATTTTCTTTTAGATTGAGAGAACATTGTGATTTCTAATATTTGATTACTTTAAGTATGTATGATAATTAAAAAACAATTTATATAGATTCAAGATCATTCCATAATAAAAAAATCAATTTCTTAAAAAATGGAACTCTCTATCCGTATGCTCAAATAATAAATATGCGATGATGGTGCACAGGTATGAATGAATATTAATAAAAAATGGTACTCTGAATCGAAGACAGATAGTAAGTAGTAACCTCCATAATCAATAATGCTAATAAAAGATGTATGGTGTCTGGTGGTTGAAGACATGGGGTTTGCCTCCTTATGGAATGGAACCCATCTTCTATAACAATAAAATTTTGGGTCGAAGTGGTCAGATAAAACTTATTTTTTAAATGTTGACTTCAATATTTGAAAGGTAAAATTTTTTTTGTCAAATAGAATACATGAGATAATACAGGACTTAAAAATAAAATAATTACAATTTAAACCATTGATTAACAGGTACATAAATTTAAGGTAATACACAATAATACGTAAATCTTAAAAAAGGCAGCACTAAGAGAGTTAAAGCTAAAAAACCTTGATCCAAAGAGTTGGCCATATATATATATATATATATATATATACATTAATGGTAACAAAATCCTAACCTTCTAACCAAACAGAAAAAACAAGCTTACAAACCCCCCCCCCCCCCCTCCCAAAACAAGCCATGTTGGGTTGCTAAGGCTTAGGAACCAACCAAAAGCAGTCTGGAAAAAAAATCATTCAATTGGCCCATGAAAGAGGCCCACAAAGCAGAAGAGTTCACCCTACGATGCCAAGCCAGGTATCCAGGCTTCTTCAAGATCCACCACCAATGGTGGTCGATTAGCCATAGTGCGAGCCTTCATCTGCTTCCGTTTCAGAATCGATAAGAGCTAGTCAGAGAGCTCTCCTCTACCAAAGGGCGTTGCTACAGCAATAACATCCAGAAGCATAGATCGATCCTCCATTGCCAACGACCGTTCCTTCAGAACGGAGAAGCAGGGATGGAGCACCATCAGCTTCCATCGTCGTCGACCATTCCAGATCTAGAGATCTAGAACACTGTCGACCAATCCTTCAATAGAAAGAAAAACCAAATCGTATTTTCCAGATCTAAGGTATGTTAAATCGGGAATGACAGAGAACATTGAGGAGAGGGGAGAAGAAAACCAGAACAACAAAAATTTTTCTAAAGAAGAGAGGAAAATTTCTACAAGAGAAGGAGAAACACTCTCACTGAAGAGAGGAGAGAAGGAGGAGGAGGAAGGTAAGGGGACAGGTGAGGGCAGCCCTCATCAACAACGACGGATGCAAAAAAGAACCTTAGATAATAGCATTTTCTGCTAACCTTTGTTTTCCTTTGAGTTAAAATTTGTTTAAAGCTCAGTCTACTTTCATTGAGCTAACCATTGTTGGGCTTGGGTAGAACTATAAAATTGTTACTCTTACATATATTATTATTTTTTAAAAAAAAAAAGTCTTCTTAGTACACTTTTATTTACATACATTATATATCTCTACTCTCTAATATATTTAGTCTTAAAATTAAATTTTTATATAATATATATTCTTTTTAATAATAACGTTATTTAACTTTTTCTGTTGTCATATTAAAAATGAAGTTACAAATTTATATCAGATGTTAATATTAATATTATTGTCTTTACTATTATGTTAGAAATAAAATTATAATTTAGTTAATGCAAAAAGTTAATTTGATTTGATGAAAAATAAATTAAAAAAAGTTAAGATATATCAAAATATTAGAAAAGAATATAATATTTAACACTAAAAGAATGGTAAGTGTAATTTAACAAAATTTAAAAATACAAAAGTGCATTTTATCTTTCCAATACAAGACAATCCATGAGTAACTTTTGAAGACAAACAAAATCACCTATAACAATTTTTTTAACGTATTTTCAAGAAAGGCTGAGCTTTTTTATAAAATTGTTTAAGAATAAAAATATTTTACATTACAAAAAAATTCCTATATAATATTTTTCTTTTACAAATATACATCAATTTTGAGTCACTTGATAGTTGATACATATTAGTCTAAATGTGAAAGTTGAGAGATTTTACTTCCTAACTTTGAAAATTTATGAGACTTCATAATTTATCCACAAGTAAATGGAGCTTTGGCAAATTTCTTAAAACTATTTTAACACTGTTATTAAAATGCGTTATAGGTAAAAAAAATATGATACAAAAATATATTAAGTTTTGATTTTGAGGATGAACTTTTAAATAGTAAAAACTGGCCTGCAGCCTGCAGCCTAACTTATTATCATTAATAACTATATGCCAACAATACCATTTAAATTTGATTCTGTATTAGCTTCTGTTTTTTCAGGCTCTTTATTCTTTACATATTATTATTAATTAATAACTAAATTAATTAAACCAAATTCATAATTTAGAATGATTAACTTATTGGATAATTAAATCTTAAAAACTAAAAGAATAAAAAAAATATTTCTAAGAATTAATTTATTTATTTACTGAAGAGAAATTAAGGACATGTCGGTAAATCGACACTAGACGCGTAGGATTTGGCGGGTGATTCCAAAGGGGAAGCCGTGTTCGTTGTGCAAAGGGAAAGCCCGCCTTTTTTGTTCTCTCTCTCCAACTTTATTTTATAATAATTAAGTAAAGGAAGAAATGCAATGAAAATATTCAAAATCATCGTCTCTCCATTTCCTACCTTTCCCACAACATGTATATATCTATATATAAGAATATTGTAATTATGTTATATTATTAATTCGCACCCGCATCTCCGGAGCTTTGTTCATTCCGATTGGAATCTCGATATTCTCTCTATCGCGCGCGCTCTAAACTCCACTCCTTAATCATTTTCTGCAACATTTGTTCAGGTATTTGTTCTTTGATTCTTCCCTTCTTCTTCTTTCTAATTGAATTCCACGAATTTTTTCTTCATTTTTTTTTGTTCATTTCATTAGGTTGAGTTGCGTAGATCGAATATCTCTGATCTTACCTATATTCTCTCTCTCGGTTTTGCGGTAATCCTGTGATTTGATCCAAAGGTTTTGGTCTTAAATTTGAGTTTCATATTCGTACTCAGAATCTATGTTTAGGTCGTGGAATTCTCAATCGAGTTAAAAAGCACATAAAAGTTAATATAACCTAAACGTGATGCAGTTGTCTGGCTTGGATTCTTCATACATTGATTTTGAACTTTTGTATCTCGAGGTGGCAGTTGAACTATTTCGAATTTGTCGGTTTCTTTCTTCTGCCGTCATAGGATCATGATTCATGAGCAGGCAGTCATCTAAATGATCGTATTTTGGTTATAACTTAGTCATGTTAATTAAATATATGAGCCTAGTAAGTTTCACGTACGTGAATAGTAAAGACTAACCTGACGATGAATTCTCTATTACACGCAACACAGCATCATTTTCTCTCTTTTGTGTTATTATATCTTACAACTAGCCCGTGTTTTGGACAATAGTTCAGTCTAAAATGTACTTCTTTTTCCTGCTCAGTTATTGTTGTCATCTAATTTTTTTGTACACAAATCTCTATGAATGATAATCTATTTTTTGCCTTTTTGGTCTTTATATGGTAAGGTTCCATGTACTTAATCCTTTGGGAGCTGACTTCAATTGGATAGCCATGGTTTTGACCATGATGGATTTGGGTATTTCATTTACGAGGTTGTTTACAAGTCATGATGCTTCTGGTCCATCTATATATGGATGGCTGATCACTGGATCATTCGGACTTCTAGCTATCATATATGCTACTCTCAGGTGGCAGAGAAGAACGTCTATAAATTGGGTTAAAGCTGCTGCCAGAGCCAAGAAGAAAGTTTGGAAAAAGCTAAAAGTACCTTTATCACATCATATATGGTTTGAAGATTTTACTTATCACGAACAGCCATCCACTTGCTGTGTCTGTTTGACTTCACTTGGGCCCTCTCATAACCTAGGTACAACGGCCTCACCACGTACTCCTCTGCACCGTTGCTCTGTTTGCGGGGTGGCAGCTCATTTCTATTGTTCTCGATTTGCAGCAAAGGATTGCAAATGTGTGGCACAGGCTGCTTTTAGCCATGTGCAACACCACTGGTCAGAGAGATGGGTTAATGTGGATGATAACCATGACATGTCTGCCTTCTGTTTTTACTGTGATGAACTATGTGGTGTTCCATTTGTCAATGCTTCTCCTACTTGGCATTGTCGCTGGTGTCAGCGCCTCATTCATGTAAAATGTCATGCCAAATTGACTAAAGAGTTTGGCAACGTTTGTGATTTGGGTCCTTTGAGACGAGTTATCCTCTCTCCTCTTTGTGTCAAAGAAGTTGATGAAGATCAAAAGGGAGAGCGCCCAAACTCTATTACACCAGAAATTATAACCTCTTCTGTTGGTCCAATAAGGAAGCGGCGCAATCGTAATAAGAGTGGAGGCACTAGCCCTGCCCATGCCTTGTCAAGAAATTCCTCTGCCACTGAGGCAACTTTGGAATCTATGTTGAATGGGTTGGCAGATTTGAAGAAGTCCAATTTTGAGAAGAACAATGATCACATAAATAATGGTAGGGGTAATCATATTTTTATGCAAGGAAAGGGTAAATCTACCACCCCTTGTCAAATTAAGAGGTATATGTTGTTTGAGGTGCCACCTGATGCAAGACCATTATTGGTTTTCATCAATGCCAGGAGTGGTGGACAGCTTGGGCCTTCTCTTCGTAGGAGATTGAATATGCTACTAAATCCTCTTCAGGTGATTACTTAACCAGGCTTGACCTCTTATCATATGTAATTAAGTATGTTGTATTTACATCTTTTTTATTTTTGTCAGAGCAAGATTGGATCATATGATTTGGAAATGTGTTTTAGCAGCTGGATTGAATGAGGCCTTAGATAAAGGATTTCAATATTCTACTCTTGCCCTTTTGTTAATATCATTATGAAAATATTGTGGTTAAACACATGAAGAGCTGTAGTTTACCTTGTAGTCAGACTTGAGTGCAATCTGACTCCTTTCTAATATTCTTTGCAAGGAGAATTGTTGTTGATTTGAATGTTAACATCTGTTTACCCACTAAAGCTTTTTAAAATTGTTATACTGTTTTTATGTACTTCATTCTAATACAAGATTTTAATTCTTACCATAGCAAGTGAACTTTTGCCATTACATTTTGTGATTTGGACCCATGATCCTCAAAATGTAAATAGTTCTATGAGATGTGACTCAATGAAATTGAAATCTCCCTCTTTTTTGTCTGAAAAAAGGAAAAATAAATCACTGTAGTTTCCTTATCAGTGTGAAGAGTCTCATAAGGTAAAATTAGCTCCTCAAAACTTTGTGGCTTTTTTTTTTCCAAAAAAAATCATTTCGAGTTTATGTTTTATTTGATTAATATCACATAGACTAAACATGTATTTATCTTTACATTCATCTTAGTATTCAAGAAGGTTTTAGGTGAGCATATATGTTGGTGACTTGGTGTTGTATTAAGTAATAATCTTCTTTGACTGCTAACGAGTTACCAAAAGGAAGAGACATGAAGATTTATTGTGGTCTAAGATTAAGCATACATGATACATTTGCTTTGCTTCTAAGATACTGCAACCTAAGAAACACCATATAGTATGTCTCTTTCATCTTTTAAATGTCTTAAAATGGGGCTTTCTTTCATTTTAACATCTTTTGTATTATTGGATCTATGGATGTTCTTACAGCTTAATATTTCTCTAAATTCCACCAAACATCTTTCTAACAGCAATTCGTTGGTGTCTATGATTAATTAGGAATGCTTATATTTATATATAATTGATATATTCATTTCATTACGTGGTCTCAATGGGCCTGAGCTGATTTTTGCCATTTGACTATAGATCTTTGAGTTGAGTGCTTCCCAAGGTCCTGAGGTGGGGTTGCAATTTTTCAAGAGTGTAAAGTATTTTAGAGTATTGGTATGCGGTGGGGATGGCACTGTTGCGTGGGTCCTTGATGCAATAGAAAGAACCAATTTTGAGTCACCTCCACCTGTTGCAATTCTTCCGCTAGGTACTGGAAATGATTTATCAAGGGTACTGCAATGGGGAAGAGGCTTCTCTGCGCTTGATGGACAAGGTGGCTTGACCACGCTTTTACATGACATTAGCAATGCGGCAGTTACAATGTTGGATCGCTGGGCAGTAAATATTACAGAAGAAAACTCTGAAGGAAAAGGAAAGAAAGTGAAATCTAAATCCATGATGAACTATCTAGGTACTTTTCTCAAATAATTGTCAAATATTGTTTCTTGACGATTCCTGACATCTCCAAATTACTTTATAGGAATTGGATGTGACGCGAAGGTTGCATATGAATTCCATGTTACTCGAGAAGTATATCCTGAGAAATTTAGCAGTCGGGTAGGAGTTATTTCTTGGTACTTTATAATTGCAAGATACCAATTCATTCTGCACCCTGTCAATTGTTAGGTAGCCTCGTGAATCACATGGTTTTAGTTAATCTCAAAGGCAGGACAATATTTGATAGTACTGCTACTACATGTTATAAGGCTATGATTATTTTAAATAGTCCACCTTGTTGGACATTAGGGTGCTGGATGTAACTGACTGAAAAAAGGGCCTAATGAGATTTATTTGAAGTTCTTTGTCATGCATCTTAGTTGCAAAGTACAATCAAGAGGCACCATGATAGAAGATTACTGGGTGGTTGACTATATGATTTTTGACATTTACACTGTGTAACATCTTTACCCCCACATTCAGGCCGTTCTTAATTGAAGTTGAAGTATCTTTGGTTATTTGTTTGTTCTCTATCTATATTATTTAAGTTATGCAATGCAAGGGAGGCCTTTCTGTTGTATCTAGTTTGTTGGTAAAGCGTTTTCTGATGAAAATTCCATTAACAGTTTTTCAATAAATTACGATATGCCAAAGAAGGAGCTAGAGATATAATGGGAAGAACATGTGCTGACTTGCCTTGGCAAGTTTGGCTTGAGGTTGATGGGAGAGACATTGAGATTCCTAAGGTAAATAACTGTTAGTAGACAGTAATATGTGTCTTGAATATTACATTTTTTTAAAGTTATCTCTAAAGCATCGTTTCTCAATTACAGGATTCAGAGGGCTTAATTGTTCTCAATATTGGTAGCTATATGGGTGGAGTAAATCTTTGGCAAAATGACTATGAGCATGATGACGACTTTAGTCTGCAATCTATGCATGATAAAATGCTCGAGGTAGTATGTGTTTGTGGAGCATGGCACCTAGGCAAACTTCAGGTATGAAATCTTTCTCTTTCTTTTCCTTTTTTAGACTTAATCTTATGAAACATTAATTTTTTTTATATTGATATTAAAATATTTTATTTTGGGATGTTATAATATTGTGGTATGAAATGTACTAGTTTTACATATTCTTTTAGGATATATTTATGTAAATAGGCTAGTCATATTACACTAAGTAAACTAAATACTGCCATTTTATCGAACTAATATGACATTTCCTGACACGCTTATACATTTAATAGATGATGACTTTTCAAATTCATAGAAATGCTTGACTTCTGTTTAGGTCGGACTTTCACAAGCAAGACGGCTAGCTCAAGGTAAAGTCATCAAAATACACTCGTCCAGTCCTTTTCCTGTTCAAATCGATGGGGAGCCATTTATCTTACAGCCTGGGTGCTTAGAGATAACTCATCGTGGGCAGGTATGACATGCTTTCAGGTGATAGTGGCAATTTGATTCTCATATTCTTCTACCTTATGGTGTGCATATATTCAGTATGTTTGACTTAACACATCTTTGTTCTTTAAATTTTGGTAAGTACTAATACTAAAAGCTGTTAAGAGGTGCGCATTCATATGCTGGGTTACAGTGAACTCGCATCCAGCCTTGTTTATCATTGATCGTACATGTTCTACGAGTACGGAGTGATTTACAGGGGAGGGTTCTGTCCCTTCTGCAATGTTTTAATGCCGAGATGGGATTTTTTGAACACGCTTATACATTTGTGTTTATTTGTTATCAAAATTTAACGTAAAAGTAAAAACTATAAATTTAAAAAAAAAAAAAAAGCATTATACGGGCATATGCGTGATTGAGTCGAATTTCTGAGCTACTAATGGTATATGAGGGGAATTATTTTTCATCCAACCGCCCCTAACTTCCTCCCAAGACCTCTTCTCACAGAAATTATGTATAGTTATTATACTATTGTTTGACTTAGCAAGTTAGACGCTTGACTGGCTGTTCGCCTGTTCAGTAGACAAACCAAAAAATAGAGAAACAAAAATCTCTCACCAAATCATTTCACTATATGCAGTGGTTGATTATTTGGTGTTTTAATTTGTCATATTCAGGTATTCATGTTGAGAAGGACTTCAGAGAACGAGCCTAGAGGGCACGCAGCTGCAATTATGACAGATGTCATACTGGATGCCGAGTGCAAGGGCACTATTAATGCGTCTCAGAAGAAAGTTCTCCTCCAACAGATGGCCATACGTCTTTCTTAAAGATAGGTCTTACCACCCTGATAAGAGGCATGTACAGTAATTATCTAGTTCAGCCCGCTTATAGATTCTTGCCCTTATATGGGTTTTTGCCTCCTCTAATCCTTTTTGTAGGAGCATCCTTGGTAAATACTAATTTACCTAGTGTGTGTGTGTGTGTGTGAGAGAGAGAGAGAGAGATCAATGATCCACGTAGCTGCTAACAGATGAGTAATTGTGAAAAATATATTCCGGGAATGAGTTTGCGTTTGCTTCCAATTAATAGCGTCTAACACCCACAAGCTCTGTATATTGTATGACAATGAAACACGTTCTCTTGAAACACACGTTGTGTCATTTCTTGCACGTTGCTTGATAAAAGCTCATAGTAATAGTATAATACATGTTAAGTTAGAGATAATTACCATGTTAGTCAAAATAGAATTAGATCACCTCCAGCACTCTCTAGAGTTATTGGATCATTTGATCCAATCATTTTAAAAAAAATTTGTGTTGTTTTCTTATTTAAAAAAATTTATAAAAAATTTATAATTATTAATTGATTCAATAATGATTGTAAGTATAATAATAAATATAAAATGATAAAATAATTGTAAAATTTTTTTTAAAAAAATGAGAGCCATTCGATCTGCTGGCAGTGATCTGAATCCGTAGGAAACCTCAATTCATTTCGGTAGTTTTCTGGGGTTTACGCAATAGAAGAGGAACCCCCAGTTTTTCGGTAGTTTTCTGGGGTTTACGCAATAGAAGAGGAACCCCCAGTTGGTGCAGTAATTTCTTTTCCCAGGATTATGACCTTATTTGGGGCCTCATTGCTTCTTAGCTGAAAGCCTCGTATTAATCATTTCAACTGTTTGCCATAATGTAACTGTCCCATTTATCCTTGACCAATACTCCTGGCCCGGCCTTTGCCCACCTCCACTTGCACCTTTTACTACCAAATTCTTGCCAGTTTGGTTCGCCAATCATGTGAGCTTGAGAAGTCATATAAGCATTCTCTCTCTCTCACACACACACGTACACACATATTGTGCAATAACTACAGAAAACACATTGTCGCTTTATGAGACCTTTTTTATTTGGCATAAAACATACTTGTGTAATAAATAATTTCCTTAGATATTCTGTTTTTCGTATGAATAAAATCATTTTGGGGGATGAAGGTTCATTTCACTGCTCTTGGGATTAAATATCTCCCCTGATTTAGCTGACGTTCATTTCTCGGGATCTACTTTGATTTGAAAAATCTATATTAGATAATGGATTTTCTTTTAAATGGTTCTAGCAACGTAGTATAGGTAATCTAACCATTAAACAGGTTGTTTTATTACTGGTTATTTGTAAGTGTTAATTTTTACTTTCTATAGTGTGTGTGTGGAAGACCAAAAAGGATATTTAGAGAAATTATTGAACAGGATCTTTTAGTAAATGAGATATCTAAAGAGTTGGTCATTGATAAAGTTCAATGACGTCGTGCGATCCATGTACCCGACCCCATTTAATAGAATAAGGTTATGTTGTTGTTGTTGTTGTTGTTGTTGTTGTTGTATAGTGTGTGTGTGTAAAATCTTTCGTTAAATTTATGTGAAAACGTATGGTAACATAATATATTTAGAAGTGGCACTAGTATGTCTTGCAGACCACACAGACGGTCAAACTGAGCTTGTGCTGGGCAAATCACTTTATATATGTGTACACATATGGCTCCATATAGGTACACACACATACAGTGCTGTCAAATGTCAACACATTCGTTACCCTCCAAAACCCATAGCAGAAATTGTCATTGTCCGCCAGGTATACACACATACATACATGTATGATGTGTGTAAGAGGGAAAAAGGAGGCCTGGGAAAACCAGAACGGAAAGGAACATAAGATATATAGAAGAGAGAGGAGGTTGAAAGTTAGACAAAAAGTGAAAGATAGAGTATATAGAAAAATAGAGATGGGATTGATGGGATGGGATGGGATGGGATGGGATGCATATAAACGGAACCTATCACTTCCTCAATTCTGTAATATTACTATTAGCATTCACTTATGTGGACTCAACTGAGCTCACAACGCAGAGTCACAGACACCGCATGCAATCTGCTTGCAACTTGAGTAATCTCACTCACTGCTCTTTTCCCCATAACCTTTTTTTTTTTTAAGAAAAAATTCTTATGTAATTTTTTATATTTTTATTATTAGGTTTTTTAATTAAAATATAATAAATAAGTGCCTAGAATATTGGTAAATCTGAATCGTTAATTTTTATAATTATAATTTAAATTTTAGAATTTTTTTTTAAAAAATAATATTTTAAAATTTGAATTGTTAATTTTAAAAACTAACGATCTCGATTTGGCTAAGCATCTTGGATATGTGCATATATTTGTCCTAGAAATAATGTAGATCTTTAATGCATGATAAATAATAAAAATAAGGAGACAATTTTTTAAAAATGGTTTGTAAATTCTCATACAAACAGGAATGCTTTTGTGTAAGAAAATTTTTTTAACTCATATTGCTATATTATTGGTTTCAATTAATATTTCTTTTTTACATTTAATAAGATAAAATAAAAATATTATTTTTATTAAAAAAATAATTGGATTAGGGGCTAGCCAGTGATACAAATATGAAATATGGAAAGATATGAGTTTTAAAAAATCAAATTTTCTTTTTTACGATGGGTTTATTTGGCACGGGCGTTCCCTTGCAAGTCAATTTTTTTATAGATATTTTTATTGAAGGAAATTTTATTTGAGATATTATATATTGTCTATTTGGCACGTTTGTGAACATCTCTCTCAATATGAATTTAAACTTAAGTTCGTCACTTTGTGGAGAACTAGCTCCTTTTACTAAACTCAACTTTATTAGTGCGAATTGATGTGTTTGACACTATTAAGAGATAAATAATTTCTTTTTAATATCATGATATGTTTGGAAAATGAAAAAATACTAATTTTTTATTATATATCTTAAAATCATTCAAGTGCAAAGAACATCTTAGACTTAATAATATATGTACCTTTTATCCAAAACTAATGCAGTAGCAATGCAGGTTATAATACATGGATGATGGATGATGCAGCTTGCCTTTTCTCTTTTTTCCTCAAATTTGGGTTTAAACTCTACGTTGAATGTTCATGAAAAATGAATAAATTTAGTCTACTATTTATTATGTTTAAATTTTTTCAACCAACTATGATAAATGCATATTTATAAATATACTAATGAGGGATTAGATCTAAAAGAATGAGATAGTCTCCCACAAAATGAATTTAAGTTCAAATCTTTTTAAGAGAAGTTCTCAGATTTAATATTCGACAGTGTCTCGAGTAGAATTGTTTAAGGATACTTGTAAAAAATAAAATAAAATAATTTATAAATAAGACAACATTACTCTTATAATGCTATATTTAAAATGTAAAAATTAACAAGCCCAAACTTAAGAAAAGAAAACTAAACTCAAAACCTCAAATGCCTAACCCCTAAAAATCTAAACCTTAAAATCTCTAAAATCCTAAACCTAAAAATTTAAACCCTAAAACCCCGAAACCACTAAACTGTCAAAATTAATCTAAAAACTAAAAATGCCTTGAAAAACTAAAACCTTGAATCTAAAAATCTAAACCCTAAAACATAAATATCTAAACTCCAAAAACCATAAACCCCTTAACCCTAGAAACCTAAACTCCTCCAAAAAGCTAAATATAGTCAAAAACTTAAATCCATAAACCCCAAACCCCTAAAACCCTAAGTCATAAACTCTAAATATTTAAACTATAAAATCCTAAACCCTAAATTATAATTTTATAAAGCTGTAAAATATAAACCCTAAAAAACAAATCCTAAATGATGTTTAAACACTAAAACATTAAATTCTTTTGCTTGAAAGAATACTCTTGTCTTTGAAAATAATGTCAAGTAATTTTATAATCCCCGTTAATTGGCAGAATTATTTTCGCAATCAAAGTGAAAACATTTAACATATCCTTAATTAATTAACTGAAACTTTCAACAACTTTAAAAGCAAGATTCAGTGAAAGAGCAATAAAAGTTAAGGCATGGCGCATTCGTTTGAAGTTTCTTCAATTTCAGTGAGTAATTAATAAAAAATGTTAGAGCATAAGCCTTAGCACTCAGCAGCAACATCGCCATTAAATCAGATAGCACCTCCATCAATATCAATATGCTGCTCACCTGACATTATCTTTTTCACATTGTGCTTATAAATTTGACCATTATCGATTTTGACAAATTAATTATGTCATAAGATTTTAAAATTATAAATATTTCCTCGTAATTTGCTTTCCAAGTTGGATGCTCTGTCATACAGATTCCCCCCCAAAAAATAATAATTTAAGGGTTTACTAGATACATATAGAGCTAGTTTGGTATCAGTATTTTCGGTCGAATGAATTTGGAATTTCATTATTACAAAATATTGAATATTACTGAATGATCTTCCCATATCATTTATTGCTATGTACATTGGTATATATACATAAGATTAGGAAAGGAAAAACAGAGGAAGTTATAAGTAACTGATGCTAACAGAAACTTAACTATCAGCAACTAACTAACTAACTACTTTCACTTAATTAACAAATAAAATAATTTGACGTGTGCTAATTAAGCTGATGTGTATGTACACATGTATATACAGTAATTCCTATACCCCCTTCAAGTTGGAGCATCGGTAATCTGAACTATGCCCAATGTGGAAAAAAAACTTTCAAACAGAGGAAGAGGAATTGGTTTTGTAAAGATATCTGCCACTTGATCACGAGTAGACAAATGTTGGGGAGATATGAAACCTTCTTGGAACTTATCATGAACAATATGACAATCAAGCTCCAAGTGCTTTGTTCTCTCATGGAAAACCACATTTTTGGTTATATGAATCACAGCTTCGTAGTCGCAATACAAATGAATAGGCAGAGCTGGAAAAATATCATGGTCCTTTAACAAGTAAACCAGCCATTGAAGCTCACATACAGTAGCAGCCATACTTTTGTACTCAGCCTCTGTTGAAGATTTGGAAACTATAGTTTGTTTCTTAGACTTCCAAAAAACCGGCATGTCTCCTAAATATATGCAAAAAGCGGTTACTGACCGTCACGTATCTCTACATGAAGCCTAGTTAGCATCACAATAGGCTCTTAAATCAAATGTAGAATTAGTAGAAAAGAAAAGTCCCGCAGTCAAGGTGTGTTTAAGATACTTCGCCATATATAGTGCAGCGAACCAATGTGGTGTACGAGGGTGTTGCACGAATTAACTCAGGAGGTGGACTAAATACATGATATCTGGACGTGTGAAACCCAAATAGAGTGGCGACCCACCAATCTTCTGTAACATGAAGGATCAGCAACTCTATCACCAAGATCACTTTGTAAATGAAGTCCTTTGGGCAATGGGACTTTAGTATCATTTGAATGCTGCAAATCCATATTTGTGATCAAGTCAGATATATATTTCTTTTAATTCACAAAAATGCCACTTGGAGATCTTGCTATTTCAATGCCCAAAAAATATTTTGCTCGACCTAAATCTTTAATTGTAAATTTTTCATGAAGAGAATCTCTCAACTCTTGAATCAAAACTTTTAAGGTGCCTGTTCTCAAGAGATCATCTATATATGCAAGAAGAATAAGGGAACCTCTTGAAGATGTAAATGTAAACAAAAAATTATCAGCTTGTGACTGTTTAAAACCAAAAACAGATAAGTGTCATGTAAATTCGACGTTCCATTGACGAGAGGCCTGTTTTAAGTCATATAAGGATTATTTGAGACGACAAACTTGTCCTTCCTTCATCTTTTGATAACCCCCGGGTGGAACCATATAAACCTCTTCATCCAGAAAGCTGTGGAGAAATGCATTATTGACGTCTACTTGATGCAAAGACCAACCCTTTGATGCCACAATAAAGAAAATGGTTCTAACAGATACATTGGTGAAAAACTATCATGATAATCAAGTCCATGTATTTGATTATAGCCTTTCGCAACCAAATGTGCCTTAAAACGTTCAACAAATCCGTCAACCTTTAATTTTACCTTATACACCCATTTTGATCTAATTGCTTTCTTTCCTGCTAGTAAAAGAGTCAGTGCCCAAGTATCATTGGCTTCTAAGGCATTAAGCTCATCATTCATTGCCTTTATCCAATTAGGATCAGTAATAGCTTGGTTGTATGACTGTGGTTCTTGAAGAATTGATAGATTTGCAATGAAATTACTATGTGTAGTAGAAAGTTGATTAGAAGAAATGGTGATAGGATCAATGCGGTCATGTGAATGAAGTTGATTAATGACAAAATTAGAAAGCCAAGCAAGTGGTTTTCTCTACCTATCATGGCATCGAATTGAATGATCTGGAGGTAGTAGACCTGAAGGAAGAGAAGAACTTTTTGCCTGCAGGGGAGTAGTGACAGGATTTGCAACAAAGGATTAGTGGTTACAACGGGGGAAGAAGCAATAACTGGAACATCATTGTCACGACCCATTTTCTAGGCACATGACCGGCACAATGATGAATATCCCATCACTGTAAGCCTTTCGATAAATCCTTCCCACAAGTAAAATCGTTAGTCATTATCTCTATATTCTCAAAATACCATTCCTTAATAAATACAAAGAAAATACATCAGATTTTCTTAATTAAAAATAATAGATCCTCAGTACGAAATACATTATCATACTGAAATACAAGCCAAATACCAAACCCCTGACCTAGATGTCCTAGACGGTTACAGAGCAACATACTGTATAACAAAAGAAGGGCCTACCCGACAGCGGGAAGGTCCAACGTGATCTACTCCTCTAGCGGATGTACTTCGGCGGCAACCTGATCTGAACAAAAAGTTTGTACAAACAGTGTGAGCTTTTAAACTCAGTGAGCAAATCGGCCTTGCGTTAATAAAATTCAAATACATCACCAGTCATGCAAGCATATCCGAAGGCTCAAGCTCAACCAATAGACATAGTTAGAAATTACATACAAGAAAAATTCATCCAATTCAACAAACGATACTAGTACTCGTCAATGGCAATATATCCCGGAGAGCGCACACAGGCCGGCTCACCAATTTTGTATTTTTTCGCCATGACGCACAACCTCATCCTCTTAGCTAGGGCGCCTCACGGATTTATCACCAATCCGGGCTATATCCCTACTGAGGGAATCGTTGTCTCCACACTCATTGGTCAAGACACCCTTTAACCCGGGTTTTCCGCCTTGCCGTGAGAGGGGGTACTGTACCGCTCAATCACAATCAATAGTACAACAGTTCATATCATAATCAGAAGCACAATATAATACTCATCCATATAACAGGTATAGTATATAACTATATGATTCAAATTTCATATCATCATGAGATACTTGCTTTGTCTTATCCATACTTCTGGATTAATTATCTCATTATATTCGTCATTCTGAATCCAATTTCTCCCTATGAATCTTGGGAGTGTCCTACGACATACTTTTTATCACCAGTAATGCTAAAACTCTATTAAAACAGGGTCGTTTCACTCACCTGGATTCCGTACGAGTATCACTTCTCTAAATCGTTACGGACAAGAGTACGCAGGTGAATTTCAGTGTTCCGCTACAGAGATTTTCATGAAAGATTACAAAAAGTACGTTAAGATCATTTTCGTATAGATACTGTTCATACGTACGGGTACTATTCATACGGTTACTATTCATACGTACGGGTACTATTCATACCGGAAATACAGAATACAATCTGTAAAAGAGTACACCAGGTAAGTTCCCAGGAAAGAGTGGAGGGTCACACTGGACACACTTAAAAACCAGGTCTTTCCTTAGCCAGAACTTTCCTAGACATGTATTCTCCACAGATTATATTCTATTTCGGTAATCAGAGAATCAAAATAACAGCTAACGACAGTTTTTCTGATGTGGAAGATCGGCCAAAGCCGCAACCACAGAGCATACTTAAGAAAATAACTTCTAAAATTTGAAAGACATAGAAAGGGCATAGTTCCTTACCTAAGCAAAAACGGAAAGGCCCAAAATCTCAGAAGTCTAGCGTCGGAGCAAGAGAAACTTAAGGAGGGAAGAAGAGAAGTTGAAGGTGTGAGTTTAGAAGTGAAATGGAAGGGCCTATTTATAGCAAAAGTCAAGGGTACTATTTAATACTATGCACTAATAAAATATTCAATTTACTATTCATGAAAATGATATTTCTAATAATGCAGTTACTGTGCACCTTACGCGTACGATGGAAAATTTTCGTTTATTTACTATTAGAAACTTTAAAGGGAAAACTATCCTTTCACCTTAAACCTTTAAGTTTCTTTTCAATTCAGTCCTTTCAATTTAGTCCCTGAGGGTATTTTTACACATAAAACGTCATTTTCTCCTACAAACTTCTTTCTAGTTTTCTCTTATAACCAAACCACATCTAGTATTTGACATTTTGATTATATAAATGAACAGTACCATATACGTAAATAGTAACAGTAGTTTGAAAACACGCATTTATATTTTATTTTTCATGGGTATTACATTATCACCCCCTTTAAGAAATTCGGTCATCCGAATTTAAATTACCTCAAGTCGTAAAAAGATGCGGATATCTAGAACGCATGTCGGCCTCGGCTTCCCATGTGGCTTCTTCGTGAGTTTGATTCCTCCACAAAACCTTGACGGATGGAATCTCCTTAGATCGGAGTTTCTTTACTTGACTATCGAGGATAGCTACCGGTATCTCCTCGTATGACAAGTTTTCATCTACTAGGATAAAATCATTCTGAGAAGGGTGAAGTATGTGAGAAGGGTCATGAAGGTACTTCCTTAACATGGATACGTGAAAAACAGGGTGAATCCCTTCCAGATCCATAGGTAGGGCAAGCCGATAAGCCACTTTTCCCACTCGTTCTAGAATCTCATAGGGCCCGATGTATCTAGGACTCAACTTTCCTTTCCTTCCAAATCTCAACACACCTTTCATTGGAGAGACCTTAAGGAATACCATATCGCCGACTGAGAACTCCAAATCACGTCGTCTGTGGTCAGCGTATGCCTTTTGTCTACTTTGAGCTGCTCGCATCCTATCTTGTATTGTCTTAACCTTGGTTAGGGCATCCTGGGCCAAGTCAGGTCCTAATGCTTTCGCTTCACCTACCTCGAACCAACCGATCGGAGATATGCAACGTCTCCCATACAAGGCCTCAAAGGGTGCCATCCCAATAGTGGCCTGGTAGCTGTTGTTATATGCGAACTCTACAAGATACAAATGCTTTTCCCAGCTACCACTGAAATCTAGAATACAAGCTCGTAACATATCCTCTAGCGTCTGAATCGTCCGCTCTGACTGTCCGTCTGTCTGTGGGTGAAAAGCGGTACTAAGGTCCACTCGAGTACCTAATGCCTCCTGAAAACTTCTCCAGAAACGAGAGGTAAATTGAGGACCTCTATCAGAAATGATAGATATAGGTACTCCATGCAACTTTACTATTTCTTTAATATACAATTGTGCCAACGTTACTACACCATAAGTGGTTTTGACTGGAATGAAGTGTGCTGATTTGGTTAGTCGGTCAACAATGACCCAAACTGAGTCATAACCTCCTGTGGAACGAGGTAGACCAACAACAAAGTCCATCGTCACTCGTTCCCATTTCCATTCAGGAATCTCTAATCGTTGTAACGAGCCTCCTGGCTTTAGATGCTCAGCCTTAACCTGTTGACAGGTTAAACAACGAGACACAAATTCTGCTATGTCTTGTTTCATTCCTTTCCACCAGTAGATCTGTTTCAGATCCTGATACATCTTGGTGGCTCCTGGATGTACAGCATATGCAGCACGATGGCCTTCTTCCATGATGTCTCGTCTAAGAGTTCCAACATGTGGTACACACAACCGTTGTTCAAAATGTAAGACTCCTGTATCGTCGAGTGTGAAACTATTCACTTCACCAATCTTCACCTTTTCCATAATTTGGACAAGCTCAGGATCCTCCATTTGAGATATCCGTATCTGGTCAACAAGGGAAGATCTAGCCCTGATATGGGCTAAGAATGATCCTGTCCTTGTAACCTCAAGAGTAGTACCTTTTGCTCTCAGCTCTTGTAGTTCTTGGATCAAGGGTCTTTTTGTTACTGCTATATGGGCCAGACTACCCATAGATTTTCGACTCAAGGCATCTGCTACCACGTTTGCTTTGCCTGGGTGGTAAAGAATATTGCAATCATAATCTTTTAGTAATTCTACCCATCTCCTCTGCCTCAAGTTTAAGTCCTTTTGGTCGAAAATATATTTTAGACTTTTATGGTCAGTGTAGATTTCGCAAGTTTCTCCGTATAGATAATGTCGCCATATCTTTAAAGCGAAAACTACTGCTGCCATTTCCAGATCGTGGGTGGGGTAGTTTTGTTCATGTTTCTTAAGTTGTCTCGATACATATGCCACTACCTGGCCATGCTGCATGAGAACACAACCCTACTCTTGATGCATCGCAGTATACTGTAAAATCTCCTGGTCCTGAGGGTAGGACTAATACAGGTGCGGAGATTAACCTTTTCTTGAGTTCTTGGAAGCTTTCTTCACAAGCGTCATCCCATTGGTACTTTACCCCTTTCCTAGTCAGTCGTGTGAGAGGGGCGGCTAACTGGAAAAAATTTTGGATGAAACGACGATAATATCCTGCCAATCCCAAGAAGCTGCGATCTCCGTGACGGAGGTAGGTCTAGGCCACATTTTGACCGCTTCTACTTTGCTTGGGTCTGCTTGGATGCCATCTTTGGAGATCACATGTCCCAAGAAAGTTACACGATCAATCCAAAACTCGCATTTAGAGAATTTGGCGTACAATTGATGATCCCTCAATGTCTGCAACACAACACGAAAGTGTTGTTCGTGCTCTTCTGAAGTCTTTGAGTACACCAGAATGTCGTCTATGAAGACAATGACAATTTTGTCTAAAAAGGATTTAAAAATCCTATTCATTAAATCCATGAAAGCAGCTGGTGCATTCGTTAATCCAAATGACATCACCAAGAACTCGTAGTGCCCATATCTGGTACGGAAGGCTGTTTTAGACACATCCTCCTCCTTGATCTTGAGTTGGTGATAACCAGACCTCAAGTCAATCTTTGAAAAACACTTGGCTCCTTGAAGTTGATCGAAAAGGTCGTCGATGCGAGGCAACGGGTATTTATTTTTGATAGTTACCTTATTCAGTTGCCTGTAATCTATGCATAGTCTCATCGATCCGTCCTTCTTTTTCAAGAACAGAACAGGAGCTCCCCAAGGTGAATAACTTGGCCTTATAAAGCCTTTGTCTAGCAAGTCCTGTAACTGAGTTTTTAACTCTTTTAATTCTGTTGGTGCCATTCTATAAGGGGGTATGGAGATTGGGCGAGTATCTGGTGCTAACTCTATCTGGAACTCAATCTCTCGATCTGGGGGTATACCTGGTAGATCATCTGGGAAGACATCTACAAACTCCTGGACTACTGAAACGTCTTCTACTTTTAGTTCTTCTTTCTTAATATCTTTAACGAATGCCAAGTATCCTTTACAGCCCTTTCGCAATAAACGTTGGGCACACATTAAAGATATAAGATTCTCAGAAATTTCACTCCGTTCACCATGAAATACGAAAGAAGGCTCCCCCGGAATATTAAATTTAACTATCTTATTATAGCAATCCAGGGTGGCATGACAAGATGCCAGCCAATCCATGCCCAAGATGACATCAAAGTCTGTCATATCTAACAGCATTAGGTCTACTGTTGTATTTATTTCTCCGACTCTTACCTTGCAAGCTCGATAGCCTCGTTCTATTAGTAAGGTGCCTCCAGTAGGCGTAGTTACTAAAAACGGACATTCTAATCTAACAACTTTTTGCTTAAAGTTCTTAGCAAAGAATGGTGACACATAGGAATGCGTAGAGCCAGAGTCAAACAAAACATGTGCAAAATTTGATTCAATCAGAAGAGTACCTGCTACCACCGTATTAGACGCCTGAGCATCTTGACGGGTTAAAGCGAATACTCGAGCGTTCCCTCGGCCTGTTGAAGCCTGCCCTCGACCACCTTGTCCTCTGCCAGCACCTCTTCCGATTCCATTGCCTCCTACAGTTACAGGGGATCTGTTGGCAACAGTAGCCTCTGATTGATTAGGGCGTACTGACCCTTGGCCAGATCTCGTGTAGAGTTGGGGGCAATCTCTTTTGATATGGCCCTGTTGACCACATTGGTAACAGATCCTAGTGTTGTTGTTGACAAAACAAGCTCTGAAGTGATTTCTTTCACATTTAGAGCACCAGGGCCTTTGTTGACCCCCTGTACCACTTTGTTGACGCTGTGGTGCACTAGCAGTAGAGGCTGCACGTCCAGAACTCTCTCCGTGGTAGCGTGATTTCTCATCTTGCTTCCTCTTTCTTTTGTTATTCCATTTTTCTTTTTGCATATCTCTTTCTTCCATCATACGGGCGATGTCGACGGTTTCTGTGTAAAATGAAAAATCTCGTATTTTCGATCCCACCCTGTCAAATAAAGACTCTCGAAGGCCTTTAATAAATCGTCGGATCTTTTCTTTCTCAGTTAGGACCATGTGAGTAGCATATTCAGACAACTCTATAAACAGATTGTCGTATTCATCGACGGTTCGTGATCCTTGTCGGAGTGCCTCAAACTCATTCATCTTTGCTTCTCGTATACTCTCCGGAATAAATTGTTCTCGAAAAATTCTTTTAAAGTCATTCCATTTAATGGGTGGGGCATTTCTGGCCATGCCCTTCTTCCATGTTCGCCACCAGCGGTCGGCCTTACCTCTTAACTGAAAGGTAACAAGGGTTACTTTTCGAGGTTCAGGGCATTCTAACGTGTCAAGGATTTTCTCACAGTCATCTAGAAAACGTTGTGGGTCTTCATTAACATCTCCTGCAAAGGTTGGCGGATTCAGCTTCATAAATTCTGAGATTTTGACCTCTGTACCTACCCAATCCTGAGGAGGGGGTGGAGGTGGCATCTGGTCTGTCTCTTGTACTTTTGCAGCATGTACTGATGCCTGTGAGCCATCTTCAGATGATTGTCCCATCAAAAGTTCCTTTAGCCCATTCACCTCGTTCTGCATTGCAGCTAATGCTTCCATCACTACAGTCGCGTCAATTTGTGATGGTTCTCCAGCATTTCTTCCAGGGTTTTCAGTGGATATTTCTCTGTTTTGTGCATGGTTATCTTCTGCACGATTAGGCATCTCCAGTCTTGCATTTGCTGACTGAGCAGCTGGAGGGACCAAGGCCCTGCCAGATCTTGTGCGGATTCCAGAAGCGTTTGATTTTCTTGGTGCCATCTAAACTTATTCTACAATTAAGAATAATATATATCGTCACTATTATGCTTCAAGTAAAGACACGAAAGAAATGGATTTTAATCTCTACAGGGCTTTTGGTGGATCTTAATCCTATGGTCGTGCTTCAGTCACGACAATAGGGGAAGGCCCACTAAAGACACCTTGCTCTGTAATCACTAGGAGACCTAACAACCTATCCTCTGATACCAACTTTGTCACGACCCATTTTCTAGGCACATGACCGACACAATGATGAATATCCCATCACTGTAAGCCTTTCGATAAATCCTTCCCACAAGTAAAATCGTTAGTCATTATCTCTATATTCTCAAAATACCATTCCTTAATAAATACAAAGAAAATACATCAGATTTTCTTAATTAAAAATAATAGATCCTCAGTACGAAATACATTATCATACTGAAATACAAGCCAAATACCAAACCCCTGACCTAGATGTCCTAGACGGTTACAGAGCAACATACTGTATAACAAAAGAAGGGCCTACCCGACAGCGGGAAGGTCCAACGTGATCTACTCCTCTAGCGGATGTACTTCGGCGGCAACCTGATCTGAACAAAAAGTTTGTACAAACAGTGTGAGCTTTTAAACTCAGTGAGCAAATCGGCCTTGCGTTAATAAAATTCAAATACATCACCAGTCATGCAAGCATATCCGAAGGCTCAAGCTCAACCAATAGACATAGTTAGAAATTACATACAAGAAAAATTCATCCAATTCAACAAACGATACTAGTACTCGTCAATGGCAATATATCCCGGAGAGCGCACACAGGCCGGCTCACCAATTTTGTATTTTTCCGCCATGACGCACAACCTCATCCTCTTAGCTAGGGCGCCTCACGGATTTATCACCAATCCGGGCTATATCCCTACTGAGGGAATCGTTGTCTCCACACTCATTGGTCAAGACACCCTTTAACCCGGGTTTTCCGCCTTGCCGTGAGAGGGGGTACTGTACCGCTCAATCACAATCAATAGTACAACAGTTCATATCATAATCAGAAGCACAATATAATACTCATCCATATAACAGGTATAGTATATAACTATATGATTCAAATTTCATATCATCATGAGATACTTGCTTTGTCTTATCCATACTTCTGGATTAATTATCTCATTATATTCGTCATTCTGAATCCAATTTCTCCCTATGAATCTTGGGAGTGTCCTACGACATACTTTTTATCACCAGTAATGCTAAAACTCTATTAAAACAGGGTCGTTTCACTCACCTGGATTCCGTACGAGTATCACTTCTCTAAATCGTTACGGACAAGAGTACGCAGGTGAATTTCAGTGTTCCGCTACAGAGATTTTCATGAAAGACTACAGAAAGTACGTTAAGATCATTTTCGTACAGATACTGTTCATACGTACGGGTACTATTCATACGGTCACTATTCATACGTACGGGTACTATTCATACCGGAAATACAGAATACAATCTGTAAAAGAGTACACCAGGTAAGTTCCCAGGAAAGAGTGGAGGGTCACACTGGACACACTTAAAAACCAGGTCTTTCCTTAGCTAGAACTTTCCTAGACATGTATTCTCCACAGATTATATTCTATTTCGGTAATCAGAGAATCAAAATAACAGCTAACGACAGTTTTTCTGATGTGGAAGATCGGCCAAAGCCGCAACCACAGAGCATACTTAAGAAAATAACTTCTAAAATTTGAAAGACATAGAAAGGGCATAGTATCCTTACCTAAGCAAAAACGGAAAGGCCCAAAATCTCAGAAGCCTAGCGTCGGAGCAAGAGAAACTTAAGGAGGGAAGAAGAGAAGTTGAAGGTGTGAGTTTAGAAGTGAAATGGAAGGGCCTATTTATAGCAAAAGTCAAGGGTACTATTTGATACTATGCACTAATAAAATATTCAATTTACTATTCATGAAAATGACATTTTTAATAATGCAGTTACTGTGCACCTTACGCGATGGAAAATTTTCGTTTATTTACTATTAGAAACTTTAAAGGGAAAACTATCCTTTCACCTTAAACCTTTAAGTTTCTTTTCAATTCAGTCCTTTCAATTTAGTCCCTGAGGGTATTTTTACACATAAAACGTCATTTTCTCCTACAAACTTCTTTCTAGTTTTCTCTTATAACCAAACCACATCTAGTATTTGACATTTTGATTATATAAATGAACAGTACCATATACGTAAATAGTAACAGTAGTTTGAAAACACGCATTTATATTTTATTTTTCATGGGTATTACAATCATGAATTTCAGAAACAGTAGGGATATCATAAAAGTCAAAAACAGTAGGTAAAGGCAAAGGAATACAATCAGAAGTATTAGACTTGGAATTAATTTCATGAAAAGGAAATAATGTCTCATGAAACATAATATCTCTGGATACAAAAACCCTCTCATTCTCAAGGTCAAATACCTTATATCCCTTACATCCATTTTGGAAAACAAGAAACACAGATTTTTGTGCTCTAGGTTCTAATTTACTTTTGTAGGGGTGATTATTAGTGTGCAAAACACAAGCATCCAAAGGTTTTCAAAAGGTTGTAATCTAGTGGTTTAATGTATAGTTTTTCATGTGGAGATTTCCAGGATAAAAGCTTTGCAGAAAGTTTATTTATAAGATATGTGACATGTAATAAAGCTTTCCCCCAAAAATCTTTAGGTAATCCAAATTGAAACATAATGGCTCTAGTGATTTGCAACAAGTGTCTATGCTTTCTCTTAACAACCCTATTTTGCTGAGGGGTATATGGACATGTTGTCTGGTGAAGTATTCCTAAGCTATTGAATATAGATTGACAAGCATTACTTAGGAATTTAGATCCATTATCTGTTCTGATTGTTTTCACAGTGGTGTTGAATTGGTTTTTAACAATATGGATGAATTTTGATATCAAGGGAACAACATGGGTTTTGTAAGCCATGAGGAAAGTTCATGTAGCTCTAGTATGATCATCAACTATTGTTAAGAAATAATTGGCTCCAGTTTTGGTCTAAATATTATATAGTCCCCATAAATCTATGTGAACTAATTCAAAAGGGTTAGAAGTTTGAATAAAACTTTCAGAAAATGGTTTTCTGGTCTGTTTTGCTAAGGGACAAGTGGTGCAAGCATCATTAATAAATTTGTCAGGATAGGAAAGAGGCAAATATTTCAAAACTTGGTCACTAGGGTGACCCGATCTAGCATGCCATAATTGTCACGCTTCCAACTTATGCACATGACCGGTACGATAGATGAGCTTTTACTTCATCACTGTAAGCCTAATTCAATACCAATTTGATACATATTTAAATATAAATGTTATCTCATGTAAGGGAGTACAATTTCTCCTATTTCTTTTAAAAAAAGAGACAATAAATGTTTCGAATATATCTATTTATTTATTAATAAATAACATTCTCAACAAGCATTATTCGTCCAAGATTTACCTACCCAAATTACAGAGCTACTACTAGAATACTTTGGATAAAGTTTTACATAATAACAAATATTTATCCCGATCAATGGGGTTGAGGACTCGAACGATTAGCTGGATATGCCTCTACTTCTTCTTGAAAATTTGTGAGGAGAGGAATAACATGAGTATATTTTACTCAGTGAGGAAATATATTATTCTATCACATTAACATAAGAAATAATCATATATATATAATATATCACATAGTTCCAAACTAAATTCCTAGACATTTTTCGGGTCCTATCCACATAAGGTAGTCGTCCCGCGGCCCTCGCTGCATCCTCCCTTATTACTACTTTCATAAATGCCTCATTTATTTCACCTCTATTTTCAATACTTTTTGTACTAGAACAAATTTTTGTTTAACATGATTTATCGCCCTTATTATCTCCTGCTCCTCCCTTTTTACTCCTACACAGGGACCCATCCCCGTAACATTCTCCATCAATCACAAACATAACAATAATTCAACCTTACACATGAATACTACACATGTATATGATGTTGTTCATATATATAGTAATGTATATGATACTATTCACTATTCACATATACCATATGATTATACATATGAGTATTGTTTATACGAGTATTATTTATACGTATAAACACGATTTATATATGGTACTATTCATATGTATATATAGTATTGTTCATAAATACGATAATGTTTATATATACGGTACGGTACTGCTCATATGTATGGTATGATACTATTCATATGTACGATATGACACTGTTCATAAATATGACACTGTTCATATGTACAATACGATACTGTTTATATGTACAATACGGTATTATTCATATGTACAGTACTGTTTATATATATGACAATCAGAAATAATTTTCAAGTAATTGACGGTAATTCCTTTCTGATGTGGAGGATCGGCTAAGGTCGCAACCACAGAGCATACTAAGAATTTATCATACAGGTACTTGTAAAAATATAGTACCCTCACAGTATCTAAGTAATCAATAAATAATTCTTAAACAACCGATGTTAGTTCTTTTCTGATATGGAAGATCGGCTAAGGCGACAACCACAGAGTATACTAAGAATTTAACCTCTAAATTATTACAAAAATTTAAAAGAGCATAGTAAAATATTCCCTCACCTCGAATCCAAGCTATAAAGGAGGACTTTTATAATAATTTAGAATCTTAGCACCAGAATCAGAAGAGTTAAAGAAGGGGAGATAATAGAAGCTGAAGGTGTGAGTTTAGAAGTGAAATGGAATGGTCTATTTATAGGAAAAGTCAAGGATACTATTTGACACTATACGCTAATAAAATATTCAATTTACTATTTATGAAAAATGATATTTCTAATAATTCAATTTACTATGCGACCATGAGGAGCCTGAGTTAGTCGTTACTATTAGAAACTAAAGGGCAAAATTATCCTTCCTCTTAAACCTTTAAGTTTCTTTTCACTTTTGTCCCTTTCAATTTAGTCTCTAAAGGGATTTTCTCGTATAAAATATTTTTTTTCTCCCAGTTTCTTTCAGATTCCTCTTATGCTCAAGCCATATTTCATCCAAGGGATAAATTTCATATCATAACATCTATTATATCCCACAGTTTATACAATCTATAAATAGAAATATGTATTTTCAATAATATGCACAAATAAGTATACAAAAATTAAACAATAGGGAATTTATTTTTTCAAAATAAATTTATCATAATTCTTGAATACTTATAACTTAAAAATATAACGGGTATTACAATAATTGTGTTCCAATATCTAGAATAGTAGTACAGATTTGAGAAGAATTACAAACATGATTATTGGAATTGTTAACACCACAGTGTTGCAACAAAGCAAAAGCTTTAAAATGCTTAAGAATTTGAGAAGAAAAAGATATTTGTTCTAAGTAACAGAGGTGATTCACTACTCTTTTAGTAGCCAGAACTTTTTCATTCTTCTGGTCCTGCAAAAGGCAAAAAGTAGGCAAGAAAATATAAGAAATGGAATTAGTTAAGAACAGCTTGTTAACAAATAAAAGGTTATGAGTGAAATTAGGCACAAAGAGAGTATCTATAAGTTTTAAACCATTAAAAACCATAGTACCAGCCTTCTTGACCCTTATAACGCTTTTATTTGGAAGATTGATAGAAATAGGAGTTTTGAGAATGATTAAATTCTCAAATAAAACATGATTAACACATATATGTGTTGAAGCTCCAATATCTATTATCTACGAACTTTTCAAATCTGGTTTGTCCTCTGGGAATGATACCATACCTGCATAATCATCACTGTACAGAAAATTCATTCTACTGTCATTGGCTTTATTGAGCTGAGTCCCTTTTAAAGCTTGAGCAATTTCCTATTTAATGACATCTATCATCTATCCTTATTTTGTATCCTCAGAATTTTCCTGACCAATAGTTGTTTTTGCAACATTGACTTATCTCGATACTTTCTTCTCTTTCTTTGTTTTTAAAAGATCCACATACTAATCAGTATATCCAGTAAGCTTGAAACAATTTTCCTTTAAATGTCTCTGTATTTTACAATGATCACAGAAGTGATCCTCCTTTCATTCATTCTCTCTCTACTTATTCCCAGACTTAAAATTCCTGCCAGCATTTTGTGTTTTGACAGCCATGGCACTTACTTTAACACTTTCTTCAAAACTTTTATGGAGAAACTTATGAGACTCCACGTTCTATAACATCGCATATGCACGATTTACAGAAGGCAAAGGTTCTTGCATCAAGACTTGGTTCTTACCCATATCAAATGCATGATTTAGACCCATTAGGAACTATATAATCTTCACAGACGAATCCATTTCAGCAAATTTCTTAGGCAGACCACACGTACAGCGTCCACACTCACAATTAGGTGTCGGCCTCAACCTGTTAAGATCATCCTATAGCTTTTTCAGTCGATTAAAATAAGTTGCAAGGTTGTTGTTACCTTAGTGAATCAAAGCAATTTCTCTCTGGATCTTGTACACTTGTGGACCGTTCCCCTCTCCAAATCTTTCTTTCAGTTCCTCCTACAGGATTCTTGCTGTAGCACAGTAAACAAATGCTTCGGCCAATTCTTTCGAAAGAGATCCCAAGATCCAAGGCCTTACCATAAAATTGCCCTTACGCCATTTGTGAAATTCTCTGCTGGTTTACTCCGGCTTGTCAATTGTACCATCAATGAACCTAAGCTTGTCTTTCGCTCCCAACGAAATCTAGATAGAAGTACTCTAAGTGAGATAATTGGTTCCCGTGAATGGCGCAATCACTATTGCTATCCCAGGATGATCATTGTTGCTGAGTAAGTAAGGACTAGCCTATGCAATGCTAGTTTGAGATAGTGTAGGTGATTGTGTACTTTCAGCTTTCACCATTAAAAAAAATCGAATTACAGAAGAAGTATTTGAGAAGAAGAAACAAGAAAATACTCGTATTCAGTTATCGCAGGCATTAAGCAGAAAAACAGAGTATCACAACCTATGCTTTTCTTAAGCAACCTGCTCTGATACCATATTACAAAATATTGAATATTATTAAATGATCTTCTTATATCATTTACTGCTATGTACATCAGTATATATACATAAGATCAGGAAAGGAAAAACAGAGAAGTTACAAGTAATTTGTCACATCCCAAAAATTGAGCATGTGAAAAGATACTACTCATTTGATAAAATTCTCAAACATACGTTATTTACATATATTCTGTAAGGTTTTACATTCAACCTTAATCATTCATTCCACACTACAGAATTATATTCATCTGATAAGCAAATATAGACATGCATAGTCTGATATTTCTATCTCATCGCAAGCCTAGGAGACCTATAGAAAGTACAGAGCATTTCTAATATCCACATTAATAAGTACTGGTATCCCACCAGACAGAAATAGAGAGTAATCCCAAGGGGCTTCTAATCTTCCAACGGATACTCTTCTTCTTTGTTTTCTGTATCTGAAAAGATAATCATAGGGAGTGTGAGTTTATTTAAAAACTCAGTAAGTAAATAACTGTACTATATAGAATATCAAAAGTACAAATACCACATTTACTCATATAATTAATTGTCTTATACATCGAGTAGTATGAGACTCTAACCCTTTCAAACTCATGAATAAGATTTCTTAGATATACACCGAGTAGTATGGGACTCTAACCCTTTCAAACTCGTGAATAAGATCTCAAAGGTATACACCGAGTAGTATGAGACTCTAACCCTTTCAACTCATGTATAGGTTTCATAGATATGCACTGAGTAGTATGGGACTTTAACCCTTTCAAACTCGTGTATAAGATTTCTTAGATATACACCGAGTAGTATGGGACTTTAACCCTTTCAACTCGTGTATAGGTTTCATAGATATGCACTGAGTAGTATGGGACTTTAACCCTTTCAAACTCGTGTATTAGATCCCGTAGATCTTTACTCATTAATAAGATAGTGAAAATTTATCACATAGTACAATTGTCATGAAATAAAATAATTTCTACATACTCTTATTTCTACCGATCATCATATACTCCCATATGAAAAATTTATTATCCGAATAATATTGTAAATGAGACTTATATTGTACTTTGACTAGTAATATCAAATTAGCTGAGCAAGGTTATTCACTCACCTTGATGTTTGTCCAAGTTTACCTTGTTCCACACTAGAATTTGTGTAGGAAAATTTCCTAGTAAAATATATTACAAGGAAACATAAGAAAGGAAACAAAATCACGAAAATAAGCAAATTTTTCTGATTGCTACAGTAACGGTTTGCTACAGTACGGTTTGCTACAGTAACGGTTCGCTACAGTGCCGGTTCGCTACAGTGCCGTTGACTGCCGACACTACATTAACTGCTACAGTACTCGAAGAAAAATTTTCAGATTTTCCCGAAATTTCTGGTCGCTACAGTAACTCGGTTTTTGCAGAAGTTTTTACAGAAATTTCTAACAAATTCATCCTTTCCTTTCTTGTTTCAAAACCAGAATTTCAACTCTTTTAACCGATTATAACTCAAATATAACTTATAAAACAACTGAGATTCACGAATTATCATCAAAATCTTTAAGAACAAAACCTCCTCTGATCTTCTACATAAACTGAAATTTAAGGAAAATAATGAGATTAAAGCTTACCTTTGATCCTTACAAAGCTTTTGAACCAAACAAATAATCGAACTTCTGAAGATCAAGGAAAGGATTTGAGAAGAAGATGAAGAACTGAGAGAGAAAATGAAGTTACTGTTCCTTTTGCTTCTCTTCAGAATCGAATTATGAGAAGTTACTATTGAAGTTTTATATTAAATATTTCTAATGGGTTATTGAATAACCCATGGGTATCCATAACCCAACATCCAAACCCATCCAGTTAATTTACAATAAATGGACTAATTGACTATTTTTAAACTACTTTTTCATGAATTTCACCATTCTTAGAATATATCCCACATGGTGCAAATATTCAGTCCAGTCATTTAACTCAATTTTCATAAATAATATTCAAAGAGAACAATTAAATATGAAAATTAAAAATGACCAAAATAAATAACTAAAGTAACGTTGTAAAATTGTAAAATACTCTTAGGCGAATTATATTCCAAAAATAACGGGTATTACATAATTAATGCTAACAGAAACTTAATTATCAGTAACTAACTACTTTCACTTAATTAACAAATAAAATAATCTGACGTGTGCTAATTAAGCTAATGTATATGTACACATGTATATACAATAATTCCTATATTCATCGTGAGTGCTGCTTTCCATTGTTTAGTGCATTTGACTTGCTAGAAAGGGAGAATTTGAGGATGGAAAATAGAGAGGCGCTTTTCCATCCTGAGTGTACAACAGTTTTCCTTAGTTTCACTAATGGGAAAAAGAAAAAACTGACTAATGGAATGGGAAAAAACTTGCAGGCTGATTTGCCCATGTGTTTCCCTACCCTTCACATTATTTAGTCATCGTTGCCATTCAAAGAGAAAAGCGCGAGATGAGACCAAGAGACAGAGGGAGACAAAGAAATTGAGAACATAACTCTTATTGGATATGCTTCGCCTCCCGCCACCATAAGCCGCTACCAGCTACCACTTGACCACCATGTCGAAGAGAAATCGTTGACATGTAGAGGATAGTGGCTCTGAGATGGATAAGGAGCCGAAGCCGAGAGAGAAAAGATGGTGTTAGCAATGGTGGAGGACAGAGGAGCAGAGGTTGTGGCGGCGATGGTAGCCAGAGAGTGGCGACAGAGAAATCAATTGAGGCAATAGTGACGATTGAGACAGAGAAAGAGAGGATGATAGAGGCGTGAAGAAGAGAACAACAGAGGGAGAGAGATTGAGAATATGAAGCTTCTAGATGAGATTTACTTAATTATATTTTATTTTATTTAAAAAAATTTTAATTGAAGGGTAATTTTGTAAAATTATCACACATATTCCTTTTCCTTTCTCTTATAAAATATAATATCAAACAAATTAATATTTTTTTTCATTCATTTATATCCCATACCAAACAAAATTTTTTTCTCTTTTCCTTTTTTTTTTTTCATTTCTCTTTTCCTTTCCATAAAAAAAAATTTTCTTACATACTAAACAGGCTCATAATGCATTAAAGCGTCAAACACATCTTTCCATAGAATCCATGCAACTTATAGATTGTATATGTATTTTTGATATAATTTATTTAATTATTATTGATTAAGTTAATTCATAAATTTCACTATTGTAAAAACGTTGGTTAAAATATATTTCAAATCCTTTGACTTAATTTTAAATTTTATTTAATTATTTAATTTAGTTCATTAATTTTATTTCAAATTTCACTTTGATCTCTTAATTTTATTTTGTTATAATTTAGACCCTTAATTTACAAAAAACACACAAGTATTTTCTTTTCTTTAACACCACTAATATACTTAATCAACAAAAAAATGTAGTTTAACTTTGATTGCATCTTTGGATTCTGTAATTGTCATAAAATCCTACCTTACCACTAAAATGTTGTGTTTTACATATTGTAAATGCTTCCCATTTCTTCCTTATTGTTTTGTTATTAATTTATTCTAACTAATGCTCACTTGTTCTTTTTAATGTTGTGAGTATTTTACGAGAGGAAGGACCCAACTTGTTTATGTTAAGCATTGTTAGAGAAAAGGAAATATCTATTTGAAATTAAAGGACTTAATTAAAACAATATAAAATTTGAGATGAAATAAAATGATCGAATTAGAAGAAAATAAAATCAAAGGACGAAAAGAAACGTAAGATAAATTAAACAATCTAATTAAAATCAAACACATTGAAAAATGAAGGTGAAACTTAAATAAATTTTGACTTTTTTTTTATATTTTTACAAAAAATCTAATTACGCAGCTGCAAGCAAGCCTACACGCATCACTCACAGTGTAAGAGTGAACTTTTTATGTGATTAGATTTACATGATGTCAACTGTCAACAAATACAGCTTTTGCACCTAATATAGGTGTCACTGTGACGTGTGTACTAATAATAATTAAGTAATTAAACTTACTATTTCAAGATTATGAGTTTCATTTTATATAATATGACAATGATAATGCTACAGGCCTATAGAGTATAGAGTATTGAGTATAGACTACGTACATACACACATGTATTCTGCAAAAAAAAATGTACAGGCGTATAGGTGCCTAGTTTGTAAAAATATAGCGAGATTAAGTATTTTGTTTTTATTTTTAAAAGATTGTGTTTATTTTAGTTAATTCTATTCTTTTCGTTTGTGCTTATCTTAATATCTGTTTCTTAAAGTAATTTTTGGTGATGAAAAAAATTGAGATTTGATGACAAACTTTGAGATTCACTAATAAAAATGACCAAATTAATATAAATAAAATATTTTTGAGATTAGTTTGACATACTTGATTTTCAACTATCAAATTAAATTATTAGTAAATTATTGATTTGATTATTAAGATATCATAGTTCTCTCAATTTAATTTTAAAAGATCAAGTATCTCAATTTAATTTTTAATAGATTGTACTCAGATTAATTTTTTTATTTATCAAAGTGGCTTTTCACCATAAAAAATTTGAGACTTAGCAACATTAAAACTGATGTTTTAATAATAAAAATGATTAAATTATATAATATAATATTTTAAAAATTAAATTGAAATACTTAATTTTTTAATAATTAAATTAAAATAATTATAATTTTTTAAAGACGAAACTAATAAATTTGCCCTTAAAAAATTTTATAATCCACTGATTAATAATAATTTACTCGAAATTACATATATGTTTTAATTGTAGAGATTAACTTTGTATACGTGAAATTTTGGTACAAATTCGATATTGACTTTTTTCTTTTAAAATTTAATGTATTCTCAAGTCACTTTAAACTTGAAATTAATCTTTATTTGGATTGGAGGCGTTAAGATTATAACTCTGTACTTTTCAAAATTTAAACTTACATTTTCCTTCTTAAACTACCACTTCAAAGAGCAATTTGTTGGTGAGCCTTTGACCATTGATTGAGGCATAACACTCAAAGATTTGGTTAGTAGAGTTTGAAAATGTGTGTCGTGAGAGACAGAGACACAGACACAGTTGGTGGCAGTGGGAAAAGCAAAGAGTTGAAAATGATAATAAAATTGAAGAGTAAGCTGTGAACACAAAAAAAAGGTGTTTGTTTCCCTTCTTTAAGACACCCCTTCCCTCTTTCTCACTTTTCTCTTTCTCCTTCGTTTCATTTCCCAAGGTTCGTCAGATACTCCTCATTAATTATTTCTCTCTCTCTCTCATTCAAATTTTTAAGCAACAGAGAGCTTGAGTTGTGTAAAGGAGGCTAATTTCTTGTATATGTATGTATTGGCCTTTCAAAACCTAAAACATGTAGCAACGTGTGCATTGATTTAAATAATTTAGTTTTGTTTCTTTTTAATAAAATTTTAATTTTGAGCTTTTGTGAACAAAAAAAATAATATTATATGAGTTATATCTTTGTAATTTAATTTATCTCAAATCAAATCAGTGAAAGCTAATATTTTTTACAGTGGTACTTGTAAATAAATAAAAAAAACCCAAAAATCTCTCTCTCTCTCTCTCTCTCTCTCTCTCTCTCTCTGTACATACAAACTAAGACGCCAACGAGCGGAGCAAGAAGAAGCTGCTATCGCTGATCCCAGCTTTTCCCAATATGGTTTCTGAATTTTCAACAACTTTAAAAGCCCCATAAATATGTTGCACCAAAATACACTTTTTTATTTATCTTTTCTGCGTTTTTCTTTCTTTCTCTATTTTCCAGGTACAAATATATATATATATATATATATTTATCGTGTGCATCATCTTGTGGGTATATATATATATATATAAACACATGTATATATGTGGCAGGTAATGATAATGGAAGGTGTGTGTGATGTAAGAGAATCCAGAGGTAGCTTCTACTAATTGATGCACTTCTCGCTAACTGTTCCAGCACATCTCTCTATCCATGGTATCTTCACCCTTTTTTACTTCATTCACTCTTTCAGATATGTCTTGGCAGCGTCACCAACAATATATTATATATATGTTGGGATTTGAATCCTCTTGCTGGAAGTGAAAGCTTAAATGCCACATTAAATAGTACATAAATTTAATCAACAATACGTACCCACTAGCCACTATATATATGTTAAATCAGCTTATGAATTTGTTTAGCAATAAGATTTTATGTCATCTTTTGAAGCATTAAATTATATAAGTACATTTAACTAAAAATAAACCAGATGAGTTTTACGATTGGTTTGGAGGGTTCGATCAAAAGCTCGTCTAATCACCTAAAATGTCATGAGGTTGCAAAATTTGTTGACATTCTTAGTTTTGTGTTTGGAGTTTCTCTCAAGCGTAGTTACTTACTCCTGTTAGTCAAGAAGTGAATTGTTCTTATTTTTACGTTGGTAGGCAAAATTAAGTTTGCAAATTAACGATATCAATTCTCCTAAAATTACTCTCAATACTTGAGTTTGATCACTCTTGACCAAAATTGAATTTACAAAAATTAAGTTGATCCATAATTAAATTTACAACAGAAACTACAAAGACGACTATGACTATGTAATATTCCTTTCTTGATCGTTCACTCTTACAGATTCAGCAATCAGCACGCCTAATCAGCAGCTTTGCCTACTAGCTTGCTAGTGCCTTCAATTCACTGCACAACAAAAATATAATAAATATTATTCAACAGTTGCCTTTTCAAAGCTAATTATCAGATCGGATCACATCACATCATATTTGAGGAAATAAACAATTAATAATTATATAATAAAGAAAATTTCCCCGGAAAATTATGGCATATATATTATTAAAAAAATCATTATGTGAGAGTGGAAGTTACCCGTTAAGGTTATAACTGCCTTTACAGGGCAACTGTGGATTTACCTGTAGTATATTCAGATTCATGAAATTGATGCTTCATTTCAGGGCGATTTGCGAGGTTTCCTGTAAATTTTTTAGGTGACTGAGTCTGAAAAGGGGGTTACTTCCAAAAAGCTGAAAGATTCAGAGAGAAGGATAAATATATATAAATTTTTTTTTTGAAACCCTAGAAACCCCGCTAGCTTTGTATCTATCTAATGGGAATAGCTAGCTAAGTCTACTGTGAAGTATTATAAAGCAAAGAATTTCATATCCATCTATGCATCTGATAGATAGGTTTTCACTGTACTTATGCTTTCAGCTATCTTGTCCACGTGAAGTGAACATTCGAGGCTGATTAGCCAATTAATTAATTAATAGTAGTAATAATATATTTAATACAATATTATATATATGTATACACATCATTCCAGTGAAATACCGAAATGTCAATCTTAACTACAGCAGATACAAGAGAGACTATATGTTGGTGTATGCGTGTCTCTATTTGACTGTATGTATGTATGTATGTATGTATGTAATTTTTTTTTATTTTTTATTCTTGTGTAGGTCAAAGAGAAAGCTAATAAGGTGGGAAGCAGATCTGTAAATTTGTGAAACAAACGGGAAAATAAGAGAAAAAGCACAGATGGAACGTAATAAAGCTATAATCTAGATATATGTGCAAGTGATTTGAGCTGAAAATTCTCACCTTTCAATCCATGAAAGAGCCTTCTTTTTGGCATTCTGATGATATAATAAGAATAGGCAAAATTAACAAGAAACAGCATATATATGTAGAAGAAGAAGTGGAGGGAAAGGCTTACCAGTTAGCTCATACCAATAAAAGGTGAAGATGATGATGAGAAACAAAATGAAGAAGGTAGGTAGGTAGGTATGAAATAGCAAAAGTTGGATGGGGGGAATGAAGCCTGGTCCGAGAATCATTTTAACCCAATTAGAAAGTGAGAAGTATCACTATACTCATACATACTGCAACAGAATGTATATATCAACTCCTCCATCTTTATGAGCATATATATATATATATATATGACCTCGAGCCAGACAACATTCCTCTCAACCTAGCCTTTGCACACCCAATCATCAAGAATTGATTATCCACCTGCAGCTTCAATTCATTTGGTGCGATCTATGGAAGAAAGACACTAGCTGTATATAATATAATTGAGAAAATAATGAAATAATGTTGAGGGGAATGAAGCCTGGTCCGAAGCCTTAATAGTTCTTCATAGTGAGAACCCTCCTCTGTGGAAAAGCCTCGAGCCAGCCAACATTCCCCTCAACCCCACACACACCTATCTCAATATGTTACCCCAAAACCCTAACCCACATCTACCTTCTTATATATAGCAATATAAAGAGAAAGAGAAAGAGTGTGTGTGTGTGTGTGTGTGTGTAAGAGAGAGAGGGAGAGAGAAAAGACCTAATAACACAGCACTGACTCACCACTAATGGTTAGGGGGGTGACTTATTTTTGGCTTTTACCATTCAGATGTTCCTTAAATTAGCTTATGCAAAACGGCATTTAACTACTAACACAACCCAAAAGCATCGTACTTTACCCTCTCACTTACCAATGACCTCACCTCACTCTCACTTGAGTTCATTAAACTTGAGACTCGAGACACCCCTCTAATTAATATGATATAATATAATAAAATATGACATATATTGTGAACAAAAACAAAAGCGATGTGTTAATTGATAAGCTTGGGGTTTGCTTGTAATTGTAACCCGGAGGTGCTGGTGAACCAAGTTACCTGTGACCTGCTGAGAACACTTTAAGTGAGGCAGAAGAAGACAAAAAGTGTATCTTGAAAAACCCTAAAGAAATAAAATAAAGAAACACTTGACACGTACGAGACAAGCCCTGTCTTGGCTTGAATGCCCATTGTTTCATCATTACCTTATTATTTTGAGCTTTTTGCTATCCCTACTTTCAAAGCCACCTGTACCATACCTTCCCATACCCGCACGGCCACTCTCTCTCTCTCTCTCTCTCTCTCTCTCTCTCTCTCTCTCTCTCTCTCTTTCTTATTTATTTATCATTGCCTTAGCTTTTCTTCACAGCTCAGAGGGGGAGAGAGAGAGAGAGAGGGAGCTTTCAAATAACTTAATTACATGTTGTCTGTTATGTTATTCATTCTTTTCATCTTCATCCATATATAAATATATATATACAATCTATACACTATACATGATATGTATGCGTACTTGGGTAGACGTTCATTCTCGTTTTACGTACTTAATTAATGTCAATGAGACTGTAGAGTCCGGCGTGATCCATGTCTGTGGCTGTGGGTTTGATTTATATATATGCACACACACACTTAGAGAAGATGACTGACAGGATCAACGTTACTACCACCAACAACAATTTCTTAATATTTTATTAAAATGCCACAGTACTCTTTCACCGTTAAAACACAATGTAATAGTTTTTTTTGTCAAAAAAAAAAAGGGGGGGAATATTTAGAAGGCAAATGTGATGTGTTGTGAGTGAGTGTGGCTCCATTCCATGTCTATCCAGGGCATAGCTGTGAAATGAACAGTGTGTTCCGTAAAACACGTCACAGGAAAGACGGCTAATAGGGAATCAGGAGATCGCAGCCGTGGAGGGTGAGAGATCGACGGCGGAGGAGCGAGGGATGATGTGGACACCCGAACATGTCGGTGTCAGCGGGAGCGTAGGATCGGGAACCGAGGATCACAGCCCGATTAACGAGGAGCAGAAATTACCAATACCACTCACATTTACTCTTCTTCCAACCAACCCCTCCACATCTATATTTCACATTCTTTTATTCACAATTTCAATTCTCATTCTGATTCATAAATAAATTATGTTTATTATACATTTAATTTTGGACATTACATTGGACTCCTCTGATATTTCATACATGTTATAAAACAATGTTTAGAAAATTAAATCAGATTCCGATTTGGCTAAAAAAACCACTGAATTGACTAATTTTCTAATCCAATTTGGCTTTCAAAACCAATGAGAGAATGACTAACAAAAAATTGGTTGATTTAAGCCAAAAATCAGTAAAACTAATAAAATTGATTAGGGAAAAAGAACCAATCAAATTAGTTTTTGACTTAATTTTTTTTTTTGCAAACTTGTCATGTTGTGCTACATTTGTACGCTTTAGAGTATTATGATATTTTTTTTGTTTTATTTAGTTTTTAGATTTAAATTTTATTAAGACTTGTCAATTTCTTATTTTTTAATTTTTTTTATATTTAGGAAAGATAAACATAATTATTTTTGTAAATGATTATATATGAGTAACTTTATATGTATTTTAATATTTTAATATATTTTAAATATCACTAGTTCAATTATAATTATACTATAGACCTTTTAACCAATGCCTCTACTTGTTAAATTACTGATTTGATTTTCAAAACTTGTTATAAGAAATCTTTCTTTCAATTTAACATATATCCAATTAATTAAATTTTTACATGGGATTAATTATAATGTTTTTATAAATAATAGTAAATATAATTAAATTAATGCTATCATGATCTTAAATTAGAACACTACAGGGATATAATTTTTAAAAATAACATGTATTTATCAAATTCAACATTATATAATTAGCCCTTTTAAGAAAATTTTACACATATTCTATTTAATTTTAATTAAGAAGTTGACAGTAAAGATAGAAAGAAAAATACATAAATATAATTGTAATGTAAAATTGTAGCTTTTATTTTTAATGACAATGAAAATTGTTGGGTAATCTTAAAATTGAAAAAACAAAAATGTTAGGAAAAGTTCATTTGAATGGAGAAAAGAAAAGGAGATGAATGTAAGATTTAAAAGTAAAGAGGTAGTAAATGTAATTCAAGTTAATTTTATGGTGAATGAGTGGAATTTACCCTAGAGGAAAATTAATAGGTGGAGAAATTAGGAGTCAAAGGTGGGGGAAAGAACCGACGGCTGAGATTCTCGTGGCATCGTACGCTGCAGGCATTGCCACGTGATGCCATTAAATGCTGGGTGGTACGAAGGATAGTGGGTCCCAATGGCCAAGGGGGACAAGAGCACGTGGAGGCCGGGCTGTCTTCGCAGGTGGGGTACGTGGGGGACCATCATTGGCTATTCATCCAGATGTAGGGACCACCCCACCTTTCCCTTCCCCTTACTGCAATTATGGCTTAATCATGTATATTGCCCGCCTCCTCCAACTTTACGAATCTACTGCGATATCTCGTGGATCATATCGCCCCACTGGCTTCCGACTTCCTACAGTTCTACAATGTATTATACATTTTTAAAATTTGTGTATATTATGACTTCTTAATTGTTTGATTTTTTAAAATTAACATTATCGATATTCAATTTTCTAATATGATAGGTTTACTTTCAGATTTAATCATTTTTATTTTATATATAATTACAAAACTCAGTAATGATATACATGTATAACTATTATAAGAATTCATGAATGGAAAAAAAAAAAGGTCAAAGATATCTACCGTTGAGTGTAAAAATAGACTCTTATTTTTTTTTCCTAGTCCTAATTTATTTCTTTGAGAAAATTAACTTTAATGAAAAATCTATATGAAAGAATCCATTATATCTGATTAAAATGACAAATAAAAAATAATTGAACTTAATATTAACTATCAACTTAAATAACATTTTAAAAATTGTAACAAAAAAATAACATTTTAAAAATTAAGTGTTGATAATGAGTTTGAAGAGTTTAACTAATAATTGAATAATATATATTTTGTACATTTTTAAGAAAAATAAAATTAACACTCCTTAATCAAGCCGTAAGTCAAAGGCAAAGGGATGGTCTTACAAGGGGGTGAGATGGTCTGAAAATCTCAATTCTCGAGGCAGAAGCTTAACAGGAAAGCTATGTCCCAATGTTTTGACTTAACACTGCAAGCATTTATTATCCTTTCCTTTATCTATGAAGATGTGTGCATGTCTCAATCCATGGAATCCAAAGATGTTTTAGACACCTTTAATGCATCAGAGCTTTTACTCTTCACATAAACTCATGCCCCACAGCAAGCTTTTTGTTTTTAAAGGACACTTGTGATTGCATAATCACAACAAAATCAAACCACAATGAAGTTAATTCCTTTTTCAAACGACAATTGAATTTTACAGGAGATAGCCTAGGTCTACAGCTTTCCTGTTATGCTTATAAAACTAGATGATGCTAAATAAACTGAAATTCTATACTGAAGATTTGCCCGCTGTACGAGGTTATCCAAATACTTAACCAACATCAGTGGAATGATCCATCCAGATCACACAAATAGAAGGAGGATACCTTTTCAATCCTGATGCTAGAAAGAATCTGCGCGTAGGATGACAATTTAACAACATATAGCCTCCTATAAGTGCATCACCATGATTTATTAGAACAGCGGTCAACCAACTGGTCCTTTGGCTTCTCTCTCGTTAATGTCGTCATTCTATTTTGAGGGGTCAAAAGTTACTTTGTACGCACAACATCAAAATCAGCCAAAAATAATTTGATTTTGAGTGTCCTTGACTGAGTTTTATTCCGGCAAAACAGAATGACGAGAGAAGCCAAAGGACCAGTTGATTGAATTATGGGATGCGATTATGGAAGCCTATATATTTGGCTTCTCTCTCGTCATTCTATTTTGAGGGGCCAAACTGAGCCCAAACAAATATATATATATATATATATATATATTTAGTAACCCACAAAACTGAAAATAAAACTATTTCTCACTGGGAGAATGATATCAGTTATCAGTTTTTATTATTTAAAGATGTAATTTATACAAATATTTTGAACATCCTAAGCTTCTATTGGCAAATACATTTCCTATTTTCCTGCACAACATTATACAAGACTATGGGTATGCCTCACTTGAGGTCTGCCGCGACTTCCTAGAGCCTTCTGGATGAGTAAGATGTATTTTTGCTGATCTAGTGAGATGTATTAAAAGATACATGGAAATATAAATAAAATGAACAAAAGCATGGCATAGTTGCACTTTTCATATTGCTGAATTTTGTAGACTATTGACAAATAACTACAAATAATTGAGCAGCCAAACCTACGTATATTCAATAATAGCACCTGTATGATTGAACCCGCATGAAATTTGCACTGCTTTCATATTTTCTCCAACAGAAACTTTTGTTGGATTTATGTAGTCAACATCACTTCCGTGACCCTGAGTGGAAAGCATAAATAATTAAACCATATATGGCAGACAAGTATGCTTACAAAACTAGGGAGAGAGAACCGCGGGGGGAGGGGGGGGGGAATTAATCAACTGACAAAAGAAATTACTGTAACCAGACAGCACATTTGTCTAAATTAGCCTTTAGTACTATATTATACTGTGACCAAGGTATGTTTGATGCGTAGAAAGAAAGAAAAAAATGGAAAAGGAATGGGAATGAAGCTTAGTGTTTTTTAAGAGAGTAATTTGAATAATTTCTCACTATCTTTCCTATTACTTCATCCATTTCATCGCATCATCTCCATGTACCAAACAGAAAATAATAAAAACCAAAAAGCTCTCGTGTGCACATGGATATTTGTTTGGTAATTGGGACGATTTGGACAACGGCAGAGAACATTCTTGGAGCTTTTTGCGATCCATGTCTTAATATATGACATCAATAATGTGTGCGCGTGCATGTACCATCTCTTCTAGAATCTAGATATCTAATTAGACAAGGCAATAGAAAATTAAGGTATGGAGAAGCAAACCAATTGTCCACCAGAAGAATGTCCAACTTCAGAGAAGGTCCCATGAGAGCCTCCCCAGCCCCACGTGAAGATTTTTCCTTCTGAAATTCAACAATAAATTCAGGATAAATGACAAAAATAAAATTATTTTCCTCAACTACACTACAACATAAACATCAAAAGAATGTCTCAATCACAGGGGAGCAAGAGGAATAAAATATTAAATTTTAAGGAGAACAGATAAGAACTCTAGCAAATTGGGAAAATGGCCATATATTTCAACTGTATAATCCAAACATATGGCTATTTATAACTAAGGGTTTAGCACTGTTTAAACTTTTAAACAAAAATTAAGTACTTCCCCAACATGAATTGGAGGAAAATGATTTGAGTTTCACAACGAAGCAAGAACCTGATTATTAACTACGAGTCTACTCCCATTCATAGCTAAAAAGAAATCCAACCACCTAAAGAGACAATATAGCTCATAAGATAGGAACACTTCCTTTCTTGGCAGGTGCAGGACGTACGAGGAATCCCTCATGTATATGACAGAAAAATATGATATGCTTAAAGCCCAAGAATAAATTACTATTAATTTTATTTGAGACTTATTTTAACTCATTAAGCTGCTTTTGCTTCTTAGTTTCCAAATTTTAGAGGCACTTCACAAATCTTAGGGTTCCTAGAACGTGCACTGTTGGTGGACTTGATGGTACTTTGGGTCACGGGATTTTGATGTTTACACTAATTTGTCTTCTCCTGTGATTTAGCATACCCAGGGTTAATGCCTTAACAGTTCTCTATCGCTATTCCAACATTTCATATTTAGTAAATTATACTAAGTTATATTACACTTGACACCCCTCTAATTTCAAATATTACCCTGACATTTTGATAAATATTACAGAAACTTCCCCTCCAATTTACTCTTTGTCAAAGAAGTTAATTTTCTGCGCAACATGAGATTGTATTTTTATAGTTAAGACAGTTTAATTGATGTTAATACAACACTAAAGACTCAAAAGTAATTTTATTTTTAGGAGGAAGGCAGAATATAAATAGGAGGGGAGCCAAGTGTAGTTTTTTAAAGCAGGAGTTTCGGGTGTATTTTAGACAAATATCAGAGGAGGTAAGTATAATTTACACTTTACACTTTAAAAAGATGCTTCTAAACTCTTGAACCCCAAAATCTGTCAGCATTGTTCTTGGAAAATGCTAATTTATCCTTACACTTAATAAAATGGCTATCACAAAGTTGCTATTTCAGAGTTCAGACAAATTAACCCAAGTAACATGTTAATTCTACAATTTCCCATCATATCTCCGGATGTCCTTTTTTGTTCTTGTATTTAACTTCACAAAAATGTCTGCTTTCATGAAAGACCTCTAAAAGAATACATTGAAACCAGAAAATAGCAATTTGATTCATATTCTGTCTTTCTTGTATCATGATTTGTCAGGTTGGTAGTCTTACCAGAAATAGCTGCTGTATGCTTCCAACCACAAGATACCTGAAATACAAAATGGAACTCAGAAAGTTAAAATATGAGACAAGAAAAATCTGAGTTAGATGCCAATCTGATTAGCACTTGTAGATGCCAATCTGATTAGCACTTGTAGATGCCAATCTGATTAGCACTTGTTGAATGTTACTATTTACTGTTTGAACAGAAATTTCACCCAGTGTCTCATTTATAAAACACACAAAAAGTTTGAAGACTACCAGAGGTCTAAACTATGTATTTGCAGAATGTACATCTATCTTGTACACACAAACAAATCAATAGACCCCAATGAAGAAAGTATATGCTAGAGGGGCAAAGGGGGCAGTTAAGGGCAGTAGGTAGGTTCAGCAGCAGGGTGACCCGGATGCTGCATAACAGAATGTTTGCTGTCTTAATAAGGAAAAGGGACATGTGTAATTGCCCCTAAGAATAAGTCAGTTAGGGGTAAAAATTAAAAGGGAGAGCATGCGTGAGGGGAGGTAGGAAAGAAGCCAAGAACTGGGAACCTGGACAGAGCCTTGGCTCTAGTAGCAAAGCGGCTATATTTTTACTTTTTTCTCCTGGAGTTTGACACACTGCTGTGGGAGAAGCTCATCTAAAATTCCAGGTACTCATAATAAATTAACTAAAACAAAATTGCATCTGGATGACAAAAAGAATTGCAGGCATAATAACAAAGTATGTGGCAAATACGGGAAAGTCATTCTAATGTAAATTCACATGACAAGTGCCTAAGCTCAACTACTCTATGTAATTAATTATTAAATTAAGTGCAAATAATCAGGAAGTAACACAAGATTATTCCAAATTTTACTTCCCCTCAATTTTAGTGCAAACACCATTGGTAACAAATAACAAATTCTATCAATATGGGAAAGGTAATTTGATTAAATAATCAAATCCAACTTTAACATTTAAGTCTACATCCTAAGACCTTTTCAGCTCAATCATGCAAACTAATATAACTATTTTTAGACTCATTCTTGCTCTTCAAAACCAAATCTTCGATGTAAGGATGAACAACACTACATACCTGACTAACAGAAGACTTCAAGAATGGTCCTTGAACCCTTTCAGGTAGATGAACTACATCTGAGGAACTACCCCAAAAAAAAAAAAATTCATGAACCAACAAGAATGAAGATACCCCCAAAAAAAAAAGTCCAAGCAATCAGTTTAATGTACCCAATACCAAGGCAGCCATTTTCATTTGAGCCCCAGGTGTAAAGCTCTCCAGAATCTACAGGATAACAGAGAGGGAAAAAGAAATCATAAACAAACAATGGTCATTTAAACAGCACATAAGCTGAGAAACTGATGAATTACTTGTAAGCACACAGATGTGGTAGCCACCACATGCAACTTCTTCTGAGTATGGAAGTTCGCTAATCAATGATGGCTTTGTTGCATTTTTCATCTCTCCAAAGTGCTGAATAAGTGAATATTTTATTGAAGATATCAATACTCAGTACAGCTTGTATATGATAAGTGATACAAGATAGTAAGCAATCAACAACCAAAAATAAATAAAATTTAATCACCATTGATTGGACATACCAATTTGTCAATCCCTCTTTCAACCAAAAATAAATAAAATTTAATCACCATTGATTGGACATACCAATTTGTCAATCCCTCTTTCACCAAATATAAAAACAGAACCATTCTCTGCAAAATTTAAAAGAATGAAGAATATAATTAAAGGGTATGCAGAAAGCATAGAGAATAATACTTTTTAATAAAAGAAAATAATTATTATCAATTACCATCTGTACAAGCTGAAGTCAGCAACCCAGCTGCTACATATTTAACCTAAGCATATATAAAGAATGAAGGCAAAACAGAGGTATCAATAATATCTTAAAGCCAATACATCCATCTTGGAGACAGAAACATCATAAAAGGCATTGAATTCAACAGCACACCTTGATTCCCTCAAGATCCTTTATTAGCCTTGGGGTATACTCACTGCAATATTCAAAAAAATATATAAAATAAACATTGAGATTGATATAGCCATTTTAGTGGAAACCTTTATAAATATATTATTACTCATAGAGTCATATCTTCTTACTTACATGGTTGGATAAAACATAAAATAAAGTAAAAAAGTAACGTCAATTGATGCAACTAAACATTGTAATCATTCTTTTTAAAAAAAAAAAAAAAGATTGAACCTGTTACTTTTAAAGAATCCCAAAATGCTGGACTCATGGCCATGACCAAGTCTACCAGAACCTCCCATGCCCCAGCTTAGGGCCTCTCCACCATCTAGTGAAACAATTTTAAAGATATTAAGGATATTAAGAAAGCAATAGGGACAGTCATACTTGCTATGCAAGGTGAGTAAGAACAGCTGAAATACAATTAGGATTATAATCATATATAATATTTTATCTTTGTTGATGAAAATACAAAGGAATACAATGAAGAAATACAAATTCCATCCTGTGTTCTGCTAGATAAAATTACTACATAGATCTAGAAAGGATTAAAAGCACCCATTAAACAATTTGAATATACTTGCATTCTATCTGTGGCCCATACTTAACAGTCAATTTATGCAGTCATTACAAAATTAAGGTTTAAAAAAAAAAAAATTGGACTTGGGTGAATTTCATTTTTGAAAGAACCCTAGGATGACACTTAAGCATTAAGATTTTCTTTGAGTGGCACCATTGTGTTGCTAACCCTTTATATGAATAACAAATCATCTAAATAAGAATGAAAGTACTGATGGAATGCAGCCATCTAACCCATCTGCCGTTTCTTGAATGAAATCCCAAACATAACAGAGTCCAACATTGCATAATATTTGCATGGGAGTAACTGTAGTCCTACTTCACAATGTTTGAGCTGTTTCAATAAAACAGTTTACAACTTACTGTTGATATCTGGAATGTGATCAATAGGGACAACATGGCCTAAACATTGCCATATCTTTATCACTACAAAACCATTCAATAGTAATTTCTTAGAAGTTTTGGCTTAGACTGGTAGGACAAAAACCTAAATTCCAATCTCATTTCTTAGGCAAATTACAAAAACCCGGGATATAAATTCAAATTTTAAACTTCATACAAGAACTTGATTACTAAATCATAAAATAGAAAGATAAATTAGCCTCAATGACAAACCTAAAGTGATTTACTATGAAGCTTTTCTATTGCATACCACTAATAGCCAATGAGTGCTCTGAACCCAGAGCTACCATTTTAATGGTGATTCCATCCAAGAATTCCACTTTTGTTGGCACAGGAACTACCGTTTCAGCCCCTGCATTTCATAAAAGTGATTATAGTTTTAAAGCAATCTGCTATTTTCCGACTTTTTTTTTATTAGTACCTGAACAGCTACTACTATTTAAGAGCTTCAAGCATAAAAAAGTTACATATAAGGTGGATTCATCATCCAAAACTCATTTCACCCATGATTAACATAAGGTATTGTTCTTACTTTTTCCAAGTCCAAGCTGCCCACTTGTGTTCCTTCCCCACACATAAAGTTCTCCGTCCTCTACAAAGGGATAAAAGAAAAGTCACATTCTGCTAGGAAAAAAGAAAAAGGGAAAGCAATGGATCTGCAGACATTCTCAAGGAAAAATCTATAATAAATAAAATTTAGAAAGAACAAATAAAAATCACGGCAAGATAATAAGCAACCCCATGATACTTAATTCATACTTCAGAACAGTAGGCTTCAAATACCAACACCAATTCTTTAGGTCAATATCTATGAAAATCAAAATTCTTTGTTGAATTCTTTCCAGATTCTTGTTGCCAGAAAATTATTTTAAGACTAAAGAGGGTGTATAACAAGCTAAAGCGACTCGCTTATAAGTTAATCATTTATGAACTAAACTATTAGTCACTGAATACAAAACCTCAAGAAAAACAGTCCATGCCCAACTATTTCATATCAAAATTGATTTAAGGGTTTTGAACAATATTTTCTTAGTTATCCTTCCATTACAAGTTTATTTTCACCAGTTGTAGCGTGTTCAAATAACAGATTTCTCATGTTATTACATTTTTCTATTTTTCATCACTACCTTTTTAGAGAAGATTTTTTTAACTGTTTGGAAAAAAGAAGAAAAAAACTGTTAATCAAATTCAAATACTAGTGACTGAGGGCTAGTTATTGTTGATGTGGTTGATAAAAGAAATCTAGATGATCCATTAGCACAGACCCGTGATTGCACAAGAATGACTGTAACCCGTAGATATTTGCACAATTTCCTTCTTCAGTCCAACAACCTCAAGTGGCTCCTGCATCAACATGAACAAGGGATTTAATTCCAATCATTCAAAACAAAACAAGTAACTTCTCCAAGGAAAACTCCTTGGGCAATGCAATAATTTACAATGCAATCAATCATAGAAGCTGAGAGTAGCAGTTCTAGGAGAGAAAGCATCATATATGCATAGTTCATAGCATTTTCTCATTATTTTTAATTTTCAGCCGGAATTACTGAATGAGAAAATGTACTCATAATAAGTGGACAACAGAACAATAAATTGTGAATGTAGTACTACAAAATTACAGGTAAAAAGTCAAGAGATCCTACCACCGAGTACTTCTTATTTTCTGATATTCCAAGTTGTCCAAAATCATTAAGACCAGTAGCATAAACTCGTCCGTTGTCTGTGACAGGAGGAGGATAATTTGTGAGCCTCTACCCGCACATTACTGAGAATCTTCACAAGTCATCACCAATTTAAAGACTGTTACATTCTAGCCATTTAATATCATAGAGAAACGGTTATCAAGATACAGTAGTTATTTGGATAGTATAGATCGTCCAACGAACTCAAATAAAATCGATTAGTTGTGGCATTAAACTAATGTGACAAATCATGAACTTCTACAGAAATTTTGTATGAGCGACAGCCCGTTGTTTGCAAAATCAAACACCAGAACGTCTAATAATTATGTAATGATCAAGAAATTTTTTGCATTATATAGCCTATCTCAAGAAGCAGCTTACTGCAGCCAAATATCTGTCTATCACATCAGCAATCAACCACGGAATAATTCTTTTCAACACTGTTCTCTCAAATAGACAGAATAATCAAGTAAGAAAACCAATACGATAAGTAAGATTATTGGAAATTATTCCTTCTGCTACGGAGAACGAAGTTAATTATTAGCAAGAAAGGTGAACCTGTTAAGAAGAGAGTATGAGCACCCCCACAAGCGATGGCTTTAAGGCTTTGATAATGAAACGCAGAGCAAACTGCAGGTCTCCACTGAGAATCTAAGCTCCCTAGACCCAATCTCCCATAATCGCCATTGCCCCACAGAACGGCGAACCTCTTACCTTGCTCGCAGGAGAACGATCTTCTGAAAAGCCCTAAGCCTAAGCCCAATCCAGCTCTGAGTTTGAATTTCGCAGAAAGGAATCCACATCGATGCCACATTTCTCGTTTTGCTCGTAATTTAGAAGCAGTTCATGGGGAATCAAGAAGAAGTAGAAAATTTCCTAGCTTCAAGAAGGATCAGGAACGATCTCAGACGATTAAGAGTTGATAGAAAACAAATAGATAGATATAAACGAACAATTGAAGAATTATGAAGAGAGAATAAATGAAGCAACAAAAACTGATGGCTGACACATGTGCAACGTCTTCTGGTAATGGCGGTAAGTGTAGAAGATGGTAAAGCTAATTCCGTTTTTACCCTTTTGACCAGCGATATTCCTTGTTACTCCATTCTTAGTATTTTCACATCAATCTTCAACTTAAATTTGTCGCAAGTCTTCATGCCAATTAACGGATGAAAAATGTTAATTACATTGTCATATATCATACTTGCCTTTTGTAAATATAAATAGTAAAACAGCATTTTGTATAATTGAAATTCAACGTATTTACGAGCTATTTATTTCAATCTCTTGTATAAAAGGGCGTTTCATGTACTTTAATTGAATTGTTACCCCATTTTTTTTCTCAATTAATCCACCATCTATGGGTGTGTTTGACAAGACTAAAAAAAGAGCTTATAATTTATTTCACTAGTTTATAAGTTTGTTAAAAGTATTTAGTAAACGAACTTATTTTAATAACTTATAACTTATTTTGAGATGCTACCTTATAGCTTGTAACTTATAGTTTATGTATTTTTCTTCCTATTTTATCCTTATCATTTTATAAAAATATCAATTATATCATTATTTGATATACATTATATATATAATATTTATATTATATTATATATATATATATATATATATTTAATGAATTATATATATATAATTTAAATTAATATAATAAAATATATAAATATATTTAATTAATTATATATATAATAATTTAAATTATTTTAATTAAAAAATAAAAAATAATATATTTATTTGTATTATTTTGAGATTATAAAATATATGTCATTTTATGTCATTTTACATTTTTTAACTACTTTAACAATTATTTTCATCAAATACTTTTAATTCAATAAGTTAGTTTTTCAACTTTCAACTATCAGTTATAAGCTAAAAATTAACTTATAAGCTTTCAGCTAGTTTATAAGCTAATTTTGCCAAACACACTCTGTCAAGAAATTTAATTATTAAAAAAAATTTCTATATGCATTTGGACTAAACCTGATCACAAGTTAAACTTTTTGAAAGAGAATTATGCCTTTTACTTGAGTCCATATTTTACATGTTCATTTTTAAGATTTATATTAAAAAAATCTTTTGTGTGGAATAAAAGATCCCAAAAATAATATTATACAATTATAATATGAAATAGTAGTAATTTAAACAATTAATATCAAATTAAATATGAAAATAATTTATTTATTAAATATTAATAAAATAAAAGATATATATATATATATATTAATATTATATTTGAATATGCATATTATTATTTTTTAAATATATATAATTAATTTGAGTTTATTTGCTCGAGTCAAACTTAAATGCTTAGCTTAACCTGTATTTTTTTGAACATTTTTATTTGAGTTATTTTTTCTAATTTTTTAAGCAAAACCTAACAAGTCGATCAAGGCTCCATTTAGATAGTATAGCTTATAACTTATTAGAGCTTATCTATTAGTATAAGTGTTTTTATGTAAAAAAAATAGTGTTTAGATAAATTTAAATAAGTAACTTATTAATTCTAAAAAGCTATTTTTAGCTTATTTTAAGAAGCTAAATTTTTTTAACTTCTTAGAAAAAGTTTTTAGCAAAAGTTCAAATTACACACATACCCCCCATCAAAATTTAAAATTCCATCAAAATCAAACTCTTAACCTCCTTCATTCCATACTCTTGATGTTCTTATATCATCCTTCAACACTTCGAGCTTCTTCCATCCCTTCGACGTCTTCGAACTTCTTCCATGGCTTCTCCAACCCATTTCGTCATTTCGGCCACACTTAGCAGGTATGATATAAATCTATGTTTCTACTCTTTTTTTCTTCTGCATCTGTTTCTATTTTTTTTCCTTTTACAATTGAACGCTATTTTGGATGTTACAAAGCAATATGAAAAATATTGAGCGTTATGCCTTCATTCTCATTGGAGACACAAGTTAAAATCATAATTGCTTGCATGGCTTTGCACAATTTTATTAGAAGAAATAATACAAGTGATGTAGAATTTGAAGCATTCAATGAGAATTTTGAGTTTGTTGACGAAGAAATTATGGATGAAGTAGGGTCTAGTAATGTCATATGGGAGGAACCAAATGAGGAGAGATCAATGGACAAACGGAGCCTATTAAAGAGGAAATAAAAAAAATCAGTAACTTACACATCTTTAGTTTTATTGCCTTTACTATTTCTATATAGAATACAATTTATGAACAATATTTCTATAAAATCATAGTGGCTATGAAAATACTTGTCAAATTCATTTCTATTTCTTTCTTTCTCATCATAATTTATGGTAGAAATCAACTCCTAAATGTAGTATGGATATTATATATTTCATGTTTATCATGATCACCAATTTTATAAAATAGGAATACTCATTGACGATTTATTTATATATGAGATTTCTATTATAGCAGGCTAAAAATCATTTCAATTGTAAAAAATCATACTTCAAAACAATAATCTAATAACAAAAAATTAACCACTTGAATCAAAATATAATAATTATAACACTAATATAAATATTTTTTAAGTGGAAAAACTTTTCTTTCCAAATTATAACACAATGTTTATTTATCCAAACACAATCTTTAATAAGTGTTTATTAATGTCTATTTCAATAATTTTCATAATTATAAGCACTTTTACTAACATTTTAAAAACAACTTATAAATTTTAAAGGTGCATATTCAAGTATGTATCAAAACACTAAATAACTTAATTTAAAAAGAGTTTATGATATAAGTATATTTCACATAAAGCCTTATTCTATAAGTGCTTAAATAAGTCTAATTGAAATGTTGTTAGCCACTGATAAGTGATTTTTTTCTTCTTCTCTCATTTGCCTCTATTTTCTTTTTCTTTTTCGTGGCCTTCTCTTTCGTGGTCTTCGAGAATGGCATTTGGATCTTCTAACGTGGGAATGATGTGTAGTTGTTTGCCTTCCATTTTGGGTCGTCGGATCGCGTGAGATGGACAGTATCTTGTGCGTCCACATGTCCCCCCTATTTTTTTTTGTCTAATGCGTTTCTCCAATTCATGCTGTGCCATGTGTCTGTCCTTTAAAGTAAAATTTTTTTAAAAAAAATGTTGCTACTCAATTTGAACGCCTAACTTCCAGCACTCCTTTTTTTTTTTTCTCCTAAAACCGAAATCGATAGGAGGTTGACACATGGTCTCCATTTCAAAATCAACCCCACCCTTGTACAAGCATCTTCTGCAGTTTGAACACTTTACCTCAAACTCATTGATGCTTGACTTTTCATTTTATTTTTCCAAATCACACCTAATCAGAAGTGGAAATGTGGCAATGCTTAAAAATAAAATCCCACCCTTCAAAAACGTGGGAAGTAGTTCAAGAATATTATCATTCATCAACCATGTTTATTCACACAAGTAGCAAATTTTTTTAGAAGGTTTCATTCATCTATTTTGGTATTTAGAAGGAAACAATGAAGCTTTTGTATATTGCTAAGGAAAAATGTGAGTATATTTTCTTTTTGTAGTTTTTTTATTCTTTTGTATATATTTTTGTTGACTTTGTTGTTGCTTTCTTTTTTGTCTTTTTGTGGTTTTTAGATTGTTAGTATACTGTGGAAAGAAATAAGGGGGGCGGGGAAATGGAGGATCAAGAGCTTCAAGTGAGAACATTGTTTATTGTATAAATTATTGTATTGTTGGCTAAATATTTTGATTTTTATTATGTTGAAATATTTTTAGTTTCTAGCTAAATATTTTGTTTTATTGCAATGGGGTCCCTCCAATATTTTACAAGGAAAAAATTTTGATTCATCTCATTGATGTCTTCAAACATGTAATTAAGTATATGAATATTTTTTTTTAACAATTTTGCAATTGAGTAATTTTTTTATGTATTTTCTTTTTACAAAGGTAATGGAATTTGACAACACTTGGAAGCCTAAATTCGGTATGGTGTTTGAAAATCTAGAAGTGGCATGAAATTTTTGGTGATAATACTGTCAGAGAAGTAGATTCGGAGTGAGAAAGCGGTATGCCAATCCAAGAAAAAATGGAGTAAAGATGTCAGCACATTTTGTGTGCTCCAAAGAGGGTGTTCAACAACTGGATAAAAGAGGTACAAAAACTAAAAAGTTATGTCTTGAAACCAGAACCAATTATATGGCAAGAATTGGATTGAGACTTGTGAATGAGAAGTATGAGGTGACTAAATTTGTGGAGCAACACAATTATGAGCTCCACACCCCATAAACTAGCAACTTCCTTGCATCACAACAAAGAATATTTGAGGTTCAAGGTTATGAGCTTGAGTTGACAGGATTCTGATGTTCGACAAAAGACATCATTTGACCTTATGTGTATGCATGTAGGGGGAGAGAAAATCTTGGATATACTCAGTTAGATGTGAAAAATTATTTGAAGAAAAGAAGATAAAGAAATATGCAATATGGGGATGTGGGTGCTTTGTTCCAATACTTCTAAAAGCAATTAGTAGACAATCCTTCTTTTTTTTTTTAATGCTTAGCAAATGGATTCGAATTAATAGATCACAAATGTATTTTGGGCTAATGCGCGGATATTGATGGATTACGGATATTTTGGTGATGTATTGCTTGATACAACCTACTGTACTAATAAAGAGAACAGACCGCTTGCAATATTCTGTGGGTTCAATCACTTTAGAGGCATGGTGGTATTTGGAGCTGCATTGTTATATGATGAGACAGTAGACTCGTTTAAATGGCTTTTTGAACATTTTTTAAAGGCCCATAGATAAAAAAAAAAAAGCCATTAACAATGTTCATTGATCAAGACGTAGCAGTGGCAAAAGCATTGCAAGAAGTAATGCCAACTATAGTATATGGCCTATGCATGTGGCACTTACTACAAAATGCCACTAAACACTTGAGCAATGTGAGACGAGATGGAAGGAGTATTCTCAGTGATTTCACGTATTGCATGTATAAATATGTTAATGTGGAGTAATTTGATACCATATGAGTCAATTGTTATCAAATTATGATACCCAAGACAATTGGTGGCTTGCTTCGACTTATAATATTAAGAAAAAATGAGCGGTGTGTTATATACCAAAAACTTTTCACCCTTAGCATTCAAAGTACTCAATTGAGTGAGAGTTTTAATTTAGATATTCAGAGTTTTTTGAAGCATGACTTAGACTTGATACATTTCTTCAAGCATTTTGAGAGGGTTGTTGATAACAAGCGTCATAAAGAATTGAAACAAGAATTTGATGCAAGGAAAAAAAATACCAAGATTGTGAATGACGCAATCACCTATGTTGCAACAACTCTCTAAAATTTATATTCCTCCCATTTTTGAGTTGTTCCAAGAGGAGTATAATGGTTATGTGGCTGCATGTGTGAAGGAGAAAAATGAAAGTCAGGCCGTATAGGAATATGTCATCTTTTTGTTTAATAAAGATGGAGATTATAATGTGACATTTGACCCACGTGATAAATCCATTACATCTAGCTGTAGAAAATTTGAGAGTAACGGTATGCTTTGTTGTCATGCTATGAAAGTATATGATGTGAATAATGTCAAGTTGGTCCCAGAAAAATATATTCTAAATCACTTGACACAAAAGACAAGAGAAGGTGTGATATATGATTTAAAAGGAAAAACGATTGAAGAAGATACAAGATTAGAAAGCACTCGAAGATTCAAGAGAATTGACCATAATTATATAAATTTTGTATCACAAGCGCCTTATCACGTTGAGGCAAGTGACTTCTTGGACAATGTCTTGCTTGAGTTGACGAAGATGATGAACAAGCTTATTATGAATGAAAAAGGTTTAGACAACATCTCATCGAGTGAACCAAGTCCTTGTCCTCCTATAGTAGGATTGAAGAGGAAGATCGGTGTAAAGACTAGGAGACGCATTAAGAATTGTCTTGAACTTCAAGGAAATAATAAAAAAAGATCTTTAAAAGCTACAGTCAATATAAGAAATACGGTTAGCATTTTTTTTTTGGGCACCAATGTATTCTATCTACATGGATTAATAATCTATTAATATACTCTTGCAAGGGAATGAAGCATAGAATCAAATTGCATATGGAGTATCATGCTCAGCACCCCAAGTACCCTATCAACATGCTCAGCACTCCCATGTCGATGCATTAGGTTTCATAGGATTGCTAATGGTAAGCTTTCAATATATTGAAAATATGTGATTTGGTTATTTGCAATTGTGTTTTATAATGAAATGTGATATCATATATTAGGCACCTTTTGATGATTCTACACTGTCAATTGAAGAAATGGAGTTTTGTCTAAATTTATCAAATGACAATTACATTAACTATGGTTGGTCTTAATTAGCAATGAATCTAAAGTCATTAGTTTTGATCTACTGTATGCTTCATTAATTATTTAAATTATTAAATCTTCTTGTTATTTTCATAGGGATGCAGTTAATGATAGTTTGTGCCAGCCAAAGATGCAGAGTTCTAAGATTGAAGGACTGAAGATGTAGAGTTTTGATCTACTGTATGCTTCACTGAGCTTTTTTGTAATCATATATGACATTGTAGCAATTTTCTAATCATTGAGCTTGTTTGCAATCACATATAATATTGTGGCAATGTATCAAGTTTGTAATCATTAAATTACACTGACAATCTTAATATCATAAATTTTGTCATTTCCATTCATCTCCATAATTGTACAATACATAAGGTTCTCACAATACTGACTAAAATTACATAACATGACTAATTACAATATTGACATTTTCTCCCAACATTGGTAAATAGACCACTCGGGTATAGTCATCTTTATAAGGGTCAAAGACATAAAAATTATAATTATAAATGCAACAACAAACATCTTGAAGATGTCCCCATTGATTCTTGGATTACCCTTTCCAATTGGTGAAGCTCACATATATATGATGATTACCCTTTCCAACTAAAAGAAGCATCTGGTTTGGTAGTGTATTGCTAGTGTAGTGTGAATTTTTATCAACCTGGAGTAACAAGACAACAGCACATATTTCCAGTTCTATAAGTGTTTCTAGTAGAAAAGCAATTGTAGTGTACAAAATTCTCAATACAAAGACAGACAGATACAAACAGAAAGTGACTTAAAGACAGGAATAGTGCTAGACAAAGTGCTCGAAAGCCAGGTTCCAAGACAGGAACATTTACTACAACTAGCTTTAGCAGAGACAATAATTTTGTAAACCTCAAATGAAGGACAACTTCAAACTCAGAAGACTCGGAACTAGTGTTCGTTAATACTGTGTAAAGGACACTTCCCACCTGATCAGCATCCCCTTCTACTTCTATCCACCACCTGCAATCCAGTAAAAAACAAACATCAATGCAATTTGTCCCATCTTCAAAGTAGAATTCAATTTAACAAAGAATGAATTATAATTAGTGAATTTGAATGTAAGCAAGCAAGGGGAAATCAATTCTGAATTCATTCTGTTGTGGAAATTCGGGCTATTTTCCACCAATAACAAAATTAACAATACCTGACAAAATAGCCTACCATATAGGAGGCAAATATAAAGCAGATAAATAAAGAGCAGAAATTAAATAATGAGAACACCAGAAATTAACGAGGTTCGACTAATTTTACCTACGTCCTCGGACACTACCAAAATATATTTATAAGAGAGAGAGAAGAAAAAACTAAGCCTTAGAAGGGATATTAGGCTTTAGTTTTGGGGTGTAGAAACACATAGGAGAGCTTCCCTTTTATAGCCAAAGGAAGCTCCCCACTTCACTAATCCACTCAATGTGGGACTAAGAATAGGAGGCACTATTCACAAATCTCCACCTTGCCGAATTTCAAGTCCCAATACAAAAAACTCTCACTAAAAAATTTTCAAAAGTAGTGTCTTCAAATGCGCCTAAGGCGCTATTCATCTTCAAATCTTCACAATATTAATCAAGTCCAAGCAATGTTGAAACTTGATTGATGTCAAAACTTTGGTCATCATGTCTGCAGGATTTTCAGCTGTGTGGATCTTCTGAAGTAGTAATTCTCCTTCTTCAAGAATTTCCCTTACAAAATGATATCGGACATCTATATGCTTCGTTCGTGCATGATAGACTTGATTCTTTGCTAAACAAATAGCACTCTGACTGTCACAATGCACTTTGATGTGCTTCTGACCAACACCCAAATCTTTCAGCAAACCTTGAAGCCAAATAGCCTCTTTAACAGCCTCTGTAACTGCCATATACTCTGCCTCTGTGGTAGACAAAGCAACTGTTGACTGTAAAGTAGACTTCCAACTGACCGGTGCCTTTGCAAGGGTAAACACATAACCGGTAGTTGATCGACGTTTGTCCAAATCACCAGCATAGTCAGAATCACAATATCCAACTACGCAATGACCCGCTTTTACATCCCGCTCAAACATTAAACCAACATCCACGGTGTTCAGAATATACCGCAGAATCCATTTGACAGCTTGCCAGTGTCCTTTTCCAGGATCATGCATGTACCTGCTCACAACCCCAACTGCCTGTGAAATGTCAGGCCTTGTACATACCATAGCATACATCAAACTACCAACCGCATTTGCATACGGAACTTTCGACATATATTCTCGTTCAGCATCATTCTTTGGAGATAAATTAGCACTAAGCTTCAAATGAGGAGCAAGTGGGGTACTTACAGGTTTTGTCTTATCATCCATGCCAAAACGTTTCAGTACCTTTCTCAGATATTGTTTCTGAGTCAGACAAAGTTGCCCCAATTTTCTGTTTCTGCTTATCTCCATGCCGAGAATCTTCTTAGCTTCTCCTAGATCTTTCATTTCAAACTCTTGCTTCAATTGTGCCTTTAACTTCTCAATCTCTCCTTGATTTCTTGAAGCTATAAGCATATCATCAACATATAGGAGAAGATAGATAAACGATCCATCTTGTAGCTTGCGCAAATACACACAATGGTCGTATTTGCTCCTTGTGTACTTTTGCCTCAACATAAACTTGTCAAATCGCTTGTACCACTGTCTTGGTGATTGCTTCAATCCGTACAAGGATTTTTCAAGTTTACAAACCAAATTTTCCTTACCAGCAACCTTAAACCCTTCTGGCTGAGTCATATAGATTTCCTCCTCCAAGTCTCCATGCAAAAACGCAGTTTTTACATCAAGTTGAACTAGTTCCAAATCTAACTGAGCTACCAAGGCCAATAAGATTCTAATGGAGGAATGTTTCACCACTGGAGAAAAAACTTCATTATAATCAATTCCCTCCATCTGAGCGTAGCCTTTAGCCACCAATCTCGCCTTGTAACGAGTGTTATTCTTGTCAGGAAATCCATCTTTCTTTGCATATACCCATTTGCATCCAATTGCCTTCTTTCCCTTCGGTAGACTTGCTAGCTTCCATGTCTGATTCTTCTGAAGAGACTGCATTTCTTCAATCATAGCATTCCTCCACCTTTCATCTTCTGAACTTTGTACTGCTTCTTAGTAGGTGGTAGGAATTTCATCATTGACAATTATAGATGCGTAAGCCACCATATCATCGAATCGAGTAGGCTTATATCTAACTCGTTGTGGCCTTTGTAATGCAATTGGTTCTTGTTGCTGTGGAGGTTCTTGGGTTGGAACCTCCTCTTCTTCTAACCCCTCTTCTGCCATAGGAGTTTCATCACCTTCATTACTGATTGCTGGGTTAATTCTTCTACTTTCAAACTCCACCTGCTTTGGAGTTTCCTCCACCTGCTGTGGTGCACCATTGATCTGTTGACTATCATCTTTTGTTACCTTTTTCAACATGGCAGATTCATCAAAGGTAACATCCCTGCTAAAGATTATCTTCTGTGTTTCTAGACACCATAGACGGTATCCTTTCACACCAGTAGTGATCCCCATAAAGAGCGCCTTCTTTGCTCTCGGATCCAATTTTGATTCTTTAACGTGATAGTATGCAGCGGAACCAAACACACGTAACGAATCATAGTCAGTAACAGGTTTTCCAGACCAAGCCTCCAGAGGTGTTTTGCCACCAATAGCAGTTGATGGCAAACGATTAACAAGGTGACTTGCATATCTCACTGCCTCAGCCCAATATTGTCTGCCCAACCCAGCATTGGACAGCATACACCGAACTTTCTCCAGCAATGTTCGGTTCATGCGTTCGGCCACCCCGTTCTGCTGTGGTGTATTTCTTACTGTGAAGTGTCGAACAATGCCTTCATTCTGACAAACCTTGTCAAACGGATCACTCCGGTATTCACCACCGTTGTCTGTTCTGAGTCGTTTGATCTTTTTGCCAGTCTGAGTTTCTATCATCTTTTTCCACTTAAGGAAACAATCTAACACTTCATCCGTTGACTTCATAGTGTACACCCACACTCGTCGAGAGAAGTCGTCAACAAAAGTAACATAATAATGTTTACCTCCCAAAGAAGCTGTCTTGGAAGGTCCCCATACATCAGAGTGAACATAATCCAAAATACCCTCGGTATCATGGATTGCGGTGCCAAATTTCACTCTCTTCTGTTTCCCCATCACGCAATGTTCGCAGAAATCCATCTTACAGGTTTGTGCACCTTTCAACAATCCTCGTTTCGCCAAAATTTGTAAGGATTTTTCACCTGCATGCCCTAACCGCATGTGCCACAACCTAGTTGCATCTGACCCATCATCATCGAGAGTAGCAACTGCAGATGTCCCAACAATTGTATTACCGTCGTAGTAATACAAACTATTCTTTCGGGTACCTTTCAACATCACTAAAGCTCCAGAAATGACTTTTAGAACTCCATCTCGTATCGTCACTGCTAATCCTTTGGATTCCAAGACTCCCAAAGAGATGAGGTTCCTCTTCATGTCTGGTACATATCTAACTTCTGTTAGAACTTTAGTCGATCCATCATGGTTCTTTAAGTAGATTGAACCAATACCAGTTGATTCGCAATATGTGTCATTTCCCATGTAAATAACACCACCAGCTACTTCTTCAAATTCAGTGAACCATTCCCGAATATGACAAATATGTTGGTTACAAGCTGAGTCAAACATCCATTTGTCAGATCGCCTTGTTGATGTTGTAGCAACCAGTGAAAGATCTGAATCTTCATCACTAAATTCAGCTACATTTGCTTCTGATGGAGGTTTGCTTCTATCATCTTTGCCCTTATTTTTCAATTTTGGACAATCCTTCTTCCAATGCCCCTTCTCTCTGCAAAAGGCACATTCGTCTTTGCTCGGTCTGCCTTTTGACTTCGATCTCCCTCTCCTTCCTTTCTTCTGGCCTTGTGGTCTGCCTCTTGCCACTAGCGCTTCTGCAACCACCTCTGCTTGCTTGCTTTCCTCTCGATCCTTCTTTCTCAATTCATGACTGTATAGAGTACTGCACACTTCACTGAGGGAAACTTTCTCTTTCCCATGAAGTAACATAGCTTCTATAAATGCATACTCGTCAGGAAGAGAAAACAGCAACATCAGGGCCAGATCCTCATCTTTGAAAGTCTCATCAACATTCATCAAATCAGCTACTGCCTTATTAAAAGCAGTAATATGATCGTTCATGGTGGTACCGGGTTTATAACTAAACCGGAACAATTTCTTCTTCATATAGAGCTTGTTGTGGCCGCTCTTCTTCAGGAATTTGTCCTCCAATGCCTTCCACAATGTACTAGCAGAAGTTTCCTTTGCGAACGAATACTTCTGCTCTCTGGAAAGACATGATCGAATAGTACCACATGCTAACCGGTTGATGGTCTTCCATTCTTTTTCATCAATCTCATCTGGTTTCTCCTCTTCAATAGCAATATCTAGACCTTGCTGGAAAAGAGCGTCTAGAACTTCACCTTGCCACATGCCGAAATGACCTGTACCATCAAAAATCTCCACCGCTAATCTTGGATTTGGCGTAGCAATTCTCGTCAAAAATGACGACGAAGAAGCTGCTGACGTTGTGGTGGAAACAGTGGTTCTCTGCTCCTTATTATCTGCCATTTTAACTTCCAAATATGAAAATTACTAGTAATACTCTAGTCCAAAAAAAATGCACCAGGAAAGTTCCCAGGAAAGAGAGGAGGGTCACAACGGACACACTTAAAAACCAAGTCTTTCCTTAGCCAGACCTTTCCTAGACATGCACTTCAATTAGACAATATATTACTAATAATTTCTCCAAAAAAATTTCAAATGAATTCTCAAAAATTTTTTTTCTGATTGTGGAAGATCAGTTAAAACTGCAACCACAAGAGCATACTAAAATTTCAAGAGTTTTCGCAACCAAGGCTCTGATACCAATTGTTGTGGAAATTCGGGCTATTTTCCACCAATAACAAAATTAACAATACCCGACAAAATAGCCTACCATATAGGAGGCAAATATAAAGCAGATAAATAAAGAGCAGAAATTAAATAATGAGAACACCAGAAATTAACGAGGTTCGGCTAATTTTGCCTACGTCCTCGGACACTACCAAAATATATTTATAAGAGAGAGAGAAGAAAAAACTAAGCCTTAGAAGGGATATTAGGCTTTAGTTTTGGGGTGTAGAAACACATAGGAGAGCTTCCCTTTTATAGCCAAAGGAAGCTCCCCACTTCACTAATCCACTCAATGTGGGACTAAGAATAGGAGGCACTATTCACACATTCAATTTTGCATTTTTCCCGGCTACATGTATCCCAATTGCTTGAGACTAAAGGATCACAACTTGGACACTTCTTTAACAGCACACAGACATAACTATATCCATTCGAACCCCTACCCGAACAAACAAAAAAAATATAGTACAATAATACAACAAAACAACCTTCCATTCCAATTCTATATCATTTTCCCTATTTGTTTAATTCCTGGGCAATTAAACAATGAGATGAAGAGGGGATGTGAATGAGAAAATCACCTATAAAGAACCAAGTAGAGGGGCTTATTTGTTGGACTCTTGTTCTCGAAAGGTGCGACACTGGGGATGGGAATCAGAGAAGAAGCAGTTTCGGATTGCCATTGAAGAAGCAGCAAATTGGGTTCGCCATCGAAGAAGCAGTCCAAAGAAGAAGATTGGGTTGATCAAGACTGAGAAGAAGAAGCAGTCCAGAGAAGCAATTGGGTTTGCCATCAGGAAGAAGATTGAAGAAGCAAATTGGGTAACAGGGAAATAGGGGTTGATTTCGAAATGGAGGCCACGTGTCAACCTCCTATTAGTTTCAGTTTCAGGAGAAAAAAAATAAAGGAGTGCTGGAGGTCAACGTTCAAACCAGGTAGTAACGTTTTTTTCCAAATTTTACTTTAAAGGATAGACACATGGTGCAACGTGATTGGAGAAACACATCAGACAAAAAAAATAGGGGGGACACATGGACTCGTCGGATCCTGTCTATCCTGGGCGATCCAGTGGCCCAAAATGAAAGGCAAACAATTGCACGATTTTGTATAAGTTGTATTGAAAAACAACTTATTTCGATCTTTTATATTAAAGGGTGTTCCTAGTGATCCTTGCTATAGACTATTCTATATCCACGATTTTGATCCCCCCCCCCCCCCCCTTCTTTTTTTTTTTTTCCTTAATTGCCTTTCTTCTCTTTCAACTTGGCGGCCTTGAAAAATACTGTATATCTCTTTTTTTAATAATAAAAACTATAAATTAATGTTTACTTCAAATTTTGACAATTTCATGCAAGTAGCGTTAGTTCTGCATAAAAAAGGGATACAATGGCTTGCAAATTTGGGGATACGGTGCAAAGAGAAAGGGGGGAGGTAGTTAACACAAGTTTTATTTTATAAAGTTTTATACAAAAGGTCCACAGACCTTATAAAAATTAATAAAATCTTAACTTACAACTTTATCCATAATCAGAAAAGTATTAACAACTTTGAAATAAGTGTGTATATTTTTAGATGATGCAAAAAAAAAAGCAGTAAAGTTACAGAATTAATCCTTCAGAGATGAGAAAAATATACAATCAAATTTCACCACTTATGATGAAATTCTAAGGTATTGCAAAATTAATTTACTAAAATAACTTAGCAATTCCGAAATTCATTCCTTGCCAATTCAAACAGAATTTTTTTTGATAATATAATTCAAATACCTGTAAAAATTAGTCTCTACTTAAATATCCCATCCAAACATGCTCTAGTCTGGTGTTTGACAATCACCCAACCAAATCAAAGGCAAAAGACAATTGTATCACATGAAAATACAAGTTGCCCCCAATAAGCATTTTAGAATGCATCCGCATACCACAATACACGACCTTTACACTGCAACCACATAATTAGTTGCCCTTCTGTCTCTAGCTCTAGTCTCTATCTAAGTGAATTCTACAAGCTATAGATATAGAGGTCAAGAAGGTTACCTAATATAGAATTGGTGGCTCTCTAGTCCCCAGCCTTTCAAGTGAAAGCAGGATTCTACAATTTCACACTCCAAAGACTACATGCTAGTCAAAGTCTTCATCACCATGCACTACTGCCTTCCGTCAGTCGGCCAAAGAAGAAACCTATGCCACCAGAGAGGAAGAATGTTCTTTCCTCCTCCTCAATCAGTTCCAGTTCAAAATGAGATCTATGACCAGTATAATCAAAGAAAGATGTTCTATTATGGACAACAACATTGAAGATCTGGGAGGTTTTAGATCTAGACAATCAAAGGAGTATATTGAGGATTTGAAGTCTAAATGTGAATACTTTGTAAATGTAATCCTAATTTGACAAGAAAAACATGTATACAAGAAACAACTAACAAGAAGTAACGAAGGAAATCAATCAGTTCCGAGCATTAAAATAGTATGGCCCTCCTTGCTGTGAATTGTGGCTTAATTGAGGAAGATGAGAAAGAACTGATCCAAGAATAGGATTTGGATCTACTACTTGATGAAATTGTAAGGAAGGATTATAAAACCTTTCAAAACCAAGTGGATTTCTGACAAAAGCAGAAGGAACTGTCCATTGAACATCACCATGATGCACCTTATGATCAGAACTAAAAATAGGAGGAGGTTGGAAGGTCCCACCCCAAAGGACATCTGCCCGAGGGGCTTCTGCAGAACCCTTCCATGGCTCTGCTCTCTGCCAACCTTGGACAAAATTTGTTTCATTAGGTTTTCGTACATTGTTTTTTTCTAAACCTTCCATTAACCGCATCCTTTTTGGTGGATGCTGATTTTGCAAAATAGGAGGACTATTCATATTTTCAACTTTGTGCCCAGTATCCTGCTGTCCTCGAGTAGAAACAGTATCTCTTCCAAACAAAAGATCAATCAACTTAGATCCCAGCATCTGGCCATTTAGAAAATCGGAAAAGTACTTGAGAGATTTATGGATACATCTGTAGATCTCTTTTACCTCTTCAGTTCCAACCACTCTTGCAAAATTTTGAGACGGATCTGTGAAATCCTCAACCTATTAGACAAAGATAATCAGTGAACCTTAACATCATAAACCAAGGCGAGACTTTCAATATCCACAGAGAGAGAGAGAGAGAGAGAGAGAGAGAGAGAGAGAGTTCAATTACACTTAATGAGTATGAACAAGGATCCCATGATTTAGAAATCAGAGAGAGAGAGAGAGAGAGAAAGAGAGAGAATTCAATTACACTTAATGAGTATGAACGAGGATCCCATGATTTAGAAATCCATGATCCCTTATACAAACTTGCACAGAGACCTTCCTGCCAAAGCTTTTCAACTGATGCTAGCTGCAGTAGGAATGAAGTTACCAAATGACTACTTCCACATAATTGAGACATCTTATGATTAAGTATATACTAAACTCAACACACACAGTTGTACACTCAGGTTTAGTATTAATATGGTAATGAAACATCCTACATATGGAAAAGCATAGGAGTTACCTTGACAAAAAGAGTAATGAAAAGCTCAGTCAATGACTCTCGGTTTTTTTTCCCATAGTTTAAATAATTGTTAGTAACCTTCATCACAGCTGCTGGATCAGCTCCATCTGGAACATGCAGTACAGACAAGTGTCAAAGCAGAATTACAAAAATCCACCTTGGAAACTCATAAACTACAGAAGAATCATAATGAACACAAGAAAACTTGATGCTAAGGGCCCCAACTGAGAGCCAAGAAGGCAAGAACATAGACTCATTATTTAATTGATCAGCCAATTTAAGTTACTTGTCAAAAACATGCAACTAGTTATACTGCTATGCAAAACAAGAAAAGAGACATTCCTGTAGTAAAATTCTTATGTCTTCTCCAATTGATAAAGACAGCTATATGGAGATATCGAAGGTCAACAGTTATTATATGATTTAACTAGACAATTCCAATCTCAGAGTTAAGAGAACATCTGACATACTACGAGCAGAATTTTCACCTTTTAACAAATCAGAGAATGGAGGTAATATAGGAGGGTTGCGAGTCTGCAATAACAATAACAAAAAACTGAGTATCAATTTCCCCAAAAAAAAAAAAAAGAATATATAGACCAGGCATCTCTAAGGCACCACATTGGGGATCAAGTGGCCTTTCAAAATCAAAAGTCACAAATTCATGTTCAGTAAAATCTGTAAGGTACTTCTTCCATTACTTTTTGAACGCTCTAGATTCTTTTCAAAATCACCTTGAGAGATACTTTTCAAAGATCTTTCTAGCTATGCAAGATTTGTAACATAAAAATGATGTGAGTAACTGATTTCCTTATACATCCTTTGTACAAAATATTCCACGTATAAGGTTGTCTTTAATTTTTTAGACCATTCACACAATTTAAAATAATGTTTAATTGTTTATCAAACACTAATTTAATCAATTTTGGTATCCTTGAAAACCAAATCAAGATATTTACTTGACATTATAACATCACGTGAAATGTCTTGTTCCCATCAGTGAGACATCATTATACCACCTTCTCTACAAGTATACTAGATGTCCCTATTTCTTGCACATCCCAAGAAATAGAAATTCCAAACCCAAATGTCCTCCTATTGGAAATAGAATCAAAACTTACTATAATTACAAATCTAAGTATTGAAGCGGCTTTACAATTTGCAATAGTATAATATACTGTATCCCAAAAAAGGATAATGTCTATAATACCTGCAAATGAAAAGCAACCAATGATACAATAGATAAAGAGTTCAAAGTCCGGTCTTTGGAACTGTTGATGTCATGTGCTTTTGCCCAAGATTTCATCTACGATTTGCAGAAAGCAGAAAACAAAAATATTAGATGATAATCAGTTTTAACAAATAAAAAAATAGCCTGTAGACTTGACACTGAAGATGGCAAAAGTTTAATGCACTGCTAGCCCTCCCATGAGTTAAAAAAGGTCCAGGAAACTCAGACTTCAAGAAAATGAAGCCCTCACTTAACTATTTAGTGCCTATTGTGCCGAGTCTTTCATGCTAAAAGTTCTGCTTAAAACATTAGCACTTACAGTTTGACATATCCTCCACTTTGCCATAACCTAACACTAGAAAGTACAGGCTTTTTATTCCAAATTCAGATGGCCATACTTGTACTTTAGGGTTCATCATCTTAACAAGAATTCTAGTATTTATCAAGAGGATTTGATGATTTATCACCACTCAGTTTCCCAAGCCATATACAACTGTTTTCTTCTCATTTCAAATTTATATTTGTATTATCAATTCAAAAACTCAGAAAATATGACAAGTAGCATAGAACTCAAGCTTGAATGTTTTTTAATAAAATATGCATCATCATGAAGCTAAACATCAGGAATAGCTCATTGAAAAGACAAGGGTATATTAATTACCAGAAAACTTAACTTCCGAAATCTTTCATCTATGGTAGAAATTGCATGAATAATATAGGATTTCACAATGCCATCCCTGTTATCTACTGATAAATCACATTCAATGCCTGTACCACAATCAGTAACTTTTACAATTGGCACCCTGGCAGTGATGATAGTCTGTACTCCTCTAACATGTCCTCTTCCTACAAAACAGAAGTCATCTGTGTCAATATTTGCAACTTCATCAAAGATGGTAGATTTTCAACTGATCAACATGTTACAAAAAAATAAATAAATAAATAAATAAATAAATAAATAAAATAAGTTTCACTCATCCACAATCATATTTTTATGAGATTAAATGTGTCAAATAACCAGTTTAGACTAAAAATCCTAGATATTTCTAAACAATATCAATTAATAACCAGTCAACCATATTTTTGCTGGACTCAATTCGAGTATGGTTCAACACTATATAATGCCAACTAATTCATTGTTCAAAAAGATTGGAAATAGTTCAAATGATAATTGAATAGGAAACATATAGTGGAGACCTGTCAGAAAACACACAATCTTTGCAAGACTCATAAAATATAGCCCTTATGCTCAGATCCTGAATAATGATAATAATGCACTATGTCATGAATGACCTAGGAAACAGGTATACAGTTCTTATTTATGTCCGTTGATTCACTCCCAAAGCATAAAGCAACATAATAAATAAAATTTTAAAAGCTAACGTACTAACATATATATTGAATAACTTCTTACTAACAAAACCCAACAATCAAAGAAATCAGAGTATACTAAATTTCTACTTAAAAAAATTACTTTGAATTGAATGTAACTTTTTAGCAAATTTTCGAAGCGTTTCAATTTTCTTCTGTCGAGGAACTTCAATTGAATTGCTGCTGAAATTTATAGACAAGTCTAGATCACTTCCAGTAGTGAACATATCCATGACAAAAGAGCCATATTCTTCCACAACTGGGGAGCTTTTACCATTGCCTGGAAAAGAAAAAAAAAGGACAGTGTTTAAAGAGAAACATCTACAAGAGAAGTAGGTTTGTCTCTCAAAACATAGACTGAAATAGATGTAAAGGACCACAAACAGAAGCAAAACATAATAAATCATGAGCTAAAAGACAAAGTAATTTTAATTTTAACATTGAACTACTATATTTGCATATGCTTCAGATTGATTCTATAATGTCTGAAAAAATGCAGTACAACAACACCAATGTTGGATTATTTCTGACATTGTAAACTATAAAATGTCACCAAAAAAAAAATAATAATGCTTCCCTCAAGGTATGTCAATCGAGAAGGTAGAAATAACATGCCAATTTGATTAGATATCCATGATAAGACCGATAAGAGATTTATGTGGTTTCTCATTGAGCTGCTTATATAGTAAAAAGCCCATTTGGGAAAAGGACCAGACATAATAAGTTTCCATTATGAAGTACAAATTCATGATCTTACCTCCTGTTAGAAAGATAACTAGAAAGATATTTAGGATATTTATGGAAGTTTTGAAGAGGAGGGGATGCAATAGAACAGAGCTACCTTCCTTGTTTGGATGTATAGTGAGGGAAGAAAAAAGGATCACAAGTTAAAACTTCCAATAACCCTTCCAATTGCCCCAAATTTGGAGGGGAAGAAAATGTGTGGTTTAGAGTGGGGATAAAGGAGAAGAGTTCCCCACCTATCACCTTTCTCTCCTTAGATTTAAGACTTTTAAACCATGGAAACTGTTCTCTTTTATCTGATCCCTTTCCATACTGCTCATTACCCTCATCCAAAGCCAATGTTAAGGAAAAGAAATGGCATGGTCCAACATCATTAATCAGTACTAATTTAAGTTATTTTGCAAAAGATGCCGCCAAAGATTCACTCAACCCATCCTTGGACCTCTGCAAAACTAGGCTTGCACAGCCAAAATTGAATGATTTAGAACTCATTAAATATAATAAGACATTAAGACTTTGAGGAGCAACTTCAATTCTCGTGATACGATTGACCCAATCTCATTGAAAGTTTAATGATAGCAAAGAAATGATGAAGAAATAGGGCAATGGCATAATCCTATTCTTGTGCTCTTGATTTGTTTAAAGAACAAAGTTGGAAACCTTTAAAATGAAAGAGGAAATTGACAGATTGCCTAATGATAATGTTTCATTTGATGAAGGAGCGGAGTTGGTTTAGATGTCTTAGGGTAAAGCTTAGGCTCAAATACTTCAATTCAATATCGATGTATTTTACAATTTAAGTACTTGGTGTTGACTGTTGTCACTTATGGGTGGCTATTATGTTGTTATTAGTGTTTCTTTTTTTTAAAAAAATAATGTGAGTTTGGTTTTCATATATATCAGTCATTATCGATCATACAATCTGTTTCTAACTGGTGCATTACATTTTCAAGTAGTTTCCAAAACACCATGTGCTACATGCTGGAGCCCTTGGCAATACAAGTGCATAATGCCCCATTAATAAAAATGGCTAGTTCAATGGTAGCAAATATCATTATATAGAAATTTTCCTATGACAATATGAGCTCATCTTAGAGAGCCATAAAGTCCAGGCTGGTAAAATTTTATAGATTTTGACTCAATGGCATAAATAGAGCAACATTAATCCAAGGAAATGTTAATATCAAAAAAAGAAAAATTAAGATATTTAGTAATGTACAGAAGTACATCATACATGCAGCCACAAAGGACATGGGAACATAAGATGACTTCTAAAGTTCTCATCTGTGCAAATGTGCAAAGAGGATGAGTTCTAAGGAACTTTGGATTTGGAACAGAAGGTTACCATATACTTCCTTTGCTATCACGTTGAAGATGCGAACCAGATCTTTTCTATTGAAATAATCAATAGGTTTTGGGCATTGTTTGGCATAAGCATCCAAAAGGAGGTCATCAAGACTAGAAACACGTTCAGGAGTAAACTTAATATTAGTTAATTCCTCTGACTCAAGCTTCTTTGCCTTCCATAGCAAGTCTGGCATAACAATTAAAGGATATAAGCCACAGCTTCAAGATCTATACAGCGACTGCCAAAATTTAGAACATCAAAGCATTAAAAGACCAAAAAAAAAAAAAAGGTAAAGAACAGCTAATGACAGTTGAGGGTTAAGGTGAGAGTATAATATTAAAGTAGGACGTAGTTTCTAAATAAGTGACAGTTGATTAAATATAAGAAAATTGAAAAAGGAAAAAAGCTACATATCCTTGTTATTTGGCTCAATTTCAATTTGCCACCCTGTGTTTTTCAACAGAGTGTGACTTCCCATCCTGTGGCCATTTCCCCTAAAATTTTCTAAAATCATTAGCATTCCCCGACTCTACGGACTGGGTGAACTTAAAGACACCAAAAGGCACACCTAAGGCATTGAGGCAATGCCCCAAAAAGACTCCTTGCCTCTTGATGATCGAGGGGTGTCCCTTTAGCCAGGTAGACACCTTTAGGGCCTTCTTAAGACACATTATGTTAGTTAAGATATCTCTAATGTGCTCCATCATTTTGAGTCAGGACGAAAGTAAAACAGACAGAGGGACATGGAGGAAGGTCTGGGCCATTACTAGTTGATGCAAGCTAAGTTAACATATTCTATATTTAATCCTAATAGAGTTCATGCTAAATTATAATCTAATTCATATCAGCAACTGAAGTGAGAGTTGAAAAAATAACAACAGTTGAGAGTAAATAAATTCTATATTATATCTATATAGATATGTAACAAGTTTCTTACAACAATTTCAGGCTGCCACGTCATTTTAGACATCAACTCGAATCTTTATATTTACTATATCATACTTCATCTTGAAAATGTACTGTTCTATATGATTATTATGCTTAAGCAGTTACTTGATATGATAATTGTAAGTTACAATAGTTAAGAGTCTTTGGAGTGCAATAGATTGAGGCAACCCAGACTTGGGTCAGTTCTAACAAAACATTGGAATTCATAGTGTTATTATTGCCTGGCCTTTTCAAGCTTAGTCGCTACTACCTAAGAAAAAATATTACATCGCTCAATCCCAAGTTAATCGAGGTTTAGCGAATTTGCTCACCTTTGTCGCCGGAATCCATTAATTGCCCTAAGATCTGATAATCCATCCAATTACAAAAGCAGAGAAATTAATTTAGGTTAAAACACCCAAAACAAGAATAAATTTAAGGATGAAACGAAGGCGCTATCTAACCATATATATGCAGGTTGAGGAGAATCTAAGTTCTTGAGAAACTCAAAATTAGGTTAAAATAAACTAAATTACGGAGGAGAAATCTACAGGAGAATCTTACCGAGCGACAGAGAGGAAAAGGAACCGCAAGCGTCGCGTAGATGGATACCGACTGCTTAGTTCCAACTACGAAAGACTCACTGTTGCATACACTTGATGCCTCGCGCTGCTCTCGGATCCAGCAATCATTGTCTGCTACGTTGACACGTCAAATAGGCCACACCTCACGTAGTCACGTCACGTCTTCCCCGTGCGCCCACCATTCATTTTCCTTTTTTTTTTAATACTAAAAATAGTTAAGGGTGAATTTTATTACCTTTAATTTTATAAATTTGATATTTTTTTTAAAAAAACTGTAAACTCATAATTAATTTTTTAAGACCCGTTAATAATAAATATTAAATAATAACAGTAAATTCTTAATTAATTGTTTTTTATTGGAGAACTTTTGGAATATATGTGTATATATCTAATCAGGCCATTTAAAAAAAAAATACATACATGATACAAATTTTTTGTCTAGTAAACATAAGTATAGCTGTCAAAACGGGTTGACGGGCCAATTTTGGGCTGGCCCACGTCAGGTTCAACATTATGCGAGCCAGCCTGTTTATGAACGGGTTGACAAATTGACAGTCCGACTACTTAGACGCTAGCTGGCGAACTTCACGGGCCAGCCCACACCAATTTTTTTTTAGTAAAATCAGCCATAGTTTCTTTTTTTTTGTTTTGCTTTTTTCATTCAAATTTCAATATTTATTTGCTCATTTGCTGTAACTAAAATACTAATCACGAGAAATTTTGATAATCAATGTATAATTAGATATCATTTCATGAATAATAGCAATTATCAAATAAAAAAATACAAAACACTTACAATTTCCCTATCTTAAACTATTATGTTACAAAATAACTTTTGGAAGATAGGAATGAAAATGACATTGAAGGACCAATTTATTTTGATATTTGACAAGTTGTTAACGCTCCAATCTTCCTATACTATAGAAAATGATAACACATTTCCATCATTATAACAGAAAAATAGTGAATATGTAAAGTAAGACAATAAGTGATGTAATGATAGTATAGAATATAGATTATAGAATATCTAAAATTCTGAATAAGTGAATATGTAATATGTATTAAGTATATATTTTTTTAAAAAAATTTAAGTGGGTTAAACAAGTAATCTGTGGGTTAGCGGGCTGGGCCACCTAGACCCGAATTTATACGGACTAATATTTTATAAACCCAACCCTCCCTCTTAGTGGCCGTTTTGACAGCTCTAAATATAAGTTAAGTCAACAAGTACTTATTTCTAATATTTTTTTTAATAGAAAACATGTATATCATCATCATCCTAAATTTTTGAGCAAATTGCTAAATCTAGTCCTAAAAATATTATAATTTTTTTATGGATTAAATTGATATACTTAATCTTTTACATAACAGATCAAATTGAAAATTAATATAATCTTTTAAAAAACTAAATTAATAATTTACTCTATGATTTTATAACTACATAAATAATTATTCTAATCATTTGCGATTGTTTATATTTTTTCAAAATTTATATTAAAGGCAAACTTGTCCTGTTGAAATAGAATGTTTAGCATTAATTATTAATATGTAAAAATTAACAAATTATTAACTAGTGTAGAATTTATACTCTTTTTTAAAAAATATTTAAAGTTTTTTAACTTGTATCTTATAAAAGCACAAGTCAACAATACCGTAAAGGTGAATCTACGTCAACGTCTGTCAAGTCGTTGTTGTTGTTGGTTTTTTTTTTTTTTTTCTTAACATTTGGGATGAAACATGTCAAGCTATAACTTAAAGAGCGGTAAGGATCAAAGCTAAAGATGGGGCCAAAATTATCACCTCTCAGTGGAGAATTGGAAAGGATCCATTATTAATCCAAACCTGACCAGACTTCAGGCAGCTGATGAGAATGAAGGATCTGCATACAACTATTTGGATCAGGTTGCCATTCCTCCTGGTGGAATGTCACTCTCCATATGCTCTGATCACTCTTGATAATACCATTTGGAAAACCGTGGCCCTTGATGCCAGCAAGGCCAAAACTCTTCCGCTAACCAGGGCAAGGATCTGTGTCAAAGTGGATATAGTCAGTCAACTCCCCCATGTAATATCTATCAACAATTGACAATAAGAAAGTATGCTATGAAAATAGCTTTTTATTTCTCAGTTCTATCAAAAGCCCCCTCTTTTTTCTCTACTCTTCTTTCTCCGATAAAACCATCTCTGGCAAACCTTGTCTCGATAACGTCGAAAAATTCAAATTTTCTTGGTTTAGTTAATGCAAACTGACAAACAAAATCATGCTTAAGGAAAAACTAACTACATATATCAATTACAAACCGTCGGTGACAGAACATTCATTACAAGCAATTGATTATTCTCCATCGGTTACAGAAAATCTACTCCAATAGAATGAATATCTCCCCTTGGTTATCACTATCTTACCACAACAATTTGATAATCCCCCCTCGGTGATAACCCACAATCTCTCGAAAGCCTCAAACAAAAATTCACATTTAACACCAAATGCAATAAGTAAATCAAACCATTTAAAACTACAAAAATAACTCATCATCACCTATAACTAGAAAGGTTGACTTTGCCCACCTTTCTTCTTCTGCAGGTAATGAAAATCTCTCTAAACACACTCATTTAACTTCTGATGACCCTATTAACACCCACCCTATTAACACCTCCTCTACACCTGTTGACCTTAATAGTCACACGTTAAACAATAAAAGCAATCATTACGAAAAAAAAACCTTATGAGTCAACTAATCTAATTGCCAATATAAACTTAGTAGTGGAAAAACTCAAGAGCTCATCTAAATCACTAGTTAATGAAGCACCTCTCCTACATAAACTGTCTCCACCCAAAAACACAAAAAAGAAGCAGCTCACCAATGAATCCCGAGAGAACGAACCTCATCCCACCTTCCTCACCATCTTCACACTTGAACCCGAACACACCATTCAACTCCCTGAATAGGTCCAACCTATCATCTGCGCCAACCAACCCATTAGACCAACCAAACCCGAAAATAATGTGCATGGTTATCCCTATACGTTTACCACCTCTAAATCTTCGAGATTTGGACAACTCCCAAGCCCTCCAAGACAGCAACTTTTATCAAATGATGAACCTATACGAAATGCACCTTCATTATCCCTCCAACAACACCGATCTGACACTATGTTGAATGAACCTCATGAGAGAGATCCCAAACAATGCCTCATGGATTACTCATTAGGCCAATCTGATGCACCAAGCCCTATCCAACTCCATGCTACACTCTTAACAACAACTGACCTTCCACAACCTTCAACTTCAAAATGTCCTCATGATGACACCAACGAGAGTCCCACTAAACCAAAATCACCAAAACAGTTTTCCCCTCAACTTGTTTCCTTTTAGTTCAATAGTCAGATCCGTTCCTCAATCGCTACCAATATCACACATTCCACCCTATAGACGTGGAACCATGATGGACATGTTGAATTTTAATATAATATATATATATATATATATCCTATTTTGAATATGCATTAATCAATTATTAAAAAAAATTATTAACATATTAACTATATTATTCTAATATATAGCCTTTAATATATGAATATTATAATTGGGCTTTTATATTGTGAGTGGCCCGTGATGGGTTGGGCCAATCACATAGCCTGTTGAGAAGTTTCTGCTCTCATCTGATAATAAATAGACTGGCATCCCATTAATCAGTCTAACCCTAGACAGAACACTTATCAGATAGAGAGTAGTACCACTCTCACATAACCCTAAAAATTCCCTCTGTTCTATTGTTCGAGATGGATAGCGCGATAATACCAGGTACACATTCTGTTAATCCCTTTTATGTTTTGTTATTTAATATGCTGTAATTTGTATCTACACCGATCTAGGCTTGTAGATTAGATCATCTAAATCCTTCAATTGATATCAGAGCCTGGTTTGGATACATATTATAGCTATTAATTTTTTATTTTTTTATAATTAAATCAGATTATTGTGTAATTGAATCTGATTTTCGCAACCCAAAAACCCTAATTTGAAAACAAATTTCGTTTGCCCTATTTTATTAGATTAATCTTGAAATTGTTTTAGGGTTTTAATTCAACACTATAACACGAATCATGTATGCAAAAATCATAGAGTTTCATTGGGTATTTTGTGAGATTTAAATTTTTTTTTAAAACTTTTTTTTGAGTTAAACTTCGAATCCGATTTTCTTTCAAATTAGCAAATGTTTTCCCAAATTGATCTAGGGTTTTTCATCGATGCCATTACACGAGTAACATATCCAAAAATCAGGCTTTTTCATCGAAGGTTTTGAGAGATCTAAACTTTTTTTGAAACCGATGTTCCCTCTATTTTTCAAACTTTTTTTCTCCAAATCTAGCCATTAATCTTCAAAATTATTTGAGGGCTTTTCTTTTTTATGAGATTGCGACCAGAAGCCCTAAAAAATGGAAGCATTCCATTGTCGAAATAGGGAGAACTAACTGGGTCAAACTCGCGGGTTCGCGACCCGATTGCTGGAATTCGGGTGAAGATGGTGAAGACCTCTAGCGAGGCCTACTCGCAGGCCCAGGCGCGTGTGGGCGCGTGGGCCCACTTCCAGGCCTCAAATTTTTTTATTTTTCTGGAAAATTAAATAATTAAATAATAATATTTTTTGGTAATTTTTGAAAATTTTTTGGGACCCCTAAGTATTTTATTTCATTTAATCCGAGACTATTTTGCCATTTTAACTATCGTACTCTCGGATTTTTGGACTGAAATTTTTTGTGGTAGTTCCTCACTCTATTAACAACATCCAGGTATGTTGTACTCTCCCCAGTAAGATATCATAGTGATGAAATTATTTTCAGTCCATATGAAAATTATTACCTTTTATTATTTTTGATTTTTCTGTTATTTATTTACCTTTTTCCCCCTCATTTATAATTAATTATTCTATCGAATATAATTGCCTTTTGTTTTGTATGATTGTTAACTCACCTATCGTGGGAACAGTTATGCAAAATCTTCGATTTAAATGATTAAAATTTTATTTATTTTATCCTTTTTTTAATCATTATTATTAGTCTAATTTATTGCATTAATAATAATTATATCCTATCGGTATATTATTATTAATGTAATTTCTTATACAATACCATGTTAATCAATACCTCTATCAATTATTTTGAATACCCTATCAGCATTCAAAATTTAGATAATGATATGAGGTCTAAAGTATTGTATTATTATATTTCTTGTTTATTTTGGTTCGGGACTAGGTAGATAAGAAATTCTCTCTAACGGGCTTGATTGGCTGTGCACATAGAAACATTTAATTCTCTTATAGCATAATGACATTATGCATATTAAATGTTTTCTTTTGTTGTTTTAATGCCAGCCTCCCTGCCTATGCAATTAACTTCTGTCAAAACACTAAATGGGACCAATTTTGAGGACTGGAAAGAATCTCTGTATTTGTATTTGGCCATCACTAATATGGACTTGGCCTTGAGAGAGGAAGAGCCCCCAGCTCTTACTGCTGAGTCCACTGTTGCTGAAAGGGCTTCTCGTGAAAAATGGGAGCACTCCAACAGGGTGTGTCTCATGGTGATGAAATACACCATGGAGAAGTCTATTAGACAGAGTATTCCAGAGAACAAGAATGCTAAGGATTTTCTGAAGTCTGTTGGTGAGAAATTCACCACTTTTGATAAAGCTCAGAAGGGCCAGTATCTCTCTCTGATTGAGAAGACTAAATATGATGGTGTTAGTGGAGTTCGTGAGCACATCATGAAGTTAGTCCACTATTTTAACAAATTGAAGTCTCTCAAGGTTGATCTTGGTGAGAGCTATCTAATCTGGCAAGTACTGGAGTCACTCCCTTCTCAATTTGACGTTCTGAAAACCTCCTATAATACTCAGAAAACTGAATGGACGATTGATGAAATGATTGCCATTGTCTCTCAAGAAAAAGATTCCATAAAGAAAGGGAAAGCACACAGTGTTCAGTTTGCTGCTGCTTCTTCTTCTGGTGCTAAGTCTGAGAAAAGGAGAGGTCACAAAGGAAAGTTTCAACGTGACAAGAAGAAAAGGGGAAAAGTTTCTCAACACTTAGAGCCAAAGAAGAATTTTTTCAAAGGAAACTGCAAGTATTGCAAGAAGTATGGCCATAAAGTGGATGATTGTTATACTCTCAAGAGGGAACTTGACAAGCAACGTGCACTCCTAACTTTGGCTTGTTATGAATCAAATATGATTAATGTTGCTCCCAATACTTGGTGGTTTGACTCAGGTGCAACCATTCATGTTGTGAATTCTTTACAGGGGTTCACAAGCCTGAGGAAGCCAAGTGATGCTGAATCCAATATCATTGTGGGAGATGGAGCTAGAGTATCGGTAAAAGAAATAGGAGTAGTTACATTGCTTTTACCTTCTGGACATACTTTATTGTTAAAAGACGCTGTTTATGTACCTTCTATGAGAAGGAATTTGATTTCAATTTCAGCTTTGGACAAATATGGCTACACTTTTGAATTCAGTAATGGAAAAGTTTTTATTCGTTTTAATTCTGTTACTGTCGGTTCAGGAGTATTATGTGATGGGCTTTACATGCTGAATTTGAATAATATGTCTGTTAACTATGTTGTTGGAAATAAGCGTAATAGGACTGATAAAAGTTCTTCTATGCTGTGGCATAGACGCTTAGGGCACATTTCTAGGCCCCGGATTGAAAGACTGATTAAGGAAGGTATTCTTCATGATCTCAATTTCTCTGATTTTGACACTTGCATCGATTGCATTAAAGGCAAGCTCACTGTCAAGACTAGGAAGAAAGGATCAAATAGGTGTGATGATGTGTTACAGTTGATTCACACGGACATATGTGGACTTATTACACCCACTGCTATGGGTGGATATAGGTATTTCATTACCTTCATAGATGACTTCTCGAGATTTAGTTGGATAGATCTCCTCCAAGAAAAATCCAGTTCCTTGGATGCCTTCATATCCTTCAAGGCTGCTATTGAATTAAAGACTGAAAAAAAGATTAAATGCGTGAGGTCCGACAGAGGAGGTGAGTATTATGGCAGATATAGTGAGACTGGGAGAAATCCAGGACCATTTGCCAAATTTCTCGATGAATGTGGGATTGAAGCTCAATACACTATGCCTGGTACTCCTGAGCAGAATGGAGTTGCAGAGAGACGGAATCGAACACTCATGGATATGGTAAGATGCATGATGAGTCATACATAGTTACCAATTTTTCTTTGGGGAGATGCCTTAAAGACAGCCGTGTACATCCTTAATCAGGTACCTAGCAAATCTGTGCCAAAAACTCCCTACGAACTGATGAGTGGAAGGAAGCCGAGTTTGAAACATTTTCATGTGTGGGGTTGTAAAGCAGAGGTTAGACCCTATAATCCTCAATTGAAGAAGCTTGATCTTAAAACTGTTAGTGGTTCCTTCATCAGCTACTGCGTGGGCTCTAGAGGTTGCAGATTCTATTGCCCTTCTCATTCTACACGAGTTATTGAGTCTGACAGAGCGATATTCTTTGAGGATGATTTGGATAGTGGGAGTCATACACCACGACCAATCACTCTCAAGGAAGATCGAACCACAGCTCCTGCATCGCCCATTTTACTTCCCATGAATATTGTGGTTCCAGTCGCTCATGATGATGATCAGACACTTCAAGGAGGACATGATGTAGTGGCACCACCTGTTATTAAACAGGAAACTGATGATACTACTGAAACAGGTACAGTGGCACAGCAAGATGTAGTGGCACCGCCAAATGACATTGCAGAAGCACCTCTATTGAGAAGATCTCAGAGAGTACGCAAGCCTTCTATACCAGTTGATTATGTGGTGTATCTTTAGGAGCATGAGTTTGATCTCCATAATGATGACGATCCTATCACTTTCCAGGAGGCTATCTCCAGTTCTCATGCTTCTGATTGGCTGAATGCCATGCATGATGAATTAACTTCTATGTCTCATAATGGTGTTTGGGATCTTGTAGAATTGCCAGATGGTTGCAAACCGATTGGATGCAAATGGGTCTTTAAGACCAAGCGTAGTCTAGATGGAAAAGTTGAGAGGTATAAAGCTAGACTAGTAGCAAAAGACTATAGTCAAAAGGAAGGCATCGATTATAAGGAGACATTCTCACCAGTTTCTACGAAAGATGCATTTCGGGTTGTTATGACTTTAGTAGCTCACTTTGATTTAGAACTTCACCAGATGGACGTAAAGACAGCTTTTCTGAATGGAGATCTAGCCGAGGATATCTACATGGTTCAGGCTGATGGTTTCATTGAACCAGGTAAAGAGCATTTGGTTTGCAAACTTAAAAAGTCCATTTATGGACTAAAGCAGGCATCCAGGCAATGGTACTTGAAATTTGATCGTGTTGTCACTTCTTTTGGCTTCAAGGAAAATGCTTCAGATCAGTGCATTTATTTGAAGACTAGTGGAAGCAATTTTATAATTCTTGTTTTATATGTCGACGATATTCTGCTTGCAAGCAGTTGTGTTAACCTTTTGACTGAGACAAAATTGATGTTAAATAGCCACTTTGATATGAAGGACCTTGGTGATGCTTCAGTTGTTCTAGGCATCCAGATTTACCGTGATAGGTCACGTGGCATTCTTGGATTGTCTCAGAGAGGATATATTGAAAAGATCCTCAAGCAGTTTAACATGCATTCTTGCTCCCATGTGCTGCACCTGTTCAGAAAGGTGACAAACTATCTAAATCTCTATGTCCTCAAAATGATTCAGAGATATCTGAAATGAGAAAGTTCCGCTGTTGGCAGTTTAATGTATGCTCAAGTTTGTACTCGTCCCGATATCGCTTTTGCTGTTAATGCTTTAGGGAGATACTTGAGCAACCCAGGTTTGGGTCATTGGAAAGCCGTGAAGAAGGTCATGAGATATTTGCAGGGAACCAAGGATTACATGTTGACCTATAAGAAGTCTGATCAACTTCAGGTCATTGGTTATTCTGATTCTGATTTTGCAGGTTGCCCTGACGACCAAAAGTCTACTTCCGGCTCTATTTTTATGATGGCAGAAGGAGCTATCTCTTGGAAGAGTGTTAAACAGACTCTTACAGCTACTTCTACCATGGAGGCAGAGTATGTCGCTTGCTATGAGGCTACTTCTCAAGCCATGTGGCTGAAAAACTTAATCTCTGGTTTTCACATTATTGAAAGCATTTCTAGGCCACTTGTGATATACTGCGACAACACTGCTGCTGTTAATTTCTCTCAAAACAACAGAAGCTATTCTCGATCAAAGCACTTTGATATCAAATATCTGTTTGTTAGAGAGAAAATTCTGGAGTTTCAGACTCGTATTGAACATCTCGCTGCAGAGAACATCTTGGCGGATCCACTAACTAAAGGCTTAACTGTTAAAGCTTTTCAGAATCATGTAACCCGTATGGGATTAGTTAAGTCTTTTGATGTTTTGGGTTAGTGGGAGTCTGAAATTTTACATTTACTTGATTGTTATTCTTATGAGATATGTATGAGATGACGTCACTTTTGTTATCATATCTCTTTTAGCATTTTTAGATGCTTGGACTATTCTTGGATTGCATATTTCTTTTAATTAATTATGCTTATCCATATTCATTATTCTTTATATGAAATATGGGCTTTTACTTTGTATGATTTACTTCCCTATCGGATACTATTTTTGCATCGTTAAAGCTTATGTTTCTTGACATGTGCTATAAATATAGTTGGTATTTTAGCCTTAATGATTATTGCATTTTAATAATTGACTATTGCTATCCAAGTGGGAGAATTGTTGAATTTTAATATAATATATATATATATATATCCTATTTTGGATATGCATTAATCAATTATTAAAAAAATCATTAACATATTAACTATATTTTTCTAATATATAGCCTTTAATATATGAATATTATAATTGGACTTTTATATTGTGAGTGGCCCGTGATGGGTTAGGCCAATCACATAGCCTGTTGAGAAGTCCCTGCTCTCATCTGATAATAAATAGACTGGCATCTCATTAATCAGTCTAACCCTAGACAGAACACTTATCAGACAGAGAGTAGTACCACTCTCACATAACCCTAAAAATTCCCTCTGTTCTATTGTTCGAGATGGATAGCGCGATAATGCCAGGTACACATTCTGTTCATCCCTTTTATGTTCTGTTATTTAATATGCTGTAATTTGTATCTACACCAATCTAGGCTTGTAGATTAGATCATCTAAATCCTTCAGGACATTCAAGGAACAATAAGTATAACTACCCTAACTAGCCCTCCTCTAAGGGTGACAGAACTCCTCGTGTCCATCACATCCTCTCTCAGACTAGAAACAAGAACACTTAACTATCAGTATATGCAAGTTCCAAAAACTTTTGTCTATTCCTCTATAAGCCGCCTTACCAACAGATCACCATCAAACTATGTTAATCAAACACTTCAATAAATATTTTGAGTTGGAATATGAGAGGAGTCGCTAGGGCGAATTTCAAAAGAATTTTTATAGAGCTTTATACCACTAATAACGCTGAGACAAGAGTTAGTGGGAGATGGCAAATCAAATCATTTCAAGCCTGGGTTTTGAGCGATACATGAAAGTAGATGCAATGGGGCTTGTTGGTGAAATCAGTGTTCTCTAAAACCCTTGTGTTGTCACGCTCTAGCCTCTTGCTACTTCATTCCAAGAGATTCACTTGGAGTGTCAGGTCAGGGGGAAAACTTTCTTATTGTTATTTATGCTTGTTCATGTTTTGAGAGAAGAAAATTGCTTTGGAACTTCTTCATTAGTTTAGCTCCGTTTATTAATATTCCTTGGCTCATTATTGGTGATTTTAATCACATAGCTAGCCTCACTGAAAAATTTAGAGGTGGTCCCCCTTGTTACCAAAAAATAAATTTTTTCAATCATTTTTTTAAATAATTGTAACCTTTTATATTTAGGTTTTGTAGGCCCCCTTATACATGGACTGATGGAAGAGGTACAATTCATAACATTAAAACACGTATTGACAAAGCACATGCAATTGAATTGGATCACCCTTTTTCCGGAATCAAAAGTTTACCATATTCCAAGGGTTAAATATGATCATTGCCTGATACTCCTTAGAACAAGCTACATCTTTAGAATGGGCCAAAAACCCTTTAGATTTGAACCATGTGTATGTCTCATAAAGACTTCCCAAACATATATAGTTAAGGATTCTTGGAATCGATATGATCTTGAACTCCATGATATTATTGAAGTTTTCAAAAAAAAATTAATTCATTGGAATGCAAATACCTTTAAAAACATTTATAAACAAACAAAATAGAATCCTAGCAAGACTCCGGACCAAAAGAACCCTCTTTACTACTTTGATGACCAACTTAGAATCCTCGAATAAAATCTCAATGATGAATACCTAAATATTCTTATGTATGAAGAAGAACTTTGGATGCTTAAATCTAGAGTCACTTGGCTCACTCTTGGAGATAAAAATACAACTTTTTTTCATAGATCGGCCCTAATTAGAACAAGGAAAAATAAAATAACTCAGATAATGAAATAGGATGGAACATATACTCAGAAGCCCCTTGAGATTGGAATTGAAATAATTAATTTCTTAACTATTATTCATACTCATACCCCCCAAAGAACCCCTACAAATCCAGAAACCATAGGCTTGCTCCCTAAAATTGAGACTGATGATCTCTAACTCTTAATTTCCCCGCCTACTTCTCACAAAATCCACATGACAATAAAAAATTTACACCCCTATAAGACTCCTGGGGATGATGGGTTACATGCAATTTTTTATCAAAAAAATTGGGAAATTATAGGAGAAAAAATCATAAATGAATTCTCCAAAATATTTAACACGTGGCAAGTCCCTAGTTCTTGGTGTAAAACGCTCCTCTGCTTGATCCCAAAGTCAGAAAACCCTTCCATGGTTAGCCATTATAGACCACTAGGACTTTGCACAACCCATTTTAAGATATTAGCAAAACTTCTAGTTAATAGACTCAGACCTCATCTTCAAAACATTATATGCCCTACCCAAGGTGCTTTTATCAAAGGAAGACAATCAGCATACCTTTTTCTTCTAGCTCAAGAAACTCTGCACTCTATGAATGCCTCCAAAAGTAAAGTAGGATGGTTAATCCTTAAATTAGATGTTAGAAAAGCTTTTGAGACTATTTCATGGACCTTTATCATAGATATGCTTAAAGCTTTTTTAATATCCCTCCTCAGTGGATTCATCTTATCACCTCTTGCTTCATAAATATGGAATATATATACTGCAATCTTAAATGGAACCAAGCTTCCCTCCTTTAGGCCATCTAGGGGCATTAGACAAGGGGACCTGTTTTCTCCCTACCTCTTCATCATGGCTATGGAATACCTCTCAATTTCTATAACTTAAGCTATTAACTCTAAATCTTGGAAGCCTTTTAGACTTAAAAATAACAATCTTGAAATATCTCATCTCCTTTTCACTAATGATATACTTATTTTTGCTAAAGCTGATGATGAATCCATTAATAGCATCAATTAGGTAATCCATAATTTTTTGTTACATTATTGGTATGGATCTAATACTCAACACCTCCACTGCTTTTCATCCTCTTGCTTCTCTTATTTTGAACTGCGAGTACCTTTTCACTAAGCTGCCATACCATAAAATCATTAAGATTGACAGGCAACAAAACAAACTAGCAGATATCTTAGGAAAGGAAGGAAGGAAGGAATGTCTCCCTCAAACCATCTATCATGATATTTCCACTAGCTTAATACGACAATACCATGAAGACATCAGATACAATACAAACTAACATCTTGCTAAGACGCTGAATTCATGTCACATCTTCTACATGCTGCACTATCGACACTTTATGATCCTTTAGTTTCTTTTTGTAGTTGTTTCTTACTGCTTTGCACATTGTTATCATTTAATTTTTCGCTATCTACTTTTGCTATTAGTTGTAATTCTGTGTTGTTATTTCATCTCTGGGCTGAAGTATTTTCTAGGCCTTTGGTTGCTCATCTCTCCTTGTAAGCTGCTTTTAGCAAGCAGTCTAGGAAACTCTGTACTTATTGGTGTTGTTTGTTAATTTTATTCCCTTTTTCACCCAAAAAAAGAGTGGTAATTAAACATTTTTGGTACACACGTTTTCTAGACATATTTAATTCTTATTGGTTGGATAAATATTTAGGGTGTGTTTGGCAAAATTAGCTTATAAGCTAGCTGAAAGCTAAAAGTTTATAAGCTAACTTATTGAATTAGATGTGTTTAGTAAAAGTAGCTGTTGAAGTAGCTAAAAAATATAAAATAACAAAAAAGGGCATATATTTTATAATCCCCAAAAAATACAAATAAACATATTATTTTTTATTTTTTATTAAAATAATTATTATATATATAATTAATTTTTTTATATATTTTATTATATTAATTTAAATTATTATATATATATATATATATATATATATATAAAACATATATATATATAAAACATATATATATATATATATGTCATATATATAATATTTATATATTTTATTATATATATATATATTATAGGTATATATAATATTTATATATTTTATATTATATATAATATATATATATATATATATTATAAATATAATATGTTATATATATATATAGTGTATGTGAGATAATATTATAATAGGTATTTTGATAAAATGATAAGGGTAAAATAGGAAGAAAAGTATAGAAGTTATAAACTACTGAAATAAGCTCATTTATCAAACACTTTTAACAAGCTTATAAGTTAGTCAAATAAGTTATAAGCTAGTCAAATAAACTATAAGTTCTTATTTTGACCTTGCCAAAGACACCCTTAATATTTTTACAAATAAATGAAAACTATCAAACTCAATATATATATGCAATTATGTAAAGTAATTTTAAAAATTAATGAAAACAAATTTAAATCATTAACGAGATCCTAATTTACTAAAATTACCAAATATATATATTCATTAAAACTATAAGTTCCTTTTGAATCTTGAAGCAGTTAATTACTTCCTTCTATAACAGTAAGTTTGCATAATTCATAATATTCATAAGCATAATTCATATACTCATTAATTCAATTTTAACAATAAGTCTGCATTCTCCTTGCATCCTCTAAGCAATTCACAAACCATATGTCATCAGATTATGTCCTTGAACCAGTACCAAAGGTCAACGTCTGTAATTCTTTTGATTTACCTTTTGGTAAAGGTCAGGGGTATCTCTTATTTCTACTTTTGATTTTGTATTTATTGTCAAAAATATAAAAATTAATTAGAACACATAATGAATATTAGGTTTTAGCAGTTAATATATAATTATATATCATAATTGAGTATGTTTTATTTAATGTTTATGATTTTTTTTAAATCTTTCAAGAGGTTCTAAAAAAGGTCAATTATTTTTTTAGATGGATGATGCTAATAATTTTGCTGTTAACGTGTTTGTGTTGGATAGAGATCATGATGATAAATTCGAAAATAATAGAAATGTTTTATTTTGTAATTCTATAAATATGAATGTTCTATTGCATTATATTATATTATATTGTATATTGTGTTTCATTTTTATATTTAAACTAAATCATTTACATTTTATGAAGTTGATGGAATCAAGATTTATTATAATTAATTACATTAAAATTACTTTCCTTAATAGCATAAATTAGTTAGGTAGTTTCTATTTATTTGTGAAAAGATTAATTATTTCTCTATCCAATAAGAATTAGACACGTCTACGGAACGTGTGTCACCATTCCAAGTTAAATGAGCACTATTGTAACGAAAAAAAAAAACATAAAAGTTGTAAACTTGTGATACGAGTTCCTCAAAAAAGCAAAAAGCGAAAAGAAAATAGCAGTATTGACTCTTTATTGATGATGCTCTATTCTAAGCAATTCTGTGACACAATCGACGTGAGTTACTCTTGAAAAATAAACAGAAACATATGTTGCGTGCAATTAAATTTAGGGACAAGTTGGCTTCAACAGCATTTCGGACAATTCTATTCTGTTCTCTAGATGCTTATAATAGTTTATATTGGGTCTTATCGCAAAATTGAGAACCATCAATCAAATTATGCTATAAACATCTCAATTGCAAAACAACAAAAAATTATTTAAGTGGTTAGATAGATATACGGTTTATCTTTCAATTGGAAAAAAATACTATGGAAGTTACATCACGTTTAGTTCACCAAATTTCACTAGGAGAGACACAGAATTCTACTGGTAGTTTCATTCTCTCACGTTTGGTTCACAAGACTTGATGGAAAGATACTTTCCATTGTTGACATTATTTTCTATTTCTTCATCCAGCTCCTCTCCCTTCCATTTGCGTTGGAAAACTGCATCTCCACTCTAGAAAAGGCATAAAATTTCATTGGTGCCCTCATTTGTTACACTTGATTTTCCAAAAAAGTCCCTGGTGATTGAAGCCCTACATCTCTCCTCTTCGATTTGTATCAAAACTATTGTTGTCTCCTCTTCGATTGAAGTCCCTGGTGATTGAAATAGTTTTAATATTTTCATTTTCCCCCCAAATCTATTACCATACTATCATATTTTTCATCATACTCCTGAACATAATTTTTATATCTAGCATTTCAAAGAAACAAGTATTAGATGCCAAAGTTCAGACAGAGGCTTCTTGAAGCTTTCTAAATTCACTACAAAAAAAATTATATTTAGCGGAGATTTTTTATGCATTTACCAGTGGTTAAAACCGCCACTGTATGCATCAGGCGGCGGTTAAAAATCGTCACAGATGCGTGTGTCTGCACGCATTTTTTGACAATTTTTTTCTACCCCCAGTATAATCGTAGTTAACATTTAGCTGCGGTTTCTTTTAATAATTTTTTAGAAAAATTTAGTATTAACAACCGCCACTATCATTACGTTTTCATTTCTAATTTGGCGATAGGACTATAACCGTCGCTAAATGACATTTTTTTTCAATAAAATTATTTAATCTGTAACACTAACCATTATTAAAATTTCAGATTATATATTAAATATAAATACTAAAGCAATAAAAATCATGCATATTTTAATTAAAGTAAAATGTATAAAAAACTATCAATGTTTTAAAAACTGGACAGGTCATCAAACCAGTAGAGGCACCGATTTAAAGTTCAATAGTTGGACCGTGATTCAGCCGGCGGTACTTAAAAAATATTAAAAAAAAATAATATATATAATTAAAAATTATAAATATACATCTATATATTAATTTTATATTAATATGATAAAAATTAATCTTTATTTTTAATAATATATATATATATATATAAAATTTAAAAAACAGATTTTTAAATATGTTTTTTAATATTATATTATATATAAATATGTATTCTACAATATGTTTTTGTTTTCTGATCCTTTAACGAATAGCCCTTCTAGATGTGGTTAACTTTTTTGGACATACCCACTCCACTTTCTCATTCTCCATTTCCCCATGTGGCGATGCCATCAATGTTGTTTCTTTTTCTCCATTTTCCAAGTTCATCCACATCAGTATTGCTCTCCTCCTCTCTCTTTCTCAATCTTAATTTCTTCCTCTTTTCTCTTTTTTGGCTCTTCCTCCTCTCATGTCTGTGGAGTCTCTCACCGTCTCAAATCTCAACTCTCAATCCCTTATGTTGTCTTAGTTTAGAGACTCTCAGCTTCTTTTCGGCTATCTGGATTTAGACGTCTTCTTCTTCTTAGTTTAGAATCTCTCAACCTCTTTTCGGCTATCTGGATCTAGATGTCTTCTCTTTCTCAATCTTAATTTCTTCCTTTTTTCTCTTATTTGGCTCTTCCTCTTCTCATGTCTGTGGAGTCTCTCATTGTCTCAAATCTCAACTCTCAATCTCTCATGTTGTCTTAGTTTAGAGTCTCTCAACCTCTTTTCGACAATTTGGATCTAGATGTCTCCTTCTTCTTCTTAGTTTAGAGTCTCTCAGCCTCTTTTCAGCCATCTAGATCTAGATGTCTTCTCTTTCTCAATCTTAATTTCTTCCTCTTTTCTCTTCTTTGGTTCTTCCTCTTCTCATGTCTGTGGAGTCTCTCATTGTCTCAAATCTCAACTCTCAATCTTTCATGTTGTCTTAGTTTAGAGTCTCTCAACCTCTTTTCGGCAATCTGGATCTAGATGTCTCTTGTTCTTCTTAGTTTAGAGTCTCTCAGCCTCTTTTCGGTCATCTAGATCTAGATGTCTTCTCTTTCTCAATCTTAATTTCTTCCTCTTTTCTCTTCTTTGGCTCTTCCTCTTCTCATGTCTGTGGAGTCTCTCACTGTCTCAAATCTCAACTCTCAATCTCTCATGTTGTCTTAGTTAGAGTCTATCAACCTTTTTTCAGCCATCTGGATCTAGATGTCTTCTCTTTCTCAATCTTAATTTCTTCCTCTTTTCTCTTCTTTGGCTCTTCCTCTTCTCATGTCTGTGGAGTCTTTCACTGTCTCAAATTTCAACTCTTAATCTCTCATGTTGTCTTAGTTTAGAGTCTCTCAGCCTTTTTTCGGCCATCTGGATCTATATGTCTTCTTCTTCTTCTTAAAAAAAAAAACAGGAATCGTGTGGAACCAACCACCCGACTGATTTATCTAGTTTTCTGATTTGGAATCATTTAACTAGTTCCATACTGGTTTGATGGCAAAACGATTATCAAATATGATTGAACCCCCTGTCAGTCATCAGTCCAATTGGTCTAGTCCGTTTTTGAAATCCTTGAAAACTATCATATTCTAAAATGTTATACATAATTTTGTTCAAGTAAACATTCCTAGCACAAGAGTACAAATTTTAGTTAGCTCCATAACTATTTGGAGCACAGCTTGATGACGTGGAAGGATGTGCTTCACATGCATCTCCCTGAAAAAAAGAAGAAGTAATGTTGCATTTAATGAAAATTTACTAATAATAAATAATTATGAAGATAGAATTCTTTTAGTGTTAGCTTATATGTTCAAAGGTTAAAGGCCATCTCCAAAAGTAAAAAGATGACCGAGCTTATAATATAATTAAGTGGGTTAGCAATGAAATATAGCAACACTAGACTTTGAAATAAAATAAATTGTTGAAGTTGGTCATTAGTCTTTATATTATATAGCCATTTCTGAGTTAAGACCAACAATTTGAAGTTAATAGCATAGTGGTACATAACTATAAAATTTCATGAGACAAAAAACTAAATATCGATAAATTTGCACTTTAATTTGGAGAAAACTTAAGTCAACTATAAGGTTGACACTCAAATATTGCACTTTGATAGATGGGAATTATTAGTCAACTATAGGTTAGTATTATATATCTCCAACCAAGCTTCTATGTGTATGATACAATATGAATAGTAAAATAAAGACTACCAGAATAAGGACCAAAAGAAGGATGGTTTGCTAAAGCACTATTACAACAAAAATATTTGTCTATCATCAATCAGGAAATAGAGTTAAAATATATTTTCAATTATTGGAATAGAACACTGAATAATAATCCTTGAAGCTAACGCAATGTTACAGCAAATCATACACACATTAATTTGTCTATCCTCGATTTTATTTTAGAGGAAGAACCGTAGCAATAAACTGAACCACAAGAAGTAGCAAATTGAACCATGTTTTTTCTTTACCTCTCTTGCATCTATTTCCTTTCCAATATATCACTCTCCCACACTTATCTTCTTTAGTTCTATTCCATGAAATAGAAGAAGCGAAATCTTAGAACACAAAACCAAAATGATTTGAGTGTATTAAGGAAATGCAAAAAAAAAATTGAGGTCTAATAATTCAAATCTAAAAACAAATTGAGGTCTAAACAACATGGTAGATGCTACATTTCATTCTTGGAGGAGTAAATCATAATGTCAGTCCATGAAAGGATTCAATTTATAATTGTTAAGTGAAAGTTTACAAATAGTTTTATTACAATCTCTAACAATATCATTCTAGAAGGAAGTGGGCATTCTCCTAAGACAAAAAAAGGAAACAACATGCCAATTTCTACAACTAGTTAGATTCACATAAGCACTGAAATTGAAGATGAAGATAGAATCATAAGCTAACTTGAAAACTCATATGCAAATAGAAGAGAAAGAGCAAAATAAATAAACAAGAACACCACCTTCTCTTTCAAGGAAGAGAACCATTAGAACCACTCCTGTCTTCATCAATGAATTTCATTAAATCTTTAACATAAGTAAAAGTTTGCAAGTAAACTCTGTCATTTGAGCAAATTACCACTAAACTTTGGCCTAACAAACTCTCAAAATCCACCAATTCCACCAAGGCCAACCTCCCGCCATCCCACACCAATAAACCACTAATTTAGCTCGCTTATAAATTCACAGGACAAGCGAACTATGAACCAACCAAACATGAAGAATTAGAATTTCCAAATCATATATAAATTGACACCAACTAAATGTTCAAACTTTAAGAAAAGAAAGCTAGCTCTCGAAATGAAATATGGGACTTGGCATTACTGCAACGAAAGTCACTAATAGAATAGGTACACGACATTTGGAAATGCAAATAGCCAACACTAAAATTTAACTAAGGGACCTAGTTCAAAGAAAAGAAAGTAGTCATCTGAGTCATATAAGACATGACTTTTTTGTGGAAAAGGGTATTCCACAGTGCAATAACCAAAAGCACATATATTAGACAACATTATAATAAAAAAAGCATTACCTTCCATATCAAGGAGACCACATTCATAACAATAACAAATAAATGGTTCTCTTGAGTGTATTTCCACAACACTAAAGACTGCATTCATTTCCAAGAGTTGTTTTTTGGCTAACATGATTATATAAAGTCATAGGTACAGAGTTTGACTAGTAACTCTGTCAACCCAAATCAACAGTAAATCTGAATAAAAAAGATCAACTGATAGGAACAAGCAAAGCTGCCAATGTTAATACAGGCCAGCAAAATGAGGAAAGTGTTTGCAAGGGTGGCCAACAATTTACAATTGTCCAAGCCAAAAAAGCATCATTTTCAGAAAATACTTGTTCCTGCAAATGAAATCAATATAGAATATGCATTTAAAATCTAAGGATAGCTTATAATGCTTATGAAAATTTCTCCAAAGTTCAATAAATGCTATTATCTTCTTTTATTTTTCTTTTGAAAATTAAAAAAATCACCCAATTGCATACAAGTACAAATTAGAATATAATATTCTTTTGTGTGATGTATGAGAATGGGATATGACATATTATCCAATTGGAGCAAGCACAAGATAAGACCAGATTACGCTTGCTTGCAACTACGAAACATTCACTCTTTAATGCCAGATTACACTTGCTTGCAACTATGAAACATTCACTCTCCAATACAAAACATACCCACAAAAAACAAAGCCAAAGAAAGAGAGAGAAGAATTATATAAAATAGACACTAAAGAAATGTAATTATCATGAAGATACAAAAGCTACAATAGTCATCAATATAAGAGGCCCACAAAGTGATAACTCCAATCATCAAGTTATCCATTTTTCTAGAGTAGCACAATTATAGGAATTGTAGAAAGTAGTCAAACTTAAAAATTTCAATCTTAGTTCTATCCTAATCCCAGAAAGTAGTCAAATTTTAGGTATAGGAATTGCAAAAGCACAATCATTTAACACATGGTAAACATAGTTATGCCAGCAAACATAAGGGAAATTTCAAATGATGAGAATCATTTTTCCCAAATTCCTAGGATTTACAGAAATTTCAAATCATAAGGATGAGGATCTAATTGTGTAGTAAAATTTCAAATGGTCAACATAGCTATGCCAATAAGATTCCGAAATGTTCACTGGTTCACACGAAAACATACATGTGCATATGTACATAACTTATAAATATTATCTTTTCAATTCAATGGTTGCACTAAGAATATTAAAACCATAGACCAAAAAAAAGCCTTACATGAAAGATTTCTAAAAGCACAGGCCAAGTAGACAACTTTTTCTTCCCAAGGCGAACAATCTTTACCACACGAAACCAAATCCTTATGGTCTCTCACCTTCTCAGCAAACAACTAAAACACACCTTTCTTGGCAAATTGTTTCTAAAAATAGAACTAATCTCAAGATAATCACAATTCACAACATGAAGGCACTACACTTTCAAATTGGGTTTGAAATTGAATCAATCAATCAAAACCATTGTAATAAAGGAATGGATTCATTTTCTATTCCCGATTCAATATTCACCTTTCTTAAATGAAGAAGGAGAGTGAAAGATATTAGTGCAATAGGTACAGAGGGGAGAAAAACTGTCTTTGTTCGATTCAGCAGAAGAAAGTCAAGAAAACAAATAGGAAGAGTACTATGCAAAAATAAATATATAAAAGCTATCACCACCTTGACCAGTAAAAAAAAAACCCTAAGCTAATACACAAAAACATTAATGAGTTAGGTAATAGTATTACCTAAATCAGTCTTCCACTGAAATGTAGTTTTCTCCATTCCTTCTTCTGAAATGGAAATTGAAAGGAAGAGAGTGTAAGTCCATGGAGGAAGAAATGAAATGTGAAGAAAGAAAAGAGGAAATGAAAAAATGAAATGTGAAGGAAAATGAAGTGAGAGAGCGACGGAGCTCTATGTAGAAACGAAAGGAGGAAATACGAAGGGAGAAAGAAAGAAAGGGATAGAGCTATGTGTAGAAATGAAAAAATGGAGAAAAAATGGAAAAAAAGGTGTAATACCCTAGATATTACTATGTAATTTAAAAGGGCAAAATTATGGGGATGAAATTTTTTTTGCTAATTAAGGAGGTCCACTAGGGAAACAAAGATCCCTAAGGATTTATAAGGAGTAAGACATGACATGGTTTAAGTAAATTTACAAACAAAAAAAAAAGATAATGGGTATAAGAAGTATGTCTAAGGACTAAAGCAAAAAGAAAAGAAATTATGGAAATACTTTTGAGAAAAGACCAAACAAGAACCCATGAGGAAGAATGAGTCCTGCAAGGATAAATTTTGAGTCGTGATCTTAAAGAGGTTGGACATGACGCTAGAGTGGGTTCTAGGCAATGGGAGGGACCAAAGTGAACATTTATGGGACTATTGATTTTAAGTGAAAATGGAAAGTGATGATGTGTATATTTTTATGAGGTATAGTTGGTGCCCCAATTATGATCAAACTTTATCAAAGGCCTTGCATTTTCATTAAGCAAATACTGCTTTGATAGAAGGACCAAATTGAAATAAGTAAAGTAGGCCCACACTATACTTTTAAATATGCTCATCACTCTTTTCCCTTCATTCTTTTCTTCATCCTCCCATGGCTCTCTCCTCTACCCAACACCAGCTGTAACATCTCTCTTTATTTCTATATTTAATAGTCTATTTGAAAAATAGGGTCTGAAATTTTAAGGTTAAATAAAATTTTAACCTTGTAATATATTTCATTTTTGTTTCAATAAAATTTTTTTATGGAAGTCATAAAATTACTTCTAAAACTAAATTAGATAAAATACTATTTTGGCCTTTGCAATAGTTATCGATCGACTAATCTCAGGGTATCAGTCAATTAATAACTCTCGGATAGAGTATTCTAAAACTAATTAGTCGACTGTTTATAATCAATTGATCGACTAATCATTCTACAATTTATATACTTCTACTATGCAACTCTGATAAACTTATTAATTTATCTTATATTCATATATAAGTATTAGCATATATCTAGAATACATAATGTTCTATCTGTGACTTACTTACTTATTACATAATATCTTAAATACATTACAAACATATGAATACATAACTTGAACTACATGCTACTTCATGCATAACAATCACAGCACCAATGCTTTTCCTTTATCTTTGTCTCCTGAAATGATCAATTTCTAAAAGTGAGACACAATGTATCTCAGTAGCTAGTTATTTTAAATAAAAACATATATAAGGATCATTTCAACCATAAAAGCACTAAAATAAATAAAACAATCATTCATGATTTATGAATAACTTAATCTTTATTTCTTAATCTAGCACAAATGCCTCTTCTTGTTCCCTTCTATAGAACAAGCTTATTGTCTTCTGTCTTATCCTCTACTGAGAAATAAGATTCTCTTCTCATTCTCTACTATAGAATAAGAGTATTTCCATATTCTCCTCTATGGAATAAGTCTTTTCTATCTTTTACTCCTATGAAATAAGGTTCTACTTACCTTATTCTCTTCTATAGAATAAGGTACTCTCCTCTTATTCTCTATTATGGAATAAGAGTCTCACTTCATACTCTTCTGTGGCATAAAGTGTTCTACTATCCTCTTATTCTGTTATGTAGAATAAGAGTCTCACCTCATACTCTTCTGTGGCATAAGGTGTTCTGCTCTTCTCTTATTCTCTTATGTGGAATAAGAGTCTTGCTTTCCTTATTCTCTTCTATGGAATAAGGCTTTCTTTCTTTATTTTCTACTATGGATTAAATAATCTGTTGTTCATATTATTCTTTCTAGTTATCTTTGTCTTCTTCTATGAGACAAGTCTCTTCGAGCCTTTTCTATTTTCTTCTGTGAAATAGATTTGGCCTGCTTCTTCTTCTAGCCAATTACTATTTTCTTTTGTGAAATAGCTTCGGCATGTTTCTTTCTTATTATATCTCTTTTATGAGACCAACGCTTGCTAAAAGCTTTACTAACTTATTTCTATTCTCTATTGTAGAATAGAATCTTCTATAAATCTTTCTTTAGCTTTTATTCTATCTCTAGAGAATTGAAAACTATTATTATGAATATATCATCTCTTTCTAAGTTTCTTTTATGAAATAACAAATCTTTCATAACACTAGCATATTCATAATAGCAAGATCTCTACTTGTAAAACTTGATATAAAATAAAATTCCATATTATTCTTTCAAAAATCTCAACTTTAAGAATAAATTCATGAAGAACATAACACATGGATGATGACATATACTGAAAAATACAAGCTTTTATAGAAAAACTAGCTACCTTTGATTCTCCTAGAGCTGAAGTTATAAGTTTTCTCCTAGTTTCTCTCTAGTTTCCCAAAGTTCATACCACTTCTCCTTCCTTCCTCTTTCTTTTAGTCTGAAAATTGCTATTCTATGAATTCTCAAACTCTAGAATTCATCTAAATTAGAGGAATCAAGCTAGGAAACTTACCTTTTGTAGTTTTCTTACTAAATCTTTAACTAGAACTCCCTTCTCTCTCTTCTTCTTCTCCTTCACATTTTCCCTCTCTCTCTTCTCTCTCTTTTTTTTTTTCTGAAAATGGTCTTTCTCTCTCTCTTTTGTTTCTAAAAGGGTCTAGGGAGCTTCTTAAATGTAAAAATACCTCTTTTACCCTTATTTTCTTATTTCTAAGCTTCCTTGGCATGTTAGGGGTATTTTAGTCAATTTTCACTGATTTTTCAGCTTAAATCGACTTATTTTCACACTCTAGCAAGCGATTAGCCGACTGATGACTCCCAATTAGTCGATTGATAGGCTATTAGTCGACTGATTGCCTCTAATTAGTCAATTAATCACTACTGAACCTAAAATTTTAACCTTACAGAGTGTAATTAGTCGACTAATTGCCCTTTATTAGTTGACTAATTACAGATATTAGTAATTTGATCTGATATAAACTATTATCAGTCAACTAATAGCCATAGTCAACTATTTCACTCAGAACTCAAATTTTCTCCTATAACTAGTTTATTTATCCTAGTTCTTTTATGCCTTTACTTGATTATTTGCTTCTAGGCATCTAAAGGCATAAATAACTTAATTCTATCATTATTCGAAACTTAGGTAAAGAAAATTTGGGATGTTACATCAGCCCCACTCTTCTGCCACATCCACAGCATGTTGAAGGAAAAAGAAGATCATGGAAAATAAGATGAAGATTGGTAAGTCTCCTTCTTTCCCTTCCTCTTCGTCTCCTTCTTTTTCCTTTCCTTTAAGAATGAAACCTTAAGGTAGAAAATTTGTGGAAAATATTGTAAAATGTTTCAATGGATCAAATGATGTGAGTTTATTGTTTTAAAGTGTTGGTAGGTGAAAACCCTTGCTAATTATAGTTGAATCATGGAAGAAAAACTAAGTTGTTGAAAGAATGAGATTTGAGATGATTTCTTGAAATTCTTTTCTCTTGATTTGTGGCTTCTAAATTCTAAGTTTTTGGGTTGTTTTAAGTGTCTTTACCTTGCCTAAACACATCCAAGATGGACTCATGGAAGATTGGGACCAAAAGAGGGAGGTTTGGCCAAGGATAGAGCCATTTTGGAGCTCCATCCATGGCTACCCAGTAGCATGGCACCAGGCACCAAGATCACACAACCAAAGGGCTTTGGAATGAAGGGTTTTGTAATACCCATTATTTTTTTTTTAAGTTATAATTATTTAAGAATTTCGATAAATTTATTTTGAAGAAAATAAATTCCCTATCAGTTTAATTTTTGTATACTCGTTTGTGCATATTGTTGAAAATATAAATTTTTAATTATAGATTCTATAAATTGTGGGATATAATGGATGATATGATATGGAATTAATCCCATTAAGTAAATATACAGTTCAAAAGTGGAATCTAGAATGAAAACTGGTAAGTGAGACTGGTAGATGAAATAGTATAGGAGAATGGTAGATGAAAACTAGTAAGTGAAACTGGTAGATGAAATAGTATAGGAGAATGGTAGATGAAAACTGGTAAGTGAAACTGGTAGATGAAATAGTATAGGAGAATGGTAGATGGAATAGTAGCAAATAGTACCATAATTTCTCCTATAAATAGGCCCTTCCATTTCAATTCAAAACTCACACCTTCAGTTTCTCTTCTCTCCTTTCCTCAAAACTTCTCTTGCTCCGGCGTTAGGGCTCTGAGATTCTAGGTCTTTCTTCCTTAGCCTAGATCCAAGGTAAGAATACTATGCCCCTTTTCTGTGCCATTCAGATTTTTAAAAGTTATTTTCTTAAGTATGCTCTGTGGTTGCGGCTTTGGCCGATCTTCCACATCAGAAAAACTGTCCTTAGCTACCTATATGTTGTTTTGATTCTCTGATTACCGAAATAGAATGTAAACTGTGAAGAATACATGTCTAGGAAAGTTCTGGCTAAGGAAAGACATGGTTGTTAAGTGTGTCCATTGGGACTCTCCACTCTTTCCTGGGAACTTACCTGGTGTACTCTTTTACAGATTATATTCTCTATTTCTAGTATGAATAGTATCTGTACGTATGAATAGTAACCGTATGTATGAATAGTAACTATACGTATAAATGAATAGTAACTATATATAAATAGTATTTATATGTATTTTCAAATAGTACATATACGTGTACATTTTTATATGTATTTTTGAATAGTACATATACGTGTATTAAAGAATTATATTAATTGAATCCATTAAATGTAATTGTGTAGATTTAAAGAAGATATAGTAACTTGGATTTCAGGTGAGTAGCTAACCTACTTGGATACTTATTTAATTATATGAATAGTCCAAGTAATTTACATATTCAGAGTATATCTACTATTACCTTTGACTGAATATTTCAATTAATATGGCTGTGTGCCGAATATGATTATGGTCATATGCTATGGCTGTGTGCCGAATGTGAATATGGCTGTGTGCCGAATATGATTATGGTCATATTTATGGCTGTGTGCCGAATGTGAAGATGGCTGTGTGCCGAATATGAATATGGCTGTGTGCCCAATATGATTATGGTCATATGCTATGGCTGTATGCCAAATGTGGAGATAGCTGTGTGCCGAATATGATTATGGTCATATTCTATGGCTGTTTGTCGATTATAAGTATGATATGATTTTACTTATGCATTTTATACATATACTTGTGTATTGTTAATCACTTGATGATTATCTGTAATTAAGTTTCTATCCTTGTAACGTTATCTATTCATTGAGATTATTATCTCATATTGTGGTGGATATATTTTTTTCAGATCCTGAAATTAACGAAAAACATCTGTCTAAGGAGTAGCGCAAGTTCAATATCCTAACCCTCTTTGCTTCAAGGGTTGGTGTTTATTTGAATTAAAGCTGTTTCTTCAGTTTTAAATTCTAGAAAGCTCTGCAGTCAAATAGGACATCTAGGAGGAAGTGGTTATTGTACATAATTATGTTATTACAGTACTTTAAGTTTACTGTATGTTTTGTAAGATTGTAGCTTATTAAGTAAAATCGGAGTATTTAACTAATATAAGTCTTTGTTATATTATTACTCTCACATTTTAGAATGATTATTATATGGAGCTAAAAGCATAGGCTTACAACTAGAGAGTATCTCTAAGTTGTGCCGGTCACGTACCATTTTGAGGGTCGTGACAAAGTTGGTATCAGAGGATTAGGTTTTTAGGTCTCCTATTGGCTACAGAGCAAAAGGTGTCTTCGGTAGACCCTCCCCTATTATTGTGAACCGCGGCACAATCATAGGATGAGGTTTCACAGAAGGCAGCATAGGATGTCATTAATATTCCTTTGGTGTCATACTCCTTAATTAGTATTGCGCTCTAAGGTATTCTTAATATCTAAAGGTGTTTGCTAAATCTGTGTAGATTTTGACACCTTTAATGGCAAGAGGAAGACCATCTAACCAAGGTAGGCGTTTGGGCTCTAGAAGAGTGCCAACACCTTCCTCCTCAGTGAATGCATCACAAGAAAGCAGTGAACGTACTGAGACTGTAGGTGCTGATGAGATACCTCCTCCAAATGATCCATTTCTAAGGGCTATGTTCAATACTATCCAAGAACGAATGGATAGAATGGAGGCAATGATAATAGGGCAATCTATTCTGAACAATCCCCCAGTGGCACCTCAAACAAATACGCAAGCACCTCTTCCCCAACAAGAGGAGATTTTGACAGAAAAACAACTTACAAGCTTCCTAAAGCTCAAACCTCCATCATTCTCTGGAGAAGATCCAAATGAAGACCCAAGAAAATTCTTGGATGGTATTGAAAAGGCCTGCACAGCTTTGGGATGTTCAAGTGTCCGGAAAGTGGCATTAGCTGTTTACCAATTGAATGGAGTTGCTGAAGAATGGTGGAACAGCTTTAAAGGGGGTAGAGCTAGTAATGCCCCACTAGTGGAATGGGAAGAATTTGAGAGGATGTTCATGGAAAGATTCCTCCCTCAAAGTGTACGAGGCGCAAAAACCCAAGAATTTGAAACTCTCAAGCAAGGGTCTATGTCGATCCACGATTATAACACTAAGTTCATACAGCTCTCTCGATTTGCAGCTAACAAAAATCTAGATGAAAGAGAAAAGATAAGGAGATTTGTCATGGGCCTTCGCCCCTTTTTAAGACAACTTGTGGGGACCCAAATTGAAACATATCCTTCTTATGCCGCAATGATAAGTACTGCAAGATTCATGGAAATGGCAGAAGAGGTGAAGAGTGAACAAAGAACGAAGAAAAAGCGAGGACGGGAAGAAAAGCCCTACAATAGCTCAACAGGAGCACCAAAGCCGCCAAATCGAGGCCAATCAAATCCTATAGCATTTTCGGGGCAAACTATTGCGTCATCCAGTGTAGTACAACCGAGTTTCAATCAAAGGAGGGATGATCAAGCACCAATTCAACAAAGGCATGCTAAGCCTATGTGCCTGCAATGTGGGAAGTTTCATTCAGGAATATGTTATAAAGAAAGCAAAATTTGCTACCATTGTGGTCAAGCGGGTCACTTTGCAAGGGAATGTCCACAATTACTTATTGGGGCTAGGTCTGCACAACCATCATATCCTCAAGCAATGACAACATCAGCTAGTGTAGCTCATTCATCTGCAGGAAGGGGTGGACTAGGAAGAGGAGCCGGAAGAGGAGCAGGAGGAAGAGGGCAGCAGTCTTTTAATCATGGTCCAGCTAGGGTGTTTGCTCTTACCAGACAAGATGCCCAAGCATCTAATGCTGTTGTCACAGGTATTTTGACCATTTACTCACATAAAGCTCATGTATTATTCGACCCTGGATCTACCCATTCATATGTATCTCCAAATTTTGTTAAATACATCCTTAAGAAACCGATAAGTTTAGAACAACCGTTTCTTGTGTCTACCCCTATGGGAGAAAGGGTTCTAATAGAGAAAAAGTATAAAAAATGTAGTGTGGTTGTAGGAGGGCTAGAAACCGTGGCAGATCTTATGATCCTTGATATGATAGATTTTGATGTACTTTTAGGCATGGATTGGTTGGCTTCATGCCACGCAACCCTCGATTGTCATAGTAAATCCATAAAAATTTCTATGCCCGGAGAAGCCACATTTGTATTCCAGGGAGACCAAAGTAGGACACCGCATAACTTGATCTCCCTAATGGGCGCCCAACGATTATTGAGAAAAGGGTGCAGAGGGTTCTTAGCCTTCGTACAAGACGTAGAGAAGGAAATGCTCAAACCTGAAGATGTGCCAATTGTGAGAGAGTTTTTAGACGTGTTTCCAGACGAATTACCAGGACTACCCCCGGATCAAGAAATTGAGTTCAATGTAGATCTGGCACCAGAAACTCAACCTATCTCAATTCCACCTTACAGAATGGCACCGACTGAGCTGAAAGAACTCAAGGAACAACTGCAGGATCTTCTAGATAAGGGTTTCATAAGACCCAGTTATTCCCCGTGGGGTGCCCCTGTTCTCTTCGTAAAGAAGAAAGATGGATCAATGAGACTTTGCATTGATTACAGGCAACTGAATAGGGTCACTATAAAAAATAAGTACCCTCTGCCTCGTATAGATGATCTCTTTGATCAGTTGCAGGGAGCTAAGCATTTTTCTAAGATTCACTTGAGGTCTGGTTATCACCAACTCAAGGTCAAAAAGGCAGATATACCCAAGACAACATTTCGTACTAGGTATGGACATTACGAGTTCACAGTTATGTCTTTCGGACTAACAAATGCCCCGGCAGCTTTCATGGATCTCATGAACCGGGTATTTAAACCATACCTTGATCGATTTGTCATAGTATTTATAGATGATATATTAGTTTACTCAAGGAGCTCGGAGGAGCACGAGCAACATCTTCGTATGGCATTGCAGAAGCTGAGAGAACATCAACTTTATGCGAAGTTCTCAAAGTGTGAGTTCTGGATTGACCGAGTAACCTTCTTAGGTCATGTGATTTCAAAAGATGGCATACAGGCGGACCCAAGCAAGGTTGAAGCAATCAAGATGTGGCAGAGACCTACTTCGGTAACAGAAATTCGGAGCTTCCTAGGATTGGCTGGTTATTACCGACGTTTCATCCAGGACTTTTCAAAGATAGCTGCCCCTCTCACACGGCTAACACGAAAGAATGTAAAGTATCAGTGGGATGATGAATGCGAGAAGAGTTTCTTACAACTTAAGCTGCGGTTGGTTACAGCGCCAATACTTGTATTACCATCCGGACCAGGAGGGTTCACGGTATATTGTGACGCCTCTCGAATAGGACTTGGTTGTGTCCTCATGTAGAATGGTAAAGTGATAGCATATGCCTCCAGACAACTCAAGAAACATGAGCAAAATTACTCGACACATGACCTAGAAATGGCAGCGGTTGTGTTTGCACTTAAGATATGGCGGCACTATCTCTATGGGGAAAAGTGTGAAATATTCACTGATCATAAGAGCCTTAAATATATCTTTGATCAGCGTGACCTTAATTTACGACAAAGGCGCTGGATGGAATTGATGAAGGATTATGACTGCAATATCCTATACCACCCTGGAAAAGCAAATGTGGTAGCAGATGCCTTAAGTAGAAAATCCTCAGGTACTCTTGCACATATAACTGAGGTAAGAAAGCCCTTAGTACAGGAGTTACAAGAATTAGAGTCTCGTGGGGTATACTTTGAGATACCTGACTCTGGCATGTTCTTGGCTCACGTTAAGGCTAAATCTTCCTTATCCGACCATATTCGTCTATTTCAGAAGGATGACCCAGAATTGGCCAAGATCATGGACAAAGTACACAGTGGAGATACCCAAGAGTTTACACTTGATGACACAGGCACACTTTGGTTTAAAAATCGATTGTGTGTTCCTAATATGCCGGCTCTGAGGAGAGAGATTATGGAGGAAGGACATAACACGGCATACACAGTTCACCCTGGTATAGCCAAGATGTACCAAGACTTGAAACAAATTTACTGGTGGGATGGAATGAAGTGTGACGTGGCAGATTTTGTATCAAGATGTTTAACTTGTCAGCAAGTTAAAGCTGAACACCTGAGATCGGCAGGGAAACTTCAGCAAATTAAAATTCCTGAGTGGAAATGGGAAGATGTGACGATGGACTTCGTAGTAGGGTTACCACATTCTTTTAGTGGCTATGATTCTATCTGGATCATCGTTGACCGGTTAACTAAGACGGCCCAATTTATACCGGTTAAGACAACATATAGTGTGTCTAGACTGGCTGAGCTCTACATTAAAGAAGTTGTGAAGTTACATGGAGTTCCTTTGACGATTATCTCCGATCGTGGGCCACAATTCACGTCCCGATTTTGGAGAACTTTTCAGGAAGCCCTTGGCACCAGAGTAAACCTTAGTACGACTTTTCACCCGCAGACTGACGGACAAACAGAGCGGACCATTCAGACTTTGGAAGACATGTTGAGGGCATGCATCTTTGACTTTGGTGGAAGCTGGGAAAAGCACCTTCCGCTAGTGGAGTTTACCTACAACAACAGTTACCAATCAAGTATCAAGATGGCACCTTATGAGGCCTTATATGGTCGCCGGTGTCGATCACCGATTGGATGGTTCGAGATGGGTGAGGTAAAACTCCTGGGACCCGATTTAGTGCAAGAAGCAATCACCAAGGTAAGAGTTATCCGAGAACGGATGTTAGCAGCCCACAATAGGCAGAAAGCCTATGCTGACCATAGACAAAGAGACTTAGAGTTCATCATTGGAGACATGGTGTTTCTCAAGGTTTCACCCATGAAAGGCATAATGAGGTTTGGGAAGAAAGGGAAATTAAGCCCCAGGTATATTGGACCTTATGAGATCCTAGAGAGAATAGGCAATGTTGCCTACAAGCTAGCCTTACCCACAGAATTAGGGGGAATCCACCCCGTCTTCCATGTGTCTATGTTAAGGAAGTACCTTCCTGACCCTTCACACGTACTTCATCAAGATACCCTCCAATTAGATGAAGATTTGTCATACGAGGAAGTACCGATAGCTATCCTGGATAGCCAGATTAAGAAGCTCCGATCTAGAGAGCTTCCATCGATAAAAGTACTATGGCGGAATCAGACTCACGAGGAGGCCACATGGGAAGCCGAGGCTGATATGCGAATTAGATACCCACATCTATTTGAATCTTCAAGGTAATTTAAATTCGGGGACCGAATTTTTTTTAAGGGGGGTAGAATGTAATACCCATTATTTTTTTTTAAGTTATAATTATTTAAGAATTTCGATAAATTTATTTTGAAGAAAATAAATTCCCTATCAGTTTAATTTTTGTATACTCGTTTGTGCATATTGTTGAAAATATAAATTTTTAATTATAGATTCTATAAATTGTGGGATATAATGGATGATATGATATGGAATTAATCCCATTAAGTAAATATACAGTTCAAAAGTGGAATCTAGAATGAAAACTGGTAAGTGAGACTGGTAGATGAAATAGTATAGGAGAATGGTAGATGAAAACTGGTAAATGAAACTGGTAGATGAAATAGTATAGGAGAATGGTAGATGAAAACTGGTAAGTGAAACTGGTAGATGAAATAGTATAGGAGAATGGTAGATGAAATAGTAGCAAATAGTACCATAATTTCTCCTATAAATAGGCCATTCCATTTCAATTCAAAACTCACACCTTCAGTTTCTCTTCTCTCCTTTCCCCAAAACTTCTCTTGCTCCGGCGTTAGGGCTCTGAGATTCTAGGTCTTTCTTCCTTAGCCTAGATCCAAGGTAAGAATACTATGCCCCTTTTCTGTGCCATTCAGATTTTTAAAAGTTATTTTCTTAAGTATGCTCTGTGGTTGCGGCTTTGGCCGATCTTCCACATCAGAAAAACTGTCCTTAGCTACCTATATGTTGTTTTGATTCTCTGATTACCGAAATAGAATGTAAACTGTGAAGAATACATGTCTAGGAAAGTTCTGGCTAAGGAAAGACATGGTTGTTAAGTGTGTCCATTGGGACTCTCCACTCTTTCCTGGAAACTTACCTGGTGTACTCTTTTACAGATTATATTCTCTATTTCTGGTATGAATAGTATCTGTACGTATGAATAGTAATCGTATGTATGAATAGTAACTATACGTATAAATGAATAGTAACTATATATAAATAGTATTTATATGTATTTTCAAATAGTACATATACGTGTACATTTTTATATGTATTTTTGAATAGTACATATACGTGTATTAAAGAATTATATTAATTGAATCCATTAAATGTAATTGTGTAGATTTAAAGAAGATATAGTAACTTGGATTTCAGGTGAGTAGCTAACCTACTTGGATACTTATTTAATTATATGAATAGTCCAAGTAATTTACATATTCAGAGTATATCTACTATTACCTTTGACTGAATATTTCAATTAATATGGCTGTGTGCCGAATATGATTATGGTCATATGCTATGGCTGTGTGCCGAATGTGAATATGGCTGTGTGCCGAATATGATTATGGTCATATTTATGGCTGTGTGCCGAATGTGAAGATGGCTGTGTGCCGAATATGAATATGGCTGTGTGCCCAATATGATTATGGTCATATGCTATGGCTGTATGCCAAATGTGGAGATAGCTGTGTGCCGAATATGATTATGGTCATATTCTATGGCTGTTTGTCGATTATAAGTATGATATGATTTTACTTATGCATTTTATACATATACTTGTGTATTGTTAATCACTTGATGATTATCTGTAATTAAGTTTCTATCCTTGTAACGTTATCTATTCATTGAGATTATTATCTCATATTGTGGTGGATATATTTTTTTCAGATCCTGAAATTAACGAAAAACATCTGTCTAAGGAGTAGCGCAAGTTCAATATCCTAACCCTCTTTGCTTCAAGGGTTGGTGTTTATTTGAATTAAAGCTGTTTCTTCAGTTTTAAATTCTAGAAAGCTCTGCAGTCAAATAGGACATCTAGGAGGAAGTGGTTATTGTACATAATTATGTTATTACAGTACTTTAAGTTTACTGTATGTTTTGTAAGATTGTAGCTTATTAAGTAAAATCGGAGTATTTAACTAAGATAAGTCTTTGTTATATTATTACTCTCACATTTTAGAATGATTATTATATGGAGCTAAAAGCATAGGCTTACAACTAGAGAGTATCTCTAAGTTATGCCGGTCACGTACCATTTTGAGGGTCGTGACAGGTTTGGTGCCCAAGCGCCACCTTGATAGAAAAAGGTATTGTACCATAGGTCTTGATTTGACTCAATCTTGAAATGGTCATAACTCCTTCATTTGGGTTTTCCTATTTTGTGACCTTGACATGTTTTTACATGGCTGTCTTATAAGGATGAACCCTTTGATGTGCCTTCTACATCTTTTGGGGGTGCAATGGTTATCTCAGAGCAGAGATGAGGGAATTCTTATCCTACCTTAGTTGTTTTTATGTATAAATATATATATACATGTAAATATAGAGACATATAGGTTACCTTTTGATGGAATTAGAAATACATGAAATTAAATGTAATAAGGTAATATGTCCTCCTTATATGAATTAAAAAATGAAATCAATCTAGTATAATGATCATACTTAGCAAAGAAATATAATAAACGTATAAACCTTTTGATGAAAGTGCTACGAGTGTAATACGCCTCTATGGAAAAATTGTATGTTTAATTATATACCCATGAATGATGAAGATGTAAACATTTTCATGGAAATGAATATGTAAGCCTATGAGTTAGGAATGTAGGCCATCCAATGTATGTGAAACCATCATGAGTTATCCATAAATTTTATGTATATGAAATATCAATGTAAAGGTTAATCCTTACGTGTATAAATTCGTGATGCATGATTATGAAAAATGTGGGTTTGTCATGTATGTAATGCACATAGTTATGGTAAGTTTATAAGTTAAACCATTGAGTTATGAAACGTTATTAGGTAAATACATTATATATATATATATATATATATATGTTGATTATACCTCATATGTATTTACATGTTTGGTTGATTTTGCACACGAAAGTGCTACTGAGTTTTCATGTACGATTGATTCATTTCCCACAATTTCATAGCCATGGTGAAGTGAGGGGCTAGGTTGATAAGGACTCACAACGACCTCAGTAGCGAAAGGAACTCGGTAGGCCCTAAGTTACTAGTGTTCTCAATAGTGAAAGGGCTTGGTGGGATGACTTCCCTAGTGACCTGAAGTTTCTCGAGCGGGCTTGATGGATTACCGGAGCTAGTGATGGCGATGGCCCATAGAGAATCGAGTAAGCAGTTTGTCAATTGTATGATATGTTTATGAGTATGTATCTATGAGAATTGTATGTATGCATGTGCAGTAAGCTTTTCTGTTTCCTATCTATGTGTATTAAGTAGTCATATGCCTGATAGGTGTATATATCCAAAAGAGCTTCAGTTATCCATGGTCACTGATATTGGGCATTTTTATATACATTTTGGTCCCTATCTTAGTCCTATTGCATACATTTTCATGAGAACTCTCTGATTCTATTATGTTTTAGAATTAATTGGATGTAATCTAATTTTGGACTAATTGTGCTTTGATTTCGTAATTAGAGAACAAAAGTGCTAACATGGACGAATTGATGAAGTGGACGCCACTTAAGCACTATGTGGATGCTGAATATTGCTGACTATGCGTTTTCTGCCACCTGGGATACTGACTGAAACAGTGGGACCCATTGGTTTGGAAAGTACAGTATTTATGCAGTCTAAGTTTATCCAAAATATGCAACTTTCCTAAGTCAACTTTGGAACTAGAAAAAGTAACTTCTGCACCTCTATTTCCATGCATTGCTTATACCCAAGATGCTGCACTTGCTGGCCAAAAACAAATGGAAAATGATAGCACCAGAAAGGCAATTTTGTTCTCATCTTGGCAAAAAGATTAAGATATATGATATTTCATTTTGGACAGAACATCTTCTTCTTTCTAATCTCTTCTGTAGTTTAGGGTTCTCTATAGTTTCTCCTCTGTATTTTTTTTTTCAGTCCTTATAGAAGGCTAAAACCCTTTTTGTAATTAGTCTTTGGTGGAACTAGGAGATGTAGTCTGAATGCCTCTGAACAAACAAGTGTTTCTGGTCTAATCTATTTCAGTTTAATCCTTATTTTGCCTCTTGTTCTTATTTCTATTTTTTTTTCTGATTAGAAAAGATGTATGGTTTTGATTTTTGATTTTATTGCTTCATTAGAGAGAAAACCTTGCTAGACTTGTATGTATACGATTGCTATACATATTTAGTAAGTAGGATTAGATTGGGTTGCCAATATGCGATTGTATGAGGGCAAGATTCCGGTTAAGACTCAATGTGTTCAAGTTCTAGGAGATTTCCTAGAAAACTTAGTTAATGACTGGTATAATAGATGAAGTCAGAACTGATTTTAAGAAAAGGATAATGATGATTACACTTCTAGGAAAACCAGAGATTGATTACATGTGTTCTGTGATATTTTTTTTGTTTGCTGTCGAACTTGTTCTGCTACTGTAAGATTTGACTTTTGTTTGATGCTTTTCTGCTACTATTACAAAACCCCTCGTGTAGTTAATTAGTGTAATCAATGTTAAGAACAATTAGTTAGTGGTTAGAAGTGAGGTTCCTTGAGTGAATATGACCTGGGGATCACTATATTGCAAGATTGCCACGAATTTAATTCTAGGCGATTCGGCATCGTAGTGACGTGAACCAGAATTTTGGCGTCGTTGTTGGGGAGCCAATTCACTTCTGAGTTACCTAATTTGTTGTTCATTTGTATCTTTATTTGGTTCTAAATTGATTGGCTAAAGGTGGTTTACAAGTTTTGAGTTTTTCTCGATTACTATTCAATAGGCAAAAAAATTGATTATCTCCGATTGATCTCAAACTTGGTATACCACTAATTTTTGACATTTTAAGCAAGTTTTGATCCCTCGATTATCCAAAAGATCATCTTGGGCGGCTATTTTGCCAAATTCCATTGTTTAGGCTCTCTTTTATATTTTTTTTATTTTTTATGATTTTTCTAATTAATTGTGATTTTTGGTATGATTTTTGTAGATCAAATTTTTAAGTTTTGTTTTTTCCATTTGTTCCTCCAACTTGTGAAGGATTTTTTCTAAGAAAAATCAGATTTTTCTGGGATACTTCATTTTTTGGTGTTTTTCATAGGCTAGAATTATGTTTTTTTTTTTGTGTTTTTGTTGTTTTTGGAGATTTTAGTGTTTGTTCTGTTTTCTTGTGAATTTTACGAGAAGGTCTCTTCACATGGACTTATCCACCTTTGATCTAGAAATTGATAGGACTTCCATAGGCTAGTGAGAAGCAATAGCATTATGAGTAGCATAGTGTCTGAACTTTTGTCTGAGTTTATTGATCTTACTGTCAATAGTGTAGAGTTGGAATCTGAATCTAAATCTGATATTGTGTTAGAGTCAATTGCTTTTGAGTCACCTGGGACAACTGGGATAGATAATCAAAATGCATAAGTACCTCAAAATAGGAATGAACAATCCATTAAAGAGTTGATTGCACCTGATGTGCATAATCAAACATTGTGCATAAATTATCCTAAGTTAGATGCTAATCTTGAATTAAAGTCTGGTTTAATCCATTTGTTGCCCCAAGTTCCATGGTCTTGCAAGTAAGGACCCACATAAACACTTGAAAGAATTTCATGTTGTCTGCTCCACCATGAGACCACATGGGGTGGGAGAAGAACATATCAAGCTGATAGTATTCCCTTTCTCTTTGGATGGGGTAGCCAAGGATTAGCTTTACTACTTGTCAACTGCTATAATAACAAGATGGGATGACTTGAAAAAGATGTTCTTAGAGAAATTATTTCCAGCCTCCAGAATAACAGCAATTAGGAAAGACATAAGTGGGATTAGACAATTAAGTGGTAAGTCATTGCATGAATACTGGGAAAGATTTAAGAAGCTTTGTTCATGCTGTCTGAACCACCAGATATTAGACTAGCTTCTCATTCAATATTTTTATGAGGGATTGATGCCTATGGATAGGTACATAGTGGATGCAGCTTCTAGTGGGGTATTGGTAGATAAGATCCCAATTGCAGCAAATGAATTGTTGGCCAAACCCCCCTGTGTAGTTAATTAGTGTAATTAGCGTTAAGAACAATTAGTTAGTGGTTAGAACTGAGGCTTCTTCAGTGAATACGATTTGGGGATCACTATATTGTAAGATTGCCACAAATTTAATTTTAGGCGAATCGGCATCATAGTGGCGTGAACCATTCACCTATGAACTACTCATATTATTTCATCTCTTTGTTTCTTGTTACATGCATTGAAATATGTATATACATATATATATATATATATATATATATATATATATATATGTACCTCTGTCTGTAAGTGTTGTGATAGGGCTATTTTCGGTGAGTCAAGTGGTTAGACTCACCCTCTCACAATTTCAAGTATAGAAGACTCCATAGCTCAATGATGTACGTGTCCTGTAGACCTCCCATTGACCGGGGCAAGGTAAAGTACCATAGAAGTCATGTCCTACTAGGTATTCTTAGTTAAGCTTTGTAATCGAGTAGGTCATGCTACGATGTGTACTCTTATAAAAGATAGTAGGAACTAGCACAAAGATTATGAATTGTAATCATGTTAAGCCATGTGTAAAGATATTATTTTAATTGAATGCTAGATTATGAATGTAAAGGAATTTGTTAATTTCAATGGCAAACTTAGTTTGCTTTGAATCTAATAATAGTCAAGTTGATGGAAAGTATAAGGATTTTATGTAAAAGCTAGGTTTGCGACGGTGTGGGCTAGATATTGACTGCATCGGTCAAGTGCCTATTTTCGGGTCCTGACAAAAGATGTATCAGGTGACAATGAAATGAGCAGGGGAAAGGGGGAAAAATATACAACCGCCGGTATATCACAAACAACTGCCAATAATTAACATTTCCCGACAGTTTTTTAAAACTGCCAGGAAATTACCACCACAATTTTCTCTGTTTCTTGTAGTGATGTGTGTGTGTGTGTGTTCACGAAGCTCGAAATGTTGCAATATGATGCTCAAGTTTAAATGAAAGGATTAGAATCTGATGCAATCTGTCGAAGGAGATAGTGAAAAGGAAACACACAAAAGAGAAGATGCTTTTATTTTTTATTTTTTCAAAACACAATTTCAAATAAGGGGTAATTTGCTAAAATTATCTCATATATTAATTTTCTTTTCTATTAAAAAATACAAACCAAAATATTTATTTGTACTTTTCCTATTCATTTTTCCATCTCATAACAAACAAGCTTTTTTTCATTTTCCTTTTCCATTTTTCATTCCCTTTTCCTCTTTCTTTTCCATTCCTACTCTATCATGTGAACCAAACGCATTGTTACCTATTCCTGGTAAGTATAAGTTCTTTGGGTGCGAGGTATACAAAGGTATCCTTTCATTTAAAACCCTAAAAAAAAAGGGTAGGAATATTGATGGTGGTCAGTGTCTTACATGTGAGCTCGACTTCTCTGTTTGGATAGCACGATCCATGCCCGCCCAACACAATATTGTCCAAGCAAAGAAGCCGAACCCCTTACATGCTATAGTAAATCTGAGTATGTCATGCATGCTTTATTATATTACCTTGTTCTTACTCAAAGGTGAAGCCCCTTTTCAAATTCCCTCATGGGCATCAAATAACAATTTCAAGGTAGGTGATGTAGTAAAAGCCCAAAAAGAGAGAGACTGACATAATAGGAGAGATAATACCAAATTATCCCCTAAAAAAGGGTCAGCTTTCTCTATCTCTTTTTTTTCCTTAAAAAAAGTGAGAATATTTTAGTAAAATACTCTATGTATTTTCATTCTCATTTCATTTTCTTTTCCTTTCCCTTCATGCATATCAAACACACTATTAATCTGTGTGTGATTTGAAAAAGACTAAGATTTGTTTCTTAATGTTTGCCATTATTGCATTTGGGAATAATAAGAGCATTCATTTAGATAAGATCGTAGAACAAGTATCAATATTGATGAAGACTTCATGAGTTCTCAAAGAAGAGTATCTCCTCCTCCAACTCCAAGGCAAGAAGATCAAACAAGGTGGAAAAACCCTATTTTATCTTATTACAAAATGAATGTAAGGACTGGTATTTGCCCCAAAAAAAATGTGCTATAGGAGTGGTATGGTAATTAATACAAGCCTGGGATGGAATTTTCATTGGAGCATTTCATAGCTTTTATCCAAAAAGTCAGTTTAGCACTTCAAGGATTACAAAATTTGTGCAAGACCTATATATATATATATATATATATATATATATGTCTAAAAAAATGTCTACATTGAAAGAGATTCAAAAGTTATAATAAACATTACACAAAGTCTACGTCTAGCTAGTGCTTCTTTATATATTTACAACTAACAATAAATTAATGATACTCTTAACATATATAGGAAGTTTAATTTTGTCAGCTACTTAGAACTTTCAGAATATCAATTTTACCGCTCATCACCTTGCCCATTTTGACAAGTGGATCAATCAAATAGACTATTAAATTAAGTTAGTTCAGATTTTCTCTCAAAAAATGAAAAGCACTAACACAAAAGCTCATACACTTGACTTTGATGTGGTTTAAGATGGATAACTAGATGTATAAGGTAGGCACGTTTAAATGAGACTAATTAAAAATAAAAAAAAATAAAAGGGTGATATTAGAAACACACACACAGATAGAAAGATCAAGATGGCTGGTAGTGTGACACATACCTAATATTCTTAACCACCAAATATTGTCGTACAATGATGTTGGAATTGGAGCAGTGTGTTGTACAGCTAGGCAGATAGGAAGAGAGCATACACTCGTTCGTTTTTGTCACTCGCATGCGCTGTCTCTAAATTCTCTGTTCTCTTTACGGAATCGATTCTTCTAGTATCACAGAAATCAAATTTTGTTTTTTTTTTTTTGACATGTGACGAAGCTAACGACTCCAATATTAGAAGTTATTAATTCTTTTTAGTAATCAAATAATTAGCGATAAATATTTTAAAAAAAATAATTTATCGACTAATTATTTAATCACCAATTAAACGGTTGGTATAAAAATCGTTGATTCTTGATTTAAACTCTCCAATTATGTCTCACAACAACAAAAATACCATTTCTAATTTGGTCGCCACATATCCGTAGCCACACGTTCCTCTCTTTCCATTTTCTATCATTTAATATGTAATGTAATCAAGGCTCCTATTCTTATCTCTTACTGTTCCTCCTCTATCACTTCCCCAAAAAAAAAACTAATTTTTCTTTTAGATTTGATTAAATTATATTAAGTATTTTTTTTTCTTGTATTAAATATTACACCCCTCCCTCCTATGTTTTGTTTTATGTTGTAAACATTTTTCTCAAAAAATAATTAAATTGATATTAAGTTGCAATATAAAACTGTGGCTTTATTTTCATAATAATAGTAAAAATCATTTAATAATTTCATTGTTAAATATGCCGTGGCAAAACGCTAATTTTAACAATAAAAAATAAATTAGAGGAGAGCTAAATGTAATATTTTGACAAAGAGAAATTGCGAATATAACGAGTATGAATCGTTTGACGTTTGTCATTTTATCAAAATTTAGAGACTTAGAATTCAAGATAAAAATTTTCTAGTGTCAATGCTAATGTTGAAACAAACAAAAATTGATAAATTGATAAATTACACTCTGAATTATCCGCACATGTAATTCATCCCAAGAAGAAGAAGAAGAAAAAAAAAACTATGGATTAATTACCTATTCAAAACGATATATGCACTGTACATGGAGCATCTTTTAAAATTTGAGGCAGAAGAGGGATCAATTATGATACCCTAATCAAAACCTGGCCCTCCCGAACCCGAAAAACCAAAACAAAACAAGCGAGACACTCTGTCACTCTGACCACTAAAATACTAATCAAGCTCAGAAACACACTACACCATAAAGCTTAATTAGGTAGAAATAAGTGATGATGCTTCATTAATTGTTTGATACAGAGCAGGTTGGACTCCATCCCACACAAAAACAGGGGGGGGGGTGGTGAATTAATTAACTATGACTATGAGAGTCATATGAGTAAGTAATTAACAAGAGTGAAAATGCAAAGCATGAGGAAGGTGAGGATGATGGTGGTGGGGGTGGTGGTTGTGATTGGACTCCTTCTCGATCCGCCAGCGGAGGTGAAGGAAGTCGTCGACCGAGCAGGGAAGGCGGAGAGGGCCGTCGGCGTGGTAGCCGTAGACTTCGTAGGCCTTGTCGAGGAGGCGGCGGAAGAGAGGGTGGTAGAGATAGGAGATAGGGATGAGGAAACGGCGGGTAGCGCCGTCGTCTTCGTCCTCGGAGCCGACTTGAACGGCGAGCCATCCTTTCTTCGCCTTCATCTTCTTGCTGTCGTCGTGCGTCATGGTGGTGCTGGGTGAGGGTGTCCGAGTTAATTTGTTGGTGTGGTCAAGTGGGGAAAGCAGAGAGTGAGGGCGAATATATAGGGGAAGATCGGAGGGATTCACAGAGGAATTTAGGAAATTAAGTTAAAATAAATAAATAAATAAATAAATATGTGAAGGATGTGTATTGTGTAGTGGTACGTAATACGGAATCAGAAGGTGGAATAGTGGGGTTTGACGTTAACTTTACCTGTCTAAGAAATATATATATATATATATATATATATATAAGAAATATGATACTTTCGTTTCATTGGTTGGTTGTGCCGCCCCTTTGGGCTTTCAGTTTGACAGTATTATAGTAACACCTCTTGGACATACTGAACGGTAATCAAGTTTACTAATCGATTTGGATCTTCATCTTCTCATACATATATATGTATGTATGTATGTGTATGTATATATACGTATATATATGTACATACATGCATACACACATGTACAAATATAATGAGAAAAGTGATTCAACGTGAGAGGTGAAAGAAGAAGATAACTATTGTTAGATTACAATACAAATTAATACTTTAGATTGGTATAGAATTTATTCATGAAAAAATTATATAAAATATTATTAATTTTTATTAATTAATTTTGTATTAATCTAAATCATTAATTTGTGATTTTAAAGTGGTTTATCTTCTCTTTTCACCTCTCACATTAAAATACTCTTCTCTCTAAATATGCTCTTATACACACATAATATAAATCAATGATTTAAATTGCTGCAAAATTTATTAATATAAATTAACAATATATTTTTTTTTAATTTTCGTATGAATAAATTTTTGCATCAATATGAACTTTTCATTGTGGTTATATTCCTCTCTCATTCTCACATTAAGCCGCTCTTTTCATTAAATATGTCTTCTATATGTCTTCTATATATGTGTGTGTATATATATTTCAAAGAAGAGAAAACAATAAACGGAGAAGGAAAAAAAAAGATCCCAACAAAAATAATAAAAATGAAAATAGCAAGAAGAGAAACTCATATTTGGTGAAACAAGTCTTTCTATCTAGATACAAAGGCGAGCAGCGTCATATTTTATCTTTTCAAGTGCACCAACATAATAGCTGACTTTTTCTGAAAATGAGAAAAATTAAAATTACATTATTTTTTAGTAACTTCTTGATGTTTTCAACGGTCACACGCAAAAAATAATTAAGTAGAGAGACATTTCAATTTGTGGTAAAGTGAATCGCTTTAAACTTTGAGACATGTTTATTTCATTAGCAACCACTAGTCCATGCCTAATGGTATAGCAATCAATAATCCAAAATAAACCATTAATAATTTAATATGATAGTGTTGTTTGAGAAAAGAAATAAACACAAAGCGCATGAAACTCTTATATACAGGTGAGATTCACTATTTATGTAGTTAAACCTCTCAACTTAAGTGATTTTGTATCTATTTAAGGCTTTATATGATAGTATCGTATTAAATTTTGACATAAAAGGATTCATAAATCCAATTTAGTAACATTCTCGTATATCCCTTATTGCCCCCTTGGTGCCAAGTTGTTTTCAATTAACGACAACTAAATTAATTATCCTACTTAAATTTAAGTTGCATCAACATTTGGTTTGTTTATACTAATATTGAATAGTTTTGGTGATTTAGTATTTATTTTTTTTAAACAATATATCGGGTTCGAATTTTGAAATAGAAAAAATTAACACATAACCTAACTTAAACTAAATTAATCAAAATTCAATGAAATTTTAAATATTGATAGCTAAAAAAATATTATTAGTTATTTTTGTGTCTAAGCGCGGTTATAACTTTCCAATTGTAAATATAAATGATATTGTTGGATTCACCCCGCAACATTAGTAACTTAATTTTGTTAATTAATATTTAGAAACAAAACTTAAAAGCTTAGGTTTTTTTTTTCAAAGAAAGAAAAATTTGCGACAATATATATAAGTTTAGGGTTTAATGCAATGTTATCAAAACCGGCTTGATCATTAATCTAAGCTGGCATTCGAGTCATCAGATCAATTGGTGAACTGAATAAATAAATTAAAAAATTATATATATATATATATATATATATATTTATATATATATATATTTATATTTGTTTACAAATAAATTTAAAACTAAGTAAAATAAATAATTTTATATGTAAATTTTATACTTTAAAGTCTTAAAATCATAGTCATTAATCATAAAAATTAAAATACAAATATTCATAAATAATTTTTTTGTCATAAAATTAAAAATAATTTTTTAAAAATATTTGAGTGTTATTTTTTTTAAATTAGATGATTATATAAAATTTTGGTTTGTGCTCTTCAATTTTTCTTGATTTAATTTTTTTTACATCAAATAATTATATAAATATAATTATTTTTTCTTATCTCCTAATTCATTAAAAATAACATACTTATTTTTTTATTAAACTAAATATCTTTTTCATTTTATTTTTTTTATCTTGCCACATATACATTTTGATTTTTGAGTTAGAATAATTTTATCACTTTATATATTTATATATATATATATATAAAATATTTTACCCACATAAATTAAGATGAAGTTGACAACAAGTAGATAAAACACACAACCTGTAAGTAGGGGAATAGAGTTTGATTCTAGATAAATACATATTTTTCAAAATTTTCAATTTTTCATAAAACTTAAAAAATTAAATAAAAAAGAGTCTATAGGTCAAAGCCCGGGTCAGCCTTAACCTGGTCAGATCACTCAGGTCAACCCTGAGTCACTTGCAGTCAGGTCACAATACGTGACTCAAACCGTGATTTAATGTCAACAAAAAAGTGGATAATCAAAAAATAAAAACTTGACTATCTTCGAATAGGTTAGTTGATAAAAGGACTATCATAAATTAATTAGTTGATTTGAGTTCATTTTTTTTAAAAATTTAGTTGCTTTAAAATTTAATAAAAAAATTTTATTATTTATTATAATTCTACTTTACTCTAATTCAAATTAGTCTATTCAAATATCAAATGATTCAAACCAAAAGAAAAATGGGAGCACGGCTTCATTTTGAACCTGTCAGTAGGTAGGATGCGGATTTGGATTTCAATTTTCAGTGGAGGACGGGACTTAGATATATTTAGTTTTGTACTTTTAACCTAGACTTGAGGGAAAACGCCAGATAACATGTAGCTTCTTTTTTTTTTTTTTTTAATAAAATAATACCATTCAAATGATTAAAATAGAAGTCATTTTTAACTACATGTAAAATTAAGAACTTTTGGTTTGAATATATATATATATATATATATATATATTTTGGTGTTATTGGCATGTAAATTTTGAAGGATTTAATTATACATACCCACTTTTGTAGATTATAACTTTTATTAATGTGTTTTATGTGTTAATTTATATATTATTTTATACTTATTTGTTAATTATTTATTATATTAAAATTTATACGCAACATTAAAAATAACTCAGCCACAATTAAATCATAGATTAATTAATGAACTTGAATTGATACTTTTAATGGGTTTAATAACTAATCCAATTATAAAGTTATTACTACTTCATAAATTAAATAAGTTAATTGCTAGAAACATAAAGCAGTCTAAAGTATAGTATATAATACAATATATAGTTGATAAATTACATTTTACTCAATTCATTTATGTCGCCTTAACTCAATTAATCCCTAGTCCAGTATCTTTTAAACGAACAATCGCTCACTCGCCCTTCAACCCTTAAGCGACGACATAACAACAAATATGAAACAAATATGATCTTAGATTGAGTGGCTCTATATAAATATAAATAGCCTATACCGTGACTCAAACAGATAAATTAATTTCAGTGCTCATTGTTGGTAAGTCACAATCCTACCTCCAACAATAAAACTAGCAAATTAAACAAGAAGCAAGTGGTGACAGTACTACTACTGGCAGAGACCTTTTATACAATGAATATATAAAAATACATAATCCCATAGCGTACATCTTCTTGCACTTTTTAATTATTAGCAATGGCATGTACCTTCACAATGTGTGGGTGAATTGATTGTGGTTTTGGCTCTTTATCTTCCACTTTTCTCTTTCTATTCTCCACTTTCTCTAATTCAAACACCAATCCCACATAAGCTGCCCTTATCTTTGACCTCAATCAACATTGTATTGATCTTACTTGCCTTTTTTAATCAGCGTAGTTGTTGGGATCAAATCATATACTTTTATTAATGATAATGGTGTTTTTAATGGGTTAATTAATTTTACATAACTTAATGATAATGGTGTTTTTAATGGGTTAATTAATTTTACATATATAGAGCAACAACTTTGGACCCTGACGTGTTTAATAATGTAATTAAACAAACATTAATTATAATGAGACCACAAGCATGAAGACCAAGGTCCACGGGGAGCGCAATTACTAGTGACAAAGTCAAATATCGCATGAAAAATAAAAGTAGATCAAATATATACTAAATCAAATATATAAATTTAAACATTATTATATTTGTTTTTCATTAAAGTGATATATGTATATTACAATTACTTAAAAATTCTCCTCAAATAATTATCCCACGCCGAATCTAAATTTCTAGATATCTCCTTCTCAATCTTTGAAATATTCAAATATGCGATGTTGCGAACTTTTGGTTCATAATTTTCAAAATTATATATATAATACAAAAAAAATACATTAAATAACTTTTACGATTCAATTTTATATTAATAATTTATTTAAAAATGAATTTAAATAATTGACATACACCTTTGTCACATCCCAAAAATTGAGCATGTGAAAAGATACTACTCATTTGATATAATTCTCAAACATACGTTATATACATATATTCTGTAAGGTTTTACATTCAACCTTAATCATTCATTCCACACTACAGAATTATATTCATCTGATAAGCAAATATAGACATACATAGTCTGATATTTCTATTTCATCGCAAGCCTAGGAGACCTATAGAAAGTACAGAGCTTTTCTAATATCCACATTAATAAGTACTGGTGTCCCACCAGACAGAAATAGAGAATAAACCCAAGGGGCTTCTAATCTTCAAACGGATACTCTTGTTCTTTATTTTCTGTATCTGAAAAAAAATAATCATAGGGAGTGTGAGTTTATTTAAAAACTCAGTAAGTAAATAACTGTACTATATAAAATATCAAAAGTACAAATACCACATTTACTCATATAATTAATTATCTTATACATCGAGTAGTATGGGACTCTAACCCTTTCAAACTCATGAATAAGATTTCATAGATATACACCGAGTAGTATGTGACTCTAACCCTTTCAAACTCGTGAATAAGATCTCATAGGTATACGCCGAGTAGTATGGGACTCTAACCCTTTCAAACTCGTGAATAAGATCTCATAGGTATACGCCGAGTAGTATGAGACTTTAACCCTTTCAACTCGTGTATAGGTTTCATAGATATGCACTGAGTAGTATGGGACTTTAACCCTTTCAAACTCGTGTATAAGATTTCTTAGATATACACCGAATAGTATGAGACTTTAACCCTTTCACACTCGTGTATTAGATCCCGTAGATCTTTACTCATTAATAAAATAGTGAGAATTCATCACATAGTACAATTGTCATGAGATAAATAATTTCTTCATACTCTTATTTCTACTGATCATCATATACTCCCATATGAAAAATTAATTGCTTATTATCCAAATAATATTGTAAATGGGACTTATATTGTACTTTGACTAGTAATATCAAAGTAGCTGAGCAAGGTTATTCACTCACCTTGATGTTTGTCCAAGTTTACCTTGTTCCACACTAGAATTTGTGTAGGAAAATTTCCTAGTAAAATATATTACAAGGAATCATAAGAAAAGAAACAAAATCACGAAAATACGTAAAATTTTCTGACTGCTACAGTAACGAGTTGCTACAGTACGGTTTGCTACAGTAACGGTTTGCTACAGTGTCAGTTCGCTACAGTAACGTTGACTGCTACAGTACTGTTGACTGCCGACACTACAGTAACTGCTACAGTACCCGAAGAAAATTTTTCAGATTTTTTCCCGAAATTTCTGGTCGCTACAGTAACTCGAAGAAAAATTTCAGATTTTCAGTTGCTACAGTACTTCGAATTTTGCAGAAAATCTTTCAAAAAATTTCATCCTTTCTTTTCTTTTGATTCAAAACCAGAATCTCAACTCTTTTAACCGATTATAACTCAAATATAACTTCTAAAACAACTGAGATTCATGAATTATCATCAAAATCTTCAAGAAACCTCCTCTGATCTTGTATATAAACTGAAATTTAAGGAAAATAATCGGATTAAAGCTTACCTTTGATCCTTACAAAGCTTTGGAACCGAACAAATAATCAGAAATTCTGAAGATCAAGGAAATGATTTGAGAAGAAAATGAAGAACTGAGAGAGAAATCTTTTCTGCTTCCTTCGGCTGAGTGAAAAAAATGAGGGTTACTATTGAAACTTTATATTAAATATTTCTAATGGGTTATTCAATAACCCATGGGTATCCATAACCCAACATCCAAACCCATCCAGTCAATTTACAATAAATGGATTAATTGACCATTCTGAAACCACTTTTCCATGAATTTCACCATTCTTAGAATATATCCCTCATTGTGCAAATATTTAGTCCAGTCATTTAACTCAATTTTCATAAATAATATTCAAAGAGAACAATTAAATATGAAAATTAAAAATGACCAAAATTAATAACTAAAGTAACGTTGTAGAATTCTAAAATACTCTTAAGCGAATTATATTCTGAAATTAACTGGTATTACAACCTTAGTAAAAATGCATACCATAGTACGAAATTAAGAAACTTTTTATTATTTTTTATTTAAAAATATGATAAAAATTATGATAATTTATTTTATTTAAAATATCTATTTTAAAAAATTAAAATACACTTAAAACATACCAGGATATTAGCATTTATATTTTCTATTGACAAGATTGTAACGGAGAATGAAATATTTAAAGAAATAAAATCACGTATTGTTTAATATCTAAAATTAAATAATTAAATTTCCTGACCGGATGGTGGTGAAGAAGCGCGCGTAGCATCGCGAGTACAGTACAAATGTACCACCAGACTGGCTACTCGCAGAGAGATAGTCAAACTTGAATACGTTTTTATTTTTTAAAAACATAGTGAAAACTTTTGAATCCCAGTTATTTCTAAATGTATCTTATAGTAGAGTTATCAAGTTCATTTGGGCTAGCTGATTGTGAGTCAGCAAAAAATGAGTCGAGCCAACTTGTTTTCAAAATAAATTTAAAAGTGTCAAACTCAGCTTGTTTAATGCGGGTTTGTAAGCTAAATTGGCCAACTAACCGGCCTGCTTATTTTAAAAAAACTAAAAAAATTGAGAAGACAAAGCATGACCGCCAACTACGATGCAAGAGGGAGAGAACATGATAGCAACAAATAGAGGCTAGAGAACATAAGGTGAGTTGTGAGCATGCAACTGCCACCTCCCGATGCAACTATTGTGCATACGACTAGCAACTTGCGATGAGTGATTATAGACAAGAGATAATCCAGAGTTACAAAGATTGAGAGAGATTTAGTTTCAGAGAAGAAGTGTAAAACACTAACCTAATACATATTTATTTATTGTATTTTAAAAAAAAGGAGTTATCAATGAGTCAAGCAAGTTGAGCCAAATAGGCCCGACTCTAAACATGTTGAGTTTTTAGCTAGTTTGACTCATCTATTGTGTGTTGGGCCTATTTTGTCAATTCTATTTTCTTATAAACAAGTTGATTTTTAAAAAACTCGATCCCCCTACTAAATTAGACCTGTTTTATAAGTTTTAGAAGAATAGTACAATCTCATATACACCTCCCTTTGAAAAATCTTCAAAGGTATTTTTTTAAGAATTTATTATCAAATAGAATAGCTAATACATAAATACATATAAAGAAAATTTGGTCCTTCGTGCACACAGGATAGCAATGCTTATAAGTGACGCTTTTATCTTGTCCACTCCTAATGTATGTGGCGTTCTTTGCTTTTATAATTTATCCACCTTTTTCCTCCAGGCATTGTTGTATAGCTGTCATTTTCCTACAGGAGCCACAACTCAAGCCCTATTGACCAAAAAGAAAAAGGTCTAGAACAAATTAGTGAGTTTGTAATTTTCCAAAGTTTAAAATTATCTTAATTTGATTTTGAAAAAATTGAATGTCCTAATTTAATGAATAAAAATTTGAATAAATTAATTATTCAGTCATCAAAATATTATACCTATTTTGATTTAGTCTTTAAAAAATTATTTTTGCCCCCATTAATATTTAAAGACCAAGTAAAAAACGATTATAGTGTTTTAAAATTCAAATTAGTGATTCACTCAAAAATACACAAAGACAGAGATGGGGATTATCAAAATAGAGAGTTTGGATTCACTGCCCGTCATGCTTTTTCTTTTAGTTATGATTAAAATAATAATTAAAGTTTTTAATAACGAGTTTTAACTGTAATTAAAATTTTTAATAACAATTAAAATTATTATTAAAAATATTATAAAAAATATTTTTTTTAACACTTTTAACTACGATTTTAATTGTTATTAAAAAATTTAATTTAATTACAATTAAAATAATAACTAAAAAAATTAGCATGCTGGCGGACGCCGACAGCAAAATAGAAGTTGAGGCCAATCATCTTTCACTGTGATATTCTGTCTCTTTCCTTCTCAAAGAGGCAATATTGCAGTCTCTTTCAAAAACAAGTAAGTTAATAACTAATGGGACATTAAATTATTCTTACCTCGGAAAACGCATAAAGATGAAGTGCTTTGCTTTTATATATATATATATATATATATATATACATATATATAGGATTTATTTATAAAAACCTCCTCAAAAGTTGACTCCTTATTATAATTAGTATGAATCTTCTTAAGTGTTAATTATTTTTTTTATTTGAACCTACTTAGAGTTCAAAGAAAGTCGGTCTCTTTATAGACAAATTCATATATATATATATATATATATCTCAATTAATCGTGAATTTCCAAATTGTGAAAGCACAGATTGATTAATTAATTAACAAAAAGATTTCATTAATGTTGTTGTACAACGGAGTACACATTGAATTTGACACTTAGCTTGGCTGTACTATAAAAACTTAAAAAGCTAGCAGTTCATCAATGTTTAAGTGGAGTAATTATTTAATAGTTTTTGAGAAAAATGACACATATATATATATATAGAACATTACTTCAAATTAGAACAACATAAATAATTTTTTTTTGAACTTCGAATCATTGGTTTGGTGGTGCACAATAAAATGTTATTCCAACGGTAAATAAGTTTGATCTTGGTAATTGAAAGACTACTGTAATTAAAATTGTTCATAGGGTTGAGTTGGTTTGAATTAAATAAAATTTTGAACCAATAAACTATAGTGGATTATAGATTGTGTTAGATTTTAAAAAAATATTATTGAAATTAAATTAACTTAATTAATTGGTACTTAAGCATGGTTGGGTTGGCAAATCGGTGTTTTTATAATGTTGAATGAATTGGTTCATATTAATATTAGTTGAAATATTTTAACTCACAATTTCAAAAAAAAAAAAAAGTCAAACCAACTTAATCCAATTGTGCGGATTGAATTTGTTTTGATAAATTGGTTGGTTAACTCAATCTAACAGACACCTATATATGTGATGTAAAAAATTTGGGTTGACAAAAAAAAAACTTGGTAGTGATAAACAAGCTTAGCATGTGTTCAGAAACACCTTTGGAGAGCACAAATGTGATTCTGGAGAGCTCAAACTGGATTGTCCATTTTTTGGCAGCTGTTTGATTTTGTGTTGGCCACATGCTTCCTAATTGATTAAGCCTTCAAACCTACATTTCCCCCACAGTAGGTTGAAATTTCTTTGTGGGTGTTTGGCGTGACGTTGAGCAGCATTTAACGAGCGTTGGTAGGGGCAGATAGGAGTTTGCACAAAAATGACGTATGTTTGGATCTGTGTTTTTCCTGTGTGTCGTAATTGATTTTACTCTAAACTCATGTTTGAAGCGAAGTAAAAGAAAATAGCTTCTATCCTTGAATTGATTATGGTTAAAGAACTATTACTATGACGTAGGTTCTTCTACCCTTGTGCTTTATTTCTTTCTCTTTGCTTTCTTTATTTCAAAATTTTCTACCACTATTTCTTGCTTGGTATCTCCTTATTTGGCATTGGAGTAGTGTAGTCGACGCTGAGAATGGCGAGTTGCACTACTCCAGCACCTCCTACATGTCGAGTTCTGTCGGTTGCGCTATCAAGTCATGCTTAACCCGACAGCCTCGAACGAAGACGATGATGTGTGTGTGTGTGTGTTCTTTTTTTTTTTTCATTTTTGGACTGTCTTTTTGGCTTTTTGGATTGTGTTTTTGGACTTTTTCTGTCATTGGACTGATTTATTAATAATGATAATAATAATTGTAATTAATTAATTGGTGAAGTTAATTAATTGATACAATTAATTAGATATAATAATAATATGATAATGATGATGAAATTGCATTTTATTTAAATTGATAACAATGATAATAATATTTGAAATTAATTTGAATTAATAATAATATTGATGATGATTAATAATAAAAAAATTAAATTAGGTTATTAATAACTAGTTAGAGTATTAAGATAGAAAATATTATTCAATTATTTAATTTAAGATTTTTTATAACTAGGTGATTAATAACTAATTAATTCATTTCATTACAAAATTCATAAATTTTAAAATTAATACCAATAGTCAAATGAAATAAAACAATATAATATCCATATCTTTTTTGGTATTTACACATTCAAAAATATTTATGCTAATCAATACTCAAATTAAATTTATTTTCCAAAATCAATTTTTTAGTAACAGTTTCCAAACATAAATCATGTTCATGTAAAATCAATTATGTTCAAAATTAATTATAAAAATTAATTCTGTTCAAATATAAATTTACTCAACAAATTTTTAAACATCCACTTCTAAGTTGAAGTAAATGAGAATTGATACTTGCATACCCAAATGTGACATTGAAGCAGGATCAATTTTTTCAAAATAACATTTTTTTGATAACAGTTATCAAATATAATTCATGACGATGCAAACTCAATTTTAACCGAAATTAAATTTAAAAATCAATTCAGCCTAACCATTTTTCAAACATGCAATTACTATCCTGAGGGAAAGAATTTTGAATGGAAAAGTGTGGTGTACTATGCTCATGTCGTGTTTCTAGAAACAGAAGGTGAGGTGAAATAAATTCAAAAGTAGGAAGGGTCCGCCTGGAGAACTGCTCTCTCTACCGTTTTGTACCATTTTGTTTTCGTTGTATCCTATACGGCGTTTGCGTTTTGATTTTTTTGAATTACCAACACCAATGATTTTTCCACAACCACATCGTCAAATTTCAATAAAATATTTTGATGCAGAATTCAGTACCCTTTTTTTTTGTCAGGCTTTCATTTTTTTCTCAAAATGTTTTATTATTATTATTTTTTTATATTTTTAAATTTTTGATGAAATTAACTAATTTGTTGAATATTTAAGTAACTAAATATTTAAAAAATAAATATAAATATCTAATCCCTTCATTTTGCGTTGAATAAATTATTAAGTTGGTTTTAAAAAAATTGTAGTCATCTTAAGAATAAATTATTGATTTAGTTTTTAAAAGATTAAAATTTTCTGTATTTTATCCTATTAAAAGATTAAGTAATGTCTTAATTTAGTTCAGAAAAATTGCATTACCATTGCTAAATTTTTAAATTTTTATTGCTAAAAGTCATTTTAAAAAAAATAGACCAAATTGAAATAGATATAATCTTTTGTGGATAAAATTGAGACACTTGATATTTGAGTGACTAAATTGAGACAAAATCAGTAATTTACTCTTATCTTAATTTAGTATTTGAAAGATTAAACATTTCAATATAATCATTGAAAGATTGTATTTGTCTCAATTTTATTATTCTCTTTGTCAAGTGACTTTTAATCATGAAAATTTGAAATTTGTCACTGGTAAATTTATGGTTTAACAATGAAAATGACTGAACTGAGATGTTTATTTTTTAAAAATTAAATTGAACCAATTATAATATTTGAATGACTAAATCAATAATTTACTCTTTTGCATTTTTAACATATTCCTCTTCCTCATCCAGGTTATTTAGTTAAGATATTAAGTTTGGCTTCTATTTTAGTAACCATTATAATGTTTAACAATTAAAAAATCATATTAAACATTTTTGTGAACATGTTTGACAACTATAATTAACCCCCAAACTTAGAGTATAAAAAATGCCAAAACTTTAAAAAGAACATTATCAATCTTCAAGACTAATATAGTTTAAAATTTTTAGGTAAAAATAGTATTTTTCGATCGTTTAGCATGTATTCAAATATATAAATTTATGAATAAACAAAATTTCGCTTAAACATAAATACTAAATACACCAAATTAAGTATAGATACAAGTTTTTCATAATTCAATTACGGCTTAAAAGACTCTAATTGGAATAAAAGAATAACTTAAAATTTTAATTAAAGCTACACTTACACGTGGAAGGGAAACAACAAATCAGAAGTCTAATTCAATTTCTCTTCTTCTTAATCATAAGCATATGCTTATTATCTCTCACAAAGACAACTAAAAAGAAAAAGTAAAGATATGTGTAATAATTGGGTGCTGACTGCAACTGAAAGCGAGATAGAGAGGGAATTTTCAAAGATGTAGATATATACATACACACACATATAGATATAAAATATTTGCTTTTAAAAAAGCACAGTGTGTGGTATCGCTTTAATTAAGGAGGGCCTTTTCCACAATGCATGGGCGTTGAAGTTACAAAAATGGGAGTCAAAAAGCAAGAAATGACATATATATACATCATAACACGAGTAAGTTAGGAAGTGAAGACTCGTTATTAAGACCTTTAAATAATACAAACAATGGACAACGTCTCCTCTTCATATCTTATACACTTCAATTAGTAATGAGCAGAGTGTATAAAAAAAATGATTGCTTAGAAAAAAGATTAATTATTTTATAGGATTAAAGCATGAGTTATTTATAATATGTTAGCCGTGTGCGAATGCCTCGATCATAAGTATTGATTAGTTAGTTAGTGAACTTGTGGACGAACTAAGCTACATCAACCACATACAATTGAAGTTTCATATTTTTTAGGTTATAGTTCATTTGAAAGATGTCGACAAGACATTTATATAGAATATCGTGGTAAATTTGGAATCCAAATCCCCTATCATAAAAATATGGTAGAATACCATATTTTTTTTAACAACTATGTTTTTTTTTTTACTAAAACTTATAACAATAATAAAACTTATAATATCAATTTACTGTTGCTTTAAGTTTTAACAATGGTAAAAAATTATTGTTAAAAAATATGACACTATCATTAATAGAGAATTTGCGTCTGTAAATTAGGGTGTAAGTGCGTATAAAATTAGATCGGGATAAAATATGATATACATAAAAAGTGTGGAAAGATTAAAGAAAGATTATGATTTAGAAGATGCGTGGCATAAGGCAATCCCATGAAGGAATTAATCATTGAAAATGTGATAACAATGATGGAGAATATATGTTGGCAGAGAATATAAGGGGAAGAATATAGGGATGAATGAAAAGATGAGGATTTTGTTAGAAGCACGCAAAGGAATGATAATATATCACAGAAGACGACACGTGTGCAGTACCCATACATGCATTGTATCCTACAAATCCAGTTCTGATCTCACCCCTTTCTCCAGAGATATGATTAATGCTTTATTTGAAAACTTAATGTAAAGTAACAAGATATATATATTTTTAATATATTTGTCCAAGTGTTGGTATATACTTAATAGTATGTGCCAGATATTTATTTGGTACCGGACTTCTATTCTATCCAATGGTAAATAATTGTTGAGAGAATTCGATCGAATTAGTTGATCATCGATGAATTAATCACATAAATATTAGTTTAGTTTAATCTAATGTATTAGTTAGTGAATAAATTAGTCAAAAATAGAAAAAAAGAATTTGATAAAATCATATTGCTTAATAGTTGAACCAGTTTTTTTTCTAATTTTTAATACATTTTTTATTTTTCATGAATTTTATGAGTATTAAAGTGTTATTCCACGTATAGGTACTAATACTTTTGATATAATATTTTGTAATTAATTTTAAATTTGGTTTCACGTTCATATATATTATTCAGATTAGGTATTATTGTTAAATTTGTACAAAAATACTTAATATATAGTTCATTTAGAGCTTTTGTAAGTTTGTCAAATATAAATATAAAAAAAAGTTTATTATTTTATTATATTATGTTTTTGATGAATAAAATAATATATATATATATATATATATATTATTTTGTTAGCATTATTTATTTATTTTATATTATATATATATATATATATTATAAATGATATTTAGCATTGACAATTTTATTTAGATTGACTGATATATTAAGTATTATATTTGTTGACATATTGTTTTGAACATATATATATATATATATATATATATGGAATGTTATATTTAATTAGGTTCGTGATAAGATCTTGTATTTTGTGTTGAAAGACCTATTTGATATATTTTATAAGTTGGTCTAGGGTGTCAATGTAAATATTTTGTGTGTAAATACTTAACTCTAAATAATAATAATGATGGTGTGTTATTATAAAGGAGTCAACCCATAAGTTGACCCATGAGCATAATGGACTAGGTATAGTGATTCTTTGGGGCTTGTTTTAGTAAGACTTGTATGCGTCATTTGTCATTTCTCATCAGACCAAAACAATAGAGAACCCCTTATACTCTCTTAGAATAGCCTACTCGTTTTCGATCTCCAACTTATGACGGATCAATGTATGCTCTTTATTCATGTATCTATTATGTTTTCTTATTGCTTATCAAGATCAACAAACAATAGAATTATGATTAGAATATTACTGTTCTATTTGTGTTATATTTCTGCATTTGAGTTTCATAATTTATAGATTGTTTGGCTTAATTTTTCTTACAATTGGTATCAGAGTCAGGTTCTAATAAGTAATAAGAACCCATTCAGTGATTAAAATTTGAATTTGGGTTCATAATTAAAAATTTTGTAAGGAACCGTATGTGCGTGTATATTTTGAATTTGACTAAAATTAGGAAGTTTTAGGGTTCTGTGGTTGTAATTCCTTTATTACAGTATGATTTCGCACTTGATTATGTATATAAACTAAGAAAATAATCAAATTTGGGAGAAATCTATGAAATTGGGAATTGGTGGGATGAACCCTAAAAATTTAGGATTTCCTAATTAAATTTGTTGTTGGGGGAATTTGGGTATTTTCACCGATTAAATTAGTGTTTTTATCAATCCTTTGAATTTATTTAAGTTACGGTTCATGAATTTTGAGTTTTGGGTATGATTTGGAGATTTTTGGATGAAGAACAATAACTTTTTGTGAAGAACAACAATTTTCTGTGATTTTTTCAGATTGCCAGCGCTCAACGCTAGACCACTAGAAGTTGTAGCTGTTTTGCCAACCTAGCACTGAGCGTTGCTGGGTCAGCGCTTAGTGCTGGGTCACTAGAAGGCTTTTTGTATACCTAGCCAGCACTGGTCAGTGAACTTTGTGCTTATTCTTATTTGAGGCACCAAAAGGCTTTTTGTGTACCCTAAACCCTACGGACTCGGGCCTAGCAGCCTTCATTTTGCTCACACCACAACCTCTTTTTTTTTCCATAATTTTTTTAAATCACACCATTTGCGTCTCTCATGAATTCTAATCAATCTTTATAATGTTTTCTTGTTAGAATTAGATTGATGTGAACTATTTGGTTAAAGTAACTAATTTAGGTAAAGTTGACTTAGTTTTAACAAGAAAACTATGAAAGTTTGTGCATATTAAATATCCTAAAGGAGTTTAGTTGGTTAGGCTTAAGATAGTTAACTATTGTATAACATATTTGGGAAACTTGCTTGTTATGTGTTGGCCTAAAGGATAACATGTACTAAGTAAGTGTGGTTGTTCTACATTAGTTAACTATATTGTGTAGAGAGTGCCACTTACAAGCATTTATTCTGTCCAAAGACTAATATGTATTGTTGTACTAGGCATCTCTAAAAATATGATTAAGACCATTGTGTACATGTGAATGATGTGTTATATCTCTAATTTGTGTTAATAGAGCAATTGTATTTCATATGTACAAGTTGATATAGACTTTTTGTATAATGTATATATATATGTGAGTTTGTGTATTATTAAATACGCATATGTGTTGTCCTGAGCATGTTGTTTGTTGTCCTATTATAGTATCTGCTACTATAAACATATATGTCAATTTAAATATTATTCTAGTGCTTCATTGCATGAATAACAAATGGATGAAATGAGCACATTATGATAATGCTAGTTACTTGAATTTAGACAATGCATTAATAGTTGAATGTCTAGCATATCTGACTAGTAGTGGTACTACTATTTAGAGAGCAACATTTGAAAAATGTGAGTGATCATATCGCATGAGCCTACAAATCATGCAACACAACATTCTAGAATCCATTCGTGGTGGGATTTTGGAACAAAGTGATGCTAAGAATTTCTTGAAAGCAATCTCTGACCGATTCGCTCTAAACAAAAAGGTCGAAATTAGCATTATTCTGACTAAGCTAGTTTCCAGGAGATATAAGCATAATGGAAACATAAGCAAGTACATCATGGAGATGTCTAACCTTGTCACAAAACTAAGGGCACTCAAGTTAGAGTTGTCAGATGATATACTCATGTACTTAGTTTTGATTTCTCTTCCTCTTCAATTTAGTCAGTTCAAAATTTCCTATAACACTCAAAAGGAAAAATGGACACTGAATGATCTTATAGCTCAAACCTTTTCCTTACCTCCGCACAGCTCGATAATTCAAACCTTTTACTCTAGAACACACACTAACAGGGTGTGTAAAACAGCTCAGAAGTAGCTATATACGAACATGCATGTATTCTAAATTGCTCAAGGCACTCTCAACCTCTAACATGGCTACTCCTAGCTATCCGCTTAGATATAACGATATCAAATCTACATCTCCAAATCTAAAGTAATTTGCCAACTCCTAGTCCAAAAATCAAACTATGCCTTCTAGCCCGTAGGCTAACAACTCAAGCCCATAAGCTACTAGCCACTCTAAGCAACATATGTTAATAGGACTCTATTACAACCACACAGGTTACTACATATAATAATATAACAATCCAATATAAATGATATTCTCACATCCTAATAACCATAGTAGCTTTTGACCCAAAAGGGCCGTAACAATCTCCTGGCCAAAGGCCTTTGTGTATATTTACACACACACACACACACACACACACACACACACACACACACACACACACACACACACACACACACACACACACACACACACATATATATATATTTACATTTTTACCTCTTGATCCGTAGACCAATATTAACTCCTGGCTCATAAGTCAATATTAGCTCCTAGGTCATAGGCCAATATTATCTCCATGCCTAAGGGGATTTAAATCTATACACTCAAAGACAATTAGATCTCCTTGCACAAGGGAATTAAATCTCTACGCTCAAGGCGATTAGATCTCTATGCCCAATGACAATTTAATCTCCATGCTCAGTGGAAAATTCTCCATGCCCAAAGATGTCACATCCCAAATTTGGGCATGTGAGTAACTCCGTAAACTCAAGGGTATACCTCTATGGTATCCCATAAAATCTCTGATTAATACTAATGCATAACACAATTTTTCAAGAAAGATATTTATACATATAAAAGTTCAATATAGTGAACAGTAAACACAAACCAAAATATCTTACAATATGATATTATTTTCTAAGCCTAGGTGACCTATAGAGATTACAGAGCATTCCTAAGCTTTTGGATTTATAAGCCCTCCAGATAAAAAGTATCCTCGATGAATACTAATTCTCCTGCGGATTTTCTTCGTTGACATCCACTGTATCTAAAAAAAAATGTTCATGGAGAGTGTGAGTTCATCAAAACTCAGTGACTAAATGACTGTGCAATAATAAATATATCACAAGTACAAATACCAGAATCATAATCATAATAAGAACAGTTATTTTTATATTAAGGGTTTCTATACCTCTGTATTTTATGTTCAAGAATTCAGTTTCTACTTATAATCTCAATCATTACATGCATTGGTATCTTGGGAAATAAAGCCCTCAACCATTCCATGTGTATAATTCCATGCATTGGTATTTTGGGTCAAGCCCTCAACCATTCCATATGTATTATATACTCAATTCATAATTCTCATCAATATAATCTTAAATCAACAATAAATTTTTTTATCTAGCAATCATCAATAAATATAGAATCTAATTGCGATATGAAATGGAGTTTATATTGTACTTGGAATAAGAGTAAATAAAGTCGGTTAGCAAGGTCATCCACTCACATAGATTCCGTATCCAATTCACTTTTCTGAGTTGCTACAAAGAAGAGTACGTAGCTGGATTTCAGGTTCCGCTACGGAGATTTTCATAAAGATCAGATATAGAAAGTCAGGGTTGCTTTTGTACCAAAATACTATTCATACATATAATCACTATTCATACGTACGATCACTATTCATATGTATGGATACGATTTACACATATGGTCACTATTCATACATATATTACTATTTATATGTATATTACTATTTATACATACGGTTACTATTCATACGTACAAGTACTGTTCATACCAGAAATAGAGAATACAATCTGTAAAAGAGTACATCAGGTAAGTTCCCAGGAAAGAGTGGAGAGTCCTAATGGATACACTTAAGAACCATGTCTTTCCTTAGCCAGAACTTTCCTAGACATGTATTCTTCACAGTTTACATTCTATTTCAGTAATCAAAGAATCAAAACAACATATAAGTAGCTAAGGACAGTTTTTCTGATGTGGAAAATCAGCCAAAGCCGCAACCACAGAGCATACTTAAGAAAATAACTTTTAAAATTTGAATGACATAAAAAAAAGGGGCATAGTATTCTTACCTTGGATCTAGGCTAAGGAAGAAAGACTTAGAATCTCAGAGCCCTAACGTCGGAGTAAGAGAATTTTTAAGGAGAGGAGAGAAGAGAAACTGAAGGTGTGAGTTTTGAAGTGAAAATGGAAGGGCCTATTTATAGGAAAAGTTATAGTACTATTTGCTACTATTCCATCCACTACTAGAAATTCAGTAATTAGCGACGGAAAAATCCGTCGCTAATTTAATAAAATTTCGTCGCAAATGAACTTGCGACGGATTTTGTGACGGAAAAAAATCCGTCGCTAAAACGTCCATCGCAAATTTTTTGTGACGGATTGCTATCCGTCACAGAATTAGTGACGGAAATTTTCCGTCGCAAATTTAAAATTCCGTCGCAAATAAAATTTATGAATTTGCGACGGAAACTTGTCCGTCGCAAATTTGTGACGGAAATGTCTGTTGTTACTTCCGTCGCAAATTTGCGACAGATATTTTCGTCGCTATTTCCGTCGCAAATTTTCAAATAGGTCATCCCAAATTTCCGTCGCTAATTTCGTCACAAATTTGTGACGAAAAATTCCGTCGCTAATTCCGTCGCTAATTTTTAAATAATTATATTTATATATATATATATATATATATATATATATATTTAACCAATATCGTTAATTCCAAACTTAGATTTGAATCCTGTAAACAAACATAAATATAACAAATAAACACCAACCAGCAATTACAACAAAACATTTTACATATTTCTATATAACAATGATTTACATGTTTTTTTATGATCCATCATCATGAAATGCAAAGTTATAACAAAATATAAGTTTCTATAAATAAACTAGTCTAGATGGTAATCTGTTGGCTGTGTCTCATCATCATCAATAGGAATATCCAAGTGCTTGTCAACCAAATTGATTATGTGGTCCATCATTGCACGCATCTCACTGATGACGATTGCCTGACTCTTCAGCATATATGTGTGGGCATCAATCTTCTATAACAATGCTATCTGCATGACCTGAGCTCTGATCCTCGCCAAAAAGTTCAACTTCTATATCTTGTTTGATTTTTAGAATATCTTCAAGAGCCTCAACAACCTAAGTTAAAAAAAAAAAGAGAAAAGCAACCAATCAGAATATTTTTTTGTAGAGATATATCAAGTTGGAAGTCAATTAGTAAAAAGTAGGTACAAATTCACAAGAGATCTTTACTCATTAAATTACTTATGCTATGTTTTGTTCTCTCTTTCTTTTTTTTCGCATACATAATGTAATCTCTAGACTTTCAATGAAAGTGGTTTCTTTTTTGGTGGGTGTATCTAAAATGATAAAAAGAACACTAAAGGAAAAATCAACTAGACAGAAATCAATCCAAAAATTTTAGCAAACAAATCAACAACAAAGATTTAACACCCGTCCAAGATTTGCAACAACTTTAAATTTATAGTATGTTTATATTTACATAACCAATCAAAGAAAAGCAGAAGTTTAAGATAAAAGCAAAGATGCAGAATTCACTAAAATACACTTGAAAGTAGAAATCAGAAAGAAATATGTAAATTAGTAACCTACCCCACAAATCCAATTCTTTCTCTCCACCACATGATGTCCAACTCTTTAAGTGGAATGCCATCAATCAAAATCTGCAACCAAATTCTATATTAAAAATAAATTCAAGTACTGAAGACAAAATAGCAAAGGCTATCATTACTACTAGCCATTGTCTCCACTACTCCTTTGTCTCATACTCTCCTTTCTCTTTCACAGAAGAAGTCTCTCTCCCTTCCTTACATAAAAGAATTCGTCCATCATCATCCACATCAATAAACACTACTCTTTAAGTCACATCTACAAAATTACCATTCTTTCATTTCTCTCAAGAAAAGGCCAACGGATATAAGTATGAATTGGGAACAAAATTAAAAATCTTTAAAAGCCAAAAGTAACATTCATATGATCAACTACTAAGATCAAGTTAGAAAAATTTATATACAAGACAATATCCTGCTCAAAATATAAGAAAATATACAGCTGAAAAATTTCTTGCACAACAAGTGTACGTTGGCCGCTCCTATTGTAATTAAAAATAAAAATAAGAAAAAGTTAAAAAAATCTGGAAAACTAATGAAAAATTTCTCTAGACAATGCATTTGCCAACATTGAATGACTATATAATGTAATGCACCGTGTTGTAAAGGCATTGAGATAAATGAGAAGTACTCATCTTGTCTAGTGGTCTGCTCCTCTCAAGTGTACGTGGGCCCCTCCTCACTCTCCCTTCCTTTTTTCAATACCACTCCATTTCCGTAAACCAAGGCATGCAATAAAGCCATCTCAATGGCTATAAATAAGCTTGTGTAAATGCAAAATGAATTGGAGAAAAACAAGAGACAATCATTTACTACCACTAACTCTTGTCCATTTCTTCTCCTGATCAAAACAATTCTCTCTTCCTTTCATACATAGAAAACATTCATCCAACATCACACCTTTCACTTCAATCATTACTTTTTTCTTATCATACATAATTTACAAAATCGTCACTCCAATAAATATTTTATTAATCAAATTTCATCGTCAAAGACAGACTCAAAAAGTAAAGTCAAATAAAAAATGAGGAAATATCAAGATATGCATTTGATGTCATACTCCAGAAATGTACAGGATTATTTTAATAGATTTAGATATGAAAATAAACGATAAGCTTTAGTGACCAAAATGAAGAACAGACCTTATTAGGATCAACGACGTCAAGGTAAAGAAGCTGAGCAACTATGATATTGGCCATATCATCATCAACAGCTCCACCACATTGGATTATTCTCTAAATTCCATTAAGAAAATAATTATTCTCTAAATTAATATTTAAAACACACAATCATCAGTCAATCCAATTAATCACAAATTAAACCCAAAATCCCCAAAATTGAAACGAAAATCCAGCCAGCCCCACCATAAATCTGAACTTCAAAATACAATAGAAGGTAGGGTATTTCGATGCTTACCTACTACCATGGACCACTGCTTCGGCAGCCTGAAAGATGGCAACCGCCATGAACAGGGACGGCAAAGAGGCGACAGAGGAGACCACAGCACCCCTCTGTCTCCCTCACTCTCGGTTAGCTCTGTACTCGCATTTGGCAACCGATGAGATCCAAGAATGAAGAAGAAAAAGGAGAAAGAAGGGACAACGATGGCGGTCACGATCTGTCAAAGGAGCCCCACCCTCGGCCCTCACTCCCGTTCGTGCTCCATCTCCTATCTTCTTGTTGTTCCTCGGTCCTCTGCCCTCTGTTTTCTTGTGTGGGGAAGAGAAGATGGAGGAAGAGAATGCTGAGAGACGGTTGCCGGCGGCGAGGTGGTGGTCGGTGTGGCCACCACGTTAAACTCTTCGCTCTCTCGCTTTGTCCGTCTGGATCGGTCTCCTTCCCCCCCGCCCCCCCCCCCCCCCCAAAAAATAGATGGCTTAGTATGCGTGTACACATGAAAGATAAAGTAGGGTTTTGAAAATGGAAATTTTTTGGTGAAATTGGGAATGAGGGAAATGGTGGGAAATTGGGGAAAAGTGATTGGAGGGAAGCAAAAGTTTTTTCAAGACTTCTATCTACATACTAATACTATTAATACAGGTAAAAATAATAATTTTATATAAATATTAAATTAGTAAAATTAAATTTTAAAATTAAACTTAATTTTTAGTAGGCATAATTTTTATTTTTATTTATAGTTTTTAATTATTAACAATATTTTAAAAATTCACTCAAGGTACCAATTCAAAGTTCACTGATCTAACTATGACTGAACCGGTATTAATTAAATATATATATATATTACATAATAAAAAAGAATTACTCTTTTTTCTAAAAAATACTATTACATATATTATATTAAAAATTAAAATAATAATTTTTTAATACAAAATATTATTTTATATAATATTAAATAATTTTTTAATATTTCACTTTCCAACATGCAATACAGTTTGAACACTGGTAAAAAAAAGTAGCTTATAGTTTTTATATGATGTTTATGTGATAAATGCTTCTCTCGCATTGTTCCATTATGAAGAAAACAAATTATCAATGTTTCAGATTTAATGTAAGGCACACAAAACATATATAAAATTAAGTTCATAGGAAGTAACATAGTGCAGTAAATTAACTATATGTTTTAGTGCTAGAGTTTATAATAAGTAGAGACATTTGAGGATTCAAGGTTGACAACTTTAAGATATGCCATGTCAATAAAATATCATGAGTTATGAAGAAACAAAAAACAACAACTATTAGTAAGTAATTTAGACTATATAATATATAATAATAGACATTGGATTCCAAAGGATACAAACAGAGCAAGTGTGAATTAATGACTGGTCCTATTGCAATGATTGAAAACCACTAGGCCTTTAGGTTGATTGACTCTATATAATAATTGCACTACATCTTGATTCAAATAAACCAAATCCTTCCATAAACCAAATCTCTCTTTCGTTTTGTGTCTCTCTCTCTTCTCCAGATCTCTCTTTCTCTGAATGCATAAGAGAGAGGCTCCTTCCATAAACCAAATCCTTTACCTTTTTTTTAATTTCTATAGTGGATCATGACTGACAATTCACAAGCCACCACATTACATCATGGTGTAAGTTACCACGTGTCATCATCTCTTAGAAGCCCCAAATCCCATGGTGTAAATTGACACATGTGTCATTGCCATCTATTCTTCTTTAATTAAAATCTCACAAAGTCTTTCTTTCTTTAAATCACATTCACTCAGGTCCCTCTTGATTTTTATTAAAATTTTTAAATTATTTATATTTTCCCCCAGTTAAATTTGAAATTTTCTATTTCACTTTTTTAAATTAATTATTTAAAAAATTCATCATAATTAAATTTTTCCAATGAATTTCTAAATAAATTCTTGGAATATTACATTATCATTTGGATTATTACATTCTTTCCTTAAAAATTTTAAATTATCTCACAAAATTCCAAAATTATTTTATTACTCCTTATTTAACTTTTCCACCAAAAATCAAATCTCCACAGAATCTTCATAAATTTTTTACACAAACTGATATAATTTTAAAAGATGGAATAGTTAGAGAAGAAAAGATAAAAAAAACATTAAAATTATAAGAACTAGAATTTTATTTAGAGAAAAAATTATTCATTTTTACGTCAAAGTACTCTTTTTTTTAAAAAAAATATTTTGCGACGGAATTTAGCGACGGAAAACCATCTGCGACGGAATTTAGCGACGAAATTTCCGTCGCTAATATTAGTGACGGAATTTAATCAGCGACGGAAATTTTCCATCGCAAATTCCGTCGCAAATTCCTTATATTAAAATTTCAAATTAGTGACGGAATTTGCGACGGATTTACAACTAAATTTGCGACGGAATTTTTCCGTCGCAAATTTCCGTCGCTAATCGAAACTTTTCTAGTAGTGATCTATCGTTCTCCTATACTATTTCATCTACCAGTTTCACTTATTAGTTTTCATCCACCAGTCTCACTTTCAATTATCCATTCTGGATTTTACTTTTGAACTGTATTTTTACTTAATGGGATTAATTCCATATCGTATCATCCATTATATCTCACAATTTATAGAATCTATAAATAAAAATTTGAATTTCAACAATATGCACAAACGAGTATACAAAAATTAAACCGATAGGGAATTTATTTTCTCCAAAATAAATTTATCGTAATTCTTGAATACTTATAACTTAAAAAAATATAATGGGTATTACAAAAGACAACCAAATTCCCTTACACATAGGCAAACTATTCTCTATAGCTCCCTTGATGCCCAATGGTAATTAAATTTCCATTTCCCAAAAGCAATTCAATCTCCATTACTTAAAAGCAATTTAATCCCTTTACATGTAAGCAAATTTATCTCCATTTAATCTCCGTTTTCCGAAGACAATTAAATTTCCATGCTCAACAACATATTTGTCACTCTCGTGGGCGTAACCCACAAATCTCCCACAATCACGCTATTAAAAGTGAAAACATTCCAAACCACCGAACACATAGGCCTAGCCAACTTATATATATATATATATATATATATATATATATATATATATATATATATATATATATATATATATATATTCACATAGCCACTTACCAGCTACTCAAGGGCACACCCCATGATAACTTAGGACCTATAAGTCATAGAATCTATCACCCTTACTCTCATGTCCTGCCATATTGTAAATTCTAAAATAACCCATGGTTTTACCATAACTAATCCACACAAAGGTTTCTCTAGGCTCATAGGCCAAATAGATTGTCTACCCTCCCCCAACATGAAATCGTAGAGTCTCCGACATAAAACCACAAGCATAATTGGCAAGTCATCAAACCATTGCCATAACATGTAAAAGTATTAACATGAGCATAACTCACTATAATCATACATGGTAAAAGTCAACACAGACATTAATGTTTCACAATTATCAATCATTAAGAGATCTCCATACATAACCACACTCTCCCTCCTTATGCATTTCTCCACTCCCCTAGTAACCCAAAAGGTTCCCAAGCACTTACATTAGTTACTAATACATCATCAATGTGCACAACAATTAGTATAGAGTAAAACTATACTTATAGGCTATATTAGACAAGTCTCTAGACCTCCACAATTTTTTTTCATCATAATTCATAACACATGCATTCACCATTAGCACTTAAATAAATTGTAAAAGAAACTACAAAAGTGAGCTAGCTACTCACCTTAACTCTAAGCATTTCATCTTAAAACTTGGTGTTTGGATGTATGTTGCTTTAATCCTTTGGAGAGACATCCTAGCCAATTGAAAAGGAAAACACATAAGGAAAGAAAGCAAGTAAAACACCAAATGTTGTCTAATAGCAACCGATTAACTGGTTTCACCATGCCATTCGACCAATGCGTTACTACCAGATCTACCATTCTAGCCTAGAAGTTATCGGTCGAATAGTGTTACCCTACTAGTTAGAGTTATACAAAAGGTCGGTTCGATTTGGTTTTGAGCATAAAACAAACCGAATTGACTGAGTCGGATTACCAAAATTTGGGACCTATTCGATTGTAACTTTTGCAGTTTGGTTCGGTTTTTGGGCGGTTTATTAGATGGTTTTTAACTTTTTATGTCAACAATTTTTTTTTTGAAATTAGAGATTTATGTGGAAAAAAAAACTCTCACTCTTATCTATTTTTAAGAGATGCAATTGTTATTCAGTGAACTAATAAGAATTTCAAACTTATTATATAACATTTAGCATTAAAAAATTTCAAACTTGCTAAATATGGGTAACTAATTTTATCTAACAATTCTTATTAAGTGAAATAACTAATTTCGTTTAATTATTTTTAGTGGTAGATATTAATATAAGTGTTATCTAATTTTTTTAATATATATATACAAATATAATATAATATATAAAATTTATTTTTTAATTCATGTGGTTCAGTTTGATCGGTTATAACCGAACCGAACCAAACCAAACCAAACCAACCAACCAAACCGAACAAAAGATTTCACATTTTAAAAATCGATATGGACCTCATTTTCTTTGTTTTTTTGCTCGATTCAGTTTGGTTCGGTCTGGTCAATTTTGATCAGTTTTGTACACCCTTACTACCAGTCGATCGATGCGAGGCAGCCAGTCGATTGGTCTCCTCGTGACAGTTGACTAATTGCCAACAGCCAACAGACTTTGAAAAACAGGTTTCCAACTCCATAAACCCATCCCCAAATTCATTCTAACTCAATCCCAACTCGAAAATGATGTATACACAATCCAACAACTGGAAATACAAACTCAAAGATAGAAAAATCAAGAAAAGGGTGATTCAAAAGCATTAATCACCAAAAATCACCAAGATTTCCCCAATTTCTCATCCTAGGGTTTTCTTCTTCAAAGAAAAGGAAGAAGATGAAGAAGAAGGAGGGTACATGCTTACTAATCCCCTTAAGCTTCATTGTCCTCATTTCTCTAGTAATTTGTGTGGCTAGATGTTGGAGAAGAGACTTGAGAGTCCTTGGCCGAAAGAAAGGGGAGAGATATGGGAGAGGAAGAGAAAAATGGATGGGAAGAAGAGGGTAAGGGGTATTTAGGTTAGTGTGGTGTGGGCCTCGCTTCCATTCCTTTCAATTTGGTTCCTTGGATAAAATTAGGACCTTGCAAGGGAATTGAAAAAACTTGATCATAACGAGGCACCCAATTACATTTCCATAAAACACACATAATCACATCCCATTTTTTTAATTAAAATACCAAAATCCTGCATCTGTTCACTTTCGTCCCTCTCGATGCCTTAAAGTCCACTATAGCCTCCAATTCATCATCCTTAAGGTATTGACCTCTTAATTTCATCCTCATTTAACCCACTCTCCCTCTTAGATTCCTATTTGGTCTTTTCTCAAGAGTACTCCATATTTTCTTTTCTTTTCACTTTAGTCCTTGAATATACTTCCTACATCCACCACATATGTCCCATTTTCCTGGTGCAATTTTACTTGACCAATAAACTTTAGGATCCTTTACTCTTCTAGTTAGAACTCCTTAATTTGCAAAAATTTTTTACTCTCACGAATTTATGTACTTTTAATTATATCGTAATACCTGAGGTATTACAAAGATGATCCAGTCACTTGCAAGACAACTATGTCATCTAGTAACTCTCAAAAGTGGATGATGTCATTAGGGATAAGTTGAAATCCGTAGTTGACAATGAGATGTTGGATCTAGTAGAGTTACCATAGAGTGCGAGACTGATTGGTTATAAATTGGTGTTTAAAACCAAACGGGACTCGAGTAGTAATATCGAAAGATATAAGGTATGTCTCGTAGCCAAGGTTTGTAGTAAAAAAGAAGACATTGACTTTAAGAAAACTTTCTTTCTAATTTCTTCAAAAGATTATTTCAGAGTCATAATGGCACTTGTAGCTCATTATGATTTGGAGCTACATCAAATGGATGTGAAAACAACATTTCTCAATGAAGACATTGAAGAGACAATATACATGGTACAACTAGAGAACTTTCAATCTAAAGATTCAAAGCACATATTATGTAAGCTGAATAAGTCCATTTATGATCTTAAACAAGCATCCTGGCAGTGATACCAGAAGTTTGATGTGTTGATTTCATCATTTGGATTCAGAGAGAATTTAGTGGATTAGTGCATATATCTCAAGTTGAGCAGGAGCAAATTTGTGATACTAGCTTCGTATGTCAATGATATATAACTAGCTAGTAATGATATGTCTTTTTTGCATGAAACCAAGTTCTTTCTTTCAAACAAATTTGAAATAAAAGACCTTGGTGAGTCATCTTTTGTTCTGAGGGTTTAGATTCGTAGGGATCACTAGACATAGTTTGGGTTTATCGTAGAAGACATACATTTAGAGAGTCTTGAATTGATTTGGCATGCAATATTGTGTATCGGGTGACACACTTATAGCCAAAGGTGACATATTTTGCTTGCTTCATGTCCTAAATTAGATGTACATATGAGGGAAATGAAGAAAATCCTATATGTTTTGGCTATGAGAATTATCTTGTATGCACATATGTGTACGCGTTTGGTTTTGGCGTACATTGTGGGAATATTGGGCAAATACCACAGTAACCTTGACATGGCTTATTAGGTGTGAGCTAAATGGGCTTTGAAGCACCTTTAAAGGACAAAAGTCTATATGCTCACATATCGGAGGTCAGATTGATTTGAGATCACTGGTTACTTCGATATTGATTTTGTGGGATGTGTGTCAGGCTATGTATTTTTTGTTGGTTGATAGAGTTATATCCTTGAAAAGTGCCAAACAAACACTAATAGCTTCTTCAACCATGGGGGTTGAATTTATAGCTTGCCTGCTGTGAGGCATCCATTCAGGCAAAACAACTAGAGTTTGTTTAAGTCTAATCAGATAGATATTAAATCTTTTGGTTGTTAAAGGGATTGTTTAGAGTAATGTTGTGTAGTAGATCATGTGTGTACTGATAATATAACTACAAAATATCATTCTAAAGGTTTACCACCTAGAGTTTTTTAATGGGCATGTGGCTCATATAGGTGTGATGAAATTTTCAGATGACTGAGTATATTGTACAGTTTGTTATATACATAATTATTTCCATTTGTGGAGTATTTTGACATATGAATGTGTTTTTTTCATATCTATCTGTGTGTGGAGTACTCTAAACAAAGTGTGCTTGCTTTCTCATGCGGTTTAGCATAAAGTTAAAATCTAGGAACCAATTGAAAATAGGCATGTATGAAGATCCTTGACATGTAATTTCTATGCTATACATTCAGACTTGATCTATGTTGTTGGTTGTATTAGCACTGTGATCATTGTTGGGTTTAGCTTCAATTCAACTGGTTACGAAAACCTCTTTGGTTCTATGCTAATATAGTTGATGGACTAGATTGTTTGTAATATATCTGTTTAGATAGCAAAAAATGCGCACTATTGGTTTATATATGTGTATAGTATATGCATATACAATTTCAGAATCATATGTCGTCCAAGTGGGACAATTGTTAGCATTATTTATTTTATATTATATATATATATATATATTATAAATGATGTTTAGCGTTGACAATTTATTTGGTGGACTGACATATTAAGTATTGTATATGTTGACATATTGTTTTGGGATATATATATATCAAGTGCAATATTTAATTAGGTGAGTGATAAATTTTTTTTGTATTTTATGTTGAGAAACATATTTAATGTATTTTATAAGTTGGTCTGCAGTGTTAGTGTAAATATTTTGTGTGTAGATACTTGACTCTAAATAATAATAGTGATGAGGTGTTATTATAAATAGACCAACCCATGGGTTGACCCATGGACATGATGAATTGGGTAGTGGTTCCTTGTATTATATAAGGGGCTTGTTTTGGTAAGACTTGTATGTGTCATTTGTTATTTTCTATCAAACCAAAATAGTAGAGAGCCCTTTATACTTTCTTAGAAGAGCATACACGTTTTTTATCTCCAGCTTATGATGGATCAATATACGCTCTTTATTCGTGTATCTATTATGTGTTTTTATTACTTATTAAGATCAACAAACAATATAATTATGATCAGAAAACTACTGTTCTATTTGTGTTTTTTTTTTTGCATTTGAGTTTTATAATTCCTAGATTATTTGGCTTAATTTTTTTTACATTGTTTAATATCAATTCAATCACGGTTCAATTACAGTGAAACTAATAAACTTTAATCCAATACCTCTACTAATTTAATAATCAATCCAATTTTTGAAATATTTACATAAATGTTTAGAATCAAAAGATTAGGTGTTAATCACATTAAAAAAGATTCGGTATCAAAGATTTTTTTTTTTAAAAAAAATGTGTTTAATCACGATTTTAATGCGAACTATTATATTGGAGAAATTTCAATATGCAAAAAGAACATTATGATTGTTTTAAGCTGAGTTTCGACTAATTTATATTTAAAACAGGTGGGATATCACAAAGGTGGTAAACTTTATTAAAATTAGGGAATATGTTTTAAACTATTTCAACCAATTAATATTTGTTTCAAAACTCTTTATTAATGAGAATCAAACTATTAAATTTAGTTGCATCGATTAAAAAACGCAGGAACCATAATTACATATATTCAATTGTAAAATTCATATCAGTAATATTGTTATAACAGTTCAAGTAGAAAAAATATCGGGTTTATTTTTGGTATTTTTGTAAAACTGAACAATCAACATTATTTATTGTCATGTGATTTTTTTTTATCGAAAGTGCAATATAATTTTACGCTATAGTTTAATTAAATTTTTTTTAAAACAAGCTAATTTAATTGGAAAACATGAACAGTTATAATAATATTGAAATTAATTTTTAAAATTTCGATAATATAATAAATGTCTCAGAAAATCTTCTGGATCTCCCTAACTAGTTGGTAGTTAGGCAGAATAATAAAAGGTGGTAGTAATAGCAGGCAGGGATATAATTGGGATTCTGTATACAGTATCACCACTCACCAGAAATTGATAATTATTATTTTAATTATAAATACGCTCTCCACTAAACTCAAGTAGCATAGAATCCCAATTAATCTGGCTTGATGGTCGGAATCAATTTTGCTCCAGTTGATTAGAAAATAATAATAATAATAATAATAATAATAATAATAATAATAATAATAATAATAATAAGATAGTTGAGAATGTGTAAAAGTGACTAAATGTGATGTTGTAGGCAGCAAATTAGCAGGGCATGAGTATGAGAGGTAGGTATAGATAATGAAGAAGCTGGAAAGCATGGAAGGAAATTGAGACAGTGGATTGATTAAACTTAATTTGATTATTATTTATGGGTGGCAAAAGGAAGATGTTGGGTATGTCTCTATCATAATTCATATCAACCAATCAAACAAGTTTTTTTTTCTAATTACACTTTGGCTAAATGATATTTATATCTTTCCAAAATTAAATATCACTTTCAGATTCATTCTAATTTATTTTTTATGATTGAGATTAACTTTTTACACAATATATATTTATTCTAATGATAAAATTACTTATTTTTATTGTTGTATTAGAAATAAAGTCACACTTTCATATTAGATGTTAGCATTAACTTAAATTCTTCTATTGTTATATTAAAGTTAAAATTATAGCCTCATGTTATGTAAATGGTTAATTGATTTGATAAAAAATAAACTGAAAAAAATGCAACATATATTAAAATAATAGGAAAGTCGAGTATAATATTTAAAACTAAAAGAGTATTAATTAAGTGTAATTTAGCCAAATCTTGGAAGAGACTAAAGTAATTTTTTTTTGGTGATTTGAACAATTTGTATTTGAAAATTTATTAGGCTTTGACCCTGACTGGTCTACTTTGATCAAGCCGGACCAAAGAGATGTGATTACAAAATTTAATCTTGAGATTCTACTATCAAACTACTTGAATCAAATAGTATTTCTTTTTAGTAACTTACAAGTTTGGTCACTAATAAATCAAATTTTTTAATTTAGTCCTTGAAAGATCGTGTTTGTATTAATTTAGTTTCTCTTTATGTTAAAATAACATTTAGCAATAAAAGTTTTAAAATTTAGCAACACAAAAGATTAAATTAAAATAAATGTAATTTTTAGAGACTAAATTAAAATATTTGATCTTTTAAAAATTAAAGTAAGAAAAGCATAATTTTTTAGAAATTAAACTAATAATTTATTTATTTTTAATGGTAAAAGCTCTCAATTTCAAAAGGTTAAGTAGTATAACCAGTTGTTTCAACCACAAAATGGATAATAGCTAGATTCCTAAAAATACTGAACTTGGACAAAAATCTACTCTCCAGGGTGGATAAATATGGATGTAATAAGGATATGTTTGAAAAATAAATGAGAAAAAGAATAAATGGAAAAGGAATAAGGGAAGAGATGATAGAGGGAGTAGGAGCATGACACTAATAATGATTGCCTAGTAACGCCGTGCAGTGTGTGGTTGTTGATTGAGGCTGTGACTACACCATTTGCCACACTCTTCTCAACATCATATTCATCTTTCTACTGTATATTCTCCCTTAAATTTCCCAACCTAGATTCTTCGCTTGGCTCAACATAGTGTTGGGCTAGTGAAAATTATCTAACCGAACATGAATATCACATGATGTTCAATAAGATAGTTCACAGTTATCCAAAATAATACTAATTAGCAGAGAATTTCTAGACTAAAATTGTCATGCACATGCATAATATAAGGAAAAAAATGTACTTTATTCTCATGAATTTTAATTAATGTACAGAAAATACTTATGAATTTTAAAACTCAATAATGAATCTCCATAAACTTTTTAATATATGCAATTTTTTTTTTGTTAAAAAATTCGTTAGTTAACTTAACGGTCAACACCTAATCAACAAAAAAAGGTCACATAAGCTGCTGACATGGTATAAAATGCTACATTGGCTTCCAAAATGGTTTGCTGGATTATGATCTCGCGGGTTTTGTTTACTCAGGTCTTTGTGTGCCTATTATCTCTGTTTTTCACTCTCTCCATCACTATTTTCTGCATTCTCATTCAAGTTCTCTCAGACGCTTCCCCCTCGCTCTAGTCTCTCAAAATCTCTCGCTCAAACTGTCTCCTCACCGCTGTTTCCAAGCTCAAAAATTGTGCGCTTCCTCTCTCTCAATCGCTGCCTTCTCCTTTTCTCAGTGTTGTACTCTCTCTCTCTATGCATCTTTGTACTTCACTCTCGCATTAAACTTTGTATTTCTCTTTTTCTCCCCCTAGTGCGTCCTCCTCCTCTATTTATACAGGGGGTCGCGAGGTTGGGCCGATGATTTTGCTAGAATGACAGAGGAGAAGATTACAGTTGTTGCACCAGAGATTCTAACAAAGTATGGTTACGATGGGGCAAAGGTTGATGTATGGTCTTGTGGCTTCATCTTCTTTGTAATGACTGCCGGGTACCTACCGTTCAATGACCCAAACCTCATGGTCATGTACAAGAAGATAGACAAAGGCGATAACCGGTGCCCTAAGTGGATGTCGTCGAATCTCCAATAGTTCCTATCATGGTTTCTAGAGACCAACCTAGAGACCTGAATCACCATCGACAGGATCCTCCGGGATCCATGGTTCAGGAAAGGCTATAGGCTAGTCAAACTTCACAAGGAGCCCTTCGCTTCCATGTCAAGGACAAGGCCTAATGAAGTGGATAAGATGACCGATTTGAATGCGATTGATATCATCTCGTTCTCCCTCGGTTTGGACCTTTTGGGTTTATTTGATGACAAGGACAACACAGTCGAGCACGGCAAGCTGTTCATGTCATCGGAGTCACTAGAGAAGATAATGGAGAAAGTGGAGGAGGCTGCCAAGTTGGAGAGACTCGTCTTGAGGAGGACGAAGGAATGTGGGGTAGTGCTGAAGGGGCAAAATGGTATTTTTAGGCTCGAGTAGAGGTTTATTAGTTAATGGAAGGCCTTGCAGTGATAGAAGCTAAGGGTAGAGGCAAAAGCAGAGTTTATGGAAGAACAAGCTGAGGCCTTAGCTCTACCCCATCGGCCAAGAATCAAGTTTCCAGGTTGCTGATGATTGGAAATTGCATTGAAATTGAAAAATATTGAGAAAAATAAAAAAGAATAATAATTAAGTTCAATATGTGTTACAAACTCAATGGTAATTAGATGCAGTGTTAACCAACAAATCATTTTGGAAGCTGATGTGGCATTTTATGCCATGTCAACAGCTCATGTAGAGTTTTTTTTTAGCTAACTAAATGTTGATCATTAGGTTGACTAACAGGTTTTTTAACAGAAGGGGTAAATTGCACACATTGAAAAGTTTATGGGGAGCTCATTGTCAAGTTTTAAAGTTCATAGGAGTTTTCTGCACATTGGGTAAAGTTCATGGAAGTGAAGTGTATTTTTTCCTAAATATCAATGTAAAATTGATTGATATATACACAAAGCAGGAATCAATTCACAGTGTATATATATATAGTACTGTTAAACGCGTCAGTTTGGAGATAAATGGGCCAATCATGAGCTAGCTTGTTTATAAACAGTCTTCATTTTTTAAAACCAATATCACCCGTGGTTGGATCACGGGTAAACAGTTTATCCCGTGATTTTTTTTTTTTAAGTTCAACTTTAGCTTTTAAGAAACAAACTTGAAACCTTGCCCTTGGTCTCTGTGATCTCCATAATCACAGCTGTGAAAAGTCCCAAAATAAGGAAAAATTAGAGAGTCAGGGAGTAGAAGAATTGAGAGAATAATAGAGAAGAGATGAAGAATCGAACCCTACCTAACAGAGTAGAATCGAGAGACGACGAAATGGAGATGATGCTAAGATCGAAAGCAACTGAGACTCTGACTCTGAGTGAGGGAATCGAGAGATCAAAGATAAGAGAACATGCTGAGTAACTGAGACTCTAAGATGAGTAGACAAGATGAGGACGATGAGAACGAGAGAGGCAGAGAGAGCTTCAAGTTTGAAAGATGAAGACTGATATCAGGCATTTTTATATGCAATTTAGTCCCTATCTTAGTCCTATTGCCATTTTAATATTGCCAACTCTCCAATTATATCATATTTTGGTAATTATTAGGTATAAAATAATTAAAGAACTAATATATTTTAATTTCATATTTTTATGAGCTTAATTGATTAGAGATCCGTTAATCCTTGTGTCTAATTTGCATATTTAATTATTGGAGAATAAACTTTACTGACTTGGATGCAACGTAGACAAATTTGATGACATGACAGCTAATTGGGCTTTGACTAGGGTTGATTGGTCCAGTGGGGCCCACTTTTCTGCACTTTCCCAGCATAGTAAATAGCAGCTTTTGCTTTAACAGAAAGGTGCAATAGAACCAGTAGAAAGGTAACAGCAGCATTAGCATAAACCAGAAAAGGCAGCAGCAGAAATCATAAGGAAAGGAATAGCACCTTAAGTCAAACAAGAAGGCAAATTTCATCCTCCCGCCTAGCTGGACTACAAAGGACCTTAAGAACTCCATTTTTGCTGGTTAAATAGATCCATCTTCTTCCATTCTTCTGTATTTCGTATCCCCCTTTTGTATCTTCTTCTATTTTAGCCTCAATGGAAGGTCTTGTAATCAGTCCATGGAGAAGTAAAATCTGTAACATGAATTCTTGGAGCTTCATCAAAGAAGTTTCTTGCTGTTTATCTCTATTTCATTTCTATTCTTGTCTTTCATCTCTATTTTTATGTTTGTTTAAATTCTGGTCAGATCTTTGTAAACATAATTACTGATTTTATTGCTTAAATTTGAGATGTTCCTTGTTATTATTGTTTGGTGTAGCAAGTAGAATAGAAATGGCTTACTTAGATAATTATCTAACATGATTAGGTTGAGCTTAATCAGATTACATGTGGTTAGGTTTAACTTGTGTGTAATCTAGTTCTAGGAAGTCTCTTGAAAATATTAGTTGAAAAATCTAATGATAGAGAACACTAGAATTAATTTGAAGACAAGAATAATGATAGTTGCAATTCTAAGACTCTATGGCTGATTGCATTTGTTAGTGTATTCCCAATTTCGTTTCTGTTCTGTGTTTCAGTTTCTGTTCTGTGTTTCAGATTCTGTTATGCTTTGTGTTTATTGTTCTGTTATGGTTTTAGTTTATGTTTTTAATTCTATTAATTATGTAAACACCTCTCTGTGATAATTAGGTAGTTAATCCGTAGGTAGATTAGTGTTAGAACAATTAATTAGGCAATTTAGAAGCAAAGCTCCTTGAGAGATACGATCTAGGACGACCATTATACTGTAAGTTGCTACGAATTCAATTTTAGGTGACTCGGCAGTCATAGTGGCTCTAACCAAAGACTATGGGGATGATGCTGAGTTCGAGAGATGAAGACAATGGAGACGATGTTAAGGCCTGAGTAGCTGAGACTCTAAGATGAGAGACGAGGACGACGAGAATAAGAGAGGCAGAGAGGGCTTTGAGTTCGAGAGATGAAGACGATGGAGAAGATGTTGAGGCCTGAGTAGTTGAGACTCTGAGACAAGAGACGAAGACGACGAGAATGAGAAAGGTAGAGAGAGGTTTGAGTTTGACATTCATGATTAAGAGATAAAGATTGAAGATGATGTCGATGTGCCAATGGAAGTGCTTATGAGTTTTGATCTGATGACTCTGCTGAGGCCTGAGATGGAGGAGTTAGGAGTAACTGTGAGTAAGGTCTGAGTGAGAAGTTGAGAGTGGATTAGTTCAATGGATTGGGGCCATATGCAAACTGACCCAAAAAAAGGGGCAAGATGGCTCGTGACCGCCTGCCCCGTACTCGTTTGTAGTATTGTTAAACGGGTTAAACCAGGTTAGCTCGCCATGGGCCAAGTGTTAAATGCATTAGCTTGCGGACCACTCTTTTTTTTGATATATATATTAAAATAATGTAATTTTAAAATTTTTTTAAGCAAAAATTTCAATAATTTTTTATTAAAATACAATTTATACATGTAAAATATTACTTCTTTAATATTTTTAAACAACCAATAACTTTAATTTTTCATATTTTCTTTTAAAATTAACAAAATTATATTTAAATTTGAAAATTTTATACTTATTTTTAAAAAATTACAAAAAAGTTTTCATATTCAAATTTACTATATTTATTGAATATAAGGTTATAAAATATAGAAATATGATAAAGTGAAATTATTTATACTAAAAATAAAGGCTGGCGTCATGGCCATAACCTGTTTAGGCTCTTTTTTTTTTAAAATGAGGCCTATTTTTCTCAACCCAAGACGCAATCCTAGGTCGACCCACGAGCTATAGGCCAAATTGATAGTGGGTTGAATCGTTTAGACCCATTCTTAAACAAGCCTAAACTACTCAACTCATAACCGTCCATTTATGGGCAATCTCAGTCTGACCCCCTTATGCAAGGTCTCCTACCATCGCAACATTACATGGTCTACCTAATTACAGAGATTTCAAAGATTTCCACTACGAAATAAAATAAACAAATTACTGTACCTCAATCAAAGGGGAGGTAACGTCGACTAAATCAGTCTTTGATACTTAAAACTGTGAGGGGGTGAGTCTAATCCACTGACTCGCCATATTAGCTCCACCTATCACATACACACAACTATGCGTGCAAAAGAGAAGCATATAATGCATGATTGACTAGATAGCATCATCAAAACGAAATAGCCAACACAACATACACAAATATCACAATTACGTTCACACATTCATACACAAATCCAAACACAAGTCATTATATGACCATACAAGCTCAACACGTATCAAAACTAAGCAATCACAAAATCAAGCATCGTTCGTGCTTTCATTCTCACTACATCACCCTATTCACATTACATCATCTCATCGTACACTTTAATTTCATCTCATGCCTTCATCATGTAAGTCTACATCTGAGGTAGGAATTTATATCACATGGCCCAACTTGCCATCTCAATATCCTCCCTTATTTCATCTCTCATGGTTGTACCACGAATTTCATACCTTGTGCTAACCTTGACAAAGCTTTGTCAACACACGTCTTTATAATGGCACATTTCATATCTTCTACATTCTTCTTCATGATTGCTTTCTCCCTCGACCATAGCCTCATGTTCATAATTCAAGTCTCTACACATGCTAGAGTATGTATGCCAAATTTGGAAATAGTTTGTCATCATTTATTTTATAGGGTCCCTACTCTAGCATGTGGTCTCATACATAAATCCCGTGCAACTCGCCATGAACATTTCATCATTATTCAGAGGGATGACAATCAAAGGTAAGTGTATGATTCTCACATCCAGCCTGAAGGCCACATTGATCACGATCTTGCATCACAAACACAATTCATAAACAAGCCAAACGTGCACATCACACAAATCATTTCTATAAGATGCACCACACAACGAACGAGGAAGGAATCCCATCATTAATCAATCATGAAGACACTTTATTACCCTTTTCTCCCTTTTTTTTTTTGCTTTCCTTTCTAAAAGCGAGAAACTCTCTGTTGCAGTGAGACGTCCTCCTTTTAGTTAGTGATCTACTCGTGTTCCTTGCTAACAGCAAGAAACTCTTCAAAAACTCCCTCCGGCTTATTAGAAACATGAGTTCCCCGCTTTCGTAATTCAAAAATTAGCTCTAATTGCTAAATGCATCCAATCCACAAGCAATATACCACTCCGACACAATAAACTAACACCAAAACTCAACTTATAACTCAGAAAATAACATCAAAACAATAAACACAAGAATCAAATAAATTCTAATTCTAATAAGGCCACATCACAAAATGCAAAGACATCACATAATAACACTAAATAATTTTATCACTCAATTTTAAAAACAAGAACGAAAATAAAATAAAAGCATAGGGTTGAGAAAGCTTGGGTTGCCTCCTAGTCTTCAGCCAGACTTTACCAATGTTCATGGGGGATCCTTCAATATAGATTTCTTCCCAAATGTTGCATATGCTCGTGGGGCAACCGTTGCTGTAATGTTAGGTGGTTTTAATTTTTAGGGATCATGACGAAACTTTGCACGTGCCACAGAAACTCCTGGAACTCCCTTTGTTCTTTTCCTTACATCTTTATCATCCTTCGAGCCCGAATTTTCCAATCTCCTTAGCTTACCATCCTTTTTCACTTGCACAAAAAAACATCCTATTGATTCATCTTGGAGCTTTGGTGATTGATACATGTTAATAGTCACTACTTGATCCTTAATTCTCATTGTCACCACACCCTCATGCACATCAATTATTCTCCTTCCTATGGCCAAGAACGAACTTCCCAAGATGATAGGAATTTCTTTATCTTCCTTGCCATCCATTACCACAAAGTCTACTGGGAATATTGACTTGTCAACTTTTACCAGAACATCCTCAATAACCCCAACGAGGTAACACATCAAGTTGTCTGCTAATTTCAACATGACAGTGGTGGGTCTAGTTTCCACTAAACCCAACTTCTTGAAGATCAAATGGGGCATCAAGTTAACACTAGCACCCAAATCACAAAGTGCCTTGCCCTCAAAATTCTTATCAATATTACATGGATAGTGAAACTCCTAGGATCTTGCATCTTCATGGAAAGCTTTTTTTTGCAAATTGCACTACAATCCTCTGTTAGTGCCACTGTCTCGAATTCCACAAACCTTTTCTTCCTGGAGAGTACATCCTTCATGAATTTGGCATAACTAGGCATATACTCCAATGCTTATACAAAAGGAATGTTAATATGTAACTGTTTAAACACCTTTAAAAATTTTTTATATTGCCGATCCAAATTATATTTTTGGAATCTCTGAGGAAATGGGAGAGGTACAGTAAACTTAGGAGGTATCTCCTTCTCTAACCTCTCTTGAGCTTTCACTTTAACTTTCTCACTTGTGCCTAGCGAGTCTTTATACAATACTTTTTCTACCTTCGAAACTTCTTCTTTGTGAGTCTTAGAGTATGAGGTCTTGGACAATTTCTCGCCATTTAATACCATAATGGATTTACACTCTTCCTTCCCTTCCCTTCATGGGTTGGGAATGGTATCGCTTGGCAAACTCCCTTGAAACTGGTTGTTTAAGGTGTTCGCAAGTTGACCCACTTGGGTCTCCAAATTTCAAATTGATGCTGCTTGACTTTGAATCAAGGAATTTTGATTATAAATTACTATGTCGTTCTTTGCCATAAACATGTCCTCAAGAGACAACTTCTTCTTGGCTGATGTAGAGCTCTATTATACTAAGGAGAGCTATGTTGATTGAAACCTGGTAGTTGAAATAGTTGCCCGAAAGAAGATGATGATGCATTAGCCCCTTGACTATTACTCCACGCAAAATTGGGTGATTCCTCCGCCTTGGGTTATAAGTGTTCGAGTATGGGTTATTTTGCAAACGTGGGGCATTACCCATATAGTTTACCTACTCAGTCAGATAAGACTCATCACATGATTCGTTAGCATGGCCTCCTTCACAAAAATCACAAATAAGTGGCGGTGAAGAAATTGCACCAACTTGCACCTGACCCAGTTGTTTTGTAGTAGCTGCTACTTGTTAAAAGAAAACCTTATTTTGAGCCAAAATCGCATTTAAAGTATCAAGTTCCAATACCCCTTTTTGATTCATTCCTTGATCATGGGAAGATGAATAATTGTTGGTGGCCATTGTTTCTATAAGATCCATGGCTTCTTCTAAAGTCTGTGTTGAGAGATCCTCCAACCAATGCATCAATCATTGCTCTAGTAGGATGTATCAAATTGTTATAGAAAGTTTGAACTTAAAGCCATTTTGGAAGCACATGGTGAGGGATCTTCATAAAGGATCCTTGAAACGTTCCCAATTGTCATACAGTGACTCCTGATCTTGCTGAAAATATGAAGTAATTTCACTCCTTATCTTAGCCGACTTAGATGAAGGGGAATATTTGGCCAAGAATTTCTTGAGAAGATTATCCCATGTTGTGATGCTTCCTTACAGTTATGTTAATAGTCAGCTATTAGCCTTGTCCCTTAAAGAAAATGGAAATAACCACAAATGAATAGCATCATCCGAAGCTCTAGTCACCTTCATAGTATCACATAATTGGAGAAAATTCACAATATGAGGGTCTTCCATAGGGCTCCCACCAAATTGTTCTTGTTGCATTAAATGAAGTAATGCAGGCTTGGGTTCAAAATTGTTTGCTTGTATGGGCAGTCATACTATGCTTAAGCACACACGTCCACATTCAAATATGCATAATCTCTAAGAGTTCTTTGAACAGCAGGTTGTTGATTTCCATTGTCATTATTCCTATTATTCAAATCTACTCCTTCCATTGTGTCTTCTTGCGAAGTATGAATTTTTTTTTTCAGTTTCCTTGTTTTCCTAACTAGCTTCTTAATTTTAGGTTCAAAAAAAAGTGAAGAAGGGTTAATTGTAACTTGCATACATAAACAAGAAAGTACTAATGAAAGGAATGACAAACAAAATAAGTAAATAAAGAAACAATTAAAATAGCTAACAAAAGAAAAATGCACTAAGAAAACAAAAGCAGAAAAATGTCTAATCTAGCACATTCTAGTTTCTATGAATATTACCAAAAAGATCAATTCCAAGCAATGGCGCCAAAAACTTTTTGGTGACACGGCAAGTATATCAGTCGTACAAGTAATAAAGAGTGAATAAGAGTATTATTCTACAAAGATTGAATTTCCAACTACTCAGGAAACAAGAATATATTATTTAGACCAAATACTTAATTGAATGAAATTAGAATGATGAAATGAGATTCAAAGAACAATTGATGTAAATGAATGCAACAACAAAAGTATTTAAAAAATTTATTAAGCAAAAATTCCTAAAGTTGCTAATCCCCTTCGTTCTTCCTAAGATTTGTTGTTCTACCCCACTCTTACTCTCACTAACATACAAAAGAATCTAAGGTTATAATCAACCTAGAAGGATTCTCTCAAACATCAACTAAGTTAATCTAATTCCTCTATAATTTCTTATGGTTCAATTTTAAATCAAATCTATGATTGATTATATGAGGCTAACGATTATATTCCTATATCATTAGCAAATCAATTCCCCTAAATATCTAAGGTTCATGACTCATACTTTTTATTCATTAGTTTATTTCATCTCTCTTTCCGAAGACAAGCAAAATCACAAATCAATCTACAATTTAATTAAAATAATGGAAAGCTTTAATAATTGAATGAAAACAATTGTATTTCAAAGTCAGTGTTCACAAAGCATAGAGAAACAACAAATCCTATTCAGAACTACAGTTCATAGCAACCCTGGAATAGAAAATTAGCTACTCATGGTGACAAAAGAACAAAAATCAATAAAAGATAGAGATGAATCTATGAATCCGAGGTGGAGATAGAAGAAATCGGCTTCAAAGATGCTCAAAAGATAAGTTCTCTTGCTCCTTAAGAATGACGCCTCCTTCTTTTCCCAACTCAGAATCCTCTCAAAAGTTTCAAAAGAAACTATTTATACTTATGTTTTCGAACTGGCACTATTCAACTTTGTAGTGAGTTTCCTTTTTGCAGCATTAACTCTCTTTGTACTCCACCTCTTCTTTTTCCTTTTTCCCTCAAGCTTAACCCTACAAAAACACAAAAAAAAAAAAAAAAACTATTACAAGCTAGAAAAATAAGTCAAAAATACTAAAAAAAATCTAGAAATCAACATTAAGCAACAATTTAAGAAACAGATAAGTTATTTTTACTAAAAAGACAACAAAGATACAATCAGGGAATTGTGAATTAATGAACAAAAAAGATCCTAACTTAATAAAATTAGAAAATTAACAATATACAAGCACACATGTACACAAGTTCAAATTCAAATAATTTTTTTTTCAATTTAGGGATTATAGGATTTATTTTATTAACTTTAAATAGTTAATAATAAACTTTATTAACTTCTAATTTTCTCTGTATCATAATATTTCTTTTCTTGTTCTTTGAAATCTTTATACTATGTGTTTATGTAAGTTAAAATAACCAAAAAAAAAATATCGAACTATTGTTTTAAGAACCTTTTTTGTTGTAAAATGTAAAAAAAAAAAAAAGCCTATAGTGTGTGCTATTTGGGATAATAATCCATATTAATAAGTCATTTTTTTTCTAATTTGTCTTCTGTTTTTTTTTAAGACAAAACAAAGTATAAAATTTGGGGAAAGAGGAGTGAAAATGAAGCATGAGGGGGATCGAATACATAACCATTAAAATTCCCTAAAGAAGAAAAGTGTCAATTGAGCTAAGCCTATTGAAAAAATTGGCTTCTTTTATCTTACATTGAGATGGTATATATTAGAATTTTAGATGAAAAATTATTAGAGAGACTATATTGCAAAAAATTTAAATTTTAATCAGGAAGTCTATTGTCAAATTTTAAAATTGAGGAGTATATATGTACACAAGTGTTGAGTTATTTGCATTTTAATTTTTTTATATTTTATTATAGAATGAGTGATTTTGATTAACTTAATTATTAAACTAAGATTTTGATTAACTTAATTATTAAACTAAGTACTTATCATGTTAATGTTAATCTTGCATTACGATTTCTTTAAAAAAAATAATTCCATTGATGAATCGAGCATTCAATTATCAAATTGATCGGTCTTTGGTTTATAATTAGACCATCTATATAAGCAATAAATCAAATTAAATTATTTTAGCCTGAGGTAAAATTGATCCACACCAAACGTTTTTACGGAATAATTTTAAACTTTTTTAATATAAATTATTAATATACTTTCTGTAATACTTATTTTATATACTATATCAAAATAAAACATATTATGTTTATTGTATTTTATAATGATATCATATATGAAAATTTAATAAGTAATTCATGTGAATTATATTTCTGAAGAGCTTATTCTTGTAAGTGATTGAACTTTTTTATTATTAAACAACTTCAAAATTTTTTAAAATTATTTTTTATTAACATACGTATAAATTTGAAGATAATTTAATAAATAAAAAATTTGATCTCTTGAAAAAATCAAACTTTTTGTAAAATATTATCCTATACTGACTCACTGGATTTAATGCTCAATCCAATAGTAGAAAGTATAAAACAATAGAAGTGGAGAAGAAGCATTGATACAGGTCAAAGGGTAGGATATAGCATATAGAATCTAATGATTGAGGAAGTGACTTACAAACCCCAAGGCCATTTTTTAATGATATTTTAGGAGGTTGAATTTTTTTTATTAAATTATATAGGTATATAATAAAAAATATTTACACAAATTTCAAAATTATTTTATATAAATTTTAAAATGATATAGTGATAAAAAAAAAATTCAAGTCGAACATTTCATAAATTTGCTTTTATGAAACAACATAATATGTAAATAATTAAACTATGATGGTCGTTCAATTTTTTTTCTTTTAATTTTATGCCAAATAACATTTTACTTGAGTTTTTCATCTAAAATCATAATATAAATTTAAAGAGGCCAAATTAATTAGTAAAAATACAAGCGGTCTATTTTATCAAGTGACAAATTAATTTGACTATTTTGAGCCTACATAGATAATCAATGTAAGTTTTGAATAAAAAAAGTAATAAAAATATTATGTTGCATAAAATTAAAAATTTAAATAATTTCATTGTCTGACTTTTAAAATTGAGAAGACCTATAAATAATTCTTTGTTAGACCATTAATTATGAGGCTTTTCTTGTGCACTATAGTCTCCCATATTTCATGTTGCAGCCTACCATTCCCTACCTCTCCGTGAAATTCCTCCAATTTTGAGATTCCATCCAACTTTTTCTGGTCCTACTAATATCTACAAGCATCTTCTTTTAATTTAACAATCACTAGTACGAAATGACACTAAGGCTCAAAATATCTCCCATCACAACCATGTCAACGTACCTATGTTGATCAAATATTTGGGTGTCAATCATAATAATTAGAAGCTTCCATGCTCTGCCAAAATCACCGTTATCAAAATTGGATAAGATCAACCGATTTGATTAGTTAAATTAAAAATTAATTTAAAATAACTCTTAAATTCGGTGAGTGATTGAACTGGTCAAGAATTGATCGAATTAAATAAAAATTAATATTAAATAAACCGATTGAATTAATTCACTTGAATTTTTTTGTTGATTTTTCTTATTTTATAATTAGGTAATAAATAAATTAATATTATAGATTAGTTAATTTTAGTAGAGATGTCAATATATTAGTATTTTATAGATTTGATATTAATTAATAATATTTCTTTGTTATTTGTCAATTTTTGCTATGAACTTTTAATTAAGAATGTTGTTTTGTTTCATTTGATATGAAACCTTATTTTTTATTGAATTTGTAAATTTATATTTATAGTCTTTAATTATGTATATTACTTTTTTAATATTTTAATGTAGACCAATCAACTACGATTTGATTACAGTCTAATTGTTGACTTTTGAATCGATATCTCTATAAGTTCAATAACAGGTCCAATTTTAAAAATCTTGATAAAAATAATAAAATAAAACAAAAACTAGTTTAGATATTTATACCATGAAATTGAGAGACGTTGACTGTGTCTTTCTTTGTGTCACGATCAATGAATAGGAGTGGGATGGTGTGAAAGAGTTGCATGATCACACAATATTACAAAATGTGTGGTTTAAGATAAAGTGATTACTGATCGCAGAATCTAATAATTAATGGCAAAATGAGTGATTCCTAACTCAATGTCCCACACTTGCCTACTCAAAATTCAAAAAGAAGAAGTCAGTTTCGAGAGTTGTGAGTTGTGATGGCACTATATATTAATAGCAAAGTATACCAAGACTTTAATTATAGTGTACATGTTCAATTTGGGGAGGGAATGTTTTGAAGCATGTGAGCCGTAGGATGTGAGTGACCCACATCGGACCGCCCCACTCGCATCACCAACTCACTTCTTATTCCGTGACAGTGATACATATTATTTTTTTTATTTCTCTCCACTTTCTAATTCCACCTTGAGAAGCAAAAATATTGTCAGATTTAGTGGATTCAAAACAATATCTCTTTCTTCTTCTTCTTCTTCTTCTTCTTCTTCTTCTTCTTTCTAAAGCAGAAATTTTTGAGGATTTTCGCACTTCGTTTATGAAATTTGTCTGTAATAACAAAAATATGAATATCATTTCAGTTTTCTCTTATACAAGGATATATTTAAATTGAGAGAAATATATTGAAAAAATAAAGAAAGAAATGAAAGGACAAATTTTAATATATTTAATCATAATTTTTTATTAAAATATTTTAACTTTAAGTGAATAACAGGAAGTTAAAAAAATATTTATTTAGATTTAAATTAAAGTAAAATTTCAATTTATTTCCTCCCCCCTTTTTTTTTCTCTTCCATCCAAACATATCCTAAAGATTGTATTTAGATGTTTTTTTGAGCAAATTGCTAATTTAGTCCCAAAAAGTTTATATATATATATATATATATATATATATATATATATTAATTTGACCATTTAAAAATTAAGTGTTTTAATTTAATCCTTAAAAAATTACATTTATTTTAATTTAGTTCTTTTTTTTCCTAAATCACAAAAATATATTGTTGAAAAATCTTAATTTTTTGTTGATAAAAGACACTTTAACAAAACGAAGAATCATGTTGAAGTAAACACAAATTTTTAAATATTAAATTGAGATATTTGATCTTAAGACAATTATAATTTTTTGAAGAACAAATTAATCATTTACTCTTTTTTTTTCCCAAGTTTAAATATACGTTTGGTCCTTCTGATCTTCCCAGTTAAAAAAACAGTTAATTTGATCTTTCTATTTTATAAAATGATCTAATTTCTTCTCTTTGTTATTTTCTCCGTCCAAAATTCATTGTCAAACTTAATAATTTATTAAACTAGGCACTATTTATTTACCTGGCATCATCAACTCACACTTAGATTTAACATGTAGGCCACCAAACCACTAAATTTGACATTAAATTTTAAAATTTTAAATAAATAAAGAGACAAAATTAGATCGTTTTAGAGAATATTAAAACATTACTTTTAGCTAAAATTACATACAGTTTTTTTAAAAGTAAATTACTAATTCAATCTCTAAAAAATTACAATTATTTCAATTTAATTCTTGAAATATTAAATATTAAATGTCTCTATTTAATCCTTAAAAATAGTTATTTTAATTTAGTTATTTTCGTTGTTAAATATCAAAATTTACTCCTATTAAATCTCAAATTTTTAGCTATCAAAAGTCACTTTGATAAACATGAAGATGAAATTAAAATAAATATTTTCTTTTAAAGATTAAATCAAGACATTTAATCTTTAGTTAAATAAAACTTTTGATTCTTGTAGTTTCAGTAAAACTTTATTTTGGTCTATAATATTTCCAAACTCAAATTTTAGTCTCTATAATTTTCAAACTCCTTGAAATTGGTCCCTGTCATTAGCTCAAGTAGTCAAACTGATGATCTCTAATTGAACCAACTTCAGGGAATTTGAAAACTATAGAAACCATAATATGAGTTTTGAAACTATAGTTACCAAAATCAAGTTTTGCTAAAACAATAGAGCAAAAGTACTATTTAACTTTGATCTTTCAAATCAAATTAAAATAATTATAATCTTTATAGAACCAAACAACAATTTACTCAAGTTTTGCAATTGGAGGAGCTAAAATTATATTTAAAATTTTATTTTAGTAATTAACAAAATATTTCAGTGAAAAAAAAATGTTACCGTAAAACAATAAAGATGTTAAGTTAATCTCTTTTTAAAAGAAGGAAAATGGGAAAAGAAAAAAAATCTTATGGGCCTTATGTTTGGGTCCATGGAGTTGCCTTTTCTCATAATGGATACTGGGCTAATAGAAGTCCATTATGTGTGATTTGTTTTTACTTTTGGAAGACCAAAAACAAAAAAGATGACAGCGAAACAAGTTTAGAACGACATTTTCGAGGGGCGTATTAAAAAAAACAAGGGGGGGGGGGGGGAGTTTAACGTGTTTTTAAGAACTATTTTGTAAACATTTATTTCAGTTGATAATTTGTATTTAGTAAAATTTATTAATGACACGTTGTTAATACTGAGTTATTATTATTGATTTGTTTTATCATATACGAAGGGTGAATGATTAATTTTTTCAAACTTATTGAGCAAAAATATTATAGATTTGTCCAATTTAACGTTTACAAGAATTAAATCAATATCATAATTGAAGTTCAAATAGCGGCTATTAATACAATTAGTCAATGTTAAGAATTGAGTTATTAATTTTGTTCCAGCATACAATTATATATGGCTTTGAGGCTATTTGGTCAATGATCTATTATCAAGATCATATATTAATTTAAAAAAAAAAAGAAAAATGCGACAATCCTATGAACTTTTTTTAATGTGCAAAAAAATTCTTATGAACTAAAAAATGTAATAAAAAACTTCTATGAACTTTTTATTTTATATAAAAAAAAAGTCATTCCATTCAATTGACCGTTAATCAAATTAACAGTCAACGTTAACTGAGATTTGTACACTACCACATTAACTCAAAATAAACACATGAGCATATGACATAAAAAAAAAAAAAGGCACGTCATAATTTTTGTCTGTCCTCTCAGTTTTGGGTACTTGATGTTCGGCTCCTTCTCCCTCCCTAGCGACGACCAAGTCTCGCGGGACAAACCCTACCATGTCATCCAAATGACGGTGTTCGTACCCATCTCTGGATTGCTTGCTCAGTTCCTCAATCAAACTGCTTTCCCATTTTACTGGATGACGTTTTCAAGAGTCCGCTTCGGCAACTTGTAGTGCTGTGGCAATCTGTAGCGGGAGCAAGCAAACACTTCAAATGTGTATTATTTTGTTTTCTCAATGACAATGGTTTGAATTGAATGCGTAGGTAGATAAGGGCTTTGTGGCCCAAGTAGCAGATGTTGTAGGAGGAAGATCTGCCCCTATGAATAAAGACCAAAGAAAAGAAGCTGAACGGATTGTTGTTGGTCAAACATGTTAGAGGTATTCTTTCTGTGGGAAGGTAAGGTGTCTCTTGCAGAAGCATCTGTGAACTATGCATTCTCACTTCTGCTGAACATATTGATTTCACTTCTTGTCATGCTTTTTTTTAATCTATCACTAAATTGCACTATATATTATTTTACATTTGATATAAAATCATATAATGAATCACTTTAAGCTCAACTATATCTATTTTCAAGTTTGTAAGAAGTAACAAGTACCATGGAATAGAGGTGAATTTTTCTTAGAATTGCACAATCTCATAGGTTCTCGGTCAGTAAATTTGTTTTGAAATCAATTATTTGAGTTTGATATGGCTATCTTATTTTTCATCTGTAATGAACAATTTCTCTTGGATATGGTATAGCGCAGGTTTTACAAATTTATGTAGACTGTGAATGTCAAATGTCCATTTAGAGAAAAAGAAACTGCTTGTATGATTTTGGCCACGCTCACCAAGACTGTAAATGTCAGATATCAGGTTGATGGTCTTGAAGGAGAAGATTTAATACTATACATGGAAATATTATATTAAAAGATGAGCTTGTGGGATATATACTCTTTTCTATATTAAATATCTTTTGAATTTTCACACTTTGGGTTCATTTAGGGGAAATGTAATAGAAACAACTTTTCAAAATGTTAGGACTAAAACTATTTTATTGAAGATAAGTAGAATGTCTCCTTGTCAAATTGGCACAGCCATATCCCTTGGCATTTATGAACGAGCAGTCGGAAGAGCACATGTATTCAAAGTCATATAATAGGCTTTGTGATCTTAAACAGACTTTTAGGGAGACATTGCATTTGTAACTTAGTTTTCATGATCATAGCTTTCAAGTTTTTACTTTTTAAATCCATTCTTGAATTTGGTTTGAGTGACTGCTCAAATAATTGATGATGTTGATGTGCCTAAAAAAGGACACAATCTGTACCACAAGGAAAATAAAGAAAAAAAACCAACTCAACTAAATTGATAAGCCTATGGCGCCACAATCAAGCTAAGATGGGTGGAATTCGCCACACCCCATATTAGAGAACAGAATGGAAGTGATAAGAATTCTGAGATTTTCTCGCTACACCAACACAATTGTTAGATAAGATAAGATAGATGTGCACAAAGCAATCTGAAATATAATTCACTCAAAAATGATTATCTTGCCACAATGGGGCAAGTTCCTTTTTATAGATAACAAAAGCCAGCTAGCTGCCTCATTAATGCATCCACAGCCACCTCATTAATGAGCCTACAACAATTATAGTCAACTTACAGCCACCTCATTAATGAGCCTACAACAACTATAGCCTCCCTACAGCCACCTCATTAATGAGCCTACAACAACTATAGTCAACCTACAGCCACCTCATTAATGAGCCTAGCCTACAACAACTACAACCACCCTATAGCCGCCTCATTAATGCAACAACAACAACTACAACCACTTGGAAAGCTAAATGACAGCAACTCTAAAAACATTAAATTACATCAGATTTTATATCCCAAAAAGTCATGCACGAAAATTATTAAAACAATAAGAAAAATCTGTAGTTCTTTTATTCTTCAAAGTCCAAGCTTCTAATTTGGCCCAGCCCATCATAGCACACAAGTAAAGAAACCCAAGTCAATCTCATTTGATGCTTCTTGGCCCTTGAACGTGTTATTGGCCCAAGTATAGATTCAGCCTCTTGTTCTTCAAGGACAGCCTTCGTGATCACATCATCTTCCCCTGGTTGACAAGGATTTGCCCTCAAATCCAGCTCCATGTTATCTTCCAAATAAGGGGTTATGTCCCTTACATTGAATGTTGCTGAAACACCATAATCTCCTGGGAGATCAATTTTATATGCATTGTCATTTACCTTTTCTAGTACTCGAAAAGGACCATCAGCTCGTGGCATAAGTTTAGACTTCCTTTTGTTTGGAAATCTCTCTTTGCATAGTTGAATCCAAACAAGATCTCCTGGGCTAAATTGAACATGCTTTCTCCTCTTGTCTACTGACTTTTTATAGGCAGCATTCTTCTTCTCAATTTGCTTTTTTACTGCTTCATGCATTTTCTTCATGAATTCAGCTTTACTTTTGCCATCCAGGCTAAGTTTTTCATTAATTGGAAGAGGTGCCAAATCTGCTAGTGCATTAGGATTAAATCCATACACAACCTCAAATGGAGATTTCTTTGTAGTACTATGAACACTTCGATTATAAGCAAATTCAACATGCGGCAAGTACTCATCCCAATTCTTCAAGTTTTTACTAATAACACTTCTAAGCAAAGTGGAAAGAGATCTATTTACCACTTCGGTTTGCCCATCAGTTTGCCCATCAGTTTGAGGATGACAAGTTGTGCTAAATAGCAGTTTTGTTCCAAGCTTCATCCGTAATGTCTTCCAAAAATAGCTCAAGAATTTGGCATCATGATCAGAAACAATACTCCTTGGAATGCCATGCAATCTCACAACTTCCTTGAAGAATAAATCAGCAATATGAGAAGCATCATCAGTTTTGTGACATGAAATAAAATGAGACATTTTGGAGAATCTATCAACAACCACCATAATTGAATCTTTTTCCCTTTGTGTTCTGGGTAATCCAAGCACAAAATCCATGCTTAGATCCATCCATGGTTGATCTGGAACAGGCAATGGCATGTACAAGCCATGTGCAGCCTCATTGCTCTTCGCTTTCTTACAAGCAACACATCTCTCTACAATCCGATGCACATCCTTCATCATATTTGGCCAATAGAAATGCTCTTTCAACATTTCAAATGTCTTCTTTTCACCAGAATGTACAGCTAGCCCACCTGCATGTGATTCTCTAACAAGCAATTCCCTAATAGAACAATTAGGAATCACAATTTTTTCAAATTTGAACATATAACCATCATACCTATAAAAACCTTTAATGGCAATTTTCTCACAAGCTGAATAGATTTTAGCTAGCATAGGATCAAGCAAGTATTGCTCCTTAATAAGTTTAAAGCCCAACATTTTAGTGTTCAAAAGAGAAATCAAAGCATACCTCCGAGATAATGCATCAGCCACCACATTCGTCTCTCCCTTTTTGTATTTGATTACATAGGGGAAAGCTTCCAAATATTCCACCCATTTGGCATGTCTTCGATTCAGCTTCCCTTGCCCCTTCAAATGCTTTAGGGACTCATGATCAGTGTGAATGATGAACTCCTTTGGTAATAAATAATGCTGACATGTCTCAAGAGCTCGAATTAGTGCAAAGAACTCTTTATCATAGATTGAGTAATTCAGACTTACTCCACCAAGCTTCTCACTAAAATAAGCAATGGGACACTTATCTTGCATTAAGACAGCTCTAATCCCTACTCCAGATGCATCACATTCAATCTCAAATACCTTTGAAAAATCTGGAAGAGCTAGAATAGGTGCTGAACACAATTTCTCCTTGATTAAGTTAAAACTCTTTTATGTAGCTTCGGTCCATTTAAACTCACAATTTTTTTTGATGCATGCAGTTAATGGTGCAAGAATAGTGCTAAAATTCTTCACAAATCGTCTATAAAAAGAAGCAATGCCATGAAAACTTCGTACCTCAGAAATACTTTTAGAAATTGGCCACTCCTTGATTGCTTTTATTTTCTCCTCATCCACGTGCACCCCATGTTGAGAGACAACATAACCAAGGAAAATAACTTGGTCTTGACAGAATTGGCACTTCTTGAAATTGCCAAATAGCTTTTGTTCTCGTAATACTTCAAATACTTGCCTCAAATGCTCTTTATGCTCTTCAGAATTTTTACTATAAACCAAAATGTTATCAAAATAAACGACAACAAACATACCTATAAATTTTCGAAGCACATGGTTCATTAGCCTCATAAAGGTGCTTGGGGCATTGGATAATCCAAATGGCATGACCTTCCATTCATACTGCCCATGTTTTGTTTTAAAGACTGTCTTCCATTCATCTCTTTCCTTCATACGAATTTGGTGATAACCACTCTTCAAGTCTATCTTTGAAAACACTTTGGAGCCATGTAATTCATCAAGCATGTCATTTAACCTTGGAATGGGATAACGATACTTGACTGTAATCTTGTTGATTGCTCTACTATCCACACACATCCTCATGGTCCCATCTTTCTTTGGCACCAATAAGGCTGGTACTGAACAAGGACTCATGGACTCCTGCATATATCCTCTTTCCAGCAACTCATTTACTTGACGTTACAACTCCTTTTCCTCCTCCGGATTCATTCTATAAGCTGGCTTATTTGGTAAGGCAGCTCCTGGTACAAGATCAATTTGGTGCTCAATACCACGAATTGGTGGTAATTCCTTTGGTAGTTCTTCTGGAAATACATCACGAAATTCTTCCAAGAGCCTTTGAATTTGTGGTGGAAGTGATCCCATAATTTCTGGTACTATCTCCTTCAAATGCAATAAAAGAACTAAATTAGAGCTGGATAAGCTCTCTCAATGTCTCCTTTGTTGGCAAGTAAATTACCCTTCCTTTCAGCTTCTTGTTGATGTGTCTTCACTTGTTGAGGACTCAATGGTGCTAACACAATCTTCCTTCCATCTTTCTCAAAGGAATATGTGTTTTTACATCATGCAAAGCTCTTCTATCATACTGCCATGGTCATCCCAAGAGCAAATGACTAGCACTCATTGGAACAACATCACATAGTACCTTATCTTTGTAATTTTTCCCAATAGAAAATGGCACAACAACCTGTTTAGTGACTCTCACAACTCCATATTCATTTAGCCACTGCAATTTGTAAGGATGAGGGTGTTCAGTTGTGGTTAAATTCAACTTCTCCACCAAAGTAGTAGAAGCCACATTTGTGCAGCTCCCTCCATCTATAATTACACCACAAACCTTCTTTTCAACAGTACACCTTGTGTGAAAAATGTTCTCCCTTTGCTCATCACTAGGCTTAGCTTGCAAATTTAGAGCACACCTTATGACAAGGAGTTCTCCCTCATCAGCATACTCTATGTTTTCCTTATCAGAACATTCTTCCATAACTCCTTCAATGACTGCCTCATCTTCGCTTACCACTTCTCCATGTATTTCTTGGATGATCATTACCCTACGGTTTGGACATTCAGATGCGTAATGCCCATGACCAAGACATTTGAAGCACTTTACATCTCTACTCCTTTTAGGAGGTTCTGAATCAGCTCTCTTTTCTTTCCCTTTTGATGAACTTGATGGAAGTTTTGAAGACTCCCTTTTCTCTAACTTTTTTTCTTCTCCTTTAGATGCAACCCATGATGGTGTTGTAGAGAAATTTGTGATTTTGTTTCTAGTTGGTTGTGACATTTGCTTACTAGAAACTCTCGTCCTTTGTCTCTCCACCTTGATTGCAAGTTTAATAACATCCTCTAAGGTTACATAATTTTGTAGTTCCACCAAATCACCAATCTCCCTATGCAAACCACCAATGAACCTTGCAATTTTTTGCTCTTGAGGTTCATTCAGTTCACATCGAATCATTAGCATCTCAAACTCTTTCACATAGTCTTCTACACACATACCTCCTTGTCTCAAAGATTGAAATTTGAAGAAGAGCTCTTTCTAGTAATATTCTGGCACAAATCTTCTTTGCATAAGTCTCTTCATTAGCCTCTAATTTCTAACTTCTTCCTCACCATCTCTCCTCCATTGGTTCTTCAAATTCTCCCACCATAAATTGGCGTAATCTGTGAATTCAAGGGCTGCAAAATGACATTTGGTTGCCTCCGAGTACTCATGGCACTCAAAGACCTTTTCTACACGCTGCACCCACTCCAAAAATTCCTCTGGAGAGTTACTTCCCTTGAAAGTAGGGACCTTCATCTTAATCTTCAATTCTTGCTCTCTTTGCTGCCTCCTTGGCCTTGGAGACCTTTCATCTTCTGTATTGCTTTCTTGGTCCAATTGTTCTTCATTTCTATTTCTTCGCTGCCCACGCCTTGATTGACGGTTTAGCCTCTCCATTTGTTCTACCAAACGATCCAACCGCTCCATCATTTGTTGTTGAGATCTCTCCATTTGACTTTGAGACCTTTCAAACTTCAGAATTTGAGCTTGCTCTAAAGTAAGCCCCATTGGAATTGGAAGTTCAGAACTGTTATCTCCAGACATGATCTCTCTCTCTAAGTGTTCTACTCTCAAGTTACAAGAGTTTTCCCATACGAAACCACCGCTTTGATACCAATATGATGTGCCTAAAAGAGGACACAATCTGTACCACAAGGAAAATAAAGAGAAAAAACCAACTCAACTAAATTGATAAGTCTATGGCGCCACAATCAAGCTAAGATGGGTAGAATTCGCCACACCCCAGATTAGAGAATGGAATGAGAGTGATAAGAATTATGAGATTTTCTCGCCACACTAACACAATTGTTAGATAAGAGAAGATAGATGTGCACAAAACAATATGAAATATAATTCACTCAAAAATGATTATCTTGCCACAAGGGAGCAAGTTCCCTTTTATAGATAACAAAAGTCAGCTAGCTGCCTCATTAATGCATCCACAGCCACCTCATTAATGAGCCTACAACAACTATAGTCAACCTACAGCCACCTCATTAATGAGCCTACAACAACTATAGCCTCCCTACAGCCACCTCATTAATGAGCCTACAACAACTATAGTCAACCTACAGCCACCTCATTAATGAGCCTAGCCTACAACAATTACAGCCACCCTATAGCCGCCTCATTAATGCAACAACAACAACTACAACCACTTGGAAAGCTAAATGACAATACAGCAACTCTAAAAACATTAAATTACATCAGATTTTATATCCCAAAAAGTCATGCACGAAAATTATTAAAACAATAAGAAAAATCTGTAGTTCTTTTATTCTTCAAAGTCCAAGCTTCTAATTTGGCCCAGCCCATCATAGAACACAAGTAAAGAAACCCAAGTCAATCCCATTTGATGCTTCTTGGCCCTTGAACGTGTTATTGGCCAAAGTATAGATTCAGCCTCTTGTTCTTCAAGGACAGCCTTCGTGATCACATCAAATGTCTTTGTTCTCTTACAGGTATAGTGATCCAGACAGTGGTGCATCCTCATTTTTAATGCTTTTGGGATGTGCCCCTCATCTTGGTATGGTAATTTTTATCCCAATGAAAAAAAATGATACAGTGATATGTAGTGTAGAATTCATTCCATTTCATACCCCAAGAGTGCCAAAGTAGGTGCTACGGAGTAACCTATTTGCACTTCCATTTTTTCCACACACACACACAAAAAAAAAAAAGAGACAGAGAGAGAGAGAATTCTACTTCTGTTCCTTGTTCCCCCAAAATATAATATGTACTAGATGTTAAATAGAATATATATAATTTTTCGTAAAATAAAAATTCTATTCTTTAAAACTTATATTAGCAAGGTCCTGTTAAGAAATTATTTTCAACAAATAACAATAATAATAATGTAGAGAGAAGGGAAGAGAGATGACACTGTGATCTATAGTGGTTCAGAAGAATCACAAAGATTCACCTACATCCACTCCTCACAAAACATAGTTATGAGTATTTTACTAGGAAAACAAGATCACCAAATACAAAGTAACCAAACTAAGGCTCGGCCTCTAACTTTTATGCTACCCAGTAGCAACCTTCAGTTTGGGTTAACAAGACCTTGCTTTTACACTTTAACCACTAGGACTTCATACGTCTCTAGCAAACGTACATTGGGTAACCTTCTATATAGAAAGGCACAGCTCAACAACTTTTACACAACAATATTTAAATATCCTACTAGGTACCTACTACCAATCCCCACATGGACAAAGTACATAAAATACAAATAATTCTTGTAATTCACATGAAACTCAAGATAGAAAGAAATCTCACACAGAGGATATGAACAATACAAATCTCTCACACACACAATAAACAAAGAGTTACAATATAATTATTCTCAGTAAAGACTTCTCTTTGTCAGCCCTTTCTCTTACTGATATTGTTGATGTTTTCTCCTTTTATAGTCTTCAAAAAGATAGTCGTTAGTTATGAGTGATCCTCTTTAAATACGAGAATTAATTTTGGGCGACATTGGCACTTACTTCCTTAATTGGTACCTCGTACCAGATATAGAAAGAAACTGCTACATCTTGATTGCATTTTATTTCTGACGAATGATCTTTCCTTTTGTGAACTTATTTCCTTCCATCTATATGGATTTCCCTGATCAATGCAATATAGAATCATTTCATTCAATGGCAAGAACCTTTCTTTTATGTTCTTTAATTGGTGCCTTGAATTATGCTCGATTTGTCTTTGATGAGTGCATAAGATTCTTTCCCATTTTATTTCAATCAAGCATTAAATGTGTTCCAGAATATCAAAGTCTACCTTTGCATAAGATGATTTCCTTATGTGCTGTGATACTGCATTAATGCTTCCAAAATTGGTACCTTGTGCCGAATATGGAAATTGTTGACCCCATTGCATTCAAAGCTAATTCTTGAATTTTGACGATTAACAAACAATTTAAATTGAGACAAAAGGAGATTAAAAAAGCTTGAAGAGAAGTTATTTTGTCTTTTGTCTTAGGATATTGTGTAAAAGCTTTTGAAAGGCAAGAAAATATTTTGAATTTTTCAAATGAGTTTTAGCTTAGTTGGAAAGTGGTAGAAAAGGATATTGAGCCTTAGAAGTTGTAAAGCTTTTGAAAAACCATGTTCAAAAGCTTCCAGTCGATGGGTACCTTTGTAACAGTTGACTGATTGCTCTTTAGTTAAATTTCAGCTAAGGATCAATAATCTTATCAGTCGACTTCTTGGTCTCAAGTAGTCGACTGGTAAACTTTTGTCTCAAATTTATTTTGAGCTCCAGTAACGACCAATTGACTGGTACACCCACAATAGTTGACTGATAGAAACTGGGACAATTTAAATTTGGGCAACAAAGAGCTACCAATCAACCGCAATTAAATCTGTTAAAATGGGCTGGGCCCATTTCACTCACTTTTAGAGCAGGCTGGGTTTTAAAAATATAGGCCTGTTTTTCATCAGATTTTTTAGGCCCGGCTCGCATAACCTGCAGGTTATACGGGCTGAACCTGGTAGGCCAGCGGGTTACTCACTAACCCGTTGGATATTTTTTAAAAAAAAATTGTAATTTACACTTGTAGCCTAAAAGTCTGAAACGACGAATTTCGTCCATCGAAACCAAAAGTTTTAGGTTTCAGATTCAGTGATTCACTACTACTCAGCATTTAATTCCTTTTCCCCATTCACACATACTACAAACTGCAACAACCTCTTCCACTCTAGTCAATAGTAGCACAGCTTTAGCTTCTTTCTCTTTCGATGTCCCAGGTCTGACCTCCCTTCGCCATCGTCCGTCAGTGACAATCACAGTCGTAGTAACAGCCCTCATCATCCATGCATTGTTGTTATCCTTTTTAATTCAATACTCCTCACTTCCGCCCTCAACTCAGTCATCACGCCTCACGCACCTCAGGCCTTACCTCACTATCCTCAACTAGTAGTCCAACGAGTTGGACGTAGCCATGCACGATGCAGTGAAGCTCCACTCCGGCAACTCACACAGTAGCTTACTTCAACGACTTCTCCCTCAGTCTTAATTCTGGATGTATAGATTTGGCTTTAACTCTAGCGACTTTTCTCCTTTAATCGTAATTGCACTGGATCTCGATTTGATGATTTGAAATTTTTTTTTATATTTTGTTTTTTCAAAATGTAAAAGAAAAAAGGAAGGAGGATTTGAAGATGAAGAAAAAGGATTTGCAAATGAAGAAAAAGGAGAAGAAGATATGAAGATGGAAGAAGACTTAATTTTTTATTTTAATTTTATATCAAATGTAAAAAAAAAGGTGGGTTGGTCCGTTTAACCCGTTGGCTCGCCAAATGAGGGCTAGGCCCTAAAAAAGTTAGCTTATTTAAAAAGTGGGCTAGTTTGGCCCAACCCATTTTTCTTTGGCCCACCAGCAGGCTAACCCGGCAGTTCTAATTGCTATGCTTGAATTAGTCAACCGGCACCTCATTAAAGTATGTTAGTCGACTATCAGGGTCTTAATAGTCAACTGCCAATATGATGACATCAATTCTAACAACTATTTTCTAAAGATTTATGCTAATATCTTCTTTGATTCACCTTCAACAGATTTATTACACCTTGGGCTATATATATTAACTTCAGATGGTGTCAAATCAACAAGAATACATTCTATTTGCCTTTGAATCTTCAAAAGTCAATTTCTTGCCAATCATTTACTTCTAGAGAGCTTTACACTTATATACTTACTCTGTTTTTAGAGAGTCTTTCTGATATTCATCTTTTCTGAATGTATTGATCAAGGAAGGGTTTCCTTGAGGTTGTGATTGAGTGAAAAAATATTTTGTGTTAAGTTTTGGATTTAGCACTATTGCGATTCTAAATGCCCTATTTTTTTTTATCTCTTACTTGCCTTGGCTTGTGATTCTTAACTCTTGTTTTGTGTGTTTTTGATTAGTTTATGTTTTATTAGATTTAGATTTGTTTGAGTAATTTCATGTCTCCAACTTGGGATTTAATGATGTTATTTATCTTTTGGTATAACATGGGTTGGTGAGGAGGATACACATGCAAGTGCTATAGTTCTGAAGCTCTGAAGCCTGGTTTTCTGTCATCCACCACTATAGCGGTGGATCTGTGCCGCTATAGTGGATGCTACTAGAGCTGAAGACTTTGAAGTATGCCTGTTTACCTTGCACCACTATAGTGATGAACTAGTGCCGCTATAGCGGTAACCATTGGTACAAGATATTCTAGGAACATTGCTCTCTGTTTCTCATTGCTATAGCGGTGGACATATACCGCTATAGTGGTGGGTCCTGAATCGAGCCTAAATAAATGAAGAACTGTCACTATAGTAGTGAGCATGTGCTGCTATAGCGGTGGATTGAATTTCTACAATTTTCTCTAGAGGTTTAAATAGCAAAAGGCAGCTTCTTTAGGTCATTCTGAGTTCGAGATATAAAGGAAGGCGCCGAGTTTTGCTGGAGGAAAAGGAGGAATCCATCTTTCAAATATTTCAAGCCTGATTCTTGTCAACTCAACCTTGGTTTCATGGAGATTTCTTCATTTTTTGTTATTTTCTGCATTTTTAGAACTATAAGTAGCTAAATTTCCATTCTAGGGTTACTATGAATCTAATCTTTGATTAAGAGTTGTTTTCTCTGTAACTTTGGATTTTTATTCAATATATACATTCCTTTAACCCATCTTTATTGTGCTTGCTATGAAATTGATCACTTCATGATTTGCTTGTTGCTTTCACTGAACTTTCGCAAGAGAGGTGGTTGTAGAACACTGAGTGATTAAGGTAAGTGGTTGAACCCAGGGGTTTTGCTTGTTAATTGATAGGAATATTAATTAGCCTTGCTTAATCATTTAGGTTATTGCTTAATCAACTTAAACTTACATAAGGAATTGTGTAGAGTTGAGTAGCTTAATTTAGCTTCAGAAGAATCACTTTAAGCCTTTAGAAAACCTAAGATTAAAATGTATTATTGTTTAGAATCACAAGTGTTAGGGAGAGTTAACAATTTTTAGGATGAGAGAGGGGGACTATTTAACCACGAAAAGAATAAAAAAAATATTTTATCTTTTGAATGTTATCTTTTAAGTTACAATTTAGAGTTACCTTTAATCTAAATTGGGTTGTCTGATTAGTGCGTTTAAATTTCTAGAGTATTTAGCTAGTTAGTCATTGTGGGATGATATTTTTACTCTTTCACTGTATTAATTGTGCTACTAGTGTACTTGCCAAATCGCCTAAGGGGGACAGACAACTTAGAAAAGAAAAGTTATCTGGTGTAATGGCTTGTAAGTGCCCATTTTGTGTAAACTTGGGATTAATAGTGAAATACTCAAAAAGTTGTCTTGAGAATTGGATGTAGGCTTGGTTTAAGTTAAACCAGTATGAAGTTATCTTTCCCTTATCCCTTTAATTACTTAAAGCTTTATCTTTGATTATATGCACTCCATATTCATTCTTCTTGACTGTGCTCTGTTTCTTTACTATCATAAATATTTGGCTTTGATTTTAAAACTTCTTGAACTTCCCAACAAGTTTTTAAGAAATTTTTTATAAACCCAATTCACCCCCTCTTGGGAACCAGCCATTTATATCAATAAGCAGCTACAAAATTGATAGACTTTTTTTATTGCAGTTTAAACGGCGGACGATCATTTCCTTTTGTGCTTTAATTCCTTCATTCAATATGAATTTGCTTGTTTAATGTGTGATATAGTTGATTTCAATTGTCAGTAGATTTTTTTCTTGATTTGTGGATTGATTCATGTTGGATTTGTCTAACAGTATTAAAGGTGCACCATGTACCAGGTTCCTTATAAGTTCTAGCAAGTACCACTTGGATTTCCAAAATCAAAAACTTGATCCATCATTCTCCCCCTCTTTGATTTTTGATAATCCATGATGTTCCCCCATAATAGTTGTTGGATAGCTTTGTCTTTGCTCCCTCATACTGGATTCTAGATTTCAAAGCTCCAAGATCTAGATTGTTGCATTAATAAAAAACTTCATGTTAGATTTTTGCATTAGCATTCTCCCTCTTTTTGATTAATGACAATCCATGACTCTCCCCTATAAATGTTGCATTGTTGCACAAACTTTATTTTATCTCCCCTATAGTAGGTGCCAGTTTTCAATGGTAACGACCTAAAACTACAAACTTTCTCAAGAGTAGGTAATCAACAGTATTTTATGGAATACATAGATCAAACTGAATTTCATACATAGACATCTTCTCCCGTATTGGCATTAAGACAAAGAGGGGCATAAATACAAATAAGGTCCTAAAATAGTAAGATCATAAAGACCTCACAATATATCAAACAAATTCATTTGCATGAAAGCAATGTGTAACCCTAAGCCAAAAACGTTGCCTAACCCACAGAAAAACATATTCGAGATAAATACAAAACGAGGATGTATTCAAATATTCAAAAAAATTAGAATCTTCAACTATATTTTCCTTTGTACAACCAAGATACATCACACACAAGCAATTAAGAGTTTTCTCAAGTAGCCAAATCAGGGTCCTACTTGGAATTTTGCACAAAGATAGAGTAAGGATTAAACATACCTCTGTAGAACTTCTGGTCTACGTTCTTATTGAGTTTATCTTTTTAGCTATTGTTTGGTTCCCATCAGGGTCCTAATTTCTTTAGTTGTATCCATTTCGAATTCTTTCAATAGTTCTTTTATGTATTTGGTTTAGCCACCAATACAAATGTCTCTTTGAACTTAGTTAATCGTGATTCAAATTGATTGAGCTCTTCTTTCATAAAATTTACACATGACTCGTCTTCTAGGGCCCTATTTACACCTTTTGGCTTAATTTGGGATATGAAGGCCATGAGGTTCATTCTTCTCATGGACTACCTTGTTCTTCGTTCATCAGTAAGATCATCAATGACAGAGCTATTGGGATAATTCAGTGTCCCCTTCCATTCTCCAGTATATTTCGATGATCTTTATGCACGACTATATCAGGGTCCTGATGTGATGATACACCAGGTTCCTTTTGTGTTTCTTGGTTCCAATTGATCGAGCCCTTTTTTTTTTTTTTGAGTTTTGGATAGGGACCTGATTTGATGTTTTCCACTTTTCTATTTGTAGTAGACGAACATGATCCTTCTGAGCATTTCTGTTCTAATACTATGCTTCTAAGGGAAGGTTAATTTCATATATATAACATTATACTTATGTTATACTTTTCTAAATTCTGTTTAAAAACAATACAGATAAAAACTTTTTTATTTATTTTACCCAAAAGTATTTACAAGATATACATTTATTCTTTTTCAAAAGGGGTTTCAAAGCTTTCACTCTTATGAGATGAAGAAGTGAGTTCATGAGAAAAAACTTTGGAATATCAATTATAAGAATCAAATATCTTTTGCCTCTAAATCTTTTACTTTGAAAGCATGTATGCATGTTTTCAAAAACAACTTGTCATAGAAGCTAAATTGAAACAACTCTTGATACACCAAAACAAAAAGCAAGATATTTCTTAAAAAAAAATACAAAACCATGCTTTCATCTAAAAACACGTATTTTAACATTTTTCCACAAAATTGCTTAAAAATATTAGAAGGAAAACATACGTCACTTAACTAAACTAGGAACTAGTAGGAAGAAACATATAGATGCAACACATGTAAACATAAGGATCCCATCAGATAGTTTTTAGGTACCCTTTTACATTTAGGATCTTGTTGTTAAGACTTGTAGAAATAAATTTGTTCCCCATCATATATCTTGAGTAGCTTGAGTTGAGGAATCATTCTTCAACTTCTTTTGTCCTCAGGCATACATGTCAACATGATGACTAAAGTAGGTCCCTATTATGTGGGTCTTTAGGAGGTCAACACATAGCACTTTTGTGGCTATTGGAACACAAATTCTTTTTACATCAACTTTATTTATATTGCTCAAACAATCATAAGAAATGTAACCTCTTTTCCTACAGATATAACATGTTTTTGATGATGTTGAGGCTTCCTTTTTGAACACAGATTTTACTTTCTTATCCTTTCATATATAGCCTACACCTGCCTTGTGAAGCATTTTCTTATGGCTTCCTAACATCAGATCTAAGTTCTTTTGTCCTTAGACAAATCTACTTAGGTTGTATGTCAAGCCTTCTATCTTGGCCTTTAGGGCCCTGTTTTTGAAAATAAGAGATGGAAAATATTGCTCTTCTTCTAACCATTTTATTTTTGCTTCATAAAAATGTTTTTCACTCACAAGATTTTCAAAGTATTTCAAAAACTTGACATGGGCACGTTTAAGACCATGATATCTTCTAAAACATGTTTTGAATCCTCCATCATTTCATCAAAAGCATGTGATAACTTGTCATAAGTAAAGGGCATATTTACCTCAATTTCTTCTTCGTTACACTCACTGTCTACCATAAGACAAAGATTAGCTATATCGAGGTCCTCTAGGTCAGAGTCACTTTGGTAGCAAGTGATAGCTTCACAATTTTGTCTTGATGATGATGCCTTGTTTTTGTTGTTTTGATATCTCTTCTTGTAATAATTGAAGAATTTCTTTGATCAACACCATGTCTTTTCCATCAAGTTCCTCCTCTGGAAAAGGTATCTCCTTTTTTATTCTCGCCTTTAGAGTTATAACTTTGTTCTTTTGTTGCAACTCTTCAGTTTCTTTCTGGAGGTGGTTAGTCTCATAAGCCATAAGTTTACCACATAGTTCATCTACTATCATTGTAGCAGTTTTTCCAGATTCCTCAATAGCTATGGATTAGATTCTCTAGGGTCCCATTAGATTCTTCAAGACCTTTCTAACAATCTTTTCATGAGTATAGACGACTCCTATTAGGTCTAGCTCATTAGTGATCCCTGTTAAATTTTAATTTATATATATATATATATATATATATATATATATATATTATTTGGAATAGCATTAATCAATTATTAAAATATTATTTAATATCATTAATATATCAACTATATTATGTGTATTTTATATTATAGCCTTTTAATTAATTTAATGAATATTGTAACTAGACTTTTGTTGTGAGTAGCCCGTGATGAGTTGGGCTGTTCATTAGATAAACTATTGAGAGGTCTCTAATCTTATCTAATAATAAATAAACTGACTCTCCATTAAGCAGTTTAACTAGTACAAAAAACTTATCAGATAGAGAGTAATCATTCTCTCAATCTAATTTCTATCTTCGATATTGCATATGGATTTTGGAATAATGCCAGGTACACATATTCTTAATTTATCTCTCTTATCTTCCTTTTAAATTTGTCCTATAATATGCTATAATTTGCATCTATAAACGATCTAGGCTTGTAGATTGATTCACTTAAATCCTTCAATCCCTGCCAGCCTTTGGAATGTCTCCTCCATGGTTTCACTGTCCTTTATCTTGAAGCTATCAAATTGTTCTTCAAGACTATTGGTTCTGATCTTTTTATCTTCATTGGTTCCCTTTGGTTAGCCACTATGACCACTGAGTCGCCCACAATTGAATTCGTGGCAACTTATAATATAGTGATAGTCCCAGGCCGTATTCTTTCAACAAGCCTTGCTTCTAAATTGCTTAATTAATTGTTCTTAAACTAATCTATGCTAATTACAGCCTAATTACCTATGCTTACCACAGGGGGGATTGCATAATTAAAACATAAATCATAAACTAACTACAACATAACAGAATTGGAAATAGAATAGAACACTGATAGAAACAAAAACAAAATTAAACAAAACACAAATGCAATCAGCCATGGAGTCCTAGAAGTACAACTATCATCATTCTTTTCTTTAAATTAATTCTAGTGTTCTCTATCATTAGGTTTCTAACTAATATTTTCAAGAGACTTCCTAGAACTAGATTACACATAAGTTAAACCTAACCACATGAAATATGATTAAGTCCAACCTAATCAAGTTAGATAATCATCTAAGCAAGTCATTTCCATTCTACTTGCTACACCAACCAGTGATAACAAAAAAATTCTCAGATTCAAGAAATAAAACTAGTAATTAGAATAGAAATGAAATAGAAGAATAACAAGAAACTTATTTGTTTAAGTTCCAAAAAATTAGGTTACAACTTTAATTCATCCATCGACTGATTACAATAGTTTTTAGCCTTCCATGGAGGCCAAAATATACAAAAAGGGGGAGGGAAGAGGACCTACGAAACTACAGAGAAAATAGAGGAAGAATATCTCTTCAACAAGGTGAAATGAGGTTCTTAATATTCTTTAAACTTCAGGAAAGAAGGATTGATGAATTTGTTGCTGTTTGACTCCATGACAAGTCTCTTTCTATGTATTTTGCTACTACTGTCTTCTATTGCTTTTTCTGTTTTTTGGCAGAAAGCATTTTTGCTGCTATTTGTCTTTTTCTACTGGTTCTATTTTGCTGCTAAAAAGTGCAGAATGCTTTCTGGTTTATGCATAAATAGTGAGCCCCAGTCCAGTCAATATCTAGTCAGCCCTAGTCAACTCTAGTCAGTGCCACATCATTAAAGGTCGCCACATTAGCATCCAGATGGTGCCAAGTCAGAGAAGTACCCTCTAAATATTTCTCTGAAAAATACACAATTGAATTAATTGGGATAAAATTATGAAATTGAAGCATATTAATTCTATAATTAATTTACACCTAATAAATCCAAAACATATTAAAATTGGAGAGTTTATAATATTAGAATGACAAGGATTTTATGGTTAGGGACTAAATTGCATATAAAAATGCTCAATATCAAATCCCTCATACTTAGCCTTTTGCACTCCTAGGCAAAATATTTTCAAAATACCAAAAGACACCAAAGGAAAAGTGTAGAAAGCATGCAAGGATGGAATAATTAAGATTTGGAAAGATTTAGCACTTAAAGGAAATAAATCTTAAATTTTTGAAATTCAAGCATCATGGTAATTTCATTTGATATGAATGAATTCAAGCAATTAGCCTTCTCATAAGAGATGTATATACACTCTATTATCTCAAGTGTTTAAGGGTAATTCACTCAAAATTCAACCTATCATAAAATTCACTACCATAAACTTATCAAGTATCTAAATCTCCACTATTGATATCCATATGTATGCTTAAATCAAAAGGACTTTACCAGGATGTAATGTAGGTGGAAGGAAAACAATGGAAAAAGAGAAGGAAAACAGAATAAAGGTGGAAAACAACTAAAGAAAGAAGGTGAAAGAAACAAATGAAAAAATGAAGGGAACAACTTAAGAACATAAAGAGTATTAATCATAATAATATAAGAGATTGAATAAAAACAAATTTTTTTGGTGTAAAAAGTTCTTTCTACTCCCTTTTCTAATTTCTCTTTTTTTTCTTCTTTTTCTTTCTTTTCGACGTCAAAGCATTTTCTTTTTCAACCATAATCATAATATTATATTTTTTGAATGGCTATTTTTTTTCTTTTCTTTTTGCTTGGGAGCAGAGAGAAATATTCATTTCAAAATATCCCAAAATTTACAAGATTTTTCAGCACATCAAATTTCCAAAAGAATTTAAATGCTCTTCACTTCTCAAATTGGGAAGCAAAAATTCTGGTTTGTAAGGAAAAATGCAAGAAGGAAAATGGAAACAAGGCACAAAATGGTACACAATGAAAACAATACGTGGGATGGATATTTGGTTAAAAGTGGCTTACAAAGAAATGCCTAAATCATCTCCAAGCATGCACATGTAAAATGTAGCCTCAACAATATTCAAGACAAGTTCTAGAGTGAAAATCATGGTAAGGAAAGCACACAACAAGAAAGAATAGCATATTTGCAATTAGGCTCAAAATTCTCACGGTTTAAAGACTATTACTAGAACTCATTGAAATCAAATTTATTGCCATTTAAGCTTAAACTCTAGAAAAGCAAGAGTAAAATTCTAATCATGCTAAAACAATTCAAACCTAAACTATTCCAACAAGCATATTTCCACAACAAAATCTTCTTCCAAAAACCAAAAAGAAAGCACTAAAACTAATCTAAAAGCATACTAAAATTCAGCACCAAAAATACAAACTAAATACTCTAAAAGTGTAGAAAATATGCTAGAAACATAGCAAAAAAGCATATAAAAATAAAGTAGGAAAAATTTAAAATTACATGAAATTTAAAAACAAAGACCATTTCATTCTCCCTCCACACTTAAATTTTGCATTGTCCTCAATGCAAACAATTATCAGCATATATTATCCAAGAGACATAGAGGACATGAAAAAAAAGAGAGAAAAGGGAAAAGGAAACAACCTTATTAGTGTAGTGAGCCTTTTCCATGTCTTCCAATTACGTGGCACTGACTTCTTCCAGAAGTTTTTCTCAACAGCAGGTTGGATGGTGAAAAGAATTGATTTACTGTCACCAACCTGAGGAAAAACAGAAGAAGCTTTGCTTGCCATGAAGGGGTGAGAAGAACCAAGAGAAAAACAAAAAAGAAAGGGAAGAAGGATTACTAACTAAAACACAATTTAAAACAAAAAGAGAACTACTTTTGTCACGACCCGTTTTCTGGGCACATGACCGGCACAATGATGAATATCCCATCACTGTAAGCCTTTCGATAAATTCTACCCATGAGTTAAATTATTAGTCATTATCTCTATATTATCAAAATAACCATTCTTGAAGAAAATATATCAAATTTTCTTATTTGAAATTCATAGAGATTATTTGTATATAATAATAGATCCTCAACATAAAATACATTATTATGCTGACATACAAACCAAATGCCAAACCCCTGACCTAGATGTCCTAGACGATTACAGAGCAACATAATCTACATCAATAGAGGGGCCTACCCGACAGCGGGAGGGTCCAAAGTGATCTACTCTTCTAGCGGATATTCTTCATCGGCAACCTGATCTGAACAAAAAGGTTGTACAGAGAGTGTGAGCTTTTAAACTCCGTGAGCGAATCGGCCTCGCGTTAATAAAATTCAAATACATTACCAGTCATGCAAGCATACCAGAAGGCTCATACTCAACCAATAGACATAGTTAGAAATTACATACAAGAAAATAAAAATTCATCCAATTCAACAAACGTTACTAGTACTCGTCAATGGCAATATATCCCGGAGAGCGCACACAGGCCAGCTCACCAATTCTGTATATTTCCGCCATGACGCACAACCTTATCCTCTTAGCTAGGACGTCTCACGGATTTATCACCAATCCGGGCTATATCCCTACTGAGGGAATCGTTGTCTCCACACTCATTGGTCAAGACACCCTTTCAACCGGGTTTTCCGCCTTGCCGTGAGAGGGGTACTGTCCCGCTCAATCACAATCAATAGTACAATATTTCATATCATAATCAGAAGCACAATATAATATTCATCCATATAACAGGTATATTATATAACTATATTATATATTTATAAACCACAAATCAAGATAACAATTAATCTGTTTTTGAAAAGATTCAAACTTCACATCATCATAAGATACTTATTTCATTTTATCCATATTTATGGATTAATTATCTCATTAGATTCGTCATTCTGAATCCAATTTCCCCCTATGAATCTTGGGAGTGTCCTACGACATACTTTTTATCACCAGTAATGCTAAAACTCTATTAAAACGGGGTCGTTTCACTCACCTGGATTCCGTACGAATATCGCTTCTCTAAGTCGTTACAGACAAGAGTACACAGATGAATTTCAGTATTCCGCTATAGAGATTTTCATGAAAGATTAGAGAAAACAAGTTATGATTGTTTTCATACAGATACTGTTCATACATATGGTACTATTCATATATACGGTCACTATTTATATATACGGTCACTATTCATACGTACGAATACTATTTATACATACGGATAATATTCGTACATACGGTCACTATTCATACGTATAAATATTATTTTTACGTACTGATACTATTCATATGATTACTATTCATACGTACGGGTACTATTCATACCAGAAATAGAGAATGCAATCTATAAAAGAGTACACCAGGTAAGTTCCCAGGAAAGAGTGGAGGGTCACACTAAACACACTTAAAAACCAGGTCTTTCCTTAGCCAGAACTTTCCTAGACATGTATTCTTCACAATTTACATCCTATTTCGGTAATCAGAAAATCAAAATAATATGTAAGCAGCTAAGGACAGTTTTTCTGATGTGGAAGATCAGCCAAAGCCGCAACCACAGAGCATACTTAAGAAAATAACTTCTAAAATTTGAAAGACATAGAAAGGGCATAGTATCCTTACCTAAGTTGAAAAGAAAAAGCCCAAAATTTCAGAGGCCTAACATTGGAGTAAGAGAAACTTAAGGAGAGAAGAAGAGAAGTTAAAGGTGTGAGTTTAGAAGTGAAATGAAATGGCCTATTTATAAGAAAAGTCAACGGTACTATTTGTCACTATGCACTAATAAAATATTTAATTTACTATTCATGAAAATAACATTTCTAATAAAATAATTCACGTTAATCATTTACGGTTACTGTGCAATTTTGGAAAAGTCGCAGGCGGCTTTACTATAGAAAACTTAAGAGAAAAATTATCATTTCACTTTAAACCTTTAAATTTCTTTTCAAATCAGTCCTTTCACTGTAGTCCCTAAGGATATTTTCACACATAAAACATCATTTTCTTCTACGAACTTCTTTCTAGTTGTCTCTTATGACCAAACCACATCTAGTACTTGACATTTCAATTGTATAAGTGAACAGTATCGTATACATAAATAGTATTATACAGGTAAACAGTACCGTATACTAGCATAGTAACCATAGTTTGTAAATACACATTTAAATTTTATTTTTCATGGGTATTACAACTTTCTAAAACAAAATTTAAATTAAAACTCCTTCTCCTACTCTTACTCAAAACAGAAAAAGAACTAAATCTACCATCTAAGCAAGAATTAGCTAAAACAAAATTGCTATCTAAGAAAGAATTAGCATCTAAAACACAATTATCCATTAGAACAGAATCTAATCTAAGACGATAACCTAGAACAAAATCTAACTTAGAAACAGAATTAGAAAGAAAATTAATACTAGGAACATAATTAAAAACAACAGGGACAGAATGAGAATTTGCAATAGATACAGAGGAGAATTGGAGTCATGTTCAGATTCAATTTCAGATGCAGTTGCACATTTATATTCAAATGCCTTGGATTCAGGTGCAGGTGCAAAATCATATGCAAATACAGAATCAGATATAGTTTCAGATGTGGATGCATTCAATTCAGATTCAAATGCATATACATTTAGCTCATGTTCAACAAAATCAGAGTTGTTGCCATGATTTAAAGCTTTCTCTATTTCAATGCATGCATGGTAAGTGTGACAGTCACAATTAAAATCTCCCACAAACTTTGACTCTTTCTCTTTCTCCAACATTGTTATGTCTGCCTTTTCTTCTCCTAAGGGTTCTATCTCTTTTTCTAGTTCAAGCTTAACAACCTTAGATTGGGTAATCCTATTTGGAGATAGTGATGGTCTATGGAGGAAAGGGAACTCATTCTTATCAGCTTCCTCATTCTTATTTTTCTCATTTGTGCCACTTAAAGAAGGGGACTCCCTATTTTGCCCATCTAGTTCTTCTAATTCAGGTTGGGGGCTTAAACCATCTAATTGAGTGCCATCATTCAGAAAAATGACACTGTCATTGGCTCCTAGGTCGGCCATAGGTGGAGAAGGTAAACTTTCTGTCACGTCCCAAAATCTGAGCATGTGACCGGCACGGAAAGTGAATTTCATTTCACCTCCGTAAGCCTATTTTTTTTCTCTTAAGCATCATACCATTCTTTTTCATACAACCAAACCGAGTTCTCTATACAAACTACAATTATTCACATTACATCACTGAATGAACCTACCCGATTACAGAGATTTCTAGATTTATACAACTTAGAATAAGACTTAACTATTATACCTTTATCCTGAACAAATGAAAAGGTAATCATGGACTAAGGATTCATAATTCCTTGTTCCGATATTTACCTTCAGCTGTCAACTCTGAAAAAAAAATATCAATAAGAGGGGTATGAGCAAACCACGTGCCCAGTGAGTAGATAACACAACACTATGACAAAAAAATATCATGCATCATAATGATAACATGCAGCAATCATACGTAAATCGATCATCATATGATATAATATTATTCATAATACTTCACAACAATATCCAAGTAAATCAAATACATTTTAACATAATTCAAAATTCACAACAGCAATCGGTGAAATCAATTTCACACACATTTCCCGTACCAACCGGGTCGTCCAGAATACCTCTGGATCGTTGCCCGCGGCCCCCGCCGCATCCACCCTTATCGCTCCATTTATAATCTCCACCCTTATAACTTCACATAAATTTCTCCATGGGGTGCACCACCATGCATTTCCTTTCCAGTCAAACACAATCACAATCACATATAAAAACATCCTCAATCATAATCTTGAGCCACAACATAATCAATGTGGTTCCAGCAACATAGCATGTATACAACATAACCCATAATATAGAACAATTATTCAACAATAACATACTTCAACTATCCGCATATGAATGAACTCAATAATCAGAGTATGATACATTTCAACTCAGTTCACATGCCATTCACAATCCATCATATAACCTCAATTCATGAGAAAATAAGAAAATATAATTATATACATCACCTGGCACGTTCCACAATTGTTTATGTCTCATCATCCCACATCATTCTCTTCAAACTTGGATATTCAACATATTTTCACTATGATGCAAAAAGTCAATAACAAAGATATTTAATCATAGCAAGTATTAACCCACTCACCTGGATTTCATGCTCTCAGCACTCCCACCTTGCACTTGACCATTTCTATTGTAACCAGATAAAAACCATCAGGGTTACGAAATAGAGAAATTTCCTACCACTACTCTCGACCTTCATCCACTTCTCAAATCATAACTCCTAACTGGTAATGAATATACAGATGAAACTTATACCATTGGAAACTAGACTCAAAGAGCTTTTCAACGATATTAAAAAAAAAAACTGATGCTACAGTAACGGTCAACGCAGCTACAGTAACTTTGACCAAGTCAACGCTACAGTAACGTTGACCGAGTCAACGCTACAGTAACGAGAAAATCTGGAAAAATTTTCTCGGTGAACAGTAATTCTGGGGAAAATTTTCGATGTTCTTCGTATTCTTCATCCAAAAATCCAAAAATCATATCTAAAACAACATTTCTTTTGATTTCTTCCATGGGTTTTCATCCTTAATGTCTAAGGAGTGTTTTAACACTAAAACCCCCAATTTCTACCAACAATCCAAGCTCAAATCTCAAATTTTCATCAAGAACACTAACTTTTTTCAAATATCCAAATTCTACGAATTTCTCCTAGTTTTCTCCAAATTTCTTGTTCTAATAACATTATAAACCACCTAGGAATGTTTTAGATTAACATCCACACTTAAATTCATCCATTAAAATATTCTACAAAAATTTTGCAAAAAATGATAACCAAGGATTTGATCTTGTAATAAGAGGAAGAAGAAGAAGAACATCAACTTACCAATCATCCTAACTTTCATAGCTTCCTTCCCAAAGCAAAAATTGCATGAATGATTGATGAAGAAATTCCTTTGCAAGCATAATCGAGAGAGAGAGAAAGTGAAGCTACGGGAGGGAGAATGAGAAAAAGAAAAGAATAAGGAGAAGTGTATACGCGTGGGCCCCACCAATTTCTTTTTCGATAAAATTGCTCATAGCCACCTTAGCTTATAAGATTTGTTCACTTTAATCCCTCTCGATGTCTCAAATACCACTTTAACCTCGAATCAATTATCTCTTCAGTACCGGACTCATAATTCATTCTCATAAGCTTTATTCTTCCTCTCAAGTTCCTATTTGGTCATTTCTCAAAAGTAATCCATATTTTCTTTTCTTTTCACTTTAGTCCTTGAGAATTTGTAAAAATTTCCTAAATTAAAAATTAAAATTTCTATTCCCAGATTTTCTTCACTAATTCAAAAAGCAAATTTTTCACGTAATTAAATTTTTCACTAAACTTCAAAATAGGCTTTAAATATTCATATAAATTCTTGGAATATTACACTTTCATACCCTTGATTGATCATCTCATTAACAGTGCTAGCAAGTTGGCCAAATTGAGATTTTAAGCTCTGTAAGTTCACCTCAATTCGCTCTTGGAACTACAGGGTGTTTGTGGCCAATTGTTGAATCAAGTCTTCCAAACTTGACTCGGTCTCCCTAGGGGTGGCTGGAGGTGGTAATTCACTAAGGTAAGGAGCATCAATTTCGTGCTCATATGGTGAATAGGATAAGCTTTCATACCTCAAATCTTGAAGCTCATAATCAGGATGGCATGTTGTAGGGTAGAGGTCATACTATTGAGGATCTTGTTGAAATTCCCTAAGGCCATGAAAGACTCCTATATAGGACTCTGTACTTTCTTGGAATTGAAGATATTGGTCTGTTTTATATGAAAATGAGGAATCTATGCTACTCACAAATGGAGTCTTTAAAATTTATTAGGGTCAACTTATATTAGCAGGGTCCTGTTAAGAAACTTTTTTCAACAAATAACAATAATGATAATGTAGAGAGAAAGGAAGAGAGATGACATTGTGATTTATAGTGATTTGAAAAAATCACAAAGATTCACCTATATCCACTCCTCACAATACACAGTTATGAGTATTTTACTACGAAAACAAGATCTCCAAATATAAAGTAACCAAACTAAGGCTCAGCCTCCAACTTTTATGCTACCTAGTCGCAACCTTCAGTCTGCATTAGCAGGACCCTGCTTTTACACTTTAACCGCTAAGACTTCACACGTCCCTAGCAAATGTACATTGGGTAACCTTCTCTGCAGGAAGGTGCAACTCAACAGCTTTTACACAATAACAGATAGATACCTTACTAGGTACCTATACCAATCCCTATACGAATAAAGTACAGAAAGTACAAATAATTCTTGTAGTTTACATAGAACTCAAGATAGAAAGAAATCTTACATAGAAGATATGAACAATACAAATCTCTCTCTCACACAATGAGCAAAGAGTTACAATAGAATTATGCTCAATATAGACTTCTCTTTGTCAACCCTTTCTCTTACTAAGATTGTTGATGCTTTCACCTTTTATAGTCTTTAAAAAGATAGTAGTTAGAAATGAAAGATCCTCTTTGAATGCGAGAATTAATGTTGGGCGAAATTGGCACTTGCTTCTTTAATTGGTAACTCGTGCCAAATATTGAAAGAAACGACTACATCTTGATTGCATTTTATTTCTGATGAATGAACTTTCCTTTTGTGAATTTATCCCTTTTCATCTATATGAATTTCCCTGATTAATGCATAATAGAATCATTTCATTCAATGGCAAGAACCTTCCTTTTATTTTCCATAATTGGTGCCTTGAATTATGCTCAGTTTGTCTTTGATGATTGCATAAGATTCTTTCCCATTTTATCTCAATCCAGCATTAAATTGTGTTCCAGAATATTAAGGTTCATCTTTGCACAAGATGATTTCATTATGTGCTGTGATATTGCATTAATGCTTCCAAAATTAGTACCTTGTGCCAGATATGGAAATAAGCAGCTACAAAATTGATATACTTTTATTGCAGTTTAAATGGCAGACAATCCTTTCCTTTTGCGTTTTTACTTGTTTAATGCGTGATATAGTTGATTTCAATTGTTCCTTGATTTATGGCTTGATTCATGCTAGATTTGTCTGACAATATTAAATGTGCACCATGTAACTAGGTTCCTCATAGGTTCTAGCAAGTACCACTTGGATTTTTAAAATCAGAAACTTGATCTCCCCCTTTTTGATTCTTGGCAATCTATGATGCTCCCCCACAATAGTTATTGGATAGCTTTGTCTTTGGTCCCCCAAAGCTCCAGGATCTAGATTGTTGCATAAATCGAAAACTTCATATTGGATTCTTGCATCAGCAAATATATTCCTACTTCCAACCTCACATTCAACTGTTCAACTATTCCTTTAGTTTCCTCTTCCTTACTTCTAACGAAAAACTGGGGCTTCTCATTTTTTGGGCATTATTTATAAACAAGATCGAAAATTGGGTAGGGAAGACGAAAGCAAAAGGAAGAAGAAATATGGTTTCTTCATAGCATATTAAGAGACAGAAGAGCTAGGTACTGAGCAACTGACTCTTGGAAGCCACCCCAGTTATCACGCTTTTTAAAATGGGATTGACTCTTGAAAATGTCAAGCAATCTAGTTATCACTAGATTGTTTCGTGCCTAAAAATCTCGACTTTAAAAAAATGTCATCCAGTAAAATAGAAAAGCACTGAGCAAGTAATCTAGTGATAGTCTCTCCCTTTGAAAGCAATCTAATGGGTACAAATGTCGTCATCTGGATGACATGGTGGGGGTTGTCCAGCAAGACTTGGTTGTCGCGGGGCATGGAGAACCCAAAACAAAGAGGACAGAGAAAAGGGTTGACGTGGTTTTTTTTTCTCATGTCATATGCTTATGTGTTCATTTTGAACTAAGATGACAGTGTACAAATCTCAATTCAAAAATTTTTTTGTACAAAATGAAAAGTTCATGTGAGTTCTTTATTAAGTTTTAAAGTTCATAAGAATTTTTTGTACATTGAAAAAAGTTCATGAGAGTTATCTATATTTTTTCCTAATAAAAATGATAAAATAATAGATAAGAAAGAGTGATTAAAATATGTATGTGGGCCAGCAAGTTAAAGAACTCTATTGCTTTATATTATTTTTCAAAAAAAAATAAAAATAATTTATTTCTATCTTTAAAATATTTTTAAAAGGTCTTGATAATCAGTGTCCTAAGGACACTATTTAAAAAGTATTTGTTACTCTTAAAAATATTAAAAAATGTATAGCAATAAACAAATATTCAACATTTCAAATTAGTTATCATTAATGCCTTGTTTATTTTTCAAACAACGAGAGGAGACTAGCAACATTATTAAGGGGTGGGGGTGGGGGAGAGAGAGAGAGAGATCCAAAAGCAAGAGGAGAGAAAGAGGGAGAGAGAAGTAGCATCTTAATTTTTTTTTAAATTATTATTAAGAGTATTTTTGTAATTTTATGTGATGAGTCCATGTGACAAGTGACGTAACAGATAATATTTGTTACATAGTAGTCTGGTCAGTGTTTAATTTCCGTTATTTTTTTAAGGTGTTAAAAAATACATATTTGTAAAAAAAAAAAGAAACATGTGAAATATATTTGACCAAAAAAATTAAAAGACATAAGTGAAAATCGATGTAAACGTCAGGGACAAAAATCAAGAAGTATACTTTTCCTTTAAAGTATAACTAATATTTATTATTAAATTCTAAGATTTAAGAATTGTTTTAAACATAAACTTGTCATATTACAAAAAAAGTAAACAATGCATTAATGATGGCCGATTTGAAAAGCTTTATAATCATTTATTATTATACAAATTTTATTATTTTAAAAAATAATAAATATTCTTTTTCCAGTGCCGCAATTTAAAACATAAAGAGAATATTGACATATATATATATACACACACACACACAAACACATACATGACACTGTAAACACATGCAACACACATAACATTCAACACTAAAAAAACTTTTATTTGGTTTCTTACAAATATGTCTTATCATTTATTACAATATATTGACCACATGTAATTTTTAACAAACCACAAATAACATCACCGAATAATCATTTTTTTCAAAAAAAAAATTATATCAAAATCTTTTTTACTATATAGTCTTTTTCAAAAGTACCTTTTATATTTAGATATAACAACGAATTTAGGTGATATTCCTTTGAAAATATATATGATATACACTAAATATATCAAGCATTCAATAGAGTGGGAACAACAACTCAGCAAATTTGGGGCATATTTGAAATAATTTATTTTGAACTTATTTGACTTATTTTATGGTATAAATGCTTATGCATGTGTTTAGGAGAGTCTATAGAAATAACTTATAATATGCCAATAAGCTGTTTTCAACTTATTTTTATAAACTTTTCAAAATAACTTATGAAAATAAACTGAAAATAATTTATGTGAAGTTTATCATCATAAACTTTTCAATTGAAAAAATAACTTATATATAAGCGCTTATATGATAAGCGTTTATTCTATAAGTATCTAAATAAACTGTTTATCCAAACAAAACTTTGATATCTAATAAGCAGAAGCGAATCAACTCCAGTGCTTATAAAGTGCTAGAGAGTTCAACTCGTGTTTAGCTATTGTAATACCCAAGAAAAATAAAATATAAATATTTGTTTACAAACTACTGTTACTATTTCAGTATACGATACTATTCACCCGTATAATACTATTTACGTATACGATACTGTTCATTTATACAATCGAAATGTCAAGTACTAGATGTGGTTTGGTCATAAGATAAAACTAGAAAGAAGTTTGTAGGAGAAAATGACGTTTTATGTGTAAAAATACCCTCATGGACTAAATTGAAAGGACTGATTTGAAAAGAAACTTAAAGGTTTAAGGTGAAAGGATAGTTTTCCCTTTAAGTTTCCAATAGTAATAACAGAAAAATTTTCCCATGAGGTGCACAGTAACTACATTATTAGAAATGTCATTTTCATGAATAGTAAATTGAATATTTTATTAGTACATAGTATCAAATAGTACCCTTGACTTTTCCTATAAATAGGCGCTTTCATTTCACTTCTAAACTCACACCTTCAACTTCTCTTCTTCTCTCCTTAAGTTTCTCTTACTTCAATGCTAGGCCTCTGAGATTTTGGGCCTTTTCTTTTCAGCTTAGGTAAGGATACTATGTCCTTTCTATGTCTTTCAAATTTTAGAAGTTATTTTCTTAAGTATGCTCTGTGGTTGCGGCCTTGACTGATCTTCCACATCAGAAAGACTGTCCTTAGCTGTTTATATGTTATTTTGATTCTCTGATTACCGAAATAGAATGTAAACTGTGAAGAATACATGTCTAGGAAAGTTCTGGCTAAGGAAAGACCTGGTTTTTAAGTGTGTCCAGTGTGACCCTCCACTCTTTCCTGGGAACTTACCTGGTATACTCTTTTACAGATTGTATTCTCTATTTCTGGTATGAATAGTAACCGTACGTATGAATAGTAACATACGTATGAATAGTGACCGTATGTATAGTAACCGTATATATGAACAGTAACCGTTACGTATGAACAGTATCTGTACGAAAACAATCCTAACATATTTTCTCTAATCTTTCATGAAAATCTCCGTAGCAGAACACCGAAATTCACCTGAGCACTCTTGTCTGTAATGACTTAGAGAAGCGATGCTCATACGGAATCTAGGTGAGTGAAACGACCCCGTTTTAATAGAGTTTTAGCATTACTGGTGATAAAAAGTATGTCGTAGGACACTCCCAAGATTCATAGGGGGAAATTGGATTCAGAATGGCGAATATAATGAGATAATTAATCTAGAAGTATGGATAAGAAAAAGCAAGTATCTCATGATGATGTGAAGATTGAATCTCTTGAATTGTGGTTTATAAAGCTATAATATAGTTATATACTATACCTGTTATATGGATGAATATTATATTGAGCTTCTGATTATGATATGAAATGCTATTGATTGTGATTGAGCGGGACAGTACCCCCTCTCACGGCAAGGCGGAAAACCCGGTTGACAGGGTGTCTTGACCAATGAGTGTGGAGACAACGATTCCCTCAGTAGGGATATAGCCCGGATTGGTGATAAATCTGTGAGGCACCCTAGCTAAGAGGATGAGGTTGTGCGTCATGGCGGAAATATACATAATTGGTGAGTCGGCCTGTGTGCGCTCTCCGGGATATATTGCCATTGACGAGTACTAGTAACGTTTGTTGAATTGGATGAATTTTTATCTTCTTGTATGTAAAAGGATGATGTTGTGCGTCATGGCGGAAATATACATAATTGGTGAGCCGGCCTGTGTGCACTCTCTGGGGTATATTGCCATTGACGAGTACTAGTAACATTTGTTGAATTGGATGAATTTTTATCTTCTGTTTATTGGTTGATTATGAGCCTTCGGATATGCTTGCATGACTGGTAATGTATTTGAATTTTATTAACACGAGGCCGATTCGCTCATTGAGTTTAAAAGCTCACATTGTTTGTACAACCTTTTTGTTCAGATCAGGTTACCAGCGAAGAATATCTGCTAGAGGAGTAGATCACTTTGGACCTTCCCGTTGTCGGGTAGACCCCTCTTTTGTTATAGATTATGTTGCTCTGTAATCGTCTAGGGCATCTAGTTCAGGGGTTCGACATTTGGCTTGTATGTCAGTATAATAATGTATTTTAAATTGATAATCTATGATTACATGCAAATCATCTCTATGATTTTCAGATAAGAAAATTTGATATATTTATCGGAAGGCTTACAGTGATGAGAGATTCATCATTGTGCCGGTCATGTGCCCAGAAAACGGGTCGTGACAGCTATAGTTTTAACTAATGTTATTTTTAGTCACGATTATAATTATATCTACATGTATTTTTTGCCACCGTTAAAAGCGCTTTGAAGTTGATCCGGTTCACTGATAAGCTATTGTACGGATTTAGATTTATTTTTGCGGTACATGGTATTCATTTGATGGGAGCGGGGTACGTGCTTGAGCCTGGCTCCCAAATTAATTGTTGGATTTGTTTAATTTGATTGTTGATATTTGAGGTGTATTTTTATTTTTATTTTTGTTGTTTTTTTAAATTATAAGATTAATTTTATGTCGTTCGATTAGAGTTGGTAATAATTTGACTCAACATTCTAGATTTCGTTCGCCTTAAACATATCTTAAGTTATTTTATTAGAGTCAATAATAATTAGATTCAACGGTCTAGAATATATTTTTATAAAATTACAATAAAATTATAATAATATAGAATTTAATTTATAAAAATATAAAATTAGAATAAAAATACAGTAAAAATAGAATTTAATTCATAAAAATATAAAATTATAATAAAATTAGAATTTAATTTAAAAAAATTTTAAATTACAATAAAAATACGATACAATAATTTAATTTACAAATGTTAAAATTAAAATAAAAATAAAAATTTAATCAAGATATAGAGGGCTGTTCATCTCAGTGAATTTCTTGATAGCAGTAGCTATACACGTACCCACATGGTATCTCACCACACTGGCTACAGTATTACCTATTTTATTATACGTGGCAGCATTTATATTAATCTTGTAAACTTGAGATGACATTTTATTGTAATTTAAATTTTTCTAAATGAAATTCTATATTTATCATAATTTTATTGTAATTTTCTATTTTTATAAATTAAATTCTATTTTTACTATATTTTTATTGTAATTTATATTTTATAAATTAAATTCTATTTTTACTATATTTTTATTGTAATTTATATTTTATAAATTAAATTCTATATTTATTGTAATTTTATAAAAACATATTCTAGGTCATTGAATTTGATTACCACTGACTTTGATCAGATGACTTAGGATATATTTACAGCTTGGACCTAATATTACTGACTTTGATTGGACGGTGTAAAATTAATTTTGTAATTTTTTAAAAAATAAAAAATAAAATAGAGAAAGATGCTCCAAACATCAGCTGTTGGATTCAAATCCAACGACTGATAAATGTAGAATTATTTATTAGAAACTTTATTTATTTATTAAATTACTTTTGTATACGTGACATAAAGTAATTAATAATTCCAAAAGATAAAATCTTAGGGTATATTTTAAATTATTTTTTGAAAGATAAATATAAATGTTAGATGTTTCGGACATCTTTTATGTGATATCCAATACCCTAATGTTTCAAGATTATTTTTTGTATTTTAGATGCTCGGTAAATTTTAGATATCAGTATTTTAACTAAAAGTGTTGAAAAATGTAAAACTTCACAATATTTAGATATTGGATATACACTGTATATTCATATTTAAATATATAAAATTAGATCGGTTGACTTACAATTCAGATGTCCTCATCTTTTGACACAAACATAATAATCATATATATATATATATATATATATATTTTTTTTTTTTACCAGAGTCATTAAATATTTCAGGTGAGACGGTCTAAATTAAACTTAGGTTAAACTATGGATGCATATATTTTAGAATTAATAGTAGGTGAGGTTGATTATGAGCAATGAGGAATTAAAACGTAAAGCGAGGATGTGCGGCATTTAGAGAATTGAAACGTACAAGTTGTAAGATTCTTGGGTTCCAAGACATTCAAGTCCACTCCAACAATCCATGATTAATTAGTGCAATTTTCAAAATAGGTAAACTTGTTCTTTCAACTTCATCTTATTGGAATATACATGTCACCACAAGAAAACAAAACAGTCACACACGCAAATTTGAATCCAAATAATTGTCTATAATTCGATTAGTTCAAGACAAACCAAAGACAGAATAATTTTTGTCAAATCAAAAATAGATACGGTTTTTACTTAAATTTGTTTATGTATACTTCTTGTGATCATCAAATACTTTTAACCTATAAGCAATATTCTAACTTGGATACCAACTGAATTAAGACTGGAATTATTGGTATATCATTGTTAGTCATTTGATCTCTGGCAATGAAATTTTGTTTTAAAAATTATTAATTATTAGCTGTCCGATCACAATAAATACAGGTGACTTCAACTCTAAAAATAATCAGTGCTCTTCTAACTTAAACACAAATTTAATCTCTTAATACCCTTTTTTCTTATAGTGTCACATCTAAAGTTGTTGTTATTATATATGACATTAAGCAACCATTTCAACCCACCATAGTAACATTCATGCAAATATCTGTAGAAAGATGAAAAAAAAAAAAGAACAATTTGATTGAAGTATCTGATCAACAATGATCTAAGCAATCACCTGATCTAACAATCAAGATTAAGGAACTTCGTCTCTGTCCTGCTATACGGTTCCAAATCCAGTGGGTGTATACTGTAAAATAGTTCCAATTATTAAATCCAATTTAAACTAATCAAATCAAACCAAATCACAACGCATCGCAATTGGCATGCCCGAATGAAACCCTGTTCTTGTCGAGATCATAATTCACCAACAGATTCTGCTGCTGAATATTCCCGAATATGGATATCCCACTGGAAGCCCCCATGGCCAAGCAAATCAAGTTGGAATTCGAAATACCCACAATGTAATTCTCAGTACCTAGCTCCAAATCTGCATTCGTAAAATGAAAAACCAGCTTGCTGGGAATCTTAACCTGCGAAGTACCTGGAGGTAAAGTAAAGCAGAGATCGAGACCCGCTGATCCTGAAGTGTCGGCTGTAAGATTGGTCTGAGATATGAACTCCTTCTTCAGCACCTCGAAAGCACTCTCTTCTAAGTACGTAATAGTGGTGCCAGAGTCTATGATCACTCCTCCGCTTCCGTCATTCTTGATGTCGAAGATGGATTTGTCAATGTTCAATCGAGTGTTTCCCACGGAGATTCCCTCGAGAGGAAGATAATAGAAAGTGGAGAGCATTGGGTTTGTGAGAAGAGAAGTATTTACCGACGTAACGTTGACACTGGGAAAAGACCCGAGAAACAGAGTACTCTGTTTTGAGTTTTTATCGTCTTCATCCTTGGAGGTCAAACAGTAGGAGAATCTAGGTTCTTTGAGCTGGGAAACCAAGGAGAGAGGCCCACGCCCGAGGCCCACGAGGCCCGAAGCCTGCTCAAACCCTTCTCCTTCGTTGTCTTTCCCACACCCAAACCCGATGTTATGAACAGAGACTTGGTCCTTGGATTCCCCAAGAGTGAAGGTCTCAGAAGCAAGAAACCCCTGAGTGGAGGAGTAATCCCCATATGTGTAGACATAATTGCAGGCATTGTCACTACAGGAGGAGGAAGGCAAAGCGGAGCAGAGGTCATTGGAACAGGGGACTGTGGAGAATGAAGAGGAGTTTTTGGGATTGAAGATGGGTGTGGGTTGGTCGTAACACTGAGAACAGGGCAAGCACTGAGTCCAGATGAGATCGCTGCCTGTGTCTAAGAGAGCAGGGTATGACAATGGCGGGGTTCCGATGGAGAGGGTCATGAGATAGGCGCCTTGGCCTGCAAAAACAGGGGCTTCCAGAAGTGGGGTTGGGGAAGAAGAGGGAGAAGAAGCTGCGAGCACCATGGCGTCCAGCCTCTCTAACCTGGCTCTCCCACGCTCCAGCCCATGTTGGAGACGCTCCAGTTTGGTTAGGTTCTTGGAGGAGTCGATGTGGCGGAGGCCAAGCCTGATGGGTTGAGATGAAGACGACGACGAAGGATGAACCAGCAAAACCACAAGTAACAGAGCCAGGAAGGATTGCAGTATCGCCATGAAGGAGGAGGAGTTACTATAGCAATAGGCGTTAATGGAGGAGGAAATGAAAGTGAGGGGGTTATTATATATATAATGTATGGGAGGATTTACTAACTTACTATAGGTATTGGCGTTAATATTGGTGGAGGGAATGAAAGTGAGGAGTTATTTGTCTACGACCAAAAAAATGCTATTTAGATGCTCCATCCTTGTTTTAGCTTTCATATCCATTATTTATGATTTAAAATTTTATTATTCTATTTTTTTTCGTTAAAATTGTTAGTCTATATAATAAAATTGAGACGTCATCTTAATCTATACAGTTATTAAATGGATATTAGTATCCGACACATAATTTTTAAAATATTTATAGCACATGTGATAATGTTGGACATTTTGAAAATTACACTTGAAATATTAATATTCACTCAGCTGCTATATAGATTAATCAAGTTAATATTTAAAGAATGACATATCAACTGCGTTACATACACTAATAATTCTAATAAAAATAAAAAATAAGAATAGTAAGAGTTTGAAATATAAAAGAGGAATATGAAATTGAAAATAAATATATGTAGAAATGCGAAGTTAGGAGGGGGAGGCAGTAAAGAAGAGAAAGGTGATGAGGTAGAGAGACGGCGAAGTGGGAGGGAGGTTTGGTGAAAAATTGAAAAGCAGAGGGAGCAAACTAAAATGTGGCGACAAAACAAATAAAGAAAGGGCTACACTTTCACACGGTTTCGGCTCCTACAAGATTGCCGTCCCGAGGTTTCGCTTTCTCCTATGTGTTCCATGAGTGAGATTTTATAACTTATTTATTTGTGTCAAATAACACTATATTATATATCTAATCATATTTGACAGGCTAATTCAAGCCACTTTACAGTATTCAAAGACTAAATTATATGTAGGATTAAAATTTCAAGAATTAATCAATGCAGGTTGATTCAGGTAGTTTGCTACTTGTTTTTCTTAGGTGAGATTTCATGTTTAAATTTTGTGAGTGGAACAAAAAAATTAATATTGCAAAAGATTTACACTTTATAGTTTGACATGTCTCAAATTAGATTAGTTCAAATTATGTTTTGAAAATTGGTAGTTAAAAGAAAATCAATGATTAAACAAATAACCCATGCATGCATATATATTTTTGGGACTACATTGTTATACAGTCTTTTTGTTTTCTTATTTGATCTTACCACACTATTTGACTATTTGTTATCTACAGGCTCTACTAAATTTATAACCTAAGTTTCAATGATAAAATATAAACTTTGTCCAATAATGCGTGTTTGACTCTTTCTCTCTTTTTTCCTTCTCTATATACTTATAGGGTTTTGTGCTTTCTTTGCAATTAAAAAAATGCAGTTTTAATATCATAAAACCTTCCTAAATAACGTGCGCATGAGATTATATGCAAAAAAAATCTCTATAAATAGATTTCTTGATGAGCTAATGCTATATTTATCATAGTACTTCTCTTTTGTGTGTGTGTGTATATATAGAGAGAGAAAGGAGAGTGATTTATTGTGAGGGCAGAGTCAGATGGGTGATTAATTATCCTACTTTTATAAATAAATAGTCAAGAGTATTTTAAAACCTTTGAATATCAAAAAAATTTATTCATTACATTTTTGGATAGTTATGACAAATTTTACATCAATTTTAAATATTAATTTATAATTTAACAATCATCAATTATCTATTTCGCTTCTTATAGTACATCACTGTCCATACTAAATTCGTCCCATACACACACACACACACACACACACACACACACACATATATATATATAAAGAGCCATCATAAACAGCGATGATTGTGTCAATAAGGTTGATTATGAATTGGTTTGAATCGCACACTTCACACACAAAATCATTAACTCCAAAGAAAAAGCGGTAGATCGATGTGTCTGTATGTGTGTGTGTGTATATATATATATATATATATATATATATATATAAATATAGCATATACCCTATAGCATTTTGTTTTCTTTTTCCCTGTCTCTTTCCCCAGTCTTTTTCGTGGCAATGAGAGTTTCGAAGGCCAGGCCGGTTTGTATTGCTAGCTAGGTCTGTTGCATTTGCATTGTACAAATATATGTGTGTGTGTGTGTGTGTGTGTGTGTGTGTGTGTGTGTGTGTGTGTGAACTAGGGATATTATATATGTTCTTCTTTGCCTTTCTTTGATTAGACCAAAGAAAGGGATATATAGCTAGGGTTTTTGGCTTCAAGTCTACGCATCCATGGGGCAAATTGTAGGTTGGTGATCCTTTTTTAGTTAGGTGAGAAAGGGGTTTTGACAAAGATATATATCATCTCTATTTATTAATTCCTTCTTATTTACATGTATGGCATCAGGCAACTTGTCACTTTATACATGCCTTATTAATATTAAGAGTAAATTAACATTTGGTACCTAAAAGATTCACCTTTTCTCAATTCGATCCTTGCAATTTTTTTAATCTCAAGTTGGTTCTTGAATTACTTTATTTCCGATCAAAAAGGTCCTTTTGATTCTTTCTTTTTTAAAAGCTTAGTTAACTCCATAGCTAATGTGGCTCAAATCGTCTGACTAGTCTCTTATTTGTTGATAGTGCAAGCTGAGTAGGAGAAAACACAATGACGTGGCATTGGGACTCTCATCCTACTCAACTTGCACAATTAGCAAATAAAAGAGTAGTTAGCACCATTTAAGCCACATCAGCCATGGAGTTAACTAAGTTTTTTTTTTCTCCCAGTCAGAAGGATTTTTTTTATTAGGAATAAATCTTTCAGAGACCAAATTGAGAAAAGATGAATCTTTTAGGGATCAAAATGTTAATTTACTCTTATTATGATGATGCATCACATATGCACATTCCATTATTGGTCTTAAAGCTTTTTACTTGTTGGCTATGATGATATGAACAAGAATGAGAGAAAGAGAGTTCTTGTGTATTACTTCAGACTCAGTGTATTTATACAGAGTATATATCAGTTATAGAGTTAACTGATATGACTGAATTACAAATGCTCTAATATCCTCCCTGAAACAGAACTAGTTTTCCTTCTTATCCTCCCTCAAACTCAAGTCATCAAAACTGATTATATTGAGTTTATCTTTGAATTGTTGGAACTTAGAGCCAGACAGAGGTTTTGTAAGCCCATCAGCAATCTGTAAATGAGACCCAACATGCTGCACACTGATCTCTTTTCTCTGTACTTTCTCTTTAACAAAAAATAAATCCAATTCAAGGTGCTTCGTTCTTGCATGAAGAATAGGGTTTGTTGTCAATAATATGGTGTTGAGGTTATCACAAAGTATAAACGGTTGTTGCTAGCAAGGAGTTTGTAGCTTACATAGTAAGGACTAGATCTATGTTACCTCTACAACTATGTTTGCTAGAGACTTGTATTCTGCTTTTGTAGTAGATCTAGACATAGTAGCTTGCTTTTTCGAACCCCATAACACTAGGTTTGGACCTAAAAACACACAGTGGCCTAAGATAGACCTTCTATCCTCCAAGTCAAACTCCTGATCAGCATCAGAGTAGGCCTGAATATTTAGAGAAGCCATAGAAGCAGGTTGTAGTAAAAGACCATGCGTGACAGGAGAAGTTAGATACTTGAAAATTCTCGTCACGTATTTCCAGTGTTCTTCAATTGGGTTATGCATAAACCGGCATACTTTATAAGCAGAGAAATGCCAATTCAGGCCTAGTGATAGTTACATACTGAAGATCCCCCAAGTTGCTTGCTATGAACCCAAGGAATAATCACACTTGCTTGCTATGAACCTAAGTTTTCTTAGAACAAAACTAATTTTCTCAAACCAAGCCCGAGAGGCTTGTTTGAGACGATAAAGTGTTTTGTCAAGTCTGCACGCAGGTGCCCTGTTTGAGTGCTCAAAGCTAGGGGCCTAATGCATGAACACTTCCTCCTCTAGAGTGCCATTTAAAAAGGCATTGTGTACATCTAGCTATCGTATCTACCATTTGAAAGTGAGGGCAAGATTAAGAACAACCCAAATTGATGTTGGACTGAAGGTTTCACTATAATCACATCCTTCCTTCTAATTGAATCCCTTTGCAACCTACCTAGCCTTATACCTATGAATAGTACCATCTACATTTTCTTTTACTCTAAAAACCCACATGCATCCAATTGCCTTCCTGTTGGATGGCAAAGGAACTAGAGTCTAGGTGCAGTTCTTTTGTAAGGCTTGAAACTCCTCAACTATTTCTTCCCTCCAATTAGCATCATCTAAGGCCTCTGCTACTGAATTTGGTTCTAAGTGAGCTAAATAAGATTTTGGTTAAATACTCCTAATTTTACTCGAGTGACCATGTTGTGATTGTTAGTAACAGGGGTTGGAACTACTACTGAGTGAAGTGACGCCGATGCTAAAACATTGGAATCAGGAATGGACACTGAGCACTACGATGGTGATGCTGAGTATGGCAACACTGTTTCTCAAGAACCAGACTCTGGAGTTGGCGCTAAGTGATGTGACATTGACACTAAACGATGTGATGCTGACGTTGAGCGCTATAATGTGAAACTACCAGACATTGGAATTGCAAGCATGTGTCTTTCACTAGAAGAAGACAATTATGCTGGAATAGTCTGGGTAGCATTTATGGGAACTTAATCTATGTTCTGAACTTGAGAAGGTATGGACTGTGAATAGCTATCAACACAAGGAAAAACAGTAGTCGGAACAAAGCAAGCTCCATCCATTGAACTATTCTACTAGGTTGATACTGAAGGTGACAATAACAGAGGTGTGGCAGATAAAGTGATTCCTGAATTTACCACAGAAGAAGTTGAAATAGAATGGTTAATTGCTGAAAAAGGAAAATGCCCTTCATTAAAGACCACATGTTTAGAGACGTATAGCTTGTAAGTCTTAAGATCCAAGCACTTGTAGCCTTGTTTTTTAGGCTATAGCCCATGAAAACACATTCAATTGATCTGTAAGCAAATTTGTAGGAATTATACAGTCTCAATAATGGAAAACACGCACAACCAAACACCCTTAAGGCACTGCAATTTGGTTAATACCAAACAATTTTTGAATTGGCGAGATACCCCCCATAACCTTAGTAGGCAATCTATTTATCAAGAAAGTGGATGTTTCAAATGCTGCATCCCGGTATCTCATATGCATGAATGAACTTGCAAGAAGAGTTAGACCTACTTCTGTTATGTACCTATGTTTTCTTTCTATAATCCCATTTCGTTCATGAGTGTGGGGGCAAATTACCCTATGCATAACTCCATAATGTTGTAAAATGGTTGAGAAGGCTCTATACTCACCCCCAGTCAGATTGTATATCCTTAATCTTTGCATTAAGTTACAACTCCACCATGGTTTTAAATTTTGTAAAGATTGATAAAGCCTCAGATTTCTTCTTTAGCACATAAATCCATGTGTGCCTAGAGAAAGCATCCACAAACGTCATGTAATAAACATAACCATTCGAAGAGTGTGTGGGTGCAGCCCCTCATAGGTCAATATGGACAAGTTCTAAAGATTATGAATATGTGGTTGTAGAGTTAGAAAAAGGCAATTTATGAGACTTACCATAGCAACAAGCATTACAAAAAGAAAGGTTTTTATTAGGAAATGAAAGATTACAAGATTTGACAACATTTGAGACAACCTTGGCACTTGGATGGCCTAACCTCTAGTGCCAAGTAAGAATACAAGAAGAAGACAGAATTTGATGATACAGTGGAAAGAGCTGTAGCATTTAAATTTGAACAAGTGGCCAAATGTGAGAGACTCAATTTGTCAAAATTATAAAGCCACCTTTAACTCTCCCTTCTAAAAGAATTGCTTGGTAACCTGTGATTTGACACGACAAAAGTCAGGATGAAGCTCAAAAAATACTGAATTGTCTTTGCAAAATTTTGATACACTCATGAGATTTTTGTCAATTTTGGGAACATGCAGTAGATTGTGAAGAACAAGTGGTTTTGAATAATGAGGGGTTTTAACAAAAGAATGACCTATGGAGTTGATTTCCAAACCTACACCATTGCCCACATGAACAAGCTCATGTGCATTGTATTCATTCTTGGCCATAAGATTCTGTCCCTCTAGAGTAATATGACCAGATGCTCCAGAGTCTACATACCAGTTGGGATCATACACAATTTTAGGGAAAGCAATCATAGCTGACATTGGCGCTTGAGACTTAGACGAGTTATTAAAAGAAGAATTGTTGTTATACTGAGGAGGTTAAAAATTATAGTTAAACCTTTGATAACAATTTCACACTGAATGACCCACTTTGCCTCATAGCTGACAAATAACTTGTTGTTGTTTTCTCTGCTGCCTTGGAAAATTTTGAAAACTCTGATTAAACGGAGTTCCTTGAAATTTCCTGCCTCTTCTTCATGCCCCTCTATATCCATAATTCGAGTTCGCTCATCTTCCCTTATTACTCGAAAAAGAACCGTTTGAGCCTCTGTCTCCATCATTTCTCATCTGTGTTAAATTGGCTGTGAGACTATTACTTCCTTTTGCCTTGTTAGTATCCAAGATTTGCAACTTCTTTTCAAGCCTACCCTTTTGTGCTAAAAGCAAAGCTTCTACCTCATTTATCGAATATGATTCAGTCTTTGATGATACTGTAGTAATCAACGACTCATACTCATCTGGGAGACCATCGAATATGGTCTTAATGTAATTGTTAATAATGCCTTTGGCCTTCAACAAGTATTCATTCATCTTCAGAAACCTTTTCCTCACGATACGTAACTGCGTCTTGAATTGCTTTATATTTGCTTGAGTCTACAAAGCAAAGTGGATTCTGACCTTTTTCCCAGATTTCACAAGCAAAGTTGCAGCCTACTACCCTCGTAAGCATGCCCTCTATCATTGATGCAAAAAGCCATGACATCAAGAGATGGTCTTGCACCCTCCATTCAATAAAAGCCGGATCAAGAATTGCTGCTATCTCATCTTGCAGATTCTTGAACATAGATGGTATTTGGTCCTCTGCCAAATGTTTTTCTAACCTGTATCTGTAAATCGCCATAAGAATCTGCTGCTTCCATAACAGGAAGTTACTTTCACCAAGCTTTACAGAAATGTTATGTGAGAATGACATTATGCTATTACTTCTGTTCGTTATTCCTTTGTGCTTTTTGGTTCTATACTCCTCCAGTGTGCCCTTGGTTCAGTGCAGTAGTATCCTGAGCACCTTCAATGTTACTGAACGAAGAAGAATTCTCCATTCTTGAAATCAAAGCTCTGATACCATGTGATGATATGGACAAGAATTAGAGAAAGAGAGTTCTTGTGTATTACTTCATACTTAGTGTATTTATACAGAGTATATATCAGTTATAGAGTTAACTGATATAACTAAATTACAAATGTGCTCTAATATTGGCAAACAGAATTAATGTTAATTTACTCTCATTAAGATGATGTATAAAATTTGTTTCAGATTCTGAATTATTTAGATTATTCTTCACATAAGTTGAACAAATGCGTTTTACGTGCAGAATTTCATATTTATAATTACAACAATAATACTAAAATTTAAAATATTAACAGATACATAATTACCACCATCGTCACGTACATATTTCATAACGTGGGGAATTCAAAATTTCTAATAGGATCAATCAACTTTAAGGAATTATCGGTTGTATATGTGCGCGTGTGTTTTCTTTAAAGCTTTTAATTTTTATACTATAAACAAGAATTTACCCTTATATTTTATACTTTAATAAAGGATATTTTAAGCAGTCTAATGGAAAAAAATGTCAGTAATCTTGTAAATAATTTTACTATTTTAGGCTCAAATACTTGCTTCGTCACGTATCATAAAAAAGAAAAATACTTTGGACATGTCTCATTCTGGCCTTACTGTTCTAATTAATCCAATAAATTAAGAGAACTCCATTCAATGATGATATTAATTAATTAATATGTATCCCGTCCTATTACCTCAACAAAATAATTTTTTTAAAAATTGAGACTGAGATGATATACAAGCTAGCTATTACTAGGTGTGGTTTACTGGATTTAATTAGAAAAATAAAATGTATCAATCTGAAAAAAAAAATTTGAAAATTTTGAAGACTTAAAGTCAATGCAGCTACTCAAATATATAGTTGTCTAAAGAAAAGCTGGCCATTATACATTTTGGGCAATTTCTAGTCTGTAAGAATTAGTTTAGGTCACTTTATGTGGTATAATTTTGTCTATTAAATTAATAAATTACTCAATTTTACATCATATTGTCTATTCCAAACAGTACTATTTATGGTTATAGTTAGAAATTAATTAAATATGCAGGCAGGCCTATATATATATATATATAGATGTCCTACAGATTTGCTGCTCGTCACTTTTGTCACAGTACCGTGGCAGAATCATTCAGCAACAGTTTTTTGTTGCTGCAAGTTTTAGAACGATAAAAATTATTGCTGAAAGTGCTGTAGATAAAAAAAAATTTTACATCATTTTCAACAATGGCTTTTATCATTGCTGAAACTTACACAACAGTAAAAACTGTTATTGAATCGATGAGTACGCTATTTGTCCCTTATGGACAAGCAGCGAATTCGAAAGCACTTTTCAGAGACTTCAATATAAAGCATTGTTGCCTCTTAAGCGCAAAAAAACACACGAATTTCCATTACATTGTTCTTCTGGTCCTGATAATTTTATTCAATTTTTAATATAGTATTTATACCTTCAAAATTGTAATTGATTTCTTATAATTTTAAAAATTTAAAATTTAATGCATTCCATTAAATTTATACAAGTTTGTCGTCAAATTTATTAACATGAAACAATGTACCATATGAGACAAAGTTGGCTATAAACAAAATCAATAATACACACTCATGAAAGTTTAACGATATAGACTGCATTAAAACTTATTAAAAAATAATTTTAATCACAAATTTTTAAACTATAAAAACTTGTAAGGTGGGGTCCCTCCTAAGTGGGACCCACCACTAATGTTTAAAAAAAAAGGGTCAAGTTACAATTTAATAAAAATTGTAACCAAAATTTGTAATTTACCCCAAAGTCAAAATAAGCACAGTGTTTGCTGAAATTTGAGAGGCTGCTGAAGGAGTTAGGCGCAGACGCATTTGAAGGAGTTGGTGGAGGCTGCGCAGAAGAAGAAAAATTGAAGAGGTTGGTGAGGAATGACCCTATAAATAGGGTCATTCACCTTCTTCAGAAATCATTCCTCAAATCATTCAAAAATCTCACAAAGGAGAGTGAGAGAAAAATAGAGAGAGCCTTAGAAAGAGAGTTTTTCTAAGAAGAAAATAGTGAGCCAATTTGTGAGGGTATTTTCACAAATTGAAGAAATACCGTTGTTGTATTTTTGTGAGTGAGAGATCCACCTGAGGGTGAAGTTTGTAATCCCATTATTATTATAGTGGAAGTTTAAGCGGCCTACGGGTCCCGTGGTTTTTACCTCATTTGGAGGGTTTTCCACGCTAAAATCTTGGTGTTATTTTATCTTTTTGGTTTGGGAATTATCCTGGGCTTGAGGGTATTATTTATTCTTTCAAATACCCCAATTTTCCCAACAAAGTGGTATCAAAGCTGTGGTTATTCAAGAATATTGTATAAGTACTATTTATATGTACGAATACTATTCACAAATATTGTATAAAGGCGTACGAGTACTGTTCATATATACAGGTACTGTTCATACGTACGGATACTATTCATACGTAGTTTATACATACGGTACTGTTCATTGTCGGAAAAAGTTTCAAGTTCGGTGAAACTTGTTGACTACCGCTCAAAATGGAGGAGAGCACCGGCAATATGATCAAGTTGACTGCCTTTAATTATGCTATCTGGAAGCCAAAGATGGAGGATCTTTTATACATTAAAGATCTATGGAAGCCGATCGTGATGCCGAAGGAGAAAGTAGTGGCAACTCCTACGGATGACAAAGCTGATGGCAAAACAACTAGCACGTCAGATGCTGATTGGGTCGTGCTGAATCGAAAATGTGCTGCTCAAATCAGGCAATGGATTGACAAGAGCATTTTTCAAAATTTTGCTAATGAACACGATGCTTATGTTCTTTGGCAAAAGTTGGAGAAAATGTATGCAAGGACAACCGCACAGAATAAAGCTAATCTGATGCGACAATTAGTCAATCTGAAGTATAAAGATGGGAGCAGTGTATCGGAACATATGAGTGAGTTCCAAGGTATTGTAGATCAACTGAACTCGATGAAGATGACTGTCGATGATGAGCTACAAGCATTGCTGATGCTGAGTTCTCTACCAAAAAGTTGGGACACTTTAGTTGTGTCGGTTAGTAACTCAGCCCCTAAAGGCAAGCTTACCATGGATATGGTAAAAGACAGAATGTTGAATGAATAATCTCGACGAAAAGATGAAGGATATAATCTTGAGTCCGAAGCGCTTGTCACAGAGAAACAGGACAAGCAAGAAAGACGCGGAAGAAATAAGGGTAGAGATTCTCAAAAAAGAAACCAGCAAAGAGGACGGTCAAAGTCTAGATCGAGACATGATAAAAAGTGTCACCACTGCGGGAAGCCCGGACATTTCATTAGAGAATGCCGGAAGTTACAGCAATCCAGGAATCAGGAAGCAGAGAACCGAACAAATGACACTGCAAGTGTCACCGAAGATGTTGTCATTGTTCAAGATGCTGACTATGTCAATCTGGCATATCAAGAGACTACATGGGCAGTTGACTCAGGCGCTTCCTACCATGTTACCTCAAGACGAGAATTCTTTTCAACCTACACCCAAGGTGATTTCGGACGAGTGAGGATGGGAAATGATGATGCATCCAAAATTATTGGCATCGGCAACATTTATTTGGAAACTAATCTTGGATGCAGGTTACTCTTGAAAGATGTGAGGCATGTTCCTGATATTCGCCTCAATTTAATCTCCACCGGAGTACTTGATGATGGTGGCTACAGCAACTATTTTGGTGAAGGAAAATGGAAGCTCACCAAAGGCAACTTGATAGTAGCCAAAGGCAAGAAAGATTCATCTCTCTACATTATGGAAGCAAAGTTATGTAAAGGAGATGTAAACACTGCTAGGAAAGAAATTCCCACTGAGCTATGGCATAAGCGGCTCGGTCATATGAGTGAGAAGGGTCTCAGAATTCTTTCCAAGAAGGAGCTCTTGCCAGAATTAAAAGGTACACCTTTGCGTGTTTGTGTTGATTGTATTATGGGAAAACAACACAGAGTTGCATTTCGTAGTTCTCCACCCTCTAGAAAAGCAAATATTCTAGATTTGATACACACATATGTCTGTTCAATGAGTAATAAGTCACATGGAGGTGCACTCTATTTTGTAACTTTTATTGATGACCACTCAAGAAAGGTATGGGCATTTGCCTTGAAAACTAAAGATGAAGTGAAAGAAGTTTTCAAGCAGTTTCATGTAAAAGTTGAAAGAGAAACTGGCAGACGTTTGAAGTGTGTACGTGCAGATAATGGCGGTGAGTATCGCGGACCATTTGAGGAGTACTGTAGAAGTTTCGGCATCAGGCTGGAAAAATCAGTACCGAAGACACCTCAACACAACGGTGTCGCTGAAAGGATGAATAGAACCATCTGTGAAAGAGTCAGATGTATGCTCTCAAATGCAAAACTGCCAAACTCCTTTTGGGGGGAGGCAATGAAGATAGCAGTTGATTTAATCAACCTTTCTCCATCAGTTCCATTGAATTATGACATTCCAGAAAGAGTCTGGACGGGGAAAGATGTTTCTTACAAACACTTAAGGGTATTTGGCTGTAGAGCATTTGTTCACATCCCAAAAGATGAAAGGTCCAAGTTGGAAGGAAAGTCGAAGCAGTGTATCTTCGTGGGATATGCCCATGAAGAATTCGGCTATAGACTCTGGGATCCTGTTAGCAAAAAGATCATTAGAAGCAGGGACGTGGTGTTTCTTGAAGATCAGACGATCGAAGATCTTGAGAAACAAGAGAAACCACAGTCAAATGAAATGCCAGTTAATCTGGAACCAATCTCTCCACCATCAAATTCCAATGACGGGGGAGCTATACCAGATACTGATGATGTTGATCCACCAACTAGCAGTTCACAACTAGAGCCAGTTCCAGAGCAGGTCCAACAAGAAGCATCATTAAGGAGAAGCACCAGAGAGAGAAAACCAAGTTGTAGGTATTCTCCTAATGAGTATGTGATGCTCACTGACGGGGGAGAACCAGAGAGCTATAATGAAGCTATTATTGATGGGCACAAGGATGAGTGGTTAAAAGCCATGCAAGAAGAAATGAAATCCTTACATGAGAACTACACATTTGACCTGGTGAAATTACCACAGGGCAGGAAAGCTCTCAAGAACAAGTGGGTGTACAAAATCAAAAGTCAAGAAGGCAGCTCACAACCACGTTATAAAGCAAGACTGGTTGTGAAAGGATTCGGTCAAAATAAGGGCGTTGACTTTGATGAAATATTTTCACCGGTGGTAAAGATGTCTTCGATCCGAGTTGTTCTTGGTGTGGCAGCTAGCCTCAACCTGGAAGTTGAACAACTTGATGTAAAAACCGCCTTCCTACACGGTGATCTTGACGAGGAAATCTACATGCAACAGCCAGAAGGTTTCCAAGTCAAAGGGAAAGAAAAGTTGGTGTGTAGACTAAAGAAGAGTTTGTATGGTCTGAAACAGGCACCAAGGCAATGGTATAAAAAGTTTGACTCATTTATGGAGAAAAATGAGTACAATCGAACAACAGCTGATCACTGCGTCTTCATCAAGAAATTCTCTGATGATGACTTTATCATTCTTTTGCTCTATGTTGATGACATGTTAATTGTAGGTCAAAACATTGACAAGATTAACATGTTGAAGAAAGAGTTGAGCAAGTCCTTTGCAATGAAGGACTTAGGACCGGCAAAGCAGATTCTTGGCATGAGGATTACCCGTGACAGGAAAAATCACAAGATTTGGCTATCTCAAGAACAGTATGTGGAAAAGGTTCTTGAAAGATTCAACATGGATAAAGCAAAAGCTGTTAGTTCTCCACTTGCTAATCACTTTAAGCTAAAAGTGAGCCAGTGTCCTTCAAATAAGGAGGATAAATTAGAAATGAGCAAAGTGCCTTATGCATCGGCTGTTGGCAGTTTAATGTACGCTATGGTATGTACTAGACCAGATATTGCTCACGCTGTTGGCGTTGTAAGCAGGTTCCTGGCGAATCCTGGAAAGGAACATTGGGCAGCAATCAAATGGATACTTAGGTATCTCAGAGGTACTTCCAGTCATTGTTTATGCTTTGGTAATGGAAAAGCTGTATTAGAAGGATATACAGATTCAGACATGGCTGGAGATGTGGATATCAGGAAGTCTATATCATGGTACCTGATAACATTTGCAGGGGGAGCTGTCTCGTGGCAGTCACGATTACAAAAGTGTGTTGCCTTAAGCACTACAGAAGCAGAATACATTGCAATCACCGAAGGTTGTAAGGAAATCCTGTGGATGAAGAAGTTCTTACAATAATTAGGCCAAAACCAGGAAAACTATATTCTCTATTGCGACAGTCAAAGCGCAATACATCTCAGCAAGAATCCAACTTTCCATTCCAGGTCGAAACACATTGATGTGAGATATCACTGGATCCGTGATGTGTTGGAAAGTAAGTTGCTGAAAGTTGAGAAAATCCACACCAACAATAATGGGGCCGATATGATGACGAAGACTTTACCAAGAGAGAAGTTGGAAGTCTGTAAAGAAGCTGCAGGCTTGGTATCACTCCCCACTTAAGTCGGGAGGGGGAGATTTGTAAGGTGGGGTCCCTCCTAAGTGGGACCCACCACTAATGTTTAAAAAAAAAAAGGGGTCAAGTTGCAATTTAATAAAAATTGTAACCAAAATTTGTAATTTACCCCAAAGTCAAAAAAGCACAGTGTTTGCTGAAATTTGAGAGGCTGCTGAAGGAGTTAGGCGCAGACGCATTTGAAGGAGTTGGTGGAGGCTGCGCAGAAGAAGAAAAATTGAAGAGGTTGGTGAGGAATGACCCTATAAATAGGGTCATTCACCTTCTTCAGAAATCATTCCTCAAATCATTCAAAAATCTCACAAAGGAGAGTGAGAGAAAAATAGAGAGAGCCTTAGAAAGAGAGTTTGTCTAAGAAGAAAATAGTGAGCCAATTTGTGAGGGTATTTTCACAAATTGAAGAAATACCGTTGTTGTATTTTTGTGAGTGAGAGATCCACCTGAGGGTGAAGTTTGTAATCCCATTATTATTATAGTGGAAGTTTAAGCGGCCTACGGGTCCCGTGGTTTTTACCTCATTTGGAGGGTTTTCCACGCTAAAATCTTGGTGTTATTTTATCTTTTTGGTTTGGGAATTATCCTGGGCTTGAGGGTATTATTTATTCTTTCAAATACCCCAATTTTCCCAACAAAACTAAATTGAAAAAATTATGTTAAAAAACTGAACCAAAAGAGTAAATTAATCAATAATTTAAGTAAATGAAAAAAGGGGTCAAATGGTTTGTCTTAGCAATAATAAGATCCTTAAATCTAGTTTCCTCTTAAATAATATTTGATACATTAGAATTAAAATGCATAAATTTTTTGTTACAATATTTGTGTATAAATTATAAAATTTTAACATTTATATTAGACTAATTTTTTTTAAAAAAATATGTTATACTTTAATTATTAATGAATAATTTTTTAAATACTTTAAAAACTTACAAGCCTGAAAAATTTCGATCACGATAAGTTATATTACATGTAACAACTCTCATAAACTTCAACGTCAGAGCTCTTTCTTCTTTTAGTATAAAAAGCAGGGATCTGAGAACCGGACCGAACCGGCCAGTTGGATCGGAAAATCGGTGAATCGATCATGGTTCCGGTCCGGTATAACCCATTGAACCGGATAGCTTGAAAACCGGTTAAAAACCGGACGAACTGGTATCGAACTGGGAGAACCGATCAAAACCAGTCAGGTCACGATTCAAGCCGGTTTTTGGATTTTTTTTTTTTGCCTTTTGGTCCAAATTTTTCCTTGCTTATACTTAATCCCACTCTTTTTCTCAGCAATATTCGAGCAGTTGAAATCAGAAACACCCCTAGGTGAAATTTTTGGACCAAAAGGAAAAAAAATGAGGTGATGATGAATTTAACATCTTAGAACAGTTATTATTAGAATCCTTTAATGAGATTGGACCTAGTTGTCACATCCCAAAAATTGAGTATGTGAAAAGATACTACTCATTTGATGTAATTCTCAAATATACGTTATATACATATATTCTGTAAGGTTTTACATTCAACCTTAATCATTCATTCCACACTACAGAATTTTATTCATCTGATAAGCAAATATAGACATACATAGTCTGATATTTCTATCTCATCGCAAGCCTAGGAGACCTATAGAAAATACAGAGCTTTTCTAATATCCACATTAATAAGTACTGGTGTCCCACCAGACAGAAATAGAGAATAATCCCAAGGGGCTTCTAATCTTCAAACAGATTCTCTTCTTCTCTGTTTTCTGTATCTGAAAAAAATAATCATAGGGAGTGTGAGTTTATTTAAAAACTCAGTAAGTAAATAACTGTACTATATAAAATATCAAAAGTACAAATACCATATTTACTCATATAATTAATTATCTTATACATCGAGTAGTATGGGACTCTAACCCTTTCAAACTCATGAATAAGATTTCATAGATATACACCGAGTAGTATGGGACTTTAACCCTTTCAACTCGTGTATAGATTTCATAGATATGCACTGAGTAGTATGGGACTTTAACCCTTTCACACTCGTGTATAAGATTTCTTAGATATACACCGAGTAGTATGGGACTTTAACCCTTTCACACTCGTGTATTAGATCCCGTAGATCTTTACTCATTAATAAAATAGTGAGAATTCATCACATAGTACAATTGTCATGAAATAAATAGTTTCTTCATACTCTTATTTCTACTGATCATCATATACTCCCATATGAAAAATTAATTGCTTATTATCCAAATAATATTGTAAATGGGACTTATATTGTACTTTGACTAGTAATATCAAAGTAGCTGAGCAAGGTTATTCACTCACCTTGATGTTTGTCCAACTTTACCTTGTTCCACACTAGAATTTGTGTAGGAAAATTTCCTAGTAAAATATATTACAAGGAATCATAAGAAAGGAAACAAAATCACGAAAATACGTAAAATTTTCTGACTGCTACAGTAACGGGTTGCTACAGTACGGTTTACTACAGTAACGGTTTGATACAGTGTCGGTTCGCTACAGTAACGGTTCACTACAGTACCGGTTCGCTACAGTAACGTTGACTACTACAGTACCGTTGACTGCCAACACTAAAGTACTGCTACAGTAACCCGAAGAAAATTTTCCAGATTTTGTTTCGAAATCCCTGGTTGCTACAGTAACTCGGTTTTGCAGAAAAATCTTTCAAAAATTCATCCTTTCCTTTCTTGTTTCAAAACCAGAATTTCAACTCTTTTAACCGATTATAACTCAAATATAACTTCTAAAACAACTGAGATTCATGAATTATCATCAAAATCTTCAAGAACAAAACCTCCTCTGATCTTCTACATAAACTGAAATTTAAGGAAAATAATCGGATTAAAGCTTACCTTTGATCCTTACAAAGCTTTTGAACCGAACAAATAATCGAACTTCTGAAGATCAAGGAAAGGATTTGAGAAGAAAATGAAGAACTGAGAAAGAATCTTTTCTGCTTCCTTCGGCTGAGTGAAAAATATGAGGTTACTATTGAAACTTTATATTAAATATTTCTAATGGGTTATTCAATAACCCATGGGTATCCATAACCCAACATCCAAACCCATCCAGTCAATTTACAATAAATGGATTAATTGACCATTCTGCAACCACTTTTCCATGAATTTCACCATTCTTAGAATATATCCCTCATTGTGCAAATATTTAGTCCAGTCATTTAACTCAATTTTCATAAATAATATTCAAAGAGAACAATTAAATATGAAAATTAAAAATGACCAAAATAAATAACTAAAGTAACGTTGTAGAATTCTAAAATACTCTTAAGCGAATTATATTCTGAAATTAACGGGTATTACATTCTACCCCCTTAAAAGAATTCGGTCCTCCGAATTAAAATCTTACCTCAAGTTTCAAATAAATGTGGATAGTTTTTCCACATCTCATCTTCTGCCTCCCACGTAGCTTCCTCGCGAGAATGATTTCTCCAAAGAACCTTGACAGTAGGAATTTCTTTGGTACGCAATTTCTTGACTTTTCTATCAAGGATAGCTACTGGTACCTCTTCGTAGGTGAGAGTTTCATCAAAATGAACTTCTTGGGGTTGAATGACATGAGAAGGATCAGGAAGATACTTCCGTAGCATGGACACATGAAATATTGGATGAACTCCCTCTAGTTTGGAAGGTAGGTCTAGGCGATATGCCACATTACCCACTCTGTCTACAACCTCATATGGGCCAACATACCTCGGACTAAGCTTGCCTTTCTTCCCGAATCTCATTACTCCTTTCATAGGTGAGATTCGTAAGAAAACCATATTACCTATTGCAAATTCAAGGTCACGTCGTCGGTTGTCCGCATAAGACTTCTGTCTACTCTGAGCAGTTAACAACTTCTCTCTGATCAGTTTAACTTTATTTATATCTTCCTGTATCATCTCAGGTCCAAATATTTTGGTTTCACCAAGTTCAAACCAACCTATAGGAGATCGACACCGTCTCCCATACAAAGCCTCAAAAGGTGCCATCTGAATACTGGCTTGGTAACTGTTATTATAAGCAAATTCAATAAGAGACAAATGATCTTCCCAACTTCCACTGAAATCCATCACACAAGCTCTTAGCATATCCTCTAAAGTCTGAATTGTCCTTTCGGACTGTCCATCAGTCTGAGGATGGAATGCTGTGCTAAGATTCACTTTGGTACCCAAAGCCTCTTGAAAGACTTTCCAGAACCGAGAAGTAAACTGAGGTCCTCGATCTGATATAATGGATATTGGTACACCATGAAGTTTCACTATTTCTTTAACATAAATTCGAGCAAGTTTTGCTACACTGAAAGTGGTATGAACAGGAAGAAAATGTGCTGACTTAGTAAGTCGATCCACTATGACCCATATTGAGTCATTTCCTTTTGTTGACCGAGGTAAACCTACTACAAAATCTATAGTGATCCTTTCCCACTTCCATTCGGGAATATCTAGTTTTTGCATCAATCCAGATGGTCGTCGATGTTCAGCTTTAACTTGCTGACAAGTCAAACATCGAGCTACAAAGTCAGTCACGTCTCGCTTCATGCCCTCCCACCAGTAAACTTGTTTCAAGTCCTGATACATTTTCACAGCACCAGGATGTACAACGTAGGGCGAACCATGAGCTTCCATTAAGATTTCATGTTTCAAAGATTCAATGTTGGGGACACAGAGTCTCCCATTAAACCATAAGACTCCTTCTTCATCTACCAAGAAACTTGGTGCTAGACCTTGCCTTGCCTTATCTCTGATTTTGACCATATCAATGTCATTTTCTAAAGTTGCTTTTACTTTTTCTACAAGGGATGATCTAACTGTTAAATGAGCCAGAAATGTACCTGACTCAGTGATCTCGAAGAATACTCCATCAGCTTCCAACTCTTGTAGTTCATGTATTAGAGACCTCCTTATAGTGGCAATGTGAGCTAAACTTCCCATAGACTTTCGACTTAGAGCATCAGCCACTACATTTGCTTTACCTGGATGGTAAAGGATGGTATAATCATAATCTTTCAGAAGTTCCATCCACCTTCGTTGCCTTAGATTGAGATCTCTCTGCTCAAAAATGTACTTAAGGCTTTTGTGATCTGTAAAAATTTTACAAGTTTCCCCATACAAGTAATGTCTCCATATCTTTAGGGCAAACACTACAGCTGCCATTTCCAAATCATGAGTGGGGTAATTCAATTCATGCTTTTTAAGCTGACGTGAGCCATAAGCTATGACTTTACCATGTTACATCAACACACACCCTAAGCCTATCTTTGAGGCATCACAGAATACAGAGTAACCCCCTGGTCCTGATGGTAAAATTAAGACTGGTGCAGAAGTTAAACACTCTTTCAATTGGGTGAAACTTTGTTCACATGAATCATCCCAAATGTATTTAACATTCTTTCGGGTTAACTTATTTAATGGAAGAGCCGTCTTAGAGAAATCTTTGACAAAGCGACGGTAATACCCTGCTAAGCCAAGAAAACTACGTACTTCAGACACAGTTGTTGGTCTAGGCCACTGTTTAACTGCTTCAATTTTACTTGGATCTACATGAATACCTTCTTGGGAAATAACATGTCCCAAAAATGTTACATAACTCATCCAGAATTCACATTTTGAGAGCTTTGCGTACAACTGATGCTCTCTCAAAGTCTGAAGCACTATTCTCAAATGTTCAGTATGTTCTTCATGACTCTTTGAATATACCAAAATATCATCAATAAACACAATTACAAACTTATCAAGGAATGATTTGAACACTCTGTTCATTAAATCCATAAATGCTGCTGGTGCATTTGTCAACCCAAAAGACATCACAAGAAACTCATAATGTCCATACCGTGTACGAAAAGCAGTCTTAGGTATATCATCACTCTTAATTCGTAACTGATGATATCCAGACCTTAGATCAATCTTTGAGAAGTATTTTGCTCCTTGAAGCTGATCAAACAAATCATCTATCCTTGGTAAAGGATACTTATTCTTCACTGTGACTTTATTCAGCTGACGATAATCTATACATAATCTCATAGAACCATCTTTCTTTTTCACAAAAAGAACAGGAGCACCCCAAGGTGAAAAACTTGGGCGAATGAACCCTTTGTTTAACAAATCTTCCAATTGTTCTTTGAGTTCTTTTAGCTCAACAGGAGCCATACGATAAGGTGGAATAGAAATTGGTCTTGTGTCTGGGACCAAATCAATACTGAACTCAATATCTCTTTCTGGCGGTAATCCAGGTAAATCTTCTGGGAACACATCTGGGAATTCATTAACCACATGAATGTCTTCTAACTTCTGTTCTTTCTTTTCTAAATCTTTGATAAAAGCTAGAAATCCCTGACATCCCTTTCGCAACATACGCTGGGCACTTAACATAGATATCATGTTGCAAGGTACATCACTTCGATCTCCTTGAAACACAAAATTACTCCTCCCCGGTATATTAAAGGAAATAACTTTGTCACGACAATTTATAGTAGCATGACAAGAAGATAGCCAGTCCATCCCTAGAATCACATCAAAATCTAACATATTGAGAACCATAAGATCTATCTCAGTTTCCATGCCTCCAACGATTATTTTACAAGAACGATAACATGTTTTAACCATCAAAGTCTCTCTCATCGGTGTGGAAACCAAGAATGGTTCTTTAAGAATAATCGAATCAATTGCAAATCTCTTGGCAAATAGGGGTGACACATATGAGTGAGTAGAACCGGGGTCAAACAAAATACGTGCAGCAAAAGTATTAACAGATAATATACCTGTAACTACAGCATTGGATGTTTGAGCATCCTGTCGGGTTAGAGCATATATTCTTGCATTTCCTCTGCCAGCAGCTTGTTTTCCACGGTCACCTTGGCCTCTTCCAGAACCTCTTCCCATACTACCCCCTGTTGAAGGGGTTGGTGTTTGAGTAATAGATTGTGGTCGAGGTGGCAAAGTAGACCCTTGACCTGGTCTTGTCATGAGCTGAGGGCACTCCCTTATAAAATGTCCTTTTTGTCCACAGTGAAAACAGCCTGTACCAACAGTGTTTAACCTGCATTCTCCGAAGTGAAACTTTCCACATTCAGGACATTGAGGTTTTTCCCTTCTACCTTGAGTACCTCCTCTACTAGAAGAGCTAAAACCACCCCTGCTCTCTGAACGAGGCTTAGCCACACTGGCTGTAGAATAAGTTGACTTAGTAGGAGTGGCTGGAGCATTTTGTGATACAGTAGAGGGTTTCAAAGTTCCTGAGTCTTCCCCTTGATCAAAAGATCTTCTATATCTAGCTTTCTTCTTTTGACGATATTCTTCTTTATTCTTTGACCTCTTTTCCATTCTTCGGGCCACATCAACAGCCTCTGAGTACGAAGAGTAATCGTTCATATTAGAACCCACTTGATCATATAAGGCATCACGAAGCCCTTCCACAAACTTTTCTATTTTCTTCCTTTCAGAAGGAATGATTTCAGGGGCATATTCAGATAATTTAACAAACTGAGCTGAATATTCATCAACAGTCATGGTTCCCTGCCGTAGATACAGAAAATCTCTGGCCCTGGATGATCGTTCACTTGCCGGAAGAAATTCATCCATAACCAATCTGTAAAATTCTGTCCACATAACTGGCGGTGCGCCTTGAATTCTAGCTTTCTTCCAGTTCCTCCACCATTTACCAGCCCTACCTTTTAACTGAAAGGAAGTGAATTCTACCTTTTGAGTAGGAGAACACCCTATAGCATCACAGATTGCTTCACAATCTTCAAGAAAACATTGTGGGTCCTCTTTGGGATCTTCCCCTAAAAAAGTAGGAGGCCTCATTTTCTGGAATTCAGACATTCTTACCTCTCTTACATTAACTCCTCCCGCTAACGGAGCTGGTGGTACATTTTCAGCTTCAACAATAAGAGGATCCACTGGCAGGTTAGCTTGTGCAGCTCGACCTCTCATTTCAGCCTCAAATCGGTCAAATCGTTCATTCATCAAATGAATCACATGTGCAATAGTTGCATTACCGACATGAGCATCAGGTTCGACTCTTCTTGCTTGCTCACTAGTTGCGCCCTCAGTACTTTGAGCATGTAAACTATCACCACGGTTAGGATCATCTTGCACATGTACTGGTGGATTTATGGCCCTCCTTGGACCCATATGCTCATTATTATTAGAAGATCCTTCTGACATTGATCTGTCACAGATCTACACACATAACAAACAATTTTCAGACATAAACAAAATATCACTTACTAGCCCCACTGAGAAGTTATCTATAAAATGACGTTATACTCTACAAGGTCTTTTATGGAACCTAATCCTATGGTCATGCCGCGGCTCATGACAATAGGGAAGGGCCCACAAAGATCACTTTGCTCTGTACTCTATAGGGGACCTATAAAACCTTTCCTCTGATACCAAATTTGTCACATCCCAAAAATTGAGTATGTGAAAAGATACTACTCATTTGATGTAATTCTCAAACATACGTTATATACATATATTCTGTAAGGTTTTACATTCAACCTTAATCATTCATTCCACACTACAGAATTTTATTCATCTGATAAGCAAATATAGACATACATAGTCTGATATTTCTATCTCATCGCAAGCCTAGGAGACCTATAGAAAATACAGAGCTTTTCTAATATCCACATTAATAAGTACTGGTGTCCCACCAGACAGAAATAGAGAATAATCCCAAGGGGCTTCTAATCTTCAAACAGATTCTCTTCTTCTCTGTTTTCTGTATCTGAAAAAAATAATCATAGGGAGTGTGAGTTTATTTAAAAACTCAGTAAGTAAATAACTGTACTATATAAAATATCAAAAGTACAAATACCATATTTACTCATATAATTAATTATCTTATACATCGAGTAGTATGGGACTCTAACCCTTTCAAACTCATGAATAAGATTTCATAGATATACACCGAGTAGTATGGGACTTTAACCCTTTCAACTCGTGTATAGATTTCATAGATATGCACTGAGTAGTATGGGACTTTAACCCTTTCACACTCGTGTATAAGATTTCTTAGATATACACCGAGTAGTATGGGACTTTAACCCTTTCACACTCGTGTATTAGATCCCGTAGATCTTTACTCATTAATAAAATAGTGAGAATTCATCACATAGTACAATTGTCATGAAATAAATAGTTTCTTCATACTCTTATTTCTACTGATCATCATATACTCCCATATGAAAAATTAATTGCTTATTATCCAAATAATATTGTAAATGGGACTTATATTGTACTTTGACTAGTAATATCAAAGTAGCTGAGCAAGGTTATTCACTCACCTTGATGTTTGTCCAACTTTACCTTGTTCCACACTAGAATTTGTGTAGGAAAATTTCCTAGTAAAATATATTACAAGGAATCATAAGAAAGGAAACAAAATCACGAAAATACGTAAAATTTTCTGACTGCTACAGTAACGGTTGCTACAGTACGGTTTGCTACAGTGTCGGTTCGCTACAGTAACGGTTCACTACAGTACCGGTTCGCTACAGTAACGTTGACTGCTACAGTACCGTTGACTGCCGACACTAAAGTACTGCTACAGTAACCCGAAGAAAATTTTCCAGATTTTGTTTCGAAATCCCTGGTTGCTACAGTAACTCGGTTTTGCAGAAAAATCTTTCAAAAATTCATCCTTTCCTTTCTTGTTTCAAAACCAGAATTTCAACTCTTTTAACCGATTATAACTCAAATATAACTTCTAAAACAACTGAGATTCATGAATTATCATCAAAATCTTCAAGAACAAAACCTCCTCTGATCTTCTACATAAACTGAAATTTAAGGAAAATAATCGGATTAAAGCTTACCTTTGATCCTTACAAAGCTTTTGAACCGAACAAATAATCGAACTTCTGAAGATCAAGGAAAGGATTTGAGAAGAAAATGAAGAACTGAGAAAGAATCTTTTCTGCTTCCTTCGGCTGAGTGAAAAATATGAGGTTACTATTGAAACTTTATATTAAATATTTCTAATGGGTTATTCAATAACCCATGGGTATCCATAACCCAACATCCAAACCCATCCAGTCAATTTACAATAAATGGATTAATTGACCATTCTGCAACCACTTTTCCATGAATTTCACCATTCTTAGAATATATCCCTCATTGTGCAAATATTTAGTCCAGTCATTTAACTCAATTTTCATAAATAATATTCAAAGAGAACAATTAAATATGAAAATTAAAAATGACCAAAATAAATAACTAAAGTAACGTTGTAGAATTCTAAAATACTCTTAAGCGAATTATATTCTGAAATTAACGGGTATTACACTAGTGTTAGTGTTGATGAAGATGAGAGTGGCAATCTTGGTGGAGGTGTTATCATACTAGGATTTGATATGAATGATTGTTATATTGATCATGATCTATGATATTATTTATCTTTACTAGTTTGTTAGCTTTTATTTAATAAATTTAACTATGTGTATTTGATGATATTGTAAACTTTTACTTGATAGACATTGTTTTATGTTGAGATATTAAGTATTTAATTGAATTTTCATATTTATATGTATGGGATATTTAATTATTTATAATTTTATATACATGTTAATTATATATTTTAATATTTTAATATATTTTAATTATCACCGGTTCGACCGCGGTTCAATTGCAGTCCGACCACTGACCTTTGAACCGGTGCCTTGACCGGTTCAATGACCGGTCCGGTTCTCTGAACTTTGATAAAAAGAATTATTTTTCATTTATAATTCCTTGAATGTAACACTAAATACGGATACCTTGCTGCAAAATTAATAATGTAATTGAATTTCAATCCGTTACTTTTTAAAATGTAATTTACTTCAAACAACTAAATGTGAATGGAACATAAAATCTAATTAATTAATTAAAAAATGCAAATGATCAATATTTATTAAACACCTTCAATTCTTGTTTGGATTATTTTTGAGTTGAGGCTAGAATGTGAATATTGCGATAAAGATATGTGCAAAACCCAAAGAACGTGGTGCAAGAATCAATAAATTTTTTTCCTCGTTTTCTTCGCCTGAAATCAAACACAAAATATATGTCACAGTTCAGAAACAATGGAGAGAGATTTTGAATTTGCGAGCATGGTCAATCATGAATTATCTCCGCAGATATATATATATATATATATATATATATATATATATATATATATTATAATAAGGGCCAAATATATCAGTGGTAAGCAAATGAATCAGTTGAGAGGTGCACATATATAGATATAGATATATATATATATATATAAAACCTGAGCTAAGCTAACCCCATGTCCTAACCAAACTTTACAACTAACCCAAGTACACGTAAGTACAGTTACAGTAATATACAATGAGTCATAATGCATTACACTACATATACTCCATCACATATATATATATATTATATATATATATATATATGTGTGTGTATATGCATGTATATATGTGTATAATACTGTATTTTCATAATGCTGAGAATTTTTTAATATGTTGACATTTATATTTTGACAAATAAATAATTTTTATAAAAAAAAAATTAAGATCACATGCAACCATGATTTCGGAATAAATTAATACGTACATCTATGATAATATTTATGTTAAGAATTCACTCAAGCTCATCCAGCGATGAAATCAGAATTGACAACATTGTTTATAATATTATACCAATAAAATTTCATTAACAAAAAATTAATAAAAGCTTTTAGAATTTTAGAGAATCCAATTACAAACTATAAAATTATATATACAGGCCAATTTAACAATTGAGTAAAATTAGAGAGTCAAAGTCCAACTAACTAATATATCTTTGTACATATTTATCTTATTATTAAATTGTGATAAAAATACTATTTATGCCTTTGAATTTGACCTATATTTCAATTATAATTTAAAAATTTATTTCGTGTTAATTATTTTTCTTGCTTCTTCAAATAATTTCGATTATGTTATCTAAATATTTAAAGACAAACACTGACATGACATTTTCAGTTGCATTATATCAGATACTAATTTAATATGACTAAAATATAATATAACTTTTAAACACATATTTTAGATTTAGAGAAAATTATGTCGTATTTTAATTATTTTAAGTTGATATTTAATGTGACACATTCCGAGTGTAATATTTGATGTTGATGTATGTAAAATGTGATGTCACATCAGTATTTATCGTTAAATATTCAGACATCATTAGACTTATAATTGAAATTAATTGAAAACATGAGATAAGTGACACAAAATAAAGTTTTATGTTATAATTAAAATATAGGTAAAAATTCAGGAACATAAATAAACTAATAATCTTGATTAATATTAACAACATTTATTTATTAGGTTTAGTTGTATATGGGAGTCAGTATTTTATTAAAAAAAATTTAACAAATTTTAAAATCTAACCTCTAAAAGTCTGTAAAAATAAGAAGCATGTCTTTCAACTTATCAGCTATTTTCTCAATCAGACCCTCAAAAGTTACAAATGATAAGAAAAATAGTAAATTATTGATTTGGTCTCTAAACAGTTACAATTATTTTAATTTGATCTCAAAAAGATCTAATATTTCACTTTAATCCTTAAATGATTATGTCTATCACAATTCCGTCCTTCTATTTATTAAAGTGACTATTGGTAACAAAAAAATTGTGACTTATTAACAAAAAAGACCAAATGGAGACAAATACAATATTTTGCAAACTAAATTAAGTCACTTGATCTTTCAAGGATTAGACTGAGATAATTTTTTTTAAGAATTAAATTAATAATTTATTCTAAGAAAATTCAAGAAAAACTGAGAACATATGAAATTACATAAACCCGTTACAGAATCTCAGGACAAGATTATGGAATAAATTTGCACATTTAGTCTATATGTATTAGACAAGTACCTGTGGAGAATAGTAATACTAACTAGTATGTACAATACCAAGAACCTGAAAGAACACGGCCTCTATTGTTGTGTAACAGGCTATCTCTGTCATACATACATATATATATATATATATATATATATATAACAGCATGTGAATGTTAACAAGAGGTTAGAAGGTAGATACATAGAGTTTGATTAGAAAGAATTAGAGTTGAAAAGTGGAGTGGTGGAAGGTGATCTATCTTGCAGTGGAGAGCTGGATGGCCTGTTGATGAGTGGTTTCATCAGCCCAAGGGAAGTTGGGAGAGAGAAGTGAGAATTGGTGATTGGTGATGTGTTCGAGCTGCTCCCACTCTGCCCATCTCTCTGCTAACCCCACTCCCTGCAGCATCTGCACCACCTCTCCCATGCTTGGCCGATCCTCTGGCATCCCCTGTGTACACAGCAGTGCCACTTGAACTATGGTTTCTACTTCTTCTGAGTCATAGCTCTCCAGGTTCTTGTCCACTATGTCCTCCAACCTATTTTCTCCAAGTAGCTTCTTTATCTGCCCATTCAATTCAACCCTTCCTCAGTCCACTTATCAAATCACCACATTCCTATCTACGAAAAGATGTATACACCAAACTAATTGTAAACAATATGGGTGTTAACCAGCGCATTGCTTGTTGGGCTAACTCACGGTAGCAAGGTAAATAGAATGAGTTGAGCTAATGATTCAGCATCTCATATTAAAGAAAGACTTTTAGCTCCACTTACTAAAACTTTTAGGGCTTAGATGGATTAGGGCTAATAATGTTGTGTTTTTCTATTATTTAATTATTTATTTTCTTAAAGTTTGATATATTTTTTAAAAAGTTTAGTCCAATTTTTCGAAAGTTTATAATCTCAATATTTAGTTTCTATCATTTAAAGTGACTAAAAAATATATTAAAATAATTAACCTAGCTCAACCTAGCCCATGACCCTTCAAAGACTGTATTGGGCCAAGATTTTCAACCTACTATTTGATCCAACTCGGATTGACCATGTTTATTTTTAGCAGTGCAAGGATGAGTTAGGCCAGCTAATTTGACAACTTTCGATCAAGCTTATTTCTTACATGCCTACGTGTCTGTTTAAAAAAACTTGATCAACCTATTAATGGTAGGCCAAAGTTTTCCCAAAAAAACTTCTCAAACAATAAGAGCATTAACATCAAAACAGCATTACTGCTAAAAAATAAAGTTGAGTGAAGAGAAAGAAAATCTCACATGATCAAGAAGAAGCACTTCCTCCTCCTCTTCAAGCCTCGAGAAGTCTATAGCACGCTGACCGGTGACAAGCTCGAGAAGTGTGATGCCATATCCAAAGACATCAGTCTTCTCAGAAGATTTTCCAGTGGACAGATATTCTGGGGCAATGTGACCCATCGTTCCTCGTACCTGAGTGGTGACATGAGTCAACCTGGTATCAACCAGCTTGGCCAGCCCAAAATCTCCAAGAACAGCCTCAAAGTCATCGTCTAGCAAGATGTTTGCAGCCTTCAGATCACGGTGTATGATCCTGGGAACACATTGCTCATGCAGATACTCCAAGCCATGGGCTGTGCCAAAAGCCACACGCTTCCTTGTTGGCCAGTCCAACCCTTTCTCATCAGGTTTTAAGTCTAAGACACCATTCACACATAATGTTAAACATTTCAGACAAATCAGAAATCACTATGCCCTATTTGCATCTCTTCATTGATTAAATTGATTACCTAGTTAACAGTGTCAAAAACAGGTCATAGTCTGCCATTTGAACGGACTTGGGCATACAAAAGTTTGGCCTGTTTGAAATTGGCATAAACAGTCTAGTTCGTTTTGGTCAAGTGTGTTTGATTTTTTTTACGAAAAAATTAATTTATTTTATATATAAAACCTCACTTTATTATATTATATATTTCACAACATTATATTTAATAGATGTAGTAAATTTAGATATGAAAATATTTGTTATTTTTCAAATGAATATAAAAATTTCAAAATTACATGTAATATAGTTGATTTAAAAAAATATTATAAAAAAATTAAAGTTACTGATAACTTAAAAAATTATTATAAACAAATTAAGGCTAACAGTAATTTTAAAAACATTAAAGGGGCAATATTTTAAATTGTTGAAAAAAAAAAAAGAAGCCCACAACCCAGCTTGGTCAGAACCCCGGCCCACAACACGTAGATATGGATATGTCAAAAGAAACCTATTTGTTAATTAGACGATTGGCCACACCCAGTCTAGTGGCCTATTTGTAGTCGGATGAGCCTAAATGGGTCGGGGGCCACCTATTTTGACGATGCTACACTTAAGTTAGGGCAAACAATGAAGACAAAAAAGGCTTAATATTTACCTCTCAACCGATATGCTACACTTAAATTTTCCATGAAAGGGTATACTAGGATTCTTTCAGCTGAGGTTGTGCAGAACCCAATTAAGCGTAGTAGATTCCTATGAACAGCAACACTGATAAGTTGAATTTCTCTTAGGAACGCAGCCTCTCCACCAGGATTGTCATAATCAGCCATACGTTTAATAGCAACTTTAGTGTTATCTGAGAGTACGCCTTTGTAAACCTTTCCAAATCCTCCCTGCCCTATCACATTGCTTTCACTGAAATTTTTAGTAGCAAGTTGGAGTTCTCGCAAAGAAAATCTTCTCAGTTGCCCCAGCGAAATTTTGCTTTCATCCTCACCTGAAAAATTTGTCAGATATTATCACTTATCAGTCAAAGGAATTGTCCCCAGGTATATATTACACTGAAGACATTAGAAACCTAAAGTAGATTAGGTTAGACAGTTTTGAATGAGAAAAAATACTGGGCAAAAGTATCATTTTTATCTTTAAAATTTGACCCAAGTTTCAATTTCGTTCTAAAATTTTATTTTCTATCAAATTTATCTCACGTCTTTTCATTTTATTTCAAATTTTTCCTCAGCTAATACTATCTAAATTGTTAACAATAGATATTGATATTTCAACATTTATTATACATGTTAGCGCCAATTTGTCTAGCTAGACATATTTACATTAAATATTCCTTTGAAATGACAAAATTGTCCTCAATTATTCACTTTGTCCTTTCAATTTAGGCCACAAGCAAAGCAATTGGGAGTTATTTCATGGGAATATTTGACATCGATGTACCTAACTAAACGAGTTAGTGCTAATGTGTGCAATAGAGGTAACCACATTTACATCTATCATTAGCAATTTAAACAATGTTCAACTTAGAAACAATTAAAATGAATGAGAAAGATGTGGGATAAAATTGACATAAACTAAAATTTTGGAATAAAGTTAAAATTTGAATCAAAATTTAGGAAAAAAATGGTACTTTTGCCAAAAAAAGTTATACCTGAAACATCAACAAAGACCTCATTTTTGTGTATGCGCATGTAACGGTATCTATATGCAAAGATAGCCCCAAGACAAAGAATTGCAAATGCACCACAGCTTGCAAAACTCACAAAAACTGCAAGTTTTGATTTGTTGTTTGAAGCTGCATGAAAAGGTCAGGTTTAGGTAACTTCTAGCTCATTCAGATATCAAAGTTATACGGTAAAATAATATAATGCAATGAAAGATAACCTGGAAGTGCAGAACTAGAAACGCAAGGCTTCTCCAAGCGAGAGCCACACTGAAGGCGTGTATTTGAAAAGCTGAAATAGATGATTGTGACAACAAATAAAACAGAATAATGACCTAATGAAATTGCTCATAATTAAACAGAATTTGAAGTCTTGTACTGATATTTACTTAAAACTTGGAACCGAAAAGAGTTGTATTGGGATGCCTCCAGTTAGACCATTTGATGAAAGGTCCCTGTCAAAAGGAAAACTAATCAAAACACAGGAGCACCATATTCCATGCAAGCTCAGGGCTACAGTCTAATAGAGAATAGGAGAGTTCAATTCAACTTTATCCAATTTCAATCGAATTGGTCCAATTCAATCCAATCAAAACCGACTAAGTAACAAGATTGATTGGATGGATTTTGTCAAAATTTATTTTATCAAACCAGTTGTTGAATGGCTATAGTTATCATCTAATCCAAATAGACCCTGTGTTTGATTATGCATTAATGTTAGATTGATGCTATGAGCTATGTTATGATGTTGAATATGTTCGATTTTTATTGTTATAAATATCTATTTTTGTTGTTGAGATTTGGGATACAAAAAGAAAATTAAATGTTCAATTTTGAATTTTTTTGAACATATATATATATATATATTAAAAAAAATGATCACCCAATCCAATCCAATCACTTTGGATTGGATTGATTTGGTTTTATGTTATATAATTAGATTAATTGGATGAAATTTCTTTCCATCCAATTAGATAGATCGAATGGTCAAAATGATTAAACCAAACCAATTCAAACCAATAAATACACTTAACAGAGACACCTGAAGCTTTCAAATAGAGAAGAAGAGTGCTTAGTAACCCAAATCCTGAAAACAGAAATATTCTTCAGAACAGAAATTCTTACAGTTCTGCTAATCCACTAAGATTAGCAAGAGTCTCTGGTATGGGTCCGGACAAGTCATTCCCTTTCAATATCCTGAATCAAACATGACATTATCTCTTTCAATCAAACATCATTTTTCATGCATATAAGGAGGCGGAGGACCATAAAAGGCTGGAAAGTGTAGCCTTACAGATTCTTCAGACTGGAAAGTTGACCCCAGCTGGATGGTATAGAACCATGAAAGTTATTGTCTCCAAGATTTAGATATTGTAGGTTTGTCAAATTGGCAATAAAATCAGGTAACGAGCCTGAAAGTTTGTTGTTCTGCAACTCCCTGCATGAAGAGTGTAATGGCAGATCAATGAAGGCAACATTAATTTCATATATTCTTGAGTAAATTACTAATTTAGTCTTTGAAAGATGAAGTGTCTCAATTTAACCACTGAAATATTACATTTGTCTAGATCATCTTCATTGATAAATTGCAAATTTACCATAGTTAAATCTAAAATTTTTTGTTACCAAAAGTCATTTTAACAAAAAGAGAGACAAAATTGAGACAAACATGATTTTTTAAGGATTAAATTGAGACATATGATTTTTCAGAGACCAAATTAAGACAACAACAACTTTTTAAGGATCAAATTAGCAATTTACTCTTTATTCTTCCAGTTTAAGAAGCATTTCTTGAAACATTTTTCTTTGAGGGTAAAATTATGATTGACATAAGTCTTGACAAAATGACTTTTCAAGATTAAAATAGAGAATGAGAATCTCAAATAGTAGAAAAGTTGTCACTTGTGGATTCTTAAATATAGTTCATTGAAATAATGCACTTTAAAAATTCCTCCAAATAGAGTTCTAACACATCATTTTTTGTATTAGAAATAAAAAAATAAATAAAAGGAAATGTATCACCCAAGTCATTACAGAATCTCAAAAAGCAACTCCACACGCAGCCCCTACATTTAGAGCATCTTATTGCTTTTTCCTAAATATATTCAAGATAAACACACCACTCTGATATTCTGATTTCTGGACTAACAAAGAAGCAGCATTACCAAATTATAGGAATGTTATTTCATCAGAATGATAACTTACAAGCTAACCAAATATCTCAATCTCGTGATTAAAGGAGAAAGTTGTCCTGAAAATCCATATGAACCCAGACTCCTGCAATAATTACATTCATTGACGAGATAAATTACAGAAAACCCTTGTGCAAAATAAAATTTTGATAAAGAATTAAAAAACACTCGTCACAAGCTTTTCTAAAAATGGATTGTCTCCTTTTCTCGTCAAACAAAGAGAGTTCATTTTGCGATTTGAGTTCCTTCATTTCTTAATAGGTAATCCAACTTGTTTTGCCTGATTTTTTTTTTTAATTTTTAATTTCCTTCTTTCAATCTAAACCTTCTATTTTATGAAATAAAGAAAAATAGATGGTTTAGATTGTAAAATGTAAAATGGACTCTCATAGTCATTTTCCTACTACAGAAGGAGACAATCCTTTTCCAGCATTTCCTACCATCTATGTGAATGAACTTACAAGGCTATAACACGTCCGTTTCTGCAAGTAACATGGGACCAACTAAAGCATGGGCTCACAAAATTTCTATCCCAATCTGCTATTTGATGGTTGGGATCATGGAGAGCCTTCCCAAATTCATACAAGGCTCCATCTATATATTATCAGCCAAAATAAACAGTGGATGTAAATCTGTGTCTCAACTCTCAACAGAAGGTTGTTCAATAAAACAGCACATATTGGCAACAAAGAAATATAAATGTAAAATTTTGCACACCTTCCACATCAGGCTCTGTGATTGCAGAACAGAGTTTTAAGAAGATACCGAGGAATAGCAGAAACCTCGTCATTACTTTCAGAGGATTCCCCATAAATTTTGAGCCAAACATGTTCTTAGTTTCTTCAATATCCGAGGAAAACTCAGCTGAACACAAAGAGAAACATGTTTACCTCAGTTTTTATGACTTTAAACTGCATGTAACCAAGTAACCTCGTAAAGAGACCTTCTAGTGTTTCACAAGCATTATGACAAACACAAGGCATGCATAAGTACTTCCTGGGTGCTTAGAATCGAAGAATCACATGTGAATCGATGTAATCATTGAAGTATCAAAATAAGAAGAAGCAACACCTTCTATTTCAGTAAAAAGTAGAGAAGGAAAGGGTCAGAAACTTACTAGCTTGAGGCATGGACGCTTGAGTCCTCCATGAACACTGATAGTAGAGCAGCAGATAAAGACGAACTTTATTGCTGTCATGATGATGAGTGTCAAGATCAAATGAACTGAGTGATGGGGTTAGTGAAAGGGACCCACAGGGCAATGAGAAATACGATTGAGACTGGGAAAAGGGATGAAAAGTAAAGAAAGTGAAAAAGACAATTTCAACCAACGTTCACTGACTCAAGTAATTTGGTATAGTTGGAATATTATGAATAGAAAAAATAAATATTAAAAAAGATTGTAGATTAATTCAATTTGAATCAAATTAGTTAAAAAATTTCTCGGAGTCTAATGAATTTTAAAAGATGCCCAATTGGTGGCTAGCTTGTCTTAGAAGATGAGGCCAATATGGTGAAGAATGAGAATCCCACTAAATTGTAATTTGGGTTTTGATAATAGTATATATTTTATCTTTAAAATTTTTTTGATGAAAATGCCTCAAAGGGGAAAGAGCATATAACAGAGGTTCCACCAAATGGGCTTTGATTATATATTCTCATTCTCCTGTTTTCGATAATGCCAATTCAATTTTGGGCAAACGCAAAAGATAACACTGATAAAGAGACGAATAAACAATGTGTAGGAAGGGAAACAAAAGAAAAAAGAGAAGCGCAATTTAGACCATTTCTGCTATTTTATTCATATCATGACGTGCAATTATACATGATAAGAATAAAGAAGTTGACCAAAACAGGAATAAAATATGTAGTTAGTGCATGGTTTTTAAATAATTTAAAATCTTCTTGACTTGTGATTCATTGTATTAAAAAACTCTACAAAGAATTATTTTTAAATTTATGTATATGATAATAAAAAAAATACTTGACATAAATTTTAAAATTATTTGAAAAAGCATAAATTCTAAACCCTGAACAGTGAAAAAGCATTAATCAATCAAACTTTTAATAAACTTATCTCATTGGTATAAAAAGCTACGGGAAGTGCTCTCACTTTAAATAAATTAAAGGTTTCTTGGCATGCAATTCATTGAGTCAGAAACGTGGAGAGCTGTGATTGGAGGGGAAAATGGAAAACGAACCCAAGCAAATGTAATAATCGTCCGAGAATTCAAACTTCATAGCTCATTTCATATCTTGATTGTTCACCACGTGGTGTTGGTCTGTTGGATATTTCGGGGACAAAGGAATTTCTTATTGTACTTTGGAGTTTTTAGGAAAAAATATTAATTTGGTCTTTTAAAAGATAAAATATTTTAATTTAATCTTTTAAATTTATATTTTTTTTATTATGATCCCTCTTTATGTTAAAGTGATTTTAGGAATAAAATTTTTAAAATTTAATAATGAGAAATATTATGATTTAATAATAAAAACAATTGAATTGAGATAAAATTAAATCTTTTAAAGAGTAAATTAAGACACTTAATATCTTAATCTTTTAAGGATTAAATTAAAAAAATTATAATATTTTTATGGCTAAATCAATAATTTAATCTTTTTCTCCATTTTTTTAATTTATTTTTTGTTTAAAATATAAATTAAATTATAATAATATTAATTATATTTTAAAAATAATAAAGAGAAATGTCAAGTCAAATACCTTCTCATTCTCCTACATGCAATTTAGTTTATTTTATATATTACACTTTATATTTAACCACTACATAAATTAATTTGCAACTAATGAGAAGAAAAAAAACTTTAAAACTCTATACAATAATGTAGATATATAACAAATTTTGCAGATATTACTATAATCTTAACATAACTTAAATTACTAATAATTTTAATATGAATTTATACAAGATGAAGAATATTAGTTTAATATGGTGAACATGTATATATATATATATAGATATATATAGATATATATATATATATTATTTAATATTATTATGACAATCAATTTGGTTTTATTTATTTGAAAATACCCCTCTAATTGATAACTGGACCAAATTACTCAATTTGAATAATTTAGAAACTAAATAGTTCAATTTCTTTTAATTTTGTTCAGTTTTATTAGGTCGGTTTAATCTATTTGATTTGATTTGACTTTATATACCCTAAATAAATTAGATAGGAAGTGGATTAAACCACTAGGTACTAGAATGAACAGTATGATCATCCAAATCTTTGTTCTGAAGCGTTGGAATCCCTCTTTGTTTAATGCTCAATTCTTTTCAAATAGATTCTTAAGGATTAATTAAGTAGCGATAATACCAATAATTTTGGAATAATTTTTTTAATAGTTGAAAAGGCATTAAAAATCGATATGATAATAATTTTGGAAAGCCCATCATATGTTTGCAGGGTGCAACCGCCTTAGCAATAGGAAGGGGTCACTTGCATTTCATCGGTTTAATTTAGGTTAATTATATTAATCTTTGTTTAAGTTTGGTCAAATTATACTTAATAATACCCTTTTAATTTTAAATATTACATTCTGCTCTTGTATTTTTTTTTTGGTTATCAAAATTAACTTTTTGTTTGGCATGTTCTTCATCCAATAATAAAATTACTCAATAAATTTATTGTCTTACTAAAAATAAAATCATAATGTCATATTAAATGTTAGCATTAATCTAACTATCTTTATTGTCATATTACAAATAAAAACAAACAATTACAATCTATCATGAAATCGCAGAGAACAGATAAGACAAAAAGGGTTATAAATTCAGTTCATCAAAAAATTTAAGACACTCAATAATCTCACGTAGAGAGTTAGTTGATTTGACAAAAAGTAAATTATATATAAAATTTCTGTAACTTATAGACAATGGAGTCCATTGTAATATTTAAAACTCAATAGGTATTAAGTATGATTTAGTCAAATTTCAAGAAGTGTTAGTGTAATTTATACTTTAATTCTGGTCATCGTAAGTGCTAGCCGGTATCTTAAAGGATTTGTTGAAAAAATATTTAAAAAGTGTGCAAATTATATATTATTCAATTATTAGTTACTTTTTAAAATTAATTATTATTGCTCAACTTTTCTAATGTGATAAACGTGTACTTAAAACAGTAATTAGATTTAATTACAAAGTTACTAGATTTTTTTTATTAGGAGAATTTTAAAATATTTAATCAATGTGATATTGAATTGTTACAAAAAGAAATTATTCTAACATACCGCAAATTGCTCTTAAATTTTGCACGCAAAAGAAATTAATAATCAAGAAAACAGTAAGAAAGCATATGTATTTTATTCTCTCTAAATGCATTCAAGGATGCTATTTCCTGGAGACATTTTCTGTTAATTTCCTTTCAATATCTTGGTGTTCAGTTACAATTATTGTCATTTGCACTTCAAAATATTAATTTTCAAACACTACAGGTGAAGACTAACATCGCCATTTAAAAAAACAAAATTTTTAGAATCTGACTTTTTAAAAATTACTATTTTCTGAGTAGTAAGCTTGTCATATTGAAACAGAAAATAAATTAATCATTAAATTCTATATAGTTTATATATTTTTAAAGAATTATTATTCATTAACCAGTATTTCAAAAACACTAAGCAACAAAACCTTTCTAATCAACCATATAGTTCGCTTAAGGTACTCAGGGTGAGGTTGAATTGTAGTGTGAAAAGCATAGAGCATTAGCATATTTTTCTTTGTCCACAAATTAAAAGCTCTTGATCACCACTTGTGATTTTTATTTTTGAATGTAATATGTTGCACAATTTTTGGAATCTCTGTCACTTATCCAAATCTGTATATATATTCTTGTTCCGTTTTAGGGTTTGATTGGATGTCACTTTTAATGTGGGAAACATGACACATCATATATTCCATTTTTTGGGTTACCAATAATTCAAGGTTGTTGTAGGCATTGGAGTGTTTATAAGTTCGGTTCAGTACGATTTTAAGTGTAAACCAAATCGAATCGAGCTCATTGATTTTATAAAATTGTGGAGATATTCAGTTTTAATTTTTCAATAGTTTAGTTTGATTTTTGATAATTTTTTTTTTCAATACCATAATATTATAAGTAGATCTACACTTATTTTTAAAATTAATATATCAAATGTTAATACAAAAATTGGTCAAATCTTTATTTTTAGTATTATAAATAACTTAGTATTATAATTTTTCTTACTATTATAATTTTTCTTACTATCCACAAAGTAACAACTAAAATACATATAGATTCAAATTTTGAAGGCAAAATTTGTAAAATAATAAAATAATTAACAAACATATGAGATTCATTTATTTATTTACAAAAGAGACATGGTAAATATAATATTATTATAATTATATATAAATATGATATTTTTAATATAAATTTAGTTCAGTTCGATTTTAATCGAATCAAACTAAACTGACAACTAAATTGAATCGATTAAAATTCATATTTTAGAAATCGATTTAGATTTTTTTCAGTTTTGGTCAGTTTTTTATCATTTTAGTTTAATTTGGTTCAACTTAATTTGTTTGATATGATTTTAAACACTCTTATGCATGCTAAGTGGCCACATATAGTCCTCTTCTTTGGAAGAGATCATTTTTTTTTTCTTCGTTTAAGTTTTTGACGGTTAAAAATTGTAATCTAAAATTATGTGAGACATTATTTTTTTAATGAATTTTAAAATAATTAAACAATAAAAAGACTCAAGAAGATCTCGCGTAAAAAATAATAATAATATAGAGACAAAAGGAGAAGGATGATAAAATGTGTGTGTGCGCGTATACACAAAGACACAAAACAAAAGCAGAAAGCAAGAGACAAATCATATCTTATTAGCAAGGAGATTTGCTTCTTCCTGCACTATAATTTTGGCAAAAAAAAAATGCACTATAATTTATATAGTTTATTTTATATTTTTCATGTTTAAAAATTCTTCGTAACCCTTATATATATATATATATATATATATATATAAAATAACCTAATGTTACTTTTTTTAATTAAAGTATTATTCATTGATTTAAGTATTTATTATTTTTCTATTTACAAAAAAAAGTACAGAAGTAATAATTATAATATTTTATTTTGGATTATTTGTCAGGCTTTATTTTAATCATTTTATCTATTTATACTTTAGCTAATACAGAATATTTCAATAAAAAAAATGAAGAAGAGCATATAAAGAGAGAGTATAGTTTACATCATTGTTTTTGAACCCGATCTGGACTGTGTCACCTAGTTGGGATGTTGTGTAAGCGGCTCGGTTAAGACTGGGTCAGGTCTTAGCCGATAAGTTAATCCAGCGATTCAAGCGACCCACTATGACAGCTCATGCTATTGTGCTACCAAAAGTTTCTTTTTAGCTTTCCTTTGAGGTCATTATTTTAATTATTTATGATTAATAATCATAATTTTAAAATTTTAAAGTGTAAAATTTATATATAAATTATTTATTTTACTAGTTTTTAATTTATTTATCTGGTTCAACAATTAACTTGATAATCTAATAATTAAACTAATGACCCAAAAATTAATCCAATCAATAACCAAACAAATTCCAAAAACATTTGGTTTTCATTAACAAATAAAAAACATACATGGAAAAGAAAAAGGAGGAAAAGCTAATATCTGAGTTCAAACAATATTTGTGGGCTACAACAAAAATTTACATATGATGTAATTACATATTCATCCATAGCTGAATTGGACTACTATTTATTTTTTCTTTCTCCTTTGTGGGCTAAACAAAATAAACTCAAGAACTAGCTAGCAAGAGATCAGTACACAAAAGTCAAAACAATAATAGAAAATCAACTTCGTCATTATTATAATTTATAATTCTCTATACAGCCTGAGTGGCTCCACTTGCCGCCACCATAACTCCATGGTGCGTGGTATCTTCCGAATATATACTAAGCCTCTCTCCGTCACCCCACAACGCATAGGCCTCTTCGCCGTGAACGGCGTCGTCTCCGACCACCAGCTCCTCCTCCGACATCCTCAGCGGGACCACCAGGTTGATCACCACACAGATGATAGACGTGACCACGACGTTCCACCCCACCACGAACAGGCCGCCGGCGATCTGCTTGAGGACCTGGACCCCGCCGGAGCCGCCGTAGATGGCTCCCCGGGAGTTGGTGACGGGGAGGAAGAGAGCGCAGAGGCGGGGCTCAGCGAAGATGCCGGTGAGGATGCCACCAAGGAGGCCGGCGACGGCGTGGGTGTGGAAGACGGCTAGGGTGTCGTCGACGATTTGGAAGAGCTTGAGCTTCTTGCCGAGGATCATCATGCTGAACCATGGCACGCTGCCGGAGAGGACTCCCATTACTATGGCTGCCCAACCTTGAACCAGACCTAATTTATCACAATTATGTCACCAAAACAAAAAATACTAATGGTTATTGAATCAGTTTGCAAAAGATAGTTAACTAATCTGATAAACAATAGACATATGCATGTAAATATATAGGTAAGAAGATTTTTTTTTTAATATGAAATTATTTTTTATATTTATATATTATATTTATTTTGTTTGTTTTGATATATACATTAAGTTTACTTCAATTTAACTCAAAAAGGTTAATTAGCTGGGGGCAACTAGTTTTTTTCTTCTTTTTCTTTTAAAAGAAAATTTTGTTGTATTTTAAGGAAAACTTTATTTTGTTCCCAAAAAAATAGAGAGACTCTCAATTTTGTCCTCTACAAATTTCTGAAAAGATGAAAATGCTTCTAATGTTACCCTTCTGTCAAAATTTCATCTAAAATCAAAAGGTTAAGTTAATGAAATGTTGACATAAAGTTTTTTAAACGTATTAATTGGAAAAAAAAAGTAATGATTTATAGTGTTTTGTTGAATGATTCGTTTAATGATATATTGATTGAGTTAGGATTAAAAAAAGCTTATATTGGAAAGTTTTAATTTATCTTTGAGGACTTGAAGTCCTCCAATCGGTTGAGGACCAAATTAGAGTCTTCCTCATATTTTTTTAAAGAATTATTCTTTGTGAAATTATTATTTTAAAGAGACATCTAATTTTTTTTGGATTCTCAATAGCTAATATCATTTCATTGATAGGATCAAAAAAAAAAAGCTAATTTGAGCTTTATAAACATAAAAAATAGAACCCTCTCCATATGCTACGATTTTATTAACACAATTGATAATATATACTTCAAATCTCCTACATATAGCTAAGTATATTGTCGTTATGCTTTTGTATACTCTGCAGCATATGCGACTTTTCAAAAGAAAAAATAGCCAAAATTCAAACTCAAATTGTCATAAAATTATTTCTACATGTTGGGAACCCATTTAATAAACTTTAAAAAAAATCTAATTAATAAGCTAATTTTCTACTTATCAGCTGATCTTCGATTTTGGGGACACACAGTACTAATGTTGACAACTAAATATGAAAATGTAATTGGATTATACATAATATATATATATATATATATATATATTTATATTAATAGGGTTGCTTACTTAGCCACTCATATGATTTTTATAAGATCGTTATAGAAAGTTAACGCAAAAATTCCGTATTTTATGTTTCAATGGCAACGTTTTTCATCACTAAATCTCACTTTTGGTGTCTCTTAACTAAAAATGGAAATTTACTGACAAAAGTTTTTTGTTGCCATCCAATTTTTTTTTTGGGGGGGGGGGGGGGGGTAATAAAAGGGGTTGCTTACTTGACCACTTAAATTGTAATGTAGCTATTTAATTATATTTTGTCATACACTTTAACCTTAAGTATAATTAAGTTAAATGTGTCTTGAAAAAGAAGCACGTAACGTAATTGAAGGAGTGAGGAGTTACCGGCGGCGGGAGTGATGCAGACAAGGCCAGTGATCATGCCCTGAACGGCGCCAATGACGGAGGGCTTCTTGAAGAATATGACGTCAAGCCAAGTCCAGATGAGGAGGCTAGTGGCGGCACAGATGTTGGTGTTGAGGACGGCGATGGAGGAGTCAATGTTGGCGGAGTAGGGATCTCCGCCGTTGAATCCGGCCCACCCCAGCCACAGAAGTCCCGCCCCTGCCAGCGTCAACAACACGTTGTTCGGCGGAAACTTCTCTCTGTCTTTCTTCAATCTTGGTCCCACCTACACCATACATGGCCTAAATCATTTCGTACACTCCAACTTCCAAGCATTCAAGGGTGTCACTTTGTTAGACAACAAAGCCTAACAGAAGATCTAGTTTCCTCTTACACATGCTTCTTCTTACTTATTATTCCTATATCTATAATAATGATAAATTAATTACCTTCTTATTATTTTAAACTCATTACTATATATATAATGTAAAATCTATTTAAATTTGAAAGAATATATGGGAAATTAAATTATTTTGTTGGTTTTTCATTATTTTATAAAATATAATGAAAAATGGTAAAATTAATTTTCTATTTAAACATAAATAAAAATTAAAAGAAAATTGGTATTGACATCTACATTAATTGTTACATGATTTTTTAGTTTTTCTTATGAAAAAAACAAAATAAAATACAACAGTTGACTATTTCTTTCTATTATTTTAAAACTATAATAAAAGAAAAATTAAAATTTAGTTTTATATTTAAAATATTAAAAAAATAAATCTTAAAAGTGGCATGCGATTTAGCATATATATATATATATATATATATAGATATATTGCCACTCGTACATAATATATATTTTTTTAATCTTTAAAATATTATATTTATGTTTTTATATTTAAATGATAAAAGTCATAAGTTAATATTCAAAATACTATATTCATCGACTTAATCCCATATCTCCTAAAGTTGAATGGTGTTTTGAGAACTATCAAATTTTAGGATTTGGCAATAAAAGTAAAATTCAAACAATTAGAATGTTTTTAGGAGTAAATTAAAAGTTTTGGCAGTACTGATGAAGCAGCAGTCTATTAGTTACATGTAAGTAATATTACTGACCCAATAAGCAGCGGTAAATCCAGCAATCCCGGAAGAGACATGAATGACATAACCCCCAGAGTAGTCCATAACCCCCCAGTGAAACAAGAACCCACCGCCCCACAAGCTGAACGCCCCCACCGTGTACGACAGCGTCAGCCACATCGGCACGAACATCATCCACGCCTTGAAGTTCATCCTCGCCAGCACCGATCCCGCCAGGAGCACCACCGCGATCGCCGCGAACACCCCCTGGAACCACACCATTGTCGCCATCGGATAGTACGGCTCCACCGCCGCCGTCTCCACCTCCCCTCTCTTATAGTAGTGCGCCGTCTCTGGCAGCGCCGCCTGCCCGATCAGGAAATTCTGGCCCAACGCCGGCCCAGCTTTGCCCCAGAAGGGCAAGAGGCGCTCGCCGAAGGACATCTTGTAGGCCCACGTGGCCCAACATATGCTGACTGCGGCGAAGGCGTATAGGGCCATGAAGGCCGAGTTCACGGCCCATTTCTTCTTCACGATGCTGCCGTACAGGATCACCAGGCCCGGCATGCCCTGGATTCCCACAAGTGTCGCTGAAATCATCTGCCACGCGTTGTCCCCTTTGTTCAGCCAATCTGGTACTGCCAAACTCGTCCATGCTTGGTACGCTATGGGTAAACCATTCACCGGAGGGGACGCCATACCTCTATTACTCTCACCTCTCTCTCTCTCTCTCTCTCTCTCTCTACAGGAAATCTAAATATGTGTGTGTATATATATATATATATATATATGGGAATGTTGGGCTTGGGGGGTGGGTCAATGTATTGTGTCCGTTGATGAGGGACGGTGGAGATGGCTCTTGTGGGAATGAGCCGGACGGAGATTCCAGATTCTGAATCCTGGGAGTTGGGAGTGCTAGCTGTGTGTAATATACAAACTGAATCTGAATCTGTTTCTTAAAGTGGGATATTTGTTTTAATTCGTGTGTCAGAATCTTTTGACTTTTAAGAAGAATCTTTGATTTCTTACTTTGGCCATGTTAGCTGGATTCTTGGAGAACTCACTGGCAATGAATAGAGCCGAGAAAGAGAGAAAGCCAGAAATCTGGTTTTAGGGTTCTGTATGTGAAACAAATGTGGAATATGGTTGGAGCCTTGATCTATATATATATATATACATATTCCTACAATTTTTTATATATAGCATATGTAACAGTTTTAGGTTAACAATTGATTTAATAGTACTATACGTAGTTTTTTTATGTTTTAACAAATTCTTAATTGCAATTAACAAATACTTATACTCAATCAAATCCCTACTAAAATAAAAATACCGAATTCAATGGCCAGCTAGCTCTGCCAGCCTGGGTCATATTAATTATTTTAATCAGGCTCTGCGGTCAATTATCTCAAACCATTAACGACTAATATATAATTAAATGAGAAACCATGCATAAATTGTCCATTATTCTACATATATTATGTAACGTATAATTTTTTTGTAAAGTCAAGTTCTCGATTTTCAAGAATTGCAGAGAAATGCGGCATATAGCATTAAGTTGTTAGCACAAGTACAAAGATGAAAGTAATATTTTAACGTATTGATACCCTTATAACGTGCCCTGTAAGGCATAATGATAGGTATATATATTTATATATAGCGATAGTATATACTACATATAGTACATATATAGTGATTATACCATTATATTTTTTGGGTTACAGATATTATATTATCATGCGCTGCATGGTTGGCAGACAATACTGACATTTGTAAAGGAAAAAAAAAAAAAAGAGAAGCAGAGCGTTGTGTGGCTGCTGGGATTCGAGCCCAGGTCTCCACGGCCACAACGTGGAATTCTTACCACTAAACTACAGCCACTGGTTGGTATTGAGGTTCGTCTAAAGTTATATGATAAAATGTGAATATAAGTCAACGCGACTATTGAAGTTCGTATATAATTCAATATCCCTTTTATAGTTATAAACTAAATTAGATCAACGTATTAGACAGGACTTTCGAGTTTGCGCTCACTTCTATTCTTTGAGATCAGAATTTAAAATTTCTGTGCAGACAGTAGCTGTGACTGGTTAAAAGGAAATATCGAAATATAAATTTTAAAGCCAAAGTATACTTTTACTACTTTAACTTTGTTTTGGTTCACATTGATTTCTTAATTTTTAAAAATCACTTAATTTTTCTTTTCACACTTAATACTATTAGTTTAATTAGTAGAAAATACTGACTTATAAAATATTTTGTCAATTCATTGTTTACATCAGCTATTTATTAGTTTTTTTCTTACATTCCACCTCTTTCCCATGAGGAATATATAATAAGGTACTCCTTTATTAAGCATTTATTCGCCACTCCACTCATGACTCAGACCAGAGAAGGGTTAAGAAGATGGGTTGAGGGAGAGGCGGTGGTGTTTCTGAGATGGGGGTTCTACTCACCAAGAAAAAAGATGAAGCCAAAACCAACAAATCAATTTAAAAGTTTTTACACTAAGGATTAATGAATTGCTGATGCAAACAACGATTTGGCAAAAGATTTTACAAATCAGCATTTTCTGTTAATTAAATTGATAATATTGAGTGCGAGGAATATTTTGAGTGATTTTTGAATCAAAGTGAACCAAAATAGTTAAAAAGACTAAATGAAACCCTCACACAAAATTAAAGAACTAAAAAAGTATACTTCTGTCAATTTTCATATATTAATAAAATTTTTAATAATGTTAAGATAATATAAGAATTTACACCTCAATTGTATGTAAGGTTCTGAAAATCGAATTGTTATTAAATTGGTGGAGGTACAAGTTCAAGATTCATTAGTCTAACCACAATTGAACTGTAGTTAAACTGGTTGTAAATAAATAAATAAATATATATATATATATATATATATATATTTATTTATTTATTTATTTTATACACTAAAAATCTAATCTAATATAATAAATTAGACCAAACACACCTTTTAGTTCTTGAAAGATGCATCTTTTAACCCGTTGGTCCCTGAAAGGCCACCACTATATAGTTTAATCCCCAAAAGATCAAATCATCATTCTTTTTGGTCTGGTCCCTTCATCAGGGTCATCTATTTCATGCTAACGAAGATGCTAACTTGTCCACTTATCATCCAACGTGTCTATTGTCTACATGACTTGCTAATTGGGCTAATGATGCACACCATGTCATCTTTGTGTGTCCACATGGCGAGACACATTGGCATCCAATCAAACGATCTCGTTTTATTGTGTGCCAAATTGACCAAATGACAAATTGGTCCCTAAAAGATTTCAAAATATACACCGACAAAATGGTCCTCGAAAGAATGACTAAATGGACTAATTGGTTCTTGAAAGATTTTAAATTATAGACAATGTGGTCCTGAAAATAATTTCAAAGGCTGCATTAGGTCCTTAACCTATACATACCAAAACTAACGAATTTGCAACAAGTAAAGATGTATTGGACCACATGTGAGGTAAAGTGTAATGCATTTATGCCAAAATTGATGAAAATGGAATTACAAGTGAAAGGCAACACCATTGTGTATTCACCCTTAACAAAACATTAACAAAAACAAAAATATTAATAGAGCATTAATAGACCTAACCAAGAAGTCTTGTAATACTTGAACCGGTATGTAATCCTTGAAGTTAGTTTATGTTGGCGTGTGTGAAAATTTCGATGGTGTGTATATATGTAAACCTTGGAGGTCATAAAAACCTAGAATGTATGCTTGAAGAGAGTATTCGACCATCCGAGCGTACTTGTGATGGGTATGCATCTGAGTACTTTCTTGGAAGGGACTTGTTTGAAAATAATGTAATGTGGGGTGAAAATAATACAATATGTGGTTGCGTATGATTATGGAGTGGTTTCAATGTAGGAGGTGTTAAGGAGAGTGGAACTTTTATCCCAAGGAAGTGTGCTGTGTAGGTGGGTTCTTTAGAGGGACTACAATGAACAAACATAAGAAAATTTACTTTAAGTGGCGGACTATGAAAATTGGAGTTTTATTGGAAAATTTAATTGGTTGGCTGTGTAGAGGTGAAGTGGGTCTAGTGTAATGTGCTGCTTTAAGTGTGTGGGCAAAATGTTTTAAAGGGATGTACGATTTTGACCTTTTGCTTATAACTCTCTTTGATTGAAGATGAGGTTAAAATGGTCCAATGGAATATTAACATATATACTTATACTTAGCCATCAGCACATACACCCCTATTTACACCTCATACACCCTTTCTCTCATCTCTCTCACCCACACACACGACTTCCCTTTCTCCTCTGCTAATGGCCTTTAATCCTCACGTCCACCACCATCCTTGGCATGTTCCCGGTCTCTGGTGACATCCCATCCCATTGGAAAGCTCTAAGGTTTAAGGTAAGTCAAGAATTCTCCTTTTCTCCTCCATTTTCCTCTAAGTAAACCCTAGCTGAAATATTGGGGAGATCTTGGCCAAAAAATATGTTGTATTCTTCTGAACTTTTTGTTTCTTGTGATTCCTAAGCTTTGGGGAAGTTGTTTGGGGTGGAAATGTGGGATTTGAAGATGGGATGAACTGATTTAAGCATGAAATCGAATATAGAGAAATTCGGGGATGGATGGGTAAATCATAAACCCAAGCTTAATTTTGAATCTTTTATATGTTTTGGGTGCTAAAAACATGTATTTGATGGCCCATTGTCATGCCTCAAATCTGAGAACGTGATCGGCACAGACGATGCTTTATCTCACCTCGCTGCAAACTTAAGATTCCCTTAATCCCATTACTATCATTATTTCAAGATTTCCTATAAACAAAAGCAAATCAAATTTGCAAACATAGATGAATATAAAAGTCATCTTTCCTTTCATATTTATACATAAATATATCAATAGTGCATTCTTGCAATTCAATTACATACTCTCGAGTTATCACATACACTCTTAGTGTTTCCTATACGTCATATACTTAACATATTTATACAACGTAATGTGACATACCCGATTACAGAGCTTTCTAGATTACAACAGTACAAACACATACAAAACTAAAAACATTTACTGACACGACCCAAAACCAAGGGCTGTGATAAATGCAGACAATGTGACATCCACACCATCGCAAACTAGGATCTTTCAAATTAGCTAAACTAACATAGCCTATGCCTTAGGTGGCCTATCCAATCCGATACTTTAAAAGTTAAAAAAAAAATTTTGTTACCATGAGTAATGGAGAGATATCCTCGATCCACAAATAATCAAACTAATCGTCCTTCTGTACCTACAACTATGAGAGGATGAGTCTAATCCATTAACTCACCCAAATTAGCCCTACTCTACATAGACATTCAATATATATATACAGAATTAAACACGCGCGACATCAAGATGCTCCGAAATCATGCCAATGGCATCATGCTCTTAACTCTTGTAAAGTGTACTTCTGATGCCACTATGCCTAAATCTCTAACATTGACCTCTTCGGTCGTATACATATCATATATACATATTGCAACACACAACACATATGCTACCACATATATAACTCATCCCTCCACGTAGGTCTATGTCTTTACGGGGTACTCACACAAGGGCACGTTATTAAGGGTCTATATTTCCCCCAAACATTCCGCTTAAGAGTTTCCTTATATGGATATGCATCCCTATATTTCTGTTTCTTAAGGCTTCATCAACGTGGGTCTGCATCTCCACAGATTTGTCATCGAGATATCGTCCCATAGATCTATATCTCTATGGAGCAACCTGTGGATTCTATGTCCGACCCTATGGTACGACTCCCATTCTAAGTCCTGGCCCATTCCTTGATCTGTCAACTACCTATGTTTGACCCAGGAGTGCACCACTCTGCCTTATCTTAACACAAACACCATCACATGCACAAGCAATAATAATAATCACAACCTTAACATGGTAAGTCTCATACTAAATGGATATGTCAGTGATAAGTCGCCCTTTGAGAATTTGGTAGCCAACCTTAGCATTTCTCAAGTCGGGTCTCACCTAGCCATGACGTTGCCCCTCTGAAGGATCGTGTAGCCTACACCTGCTTCCTCAATTGAGCCCTACATTGTCAACCCTAACAATGACACAAAGTCAACCATGTAACCCAATCTCAGTCCTCTCAAGCATATATACACCCTAAATTGATATGGCACATGCATTATAAGCCCATAATCTGCCCCGCATATGCGCATCTACATATAATTCACTCAGAAATTATATACACATGCAATTATATCATGATATCACATTGGGCCCCAAAGGACCCCCCACATGAATACATAAAAAGGAAGTATTCTTCCACAACATAGAATAAATTACTAAGAAAATGAAAAGAAAACATAATCCATGTAAAATAGGCAAACAAGGTAGGGCTAGGTCCTTCATTGGATTTGAAGCCCTCCCAACTCTCGTCAAATGTCATAGCCAAACCACAGACCATCGCAAGACCTATAGGATAGTAATGCACACAATCAACTCACAAATCCACAAGAAAACCCATGCTCAGGCCGTGGCTCCTAGGCGTCATGGCCTTCCCACACCTCCCTTTGACTCCAGCCTTAGGCACCCTGGGTGCCCAACCTGGCTTCTGAGGTGCCCTAGGCCTCTCCCACGCCACCAAGGCTTTAGGTAGTGGTGCAACCCCATAGCCACAAATTTTCCTCTACCCTTGTAGGACAAGACTTGGCACCTTGGCTGCCCCATGCTAAAAGCATGAAGGTGCTCTCAGTTTTGGCCCTAATTCAGCCTAAATTTCACCATTTTGCCTATTTCTTTTCATAGATTTTCATTCTTGATGTTTAAGGAGTGTTTTGATACCAAAACTCCCAATTAATTCCAACAATCTAAGTCCAAATCATCAAATTTTCATTAAAAAGCCTAACTTTCCCTTTCTAAGTTTCATCCCTTAACTATCATCTTTAGTCCTGTTTTTCCTACAAGTCCTTGTTTCTAATTTCATTATCAATCATCAAAGAATGTTTTAAAACACAACCCAAGCTCCAAAACTCTCCAACAATCCCAATTCCTATCCAAATCCTCCTAAATTTGAAAATAGAGAGAAAATGGGGAAAATGGAATACCTATCTCAATTCCTTGCTTTTCCAATAGTGGTTGGTCACCGCAGACTCACCCCCACCATCGAAGAATGATTGCTAGAAGCTTAGGCCTTGATCTTGAGTGAAAGGGGTTGACGAAGATGAAGAGAAATGGGGCAAAAGAGGGAGGTGAGCGAAAGAAATGAGGTGGGAGAGGTGTGACCCTCTATATATACCCTCCTATGATGAAATTATCATTTTTCCCTCTAATCAACCCTCGATCAACGTTAGTACTGGTAAATCTGTAATTCTTCCAACTTGAGTATTTCTTATACTCTAGGTGCCACATTATTTTCTTATTACATTTTAGTCCTTTCTTGGATTTAGTAATCACCTAGCTCCCTCGGTGCCACGTGTACACTTCTCAATCCTTCGTCATTCATTATTTTATAAACCTTACCATTTCTTAATCTCACATTTCTTTATTAAGCAATGGAAATATTTCTCCCATATTCCAATTACTTATTAAAATCCAAATATATTAACACCCAAAAAACCGCCAGTGTTACATTTAGCATACCCCGAACAATTAGGGAGGTATCCTTAGCACGTGCTAGAATTTGAAGTTTTCCAATCCCAATGGTGGTTCCTACCATGTAATCAAGGATAACCCTATTGCAGCCCAAGAAAAGGAGAACACTTCAATTGGGCCTCTAACTCGTTCAAGGGTTAAAGAGCTTGGACTAATTGTAGCCCAAGAAAGGGAGAACACTTCAATTGGGCCTCTAACTCGTTTAAGGGCTAAATGGCTTGGATTGTGCTTAACCACTTTGTTGAAAGTGGAAGAAGTGTGAAAAAGATTGCATGTGGGATAGTTGCATTTGTTGAATATAGTTGTAGTCTATTACCTATGCATTTATTGTCGTTGACATTTAGCTACCTATGCATTTATTGTCTTTGACATTTAGCTACCTATGCATTTATTGTCTTTGACATTTAGCCTATACTACTTGACTTTTAGTTGATGCATTTAATGCATTAGTTGGAGTCTTTTGTCTTTTTGTTTTGGAGACCCTCTATAAAAAGGGTCATTGCCATTTGTTGTAAACCATCTTTGAATCATATATGAGATATTGGCATTTTGCTTTCAAGAGGATTCTTGAGTTCTTTCTCTTATCTAACTTGTGTTAGTGGCGAGAGCAACTAGATTTCTTATCACTCACGTTCTTCTTTCTTGAGTGTGGCGAGATCAACACATTTCTCTTAGTTGTGGCGCCCTTTGGCTTATCAATTGAGTGATTTGGTTTCATTTGTTTGTTTCTTTCAACCTATCCAGAAAATTGATCAAGTGTTTCCCTCCAGAAATCACATCAAGTTATGCCCAACCCTTTTTTCAATTCAATCTCTACACATGCTAGAATTTGAAGTTTTCCAATCCCAATGGTGGTTTCCACCATAACTAAATTTGTAAGACTCGAATTCATAGTATGTGTTTCCCTTTTATGAAACTACTCATGCACATGGTGAATATATATATATATATATATATATATATATGTTCTCTTTTCACTATAAGGCAATCATGAAAAGGAATATAAATGTTCATAATTCTTTGTTTGAAGGCCACATAACAATACAAGTTTCACAATATTTCTCATTACTCAAATCAATTTCTCATTATGTGTTCATCACACATCCATAACATTAATCTTAGATATAACTACTTGTATACTCTCATGGTTACTCATATACATCTCCGAGAATTTCTTATGCCATATATATATATACATATATATATATATATATATATATATATTAAAAGAAGTGAAAATATTCATTAGGAATGTATATAGGTGTATAATCATTTATTTGGGTGGTTAGTTTATTATTTCCTTCATTTATTTCTTATCTACCAAGCACATGGAAGATCAAAATCTTTCATCTTATCTTAATAAAGCATCGTTTATTATAAATAAAGTAAAGATGATTTTACATGATGACGATCTTGAAAAGGGTAAGAAAGAAGACTGATAATATAGGCATAACAAGTTTTATAGGACCAAGAATGAACCAAAAATTGAGAATCAATAGATTGCCACAGTAATGAGACAACTAGTAATTTATCCTCTGCTATACATTTATATTTTCATTAGCAATCTGATCAGCTCTTCTTGTTAGATGTTCTAAAACCCCTTGGCTGAAGAACCAATTCTCTATTGTAGTTTGCTAGTCCATATAATTTTTACCATTAAGCTTTTCATTTGTGATAGATGGATTTCCATGCATGATAAAGGATACTGGACCTTTGCTTATAGTGTTAAATACTTCATATGTTTCACTGTTTGATTTGACCATTATAACAAAAGGAGAGAGACAATTAGGGCACAACAAAGTTGAGCCAAAAGTTCAACTAACCCTTGGAATGGACCAAAAAGATGATGACAAGTCATTTGAAACAAACGGTGAAGTAAATGGAGACTAGGAAGGCGGCGCATGGACTTCATATGTCAGTGAGAGAGGTGGCACGTGAGCTTCACATGTAAAGAGAAAAACAGTGCGTGTAATAGTTTCCAGACTTGGTGAACAGGCCAGTTTGAGCCTCCTAAACCTAGTGTTGATGTGACAATGTTGATTAAAGGTCGAACAAAGAGACAACTAGGCTGGACAAATGCACAAACAAGGAAACTAAGAGAACCAGACTCTGATACCAAGTTGAAATACAACTGAAATAGTTAGAAATATTTCTAAGACAAGAGATATGACTAAACTAGATGGCTAGTTGGAGCCACTAATGGAGACCTCTATTTATATACAAAGATGTATTAATTACAATGTAGTTGGCAAGTAGGAAATAAATAACAATGTGCTTGGTAGATAAGAAATAAATGAAGGAAATAATAAACCAACCACCCAAATAAATGATTATACACCTATATACATTCCTAATGAATATTTTCACTTCTTTTAATATATATATGGCATAAGAAATTCTCGGAGATGTATATGAGTAACCATGAGAGTATACAAGTAGTTATATCTAAGATTAATGTTATGGATGTGTGATGAACACATAATGAGAAATTGATTTGAGTAATGAGAAATATTGTGAAACTTGTATGTTTATGTGGCCTTCAAGCAAAGAATTATGAAACATATGAAACATATGAAGTATTTAACACTCTAAGCAAAGGTCCAATATCCTTTATCATGCATGGAAATCCATCTATCACAAATGAAAAGCTTAATCGTAAAAATTATATGGACTAGCAAACTACAATAGAGAATTGGTTCTTCGGCCAAGGGGTTTTAGAACATCTGACAAGAAGAGCTGATTAGATTGCTGATGAAAATATAAATGTATAGCAGAGGATAAATTACCAGTTGTCTCATTACTGTGGCAATCTATTGATCCTCAATTTTTGGTTCATTCTTGGTCCTATAAAACTTGTTATGACATTTGAGAGAAATCTCAAAGTATCTATTCAAATGATGTTCAGAGATCGTATGATATCATCCATAATCTTGCTACGTTGCAAATGGAAGATCAAAATCTTTCATCTTATCTTAATAAAGCATCATTTATTATAAATAAAGTAAAGATGATTTTACATGATGACGATCTTGAAAGGGTAAGAAAGAAGACTGATAATATATGCATGGTATTTGTTTTACATGGGTTGCACAAAGACTACATGTTTGTTAGAAGTTAAATTCTAACGAACCCTTTTATACCGACAACTAAAAATTTCATTGATCACTTGCTACATGTTCCATCACCAAAAACTTTGTCAGGAACTCATTCCTCATAAAAACTAGAAGCTTCTGTACTTGTAGCAGATCTAAGGGGACGTATAGGTGGAAAAGGTGGACATGGATCTAGCTATTGGCCACAATGCTCATACTGTAAACGAATGGGCCATACCAAAGAAAAATGCTATTCCTTAATTGGTTTTCCAGATAAGTCAGCTAATGTCACATCCTCCCAATCATCTGTATTGGAGAAGCCCACTAAAGCAGAGTGTAAGAATTGAAATATCTTATCCGATTATGAGTATAAAGAATATCTACAACTCAAGACAACACAATGTAGTACTTCTACAACCACTGTAGCAGGTAATTTCGTTACTTGTCTCTTACAATCTTCATATGTTGGTCCCTGGATACTTGATTTTGCTGTTTTTGACCACATTACCAGTAACTGTTTTCTTTTCTCAAAACTCTCAACCCAAAAGATCTCATCAAATCACTCTTGCTGATGGGTCTAAAATCAATCATTGGTATTACTCAGGCTTCTCCTACTCCTTGTTTAGTTAGGCTTTTTCTACTCCTTGTTTATCTTTAAATTCTGTTCTTCCCATACGTAGTTGTCCTTTAAACTTAGTTTCTATTACCTAACTCATTCGAGACCTTAATTATTCCATAACCTTTACTAATAACTCATTTTGTATACAGGACTGAAGTATGGGGTAGACGATTGGTATAGGATGTGAATCACATGGTTTGTACTACTTTGAACCAGTATCCTTCACTGCATGCATGACTACTGAATCTTCAAGTCTTATTCATAGATGTCTGGGCCATCCAAGTCTCAATAAACTCCAAAAAATGTCCCTCATCTGTCTAGATTACAAAAGATTGGAATACGAGTCTTATCAACTTGGAAAACATGTTCGTAACTCATTTCCTAGTTCTACTAGTCAACAAGTTGACTCTCCATTTTATCTTATTCTTTATGATGTCTAAGGACCAAGTCGAGTTATTTCTTTTTTAGGATATCAATATTTTGTCAATTTCATAGACAACTATTCAAGATATACATGGATTTTTTGAATGAAGGAATGTTCTAAATTGTTATCTATTTTTTTAACAATTTTGCAATGAAGTACAAACACAATTGAGACAGACTATTTGCATTTTGCAAAGCGATAATGCAAAAGAATACTTCTCAGATTCCTTCAAACAGTTTATGACCTCTCAAGGAATTATTCATCAATCATCTTTCCCTCATACTCCTCAGCAGAATAGAGTTACAGAATGAAAACATCGACATATAATTTAAACGACTCACCTTTTTTATCAATACAAATGTACCCTTGCATTTTTGGGGAGATGCAGTTCTCATAGTTGTCTTCTTGATTAATTGAATACCATCAATTGTACTGAATCATCAAGTTCCTTATTCTTTATTATTTCTTGGAGAGTCTAATTTTAAAGTTCCCCTACGGGTATTTGGTTTTACTTGCTTTGTTCACAACTTGTCTCCTGGCCTTAATAAGCTTTCACCTTGTGCTATCAAGTATGTCTTCCTTGGATATTCACGAGTACAAAAAGGATATAAATGTTATTCTCCTTCTCCCTGACAATTCTATATATCTACTAATATTGCCTTCTTTGAAGACACTTCACACTTCCAATCTACAAAATCAACAACATCTATTTCTCAGGATTTACCTCTTCTAACTATTGAAACTGTGGAAAAGGATGTAATCAAATCAGATGATTTAGTTCCTATACCAACTAATATGCCTACTCTGGATTTAGCTAACCATTCTCTTAATCTTCCTATAGCTTTTCGTAAAGGTACATGTTTTACTCGTAACCCCCATCCTATCTATAACTTTTTAAGTTATCATCATTTATCTCCTTCACATTACACTTTTATGTCCTCTATTTCCTCTATCTTTATTCCTAAGAATGTCCAAGAAGCACTCTCATATCTAGGGTGGAAATAAGCTATGATGGATGAAATGGCAACCTTGGAATCCAACCATATGTGGACCCTTGTTCCCAGTCCAACAGGGAAATCAATTGTTGGATGTCGATGGATCTTTACAGTTAAAGTTGGGCTCAATGGATAAATTGATTGGTTGAAATCCCAGCTGGTGGCTAAAGGCTATACCCAAAATTTTGGGTTTGATTATGGCGATACCTTCTTCCCTGTGGCTAAAATGACTTTTTTTCATCTCTTTCTCTCTATGGCAACCATTCGTAATTGGTCTTATCACCAATTATATATCAAGAATGCCTTTCTTAATGGGGATCTAGCTGAAGAAGTCTATATAGAGCAACCTCTTAGTTTTCTTGCAGACTTCACAAAGCATTGTATGGCCTCACGCAAAGTTCACAAGCATGGTTTAGTTGATTTAGTATAGCCCTTCAACAATTGGTATGACACGAAGTGAGGCCAATCATTTAGTATTTTATAGGTAATCTTCAAATAAGTGTATATATATTGTTCTTTATGTTGATGATATTGGTATAATTGAAGATGACTATGATGGTATTAAATGCCTTAAGCAGCATTTGTTCTATCAATTTCAAACTAAAGATCTCGAAAGATTGTGATATTTTCTTAGGATTGAGGTAGCCTAATCCAAGACAGGGATTACTAATTTGCAAAGGAAGTATGCTCTTGATATATTGGAAGACACTAGAATGTTTGACTGTAAACCAACTGATTCCACTATGGATCCAAATGTCAAGCTTATGGAAGATCATGGGAAGCCTTACTCAAACCCAAGAAGATACTGCATATTAGTCGAAAAGTTGAATTATCTTACTATAACTAGACCCGATTTATCATTTGTTGTTAGTGTCATGAACCAGTTTCTAAACTCTCCACGTGATAGTTATTGGAATATAGTAATATGGATATTAAGATATATTAAGGGTTCTCCTAGAAAATAATAGGGGACACACAAACATTATTGCCTATACTGATGTAGATTGGGCCGATTGTCCAAATGATAGACGGTCAACCTTCGGGTGTTATGTACTTATTGGAAGAAACATGATCTCTTGGAAAACCAAGAAGCAGAATATCGTTGTTAGATCTAGTACAGAAATGGAATATCAGACAATGGCCCTCACTACATGTAGACTTATGTGGATCAAATAACTCCTCGTTGAGCTCAATTTTTGAAAAACTAGAACTATGAATCTTATATGTGATAATCAAAATGCTCAACATATTGCATCCAATCCAGTTTTTCATGAGAGACCTATACACATTGAGATTGACTGTCATTTTATAAGACAAAAGATTTTATCGGGAGAAGTTACCACATCCTTCGTAACTCTAATAATCAACTAGTCGATATGCTCATTAAGTTTCTTCGAGGGTTGAGAATGAAATACATGATGCATTTGATATATACGTACTAGCTTGAAGGGGAGTGTGAAAAAAAGTGAAAATATTCATTAGGAATGTATATAGGTCTATAATCATTTATTTGGGTGATTATGGTGGTTAGTTCATTATTTCCTTCATTTATTTCCTATCTACTAACCGTATTATCATTTATTTCCTACTTGTCCATTACATTGTAATTAATACATCTTTGTATATAAATAAAGGTCTCCACTAGTGGCTCCAACAAGCTATTTAGTTTATTCCTATCTCTTGTCTTAGAAACATTTCTAAGTGTTTCAGTTGTATTTCAACTATATATATGTATGTGTCAATGTATTGATGTTTACATGTTCAATCCACATTATATCATTTCACACTTGTTGTAATCATAAGAAGATTGGCTTCACAAATATTTTTGGCATACAATTTCAATGATGTTAAGATCTATTATCCACATATGATTATGCAAGTTCATTTCATGTACATGTAGTATCTCGTTCCATATATGTCAAACACATAATCACTCCGTCAAATATTAGCATTTTATTAGACTCTAGAAAAAATTGTAATACCCTAAGTATTATGATGTTGAAAAAATGCCTGAGTTTGGATGTGTAGAAAATTTTTCATGAATGAAGGGATACTCGTGGAAAATTTGTACATGTCTATTATTTTAATTTCATACGCCTAGGGTACATTCGTGATTTTATCTAAGTATGGATGTCAAAATAGGTGTGATAGGCATCTATTATCCATGAAACATATGGTATGATCAGTGTTGTATGATATGATAATTATTCTATTCGTAAATTGTGATTCTGGTTATTGAGGGACTAAAGTGAAAAATAAAACTTGATTAGGGGTTAAACAAAATTAGTCAAAATAGGACGATTAGGTAGAGATTAAATTAGTAAAGTTAATATGAGTTAGTAAAGTTAATATGAGGCTTTAAAGGGTGATTAAAAATAAATTGACTTAAACACAATCACATAAAATGCCTAAGCCCAGTTAAATCAAAATCACTTGAGTCCAAATATAAAAAGTAATTAAGGCCCAAATAAAATTAGGCAATCAAGCTTAAGTTAATCATTTAAACTACACAAATTTCTCTCTGCTAAGGTTTCTTCTTTGTCATCACTGTTGCTGGTGACCAGCCTTTTTTCTTTCACTCTTCTTTTTCTCCTCTCCTTTGTGGGAGTTTGTCTCCTTATCCCTATAGAAGTTTTTCCTCTTTTCTTTGAAATAGTTTTGTTATTGTCTCTTTCCTTTACTACTTTTGAGCTCCCTCAGTGAAACATCATCATCCTTTCTGTCAATGGCTCCTTACTCATTCAGTAAGCTTATGTGATGAAGACCAAGCTTGTATTTGTCTCTTTCCTCTTTTTCTCTCCCCTGTCTTCTTCCTTATCGAGGTTTCGTCCTCCTTTGTCTTTCACTGTGCAATCCTATAATCAATCTTGGTTGTTACCAATCCATGGCACGAAGGCCACGTATGTGAGGTCAAATGCACTCCATATCTCAACCAGGGGAAAGAGTGTTAGGCCATGATCAAGAAGCCTTACTGAGAATGATCTAGTTACAGCTGGGTCTTCAATGCTCAACTTTGCTCAATGATGATGAAGTCAGATGTGACTCGTGAAGGGTTGCTGGGTGGGAAAATTTTGCCGACTCCTTTGGAGCCCATGCAGTCACCAGTGAAGGTGAGTTGGCTTCCGACCTTAGGTGTGTTACAGACGAGAAACAGACGAGGCTTGGGTCGAAGGATATAGTGGCTTGGATTGAAGTGATGTAGATTTTGCTTCTTTTTTTGTCCCCTTTGTTCTATTTTTGGTGTTATGGGCTTTAGGTGTTTATGGCTTTTGGGACTGCTTTGATTTTTTGGTTACTTGTAGACACTCCCTGATCTAGGTTTAGGTTTAGTGTGTGTAGCCTTTCCTTTTTTTTTTTTTAAAATATCAGCTATCTGGGTTAGGCTTTATTAGCCTTAATCCTTTTGGTTTAGGGGTGTGTTGCTCTGTTAAGACCTAGGTACTTTTTTAGAGTGTGTTACTCTAAATTTATGTACCTGTTATCCCATAAGTCCAGGTCTGAACTGTAATTATTTTATCTCAAAGTCTTATGTTATCTCATGTAACCTAGGGTTAATGTAATCACTTAAGCTCAAAAGCTATTCACTTAAGCCCAATTGGTGATGGGTGGCATGAAAGCCCACCTATTAGAAAAGCTAGTCAAAAAACAAAAAAAAAAGGGGAGGGGGGAAGGGAGAAAGCGTGAGATAAGCATCAGAAAATTTAAGATAATTAGTTTGAGTTGGATATGAGATATCTAAATAAGACTGTTAATAAAAGAAATAGAATTTAATAAATCCTTACATATTAGGCACCATCTTACATGTAATTAGGATAATCTAGAAAATTAAACATAATAAAGGTAAATAAGCCATAGAAATAAATCAAATCTTAAATAAATTAATGTTCAAACCTTAAACTAACTATTAAGATAAGTGAATAATAAATTTAATGGATTATTTAATAAAAAAATAGTCTAATCTAATATGGATAGGCATCAGCCACCTACTTAAAAGTTTAAAAATATACCAACCAACTAAGATACAAGATTAAGTTTAAACTTAAACTTAAAACAAATATTTAAAAATCAAATCTAATTTAAACTAATTTAACTTAAGATAAATAATAAGAAGTTAAGAAGATAATTAATGGAGATAAGAGAAGGATTTAATAAACTAAAAAGAAGAAGATAGAGAGTAGGAGAACGAGAGAGATGGCATGAGGTAGAGATAAGGATAAAAGGAAAATCATGTTTAATGATATTTCAAATAGGGGATAAAGCTTCTTAAATAAATAAGCTTTAAATTAATTCAAAACAAAGGAAATGATAACTAGTAAATTAAAAGATTAATTAAACTAGAAGATAAATCAAGACCTAACCAATAAAAGGGAGAATTATCCTACATTAAATTAATTTAAACTAATTCAAACTAACCTAATGCCTAGTCATCTACATGGACAACAGATCTCTCTCTCTCTCTCTCCAACCACCCATTCGGCCAAACACTAAGAAGAACCCTAATTCCCTCCCTTCATTCTTTTAAAAGGGATTAAACAAGGAAAAAGGAAAAGGAAATCACCAAACACTTTGCAAGGTTCATCTCTCTCTCTCTCTTGAACAAACCTATCCCTACACCACAAACTAACACACAAACACCTCTTAGGTTCTGCACAATCAATCTATAATCAAGAACTCAAGAAAACATTCCAAGAGATAAATTAAAGACAAGGTAAGATCAATCAAACTCGAATCTAATGCTTTAAATATTCACGTACATTGAATTGATCATATCTCCCTTATGAAATTTCTAATTTTAACGAGCTACTTATCAACAGGAAGCCCTTTTTGTCTAGTTTTAGAAAAGACCAGTTTTGTCTAGAAATTCCACATTGTTTGGGAGATATGACCGAAATAGTGAGTAAAGGTCAAAACTGAAAGAAGACAATTTTTCTTTTTTAGTTTTAATCTCTTTTTTTTTTCAAATAAATGGTAGGAAATTTCATCACGACATCCTTTACCTTGAAGGATTTTGGTAGAACACGATAACGTCTTAGCAAGGAATCCAAGTGAGTGGACAAATCCTTAAATAACAGGATCATATCTTAGTTTATTATGATGTTGAATTAGGTCGATATCCCAAAGTTCATCGTTAAAGAATAGTAACGTTCTTAGCATGAATGATTTCCATATATGAAGTTTTAGAAAAATTTCAAATACGAGGAATGAATAAATATCAGGAAAATTATATGAATAAACAATTTGTATTATGATTGTGAAATTTTAACTTTCATGTGATTGTGTTGAATCTTTTAGATTGAGAAGCCGTATGGCATGTTTGAGATGTTGTATGGTACCCTCTTCTATGGAATAAGTTACATTAGTTGTGAAACTCAGTTGATAGGGGAGACCCTATCTCACAATAAGAGGATATAGCCCAAGTAATTAGAAAACTTGTGGGGTGCCCTATCAATGATGATGTTAAGTGTGAGCATCATTAAGGGCCTTAAGAGGGCCTGATGATGACTCTACCCAAGTGACAAGTACCAACATGATTGATGTATATTTGATGATTGATTGTGGAGTTCAGCTTTATTACAGTATGTGTTCTTGAACTATGTTTTGAGTGGTATTTTAGCCTATATGTTCATTTTACAATTTACTTCGTATTTTGTTCTTATTACTGAGTGTTCGTAAACTCACTAAGTTACCCCATAACTCACCTTCATGTTTCCCTTCTTTCAAATCTAGTTGCAAGTGAGAGACCCCCTCTAGAAGAGTAGTAGGGCGTTTCATTTTGTGAGGACTTCTCGTTGCTAGGTAGGTCCATATGAATCTTACAATGAGTTAGGGCTTTGTGATCACAAGGACTCCTAAGATATTGTTGGGATTATTGTATGGGACTTAATTAAATTATTTTGGATTTTACAAACTTAATACATCAGATTTACTTATTTAATTAATTAGATATTATATTCAAATTTTTGATTAATTCAATATTTGATTGGTTTATTGGATTTTTTTCCTTGAGGACTTATTTTTTTTATATTATTTTCCTTCTAAATTAATAAGGTGGCCTGAATCTTCCCTTGTTTAATTTGATATCTTTTCTATACATATGATAATTACCTTGTATTAGCAATTAATAAGGGGTGATTCTTAGGAGTGTAAAGGGGAAAATAATAACAATTAGATATTAAAATCAATAAACATATAACATATAACTAAAGGAAATGGGCGTGAATCATTAAACAAGATAGACAATATTATAAATAATATGATATTAACTTTAGATCTATCAAATTTGAGTCTATCTCAAGTAGGATAGGGAAGATTTACCAAATAGATAATTTGTTAGATGAATAAATGAACTTAATTTAAATATATAATAGAAAGCATAATTGAATTAAAATATAGCTAGGATAAATAACAGTTAAAACAATAATCGAAATAAAAGATTTGGACAACCAAATGATAATAAAATATATTAAATAAAAACATAAACTAATATACAACACCACGCCTAAATAAATAAAAAAGGTAAATGGGACAACAACGATACAACAATAATAACAAAAGCGAAACACAATATAAATGTGTATATATATATATATATATACATGGTGATGCCAAACATATAAATAGATGTAATGATAAACAAATAAATACAATAGAATAATAATAGGTAATTACATGTTGATGACAATTAAACATAATAAATCATACAAGGGTATTAATTTCTAATTCGAATTAGCCTGAGGGGTTATGTTACCTTAATTGGTATGTTGTGTGATCTTTACTTATATTACTATGAATGGGGTGGCGAGGAAACCAGGTACGTCCCTATCTCAAACTAACTGATTGTGAATGGTTATTTGTTATATGAAATAATATGTATTAATTGTCGTCCATATATGTATATAATGTGTGTAGAGCAAGGATACCAAGTATTTCCCTCATCTTCGTGATGTATGGCGTAATGTTAAATAGTATTATACGTTTCCGCATAATTATATAAAGGGGTACAGGTAGTGATAATTGTAAAGCTTACAGTGACGGGGATAATGTCATTATGCTGGTCCTAGCCCAAGTAGTGGGTCATGACAAAAATAATCTTAGAAAATAAAACAAACAAGGCAAGGCTAAGACCCTACACCTGGAATTGAAGCACTTTCGGCCTTCTTAGGGAACCAAGACCCCTAGAACATCAAGACATCCATTCAGTGCATGTTTTATGAAGGAAAACACTTGCCCAAGTTGTGGTGCCTTAGGCACCATAACTTTTCCAAACCTTCCCCTTGCAGGCTTGGGCGCTTGAGGTGCCCAAGCTTGGTCCTCTCGGCCAAGCACTAGAATGTAGTGGTGCCAGGGGTACCCACCACTAAAAGCACAATTTTCCTCTCGGTTTTTCACTCCTTTAGCCTAAATCTATACCAATTTTCATGGTTCTTTCCATGGGTTTTCATTATTGATGTTTTGCCAACATTTCTACACTTAAATCTCAGGTTATTGCCAAGAATCTAAGCTCAAATCATCAAATTCCCTTCTAAAACCTAACTTTCCATCCCATTCTGTCATACTCTCTAATCCCACTTTTAATCATGATCAATCTATCATTTTTTGCTTCTAATTCTATCAACAAATATTATCAAGGAAGGTTCCAAATTCACTATACAAGCTCAAAAACTCTCAAACAAACCCATTCTTACCCCAAATTCTCGTAAATCTAAAAATGGAATAGAAAACGGGGAGAGTGTGAGGTTTACCTTAATTTCTCTCTTTTTTTGTGGTGGTTGGTTGCCAAAGACCTGAACCATTGCCGGAGAATGGTAGTTGGCAGCTTGGGTAGTGAAATTGGTGGAGGAAAATTGAGAGAAGGAAGGATGAGTGTGTGTGATAGGGCTTGTAGGAGAGGGAACAAGTGAGGGAGAATTGAGAGAGCTGAAATGAATAGTGAGTGGCTTCGTATATATACTCTTAAGGGAGAAATTACCATTTTGCCCTTAGGTCAATTCATTTTTAAATGGTGGCAAAATTGTAATTTTTTCAACTCAGGTATTTCTTGTATGCTCAAGGCACTACGCAATTTCCATCACTAACTTTCCCATCTTTAAATTATTTCTCATTTATCCAAAAGGTATCTCATATTTATTTTTGTTTTGATCTAGTCCCTCCACAGACTTAATATTCATCTAACTCTCCCTACGTCAAGTGTACACTCTCATTCGTTAGCCACTCATTGTTTTCACATACAACACCACTTCCAACGTTACATTTCCTTTCCAATAAAATGAAAAATTTTCTCTATATCCAAGCTCTCACTCGAAAATCCAATAACACTAATACCCGAAGACCTCAAGTATTACAGAGATAAAGTGATGGTTTGGTTTTTAGGCAAAAGAAAGGAGTTTTAGAATGTTTGATACTTGTGTTACGTGTTTTTTTCTATTGTAGACTTGATGTGCACCGTTGCAATGGTGTGAATGGCTGTTGCATTGACAATTTTTTTGCACTTTACTTCTGGAAGCTAACATTGCAACCTGAGGATCATTGTTGTCAAGATTTATTGATGGATCGTAAGATCTTATTATCCTACAATCCTGTGGATGAAAATCGATCTCGATCCTCCTCAAAATCAATTTTGTAATAACACTGTGCAAGATCTAGATCATGTAGTGCATGATCTAGATCTTGCATGTAGAATCAATGCTGACATTTATTTTTTTTTTTTCACTTAGGTCTTTGGTCAAAATTTTCCTTTTGTCTAATTTTTGATATAAACTCGTCTTCTACTTCATCTAGATCCCTAGTTTAAGAATATATTTTTTCATTTGTCAAAATAATCTCCTACAAACTTTTTAGTTTGTTTACTATAATCCCTGTTCTTCACTTTCATGCTTTTTTCTCACTGTTTGGTCCTCCAAATCAATATATAATTTCATTTTTAGTCATGATATGATTAAATCTATGATTTCTACCGAAAAACAATAGAAGAAATGAATTCAAATTCAAATTTCAAAGCTTACCTTTGATTCACTTGGGTCCTTGGTTAAAATTTTCCTGTTGAGTTTTGTCCAATTTTTGATATAAACTAGTATTCTACTTCTTCTAGGTCCCTAGTTTAAGAATTTTTTATTTGTCAAAATCATCCCTTACAAATTTTTTATTCACTTTAGTCCCTATTCTTCACTTTTATGTTTTTTTCTCACGTTTTGATCTTCCAAATTAGTCCATAATTTCATTTTTAGTCATAATATGATGGTTTTGTATCATATACAAATTTATGTTATTATATATATATATATATATTATATTTTTTAACTATATTTTTATAAGATCTTATAATCCTCGATTCGATCCTACGATCAATATTTCCTGTGCCTTCTTACGATCATGCATAAGATCTCGATCTTGACAACATTAGCTAGGATTGGGTGCTACAACATCAATAGGTAGAATGCATCATTTTGTCTTTGTATTTGGGCATTGCAGTGGTGGGATTCTCGCTGCAGTGGTCGATGACCTTCTTTTCCACTATTTTTGACATGTTTTCCCCTTTTTTTTTCATGTTGGAATGAGTAGGGAACATCTCTAAAGAAACACACATCATCTTCTCCATTAGTCATTATACAAGAACATGATAAACTTAGATTGAAAACCAGGTGAGTAGCTAACCTACTCGGGTCTTTTCAATGAATCACGGAGAAATCCAAGCACTCACATACATGAGTTAACATGAGCTAGGAGAACCCACACATAAAACTAATTATGTGTGAATGTCAAGAAATACTTGAAATCTGTATAATAAATCATATGGGAGAGTAGTAAAAGAACACATGGAGTGGATATAGCACCATGATAGCATTATCTGAGTCGGGACTAGCACAATGATGATGTCCCCGTCATTAGCCTTACAATTATAACTACTTGTACCCCTTTATCTTAATTATGCGGAAGCTATAAGTTTAAAAAATTTTAATGCCATGTCATATTAATACAGAGAGTAGGGACATACCTGGCGTCCCTACCTTTGTACTTATATCACACATGCATTCATCTATGAACTATATATGATCCATGAAAGCGTATAAACAATCACATCCGATTAGTTTGAGATGAGGAGATACCTTGTTTCCTTGCTACTCTATTTACACAACTGTAGATGAAAATTATACAACATATTGATTAAGGTAACATAAATTCAGACCAGTATTTTATCCACTAGCGTGATTTATTTTATCTATTTATCATCACCATATAATCACCTATTATTTTTTGTATTTATTTATTTGTTATTGTATCTAGTATTGGTTGTTGTTGTATTATTGTTATTTCATTTTTCTTTTATATTTAATTAAGCGTCATTTTATGTAATATACATTTATTTAACATATTTATTGTTCTATCATTCAATTATCCAAATCTTTTATTTGGATTATTATTTTAAATTATTGCAAAAAGGTCTATCCAAAAGGATTTATCCTAATTATGTTCTAATTCAATTATACTTAAATATATCTAAAAGGATTTACTGTAACTATATTTTAATTCAATTATGCTTAGATTTATCCAAAAAGATTCACTCTAACCATTAAACTAAAATTTACGTCATACTTACCTAGATTCCATACGAAAACCACTTTTCTGAGTTGCTATAGAGAAGAGCACATGTGGATTCCAACTGGGTACAGACATTTTTCTTAGAAAAAGAAAAGAAAAGGGATGTGATTAGGGTTTTTGGTTTCTCTTTTTTCTTATTAACGGAAATTATCTTACCTAATAAAGAATTGTAAAAATTTGTGTGAAAGACTTTACCTTTGTTTTTCCTTGATTGTTGCTTCTCGAATTTTGTACGTGTGGGCTAGGTGGAGAATTTGGGATTGAAGTGTGTTAGTGTGTGCAACGTGTACGATGGGTGCGGGGTGGCAAGGTGTCTTATCGTGCGTATCCAAAGTGAGGGACAGTGGGTCGGTGTTGATTACAGTGAGTGTATATGATGGAGGATTGAACATGGGAATGAAGGGAAGAGATAAAGTGTGGCAGCATAATTGTTTGATGTGTGCACGAAGTGAAGGTGAGGTGTCTTACTACTTTTATTATCACGCCTATAAGTAGGATACTAATATGATTTTATTAGGAAAGCCTACTTTAAATTATCTTATGATTGTATTTGGCTAATAGAATTCACGCTTATTTTTTCTATTTTTTTAAATAGTTTATTTTGTTCTCTCTAGGATTCTTTTGTTTAATTTAAATTTTGAATTCTAAATTGGATGGTGTATCTTGAATTTTACTTAGTCCACTTTTAATACTTGCTATGTGATTAATAGTGTTACTTATATTGTCCAATAATTCCTACGCCTACCTTGTAGGAACTTAGTTTATTATTATTATTCTATTATGTTTTCCTAGTTCTCTCATACTAATTCCTTTTATTTCTTTTGTCTTATATTCCTTTCCTTATCTTCCCTTCTTTTTAACTTATAAACATGCCTATTTCGTAGGATTATATTTATATTATTTCTTAATTCCCAAATCCTAATATAATTATTCCTTCTATTATTAATATTAATCCATCCTTTTATGTAGGGGTGGGCATGGTTCGGGGTCGGTTCGGGTTAAGAGAAAATCTCAACCCAAACTAACCAAATGCTAGCAGGTCAGGTAGGGTTCTAACTTTGTGATGATTGAACCTGAACCAACTCAACCCACTAGTTATGAGTTGGGTTGGCTGGTGGTGACTTTTTTCCCTCCTCTTCCTCCTTTTCTCTTCCTTCTTCATCTCTCCATGGAATTAGAGCAAAGGTAAGATCAAATAGGGATGCGGACAAATCACTCAATAAACAAAGTAAATACATAACAACATAATCAGATTTCATAAAATGTGATATTTTCATCCCTCACTCCCCCCGCCACAGATTCAGAGTAGAGGTGAAATCAAATCAGGGAGAGCTTTGTTTGCGATTCTGTGAAGGAGGTGATGTGAAGCCATTCAAGCAAAGGCCGAAGAGATCAAATCAGGGGAAGAGGTCAGATCCACCACCACAGTCCACAGAGATGTCAAGATGAAGCCATTATGAGGCTGTAAGTCTGTGAATGACTATGAAGATGAAGCTATGAAGGAGATACCAAGATGAGGTCTGGACGCTAGTCTCTGGAGTCTGGTACTAGTTCGTCTCTTTGTTTCTTAATCTCCTTGCCATCTCTCTCTCTAATGTCTCTCATCTCCTCGAGAACTATAGTAACGAGGAGGCAAAGTGAAGAAGCTAATAGCATAAGCAAATCACAAGGAGCCAAGGAGCCAAAGTGAAGCTAAAGAAGAAGAGAAGTGAAGAAGAAGAAGCTCGTCTTAGATCGCAAGGTGGAAGGAGGAGGGAGGTTGGGAGGATTGGGAGTGGAACTGTAGAATGGCCAAAAAGCTAAAGTCTGAACTAAAAAAATGAATTACTAAATATAAAAAATATTTAATTATCTTCATGTTCGCGGGTTGGGTTGGGTTAAAAAAACTCAATCCTCTATTCAACCCACCTATGGTCGAGTTGGAGAATTGCAACCCAACCTAACCTGCGAACCCAACCCAACTGTGGGGGTTGGGTTGGATTGGGTGGGCGCCAGGTTGGCTGCCCACCCCTACTTTTATGCCTTATGAAATTCTTTTCTTAATTTCTTACTTTAATTTATATTGTTTAATTTTCCTTAAATTCTATATTATCTTAAGGGATCTTTTCTTCATTTTTTGTACTTTTACTTTTCTTAAATTCTAAATTTCTAATCTCCTTATAAAGCCTCACAGTAACAGTAACAATTTTAATCTAGACCTAATCATCCTATTTTGACTAATTTTGCCTAATCCCTAATCAAGTTTTATTTTTCACTTTAGTCCCTCAATAACCAAAATCACAATTTACGAACAGAATAACCATTATATCATACAGCACTAATCATACCACACATTTCATGGATAATAGATGCCTATCACACATATTTTAACATTCATACACAGAAAAAATCATGCACGTACCCTAGGCATACGAAATTTAAAATAATAGACAGTATAAATTTCCCAAGGGTACCCCTTTACTCACGAAAAATTTTCTACACATCCAAACTGAGGCATTCTTTTAACATCATAATACTTAGGCAATGGATTTCATTGCATTAAAATGATTGCTTATGAGTTTGCTCACATTATTGCTTAATTATGTTTATCATGCATATATATACATACGTGGATAACCACATGCGAAAGAAACACAAGTAAAACATAAAGTGGAGAAATTATATTGACTAAGAGAGTGGAGTTTAGTTGCCATGCGTTATACTAATTGCCTACATGTATAACTTATAATAAATCTTATGGGATGGGATATCAGAGAAAATATGGAGTGGAGTTATGATAGGGAAATGGAATGCGGAGTTTTATTGACATGAAATATTGCTTTAATGATTGTGTGGTTTATTCAATACATGTTTATGAATGTTGTGTGTTTGTAATATCATTGGAGAATGAGATCTTCATGGTGGTGTATCCCATGAGAAATTGTAATATTCCCAATATTACGAGTCGTAAGAAAATGAAAAGGTTAGACAAATGAAAATTTATTCGAGGATGAGACGAGTATTCGAAGGGAATTTGAGGACTTACTATAAGAACGATAATTGTATTCAGTTGTTTTTATAATCCCATGGTTAAAGTTTTGCTATGATTCATTATTTTAAATTCATATACTTATGTTATAATTTCAAGTAGAGAGCTTGGATGAACACGATATGTTTATTCATGTGATATGAATGTAGTGAGATGTGGTTATTAGGGATTGAGGTTCGAATTAAAAGAGAAACCCAAAGTGTAAAATAAAACCTTAAAGACTAAATCATGGGCGTGTGGCCCATTTATCAAGTACAAACAAACAAAATAAATAAATAGGGATAAGATAAAATAGTTCATAATTAACATAGGGTAAAGTAATCTAATTAAATAAAACAAGTTAGCCCAACCCAAAGGAAGAGGTGATGAGGCCCATTAACTAGATCCAAATGGTATTAATGGGCAAACAACTAAAGATTAATGGGAATTACAATAAATAAATTAAATTAGGCAAATAAAGAAATTAAGTTGTCATAACTAAAAGGGACTAAAACATAAAATTAAAACTTGGTTAGGGGATGAATTGAATTACAAAAAATGAGATAATAGGTAGGGATTAACTTAATAAAGACAATGGGAAGCTCTAGAAAGTGACTAATAGTCTAGAATTAAAGAAAGAAAAAATAGTCAAAATGAAGAAAAGAATTCTCTTAGAGAAAATAAAAATTAAGGAAAATTAAATAATAATAATAATAAAACAAAATAATATTCTATCCTAATATATTAGGTGTGTAGGTGTAAGGATTAATTAAATTAGGAATTAGAATCATAATAGGATAAGGATAGATCAAATAAGATTTAATATAACCTAATTCTAGAAGATAGACGTAAGATCCATTTAAGATTAGGAAGAGAAAAATAATAAAAATAAACAAAGAACCCTACCTATAGCCATATATCCTTATAAATAATATAAGATAATAGAAATATTATAAATAGTAGTATAATAATAAAAATAAAAAGAAGAGGGAGTACCAAATAATAATAATAATAAAATAATAAATGAAGGGATAATCTACACAAATAATAAAATATAATAAATGAATGGATAAACTATATAAGAATATAATATAATAAAGAAGTGGATAAACAATTAGGAATATAAAAATATTATTATTAAGTGGATAACTAAAAATAAAATACAAATCCTAGTTCTACTTAAAATTAAATTAGTGGATAGCCATTATACCTCTTCTATAAATACTACCTAATAACTCATCACCTAGCAATCCAAAACGCCTCCCACTAGAAAAACCTAGACATCTTCTCTCTTCTCTCTTCTATATCTCAAAAACACAAGAATCCTAGACGCCACACCTCCACACATAAAACCTCAAGGAACACATTTTCGATGGTCGTTCTTGATGTTGGAAAATTTCAAAGAAACAAAGTTGCTAGGAATTCATCTCGAAACCTTGCACACATCTTTGAACATGTGAAACCACCGACGAGGAACCCTAAACATAGCATTGGAATCTAGATCTAGTTACAGACGAGGAACCCCCTACTTGAGGAGTAGTAGTGGTTTTTGACAGAGAACCTTAGCGTTGCCAGGTTTCAATATTATCTGGTTTGAGTTAAGGTTTAGGTGCTCTGTGGTCGTTAGGATACTTAGGAATTGATTTTGGGGTTATTCGATAAACTTCAGACATTATAATTAGCTGAATTAATTTTTAAGACATTTATCATTAAGCCGTTTATTTGATCAGTTTGGCATTTTAATAGTATGGTTATTTTTTTTTTTATAAATAAATTTGAGCTATTTGGTGCTCACATGAAGATGAATCGATTGCTTCCTTCTTTATATTGACTGATAATTCATTAGAAGTTTGGACGCCCTTTTGTAAATATGAGTGTTTGATATTTAATTTAAAACATGTTCGGTTGTTCTTCTTATTTGGCTGATGAACTATTCTTAAAACATTATTAGAACTCCCTTTTATTCACTTAATAAAGACGTAGTTTGTACAAACTCATTCTTTATTTTTAAGTTAAAGATAAATGATGTTTAGATGTTTTTATTAAATGTGGTCACTCGGTTATTTTCAAAAAAAATTAGCATGAACTTGTTATAAGGTTTAGTTCTTTTGACACTTACAATTATTAAAGAAAAGTACTTTCGTTTGAATATGTTAATAACAAACAAGAATTAAGGGTATTTTAATGTAAACTTTTAGTTATAACCAAACGTTTTGTATGAAGAGTGAATAATAAGAAATAAGAAATGTCAAAAGGGAGTATTTGATTTCAAACCTTGTTTAAGTTACAAAATAATTTTATTGGAAATAAGAAGGGGAAGAAATAAGGGAAATGTTACTTCATAAGGGAGCTACTGCTTTTATAAACAAAAATGCTACGTTATAGGATTTTTTTTATATATAGTAATGTTCATTTTCTTCAAATATTAAATCATTACCCCAAGGGAAATATTTTTGAGAAACTATTTTTTTAAAAAAACTATACGTAATTGAGAATACCTTTCTAAGTAAGAAAAGAGGAGAACCTAACCTTGGGGTTTGATACGTGTTTGTATATATGTTTATTCATAACGTGTGTATCGTATAAACAACGAGGAAGCCAAGTACGCGTATGAATGAATCTTATGTGTTTGAATATGTATGGTTGTTATGAAATGGATTTAGTAGATTTATAATACATGCTTCCACTGTAACTAAATAAAACAAAAGGGGTAGTACGAACAGATAGGCTTACAGTAACGGGAGTATCGTTATAGTGCCAATCACAAGCACGAGTAATAGGTCGTGATAGAAATATTACAGCCTTTAGGTCTTGGAGATATAATAATACAACCTTCGAGTCACGGAGATATAATAAGACGACCTTCAAGTCATGGAGATATAATAGTATGAACTTCGGGTCTTGGAAATATGATGATACGACCTTCGGGTCTTGACATTCATGTCATGGAGAGATTATGGTCTATGCTTGTGATTATTTATTCTATGATTGCCTACATTATACCTTGGTTTGGTTTATTTATGTTGGAGATTGAATTAGCATGTATCTTGTGGAGTGTGATTCCCACCTTGAACTATGTATTTAATGGAGATTGCGTACATGTTATGGAGTCAAAGTAAAAGGTTAACCTAATGTTGTCAGAGTGTTAACTCATGTTTATATATTCTATTGATGCTTATGATTGTTTGTTTAATTATTTATGTCTGAGGGAGTTATCTATTCATTAAGATGTTTATCTGACCTCGTTGGTAACATTTTACAAAGTCTACGTTCACTAAAGAATATCCACCAAAAGAGTAGTGGAAGTTTAGAGTTTTCAAACCCTTTTCGTTTCCAAAGGTTGTTATATTTCGTTGGAGTCTTTTCTTTTGGTTGTAAATAGTAAGCTTTATAGTCGAATATGACTCCTATGAGGGAGGAATTCTGTGATTGGAGTTGTATGTATGACATGATGACATTATACTTGTTAGTGTTTCATTGTATTCTTTACTTGAATATGTTTTGACATGGAAAAACTAGAAACATAGGAGATTAATAATGTGAACTTGAGATATTTGAAACATATGAATTATTTATTCGGTTGTTGGTATCCTATATTGGAGTGAATATGCTTATAATGGTATGTGTGCATGATTGGGAGATTAGGTGTCAAGACCCAACTCTGGGGCACATGACCAGCACGACACAGGGGTACTTCCCATGGACATAAGCCTACCTACCAGTTCCAACGTATATGACAAAGGCAATAATAACATTAAGAAGGGTGAATTTCACCACACTCCACTCCATACAAACAAGATCATGAAGTACTTCATAAATATAATGTAAAGCATCTGTTACATGACTTTAAATAAATAAGCCACAACATGGCCATCTCCTATGCTTCTATCTATTCCTACATTAGAATAACTCAAGGAATATACAGAAACATATATAAAAGAATGTTCTCCAAAATAACCCTCTTAATTAGTCCTATTGGACTACAGAGAGACTAACAAAAGAATTTCATAGGGCGACTCTGTCACATCCTACCTAGAACATGTGACCGGCACGAGAGTGAGACTAACCTCATCTCGAAACCTAGCTCATTTTAATGATTCATGCACAAAATTTCAAAATAGACAAATAAAAATGGACTTCAACTGAGAAAAACTTTCTGTTACTTATCCATGAATAATTAAATATAAATAATCATTTTACCATGAATATATTCTATACATTCCATTATAGCAAATCAATTCAATAAAATATTTATAACAAATTGTTTAATATAATTATGTCATTCATATACATCATTTCTCAACTTATGATAATAGAAATCCAAATCCTAGGATACTAGATGATCACGGAGCAACTCTAGAGTAGCAAAAGAAAAGATACAAGAATAAAAATTTTAAATCACCCTCGGATTCAAATGGGGTCTTGAGCTAAAAGGAATCCATGACTCCCTGCACGAAGATTTCCTCAACTGCCAACTCTGAAAAATGTTAATAAGAGGGTATAAGCAAACCACTTGCCCAGTGATGGGACAACACTAAACTACGAAAAACAATCATGATGCATCATAATAATAACATGCATAAGTCATTTATAAATTAATTATAACACGATATAATATAATCCATAATAATTTTCAACAACATCCAAACAAATCAATCATATTTCAATATAACATAGTTCATAACAATTCACAATAACAAGCAATTCAATCAATAGCATATATTTCTCGTACCAACCGGGTTGTCTAGGGTACCTCTGGATCATTGCTCGTGGCTCCTGCAGCATTCACTCTTATTGTTCCATTTATAAGTCTCCGCCCTTATGGCTCCTTGTAGAATTTCCCATGGGGTGCACCACCATAACATTCCTTTCTTGCTCAAATATAAGCATAACCACAATTCAAGATCTCATATCATAACACAAGTATCATTCCATAAATTACATCAACAATCCATAGATGAATATGTTCAATTAATCAAGATAAATTATAATACACTACATCTCAACTCATTCACATAATTCACAACTCATGATACAATCTTATCACTTATAGTACACCACACTTATATATATGAGTTCATGAAAATCCACAATTATCATTACAATGTAGCAAACTTAACATTCAAAAAAACCTACACTCTCTTATTTCAATCACAAAATTTGAATGCAGTAAGTATGTGTATATGTGTACATATATATATTTATATATATATATATATTGCCAGTGTTTCTGACAAGTAACTTTCTAAGTGGGTATTTATGTATATATATTTATGTGTGTGTATGTACATACACTTCTTGACTAAACAATTACATATATTTGTTTATATACATATATATACATGTATACATGTACCTTCTTAAATCTTAAATAATAAGCTTCAAGTGTTATCACGTATATATATATATATACATATATATATATATATATATATATATATATATATATATATATATATATATATATATATATTTCCACTTTCACATTTCCTAAGGATAGTAGAATGCATATGTACATACACACTTTCTAAGTTCCTTGGTGAATCAATTTAATACATAAATATGTTCACATATACACATACTCTGTAACACTAGAGGTATTAGATACCTGGGTTAAGGTTAGACCTTGCACATATATGCTTATGTAAATGTTTATGTGGGATTAGTAAGAGTTGGAACATCTTCAAAGTTGATAAGAACATCTAGGTATGTGATGTTTGTACCCATGGTAGAGTTGCTCAACTTTTGATGATAGGAACTTCGTAAAAGCCCAAGTAAAGGACCAAAGTGAAAAGAGAGAAAATAAGTATAAGTTTTGAGATGAGGACCTTTATGGTGATTAGGCCTTAGGAGCTTTTCAGGGTGTGGTTGGTACCATGATGATGGTAATAGTAGAGTTAAAGTTATATATGAGACGCTAAGAGGGACTAAAGTGAATAATTACAAGATTTTTGTATCTTTTACAAATTTTTGATGAAAATGGAGATTTGATGTGTGTGCGATGTCTTGCTGAGATGTGGTGTTGGTAAACCTACTATACTTTTATCTGAAAATTTTCTTGATGACCAAATTAGATTGCTTCATGGAGCTAAGTTGAGAGAATGTGGGGCCCACAAACTTTTTAAAACACACACACACACACATACACCTCTAAAGCTTCATTCATCATCTTCCCTCTCTTAATGTGTCTCTCATCTCCCATCCATGGCCAAGGGAGCTTTTGGACACCTTCACCACCATTCCAACAACCACCACCACCGGTCACCTTCTTCGATCACTGGAATCCTCTCTATAAGGTAAGAATCAAACTCTCTTTCTCCTCTTAAGTTCTCTTAACAAAAGCCTAAGTTGGAAAATTGTAAAATCATGGGAACTTGGTTGATTAATTTTGGGGAAAGTAGTTGTTTCATCTTTAGGATGGTTATAGTGTTGCAAAATTAAAGAAAACCATAGATGAAGGTGAGAATGGAACCAATAATGTATTATTAGCATAGAAAGAAAATTTGAAGTTTTAATAAGTAAATCTTGTGTGTAGTTCTTGATGATGTTTGTTAGGTGTTAAAGGGTGTTTTTGTGACCCTTGGAACCTAAATCAAGTGGCCAAAGTAAGGAAAATGAGTTATGGTTGCATATGGGTGATCTTTGGGTTATGTTGGGTAGCTCTCGGCCATGGCCAACCATGAACTGCCATGGGGCGCCCTGGCCTGGTCTGGGCAGCCCATGTTTTTCCTCTATTTTGTGTTTTTTTTAAGTTCTATCTTGCATCATTGCTTGATACCTGAACTTGAGTTAGATCTTTGGGGTTTTTCATCACCTCAATCCCATTTAAAGTCTTCATGGGTTTTGAATTAAAAATTAAGACAAAGAATTATAGGAATACTCCTTTCATCACTTTAGGGACGAATTTGAACAGTTAGAAATTTTGCTTTGGTTTTAGTAGCTAAAGGCCTTGTTTTGATCCGAAACTTTTATGGCACATAGCTAAGATATGAAACTTATGATTTGCAAAATTTCATAGCTTTTTGTTTTGGTTAGACTGGTCTTCCAAGTATAATACGGTGCCTATAGTAGTTTTGGGCAAATCTGGTGTAGGGTCAAGTGACCATTTGAGGAGTTAAATAGTGGGTTTTAAAGCTAAAATTTTTATGAGGAGTCCCTTGTATTATGTAGATATGAACTGGACAATTTCATGGTGTTTGGGGAATCTTTGCTATGTCAAATATTAGAGAAATAGAACCTATCTTAGAATTCAGACTAATCTGAGTGAGTTTTACTCAATGCTATGTTAGACTGTCTTATTGTTCATGATTTTTTCTTGAAATTTTTATGGAAGGATTTCATAACACTAAAGTACATGTCCACCAAATTTCATGAGTTTTAGAGTTGATTTATTAGGTCAATGGCTTGCAAAACCAAGACCCTCATATTACAGATACAGTCTGGGCGACAATTGCAAAATAATGGTTTTGAAAGGGTAGATGTTATTTCTTTCTGAAATTTATGTCTAATACTCTAGATATATTAAGGATGTTCTCTAATAAAATTCATAAATTTTGGAGTTATGGATTTTTCCCAAAAAATTTTGGAAGATGGGAGTTCGAAATTCAATCTTAAATGGAACACACATAGTCTTTTCGAGGGACTTGAATGGTATTAAGAGAGATTTACCTCTAAATTATGTATTTTATACTTTTATGGAAACAATCATTACCCAAGGTATAGCCTTTATGTATCTTTATTAGATACACCTTATTTAATGAAATTGGGAACCTAAAGTCGAGACCTCTTATTGTATGACACATAATGCAAGGGAGTATAGCATGATTTTAGTTAAGTTATTGTGAATGACCGTATGATTGAAATATTGTTATATTCTGATGATGAATGACATGCATCTATGTGAGTATTATAGTGAATGGTAAACTCTAGTTATGCATGAGTTGAGATGCCTTATTAATGAACGGTTAACAGACAAACATGAAAGTTTGCTATTGGTTTATATAATTGTGGTTATCATGTGGTTATGGTTGCTTGCCTTGATATGCTATTATTGATGTTGAATACTAAAGTGTATGTGGATTGCTTGGAAAATCCGGTAGACTCAGTGGCACATGGTTCATGAAGCCTATGGGTTAGTGGAACACCATTCCCACTCATGAGGCCCAATGGCATATGGTCCATAAGGCCTAAGGACTCTATTTGGTTTATTAGCCTCAAGGATGCTATGAGACCCGGAGGTACGTGGTCCATGAAGCCTATAAGGGTTAGTAGAACAAGGTTCCTGCCCATGAGGCCAGGTGGCAAGTAGTCCATGAAGTATATGGTGATCTGACTCTCTTTGATTTATTAGCTTCTGAAATGTCATAAGACCTAGTGGCACGTGGTTCATGAAACCTATAGCGGTTGGTGGAACAAGATTCCTGCCAATGAGACCCTTGGCATGTGGTCCATGAAGTCTATGGTGATCTGTGGCAGGCTTGAACTTAATGGTGATTTATAAATTGTAATCTTAGTTGTTTTAGAGACTGTGATTGTTCATAAATGAACGTTATGCTAAATAAACACATAATGTATGTATATACAAATACATGGGTGGATTACAAGGTAAGAGATGTCATGACCGTTTGTTAATCATGATGATATGTGAGTCAAGTCATTGCTTGTTGAGAGATTATATTGACTACAGTCAAAAGGGGCCTTTGAATAGGTTGTGAAAAAGTTAGGAACTAACTGTATCTCTCGAGACATCAATGATGTGATAAGATCAAGGGATCTGGATGACCTGCACTCAGAGTCTTCACGTGTTAACGAAACCAAAACTCTTTACAAGTAGACTATGGGTAAGTAAAGTTAGTTCTTACTGAATATTGAATATTCTCATGTTTCCTTTTTTTTTATGTTTTCCATGTAGGTTTTGGCCTCGACCTGCCTGAGGAGAATGTTTGGTGTATGTCTCAGGTTCTCAGTGAAGCTTCTGGATTAGTGATTTTCTTCCTTTCCTTGGTTGGTTTTAGTATGCTCTATAGTTATATGGGACACCTAGGCTTTGCTTTGTTTTGTTTGTGAACGTTCTAGTCTAGTTATTTGATTGAGATATAAGAATAGTCTCTAATAGGCTCATGGCCTAGGGATAACATATCCCTGGTTACCGTGCCAATCACATGCCTAGAAACCTGGGCTGTGATGCACTCAAAATTATACCCTTTAAGCCTCCAATCTTAAGGAAATGAGAAACACACTTGTACGTACATTACCATACAAATTCATAATTGTTTATATTTTATCATTTTATTCAAGCATGATAGCCACAATAGTCTAACATACCATTTCATATTTTTAAATCATCATTCTCTCCATATTTAGACATACTACATGTTTTTATTATGATGCAAAGCATTACTAAGGGAAGATAATAATCATAGGAAATGCAAACCCACTTACCTTAATTCCTAGCTAAGTTATACTCTTCAAACTGGAGAAGGTGCCAAAGATCTTATAGGAGGCCTAGAAAATAAGCCAAGACAGAAACAACAACATCTTAAAATTTAAGTCACCAAGCATTCAACATTGTTATGTTTTTCTGCTAAATTTAGAACTAAACTTTACAAAATTTCTGGTATCAATTCATAGCTTCAAAATTCATGATACTCAACATATATCTTTATTCATGTGTTAATATGATAGGATAAAAATTTTAGCCCAAAAATCCACCATTTGACCCCTCCAATGGTCACTTTCATACCCATATATTAGAATTGTTCAATTATGTTATCTATTCTGTTCTTTCATGCAACAGACCACCTTAACCATTTTCAAATACAATGAAATTTTTCAGATCATTAGATTTGTATCTTGTCTAAGTTCCATAAAAATTTCAAGTCAAAAAGAGACATTTAGCTACTAAAACTAACCCAATTTTCTAAACTGCTCAAGTTTTACTCTGCACTAAACAAGTGTTGTTCCCATGCTTATTTGAACAAGTAGACCAATTTTTATGAACTTGAAACCTTCTAGATCCAATTATCACAGAATCTCTCCACAAAGTTTCATAAAATTAGGAGTTGATTTGGTCATCCAAAAACACATAAAACCAAAAGCATGACAGATCAGTCTTATTTTCATACTCTCTAATTTTTCAACTATAGTTTTAGGTGCATTGAGGGTACCGAACCACCCAGAAAATTTTGAATTAAATTAGGCCTATTCTTGGACACTATATTTAGCTACATACCAAATTTCATGACCATTGGAGTTCATTTCATACCTCAAACAATCCAAATCGTTCATAATAGTAAATAACAAGTAAAAAAGTTCTGCAGAATTGCATAATTTGTCAGCCATCCCTGTTCTTCGACTCCTTACCCTCTTCTTTGGTTTCCAACAACTCTAAGTAAGGTTTTATACTAAATTTCAGTTCCCAACTTAATAATTATCATGAGAAACTCCCTTTTAACAAAACCATAAACAAATTTCCAAGAAAAATCCCACTCAGCCTTTCCTTCATCCAAAAATCAAAACTTTGCTCTCTCAAGAGTTTAGAATTTAAAATCTAGTTCAGACCAAATTTCCTCCATTTCAGTGGGTTTTAAAGCTAGCTTAGAACTAATAAAATAAATTAACAACTTAAATTCCATCAACAATCAAGCCCTCACTCGGTCTTCTTCCAAAAATTTTAGCTATCATGAAAAGAAAGAGGAAAAAGAGGATGGCATAAAATAGAGGAGAAAAGGAATTAATCTTACCTCGACGTCGGCGATGGTGGTGGTGGCTGATAGTGGCCACCACAATACTCTCCTTCTCTCTTTCTAAATCTTGATCTCCCCTCTTCTCTTTCTGTCAAAGTTCTGTGTGTGTGTGTGTGTGTGTGTCTGTGTGTGTGTGTGTGTGTGTGTGTCTGTGTGTGTGTGTGTGTGTGTGTGTGTGTGTGTGTGTGTGTTTTGATAAAGATGAGGCACACATGGCTTTATCTCCAAATGCTATTTTTCCTATGTTCTTGCTAAAATTACACAAAACTATCTTCCTCAAAATAAGTTTCCCATTTGGGTCTTTAACATTTTGTAAAAATTCCAAAATTTACCCAAAATTAAAATTATATTTTTACTACTCCTTGTCTCACTATCTTATTACTATTTTTATCTTTAGAAGTTTCGTTCTATTTTATTGCCTATTGTATAATAAAACTCAAAATATCCATACTTCAAAATTTTTAATTCTTGAAAAATTTTCTTTTTGAATATTAGGGTCCATCGCAATATTTTAAAATTTTGGGATATTACAAACTCCAAAACATGCTACCAACCTGAAATCACGAGGGTTGGGTCACTCGAACCTCTGCTACTTCTCGTGCAGATGTTCTTCGATGTTTGCAGACGCTGAAACACAGAAACAACAGCATGAGATAATAATCTCAATGAGTAAAACCAAATACAAGCAATTAAAGCATGGGTGGAGCACTAGGCATCCATGTCTCCCAGCCTAAAGGCATTGTCATTTTCTCCTTGCCCAAAGGTAATTAAATATCCATGCCTAAAGGCAATTGAATCTTTATGCCCAAAGGCAATTAAATCTCCATTGCCCAAGGGAAATTGATCTCCATGCCCTAAGGCAAATTTTGCAAGCTCAAAGGCAATCCAATTCCCTCACATTAAAGCAAATTCTCCATGACTCCCATGGGTCTAACCCACAAACCTCTCATAAATCAATCAAGATTTAAGGCACAATTACTCCAATGAATTTTAGACACATACATAGACAATGCATATATACACATAATTTCCAATCCAAAAATCTAAACTCCAAAGCACATTCCAACATAATCATAACATACAAGTTATAAAATTTTATCTCCCCTACTCCATGTTTCTTCACCTTGTGAATTTAAAACAACCCATATTTCAATTCAAGAAATAATTCACATACTTGAGTAGGTTGTTTACTCACCTAGGTTGGAAATTAAAGGCTAGAAAAATAATTCAAATAAGTACTTAAGAACTCCCAGAAATCACTTATGCAAGCACACGAAAACACAAGGTTCAACTCCTATTAAAAACATGTTCTAGGACCTTGGCTCCTGGGCACCAAGAACCTTTCCCAAGCCCCTCTACCTTAGTGGCACCTAGACACCCTGGCTCGAACAGCCCTTAAGTCCCTTTCTGTCTAAATGGAGCCTGGGCGCTAGACTTAGCACCTAGTCACAACCCAAATTTGGGCTTGTGACCAGTATGGACAATGCTTACCCACACCGTCGTAAGCCTATTTCAAACCCAACCCATACATTCACATCATTCTATTTATCCATATCATTAAAATAGAATTAATCTCAATACACACTTTATTACATACCACGAGAAAATCAATTCTCATCTTGAAATGTATATATAGATATAAATCATCTTTCATATGAATTTAAAGTTTCATAATCTCAAATGTGTATTAAATTTCTAAAATTTCCCCTACACACTACATCCATCTACACTACACAACAAGACATGACCTACCCAATTACAGAGCTGTTCTAGACATTCCTAATCAAGAAACATAACCACACATTACCATACCTCGGACAAAAGAGGAGGTATCCTCAGCACACACATTTTTTAACGGTTGGCTCTTCTTCACCTGAAATTGTGAGGAGGTGAGTCTTGTCCATGTGACTCACCATAAATAGCCTAGCTTACCAAAGATATAATCATGCATGCCGACAAAAAAGTACAATAAACAACAACATAAATGTAACTCTAAAATGTTTATAAGAGACATCAAAATCAAGATGGGAAAGAGATAATAAAACATGCTTCAATCTCCTCATGAATAATTCTACATTATTGTGTCGTAAACCGAATAAATAGAGGAACAATATTAAATGTTTAATCATAACTCTAAATTTTCCAAATTTATATCACAATTCCAACACACAATCAACAGAATTCTAGTTCATAACCACAGGAAAAACAGTATATATATAAACCATAACATTATTTTGAAACGTTGCCTCATGGGCCTCTACATCAGTTATCACCATAGATTATAGATAAGAGGGCCACACAGGCTTCCTTTAATACTCTCATAAAATCATAATAGAGAGAGAGTCACACAGGCTTCCTTAATATTCTCATATACCGTAGTGGAGAAGGCCACATAAGCTTCCCACTTCGTTCTCAATTATTACTATATGCACATAGGTCATAAATTGGTAGGGCCCTATCGACCCCTTATTTCATTTTCATTTTCATCGTAGAGAGGGCCACATAGGCTTCTCTTAATATCGTTTGTCATAGTGTGAGAAAGACACACTACCACTTTCATCGAGAGAGCCATAAAGACTGCTCATATAATATATTATTAGTCATAGTGTGAGAGAGCTACTCGACTCTTCATACTACTACCAATTCATCCTCGTCGGGAAAGCCACAAAGGCTTCTCACATCATATACAATATTCATCCAACAATAACCACAAACAATAAGTAATGCAATATGAGAAGGGATTACAATGCATAAATCCTAAATAAAACATTCGAAAGCTATACGGTAATAAAGTATTCATCATAACATGTTATTCATCACTTATGGACAAGCATGAGGAATATCACAATCCTCATGCACCATAATCTTTGTACTAAACCACACCCTCCACAATTGAGGTCACCCATAATATGTTATCAAGAAAGCTACACATGCTCCTCATATAGTTCACCATACATACCCAATTCATGCTTAAGTAAGAAGTCAAGTTTAGTACACAATAATATTGCAACATAACACATTCAATGAGACATAGGCTTCAATTCAAAAGAACAAATAATAATCTCCTAATTCACCTAGTCATGGTAAATAAATTCTACAAGCAAGGAATCACTTGTCACTTTTCCATAAAGCAACAATTTATATTTGATACCATATCACCATGTCAGGACCATGTTTTCTAGTTTGAACAAATATAGAATATGCCATAAGTTAAGCAACCAGACAAAATGAAGGTAGTCCTTCATAATTAAATTGGCTCACACTAGTCTTCTTTAGTAATTTGCACAATAAAAAAATTGTTTAACCTCCATATAAAGGAAAGCAAACATCTCCAAGCCATTTATGCTTATTCCTCTCTTAACACCATAGAATCATGCAACTTCAATATACATAGATTCACTCACATGGTTTGAGTTAATTGGAATCACATAAATTTCTCACATGTTAACCTTTTTAATCCATTTCAAGCCATATAGAGTTGCACGTACATGTATGGCAGTCATTCCACTGAATAACAACATGTATCTTACTGAAAACATGCTAAGAAGCTAATTTATTTGAAAAAAAAAAAATTTGGCAAGGCTAGATCCCTCACCTCAACTCCAAGCTAGCTAATTCTCCTCAAAAGATGTGGAAGGTGCCTCAAAAAGTCCATCTCTATATAGTAACCATGCAAAAATATGTCACAAAATAGGAAACTCCTTATCACTAGTTCTAACCTTTGATAACTCTTTTGGTCATAATTCCTAAACGAAAAGGAATTTACAAGTTAATCTTGTCTCATGAGAAACTAGACTCAAAAAGATTTCCAACGATATAAAATTTACTAAAAACGAAGTCCGAACAAGAGATTTATGACCATTTGAAAATTGAACCAGAAAGCAACGAACGTTCTACCTCCCAATGCTACAACAGTGAATCGCAGAACCAAACCCTTGTTGTCATGAAAAATGTTCTCAAACTGATTTTCCTTTGATTCTTACTCAATTTTCATCCTAAATCAATTATTCTTTCCATGGTTTTGCTCTAGGAATGATTAGGAAACAAATACATATTCAAATCCTAGATTATATCCAAGAATCACACCCAAATTCATGAAAATCCCCTCTACAAACCCCAACTTTTCATATTCTTTTGTCACACACTTCCCACCCACGATTTCCTCGTTTTAATCCTTAGTTTTTACAAATTTCTTGTTTCAATTTGTTAATCAAACATCTAAGAATGGTTCTAGATCATTAATCCAACTTAGAACTCCCAAGAACCCATATTCTTACCCCCACCATTCACACACACAAAAATTTTGGGTAGAAGAGGAATGAGAGAAAAGTTTACCTTGTTTCCTCCTCCTTCTAGTGATGATTAGTTTCCAGAGTCTTAAACTTTCGCCAAAGATCAGTGGCCAGAGGATTGGGTAAAGCTCTTTGGTGAAGGAGATGGAGAAAGTGAGAGCTAGGGCTTTGGGAAGGTGGGTCCGCTTGAGAGGGAAGAATAGGCCGAAATATGTGTGTATGTTCTCTATATAAATATATGTAAAAATATTCCCTTCCAAGGAAAATTTATCGAATTGCCCTTTTTGCTTAAGCTCTAGTCAAATAAGTAGTGGCAATCTTGTAATTTTTCGATTCGATTATTTTACAACACACACGAGATACTACACAATTCCAAGCCCAAATTTCTTAACTCTAAACACACCACTATCCTTATTTCCTTATTTATTAAAAAATGCCACATAATTATTTTTATTTCACCTTAGTCCCTCCACAGTCTCATTATCCATCTGCCTCTCCTGTATTATACGTACATCCCCATGCTTGGCCACTTATCACCTCACATGCCTCACCCTCTAACATGAATTTCCTTTCTTACAAATGAAAATTTTTTCCACATCTAAATATTCCTCCGAAAAACCAAACACACTGATACCCGAGGGCCTTAGGTTTCACATGAACGCCTTGGTCTGAGGGCACCCCTTGCCCTCTGTCAGCTTGGCTTCGAGCACCCTATTCTGTAGCAGCCTAAAAAATGGCAAAAAGAATACCATTTTTACTCCCTTGATTCTCCATTTGCAAAGCCTTATCAAAGAGGGGTTCTTTGACCTTATGGGTTCTTTGAAATTTTAAGGAAATCACCAATCACTCCACCCATAAGCTCAAAGAACCCAAAATCGTATTTACACATTAAATGGAAGGAGAAATTTCTCAAGAGCATTTATGGTTCCAACCATTCTTAAAACATCAATCAACAACCCCATAATCTTTGCAAGTTAAGAATCAAGATAGCATTCAATCCAACACAGATAATACCACCCAACCATTTCTACAACTTGGACTTAGGGTTTGGAAAGAAAGCATAACCAAGGAGAAAAGATAATTTCCCACTTACCTCAAGCTCTAAAACAACAGCCTACCAATCCCTAGCCCTTCGAATTCCTAGCCAACGAAGAAGAAAGGAAAATGTTGAGAGAAAGAGACTTGAGTGGCGTGTGAGATAGAGAGAAAACCCTAAGGTGCCAAATGTTTGTGTTTTGCCGGACAATAGGGGGAAAAGGGAAATTGTAATTCAAAATGTTTGTGTAGTAAATGGATAAAAATTCCCCCACCTATCCAAGCTAACAACAACCATACCACACTCTTGTGTCTTAGGGCATCTCCATCTCACACTCAGGCAAAATTTATAATCTCAAAAAGTTCAATGCGCCACTAGATACACATGAATTTTCACATATAAACTAACTTTTATTAAATCTCCCAAAGACTAAACTTATTTCATTTTAGCCCCTACCATAAAGCTTTTATCTTAAATATCTACTCAAGTTCCTTAACACAAAAAAGTAAGAAATAATTAATATAAATTCTCGTCTTTAATTTAGTTAACTCCTAAATAAGGATGACATTGAATCTCCCTACTATGGAATAACCATAGGACGTCCTAACTCCATCTCACTCAGAAACAAAAATCATGGCAAAAAATTAATACTAACACAAGGATGAAAATCATAATAAACAATCATAGAAAAAGAAAATTAATTCTCCCGTACTCTCATGCACAATAACATCTCCCGAGGTATTACATTAGGAGTAAGGATTACAAGCTTACAGTTAGGTTAGTTCTATGTCATGTCGGTCACGTACCGTTTTGGGGTCATGACAGCTTTGAGAGAATATGATGATCAGAATGTGCATGGCTCTGCAATGGTGGTGACACTGTTTTTTGCGTACATATTATATATGTAGATTGGTAATAGTGTTGACTATTGGTTTGTTTGTTTTTGTTAAGTGTCAATTGACAATGTTTTTGCCTCTGATTAGTTAATGTTTTGTTAAAGGGTGAATACAAAGTAGTGTTGCCTTTCACTTGCAATTTCATTATCATCAATTTTGGCATATGCAAATGCATTTGGCCTCAAATGTGGCCCAATACATCTTTATAGGTTGTAAATTGGTCAATTTTTGTGTGTATAGGATTTTGATTCAACCTTCAAAATTCTGTCAGAGATCATATTGTGTATAATTTAAAATCTTTTAGGGATCTATTAGTCAATTTAGTCATTATTTCGAGGACCATTTTGTGTATATTTTGAAATCTTTTAGGAACCAATTTGTCACTTGGCCAATTTGGCACACAATAAAACGATGTCATTTGATTTGGTGCCAATATGTCTCGCCATGTGGACTCAAAGATGATGTGGCATGCTTCAACAACCTAGTCAACAAGCTACATGGACACTTGATGAACACGTCAAATGATAAGTGTACACATCAACATATCCGTTAGCATAAAATAGATGACACTAATAGATTGGCCAAAAAGTATAACAATTTGATCTTTTGGAAACGAAACTATATAATGGTATTTTTTTTTTCAATTTTAGACTAGTTCAACTGATTTTTAATTAGGTTTCTTTTTACTGAGTCATTGGGTTAAATCAAACTATTCATATAACTAATTCACTGATTTTCTAGTCCAATTAATCAATTTGATCCGATACTCTAAACTGCATGTGATTAGATTTTCCAAAATAATTAGTTCACATGCTTTATTTTTGTTCAAATATTCTGTTGATAAAATATGTATTTGGTATCTGAATATCTTATGGGGCAATCAACAACGCATTTACGAAAAAATTGGCCTTGATATATATATATATATATATATATATATATATAAACAAATATCATCTATATACTATTATATAATACATTTACGATGTATAAACAATTTTCCATATTTACTATATCCAAACATATAATTAAATTTTAAAACAACTAAAAATTTTGACTTAGTAACCCCTCCTCGATGAAACACCTTATGCAGTAAAGATGCTTGCTATCAAGAAAGCATACTCCCTCCTATACTTTCAAATATAAAAGGTTCCTACTCCAATGTGAACTATTAAATGTATCACATCTAATGGTCTATATTTTTCTTACATTTTTTTATTTTTTTTTAAAATTTCATTGATCATCTAATATTAGTTAACTATTATCAAATTGATTAACATCTAATACAATTTTAAAAATTAAAAAACATAAAAGAAAATAAAAGAAAAACATGGACTATTAGATACATATCCAATGGTCCACATTAGAGTAAAAACCTCCTATATTTTTTAAGCATATAAGAGAATCTGCTTCCTACTATCAAATGTACACCCCTATCTGTCTACTCGGAACAATTAATTAACTAGCAGTTATTAGGAACATAACCAGACCAAACAAAAAGTGAATTGATTCTCTGTGCAAAAACATGCAGACCGACATCAAGATTGAGTTCCATCAGCTAACCAGTCTGCAACTTTACCATATCTGTACACTCGAGATTACACTCATCAAAACACAGGGTTAACTCCATCTGACCAGCACCAGAACCAGGGAATTTTCTTCTAGACAAGAATCAGTTATGAGCATTGGGGAAAGTGATACAGAGGGTATTCTTTAAAAAAACAAAAAATTGCAAACTACATGGGTAATCAACCCCTGAAACTATGGCTATAGGTTTATTTGACCCAAAGGCTTTCATCACACATTCTTAACAGTGAACAACCCAGAATCTGCAAAAGACGGCGCCCTCCTCTCTGCCTGCACAATGAGTAAACCTCTTGCAAAGCTAAATTGATAGAACACTGTAAAGCGGCTCAAATCCCTAATATGGACATGACTCTCACTGTGATAAAAAGTACAGATGCTCCATCTAGCTTAATGGCAGGAAGTCACATGATGGATCTAACTTCAAGCAGTTGAAGTCTCTTCTGTCATTTGAAATGGTCTTGCCTTATTACTGTGATTAAATTAAAAGGTGCTCCATCTTCCTCCTTCTGTTTCCATGGCTCACCATTGCCTTGGAAATACCATGATACTTTTGGAGATAATGGAGTATATAAATCTGCATCAGAAGAATGGTCAGAAGATATTCTGGCCTATTTTTATGTAATAAGATACAATAACATTGTGCCAAGTTCCGAGAACTTGATAAAAATACAGAACAATATTTTAAAAAGGATATTTATGAAGCAGTACTGAAAATAAACAAAATGTTTAACTCAAAATCAGTAAAACAGTGAACCATTGGAAAGCTTAATCACAGTTTTAAAATTGATCTAAATATCAGAGCATAAGAGCTGTATAAAAAAAAAGGAATACACTATCTTTTGAGCATTCATTACCTCAGCTCACGTAAAAATTGAACAGAACCTAAATGCTTATATGAAATAAAAATTCTATGTTACTTACATAGCTGCTCTTATCTAAGAGACCGGTCTCCGGTGTTTATGGCTTTATGCAATGCTGAAAAATCTACTAACTAAATGATAGAAAAGGCTATATCTCATGAACCAATTGTTCAATTTCCCCATATTAGTGATGTGGCCAGCTCAACATAAATAATTTAGAATGGTTCCCACCCGTCACAGTTCTGTATCTTGGTAGTTGCTGCTCAAATGGCAGTATAGATCACCCACTTTTCTGTTGCCCAGCCTATACGCTACTTGTACAGGGAAATTCCTTACTCTAATGCATACTCTGCTTAAAAGTTTAACTGCAAACATTTTCAAAATTATAAGGTTGCACAAGGGCATGTTCCGGGAAGGTTGAGGGTAAAGAAGCTAGCCCAGGAGAGCAAAATCAGGATCGGTACGTGGAATATCGGGACTATGACAGGGGAATCCATGGAGGTTGTAGACACTATGAAGAGGAGGAAAATTAACATCTTGTGCCTTCAAGAGACTAAATGGGTTGGAGAAAAGGCTAAGAGGTTAGACGGTTTAGGCTTCAAGTTCTGGCACACGGGAAAAGTAAGGACAAAGAATGGTGTAGGTATCATGGTTGACAAGGATTGGACGCCGAGTGTGGTGGAGGTAAAAAGGATTTGAGATAGGATTTTATGCTTAAGAATGATTGTTGAAAGAGATACTATCCATATCATTAGTGCCTATGCACCCCAAGTAGGGGCGGATACATATCTTAAGGAAAAGTTTTGGGAAGATTTGGAGGGATTGGTCAGAAACATACCCTTAGAAGAAAAGATTTTCATCGGGGGGACCTTAATGGCCACGTTGGGAAAGAAGCAGGACAGTATGAGAGAGTTCATGGTGGCTTTGGTTTTGGGGAGCTTAACGAGGAAGGACAGTCTATACTCGATTTCTCTATGGCTTATAATTTTAAGGTTGTCAACACCTGCTTCAAGAAGCGAGAGGAGCATTTAATCACATACAAGAGTGGAGCTTCAAGGTCACAAAGTGACTTCTTTTTGGTAAGGAATCCAGATAGGAAAATTTGTCAAAATTGTAAAGTTATTCCTGGGGAACCCGTGACAACTCAACATAGGGTCTTGGTCCTTGACGTGAGTATTAAGGGTTGGAAACAAAAGTATCGACAGGTGATGAACCCTAGGACAAAGTGGTGGCAGCTAAAGGGGGAGAATCTACAGACTTTCAAGAGAAGACTATTGGAGGAAGGGTCTTAGGAGTTACGAGAAAATGCTAACATCATGTGGGAGGAGATGGCCAACAGGGTTAGGAAGATAGCTAAAGCACTCTTAGGAGAATCTAAAGGTTTTGGACAAAGAGATAAGGAATCTTGGTGGTGGAATAAGACCGTTCAAGAGAAAATCAAATTTAAAAAAGATTGCTTTAAAGCAGTAAGTGAAGCACGATCTAAAGCTTTTGAAGAGTTTTACAAAGACTTAGGAACGAAAAAAGGGGAACAAAAGATTTACAAGATTGCGAAAACTAAAGAAAGGAAATCTAGAAATTTGGATCAAGTAAGATGTGTTAAGGATGAAGAAGGAATAGTTTTGGTTACAAATGGAGATATTAAAAATAGATGGCAAGGTTACTTTCACAAGCTCTTTAATGACTACTTTCACAAGCTCTTTAATGACGGAGCAGGGTCGACCTATAATAGGGAAGATTTAACAACCTTGGAGAGAGAACAAAATTTGACATATTATAGCAGGATTAAGGTTGATGAGGTCAAGGAAGCTCTAAGAAGAATGGATAATGGTAAAGCCGTTGGTCCTGATGGTATTCCTATTGAAGTTTGGAAGTGTTTAGGGGATGAGGGTACTATCTGGCTAACTAAGCTCTTTAATGAGATTTTAAGATCTAAGAAAATGCCAGAGGAATGGAGAAGAAGTACCTTAGTGCCTATATACAAAAACAAAGGAGACATCCAGAACTGCGCAAACTACCAAGGGATTAAGCTTATGAGTCACACTCTGAAATTATGGGAAAGAGTGATTGAACGTAGGTTAAGAATGGAGACGAGTATTTCGAAAAATCAATTTGAATTCATGCCAGGGCGATCAACTATGGAAGCTATTTATCTGCTGAGAGGGTTGATGGAAAGGTATCGGAGCAAACAAAAAGACTTGCATATAGCGTTTATTGATTTGGAAAAAGCTTATGATCGAGTACCAAGAGAGGTGCTCTGGAAAGCCTTGGAACAGAAAGGTGTACGGGTTACGTATATTAGAGTTATAAAAGATATGTATGAGGGGGCTACAACTAGTATGAGAGCGTCTGGAGGGGAGACTAGAGACTTCCCTATTAAGATTGGCCTACATCAGGGATCATCGTTGAGCCCTTATTTGTTTGACTTGGTTTTAGATGTTCTGACAAAACATATTCAAAAAGAAATTCCTAAATGCATGCTTTTTGCTGATGATGTTGCTCTCATAGCAGAGTCAAGAGAAGAGATTAATGTTAAACTTGAGTTATGGAGAGCTACTTTGGAATCGAAGGGTTTTCGTCTGAGCAGGAGTAAGACAGAGTATATGCATTGTAAGTTTAATAAGCGACAAGCTAGAAACGAGTTGAAAGTTAAAATTGGAGATAAAGTTGTATCACAAGTGTCAAAGTTTAAGTATCTGGGATCTGTTATACAAGATGACGGTGAAATTATTGGTGATGTGACACATAGGATACAAGCTGGGTGGTTAAAGTGGAGAATGACATCAGGAGTTGTTTGTGATCGGAAAGTACCAGATAAGCTCAAAGGAAAGTTTTATCGTAATGTTATAAGACCTGCAATTTTATATGGGAGCGAATGTTGGGCGTTGAAAGGACAACAAGAGCATAAAATTGGAGAAGCAGAGATGAGGATGTTGCGTTGGATGTGTGGTCATACAAGAAGAGATATGATTCGTAATAATAGTATACGAGGGAGAATTGGAGTGGCACCTATTGAGAAACAAATGACTGAAAATCGTTTAAGGTAGTTTGGACATGTTCAAAAAAGACCATTAGAAGCGCCAGTAAGGAGAGTTGAGCAGATGGTTTGGAACCTTGTGAAAAAAGATCGAGGAAGACCAAGAAAGACACTTAAAGAGGTTATTGAGAGGGATCTTCTGGTAAATGAGATCCTTAAAGAGTTAGTCATTGATAGAGCTCAATGGCGTCGAACGATCCATGTAGCCGACCCCACCTAGTGGGATAAGGCTGTTGTTGTTGTTGTTGCAGAATCACAAGTTTTAAAGAAACAAGGAATGCTTTCAGTGAATGCTAACTTTTTCAAATAATCAATTAGGAGTTGTCTAAAGGACTGACTTTTATCTCCAAACCCTCTAATCTTCACAGCATTTTCCTCCAATCACCAACAGCTGAGCTTCAATGAAAGAGCAAAGCAGAATGGTTTCTATTTCCAATTGGATCAGGGCAAGTGCACATTCTCTAACTAATTGTCAACATCTAGGTATTCCATGTCAATGTCAACAAATGACTATATAGAGGCTTTTCTATGTTCATGACATAATTAAGATATTCATTGTTTTTTTTTTACTCTAATATATTCTAAGAAAAAACTATCAAATATTTTGTGGTATGATGATTATTCAGAATGAAGAGCAAATTCTGCAACAAATTAAGAGCAAATTCTCACGTTTTTAAAAGAAGTTTAGAGTTTTAGCCTTGGGTGTATCCACACCACAACAAAATCAAGCCACCCAATAATGCTAAAGTTTTCATAGCTGCCGGATTCCCATCAACATATACGTCTATGAGAAATTTGTATCGTCTTTAAGTCCTCCACACTAAGATGCACAAAGCATTACCTGTATTGACTGGAGGATCCGGCTCCCTTGTACTGTGCAATACAGTTGTTCCTGATATAACAGTAAGGAAACCACAAAGTTCTGATGCAACAGTGCTTGCACTTTGACCATAATAGTCCTAAATAAGAAAAGTACCTTGGAAAAATTATAATAGATGAACGAACCATAAAATTTCTCCTTTCAAAAATATTTTCTCCCATTATGATTTCTATAAAATACAAACCTTAAACATGATTGCACTGGCTATTATAGTAAAAGATGTAAACAAGGCATAGTAGATAGGAGAAACAACTGCCGTGTTAAAAGTATCCAATGCCTGCAAGTGATAACCGTATAAGTCCAGATTGAAGATCAAATACAGGTAAATGATACAATTGATGGGCATGGAAACAACAGTTGCAATTTAAATCTCAGGTAGTAGAATTGCTAATTATCAGTCTCTGCATGTAATCAGACTAAACATAACAGATTGCTTCCTCATATTAAAATATGTGCATATAATAAGAGAAATCCATCACAATAAAACTTGAACTGTTTCTTTGAAAATGATGATTAGAAAAAGACTACCTTTTTATTCCAAGCATTCTTACATAACAAAGAGCACAATCAAGATAGAGATTTATAGGACAAATTTTATAAGTTTGCATGCATAAATGGTAAACCTCACCCCCTTAAAGAAGATAATAAGAGAATACTAAACAATGTTACAAGGAGCACATAGTTGTCAGCAATGACAACTTCAACCACCACATATATGAACCTGTACCGTCTAACATGTCAGAAAAACAAACAACCTAACATGCCTTAAGTAATCTTCCTCCTATGGAATACATGATTAATCTAAAACACAGGACAAAACAACAGGGAGCATCTGAAAGAAGCAAGCATGTGCAAAAGCTATGTTCACATAAAAAATTAATAATACTACAAGATGCTAACCATATTAAGGTAATTTAATTGAATGATGATGCAACTAACAGCAACCATTGCAAAAATCCATGTCTGGTAGTATAGTGCCTGGTTTTTGCCCTCTAAGGTAAGTTTGATTGCGGTGCCAATTGCTTTTACACTCATGACCTGTGAAATATGATATCTCATCAGCAATGTGAATCAAATGATATCCCTTGGTATAGGATTCAGACAACTGCAGAATTTACGGAATTAATTCAAACAATAAAATCATTACATCTTCAATACTGAAAAGTATTTTGTTAGAGTCACTTACTGTCAAGGACCCAATTACTGAGCATATTCCAACATAAACAAGGATATTAGTTTGACCAAAGCGGGGGCCACAATATAGGATCAATACCAATGCTACAGCTACAATTGAGGCCAAATAGAAGAGGAACGCTGCATGCCAAATGGAAAGTAATTATCAGGAAAAAGAGGGGAAAAAATATTCCAGTATCATACATACAGCCTGAAGACAATCCATAATGGATAATTAAATCAAACCTCAGGAGCATACCCGGTTGGGTGGCCAATTCCCATATTTCAAGTACAGAAGTAAGGGACCGCTCTTGAGGTGCATGGAGTACAATCACAACGGATCCCACAATGCACAGAAGACACCCCAATATGCCCATTTTCTGCAATTTCTCCTTCAACAGGAAATGTGCTAAGACAGCACTACCCATTTCCACAACAGTACACGGTTTACCACAAAGGTTAAGCCGGTCAAAATGTCCATTAGGCTATGATAAAGTGAAAGTCATCTACCTGACAATAATACTCAAAGCGCCAAGTGGTGTCACAAGCACAGCAGGGGCGTAAATGTATGCCACAAAATTAGCAATCTCACCGACAATCACTGTAAGTAATCACAAGAAGAAGCGAAGAGAACTCGAAATTAATGAGATATTGATGAGGGTTTTTGACTTGTCGGAGAAGAATCAACTGTAAAATAAAACAAGGGGAGCTGCTCACTCGTTACCATTCCGACCCACCAGAGAGGCTCCAGCAGATAGCCATATCCTCCAACACCTAACATTAATCAAAAGATGAACAGTCATTCCCAGAACATAAAAATCAGCACAATGCACAAAATGCAATTCATATGTTTCGGAGACGACTGACCGGCACGAAGGCCGTTCGCCCCGGCCCGTCGGAGACCCTTTTTCTTGATGATGAAGCTGGACCCAATAAAAGCACTGGAAACGACAGCCAAGAGAAACCCCTTCAAATTGCTCGTGTACATCTATGTTATCTATCTATAAATATAATCACATTCAGCCAAAAAAAAATAGGACGACGATGACGGTAAGAGAAGCTCGATGATTCGCCAAAACTCAAACCAGATTCAAAAGTAAGCTAAACAAACAAGTAATACTCCACAGTTCGCAACCCTAGATTACAATCACAATCGCATGAAGTCCTCGAAGATGAAGATTCCTTGTCGCTGGCTCTCCACACACGCAACGCGAACCCAAGGTCTCCTCTTTGACCGTTCAATTTTGTTTTAGGGGGGTTAATTTTGCGGAAGATTGAACAGTGGCGCTCTTCTTACCGCTCGGGCTAGTGGGTTCCGTTGCGGGTGGGTCGATGATTCGGAATCGGGTGAAAGGGATTGGAACTGGACAGAGGAAGTTAGCAACAGGGAAGCGTGAACAGTGAAAGCAGGAAGAGAACACGAGGTCGCAACGTCGTTCGTTCCTGTCCTCACCTGCCGCAGCCAGCCATGTTTTTCCTTTAACTCCCCCTATTTTTTCCGACTAAATTATTGTTTTGATACTTTTCCGTCTTTTAACCTCAAATTTATTTTAATTTCATCCGTTAATTTTAAAACAAATTACTAATTTAGTTCTAAAAAATCATAGCTATTTTAATTTCATTTTAAAAGATTGTATCTGTTGTAACTTAATTATTTTTTTTGTTAAATTTCAAGATTCTTATTGCAAAAAAAATTGTTTTAATATATAATAAGATGAAATTGAGATAAATATTTTCTTTAAAATTAAATTGAAATACTTACGGCTTGTTTGTTTCACATTACAGATAAAAAAAAGAAAGGAAAATAGGAACGGAAAGGAAAAAAAAGGATGGAAGGAAATAAGGGAAAGGAAAAAAATTGTTTGGTTAGATATGGAAAAATGATTAGGAAAGAAAAAATTTGTGTATATTTTATTAAAACATAAAATATATTAACTGATATAATTTACAATTTTATCCCTCAAGTGATTTAAATTTGTACGCACGAAATTGAAGGCTGTTCTCCCCCGTCGCGATTTGAGCCCTAGCCACCCAAACCTTCTCCTCCGACACGACTTCGGCTAAGCTTCCATCCAACGCAACTTCCCGACGACTCGAAGCTGGTCGACGCCTTCTCCGATGCGAAGCCCTGGTTCTCCATTGCAATCGAAGACTACAAATTGATGCCGGTTTGCTCGCTTGATTTCTTCTGACTTCTAAATCAGACTCTTTGTTAGGGGTCATTTCCTTGTTGAGAGATAGGTTGCTCGGATTATTGTTCTGTTTAATCGAACTGATGAGAGATAGGTTGGTCGGATTATTGTTCTGTTTAACCGTGGATATATTTCGTGTCTAGGAAGTGTAATTTTTGGGTAGTAGATAACGATGGTTGCTTATGTGTGTCGAGAGATAGGTTGCTCGAATTATTGTTTTGTTTAATCGAACTAATGATCCTACTGTTGACGCTCCTGATGACATTGTTGTTGCACCCTGTTGAGAGATAAGTTGCTCGGATTTTTTGGTTTTTGATAACATGACTAATTATGCTCTGTTTTCTTTTGCTATTAGGCATTTGAATACATGTCATTTATATAGCACTTGACAATGAACATCCTGAAGCACCTCTTCTTTGTTTTCTTTTATAATTTCCATAATTTTGTTTTAGTTAAGGTTTCAAGCTTACAAATTTGTTGTAATTTCTTTTGTGGTTTGATTCCATTCCATGGCTCTGTATAGCTACACCAGAACATGAATAGAATTGCACCTACTGTTGAGAGTTACTTTTACAGATTTATGTTTTTGGTTGGCTATTATATGTATATATATCTTTACTTAGAAGTTGATTCATTTCTGTCTATATTGTGCCTATTATCCCATGAGCAAACAAATACATGTGACTGTATTTTGTATTTATAGGTATAACATGAAATCCTCAAATGTGGAAGATGGCTCGACTGATGGTGTCCTTAGGTTACAAGAGAGATATTGCTTATGCAATCTATGCGCTGCAATCAAGATCTCTCATTCTAATAAGCACCCTGACCTCGTGTATGTAAGGTGCGAGTCTGGGAAGTGCAAGTACTTCGCCTGGGTGAAGATTGAGAATAGAGAACATAGGGATGAAGTGGATAGCAAACCTCAAACGCATGTTGATAACACATCCATTAGTTTGCTCTATAACCAGGTGGTGCGTCTTCAGAGTGATGTGGCCATCATGAAGAGACAGATTGAGGACATTACAAAGCCACAAAAGAAGGGGTATCCAAAGGCCTGAAATGAACTTTCATAAGGCAGCAATGGTTGTAATCATAGTTTTTTTATTACTTGTGATCTTGGTTAAAAACTAGTAGTAGAGGAATTGATCCTTGTATTGTTGCTGCTGGTAGTTGTTAAGGTGCTGAAAAAATAGTGCACCTTGCTTTTGTTGTAGTATTTTATAATGAATTATGTTGAACTTGTGTATTGGCTGACCTCTATGTATATTGGGTCTCTTTTGTTTCATTTGGACAACTTTGTAATTGACTATGTTTTGGATATTAATTAATGGAAGGTTCTTACTTTACTTGGTACATAATTTCTAGTCTATTTTGATTGATGTGGACAGCATTGCTGATGATGCTATAGTATTCCACTTGTAATTGCTACATCATTTCTGATTACTATCTACGTTTCATCCCAAACTTGTAATTGCTATAGTCTCTTTTGAACTCAAACATTGGGCTAGGCATCAGGAAACATATTTTATTATAACAAAAGTGATATAAACTTGAATAACAAAGTATAAGGAGTACATTAATGCTATGGTACCACATCTCTTGTTTTGTAGTCATTGAATCTGCAGGGAAACACATGAGAAAACATAATAGATTATCAAATAACAGGCATAATGGCTTGTTAAGGATTTAAAGATAAATGTGTTTAAGCTATCTGATGCCCCAACCAATTATTCATTTCTAAGCAGTTGTGCCTAGGCAATTCCAAAAGCAGGGAAGACTGGTTTATTTGCAATGCTTAACTTTCTACATATGAAATTCAAAGTAGAAACCCAAGTTGGATGCAGAAATTCAAAGTTGAAGACTCTCAAAATTTGCCATCCAAGTGGAAGTTGGAGTTAGCATGCAAACATCTATTTTAGTCCACACACCTCTAACCATAATTATTGAGACTACTCGTCTTAAAATACTTCTATGACAATATTTTACCTTTTATTTTTGCTTTATCTGCAAGGAAATGCGAGCTATACCTTTTATTTTATAGTAATTGTTCAGCTTAATCATTTATCACCCTTGCATTAATGGAGCATATAATATAGTATTTGTATTATTCTAAATATACATAGTAGATCAAAAAAGATACACAAATTCCTTTTCTGGTGCAGTATGCTTTTCATCTCCCATTTGCTGACGTTTACTACTTTGTTTTTCTAACCATCTCTACAATTGTCTCTATCATTCTGTACATAGATAAGAAAATTGAACCAAAGGCAGCAAATGACATAAAATTGATAAGTGCTGGGCAAATTTTGGAAAACAACAAGACAGCTGGCCAATGCAGAGTACCTTTTGGTGATCTACTAAGGGGCGTTATCACCATAGTAGATGTGGTCCAGCCATCTTTGGCAAAAGCAAAAACATGTAATTTCATACTAAGTATTTTGTGTGATTATGTTCTATGAATTTTATTCATTGACAAGTTTGTTTCAGAAGCCAATGCTTTAGTAGTCGTTTATTGCTACTCTGTTAATGCACACTATACAAAGAGTACAGATAATAGGTACTAAAAATGACAGCCCATTAAATGATCATCTTTATGCATGTTTCGAAGGGATGAGTGACAGGGGAGGGAATTAAATCTATCAAAAAATGGAAAGATAACAACACAATATGTACTAATATGGACCAATAAGTAGCAGTAAACGAGGACCAATATAAAGCTTTAACATAATATGTCATCTGATATATAAGCTGTTAGCCCTAATGTATTATGCTATAAGTTTTGATGATGACAAATATGTGGGAATTATAGTATAATTTAATCTTCTTGGCCCAAATGAATGATTTAATCTTCTTGGCCCAATGTATGATTTAATTTTTCTTAGCCCAAATAGTATGATTTAATCTTCTTGATCCAAATGAATGATTTAATCTTATTGGCCCAAATGCATGATTCAATTTTTCTTGGCCCAAATATATTTAATGCTTTATATATTTATATATAGTAATATAAATTTATTTTTAATAAAGTTTATTGATTATTTTAATATAATTTGAAAAAGAATGATTTTTACTGTAGCACTTTTGAAAAAGAAATTTGATTGTTGAAAAAGTATAATAAAGTTTATTGGATGTTGTAATATAATTTGAAAAAGAATATCTTTTACTGTAGCACTTTTGAAAAAAAATTTGATTGTTAAAAAAGTATGATAAAGTTTATTGGTTGTTGAAAAAATATGATAAAGTTTATTGGGTGTTGTAATATAATTTGAAAAAGAATATCTTTTATTGTAACACTTTTGAAAAAGAAATTTGATTGTTGAAAAAGTATGATAAAGTTTATTAGTTGTTGTAATAAACTTTGAAAAAGAATGCTTTTTACTGTAGCAAATTTGAAAAAGAATATTGATTGTTGAAAAAGGTTGATAAAGTGTTTTTGGTTGTTGTAGAAAGGTTGAAAAATGATGATGAAGCTTACTGTAGCAATTCTGACTAAAGCAGTCACTGTAGCAGCAAGGTTTTACTATATAAAGGGGACTTCACAACACCATTTGCATCAAGCTTCAATTGTTCATTTCTCATATTATTTTGAGTTTCATTCTCTCTAAATTGCTAGAGAAATATTCTGAGCTTAATTTCTACGTTATCTACACTTTGAGAGTGTCTACCATTATTTTCCTTAAGCCTTTAAATTTAGTTGCTCAATGATTGGTTCCTTGAGTTAGTGTTTGAGAGAAAACACGTTGTAAGGGGGAGAGACACCCTTGAGGGAGAAAATATCTATGTTGTAGTGGTTTGCAAGTACCCGGATTAAACTTGCAATTATAGTGAAAATACTCAAGTGGTCTCTTGAGGACTGGATGTAGGCTTGAGATTAGCCGAACCAGTATAAATCTCCGAGTTTGCTTTCTCTATCCCTACTCTATTTACATTTGAAGTTAATTAATTAATGTTTTGCGTTTATATTTGAATTCTACCTCAAGTATTAATTAATTTGTGTAGATTTATATTTGCTCCTTAATTCCTTGCACTATAAAATTATTCATCTTGATAAACACTTTGATTTTCTGAATTAAATTATTATCTTTAACATTGTCCAATTTCAGAAAATTATTTTAACTTCCAATTAATTTTTGTGAAAATTTTTTATAAAACTCAATTCACCCCGCTCTTGGGATCCAACCATTTCTTTCATAAGCAAGAGAAAAAGAGGAGTTACCTTCTGTGTCTTTGCCTTTTTTATTTTGTACTCCTTCTATACCTCCTCAACCTCAACTATGCAATTCATAATCTCATACCTCTATAGTTTATACCCATCAAATAGAAAAACTACACTCGCAAATATCAGCACAGCCTATGAATATAGACATTTCAGGAAGGGATTAAGAGCATAACATATAGACATTTCTTTAGAGGGGTTTCATAGAGCCTCTAGTAATGCTCTCCCCCACAAACTCTGCCTCTACCTCATCACGTTGGCTCTGTAGATGCTCAAAGAATGCAGAAAGAAAGGAAGAATGTTGGCTGCCAAAAAACAAATTTTGAAAGAAAAGGCCATGGCATGATAAGTCAAGAAAAATATACAACAACAGAATTTGTCTAAAGAATTTCCAAATGAAGCTTCATACTTACATATGCTATTTAAGAAGTTTCACCATTACAAAAGAGATAACCCTTACAAAAGAGACATACAAATTGAACCCTTAGCAAAAGAGGTATATAGATTGAATCCTTACAAAAATACACATAGGTTTCATCCTTACAAAATAGACTGGATACAGGTTTCAATCTTACAAAATACATGTATAGTCTTATCCATATAGAACCTAGCGAACGAAGGATCTTATCCAGGCAGCCTTCAATGTATCTGGGATGCAAGGAAATTGAACAACCAGACTATGGTTTTGTACAATTACTCCGTTAGCCCGGATGACTTCCTCCTCTGTTAGCCTTGGAACCTTCAGCAACTTTTCAAGAAGTCTTTCTTTTCTTTCGACCATATTGGCATCACGATTCAGTATGTCAAATGATGTGGAGATAGACCTGAAAATGGAGGTGGAGGCCTCCTTAATGCACTCCCTCATAACTGTTGTTAGGTCAGCCAGGGCTGTAGCAATATCATCCCCAGCATTGCTTCTTTTTCGCTTTTTGCTTGAACTAGATGTTGCCTCAGACTGTAAGTTAGGAATCCCACCGCTAGGCACATCAGAAGTAGGGCTCTCAAATGCATGCTCCTCATGTTTTGGTGTAGGCATGACATTGTCTTCCGCTTCTGCTTGGGATGCCATCCCTGCTCTAATGTCTATAGAGGATTGTGAATCCCTTCCTGATGCACGGTCTCTACCATACACAGTGGTCAGTTGTTCAAAATAGGGGAATGTTTTGTTTCTCCAACCACGCTTGCTCGGGTTGGCCTGCAAATTTAAGACAGCACTAGAGACATACGTAAAAAGTGCAACAATGCAAACTTGGTATCATAATCTACCTGTATATATGCATCCCATACGGCAAGCTCTGCTACGACACATTGCTTAACTGGATCCCACCCAAACCCGCTTGTATTTGTTCCATGAATCAAATCATATACAGCTTGCCAAGAAGTCTTTAGGCTCTTAATCCGAGAAACAATGTGGGGGTTAGCCTTAAGGCCATGGCCAGGAGCCTTTTCAGCAAGCATTGCCTCTAGTTTAGGTAGGTACCCAGGCTTGAAATTGTTATCACAATGGTAGTCAGTATTCAGCCGTAGCTCTACTAGTGATTCTACAAGTAAGGCATCCTTCTCAGGAGTCCAATGGTGTGCCATTTCCAAGTCTATATTCACAAACAGTGCAATGATATAACAGAACATGAATAGATATGAGATATATTAACAAACTCTAAACATCACAAATAATCATACATACGACATGATCATGTACCTTAAATATCAACAAAAATACATATGGCTACGGTCAAACAAAAACCACTAATGTTAACAAAAAAACATATGGCCACCCTTTAATAATCTCATCGTCGCCTACTCCTCTACTCACCATACATTTCCTCTGCTAAGTTATCTCTCCATCGAGTCCAAGCATTTGATGGCTCGATTACATAATGATTGTCAATATCAGCAGACGAACCTTCTATTTCTATGTCATCTTCTTCGTCCAGGGGATTATCCTGTGTTATAAGATTGTGAAGCAGACAACAAGCAATTATGATCCGGTTGTGTGTTCTGACCAGGTAATAGGACGAACTTCTAAGTATCGCCCAACTATCTTTAACATCCCGAAGCACCTCTCAATCACGTTACGTGCTGCTGCGTGTTTCATATTGAAACACTTACGAGGATTTGTTAGTTGACGACCCGCTGTCTAGTCATTTAGGTGGTATCGCTGCCCTCCGTAAGGTGCTAAAAACCCTTCACAATTAGTGTATCCTCCATCGATCAAGTAATAACACTCTAAGAAAAACATTATACGTGTCACAATCTTTTCTTTAAGTGGGTAAAATTTTGAAGTAAATACAAACTACATATGATATTTACCTGGAGGAACCCTCAACCCATGAGGCCTCAAAATTGCATCACGCAGCACTCGTCCGTCAGCTGCAGACCCCTCCCAACCAGGCAAAACATATATAAATTGACCATCTTGAGAGCAAACACCTAACACATTAGTGGTAATGTCGCCGTGCCGGTTTCGGTACCTTGGCTTATCCTCCAATGGGACTTTTATATCTATATGTGTTCCATCGAGGGCACCAACACAATTATGTGACAGACAGCCGTAATTAATCAAAAAGGCACCCAATTACAATGCTGCTCATGTAAACTCAAGACAGAAGTTACCTTAAACCATTTCCACCGGGGATCGGCTAAATCTGCAGGGACAGGCTCAGGATTTTTGAACAATCGGGTATCTAAATACATCATAGCATTTAGAACCCTATTGAAATGTCTACTCACACTCTCTCCTGATCTCCTAAAATTGGCTTGGATGACCCTATTCTTAACATGGTGAGACAATATGTGAGCAAAAATGGCAACTTGCTCATCTACAAGCATATGTCTGGTGGGCCTAAGTCCGCCTATAATATCAAGCATTGCACATAGGTTATCTAAAGTTGTCCTATTCATCCTCGTTAAGTTGTGGCAAGCTACGTCACTGCTATAGACTAGACTCCTAAAATGGGCCCTATGACTATGAAAATCAACATGGTAAGGTCTCCTACTGATTCGATGTCGACAAAGAACCACTCCAACAACAGAAACATAATAGCTACATATGGCAAGAATCATGTTGAACCACCAACTCATAACAGCAGCAACAATTCTTATTTTTAAGTCATCCATAGCTAAATATGATTGCCTGAAATGATTACTTACATTAGACTACATTATCATCGATCATGATATTCTTCAATTGGTTATAATTAATCAATATAAAGCCAGCGAGCACTTTGTTCTTTCTTTATAGTCAATAAATAAAATAAAAATAAATTAAATAAATGAAAGTAATGACAGTATTATGAACAAACTACAATATAGACTAGATTACAAATTTTCTTCCCTCCCTAATTTTCACTTTAGACTTTAAAACACCACCTAAAGATGATGAGGTCAGAGAAAAATGACAATACTGTTGGTGTTGTTACTATTATTATGCTTGCAAGTAGTAGTGTAATATGAATAATAATGAAATGGCAGCATGATAACCAGGGGGCATGAGTTTGTTCATTGTCTCAAATTTTTTCAAGTGCAATTTGACAAGGAAGAAGGATTTAAGGGCTGATTTCATACAAATAAAGATTATTTTTTGTTCTCATGTTGATATTAATTCAATTTTACGCTCAACAAAACAAGGAATTCATAAAGCTACTAGGAAGTTTAATGTAATTCCACTCTATATTGAAGCTACTAGGAAAGATTAAAAGTTTGATTACATATTAGACTATGAGAATAACTAAGCCTAATCTTTTTTTATAATGAATTAGGAGCATAAACTGCATAAAAATCTTGTTTGATACACTAATTGGGGCTAGTGCTTGAGATTTGATGCGTTAAATCTCACTTAGGAGCATATTCAAGTAAAAGATATGAAAAATAAAACCACATTTAGGGAGGTTCTGAATTGTAATATTGGGTGAAATAAATAATTGATCACTTGATCTGTGGGGCTCTATTAAAATGCAATCAATTGATGCCACAAGATGCTCAATGATTCTTCTCTAGTTATTTGAGATTTTTAGCAACTCCCATTCACTCAATTCTTCTCTCCCCTTATTTAACTAACCCTTTTATTTAACCTCCCTAACCATCCTCACTCTGCCTGTTGTCTTAACCTCCATATCACCTTCTGCTAAATTTTCAACAAGGTAATGCAGGAATCAAAATAAGTAGCATTCATTTCACTGACAAAGTTAACAGTTAATCACTTTATTTGTGTTATAATACATTATGATAAAAATGGGTCTTAAACTCATTTCAAAGTCATCTATGTACCCCTATCCTTGCTGTCATACACTTCATACTGCCATTTTTGTGACTAATTAATTTCTCCTTGCAAGTTTCCTTTATGCAGATGCCATTACTATATCTGTGCAGCGAATGATTACTTTAAAGATAACCAAAATAGGGGAAGCTTCTATAAGCATGTATATAGCATATCTTGCTACCATTGCTTTAATATTTCATCTACTGTATATAGCATATCAAATTACCATCGCTCATAACATAGAACAGGAATGATATAACAATAAAACAGATGAGTTCTAATCCACAGAAATTTTACAGTAATGAACACATACCAGAGACTGTGTAATCGACAGACGGAGTAGGATGTACGATCACAGCAGCGCCACCGAATGGGATACACAGAGTATGACATACTGAGCGTGAGAATAGAAGATGACCTATAAAGCGAGCGTGCGAAAGGGCTTGTGCGAGGATTCAAGCTGAAAAAACGCAATTCTCATGGGTAGGAATGTCATTGCACAAATTTTTCCAGGCATAAATGAGGGACTATCGAGTGGAAAAATCCGTACGTTTAATGATGGAAAACAGTGCGAGGCGGAAAGGAAACGCTCCTAGACACATTGCGAACAAAACACCCGAAGCGTTACTGTAGCAGGGATATCGTTTTCTGTTTTCTGGGTAGCAGGTCGAAGCAAACGTGCCCTTAATCTTTTAAGAACCAAATAAAGATAACTTTTTTAGGGACCAAATTGATAATGTACTATTAATTATAATTTAAATTTCACTTTGGTCCTTTAATTTTATTTTATTTTAATTTGATGCTTGATTTTATCTTAAATTTCACTTTGGTCCTTTAACTTTACTTTAAATTTCTTTTTAGTATTTTAGTTTTATTTTGTTTTGATTTAATCTTTTAACTTACTAAAATTACTTTCTTGTCTTTAACACTACTAAAATATTTAGCAAACAAAGTTTTATCTTATTTCTTGCTTAACTTTAAGCATATTATCAATTTTAAAGAAAAGAAAACATTTAAGTAATTTTTATAAGTTAAAGAATCAAATTGAAACAACATAAAATTAATAGATTAATGAAAAATTCAAAATAAAGTTAAAGGACCAAAATAAAATAAATATAACTTTGAGAGTGAAGTGAAACTTAGGATAAATTAATAAACTAATTTGAAATTTAAGACAAAATTAAGAGATGAAATTAAAATTAAAATAAAATTAAAAGATGAGAGTAAAACTTAATGCAAAGCTATAAGATTAAATTAAACGACAAAAATAAAACCTTAAATGGAGTGAAGAAATTAAAATGATATTTTTTTATTTTATTTTATTTTTATTTTAATCCTTTACGAATCATGAATGTATGATGCGCCACCAATGGACATTAAGGTAATTACAAATTACACATCTCGAAAAACAGGTGTAAAGGCTGATGATAATGAATCTTATCAATAAAGTATTTAACATTTCCATAATGTATAATACTTTTTTTTAATTGGTGGAGTATATTTTAGGGGTAATAACTTGTTATGCAATTATAGCTGTCTCCATTATATATAAACATTAATTGGAATTGGATACATAAACAATTAAATTACAGGTCAGGGAGAATGAGACCAACGGCAATGTAGCGTCAACGTAAAGCGTTACAAAAAATTTTATATTTTAGTAATTGCTTACTTGGGATCGGCTCCGTCGTACACGTGCTTTACTCAATGTCAGTTTGTCTCAGAAGGTTATCGTGTCCTGCTATTATGTGAAAAATAAACACCATAGAGTATATACTGATCATGAATTTCAAAACATAGCTTGAAACTGGGCTGGAAATGGGCTGGCCTAATCCCGTCCAAATTATTTGGGTCAAAGAGGGTTACTTCTGTTTTGTCCATTTTTTCAATTAATATCTTTTTTTTAATTCAATAATATATTTTGACCAAAAAAGTAATTCAATAATATATTGCAGCATAGAAAATTTTTTTTTTACTTAATTAAGTTTAGTTGAATTTTATATAATTATTTAATTATAATAATACAAACCTCGCTAACTTGTGACAAAACCCCGTAACCGAAATTAGTACCTAGGACCGTTCTACTACAGATTTGGATGGAAACCGCAGTCTGACACCTATAAAGAGGTGTGAACCTTGGTATGATGAAGACGCCATAATCAAGGGATGAAAAATTCAATTGATAAGTCAGGGTATGAATGCCACAGACAAAATCTAGTAAGTTTGAAAGTTCTTTAAAGAACTAAAAAGAAATTTTTCTCACAAAAGTATTCTGATTTTTTTTATTGAATAAAAAGGCCTATTTAAAGGCATTACAAAAGAAACAACCAAAAACAGAAAATGGAAACTAATTCAAAAGGCAAAAAATCAAATAATAAAGTTCCCTAAAATAAGATAATCAATCTGATTTGAAAAATTTCCCTAAATCTGATTTGGAAACTTGACTCCAATTAGGCGCTTCTTTCCTTTAATGCTTCATGGCCCAACATGCTGAATTAGGTTAATAATACTAGTATGTTTGATTAACTCTAATTCATTATAGGCTGTAGTAAGCATGGCTCAAATATCTTGAATAAGTCCATTCAGTACTTCCTTCAATCTTTTGGTTCTAACCCTTATAATTGGGTCTCCCTTGATGAATAGAGAATCCTTTGGATTTGGAACTTGAACTTCTTAACTTGGACTGCTACTTTGCTCTTTAGGCTTTGGATTTGCATCATTCCCCTTCTCCTGAAAAGGATTTGTCCTTAAATCGAAATCTACATAAAAAAGAGTTGAGTCAGCAACATTGAAAGTAGCACTTACATTGTACTCACCGAGCAAGTCTAGCTTGTAGGCATTGTCATTAATCTTTTGGGTGACTTGAAATGGAACATCTCCTCGAGGTAACCACTTTGACTTTCTTTGTTCTGGAAAGCGCTCCTTTCTCATGTGCACCCACACCTAGTCGCAAGGCTCAAAGATTCGCTAATGACGCCCTTTGTTGGCTTGTTTGACATATTGTTCAGTTCTCCTCTCAATGTTGAGCCTTGCTTTCTCATGAATTTTCTTAACAAAATTTTCTTTCTTTTTGTCATCTAAATTAACATGCTCAATCATAGGTAAAGGAGATAAATCCAAAGGAGTTAATGGATTAAAACCATACACAATTTCAAATGGTGAAAATTTAGTAACAGAATGAATAGTACGATTGTAAGCAAACTCAACATGTGATAAGCTTAATAATGTAGACAAAGTCCTATTCACTACTTCGATTTGACCATCAGTTTGTGGGTGACAAGTAGTAAAAAATAACAACTTAGTGCCTAACTTACACCACAAAGTCTTCCAAAAGTAACTCAAGAACTTAGCATCTCTATCCGAAATTATTGTTCTAGGCATCCCATGTAATCTCACAATCTCCCTAAAGAATAAATCAGCAACATTGGAAGTATCATCAGTTTTATGACATGGAATAAAGTGTGCCATCTTAGAAAATCTTTTGACAACCACAAACACACTATCCCTCCCACATTTAGTTCTAGGAAAATCTAACACAAAATCTATCGAAATATCAGTCCTAGGTGCACTAGAAATGGGTAGTGATGTATAAAGTCATTGGGGCTGCACTCGAGATTTAGCTTGCTTACAAGTGACACATCTACCATAAAGTCTCTCAACATCTCTTTTCATATATGGCCAATAGAAATGTTCTTGCAAAACAGCTAAAGTTTTAGCTACCCCAAAATGACCCATCAATCCTCCACTATGAGACTCCCGCACTAATAAATCCTGAATTGAACAATTTGGAATGGACAATTTATTTTCTCGAAACAAAAACCCTTCAAACCTAAAGAACTTACCATAAGTTGCCCTTTTACACAAAGCATATTCTTCACTAAAATCTTGGTCTAAAGGATACAACTCGTTAATATGTTCAAAACCAAGTAATTTTGCATCAAGAGTAGAAAGAAGTACATACCTGCGAAAAAGTGTATCGGCAACCACATTCTCCTTACCTTGTTTGTATCAGATAACGTAGGGAAATTATTCTATGAACTCCACCCAATGTGCATGTCTCTTGTTCAACTTGTGTGACCTTTTAAATGCTTTAATGACTCATGATCAGTGTGGATCACAAACTCTTTAAGCCACAGATAGTGTTGCCAAGTTTCTAAAGCCCGAACCAACACATACAACTCCTTGTCATAAGTAGGGTATTTTAAGGCAGCCCCACTTAGTTTTTTACTTAAATATGCATTTGGTCATCCTTCTTACATAAGGACAGCACCAAATCCTATACCTGAAGCATCACATTCAATCTCAAAAGTTTTTGCAAAATTAGGTAAAATAAGCAAAGGAGCATGAATTAATTTTTCCTTAAGTAGTTGGAATGCTTTTTCTTGCTTTTCTCCCCATTTGAACCCAACATTCTTTTTGATGACTTCGGTTATCGGTGTGGCTATGCTACTAAAGTCTTTCACAAATCGTCGATAAAAACTAGTAAGTCCATGAAAGCTTCGAACATTACTTACACTTGTTGGACTTGGCGGCCACTCTTGGATTGCACGGATCTTTTCTTCATCAACTTGTACTCCTTGTGCACTCACAACAAAACCAAGAAACACAAGCTTATTGGTGCAAAATGTGCACTTCTTTAAGTTAGCAAATAATTTCTCTTTCCTAAGCACATCAAGCACAGATTGCAAATGCATCAAATGGTCTTCCAAATTTTTGCTATAAATGAGAATATCATCAAAATAGACAACTACAAATTTTCCAATAAAAACACACAAAACGTGGTTCATTAATCTCGTGAAAGTACTAGGAGCATTAGTTAAACCAAACGGCATGATAACCATTCATATAAGCCATATTTTGTCTTAAATGCAGTTTTCCATTCATCACCTTCTTTCATTCTAATTTGGTGATACCCACTTTTCAGATCAATTTTAGAAAAGACATAAGAACCATGCAACTCATCTAACATATCATCTAAATGAGGAATAGGATGACGATACTTTACCATGATATTGTTGTTACTCGACAATCTACGCACATTCTCCATGTCCCATCTTTCTTAGGAACTAAAATCACTGGAACAGTGCATGGACTCATGTTTTCCCTCATATTCCCCTTTTCCAACAACTCTCCTACCTGCCTTTGTAGTTCCTTTGTCTCCTTAGGATTACTCCTATAGGCTGGTCAGTTTGAGATGGTAGCACTAGGTACAAAATCAATTTGATGTTCAATCTCACTGATAGGAGGTAATCCATTAGGAACTTCGTCGGGAAAGACATCCTCAAAATCCTGCAAGATAGAAACAATTGAACTAGGCAAAGCATCATCAAATTGGTTAGTATTCAAAAATACCTCTTTGTACAAAAGTACAATCATAGGCTGATTAAGAAACATTGCCCTCTTGATTTCACTCGCCCTTGCATAGAAATTTGTTTTTCTCTTTTCTTTTCTCTCAACTTTTTTAGTCTCTCTTTCTTTTTCTTTCTGATTGTCTCTCAATTTCTTTTTATCACTTTCTCTTTCACTCTTTTTATTTTGTTCACTCTCTTTTTGAAACCTCACTTGATCTACATAAACCTGTTTTGGTGTCAACAGTACAAGAGTGATTGATCTTTGATTGTGAAAAAATGAGTACTTGTTGGTGAATCTGTCATGCTTGACTATCCTATCAAATTGCCATGGTCTTCCTAATAACAAGTGCTCAGCTTGCATGGGAGCTACATTACACAATACTTCATCTTCATACTTCCCAATGTGAAAAGGAACAAACACTTGTCTATTCACCTGTACCTCCCCACTATCATTTAACCATTGCAATTTATAGGGTTGAAGGTGTTTAATTGTTGTCATGGCTAACTTCTCTACCATGGTAATGCTAGCAACATTAGTACAATTCCCTCTATCAATAATTACACTACATGCATTGTTTTGGACATGACATCTAGTATGAAATATGTTCTCTCATTGCACTTCATCATCTTCTTTGGATTGCAAACTCAAAGCTCTTCTTGCTACCAACAATTCACCTTGGGCAGCATACTCTTCATCATCATCGTCCTCTAATGGCGGCATAGAGTCGTTGTCCGATTCATTGTCAGTTTCAATCTCACCATTATCTTTCATAACCATAACTCTTTTGTTTGGACATTGACTGGCTATGTGACCCTTGCCTTGACATTTACAACACTTAATATCACGATTACGAATAATGAAAGAATTTGATTTACCTTAAGTTCCTTGGCTAGTCGTTGCTTGCTTTTGCTCAGGTTTTGGCTTTGGAGTGGAATTCTTTTCACCTTGCTTCCATTGTTTTGACTTCCAAGTAGGTGTACTTTGGCTATGGCTCACATGTGTATTGCCTCCCCTCTTGAGTTGACTCTCAATCTTAATAGCCATGTGCACCATGTCCTCCAATTCCATATAATGTTGCAATTCCACTGCATTTTGAATTTCCCTATTCAAACCAGCCAGAAACCTTACCATAGTAGCCTCTCGATCCTCTTCAATGTTTGCTCGGATCATTGTCACTTCTATCTCTTTGTAATAATCTTCTACATTCTGGTTTCCTTGCCTAAGGCTTTGCAGCCTATTATACAACTCTTGATAGTAGTAACTAAGCACAAATCGCTTCCTCATTACAGTTTTCATTTCCTCCCACGTCTCTATTGGACGTTCCCTGTTTCTCCTCCTGTTCAACAATAATTGATCCCACCAAATAATAGCATAATCTGAAAATTCAATAGCAACAATTTTTTCCTTATTTATCTCATAATAATAGTGTCAATCGAATACTAACTCCACATTCTTCTCCTATTCAAGATATGCTTCTAGATCATTCTTCCTTTGAAAAGATGAAATCTTCATCTTAATACTCCCCAAATTACTATCTCCCCCATTCTTAGCTTCTCTAAACCACCCACCGTATCTTCCATGGTTTCTTATTGATACCCGATCATCCTCTTCATTAAAATCTTCCCCAAAATACTCCTCATTTTCAACTCTGACTTCCCTCGGTTGAACTCTCTCCCCCCTATGCACATGAGGTAACTCCAAATGTGTATTTTCTACTCGATCTAACCTTTTGTAAACTGGTTCCATCTTCGCCGTTAACAGTCTCCCCATCTCTCTTGCCAAAGCTTCTATTATCAACTTTGTATCAACCATTGCATCTTCTGAAGTACTTCCCTTAGACATGTTTTTGCTGCAAAGAAGATGTTAGCTCAAAATAAAAGACCTCACTTCACACTTCTCATGTGTTTCACTCAAAAAATGGTTAACTCAATTTCACTCGTTTTCCACAATAATTTTGGCTTTTACCCTCTTATATGCTCACCACTCTTGCCTTTTTTTCACTTATAATTTCTCAAAAGTTCTTATCAAACTAATCAAACAATGGTCAATTTTCTTTTTTTTTTTTTGCTGTGGATCTCTTTTTTTTTTGCTTTATATCCCTTTTTTTTGCTTCGGATCCTTCTTCTTCTTCTTCTTTTTTGCTTTGGATCCCTTTTCTTTTTCTTTTTTTGAACTCTTTTTTTTACCAATGAATAGTGCACAATGAACAGCACGTGAATGAACGATGCATGCTGAACAGTAGCGAATAAATAGTGCAGATTTTTTTTTTCAAGTGAACTAAATTGAAGAAGAAAGCTAGAATTGAGATCGAAGAAAATGTAAAATATGATAGGTAAGCCTGAGACTAGAACGGGGCTTTGATATCATATTATATGAACCTCGCCAACTTGTGACGAAACCTGTAAACGAAATTAGTGCTTAGGACCATTCTACTACAGATTTGGATGGAAACAGTAACCCGACACCTATAAAGAGGTGTGAACCTTGGTATGATGAAGATGCCACAATCAAGGGATGGAAAACTCGATTGATAAGTTAAGGTATGAACACCATAGACAAAGTTTGATAAGTTCGAAAGTTCTTCAAAGAACTAAAGAGAAATTTTCTTCACAAAAGTATTCTGATTTTTTTTTATTGAATGAAAAAGTCTATTTAAAGGCATTACAAAGGAAACTACCAAAAATAGAAAAAGGAAACTAATAGCAAAAAGGAAACTAATTCAAAAGGCAATAAATCAAATAATAAAGTTTCCTAAAATAAGATAATCAATATGATTTGAAAAACTTTCTTAAATCTGATTTGGAAACTTGACTCCAATTTGGCTCTTCTTTCCTTTAATGTTTCATGGCCCAACATGCTGAATTAGGTTAATAATACTAGTATGTTTGATTAACTCTAATTCATTATGGGTTGTAGTAGGCATGACCCAAATGTACTGAATAAGTCCATTCAGTGCTTCTTTCAATCTCTTGGTTCTAGCCTTTGTAATTGAGCCTCCCTTGATGAATAGAGAATCCTTTGGGTTTGAAACTTGAACTTCTTGACTTGGGCTACTACTTTGCTCCTTAGGCTTTGGATTTGCATCATCTAATATTTAATACTAAGCCTTTTTTTAAAATATTTTTAGTGTCTGTGATATGTGGAAAATGGTTCCACTTACTTTTTTATACAAACATTTAACACACCACCACTTGATGATTTTATAACAATACACCATCATTAATAGAAGACCATTTGCTTGGAGAGATGAATAAAAATGAAGTTAACTTTAATTTAAATACGTAAAGATGTATTATTTCAGACATTTAATATACCAATTTTTATAGTAGTTATGTTTTATTTGTACTTATTTTAAATATTTGACATGTTAGTTCTTTATTTGATATATATTTCTATTCTTGATTATTATTTAGTCCCAATAAGTAGTGCATTTTAAAATAGATTTGTTTTATGGCTTGGTCTTATGCTCTAATAGGGCCAAGTTAAATTGAAAAAATTCTTGCCTTAATTAAAATGAGCTGATTTGACATGGTCTTCATAATATTAAGGCAAAAAGGAATTAGGATTAAGTTAGCTCTTTTTGACACTTTTATTCAATGGTGGTTTGAGTGACTTTTAATGTTAAATCTGATCAAATCATCGAGTACGATTTTTTTTAAGAAGACAATTTGATTTTATGTGTAAAATTAAATCAAATTATATTATAATATGAGATTGGTTTAGATGATATAATTGACGTGAGTCTGACTCATTTTTTGAGCTTTCGATTTTTGAACAATAGCATTTTGTGTGTGCATGACTGAGAGCAACAACAAAAAACCAAGACAGATACTTGTTACGACATATTAAAGTGAGACCAAAAACAAATGGGAAAATGAAAAGTAAAAACCAAAAAAAAATTAAAAGTTAAAAAATTGAATGTCACATCCTAACTAGGGGTGTGATCGGCTTGGTATGGTCCATATAAGCCTCTACCTAAAAAACACATCTAACATAATATCTTCAGACATTTCTACAAACCACAACATCAGAGGAGGAAGACATATCTTTCCATATATATATATATATGTATATATATATATATATGTATATATAACTTATATTATTCTCATACATTCCGTGTGCAAGAGTTAAGCCAAAACATTCTCAAACTATCTCAAATTCTACAAATCACATAACCTTCAACTCTATAGTTCACAAGATCTTACCTACAGTTTACAGAGCGTTATAAGATACACAAGAGCCTACAAATCTCTAAAAGAAGGTACCAGCCCAAGGATCGAATTGGGTTTTCACAAATCCACAAGTCTCTACTGCTTCCCAACCGAAGAATCCTCAAGCTCAAGATTACTATATGGGAAAAAGAAAAGAAAGAAGTGAGCTACAAGCTTAGTGAGTAGCTAATCTTCCATATCATAGCTTTAAATAAAAACTTTTAAATTTCTATGGCCAAGGACGAGTGCAAATGTAGTGTAAATACATAGAAAAGTTTAACATCATCCATAAGATAGTTCACATAAAACTTCCGAATTTTATAAACAAGCTCTAAGTCAAACTCCTTAAATTTTATCAACAAGAAAGAATCCAAATACTATGTATACATATCAGTAAACATATCATCACCAGTAAACAACATATAGAATATCTTATGTAGAAACATGGACTATTAAATATGTTACAAGCCTCAATAAAAAAGGAGATAAATATGAGAATGTCATAAAATAGTCATCTCTTTCTTAAATCCACTGTATCCTTCAATGTTCATCCAATCACCACTGTGACCCTCACATCCAAATATCTCGACTATTATTCAATTATCCCAACTGATTGCATATCATATAACCCAACTACTCACATATCATATACATATACTAACTATCTACCTATGTCACACGACCCACAAGCTTATATCACATATTCCAACTAAGTTAACACAACATCCCAATTGATCATCCATATATCCCAACTATTCATTCACATATCCCAACTGTTCAAAAGCAATTTTCCAACTGATCACAATCACGATACTCTGCTTCTGGATTCTCTCTCCCACTCTTGGTCACTGCACTTCGCTCGGCATGATCCTCTTCCAAACTCTGATTTGCTCCTCTAGCAGCCCACAATTTCTGATTAAAACAAAGATTTCTCATTTTTTTTGGTCGAGATCACACACATGCACTAAGAGAGAGAAGAAAAAGGAATATGCCATAAACTACTATGTTTTCTTCTTCCTCTTACTCGTCGTGCCATGAAATCCACCACCGTGAATCACCATTGTCCACCACTTCAACCGAAGGAGCCCTCGGGCTGGTGATAGAGCTTTGAGAAGCAAGAAACAATGTGTTTGATTTGCAGGATAGAGTAGAAATGGAAAGGAAAGAGGAAAATGGAAAGAAAAAGGGAATGGAAAAGAGAAAATGAAAATTAAAAAAAAACTTGTTTGGTATAGAATGAAAAAGTGAATAGGAAAGAGATGGTACACACCCAAAAAAAAACTTGCATTGTTGTTAGTTCTAAGTTGTGTAAGGTGCATGATTAGAGACTGTCGGTTAATTTTCATTATCAATAAATGTGTGTGAAATTTCAAGACATTGAGATGTATGAAGTCCTTGAGCATTATGATATTAACTAATCTAAGTACCTTGCACCCTTACTTAGGTGATTGTTTAACCTTGACATTGAGTGTCAGAATTAAATTGCTCAGTGATGATCAAGTTACTAATTGCCTAAAGTCCCCGTAGTGTCAATGGCATGTCTTGTTGTATTGGTCAAGTTGAATTGATTATGTGAAATTTCATGTTCTTGGTTGTGTCGTGTGTAAGACGGGTGGGTTTAGTTGTCTTTGGTCTCACAATGTCATAAGCACGAGTGAGGTTATAGGGGAGGCCTCGTGCTTTTACGGTCATTAAGTTGCTTGGATCAATTGGCCTACTAGTCAAATGTTTTGTCTCATGTGACATTAGATGGAAAATGTTTCTCCTTGTTGTCCCTTATGTTCATGTTGCATCTTTATGAGTCTTGATATGAAAAATAGTAGAATAATTCATCCATGACCAATTGAGTGTCATTGATCATATATGAAAGATGCATGCATGACCATGAAGTGAGGGTGAGATGCGAAGACTTATTGTAAGATAAGGGTGGTCATCGGTCATCGCTAAGGCATCATGATATTGTATGCACTGTGAGTAGGATAATAGGGATTTTGCCATGCCATTGATCATCATTAAGTGCAAGGGAGACCGGTAGAGGTATACAAAACCGATCCAAATCGACCGAACTAAACCGAACCAAAATCGAAAAATAAGATCTAGATAAGTTTTCAAAATTATGAAATTTTTGGTTCAGTTTGGTTCGTCAGTTTGGTTTGACTGAACCAAACCATACTATGTGCAATAAAAAATATATTTATTATATTATATTATATTTATATAATTATATATATATAGTTAAAAATAGTTTGACTATATGACTTGGGTAATACTTCCAGATAAAAATTGGACTATGTTAAGAAAACTAGAAAAGTAAACACTAAACACTTAATATTTGGTAAAATTATGGGTTTTTTTAAAAAGATAAAAGTGAGCATTTTTTTATTTTTTTAAAAAACTCTTTAGGTTATCAAACCGCTCAAAACCGAACCAAACTGCTTAAAAAAAACAAACCAAACCACTCAAAAAGAAAACCAAATAGGTCCAAAAATTAGCAAACTAACTTGGTTCGGTTCGATTTGATTCATGCCTAAAACCAAACCAAACTGAACATTTGTACATCCCTAGGGACCTGTATAAGTGAAACACATTCTCATGCACTTCATAATAATTTTGCCATTTACTTTTGCCCTCATATACATGCACAAATACACAAGTTGCATTAGGTGTTGCTTATAAGAAAGGCATGAACATTGCGGTGCACTTTATTTGAGCTGGTGAGGAAATTAAGATTTCTCTAAAATGTTTTCAAAATGTCAATGTTGAAATGTCTTTTTCAAAGGATCATGAGTCTTCATTAGTAGACGTGGATTTATTTTCATACATGGATTTACCCGACTATTGAGGGATTATGAGTATAATATATATATATATATATATATATATATATATATATATATATATTTGTGTGTGTGTGTGTGTGTGTGTGTACGTTAATGCGTGTGTATTATGTGTGTGTATGTATGTCAATGCTTGTGTATGCTCATTATGTTTTAATTGATATGTTGTTTTTATTTAGCGATAGAGTAAGGCTTCCTCATTGAGTATACGACTCACACCCCTACAATTTCAAGTACCATAAGAGGATTCAATTGGTGATTCCAGCATCATGATTGCCTTTTCCGTTGAACGAAGTTGCTGCTATGTTAGGAGCATGCACTGGAAAGGTAGCAAGTTCTCTTGAGTTGACCCTTTTGTTCCAAGTCGGGAATTATATGTCATGTATGTTCAAATCTAAAAGGCTCTGTGGTCATATAGGTCACTTAGGTCTTAGGGAATGTTAGTAAAGGTTGTTGTTAAATAAATGACATATTTCTTGGAATCTATAGCTTTCATAAATATTTAATGTTTGATCACAGAATTCCCTTAAGTAATATGAAGATTATTATGTTTCAAGGGTCAAATGTGATTGTGAATAGCTTTTTTTTTTTCTATAAATGAAGATGTGTAACCCTACGACTGAATTTTAATGAGTTTAAGTCTATCAGGTTGAGTTTAGCCTTACGGGTCTAGAGGGGTGTATCCTTAAGTCTGTGCCAGTCACGTGCCCGATATTTGGATTGTGACACCAATGCAATACTTTGTGATCGGATGGCACGCCTTGAAAGAGATATGGGCAAGATAAAGATGCAAGTAAGGATGAATAGTGTAGCAATAGTTGCAGTGGTTGTTATGTTGTTATTTGTGGTGTTTGTAAACCACTAAACAAAATGAAGTTGACATTGTATATAGGTTACATAGTTATGTTGTAATCATAGTACTATCTACTGTTGGTTAGTATGTAAGCTTTTATCTCCATTAATGTAAACATTGTGTTATTTTTGTTAATGGAATATAATTCTCTTTCATTGTCTATTAATTTTGAGAATTAGTCCACTTCTATTAATTCCCTTAATTGTTGTAACCATGTTGATCTATTAAGAGAATTATTCACAAACAAAAAATTTTCTTTAAAATAAATTCAAGAATTATAGTTTGGATGATCAAATTTAAACAATTAGCAATTTTTAAAAACAATATATATATATATATATATATATATATATATATATATGTATATAGCTATAGGATATATATATATATATGTGTGTGTGGAGTTATATTTTTGACAAAAAACATCTCCTTTTAACATGCCAACCAGTTTGCAAACCCATCTGGTATCAGAGCTCTTGTATTAGGAATTAATGAACTTTTTTTTGAACCTTAACAATTTAAAAAGCCAGCACCCCTTTCTCTCTCTATCAATTAACTGTTTATAATTTTAAATTAATTATCTATTGATATTGATTATGGATGTATTAACTCAAGTAGAACCTACAATATATGATATAGAACAGTATAAATTGCCTGTATATTCTCATATTCCAACTATTGATGACGAAGATAGATGTGTATTAACTCCATTCTGTATAGGTGGAGAAGGTGAAGACGTAAGGAATCAATTAAATTTTACAAATATGTTGCTAATGAAACAATTAGGATGTTATTTAGATGAATCAGTAGCATTAGAAGCATTTAATTATAATTATTTATATGATGTTGTAGAAGAAACAAAAATAATACCTGTAGATGCTAGAAAACAAATAGAATTAGTAGATCAATTAGAAAAAACTAATAGATTAGTAGAATTAGCAAAACCCTTAGAACAAAAAATACATGAAATCAAAAGACAAGTTAAAAAGAATGAAACCGAGATATTAAAGATCCAAACAGATATAAAGAAAATAATGAAACATTTAGGTGTACCAGAACCAGAACCATTAATAAAACCAATAGTAGATGAACCACAGATAAACATGTTAAACATAATAGATATATTAAATGAAGAAGAAAGACTTACAGAACAAAAAAATAAGAAGTCAAACATTAGATGAAAACACGAAACAAACTAGGATAGAAGTAGAAAGATTACATAAATGACAAGAAACATTAAATAAAAACCTATGGACAATATTCAAAGAAGTCAAAAAATTTGATGAAGAAAGATATGGAATAAAATCAGAAAAAGAAAAGATAGATGATATAATTATAGTAAATAAAGGAAAAGAAAAAATAGAAGAAGTCGAAAATGAAAGTTCCAAACTAGCAGAAATTATGTTAAAAGATTCAGATGATTTCTTATTAAGTTTAGCAGAAATAATAGAAAAACCACAGATTAATCACATAACATTAGGAGAAGAATCAAAAGATGAAGACAATATAGACAAATTAATGAGCCAAGAAGAAAAAGAATTAGATATAGAACAATTAAGATGAGAAATAGAAGGATTAAATACAGATATAGAATTAACAAAAGAACAAATAAATATGCAAACTAGTGACATAACGTCAGTAAACCAACCACAAAGGGAACCAACTAATCCCCCAGATTTAAGTCAACCATCATATAATATAAATAGAACAGAAACCAGTATAACTAGAGAACAAGAATTAGAACAAGAAGAATTAAGACATAAAGAACTATCTAGAATAGAAGTATATATAAACATGAATACCAGTTTTGAAACACCAAATAATAGTAGATATACACCAATACCATTAGAAAAATACGAAAATAAAACAGTACCAATAGCAGGATTATGGTTAAATTTAGACTGTAATCTAGATGACCACAAAAGATTAGAAGAATGGACAAAATCTCAATTAATAGCCTTATTAACAAAAGGAGTAGATATACCAACAATTAGCCTATTAATAGAATCAACATTTATAGGAATAGTACATGAGTGGTGGAAAAGTAAAGATGAAAATTTTAGAAATGGAGTAAGATTGTTAAGAGGTAATGAAACTTTAACAAAAAGACAAAGTATAGCATTACTAATAAGACAATACGAACAAGTATTAAGAAATGAATTTGTAGGTAGTAATGTATATATGGAAGAAAAAACAAAAATTAACAGAGCAATAAGAAATTTACATAATATAGAATTATGTTCTTTAGAGCCAAAATATTTAAATCAATATATTTATGAATATAAAAAATATTATTATGAAGCAAGATTTGATAATTATAAAGATCAGAAATATTACTTAGATTTATTCTATAGACAATTACCAAAATTAATTAGTGAACCAATTTTAGAAGAATATCATAAAGTCTTAGAAGGACGAACATTAAGTACTATAGGAGTAATAGATACTATGGGAAGAAGAGAAGACTTTTTAAGAAATTATTTGTCAGATAAATGTAAAAATGCATGGAGAAGCCAAAAATATTATAAAATTAACAAACATATGTTAAAATGTGGAGAATTACAAACATCTCATAAATAGGGATGTGAAATAACTAAGCATAAAAAGAGGAAAAAACCATTTAAGAAACAATATAAATTTAAAAAATATCCAAAAGAAAAATATAGTACATATTATAAGAACCGAAGATTTAAACCAAAAAAAACTAGAAAATATTTCAAAAGAAAAACTAATTATAAAAAGAACCCAAAAAAGTGTAAATGCTATAATTGTGGAGAAATAGGACATATATCAACCGACTGTATTAGAAATAGCACAACAGAAGACTATGAATCATACAACCAACAATTAGTAGCTGAAGAAGGAATAACTGAAACTAGGATAACTTTTAATGAAAAATAATATGACAAAATATCTAAAATAAATTTAGATTTACAAGAACAAGATTTAAAACATGAAAATTTATTTAGTAAGGTTAGTAAAATAATAAAGAAAAATCAAAAAGAAAAATATCATTGTGTGATAATAGATAACAAAACAACCCATAGAATCAGAATTAGCAACTGGAGTATTAAGAATACCATTAATAAACAAAGCATTAATAGAAAACGAAATATCTAAAGTACTTTTTAAAGATGAAGTATCAGAAATATATATTCAGGGAGTACAATTACTAGTAAAAGCCTATTATAGAGAAGGAATAGATACACCAGTAGAATTAGTACTAACAGATGGGAGAATAATAAATAATGTAAGAAATAGTATTTTAGGAATACTTAGTGGAAACTTAATATACCAAAAACTAAAATTTACAATAAACACTAATTTTGCAATAAGTAGAGCAGAAGGAAATATGGATAGAACACTAAATGTATACCATAGGATTAAAGGAATAAAAATGCCATCGCATAGTAAAATGATTAGTCTACAAGTAAGAGTAGGATTACTTTTTACTAATCAACATAATATTCATAGAAAAAGGCAAGGAAGAATATCAATAGATAGATATTTTGCACCAGTATTAAGAGAAGTACCTTTAGATAATCAAAGAATAACATTACCCTCAGAAATTCAGTTTAATATAGATAATACTATAACAAATAGAGATGCATTAAAAAGACAAATAGAATTTGATAATATATTAGGAAACAGATCAATAAATATAAATCTAACCCAACCAAGATATAATATAGAACATGAAAGACCACAAAGTAGTTATAGTAATAGCTAGACCTTTATCCAGAACCCAAAGTCATAGAAATTATCTAGACATTGAAAGATTAAGATTAGCCGAAATACCAATAACTTCTAGATTACCAGAAATAAGATCAACCCCACAAATAGATTTAACTAATACAAAGAATTATACATTATTGGAAATCAGAAAAAAAAAATCTATGGCAAGAAATTATAGCTATAATAGACCCTACTATAGCACATAGTAATATGCAATTACAATTAGCAGATGATAATATTATGATTGAAGAATCAGGAACAACCACTAATGCAAATTTAAGATTTAATAAAAGAGACGAAATAAGTGTGAGATTATGGGTAGATAATATGATTAACAATAATGCTGAACATAAAATGATATTAGGAACAGACTTTTTAGAACAAGTAAAGCCATATAGATTTAAAGAAAATCAAATATATATAACTATAGATTATCAAACGATAATAATTCCAAAAATAAGACTGATATAATGTTATATTATATCTTAGTTAAATTAAATTATAAGAAATATAGATCAAGAAAATATCATGCTTTAGTAGACACTGGAGCAAGTTTAACCACTATGAAATATAATGTATTACCACCAGAATATTGGAAAAAAAGAAAACACACTGCTAAGAATGACTAGTGCAGGAAACGAAATTCATTTATTAGAATTAGCAGCAAAAGAAGTATATATACAAATAAGAAACTATGAATTAAAAATACCAAAGGTATACCAGTATAATGAAATTAGTTGTGACATATTATTAGGATTAGATTTTTTAGAGCAATATTATCCAATAACTTTACATAGCAAAGTATTAATCTTAACAACACCCTGTAAACACCAAGCCTAGGGAATAAGAATAACTAGACCTTATAGAAGAAAAGATGAAACTTTTCAAAAAAAAAAATAATGATAATGAAATACAATTCATACCAAAATAGTAAACCTATAGAAATTCAAGACAAGTTACCAAAAATAGGAATCATGATAACAAAAACAATAGAACAACGAATCAAAGAAAATTATAGTGAAAACCCTTTAGTTCACTGGGAAAAATCTAAGCCATTAGCAACCATAAAATTAAAAGACTATAGTAAACAAATAAATTGTAAACCCTATCCATGGACAGAAAAGGAGAAAAACGAATTTGTTATACATATTAATGAACTTAGAAAATATGATTTAATTAGAGATAGTAAATCAGACTATTTATCACTAGCAATGATAGTAATTAAACATAGTGAAGAAAAACGAGGAAAATCTAGAATGGTAATAGATTATAGAAAGTTAAACCAAATAGTTGTGAAAAATAGATATCCAATCCCAAAAATAGATCTATTATTTAATCTACTAAAAGGAAAAAATATATTTAGTAAATTTGATTGTAAATCAGGATTTTATCAAATCAGATTAACTGAAGAAAGTAAGAAGTACACTGGATTCAGTACTTCAGAAGGATTATATGAGTGGAATGTATTGCCTATGGGCTTTAATAATAGTCCAAGTATATTCCAAGATTATGTAACTAAATTACTAGAACCAATTAATCATTTTGCAATAATTTATATAGACGACATTCTAATATTCTCTGAAACTAGAGAAGAACACGAACAACATTTAAATAAATTTATAGAATTAATAGAAAATAAAGGATTAAATATAGCACCCCACAAAACTGAATTAAAAAAAACTACTATAGGATTTTTAGGACAAACTATTACACCAGATGGAATAGAACTTCAAGAATATATCAGTAAAAAGGTATTAGAATTTAAGAAAATTACAAATAAAAAAGAATTACAATCATTTTTAGGACTAGTAAATCAAGCAAGACATTATATACCTAACTTATCAAAGTTAACCTCAAAAATATCCAAATTAGCAGGAGAAAAGAGTACATGGATTTGAAATGACCAAACCGAAAAAATAGTAGAAGATATAAAACAATTATATAAAAATTTACCAAAATTATATATTCCAAAATCTACAAATATTAGATGGATTATTTATATTGATGCAAGTGATAAAATTATATATTCCAAAATCTACGAATATATTACTAGATATACTAGTAGAAAATTGAAAGATAGTCAAGTTAAATATCATAATAATTGGAAAGAATTTTATGCAGTAGTAAAAGCAGTAGAGAAATTCGAATTATTTATAGTAAATACAACCTTTATTATTAAAACTGATAATACTCAAGTAAAATATTGGCTAGATAAGGGAATAAGTAATTGTAAACTTAGTAACAAAATGTTAATTAAGTGGCAAATGGATTTAGCCTATTATGATTATACTATTGAATATATTAAAGGAACAAATAATCTAATAGCTGATTATTTGAGCAGGTACTATCATGGCAAGTAACCAGCCATCAAGTCCAGTAAGTGAGAAAATTAACCAGGAGTTAATTCCTGTTGATTCATAAGTATTAAAAATTAATATCCTAGAATCCCAAATATTTTATTTGAAAGGATTAATGGATACTGAATTATATCATTTAACGTCAAATATAGACGAAGCATTAAGCCAAGTAAAATCTAGTCTAGATGGACTAGAAAATAGAGTTACAAGTATTGAAAGAATAGTATTGGACCTTAAGTCCAAATTTGAGCCCAATAAAGCCAAAACCCAAGAACCAAAATTAATTACACCAACCATGGTGATGTCTCCTCAAGTAACACCTTTTTCAAAAATTATCTAAGAACAAGCCCAAACTAGTAAAACCCAGACGCCAAAAAGAACTATACCAGATCCAAATATATCCAATTTTCAGAGAAAAGAACAATATGAGTTCCTTGTAACCCTCATCAAGAGGACCAATACATTATCCATTCCATCTAAAACCATTAAGTACGCTTCACACTATGCCTTGAATAAAGCCATTATTATGCCTGGCACTAACCCAAGACTAGTAAAGACCTTATTTGATTATGGATTTATTCAAACTATATATCCCAGTAAAGATCTCTCCGAACTAACCGAATTACCCAAACACCTGGTAAAATCAGCCAAACACTATTCTAAAATAGTAACCCAATACCAAATATATATTAGATTTTACTCAACTATTTGTGAAATAACTCCAGATAAATATTATCCTCCGATCAATCTTATTAAACTTGGAACAACTAGAAGACCATATGAATGCGACCAACAAGTGAAAGAAATTATTGAAGATCAAGAAGATCTTGAGTATCGACTGCACAATATTCGAGCTCAAGAAGTCGCCACTATTATGCAAGAACTATCCAGGACACTAACAGAAAAAGAAGAACAACAATGTACTTACTTTACGGGTCCAACTACATGTATTTACTCAGAAGGGAAGACTAGTAGATTACCAAAAGAATTTCAATTATGGGCTGAAAAAATAAGAAAAAATGAAATGAATTTGTCTGAGCCCACTAAGAGACGTGTATGTCAATTATTATTAGACAATTTAGGTCACCGATGTAAATATTATAAAGAAGAAAAGGCTCAAGATTATGATGAGCCCAGTATTGATCTTTCAGTATTGTAAAAAAAAGAAAAAAGAAAAAAAGAAAAAGAGAAAAAAGAAAAAAAGAAAAAGGTACCAGAAAAAATAAAATTATATGGCACAAAAAGAAAAGTATTTGAAGGCAGAAATTATGACTGTCGGCACAACCAGACAAAACCGTCGGCAGAAAAAGCCAAAGAAGATAAAGAAGGAATCTGACACCAGTAAAAGCAGAAGCAGACTGAGAAGACTAAAGAAAGAAATGATCTGACAAAAGTAGAAGACAAAAGTGACCAAAGCTGATGGATAAGACTAAAAGGAGACGCGGCAAAGTAACCTTAGTTTAGAAAAAGAAAACTATGATTTGTAAACCTAAGTTAATATAACTCAGACCTCCACTATAAATAGACATCTAGACAACTAGTAGAGAGACAAAGAACTTTCATTGATCTCTTAGCTCTCAACTCTCTGAATACTCACCTCCTGTATCCTCTCCTTGTAATCTCCTAAACACTATTGTAAATTTTTACTATCAATAATATTAGAACTTCAAAGCATTTGAGTTCTGTTTATACCTCCTCTCCTCTCTAAACAAAAACAATTTTCAGAAGCTGGATATTAAGGTAATGGCCTTCTAAATTCCTTTGAGGTTCAAAAAAGGAATTTAATTTCTAATATGTGATCCATGATTTCATAAAGGGCCAAACTACTGGCTAGTATGTTATCTGGAAGATGTTTACCGAGGAACTATGTTTAATCATAGTTTTTGAAGCATATGTATATATGTTCTGATAGCGTAATACTGAAAGAGGCCTGTAGGGCATAATGACCCATCGAGGCGTGTGATGCCGTTTGAGTGGTCGTAGCCCATGAGGATATCAGTATATAGCTATAGGATATATATATATATATATATGGAGTTATATTTTTGACAAAAAACATCTCCTTTTAACATGTCAACCAGTCTGCAAACCCGTTTATATATATATATATATATATATATATATATATATATGTTATGACAAATTAACTTTCCAACAAATAAAGAAGACGATGAACACACCAAAAGCATCTCTCTTCTTAGAGAAATTGCTCATTCATGCGTAATTATTATACAACACCAATCATCAAAAGCTTAGTTGATCAACAAATGAAAAGGCATGCAATATTATACAACATGGACGCAGGTTTCAAGCTTTGGCTTTAAAAACAATATATACATATATATATGCTACAAAAAATTAACATGGTTATTAATTCTCCCATTGAATAGTCTACTTACACACTCTCTTGATCTTCTAAATTCAACTTGAATGACCCTATTCTTCACATGGTGAGATAAGATATGTGCAAAAATTACAATTTGCTCATCTACAAGCATATTTCTAGTGGGCTTAAGTCCACCTATAGTGTCAAGCATTGCACATAGTTTATCTAAGTTAACCTATTCATCCTTATTAAGTTGTGGCAAGCTATGTCGTTGCTATAGACTAAACTCCTAAAATGAGTCCTATGAACATGGGAATCAACAGTGTAAGGTCTTCTACTAATTTGGTACCTACAAAGAACAACTCCAACAACAGAAACATAATAGCTACATATAGCGAGGATCATGTTGAACCACCATGTCATAACAGAAGCATCATTGTTCTCAAGTCAACCATAACTAAATATGATTGCCTGAAATAAATTGTTGTCATTGTTATGATCACACACACAAATATATATATATATATATATATATATATATGATTAAATATCTTTTCAGAACTTAAAGATTAATTTCTAAATGGCTTATATCTTGAAGCATTTGCCTCTATCCTGAAGGTCCCATTATTAAAAAAAAATTGATTTCTAAATGGCTTATATATGTTAGCACATAGCATTGCACTAGGGATTTTAGTGCTGTTACCAAATAAAACACAAATGATATATCCAATTTGACCGATTTCATTAAGTAAAGAATGCAACTTTTAAATTCATTTTCTATTTTTAAATTTTGTAGAATTTTTCAATTTGTTATCAGATGAATGTTTTGGGCATAATCAAGTCATTTAACAAATTGTGTCTTTAATATCAAATTACATGATCATTTCTATCAATGAATCAATTTAGATGGAAAATTAGATTGGATCATCAAATGTGTTTTTAAAATTTATTGAATTTCGAAGTCCATCCCTTTAATATTTGAAAAATATCAAGTTTGCAGGAAGGGCGTGATCATTTATATTAACAAAGCATTTGCACAATGAAAAAGGCTCCAACAACTTTACATGATAGCAAGAAGTATATATATTGTGTTGCAACTTCTTTTCTCTTAATGGTGATGAACTTTGGTGAAAACACTAAAATATCTCGAAAGTTTTCATCAAGAGGTTTAATGTAAGCTTAATCATTTCATTATTGCATAGTAGGTGGGATAGCTTGGAACTTCTGTATGAACATTACTCTGCTCTTGTTCAACTACTTACTAAGCAATCCAAGTGGGGGGTTTAGTTATTGATTTTTCAAGTAACTTAAGAAAAAAATTTATTAGGGTATTGAGTTTCTACATAATTTGACAAAACTGTAGAGATTTGGTAGGTTGTAAAGTTGTATAGACTATGACAGTCTTCTATTATATTAGTATGAGTTTAGTTGGGTTTTGACAAAAATTTAAGCGAGGTCAATAAGATGTTGTTTTTTAAGTTTGGAGTCTTTTGAATATTTTGTGATTACTCATTAATTAAATACTTTACTGTATACTTAAAGGAAGGACTTAAGATCTCTATTTTAGTTGTTGGTACTCTTCGAAAAGTTAATCACCTAATTAGGTACAAATGGAATATATATTTATGAGTTCCAAATTATTTCTTTAAGCTAGTAATAATAGATGACATAAATAAAACAATGTAGGAAAACTAGTTACAGAAAGCTACAACAAGAATGGCAGCAAAAACAAACTAAAGATTCTAGTTACAGAAAGCTACAATATTGAGAAACTCTTTTATATGGGAAGTTTGTTGTGGAGCACAACATCTATAATGTCACTCATCTTAAATTAAAAGATTCCAGTTGGAACTTGATACCTATAACTACCTCCATGCTTCACAAGATGAAGACAAGAAATAAAGGAAAAAAAGGGTGAAATTCAACTTTGAAATGTGACAGTGGCAGCGAATGAAATTCGATTAGGGCTGAAATTTAGTTACCTAAAAGCTTCCTGAGCGATGTACCTGACAACAACCCGTAGCAGATGAAAGAGTAGCATGAACACACTAGCAGCAACAACAGATGGGTAATAGCAGCAACAAATGGGTTGGTGTACACGATAAGGCTTCTTCGAAGGATTGTGGCTAGAATTGATTAGCACAGTCAAGGGCAATTAGGACATTTCTAGCCTTTTCCATCCGGTGAGAGGTGTTTTCCACTGCTCCAATGAAGGAAATGTCTGTACAATTAAAAATAGAAAATAGTAGCTACATGGAATAGATGCCTTCTACTGAGAATGCCCATCCAAACACAAGAAGCACTATTATTGTTGGGAATTCCATGGTCTTTTCTAGATGCTCTGCCCAACCAAACGGGCTGAAAGAGTAGAGTTGAAGTTTGTATTAAGAGAGGAATTTGAGTTTTTATCTTTCTAGAAATGTCACGTCCTACCTAGATCACATGATCTATGAAAGTGAGGTTGACCTCACCTCGAAACCTAACTCATTTTAATGATTTGATATGCATAAAATTTCGAAATAGACAAATAAAAATGGACTTCAACTGAGAAAAACTTTCTTTTACTTATTCATGAATAACTAAATATAAGTAATCATCTTACCATGAATATATTTTATACATTACATTATAACAAATCAATTCAATAAAATATTTATAACCAAATTTTTAATATAGTTACGTCATTTATATACATCATTTCTCAACTTACGATAACAGAAATCTAAGTTCTAGGCTACCTATGCGATCATGGAGCAATTCTAGAGTAGCAAATAAAAGATAAAAGAATGAGAATTAAATTATCCCAAGGTTCAATTGGGGTCATGAACTGAGAATCTATTTCTCCCTGAGCAAATATTCGCCTTTTACTGTTAACTCTGAAAATGTTAATAGGAGAGTATGAGCAAACAATGAGGGGATAACACTGTAATACCCGTTAATTTCAGAATATAATTCGCTTAAGAGTATTTTAGAATTCTACAACGTTACTTTAGTTATTTATTTTGGTCATTTTTAATTTTCATATTTAATTGTTCTCTTTGAATATTATTTATGAAAATTGAGTTAAATGACTGGACTAAATATTTGCACAATGAGGGATATATTCTAAGAATGGTGAAATTCATGGAAAAGTGGTTTCAGAATGGTCAATTAATCCATTTATTGTAAATTGACTGGATGGGTTTGGATGTTGGGTTATGGATACCCATGGGTTATTGAATAACCCATTAGAAATATTTAATATAAAGTTTCAATAGTAACCCTCACTTTTTCACTCAGCCGAAGGAAGCAGAAAAGATTTCTCTCTCAGTTCTTCATTTTCTTCTCAAATCATTTCCTTGATCTTCAGAATTTCTGATTATTTGTTCGGTTCAAAAGCTTTGTAAGGATCAAAGGTAAGCTTTAATCCGATTATTTTCCTTAAATTTCAGTTTATATACAAGATCAGAGGAGGTTTTGTTCTTGAAGATTTTGATGATAATTCATGAATCTCAGTTGTTTTAGAAGTTATATTTGAGTTATAATCGGTTAAAAGAGTTGAGATTCTGGTTTTGAATCAAAAGAAAGGAAAGGATGAAATTTTTTGAAAGATTTTCTGCAAAATTCGAAGTACTGTAGCAACTGAAAATCTGAAATTTTTCTTCGAGTTACTGTAGCGACCAGAAATTTCGGAAAAAAATCTGGAAAATTTTCTTCGGATACTGTAGCAGTACTGTAGTGTCGGCAGTCAACGGTACTGTAGCAGTCAACGTTACTGTAGCGAACCGACACTGTAGCGAACCGACACTGTAGCAAACCGTTACTGTAGCAAACCGTACTGTAGCAACCCGTTACTGTAGCAGTCAGAAAATTTTACGTATTTTCGTGATTTTGTTTCCTTTCTTATGATTCCTTGTAATATATTTTACTAGGAAATTTTCCTACACAAATTCTAGTGTGGAACAAGGTAAACTTGGACAAACATCAAGGTGAGTGAATAACCTTGCTCAGCTAATTTGATATTACTAGTCAAAGTACAATATAAGTCCCATTTACAATATTATTTAGATAATAAGCAATTAATTTTTCATATGGGAGTATATGATGATCAGTAGATATAAGAGTATGAAGAAATTATTTATTTCATGACAATTGTACTATGTGATGAATTCTCACTATTTTATTAATGAGTAAAGATCTACGGGATCTAATACACGAGTGTGAAAGGGTTAAAGTCCCATACTACTCGGTGTATATCTAAGAAATCTAATACACGAGTGTGAAAGGGTTAAAGTCCCATACTACTCTGTGTATATCTAAGAAATCTTATACACGAGTTGGAAAGGGTTAAAGTCCCATACTACTCAGTGCATATCTATGAAACCTATACACGAGTTGAAAGGGTTAGAGTCCCATACTACTCGGTGTATATCGATGAGATCTTATTCACGAGTTAGAAAGGGTTAGAGTCCCATACTACTCGTTGTATATCTAAGAAATCTTATTCATGAGTTTGAAAGGGTTAGAGTCCCATACTACTCGATGTATAAGACAATTAATTATATGAGTAAATGTGGTATTTGTACTTTTGATATTTTATATAGTACAGTTATTTACTTACTGAGTTTTTAAATAAACTCACACTCCCTATGATTATTTTTTTCAGATACAGAAAATAAAGAACAAGAGTATCCGTTTGAAGATTAGAAGCCCCTTGGGTTTATTCTCTATTTCTGTCTGGTGGGACACCAGTACTTATTAATGTGGATATTAGAAAAGCTCTGTATTTTCTATAGGTCTCCTAGGCTTGCGATGAAATAGAAATATCAGACTATGTATGTCTATATGTGCTTATCAGATGAATATAATTCTGTAGTGTGGAATGAATGATTAAGGTTGAATGTAAAACCTTACAGAATATATGTATATAACGTATGTTTGAGAATTATATCAAATGAGTAGTATCTTTTCACATGCTCAATTTTTGGGATGTGACAAACACTATGCTACGACGAAAAATAGTTATCATGCATCATAATGATAACATGTATCAATCTTACAGAAATAATTATAACACGATACAATATAGTCCAGAATAGTTTTCAACAATATTCAATTAAATCAATCACATTTCAATATAACATAATTCAATTTCACAACAGCAAGCAATTCAATCAAGTGCACAAAGTTTCCCGTACCAACCAAGTCATCTATGGTACCTCTGAATCATTGCCTGCAGCTCCCGCCACATCTACCTTTATCGCTTCATTTATAAATCTCCACCCTTATAACTCCTTGTAGAGTTTCCCATGAGATGCACTGCCATATCTTTCCTTTCTGGTCAAATACAATCACAATTACAATCAAGAGTATATCAAAACCATTCACAGTTCATGCCAATTCCACACTTATGCCATATAATATGTATAGATACTCTTGACATGTTCCACATTTAATCCACAAGAAGTATGCTTCATCAATACAACATACATTCAATAATTCTCATCTCTATTCAATTTTCATATCAGACATAATCCATAGTAGGATCTCGATGTGCACAATGCATCATATTGTATCAAACATAATATATAAAGGTTTTTACAACTTTCTTATTTCAATCTAAAATTAGGTTGCCCATGTGTGTATATGTTTATATATATGTGTGTGTGTATGTGTGTGTGTTTACAACTTTCAGGCATAAAACTTTATGTGTTTTCATGTACACACACACACACACACACACACACACACACACACATATATATATATATATATATATTTTACAACTTTAAGACATAAAACTTCATGTGTTTTTATGTACACACACACACACACACACACACACATATATATATATATATATATATATAAACTAAAGGGACAATAGAGTGCATATGTATATACATTCCCTAGCATTTCCTTGTAACCCAATGTAATTCATGAATATATATATATATATATATATATATATATATATATATATATATATATATATATATATATGTATTTTTACAACTTTAAGACATAAAACTTTATGTGTTTTCATGTACATATATATGTATCTATATAAACACATATACACACTTTAACATGATTTTCCTTCACTCCTCCATTTATGAGGAATGTAATTATGTGTACATAACCATACAAGTTTCATACTTAATCATGTCTCACATATAATTTAAAGCACATCAACAACATGATACTCAACATACCCTTATATGTAATTCATCACTCTCTTTAATTTAGATACATTACATGCTTTCACTATGATGCAAAGGATCATAAAAAAAGAATCACTTAGCCATAGGAAGTTAACCCACTCACCCTTAATTCCTAACTAAGTTATACTCTTCAAACTGAAAAAAGATGTCAAAGATCTTATAGGAGGCCTACAAAATAAGCGAAGAAGGAAACAATATCATTTTATAATTTGTCACCAAGCATGTTGTTGATGCTTATCATTGCAATTCTCTGTTTCTCGATTTTTCAGGTTTCCTTCTTGGTTTCAATCTCTAATTCAACCAGAACCTCCATGATTTCTGTTTTGAATTAGGTTGCATAAATCTTCTATTTAGTAACCCATAAATTCGAACACTTCTCTCTCGGTTTCACTCAATCTTCATGGAAGAAACACTCTTTTTTATGTTCAGAAACAGAGTACAAAGATCTCTCTCTCTCTCTCTCTCTTTCTCAAGGCACGAGAGTAAAGTAAATATACATGTGAGGCTAAAAGATTGATAGCATAATTCTTTTTGGGTCTAATTATTAGGCTCCTCTTCATTATTTTACTTTTCAATTAGATCCCTAATTTATTAGGTAAAATTCTATTTATATTTCTCAAAATTAGTTTATGATTCTTGTCTTCCCTTTTTATCTATTTATTTATTTATTGACTACTACATTTTATTTCCTAGTGCAAATTTATCGTCAATATTGAAATTTAAAATTTTTATTCCTCAAAATAATTTTTTTTCTAATTTTGAAGGTTCACTGTATTATAAAAAAATATGAGATATTACAAGGAGCTTTTGAAGTTGAGCGTCAGTAGCTAATTCAATTTATTTTATTTCTTAGTTTAAATTACTTAAAACCTCCTCTTCCTTAGGAAATGTTTCACTTAGGTCCTTGTAAAATCTTCTTGAAAATTTCAGATCATAACTAAAAATCCAAAACCTTTTTATTATTCCTTATCTCATTTTAATATTTCTATTCAAAAAGCTCCACATGGTTCCTAAATTTCTTTCAATTTTAACCTTAAAAATTCATTCTCTTCCAAATAGTCCCCCGTGAGTTAAAATAATAGTCCAAAGAGTTCCTTGGATGATATTAACAATGTCGAAGATCTTGCAAAATTTCAACTGTTATCCTAAAATTCCAACACACATACCTTGAGGTTATTTTCCATATTTCCAATTTAAGTATCAAGGATTTCGATTTGGTCCCCAAGGCCTTAATTACGGATTCGGATCTTCTGCTTATAATTTTACCTGCTTAGTTTTTAGCAACGGTTTTTACCGTTGCTAAAAACTGCAGCAACAGTTTTATTATTGCTAAACTGTTGCTAAAGGTTTTAGCAACGGTAAAAATCGTTGTTAAAAACCTAGCAGGCCTCTACTTGACTTTTCTCCAATCAGAGGATACGTGCGCCTTAATTACACTGTAGGTTCTCATGTAGTTCTTCTAGGGCGTAACGTTGAAGCTTGGAGGGTTGTGTTGCAATGCTGCACGTAATTTCGTTACTTTATTTATTTTTATATATAAATAGACAATATGCGATTTCTTTAGATTTATCTAAGTACCAAATGGAAAATCAAATTAAACTACACATAAATTATATATTTCAAACAAATTAAAACTTATTATCAATCAACTTTAATCTTCCACTTTTGAACACCTTTACTTACTACAGGCGTCAGTCTCAGTTATTATTTAAATAAATATGTGTTTATTTTATTACGTAATACTTACATGTAAATTTTTGATAAATTAAAATATAGGTTCGGACAACTTATATATATATATATATATATATATATATTGTCCAAACATTTAAGATTTGGCTTAACTCGAATTGCACCTCAAATATTTTTCAACCTCAATGACACGTTTCAATTAAGGCGCTAATGATTAATTCACATACCCTTTTAAAAAATCATAAATATGATAATTGTAGAACGTAATTACCTCCACGTACTTTGTTATTTGCCGTAACGTTTATTATTTATTTTGTTTGTTCTATTTTTTTTTTACTTAGATATGGAAGTTTATCTTTCTTTTTTGTTACTTGCGTGACTTATGTTAAAAATGTTCCAACTCTAACTTGACTCATTGATATGGTATGACTAAGGTAACTTTGTTTTTTAAATATCTCAAGCCATTTTAAAAAATGAGGAGACAATTTATGATTTAAAAATGTGTAGCCTTCAACAACAAACGGGTGTGTCCATTGCCAATGGCATGTGAAAAATGAACCTTTAAAAACAAATATTTAAAGCCATCATTCAACGAAGAATGATCTATGAAAGTCTTTAAGATACGCATACATCTTTTTTGCGCAAAAAGCCGCATGAATTTTCAAAATTGCCTCATTTTTTTTAAGGCTCTGGTCTAAAAGTAGGAGACTATTCATACTTAAAAATTAATAATTTAAATTTAAAAGTCATTGAATATATTTGAATAATTGCCTAAAAAAGTCTTTTGCAAAGGCTTTTTTCTTGGTGCATGTGACAAAATTGAAGAAAATTTTCGATCACTCAAAACAAGGCGAGTACGAGTAAGGTAAAATAATTATACAACCATTGGGAAAATGAGTTTATTTTGTACATTTGTGCTAATATTGATAACGTACAAATGCCTTATCTAACTGACAGTAATATTAACTATTAAACAAGGTTATCTAAAATCATGTAACAATTAATAATACAACTGTCTAAACGAAATATAAAAATTTTAAACAATATTTTGAGTAGTAAATTATTGTCCAAATTTATTAAATACTTGAATTGTGTGAAAAGGATTACTTCTCATCAACATAAAAACAGAGGTTTACACCTGACAATATAAATTCGATTTTTTACCTTTTCCTTCCTCTTTCTTGTATGGACTTTCTTGAGAATTTTCTGTCAACCAAAAAAAAAAAAAGAGGATTGTATATCAAATGAGTTGCTACTAATAGATATATATATATATATATATATATATATATATTTAAAGAGATTATAGTATTTTGAAATATCCTCTAAATCAGTATTATTATTCTTCCAATTTTTTAAACACTATTTTTTCTTTTTATTTGGTCTCTCATAAATTTTTATTCTTAATTTGGTTACTCACAAATACCTTTTTTTCAATTTGGTTCCTTACAAATTTTATTTTTAATTTAGTCCCTTACAGATGCATTTTTTTTTTCTCATTTTGCTCATTCATAAATTTTCATTTTCAAATTTGATCATTTACAAATCCAAACGTTCTTAATTTGATCTTTTTATATAATTGTTGTTAAATAATTTAACAGAAATGTTGAGAATGAAAGTTTGTAAGACTAAATTGAAAACATTTGGATTTGTGAGAAATTAATTTGAGAATGAAAATCCATGAAAGGCCAATTTGAGAATGAAAACTTATGAGGGACCAAATTGAGAAAAGAAACATTTGTGAGGGACCAAATCAAAAATAAAAATTCATAAGAGACTAAATTAAGAATAAAAATTTATGAAAGACCAATTGAAAAAAATAGTTGTGAAGGGCTAAAATGAAGTTTTTGTCCTTTTCTTATGTGCCGGATGTTAAGCCCAAACTTCATCTTCATCTCTCTCTATCAGTGTGTCAAATGCAAGATGGAGAGCATTATTTTTTGTTGAGGTTAAACTTCTTACCGTGAAATTTATTGTGAATTTGTGATATATAATAACTTTTCTTATTGTACATATATTACATTAATTTGTATTAAAAAAAAATCAAATGTTGAACTCCCTATAATTTTTTTTGCCAAATACAAAGAAACTCAATTTAAAAGATTGTGCAAATTACCCTTCAACTTTAAAAATCCACAATACATCCCATGAACATTCAAATTTGTAATTGTACAATCCCTTCGTTGACTTATTGCCTTGTCTAAAAACCTCTCACTTTATCAACGTAGGCTAAAAAATATGTCCAGCTTATCGTCTTAAGAAACTTTTGTTGTTCAAAAAATATTAAAAAAAAAATCACAAAAGCTATTGTTTTGTTATTTAAAATGATGGGCCGGATATTTTTGTTTCTCAATTGAATTTTTTTTAAGAATGTTAGAATTTTGGATAGAAAATCAATAGAAGGGGTGTAGTGCATAAAATTCAAAGTTTAAGAGGAATTAAAAGGGGATAAATTAAAAGAAATTGTTTGTAAGCAGAGCCCCAAAAGGGTGAAAGTCAAACGTGCCAGGGACGCAGTGTGATTCGGATGTGAAAGTGGGCCATCAGGCATCTGGATCAGGATCACCAAAGAGACCGTAGCGTACAGGGGACGAGAAAGAGAAACAAACGAAAGAATGCAAGCGAAAACGACGAGGACTCGAGCAGCGAGCAGAGGGCGACAAGTGCTTGAATTCTTGAATTGAATACAATAGCAGCAGTAGCAGTTGCGTGTTGAAGCAAGAGAAGTAGGCCTTCCTGTGCTTCTTAGTCCTCAGTATTCACACCTTAACCTAACCTAGCAACCACGCCTTCTAACACCCCACTCTCCGGCCTCCTTCTTTGATATTGTCTTCACTCTTCCCTTCTAATTTGTTCCTTTCCTTCCTTAATATAATTATGATTTCCCTTCTATTCCCTCCGTGTTATTGTCTTTTTAATTTATTATACTTTCTTGGCGCCCATTCGGATGCTTCCTTTGGACTTTTTCTTCCTCAATTTTCTAGCTTTCTCCCAACCCCACAACCTCCTCTCCCCATACGCCTATTTCCTACTCTCTTACCCTCTTTTCTCTCTCTAAAACTTCACACCCCTTACAATCAACCAGGACATACAAATTCTGGCTGTTCTCTGTTTATTCCAGTTATGGATGACTTGCTGCTTAAGTTGATTCTTTGACTACGTTTGTGTAAGCCGGCTTGTCTTGAGCTATGGGGGGTCTTTGTTCGAGGTCTGCCAATGATGAAAAAGTGCTTGCCCAGACGGATGAACATTTAGACAGTAATACGTCTAATAAGAATGGTCAGTCTAGCATGCCTGGTAGTGAGCTCACGAGTGCAACCCAGAGAGTGGAGAACTTGCAAGAAACTGCTGGGGTTAGGGGTGGTGGCACGAATGGAGGCACTAGTCTTGATGAGTTCTATGATGGAATTCCTCGATTTACTGATTCTTTAACGCACAAGTCTAGGTCAGTAAGGTCGAGGCAGGCAGCTGTGGCTAAGGTTGGTCCATCCTTCTCAATTTCAGATGTTTTGGTTTATTGTTATCAGTTTCAGAATACAGAACGTTCTCTCTCTTGGTGTAAAAGTTAAACCCATTCACCCTTTATGGGATGATGAAGAAAATACACTGGATATAATATTACATGATCTGTTAGTTTGGATATTTTTATTAAAAAAATATTATAATTATACATAGGGTGTGTTCGACAAAATTAGCTTAGCTTATAGCTTATAGCTGAAGCTTATTTGAATAAAAAGTGTTCGGTAAAAGTAGATGTTGAAATAGCTGAAAAGTGTAAAATGACATAAAAGGGCATGTATTTTTTAATTCTAAAATAGTATAAATAAATATATTATTTTTGTTTTTAATTAAATTAATTTCAATTATTATAAATATAAAATTCATTAAAAATATATATTTATATATGAATAATATATTTTTACATATATAATATATTTATATATATTATTATATTTTATTATATATAATAAAATATATTTACATATTTTATTATTTTTATATATATTATACATATTTATAATATTTTTATATTTTTTTATCATATATATATATAATATTATATATGTATAATATATTATATATAAATATAAATATAATAAAAGATGAGTAAGTAGGATATAATAAAATAATGGGCATATGGGTATTTTAAAAAAAATAGTAAGGGCAAAATAAGAACAAAAAACTTTAAGCTATAAGCTACTTTTATCAGAATAAGCTATAAGCTACTAAAATAAGTTCGTTTACCGAACACTTTTAACGAGCTTATAAGCTAGTCAAATAAGCTATAAGCTAGCTTATAAGCTATAAGCTTGTTTGCCGAACACAACCATAAGCTATAAAATAATAAAATACACAAAATATAATGTCGTTCGATTTCAATTCGGTTTCAATGAGAAATGAGAAGTAATTCATTAAGTAAAAGATTTTAGATTACAAAAGTAATTTTTATTTTTACCAAATTCTTAATTATATATGATGTTTCACCCACAAAATATATAATCTTATGATTAAAAAAAAAAAAGATGCCTAAACTTTTACAAATTACAATTGCTTTCTATGTATTTTCATATTTTGAAAATGTTATATGATTTTTTCATTTTCAATACTATAAAAAATATCTCTCTCTATGTAACCAAACAATCATTCAATCATTCATTTTTCATATGATTGTGCATTCTATTCTTCACAAGATTCATTGTAGAGAAACATACTGTTGTATTTGCCACAGCCAAAATAAAACCTAATTTTTAAATTCAATTTAAATAATAAAAAAACTTATTGGATGAGATACTCTTAATAAGATTAATAGTCATGATTTATCATATGGGACAACATCTAAATTTTTGTGCCTAATTTTTAAATTCAATTTAAATAATAAAAAAACTTATTGGATGAGATACTCTTAATAAGATTAATAGTCATGATTTATCATATGGGGCAACATCTAAATTTTTGTGGAGATAAAAAGAATACCACATATTAATTAAAAAAAATTTTGTTGTGGGGCAATTGCCCCCACACCCTTCAATGTTGATACGCCCCTGACTGTCTGCACTCCAACTTTGTGCTTTTCAGTATATTATATTGGAAAATTGCTAGTAATTACTATGATCTTTCTATTTCAGGTCTCAGAGGTGAGTTCACGTTTAAGCAGGGTTGGTACTATTGGATTTGGGAAGGCGGTGGAGGTGTTGGATACTCTTGGTAGCAGCATGACAAGTTTAAATGCTGACAGTGGATTTGTTTCTGGAGCTGCAACAAGAGGGAATGAAATTGCTATCTTAGCATTTGAGGTTGCAAACACTATTGTCAAGGGTTTTAATCTAATGCAATCTCTTTCTAAAAAGAATATTATGCATTTGAAAGAAGAGGTGTTTCTTTCAAAAGCTGTGAAAGATTTAGTGTCAAAGGATACAGATGAACTTCTAAGTATTGTTGCAGCAGACAAGAGGTAAGTTTTGGATTAAGTCAGATTACTTAATAGTGACTTCTGTTCCATCAATGAGGTGATTTTTAATCTTTTAATTTTACCATGACTCTCTGAAATGTCAACTTTAAATGCTCATTGGATTATCTTCACAGAGAGGAGTTGAAAGTTTTTTCTGATGAGGTGGTTCGATTTGGAAATCGTTCAAAAGATCCTCAATGGCACAACTTAGACCGCTACTTTGAGAAGTAATATAAATTGTGCTCACTTAATTCATTTAATCTTTTTTTTTCATGTCATATATTTCACCTTCTGCTGTATGTCACTCAAAGATTCTTTTCATTGAACGTTCCAGAATCAACAGAGAAATTAATGCCCAAAGACAATCAAATGTTGAGGCAGAATCAATAATGGAGCAATTGATGACGTTGGTTCAATTTACAGTTGTGAGTATCATCTTCATATAACTAGAGTAGAGATTTAGTTTTTAATGTTGCTCCAGAACAAAAATTACTTTAAAGAAAATGTGTAGTGAGGAAATAAATTGAAATAATTTTTAACTACTTACTCTGTTGTGCTAACACATGTGCTTGGGAGAAGTGTTCCCCCCCCCCCCCCTTTCCTATTTGGTATATGTTCTATGAATTTTGAGTTTTGTGCAAAGGTAGATGGGGAGTTGCTGCGTTCAACAACTTTTTGCTCTGTAGTTGTTTGTGGGAAAATTTATTTAAGTTATTGTGTTTTGTATCATCATCTGCACATAAAGCATTTAATATATGATGGATGAAAGGTGTTGACTGCGGAACTTCATAATGAAATGCCTTCTGAAATGAGAAAAATTGTATGGTGGACTACTGTCTGCCTATATTGGTTTTGATAGGGACCATGAACCAAGTGAGGATTTGGGCCAGATGTTGGACCAAGGGAATGGGCCCAAGGCCTGGAAAGTTTATGAGAGAAAGAGGAGAGGTATAAGGGCTGTTATGTAATTATGTGCATGGTCTGTAGTGGAGGTATCAGTAGTAGCAGGGGAGTGTGGGTGAGGTACGTTGGGAGGAAAAAGGTTGTCAGTAGTGTTTGGGGGCAACATATCTGGGTAGAGGGTATTGTTGCAGGAGCTGTGGCTCTGGGAGGGGGATTGCTGCCTTGTAATTCTCTTTTTTTTATCAATAGAATAAATTCCAGTATTTGAGTCTCTAACAATTGGTCCGACCTGTTGGATCGATGCCGCCGAAACCATCGGACAAAGGGGAAGCCATGGAGGCACGTTTGGCTAATCTGGAGACTATGGGTCCACGGCTAGAAGGTGTGGAAGGGTCCATGAATGAGTTCAGAACAACATTAGTGGAGATGCAGAAGTCTCAATTAGAAATGCAGAAGCTAATGATGGAACAACAAGCTCTATTGAAAGAGTTGAGCAAACAAGGGGAGAAAAGAACTGAGGGGGCTCAGGGGAGTACTATCCCTATTGATGAATCTTCTCCTTCAACTGAAGGTGCAGTAAGAGAAAATGTAAGGCCTCCGGCAACAGGAATAATGCAAGATGGCTGGGATGAATACAGAGTGTCTGTGAAGAAGGTTGAGTTGCCTGGTTTTCAGGGGACTGACCCTATGGGATGGATTCAAAGGGCTGAGGCTTACTTCGAAGTGCACAATACGCCGGATGATTTAAAGGTTAAACTATCGCGCCTGTGTATGGAAGGCAACACCATCCATTGGTTCACACTATTACGTGAAGGGGATGACTAGCTTACATGGTAGAAGCTTCGACAGTCTTTACTGTTGAGGTTTGGAGGGACTATTTATGATAACCCCTTTGAGGAATTATCTGTGTTACACCAGGCTGGAACAGTTGAAGAATATATAGAGTATTTCGAATTCATTTCTGCGTAAGTCCCACGGTTGTCTGAAGCGCAATATGTAGGGTACTTCATGGGAGGGTTACGACCGGATATTAGGCAGAGAGTGCGTTCGCATCATCCAGAGAGTCGCCGGCAAGCGATGCAAGTCGCACGGGATATGGAGAGGGAGATTGAAGGAATCGTGCCGACTTCTGAAGTCACAACGTTTCGGGCGAGAATGAACCAAGGAGGAGCAGTAACGGGTCGGGTTCCTGGGTCAGTTGTGAATCGAAGGCCCACGGACAGAACTACCCATTCGACTGGGTCACTTAAGCCCAATATCAGTATTGCGAGTGGAACGACGTCGCATAACATGGGGAGTGCAGCATCGTCTTCTTCTCCAACCGCGAAGGCTTCACCCGCGTCGACCTGGACCAGCGCCTCTCGGAAATGGGAGCAAGAAAGACGTCCATTTGTGGAGAAGGCTAGGGGAACTAAGCATTTGTCTTACCAAGAGCTTATAGATAGAAGGAACAGGGGGCTTTGCTTTCGCTGTGGGGAAAAGTTCCATCCCCTACATCAATGCCCAGAGAAATCATTGAAGCTGGTAATTTTGGGTGAAGAAGATGACGGAGGACAGACAGACATCTTAGCGTTAGAGGTCGAACAGAATGCAGAAGGGGAAGACTTGGAATGCAAACTGATGGGATTGTTGGGAGCCATGGGACCAGAGGTGTCGGTTTTGAGCACAATGAAGTTGGAAGGAGACCTAAAAGGGGTACCGATTGTGGTTTTGGTAGATAGTGGAGCTACTCATAATTTTGTAGCCCCTCAAGTGGTGACAACCTTGAATATTCCTATTGATTTCTCCAAACGGTTTGGGGTTCGACTAGGAGATGGACACAGAGTGTTTACTAAGGGAAAGTGTACGGGGCTACCTCTTCAGGTGGGTGGAAATGAAATTGTGGTGGATGCTTATGTTCTTGATTTGGGTGGAGTTGATATGATCTTGAGTATAGCTTGGCTTGAGACATTGGGAAAGGTAGAAATGGACTGGAGTGCCATGACGATGTCATTTAATGCTGCAGGAGCCACTGTTAAGCTTCAAGGGATGCATAACAAAGGCAATGGGCAAGTGGTGAATGCTGACTCACTTTTAGAGGTGATGGATAAATCTACAAGATTGGTGGATGGGGTATTTTGGAGCATGGAGAGTGAATTGAAGGTGAATGAAAATAGTCAATTACCCTTTGAACAGAAGCAGGAATTAGAAAGGCTGTTGACCAGATTTCCTGAAGTTTTTGCTGAGTTATCAGGATTACCTCCTCAAAGAGACACTGTTCACTCTATTGTGTTGAAAGAGGGCATTGAACCTATAAATGTGAGACCTTATCGGTATTCTCATCATCAAAAGAATGAGATAGAGCGTCACGTAAAGGAAATGCTGAAATTGGGAATCATAAGAACCAGTTCTAGCCCTTTTTCTAGCCCCGTTATCTTGGTAAAGAAGAAGGATGAATCTTGGAGGATGTGTGTCGACTACAGGGCTTTAAATAAAGCTACTGTGCAAGATAAATTTCCAATTCCAGTGGTGGATGAACTCATTGAAGAATTACATGGAGCTCAATGAATGCTCCCGCCACCTTCCAATCTGCTATGAACAAACTCTTCAAGCCTTATTTGCGTAAGTTTGTCCTAGTATTTTTTGATGATATATTGGTGTATAGTAAGAAATGGGAGGATCATTTAAAGCATCTTGAGGTGGTTTTACAAGTGCTCAAGGAGAATAAATTTGTGGCCAATCAAATGAAATGCAGCTTTGGGCAAGATAAGGTTGAATACTTGGGACATGTTCTGTCGGGTGAAGGAGTTTCAGTAGATCCTAAGAAAATTTGCAGCGTTTTGGATTGGCCTACTCCCCACAATGTGCGTGGAGTAAGAGGGTTTTTGGGGTTAACGGGATATTACCGTAAGTTCATCAAGAACTATGGAAAAATAGCTAAACCCCTCACAGATTTGACAAAAAAGGATGCTTTTCATTGGGGTGTGGAAGCACAGCTTGCATTTGAGGCTTTGAAGAAGGCTATCACCACAGCCCCGGTATTATCTCTTCCAAATTTTTCCAAACCATTTGCCATTGAGTGTGATGCTTCAGGAGCGGGGTTAGGGGCTGTTTTAATGCAAGACCAAAAGCCTATAGCCTATTACAGTAAGGCTATTTCATCAAACCATCTTTCAAAGTCTATCTATGAGAAGGAACTTATGGCAGTGGTTCTTCCCATTAGGCATTGGAGACACTATTTGATGGGGAGAGAGTTCACTGTTTATTCTGATCAGAGGAGTCTCAAGGACCTTTTAACCCAAAGGGTGACAACCACGGACCAGCAAAATTGGATGGCCAAACTCTTGGGGTATAAGTTTGAAGTGGTCTATAAACCGGGTCCCGAGAATAAGGCAGCGGATGCCTTGTCTAGGCTGCCTATGGTAGGTGAATTATCTGTGATGTGTTCTTACCCGGTGTGGCTTCAAGGCCGTGAATTGATGGAGGAGGTGAACAATGACCCTGACCTTCAAACTATTGTGACTGCACTTAAAGTTGATCCTGACAGTAAACTTGGTTATAAGCTACATCAGGGTGTTTTACTCTTTAAGGGCAGGTTAGTGATTTCTGCAAATTCTGCCTTAATTCCTCAATTATTGCAAGAGTTCCATTCTTCTCCAACTGGGGGTCATTCAGGCTATCTTAGGACCTACAGAAGACTTGCTACCAACCTTTATTGGGTTGGGATGAAAAAAAACAATAATGGAGTTCGTTAGGTCATGTGCTGTTTGCCAAAGAATGAAAAGTACAGCAACCTTACCCGGTGGATTACTTCAACCGTTGCCTATTCCGGAGAGGGTTTGGGATGAGATTTCTCTTGATTTTATCACTGGACTCCCTAAATCAAAAGGATTTGATGCTATCTTAGTAGTAGTTGACAGATTGTCAAAATATGCGCATTTCTTGCCCTTGAAACACCCTTATACAGCAAAGAACATTGCTGTTCTGTTTGCTCGGGAGATAATCAGGCTACATGGCATCCCTTCATCCATTCTTAGTGATAGAGACCCAATCTTTATTAGTGCCTTTTGGAAAGAATTGTTTCATTTGCAAGGCACATCACTAAAAATGAGCTCCGCCTACCACCCGGAGACGGATGGTCAAACCGAAGTGGTTAATAGGTGCTTGGAATCGTACCTCCGGTGCTTTGCTTCAGAACAACCCAAGCAGTGGTCTCTTTGGCTGTCATGGGCTGAATTGTGGTATAATACAGCATTTCATGCAAGCACAGGCTGTACACCTTTTGAAGTAGTCTACGGGCGTCAACCTCCTACCATTGTGAGATATTTTAATGGAGAAACGAAGGTTGAAGCAGTGGCTAGAGAGCTTGTCGATAGAGATGAGGCATTGAGACAGCTTAAGTTTAACCTTAGTAAAGCCCAAGAGCAAATGAAGAGTTATGCTGACAGGAAAAGAAAGCAAGTTGCCTTTGAAGTTGGGGATTGGGTTTTCCTAAAATTAAGACCTCATAGACAAGCTACTGTTTCCCAAAGAATTTATTCTAAGCTGTCACCGCGGTATTATGGACCATTTCAAGTTATCGAGAAGCTTGGGGAAGTAGCATACAAACTCCAGCTGCCAGTTGGCTCTCGTGTGCACCCAGTCTTCCATGTTTCCTTACTCAAACGTGCTATTGGAGATTACACAGCAAGTGCAGATCTGCCTACTGATATGGAGGAGGAAGAAGTGATTGCTCCAGCGCAAGTACTTGGTGTTAGAGATAAACATGCAGCAGGATATAGCTCTCGTGAGTTCCTTATCCAATGGGAAGGACTAGCTCCTGAAGATGCAACTTGGGAGGAGGAGTCTTTCCTCAAAAGTCAGTTTCCTCACTTCAACCTTGAGGACAAGGTTGCTGATGCAGCAGTGGGTATTGATAGGGACCATGAACCAAGTGAGGATTTGGGCCAGATGTTGGACCAAGGGAATGGGCCCAAGGCCTGGAAAGTTTATGAGAGAAAGAGGAGAGGTATAAGGGCTGTTATGTAATTATGTGCATGGTCTGTAGTGGAGGTATCAGTAGTAGCAGGGGAGTGTGGGTGAGGTACGTTGGGAGGAAAAAGGTTGTCAGTAGTGTTTGGGGGCAACATATCTGGGTAGAGGGTATTGTTGCAGGAGCTGTGGCTCTGGGAGGGGGATTGCTGCCTTGTAATTCTCTTTTTTTTATCAATAGAATAAATTCCAGTATTTGAGTCTCTAACAGGTTTAATCATTCTGTTTTGTGTACTAATTGCTTCCCTATTAAAGGGATAAACTAGCATATCATAAATAATTGCTAAATTATTATACGAACTTATTTATTAAATGATATTTGTATGTTTTAATTGAGGGAGGAAAACTGTATAATGCACACCTTGCGTGGCATCTGCTTGTGTTCTTGCTCACATTTTTTGACAAAGGAAAGAGAATTCAATATCAAGATGCTATTGTCTGTCAGCACCATAAAATTTTCAATTGACTTTGAGTTGATTGGAGTGTTGCGTGCATTGTATTTTCCTCGTGCCCCTATACATACATTGTTCTGTTGTGCAAGAAATTGCTGGCCTGAGCCGTGTGTTGTTAGTTTGAATATGCAGTAATTTTCTGTTAGTTGACACTGCAGAACTCTTATGTTACCTCCTGCATTTGCATTCTATTCAACTTAGTCCTTTATTTGTGTTTTTAAAATAATAATTTATGGACAATAAATCACTTAATGTTGGCAGGAATTATACCATGAGTTACACGCTTTGGATAGATTTGAGCAAGATAGTCAGCGTAAGCGTCAAGAGGAGCATAATTTAAGTGGAAGCCAAAGAGGTGATTGCAGAATATAGATATTATTATATGCAAACCTTGTTTGTGAAGCTATCTAAAGACCTTGCTCAGAAAAAAGTGAAGATTTAGATATTGAAAAATTGCGATAAAATTATTTAAAGGGAGCCCCAAACTTGATGAGACTTAAATTTAATAAGTCACTGGTTCTGAAAAGGTAGAGAAAGATGTATGGTTGTATTATCTGCTGTTTCACTGTCTTCTATATATATGTTTTGAGATCAAAGTTGATTAAATTCTTCTGTTTGCTTGTTTAGTTGCTTTGACTTCTAGTGAAAATCAACTGCAATTTTCAAGTATGAGTGATTGTTTTTGGTTGATGTGCTTCAAGGAAAATCATGATTTACCATTACTTCCTCATAACCGACTTTAATTATAATTAAACTAAACAAGATTTATTAGCCATACCATTGCCAAAGCACCTTCTTTTGGTTTTCATTGGTTGAGACCTCTTAGCATCAATATGTGGAGGAATTTATGAACTTGTGATGGAAGAACCACATTAACTAGGCCAAAAATTCTATGAAGGTCAGGTTGGTTATTATACCATAAACATTTGAAGAAAATGTCACTGGTCTGGAAATTTGACCTTGTAATACTTTGAGAATTATTTCTTCAGATTCTCTTATACATAACATGTTTGACTTCAAATATCTCTCTTCATCATATAGGTGATAGGCTTGCAAACTCGAGGGCAGAACTTAACACTCGAAAGAAGCAAGTTAGACATTTGAAGAAAAAGTCACTCTGGTCCAGCAGTTTGGAGGAGGTAAGACTAGGCTGCTGCTTTAGATGAATGTTTATCTTTCATTACTTAGTCTCCTTTTCTCTACATTTATTTTCTTTTGTTTGAGAACTATTTATAGTCTAATGAATTACAGGTAATGGAGAAGCTTGCAGACGTTGTCCTTTTTTTGCATGTGGAGATCAAAAATGCTTTTGGCAGTCCTGGTGGTGGTATGTATCCACTAAAGGAACACGTTGGTGTGTGTGTTTTTCTTTTTAGTGGGGGTGGAGGAAACTATATGGTTTTATTTTCATCAAATTACCCTTGAAATCAATTTGTATGAAGGCCACATTTTTGTTCATAATCATAATAGTAATTATCCATGGGCATATTCAGATGGTCGTAAATCAGCAATTGGATATATGAGCAATTGCCAAAGATTGGGCCCTGCAGGCCTCGCTTTGCATTATGCAAATATAGTGCTCCAAATTGATACTCTTGTAAGTGAATTCTTTTTATTTTATTTTATTCATCAATTGTCTCCTTAATTATTTGCCTTGCCTTCAACCAGATGAAAATATAATTGGGTTTCTACAGTTTCTTCTCTTATTGCCTATAAACATTGAATTTCTTTGGTGTTTTTTCTCAATTACTTCCCGTTGGATGTCATCTAGATAGGATAGAGATCAAAAAGTGAATAATATTTTAAATCCAAGGACAAAATATACTTTTCATTTTGTACCACCAAAATCTCGATCCATGGCAGTTACTTTCTACCCATAATAGGATTCAACTAGACCTGTCGGCCCTGCATTTATCTTTTCATTACTTGGTCTAGTTCACACATTATTCTTTGTTAATATCTTTCAACTAAATAAAAATACTATTAAAATAATACGGAGCTAGTATTCTGTTTATTTGGTTTAAGACTAGGTTGTACTCAAAGATCAATCCCAGTTCGCTTCCTGGTCTATATCAGGATTTCTCATACTGCTTTAGTTCATACTTATTCGAATTAATGCCTGCACTGCCTTGTGTTATTAAACTTGTATAAATAAAGACGTTGCACTCAGTCAGTGCTAACACTGTCAGGTGGCCAAATCCAATTCAATGCCTGCAAATACAAGGGATGGATTATACCAGAGTTTACCTCCTAATATAAAATCAGCTTTGCGTTCCAAATTACCATCCATTCATGTTGTAGAAGAGGTATCATCTCATCTGCTTCTGCTTTCTGCTATTTTTAATACAAACATCTCAGGAAAATGTTCAGCATATACGTAAAACAAAAATTTCTTCAGTCCTTCAGCTTTCCACCTCCAACCCAAAGTAATCTTGTATATTAAATTTTTCACTGTATTAACAATTTAGTCCTTTAAAGATACATGGGTTGATTGTTTGGCCTCTAAAATTTTAACTCTAACGATTTAGTCCCTAAATGTTATGAACTCGTTTTGTTTGATACCATCATTCAGTCAGTCTTTAAAGATAAGGAAACAAAATTTAGTCCCAAGAAGGACTAATTTATGTAGAGTTTGTGACTTATAGGGACTAAATGATAAAAAATGTATATTTTAAGGATCAATTTTGTATGTTTACTCTGAAGTTCTCTTTTCCCCTTGTGTTTGTGCTTTTGCCCTGTGGCTGGCTGGCTGGCTGGCTGCTGTCCGTTTCCCACAGCTTACTGTAGCAGATATCAAAGAGGAGATGGAGAAAACATTGCACTGGTTGGTTCCAGTTGCCACAAACACGGCAAAGTAAGATGCTTGAACCTTCTTCAAATGGCTCTTATCGGTTTGTTTTCTTCATATATAATCTAACTGTTTTCCTTTTTGTTGCTCTTGAACTGAGTCAGAGCGCATCATGGTTTTGGTTGGGTTGGCGAGTGGGCAAGCACTCTGTGAGTATCAAGTCATTGCTTGTCCTGTTGTAATATTTAAATGGAATGGACTTATATGCAGTTCCTTATGTCTTTGCTATTCGGTTCTCCACTAAAAATACAATGTGTAAAAAGTTTCTTAAACAATCAATCATGCAATGCTGAGTTGTAAAATAGTGTACAGTTACTTGAACAAAAAAAAATTTAATGTACAGTTATTTTTAAAGACTACACTAGTTGTGTTCTAATTAAAAAATCTAATAGCAAAGATATAAAGAACTTCATATTAAGTTTTTCCCGATCTAAATTTTGTATGTTTGTCTTATCTCTGTTTTTCCATTTGTTTTCTCACGATGGCTTCAATCTTGCAGCTCTGACGTAAACAGGAAGACCATGCACACTGATGTATTGCGGATCGAGACATTCCACCATGCGGATAAGGACAAAGTAGAAAAATACATACTCTTACTTCTAATACGGCTTCAACAGTTGGCCACTAAAAGTATTGATGTTGGCGGAATGAGGTCTATCATCAAGTCCTCTGTTGGTCCCGTCCTGCGAAAAACAGATCAGCATCCCACTAAAACACACCTGCCATTGCTTACTATGGATGAGCAAAACATGCTGCAACTTGTAAGTAAGAAAATTTGGATCAGAGGGATCAGTAAAAGCTTGGACTTTGACAGTATTATGAAAGCTAAGTTGAGAGAGAACAGCAAACTCAGCAAAAGCTGGAGTCTTTCAACAAGTAGAAGCAAAGATTTTGCCTGTAACAGGATTTCCTCTAAGCTTCCTGTGATTGGTTTTGGTATAGACAGATTGGAGGTGGTCAGGTAAATAATTTTCATGTATTCATGATTGTGATTGTGAATGTTTGGTATTATCGTACTGCTATAAGACCAGCGATTTTATATGGGAGTGAATGTTGGGCAATGAAAGGACAACAAGAACATAAAATTAGAGTGGCGGAGATGAGGATGTTGCGTTGGATGTGTGGTCATACACGAAGAGATAAGATCCGTAATGATCATATACGAGGTAGAGTTGGGGTGGCACCTATTGAGGAAAAAATGGTTGAAAATCGTTTAAGATGGTTTGGGCATGTGCAAAGGAGACCGTTGGAAGCGCCAGTTAGGAGAGTTGAGCAGATAGTTTGGAGCCCTATGAAAAAAGGTCGAGGAAGACCAAAAAGGACACTTAGAGAAATTATTGAACGGAATCTTTTAGTAAATGAGATATCTAAAGAGTTGGTCATTGATAGAGCTCAATGGCGTCGTGCGATCCATGTAGCCGACCCCACTTAGTGGGATAAGGCTATGTTGTTGTTGTTGTTGTTGTTGTTGTATTCATGATTGTCATTGAAACAAATGAGAAGTAAGGAGTAGCGCAAGCCCTTGATTTCCTTATCTTCATCACATAAGATTGAGCATATTGGTTATATGGCACCAAGGGAATCTTAATGATCATTTAATGTTGAGAGTTGAGGAAAATGACGGAAATGGAATGTCTTCTTTTTTTGGCGGGAAAATGAGAATCTTTTCAAGATTTGAGCCATCTGTTATTTTTCATTTCATAAAGGATGATTTACATTGATTTGCATGATTTTTTTTTTTTAATTTTCTTCCTTCAATCTGAATTATCTGTTAAGAAATTAAAAAAAAAAAAGACGGTCTAGATAGTGAAATAGACTCATTTTCTTACCAGAAAAGGAGAATCCATTTTCAATGGCTCAGACTTGCTTGTAGCAATGTGATTGCTTAGATAGTGTTGAGAATGTTAAGCATGGAGTTCAGAAGAAATTATTGATGGTAACTTTGGCTTCACCATTCTGTCTGTAAATTAACAGAGATAAAATGACAAAATCCAAATTTTTTTTTTTAAAACAATTATAGAAAACTTTAAATTTTATATGCACTACAGAATAATACAAGGTATTTGATTAGCAAAGAATATTATCTGTGAAATATTTTGTTTTTCCTGTTGGTCTTCACATGTCTAATTTTGAGTTGATCATCTACCAACCAACGTTATGGAACTGATCATTGAAGTTGGAAACTGTAAACCCAATTATTTTTATGATGCCCTTAATAAATAATGTATTTTTTAATTTATGTCTAGAATCTTAAATAAAAAGGGTTTTATTGTATACAAATAAAAGATGTGATAGTATATAATGGTTAGCATAAATAACAATTTATTGACAAATTTATTTATTTAATATTTCAACGGAACCAAAGTCCGAAAAAAATTGTTGACATTTATTTTAATAAACACAACTAGTTTTGTATCAAAAAAATAGAATTTATTAAAAAAAATTATGACGCCTAGAAAAAGGGGAAAGATGTCAGATGCCCTGTTTTATTTTTAAAAACAATTATTTTTAAATAATTTAAATTTTAAAAATTAAAATATTTGACACATTTTTCTAGAAATTAGTTAGGAGTTTATCTTATAGTTCAATTTTTTTAAAATACTAGAATTATATGCAATTCTTTATAATGTAAATAAAACATGTATAACAAGCTTTTAAAAAAAGAACTAAAAATGTTGGGTTATGTACTTGTAATATTTTGATAAAGAATTTTATAGTAAAGATATAAGGATTGCACTCAATTCTTTTAAACTAAATTTTAAAATAAGTTTTTGCCATTAAAGTCAAATTCGACTTGTGAAGGTTATCAATCATTATCTCATCCATGTCCATTTCATAGCATTAATAATTTTTCTCTTTCTTGTCACAGATTCATTTAAAACAATCTAACTAAAATCAAGACTAACAACCAGTACAGTTAAATAAATAAAATAAATAAATATCTATTCTTAAATAGAGAAACAAGCAACACATCCTTTAAAAAAAAAAATTCAGAAACATACATTTGACTCTCAGTCTTATTACATATCTGTTGGAAAGTTATTTACACAGTCTCATTTTTTATTAAATATTAATTTTTTTAAAAAATAATTGTTATTTTAATAATAAATTAAAAAAATATTGACATATAGGTGCAGGTGAAGCCCGTCTAATATATTTGTTGACATTATCACCTTATCATTAATTTTTACTTTTTGGTAGGAATAAAAATTATAAACAATGCCATCTATCTTTTTCTGGAAAAAAAAAGGGGAAATGCACCAAAGAAAAAAACATAGTGTCAAGTATAGTAATTCAAGAACTATGATTTGAAAAAAAAAAAAAAAAACACCATAAGTTCTTTCCCAGTTGAACATTTTCTTTGTTTGTAATAGATTCATTGCACTATTTGCACCCTGTTGTACATGCATGCACCTTCACCTAATATCATTACATCATAAAAATGTGCGTAGACTGACCCAAATTGTAATTCAAGTTTAGTAGCTGACCAAAGCTGTTTTTACCTGATAAAAGTAAAGAGTAAATTATTAATTTGGTTCTCATTCCTATGAAACATAATTTTGACTGACACTATAGTAAAATTGAGACAAATGAAATTTTTAAGAGATTAAATTGAGACACATGTTATGGGATGTTTGCGTGATGTGTTTTAAAAATTCTGAGACAAATAGTCATTTGTTCTTCCATTGTGAGATGATCTAGGATTTTTGAAACATGTTATTTGGTCTCTTTGATGAGAGCTGAGTTTGCCCAGCTGACCTTGGTGCTCTTTTTGTAACTAATTTTTCTAGCTTTGGATCTAGAAAGGAGAACAAGACTTTGTGAAAAGCAGTTATGTGTGCAATTGTGTGATGTATTTGGATGGAAAAAAAATGTCAAGTTTTTAAAGCTAGAAAGGAGAACAAGATTTTGTGAAAAGCAGTTATGTGTGCAATTGTGTGATGTATTTGGATGGAAAAAAAATGTCAAGTTTTTAATCAACAGTCTGCGCCTCATCACTTGTTATGGGATCAAATTTGCTATATTACTACTCTTTGGGTTTTGGCCAATGGGATGTTTAAGATGGTGCCTTTTATAGATGTTTATGAAAATTGGAAGGCCTTGTTGTATTAGCTCTGTTTAGGGGATTTAAGGGAGGTTGTTTCAGCTTTCCTTTTCTTAGGAGGATCTCTTGTCCTTCTTTTTTCTTTTCGATTTTCTCTTTCTTTTGTATCTCTCTCCTTAGTAATAATATTCTTTTTCTATCCAAAAAAAATTGACACATGATCTTTGATGGACTAAATTGAGATAATTGTTATATTTTAAGGACCAAATTAATATGTAAACTAATCCAAGGAAGCCAGCCACTAGTAGTAGTAGCAGTAGGGATACAAAATTACAAAAGCCTTTCTCAGAACCACATTAAGGAATCACATACAAAATTACAAAAGCCTTTCTCAGAACCACATTAAGGAATCACACAAGATCTCCATTGTAATTTTACAAATAGTCAGTATCAACTATCAAGCAATGGAACCGATAATGAATAGAGTAAATGTACAATGAAATAGAATCAGACATTTTTAATTTTTATATACAACCATCTCATCTCTCTGAATTCTCCATTTCATCTTTCCCTCATTTTGAAATGACTTAACATTCTTCATCAGGTGGGATCACAGTCAAAAGAGAGTATTTCACTTTGAGTGATATTTTACCATTCTCCACAAACAGCCTTGCCCCAGACACAACCCAGTAGCCAGGTGAGTCCTGTGGTCCTCTTGTCATCTCTGTTGTGTCCACAAACTTCAAAAGTTTCAGCGTCTGTGTAGGCACAGGAGGTCCGTTTGGGTATAAGGCAGAGTTGACATTAACATCAGCAGGGCGTGGGGGCGGTTTTTGTGCACTTGAGAAGTGAGTGCTGATCAAGGTTGAGATCATTCCGGATTTTTGGGTCAACCCGGGAGAACCGGCCCATTCGGGATTTTTAACATGGGTTGCACCAAGGACTTTGGCGAAAGTAAGTCTCAGAAATAGAACTTTCTTCAGACCGTTGTCCAGAACTTCAAAGCAAGCACCGGTCACAACAGAGTTATCCTCAAAAGACTCGACCGGGGCTGTGCACACGTGGGAGAAGCTCTTCCATTGGACCTTCTCGTAGTACTTGCGTTCAAACGAGGCATTAGATCGATTCCCTTGCTGATCATCTTCAAGTTGGAAGGTCTTGGGCAGTGAAGAAAGGTGCTGCAAGTGGATTGCTAGACGGTTGCTTCTTTTTCCCTCTAAATACAATCGAAGGCCCGTCACGGGTCTCTTGCCCACATCAACCTTTTAAGTTTCAAATTTTTAACACATTGCACAAGAAATCTGAGAGAATGCACACTAAGAGATAGCTGGCTCTTCAACAATGCAACAATTTACCAGTAGTGAGGGTACTTTAATCTTTTTGTGATAGAAGGTTATTAGTTAGTTACATCTGTTATGCTGTGGGATAGTTGGTTGATTCTATACAAAAGGCAAAGGCTAGAGTGTATGTGCGGACTTGTGAAATAGATTGAAATTCTCACTTGTTTTCTTTCTTCTTTCTCTTCTCTGATTTTTGTTTGTTCTTTCTCTATCTTTCTCTGTTATCTTTCTTGTTCTTTCTTTTCTTACCCCTTCTATCTTTTTAATTTCTATCAATATTCTTCAGAAATAACCGAGAAAATATAACTAAAATGAACTTTCATCTGAAAATCAGGGATATCCATGCAAACTATGAAGGTCTAACTTCAGGTTAGATTTTCTTTGATATCAAAAGTTTCAAATTTGAAATAACACTCTTTCATAGACCATCTTTTCCTACTCATACCTTTTTACAGGTATTAATATGTCCATCCATAGGTATCAGAGACAAACTATAGAGGTTAAATAACCAAATATAACAAGAACTCAACTAATTAAAAAAAATCCACATGGAAGTAGGAGCATTACCGGTGTCGTGTTTACATGGAGCTTAGGACCCATGAAGCTGAATTGCAAAGATGCAGTACTTTGTGGCTTTCTATCAGGACCGAGGGCAAGCTCACCAAAAATCGGAGCCCACTGCCGGGGAAGCTGAAACTCCAAAAATTGATGCAGTTCTTCAATTTGTGGTTTATCTGCAGTTGGAAGTTACAATGAATGATGGCTACTTTAACTACGACTATTCCACCATTTTCAAACTACCCATGAAGTAAAAAATACACTTGTGGGCTAATATTTAATATATCAATTGTAGAATGACAAGAATTACAAATACATAAAACTGGGGGGGCATATTTCTTTTAAGTAAGAATGATAAAGACAATGACTGATTTCCATGTAATTCTGAACAGAACCAAGTGGTCTAATAACTGAAATTCCTGAAGCCTGAAGATCCTTCACTAAGCATATATATATATATATATATATATATATATATATATATTTATCCTAACTGAACCTATAAAAGTAAAATATTAGTGATATAACAGTGAAACTGGAGGTAAATCTCAAAAATAGAAAAACAGTTTGCAATGGTTCAACTGTTGTTGCAATTACCATAGCAAAATGTGAAGATAGTCATATCAGTGACAGCAATTTGTTAGTGGTGGTTATATAAATTATGAATATCTTCATCATTGCATTAGTGACAAAATTGATAGGATCGAGGTTATGAAATCCATCAAAAGAAGTACCTAGAACCTCTTCACTGCAGTAAGATCATTCAACCATCTGATCTGAATACTAAAACCTCATATTTGGTGTCTTGCAAATAGAGTATTTCTCAATTTGGCCCCTCATAAATGGGTATTTCTTAATTTGGTTCCTTATAAATAAAATTGTCATCAATAACATCCTTTTGTCAATCTAATGTTAATGAAACCAACAGTCAATCTACATATTATCTTACATTGACTAAGGAGTAACTTACAAAAAATATATTACATGTCATTACATATGTTAATTTCATTAACATTGTATTAACAGAAAAAAGTAATTGATAAAGATTTCATTCGTGGGGACCAAATTGAGAATATCCCATATGTGAAGGATCAAATTGGAAAAGCAATTCTATAAATGACTGTATTAAGAAATATCTCATTTGAGGGACCAAAATAAGATTTTAGTCAAACCATAAATAAAGTTCACCACCTGACCTCCAATCCTACTAAAGTTGATTTGACTACTTGTATGACATCACTAAACCGAGAGGATGGGGGTTTCTAACATTCCAACATATATCAAATGATAATGAATTGAAGCCAAAAATAAATAAGTCAAAGATCTATAACATTATGCTTACAGCGGAGATAGAGATTTATGGCGTGAGTTAAAAATCCACTCCCATTAACTCCACTAAGTAAAGATGTGATTGGTATGAATGACATTGAGATCACATCGGGTTGAGACAAAACAGTTTGGCACCACTCGGGGTGAGTCAAAAATCTTTTCCCACTCCCACCTTTCCTTCTGCACATGAACTTAATATCCTGTACCTGTGGAAGAGAAAACTGATAAGTCAGTATTAATTATTTCTTTTAGCTGTTTCTGGCTAAAGAAGCTAGAAAGAGCAAGCTGCTGCAGAAGAGATCAACATGATGGTGTTCTTGGTTGGAATGATATTAATTTGGTATTGGACATGAAAGTGATTTTGTCAATCAGAAAACATCAAGAGCTTAATTATCAGACACAATACCGTGTAGAGAAAAAGAGTAGAATAACTGTGGATAGATCATAAAAGTTCTATAAACAATTAAAATTAAGCAAGAAAAATTTTTAAAAACAAAGCTTAGGAGACAAGACTGTTATCTGTCAGCATGTCATAAAGCAAATAAATAATAGAGTGAATTATTAATTTAGTTCCTGAAATATTATATTTGTCTTAATTTGGTCCTTGAAAGATCAAATATCTCAATTTAGTCCCTAAAAGATTGCATGTGTCTCAACTTTTTCCCTTTGTTTGCCAATGTGACTTTTGGCGATGAAAAGGACCAAATTGAGACAATACAATATTTAAAGGACTAATTGAAATGTATTATCTTTTAGGGACTACACTGAGACAAATGTGCCCTTTTAGGACCAAATCAATAATTTACTCTAAAAAATGAAAAAGCTGGTTAAAGGAATCAGATAGCAACAAAAGGAGCCAAAAGCCAATTCTAGTGAATGTAAGGATCTGCATCTACCACAAATTTAATATTTAAACCAAATGTGCTTACCTCCATACCAGAGTAGGCACCAGATGGGATGTCCATAAAATCTAGACCATTCTGTTTCATAAACTGCAGACAAAAAAGAAGAGAAACAGTCAAGTTAAGCCAGCTTCAGATATTAATCAATCTCTTTCCTTTGAAAAAAAGAATGCATAAATGTTGCTAAATGGAAGAGCATCACTACGTATACATGGGATCATCTACCCATGTACCTCACATAAAGGTCTTTTACAAAGTTTGTCCCTAATCTCTTTTTCCTTTTTTTTGGCTCACCATTCCATAATCATTTAATGACAAAAATGTGTCCTTTAACATTTGTTGCTCCTGATTTCCAAAAATTTACGAGAAAGAAAATGAAATTAAATTCCATAAACCCAAAAACATTTTTACACTGCCTTTTACTTTGTAAGGGATTGAGATCCATGATTCCCTAATCCATTATATAACATAGAATATTCAGAAGTAATTTATTACCAACATTTTTTGATGTTTTCCTTGGAAGTGTACAATTCTATTGGTGAAGGATTCAAATGCCCAGTTTCATTAAACACCAGAGATTAAATTGTTCTCTGATATTTGGCATATCTTACCATTTACAAATCAAACTCCAGTTCATTGATACCATCTGACTATAGACCAATTATTTGACTTTTAAATATTTTAAGACCTCTTAAAGTGCACTTGAGGGAGACAGAGAAGAAAAGTAAATCTGAATTAGAAAGCTTCAAACCTTTTCCTTCTGGTTAAATTTTCCATCGTTTGTGCTAAACTGACCAGCTCCATTACTGAATAATTTGTTAGCCATATCTTTCAATTTTTTCTGTAAATCAGCAGGCTGGACAGTAGATGAGTATTGCTGCTTCGCATATATTATATCAGTTCCTCCAATTTTCACCCCTACTATGATATGGGTGCCATACTTCTCAATGAACCTGAAATTGTAAGATAAATGGATGACTCAGGCTTTGCAACTCAATAAATTCAAGTGAATAGATTATCTGGAATGGCTGGCAATGCAATAAAAAGTGTACACTTAATTTTTTTGGTTACAAAAAAGTAATAATAATAAAAACTGTAAATTACACTTCCCTCCCTTGCAAGTATTCCCTTCCCTCTACTTTTAATATATACACTCGCTTGTCTTGTTACTATAAATTACATTATACTTACTAATTTTATATTTTTCTATTTGAAGAGGTACGCTACAGTATGTTTTTGATGTTCATTAATCTAATGCCACATATTTTTTATTTATTAAAATACCTTCTATTTACCTAAGAATGTCAGTTTTTACATATTGTGATACCTTTTTTTTTTTTTAATTGTTAATCCAAAATAAGAGGTTACAAATATTCTATTTTCTTGTAAAATAACTATCCAATATGTACTCAGGTTAATTGATAGTATTTTAGTAAATCTAAATTATGTAGTATGAGGTTATCAAACATAAAAAAAATGTACGTAAAAAACCTCTTGAAACAGAAAAGATAAAATTGGACTGAAGTGTAACAATTTCATAGTTATAGGGGAGGGGAGTGTATATTTTGAAAGTAAAGGGGAGGGCCATATAATTTCGACTACTTGTAGAGATGCGGAGTGTGATTTACTCAAATTATAACTTTACAATTTACTCAATGGCTTATAATTTCAAGGTTGTCAATACCTGCTTCAAGAAGCGAGAGGAACATTTAATCACATATAAGAGTGGAGCTTCAAGGTCACAGATTGACTTCTTTTTGGTAAGGAATCCAGATAGAAAAATCTGTCAAAATTGTAAAGTTATTCCTGGGGAACCCGTGGCAACTCAACATAGGGTTTTGGTCCTTGACGTGGTTATTAAGGGTCGGAAACAAAAGCATCGTCAGGCGATGAACCCTAGGATCAAGTGGTGGCAGCTAAAGGGGGAGAATCAACAGACTTTCAAGAGAAGATTGTTGGAGGAAGGAGCTTGGGAGTTACGAGAAGATGCTAACACCATGTGGGAGGAGATGGCCAAGAAGGTTAGAAAAGTAGCTAAAGTATTTTTAGGAGAATCAAAAGTTTTGGACAAAGAGATAAGGAATCTTGGTGGTGGAATGAGGCTGTTCAAGAGAAGATCAAATTTAAAAGAGAATGCTTTAAAGCTATCAATCTGTGCAATAACTCGGAAAATTGGGAAAGGTATCGGAAGGCTAATAAGGAGACAAAAAAAGCAGTAAGTGAAGCACGATCTAAAGCGTTTGAAGAGTTTTACAAGGATTTAGGAACGAAAAAAGGAGAACAAAAGATTTACAAGATTGCGAAGGCTAGAGAGAGGAAATCTAGAGATTTGAATCAAGTAAGATGTGTTAAGGATGACGAAGGAAAAGTTCTGGTTACAGACAGAGATATTAAAAATAGATGGCATGGTTATTTTCATAAGCTCTTTAATGACGGAACGGAGTCGACTTGTGATATGGAAGATCTAACAACCTTGGAGAGAGAACAAAATTTGGCATATTATCGCAGGATCAAGGTTGATGTGCCTAAAAGAGGACACAATCTGTACCACAAGGAAAATAAAGAGAAGAAACCAACTTAACTAAATTGATAAGCCTATGGCGCCACAATCAAGCTAAGATGGGTGGAATTCGCCACACCCCAGATTAGAGAACGGAATGGGAGTGATAAGAATTCTGAGATTTTCTCCCCACACTAACACAATTGTTAGATAAGAGAAGATAGATGTGCACAAAGCAATCTGAAATATAATTCACTCAAATCTGATTATCTTGCCACAAGGGGGCAAGTTCCCTTTTATAGATAACAAAAGCCAGCTGCCTCATTAATGCAACCACAACCACCTCATTAATGAGCCTACAACAACTATAGTCAACCTATAACCACCTCATTAATGAGCCTACAACAACTACAGCCTCCCTATAGCCACCTCATTAATGAGCCTACAACAACTATAGTCAACCTACAGCCACCTAGCCTATAACAACTACAGCCACCCTATAACCACCTCATTAATGCAACAACAACTACTACAACCACTTGGAAAGCTAAATGACACTACAACAACTCTGAAAACATTAAATTACATCAGATTTTATATCCCAAAAAGTCATGCACGAAAATTATTAAAAATAAGAAAAATCTGTAGTTTTTTTTTATTCTTCAAAGTCCAAGCTTCTGATTTGGCCCAGCCCATCATTGCACACAAGTAAAGAAACCCAAGTCAATCCCATTTGATGCTTCTTGGCCCTTGAACGTGTTATTGGCCCAAGTATAGATTCAGCCTCTTCTTCTTCAAGGACAGCCTTCATGATCACATCATCTTCTCCTGGTTGACAAGGATTTGCCCTCAAATCCAGCTCCATGTTATCTTCCAAATAAGGGGTTATGTCCCTTACATTGAATGTTGCTGAAACACCATAATCTCCTGGGAGATCAATTTTATACGCATTGTCATTTACCTTTTCCAGTACTCGAAAAGGACCATCAGCTCGTGGCATAAGTTTAGACTTCCTTTTGTTTGGAAATCTCTCTTTGCGTAGGTAAATCCAAACAAGATCTCCTGGGCTAAATTGAACATGTTTTCTCCTCTTGTCTACTGACTTTTTATAGGCAGCATTCTTCTTCTCAATTTGTTTTTTTACTGCTTCATGCATTTTCTTCATGAATTCAGCTTTACTTTTGCCATCCAAGCTAAGTTTTTCATTAATTGGAAGAGGTGCCAAATCTGTTGGTGTGTTAGGATTAAATCCATACACAACCTCAAATGGAGATTTCTTTGTAGTACTATGAACACTTCGATTATAAGCAAATTCAACATGCGGCAAGTACTCATCCCAATTCTTCAAGTTTTTATTAATAACACTTCTAAGCAAAGTGGAAAGAGATCTATTTACCACTTCGGTTTGCCCATCAGTTTGAGGATGACAGGTTGTGCTAAATAGTAGCTTTGTTCCAAGCTTCATCCATAATGTCTTCCAAAAATAGCTCAAGAATTTGGCATCACGATCAGAAACAATACTCCTTGGAATGCCATGCAATCTCACAACTTCCTTGAAGAATAAATCAGCAATATGAGAAGCATCATCAGTTTTGTGACATGAAATAAAATGAGACATTTTGGAGAACCTATCAACAACCACCATAACTGAATCTTTTCCCCTTTGTGTTCTAGGTAATCCAAGCACAAAATCCATGCTTAGATCCATCAATGGTTGATCTGGAACAGGCAATGGCATGTACAAGCCATGTGCAGCCTCATTGCTCTTCGCTTTCTTACAAGCAACACATCTGTCTACAATCCGATGCACATCCTTCATCATATTTGGCCAATAGAAATGCTCTTTCAACATTTCAAATGTCTTCTTTTCACCAAAATGTCCAGCTAGCCCACCTGCATGTGATTCTCTAACAAGCAATTCCCTAATAGAACAATTAGGAATCACAAGTTTCCCAAATTTGAACATATAACCATCATGCCTATAAAACCCTTTAATGGCCATTTTCTCACAAGCTGAATAGATTTTAGCTAGCATAGGATCAAGCAAGTATTGCTCCTTAATAAGTTCAAAGCCCAACAGCTTAGTGTTCAAAAGAGAAATCAAAGCATACCTCCGAGATAATGCATCAGCCACCACATTTGTCTCTCCCTTTTTGTATTTGATTACATAGGGGAAAGCTTCCAAATACTCCACCCATTTGGCATGTCTTCGATTCAGCTTCCCTTGCCCCTTCAAATGCTTTAGGGACTCATGATCAGTGTGAATGATGAACTCCTTTGGTAATAAATAATGCTCCCATGTCTCAAGAGCTCGAATTAGTGCAAAGAACTCTTTATCATAGATTGAGTAATTCAGACTTGCTCCACCAAGCTTCTCACTAAAATAAGCAATGGGACACTTATCTTGCATTAAGATAGCTCCAATCCCTACTCCAGATGCATCACATTCAATCTCAAATACCTTTGAAAAATCTGGAAGAGCTAGAATAGGTGCTAAACACAATTTCTCCTTTATTAAGTCAAAACTCTTTTGTGTAGCTTCGGTCCATTTAAACTCACAATTTTTTTTGATGCATGCAGTTAATGGTGCAAGAATAGTGCTAAAATTCTTCACAAATCGTCTATAAAAAGAAGCAAGGCCATGAAAACTTCGTACCTCAGAAATACTTTTAGGAATTGGCCACTCCTTGATTGCTTTTATTTTCTCCTCATCCACGTGTACCCCATGTTGAGAGACAACATAACCAAGGAAAATAACTTGGTCTTGACAGAATTGGCACTTCTTGAAATTGCCAAATAGCTTTTGTTCTCATAATACTTCAAATACTTGCCTCAAATGCTCTTCATGCTCTTCAGAATTTTTACTATAAACCAAAATGTCATCAAAATAAACGACAACAAACATACCTATAAATTTTCGAAGCACATGGTTCATTAGCCTCATAAAGGTGCTTGGGGCATTGGATAATCCAAATGGCATGACCTTCCATTCATATAGCCCATGTTTTGTCTTAAAGGCTGTCTTCCATTCATCTCCTTCCTTCATACGAATTTGGTGATAACCACTCTTCAAGTCTTCTTTGAAAACATTTTGGAGCCATGTAATTCATCAAGCATGTCATCTAACCTTGGAATGGGATAACGATACTTGACTGTAATCTTGTTGATTGCTCTGCTATCCACACACATCCTCATGGTCCCATCTTTCTTTGGCACCAATAAGGCCGGTACTGAACAAGGACTCATGGACTCCTGCACATATCCTCTTTCCAGCAACTCATTTACTTGATGTTGCAACTCCTTTGCCTCCTCCGGATTCATTCTATAAGCTAGCCTATTTGGTAAGGCAGCTCCTGGTACAAAATCAATTTGGTGCTCAATACCACGAATTGGTGGTAATTCCTTTGGTAGTTCTTCTGGAAATACATCACGAAATGCTTCCAATATCCTTTGAATTTGTGGTGGAAGTGATCCCACAATTTCTGGTACTATCTCCTTCAAATGCAATAAAAGAACTAAATTAGAGCTGGATAAGGCTCTCTCAATGTCTCCTTTGTTGGCAAGTAAATTATCCTTCTTTTCAACTTCTTGTTGATGCGTCTTCACTTGTTGAGGACTCAATGGTGCTAACACAATCTTCCTTCCATCTTTCTCAAAGGAATATGTGTTTTTAAACCCATCATGCAAAGCTCTTCTATCATACTGCCATGGTCTTCCCAAGAGCAAATGACTAGCACTCATTGGAACAACATCACATAGTACCTTGTCTTTGTAATTTTTTCCAATAGAAATGGCACAACAACCTGTTTAGTGACTCTCACAACTCCATCTTCATTTAGCCACTGTAATTTGTAAGGATGAGGGTGTTCAGTTGTGGCTAAATTCAACTTCTCCACCAAAGTAGTAGAAGCCACATTTGTGCAGCTCCCTCCATCTATAATTACACCACAAACCTTCTTTTCAACAGTACACCTTGTGTGAAAAATGTTCTCCCTTTGCTCATCACTAGGCTTAGCTTGCAAATTTAGAGCACGCCTTATGACAAGGAGTTCTCCCTCATCAGCATACTCCATGTTTTCCTTATCAGAACATTCTTCCATAACTCCTTCAATGACTGCCTCATCTTCGCTTACCACTTCTCCATGCGTGTCTTGGATTATCATTACCCTACGGTTTGGACATTCAGATGCGTAATGCCCATGACCAAGACATTTGAAGCACTTTACATCTCTACTCCTTTTAGGAGGTTCTGAATCAGCTCCCTTTTCTTTCCCTTTTGATGAACTTGATGGAAGTTTTGAAGACTCCCTTTTCTCCACCTTTCTTTCTTCTCCTTTAGATGCAACCCATGATGGTGTTGTAGAGAAATTTGTGATTTTGTTTCTAGCTGGCTGTGACATTTGCTTACTAGAAACTCTCTTCCTTTGTCTCTCCACCTTGATTGCAAGTTTAATAACATCCTCTAAGGTTACATAATTTTGTAGTTCCACCAAATCACCAATCTCCCTATGCAAACCACCAATGAACCTTGCAATTGTTTGCTCTTGAGGTTCATTCAGTTCACATCAAATCATTAGCATCTCAAACTCTTTCACATAGTCTTCTACACACATACCTCCTTGTCTCAAGAATTGAAATTTCAAGAAGAGCTCTTGCTTGTAATATTCTGGCACAAATCTTCTTTGCATAAGTCTCTTCATTAGCCTCCAATTTTTGACTTCTTCCTCGCCATCTCTCCTCCGTTGGTTCTTCAAATTCTCCCACCATAAATTGGCGTAATCTGTGAATTCAAGGGCTGCAAGACGACATTTGGTTGCCTCCGAGTACTCATGGCACTCAAAGACCTTCTCTACACGCTGCACCCACTCTAAAAATTCCTCTGGAGAGCTACTTCCCTTGAAAGTAGGGACCTTCATCTTAATCTTCAATTCTTGCTCTCTTTGTTGCCTCCTTGGCCTTGGAGACCTTTCATCTTCTGTATTGCTTTCTTGGTCCGATTGCTCTTCATTTCTATTTCTTTGCTGCCCACGCCTTGGTTGACGGTTTAGCCTCTCCATTTGTTCTACCAAACGATTCAACCGCTCCATCATTTGTTGTTGAGATCTCTCTATTTGACTTTGAGACCTTTCCAACTTCAAAATTTGAGCTTGCTCTAAAGTAAGCCCCATTGGAATTGGAAGTTCAGAACTGTTATCTCCAGACATGATCTCTCTCTCTCTAAGTGTTCTACTCTCAAGTTACAAGAGTTTTCCCACACGAAACCACCACTCTGATACCAATATGATGTGCCTAAAAGAGGACACAATCTGTACCACAAGAAAAATAAAGAGAAGAAACCAACTCAACTAAATTGATAAGCCTATGGCGCCACAATCAAGCTAAGATGGGTGGAATTCGCCACACCCCAGATTAGAGAACGGAATGGGAGTGATAAGAATTCTGAGATTTTCTCGCCACACTAACACAATTGTTAGATAAGAGAAGATAGATGTGCACAAAGCAATCTGAAATATAATTCACTCAAATCTGATTATCTTGCCACAAGGGGGCAAGTTCCCTTTTATAGATAACAAAAGCCAGCTGCCTCATTAATGCAATTACAACCACCTCATTAATGAGCCTACAACAACTATAGTCAACCTATAGCCACCTCATTAATGAGCCTACAACAACTACAGCCTCCCTATAGCCACCTCATTAATGAGCCTACAACAACTATAGTCAACCTACAGCCACCTAGCCTATAACAACTACAGCCACCCTATAACCATCTCATTAATGCAACAACAACTACTACAACCACTTGGAAAGCTAAATGACACTACAACAACTCTGAAAACATTAAATTACATCAGATTTTATATCCCAAAAAGTCATGCACGAAAATTATTAAAAATAAGAAAAATCTGTAGTTTTTTTTTATTCTTCAAAGTCCAAGCTTCTGATTTGGCCCAGCCCATCATTTCACACAAGTAAAGAAACCCAAGTCAATCCCATTTGATGCTTCTTGGCCCTTGAACGTGTTATTGGCCCAAGTATAGATTCAGCCTCTTCTTCTTCAAGGACAGCCTTCATGATCACATCAAAGGTTGATGAGGTCAAGGAAGCTCTTAGAAAAATGGATAATGGTAAAGCTGTTGGTCCCGATGGTATTCCTATTGAAGTTTGGAAGTGTTTAGGAGAGGAGGGTGCTATCTGGCTAACTAAGCTCTTTAATGAGATTTTAAGGTCTAAGAAAATGCCTGAGGAATGGAGAAGAAGCACTTTAGTGCCTATTTACAAAAACAAATGAGACATTCAGAATTGCGCAAACTATCGTGGGATTAAGCTTATGAGTCACACTCTAAAATTATGGGAAAGAGTAATTGAACGTAGGTTAAGAATCGAGACGAGTATTTCTGAAAATCAATTTGGATTCATGCCAGGACGGTCTACTATGGAAGCTATATATCTTCTAAGGGGGTTGATGGAAAAGTATCGAAGTAAACAAAGAGACCTTCATATAGCATTTATTGACTTGGAAAAAGCCTATGATCGAGTACCAAGAGAGGTGCTGTGGAAAGCCTTAGAACAGAGAGGTGTACGGGTTGCGTATATTAGAGCCATAAAAGATATGTACGAGGGGGCTACAACTAGTGTGAGAACGTCTGGAGGGGAGACTAGAGACTTTCCTATTAAAATTGGCCTACATCAGGGATCATCCTTAAGCCCTTATTTGTTTGACTTGGTTTTAGATGTTCTGACGAAACACATCCAAGAGGAAATCCCTAAGTGCATGCTTTTTGCAGATGACGTTGTTCTCATAGCAGAGACAAGGGAAGAGATTAATTTTAAACTTGAGTTATGGAGAGCTACTTTGGAATCGAAGGGTTTTCGTCTGAGTAGGAGTAAGATCGAATATATGCATTGTAAGTTTAACAAGCGACAAGCTAGGAACGAGATGGAGGTTAAACTTGGTGATCAGGTCGTATTACAAGTGTCAAAGTTTAGGTATTTGGGATCAATTATACAAGATGACGGCGAAATTATTAGAGATGTGGAACATAGGATACAAGTTGGGTGGTTGAAGTGGAAAATGGCATCAGGGGTTGTTTATGATCGAAAAGTACCTGATAAACTCAAAGGAAAGTTTTATCGTACTGCTATAAGACCAGCGATTTTATATGGGAGTGAATGTTGGGCAATGAAAGGACAACAAGAACATAAAATTGGAGTGGCAGAGATGAGGATGTTGCGTTGGATGTGTGGTCATACAAGAAGAGATAGGATCCGTAATGATCATATACGAGGTAGAGTTGGGGTGACACCTATTGAAGAAAAAATGGTTGAAAACCGTTTAAGATGGTTTGGGCATGTGCAAAGAAGACCGTTGGAAGCGCCAGTTAGGAGAGTTGAGCAGATGGTTTGGAGTCCTGTGAAAAAAGGTCGAGGAAGACCAAAAAGGACACTTAGAGAAATTATTGAACGAGACCTTTTAGTAAATGAGATATCTAAAGAGTTGGTCTTTGATAGAGCTCAATGGCGTCGTACGATCTATGTAGCCGACCCCACTTAGTGGGATAAGGCTATGTTGTTGTTGTTGTTGTTGTTATAATTGTAGTGGAATCAACCATAATACAAATTGCAAAAAAAAAAAAAAACTTAAGGTTGATAACCAAAGTGCAAGCTTTAGAGAAACACCATGTGAAAGGGCTCTGCAACTGATAACATAATTATGAAGAACAGCCTATAAACTTGCAAGCTTATTATGCCTCACTTGACTCATTTCTTGCAATAATTAGCTTTCAGGTCACTTGTTGGACACATGGACTGTGCATTCTACCAAGAAAAAAAGGAAAAAATTTAGGTACAGTTTCTTATATCTTTACTATCTAATTCTCTAATTAGAACATGACAAGTGTATAATTCTCTAATCAAAATATGATAAGTATATAGTTTTCAAAAAATAACTGTATATTTTTTACAGCTCAACTTTGTATGATTGGTCTTTTAAGAAATTTTTTATACTATGTTCTATTTTTAGTGAAGAACATGATAGCAAAAATATAAGGGATTGCATACAAGTCTTATCTCTAAGGAATATTGTAGTGAGTGGTGAACTTGTTTGACAGATTATTTTGCTGAACTCTCAAAGTACCTTGCCAATGCAGCAGGATCCCATGATGACGGGACAGCTTGTCTGACATGATCACGAAGAACAACCTGGGATTTCTGAAATGCAATGTTGTACAGAGTAATTGATACACCATCAAAAGCAAGGCTTTTTGTGTTTGCAGCATCTTTTTGCCAAGCTCCTGAGAATTCAAATGCTGCATTGAAATGCCCTGTCGGAATCTTACCAGACAGTGATAGCTCCTGGTTGAAATGCTCTGACATCTACACCCACAATACCATTGTCCTTTGTTAGAAAAACAATACTCAAAGTAATGCCGATGCAGTTATCTACAATTTGATGCAGTTATCTACAATTTGACGGTTTATATCATCTCCCTTGAGGACCTAGAAGAAATTAAGTTCTCTATACCCGCATAATCTACTCCATAAGAAAAGCAGAGTTTAAACTCAATAGTAAAACAAACTTGAAAAGTCAACATACTGTGAACTAAAATTGAAACCAGAAAGCTTTCAGTGACTTCAAATGTAAACGGTATTGATTTTCAAATTAGGCAAGTACTATTTTCATTCCTAAACTATAACCAAGTTTTAATTTCGTCCAAAAACTTTATTTTATGTCAATTTTATCCTTTTTAATTAGTTTTAATTTTGACCCCCATTATTGTCTAAATTGTTAACACCAAACACTAATATGGATATCAACAGGAGTTCGGTCTAGCAAAAAGGGTTAATCTCCCACAAGATGGTGAACTTTAGTTTAAATTTTCGCTGAAAAAGGTGTCAACATTTAGTGCCAAAAGTGACTTAAACAAGATTGCCTGTGGGAAACCCAAAAAAAAAAAACCACTGATATGCCATCTCTATTGCAAATATTTAGTGTCAATCAGTCCAATTAAGCACGTTCACACAGAAATACAACTGTAATTACAAAATTATACAGAAACATCAGATTTTCACTCGAAAAGGCAAACTGAATAATGATGAATTGGCACTAGCGTGTGTAATATAGGTGGTTACGTTAGCTTTACCGTTTGCTGGCAACAATTTAGATGGTGTTGGACAAAAGGACAATATTGAAGCTAATTGAAGAAACTTTGGACAAAATTGACGCAAAATAAAATTTTGAAAGAAAATTGTGGTTTTGGTTTCAAATTAACAGATACCTGCTGAAAAGAGAGGACATCAGAGCATAATCTCATGCGTTCTCCTTTATCACATTTAATTGATTTGGGGACATTTGGGATTGACATTCCATTGCGGAGCTCAATCATTCGAACTTGGTCATCATCAATAGCAATCAATCTCGGGTCAGGAAAGTTTATCTTACAGGATTTAATCCTCAGATCATTTGTGAGATCGTATCCCAACCCTATGCACCTTATGGCAGCCTCGGTGGCTTTCTTTGCGTCCAAGGCCTTCCCTGACATTTTCTCCTATCACTCTCTCATCACCCTATTCAGCTTCAACAGCAGCACCTCAGAAACGCAGTCTTTCCTGCAAATTTTGCGGGAAAATCTATGGCTGAAACAGCAACAGTGATGGGTTTTGTAAAGGAAGGTGGATTTGATGAGAATGGATGAAAGGGTCTACGGTCAAGAGCGTATAAAATATTATATAAAGATCGTTTTCGCGTATCGGTGCCCCCAAACAATATGCAAGAAGACTAGTCAAACTAGTAAAGGTTTCAACTTTGAGCCGAGATATTTTTATTATTAATTTATGTTCCACAGCGGTAGGTGAGAATCTGCTTTCAGGAAAAGTCAGACCTTTAGGGCTGCTAGAGGCAGCTACATCGATTCATTAATTATATATGGAACTGATTTTCGACCAATTGGATTGTTTGTTTGAAGAGGGGAAAAAAAAAATCAATTGAGCCAGAGACAGAAAGGGGAAGTAAAATAAGTTGTTGCTAGAAGTTTTACTTAAGTATTTTAGGGAGACTTTTAATAGGTAAATTTAGTATTTTTATTAAGTTTTAACGTCAACGTACAAAAAATGTATGGAACTTACAATACAAATTTTTTAAAGATAAAATATAAAAGAAGAAACTTTAAGATCAAAACCGCAAATATATTCGTTATCTAGCATTTAAATTTTATTTAATTTTTAATCTTTAAAACTTTTTAATTCATTGATTTTATCCCATAAAAAACAGAACAAATATAAGTGATTTAAAGATTAACTAGTAATGATTTACAAATTTTAAAATTTTAAATTGTTATTGGTTAAAATATTTTCTTAGCCTTTATAATTTCATTCTATTGTTAATTTGTTCCATGTAATTTAAAATTTTTTAATTGAATCTTCATGGTTTATAAAATTGTTATTTAGTCCCTGCTATTAAAATTTTATTGGTGTTTCACTAAAATTTGTTGATACGGTCAATTATGTAAATACTGATCCTATAATATACATAAATCATGTCTATTCCTAAGTGTTAAAATAGTAAAAACTTAGCTATGTTAGCAAAATTCAAGAAAATATTGATTAAAGGGCAGTTAGAGAAACTAAATTATATCAGTTTTTTTTTAAACTATAATGATTCAATTGTAAAATTTTAGACTATAAAGTTGGAATGAAAATTTTGAGTTAAACTTCAAGAATTGAGAGGATAATTTAACCTTTATTATTTAAAAATAAGCTCTATATATCATAGTTTAACAAGTCAAACCGAATCGGCAGTTAGACCATAAATCGGCCAATGGTCTAGTATGATTAATCCAAAAAAATTGACCAACAAAAAAATTAATTAAGAACCAGTCAAAAGCTTATGAACTGATAAACCGGTTGAACCAGTTTTTGTTTATATATATATATATATATATATATATATATATATATACTATTTACAAAACATAATTATTTCTCACGATATGTGGGACTTAGAGAACTTTTAATTTTTTTTATCTTTTTTATTCTTTTTTATCATATTATTTTTATAATAATATTATTTTTACCACAAAAATAAATAAGAGAATAAAAAAAATAATAAAAGAGCAATTACACAAATATATATAATAATATAAATTTACTAAGATTAAATATGAAAATATTTATTAATTTATTATATTATATATTTATATATATAATTAAAAATATATATTTAATTATTACAAGTTTAATCAAGTTCAAACTAATGAACTATAAATTAATATCCATACTAGTTCAACAACAAATTTCGTATTGAAAACATAGCCATATATTAAATGATTGAGACTGTCGATTATGTAACACTCACTCTATAAATATACATAAGTCATATATATTCCTAAGTGTCAAAATAGTACAACTTAGCTATGTTAAGAAAATTCAAAAAAATATTGATCAAAGGGTAGTTAGAGAAACTAAATTAAATAATTTTTAAAACAAACTATAAAGATTCAATTGTAAATTTTTAAACTATAAAATTGCAATGTAAAAATTGAGTTAAACTAGAGAGGATAATTTAACCTTTATTATTTAAAAAAAGCTTTATATATCATAGTTTAAAAAGTCAAATTGGATCAAACGGTTTGACCAATAACTAACCAATAGTTTAATCTAATTAATTTAGAAAACTGATCAACAAAAAAAAATCGATTAAAAATTGGTTAAACTGTTAAAAAAACTGATAAACTGTTTGAACCAATTTTTTTAAAAAAATAAAAATAAAAATCCATTATTTACAGAACATAATAATTTCTCACACTATGTGAGACTTAGAAAATTTTTATTTTTTATCTTTTTTATTCCTTTCTATCATTTTTTCTTAATTATTTTTTATAATAATATTATTTTTGCCACAAAAATAAATAATAGAACAAGAAAAATAATAAAAAAAGTAATTATACACACATATATATGATAATATAAATTTACTAAGATTAAATATGAAAATATTTATTTATTTATTTATTATTTTTTTAATATAAAATTAAAAATATATATTTAATTATTATCAGATAAATAAACTATAAATTATATATCTGTTGGTTGAATAAGTGGTTGGATATTTAAAAGATTACTATATAGTAAATGATTGAGATATATGTTTTAGATTAAAAAAAAAAAAGTGAGAGTTTCCTTGCCTTCACTTTGTTGGTATTCCGCATCTTGTTTTTTGAATATTTGTGGACTTGCCGTGCAACTATGAAGTAATGTGCGTGAAGTCAAAGAGTGGCCGCGAAGGCGAAGCAAAACATTGAACATAGTCTCGACGATACATCCTCGTCTGTCACTCTGCTGCTTCTTCCTTGCTACTTGTTCAACACCAACAAAGCAACTTGATCATTGCTTTGAATAATATATTCGATCTGCAACTATCTTCCTCAACAATACTCCAAGACTCGGTCTAATGGCGTAACCAATCCTTGTTTCTCTTCTAAGCAAGGGTGTCCGTGATAAATTAAGCAGGCAAAATGGGGAAGTTTGGTTCTTTCTCCAAAAATTGAGGATTTACTGTCTCAAGTTGCAGATGAAATGGCGAATGTAGGAAATAGGAATAGCAGTATAGCATTCAATGTCGATTGAAGATGGAAATGTATCCCATTTTCGACTCAAGCGACCTTATGGAAAATTCAAGGATTCTTAACAAACATTTTCTGAGAAAATCAATCATGATTTTAGTTAACATTGAAACGGAAATTTGGGGCAAAGCTGACTGACTTGACACAGGACTTCTTAGAGTCATGGCCCTGCTTCCTACATGTATTGGCACTCATATATTTGTAATTTGAACCAAGTGTTTGTATGTTCATTTATTGCGATAATGAACCCCAAAAAAAAAACTTTCTAGGGGAAAATTAAATTATATTTAATATTTTTTAATTTTAAATATTATATTTAATTTTTTAATTATTTTTTGTTATTAAAATTAAATTTTTTGCATAACTATATTATTTTTAGTAATACAATTACTGAGAAATTTTTTCCATCATACCAAAAATAAAGTCACAATTTTATATCAAATGTTAGAATTAATTTTGTCTTTATTATCATGTTAAAAATAAAATTATGATACCATATTTTATGAAAAGTTACTTGAGTTGACAAAAAATAAATTGGGGGAGAAAGCTTTTTGTGACATGTCAAACTATTAGGAGACAAGTGTAATACTTAAAATTAAAAAGGCAAAAACGTAACCACATGTTCTTAACGTTTATTTCGATTCTCATTTATGCCCCTAAATTTTTTTTTGTCAAATATGTTTTACATATTTCAAATTTTTACAGATATACCTTTTTTTTTAAAACATTATCAGTGTGTTAACAAAATTATTTTAGCCATGTCATGTGTTACCTCATATGACATGTGGCCAAATGCTGGCCTATTTGTGATGCGTGGGGATCATCTACTTGGGGTAAATACAAGCAAAAGTCTGCTTGGGGCAATAGCAATGGTTTTTACTGTTACTAAAAACTTTTAGCAACAGTTTAGTAACAATTAAATTGTTGCTAAAAGTTTTAGCAACAGTAAAAACCGTTGCTAAAAAACTAAGCATACATAATTCCAAGTAGACAATTTGAACCCATTTGTACTGTTGCTAAAAGTTTTTAGCAACAGTAAAAACTGTTGCTAAAAAACTAAGCATACATAATTCCAAACCGACAATTTGAACCCATTTGTGACAAATTTCAAAAGTAGGGCCAATCACATCATAACACATGGCACCAATCACATAGTGACCCGTGGCACTAACCACATAGCGACACATGTCACTCTTTTTTTTTTTGAGCAAATAAAACATCACAATTTCATCAGCAAGAATTGAACTACGACTTGTTGGGAAGTAGGAGAAGGCTTTAGACATCAAGCTGATGGCATTCTCTTGTTGTATATACTCAACATTTGATATTTAGGCCATGTTTAGATTAGCAACTTAATTAAGTGCTTATAAAATAAACGCTTATATATAAGTTATTTTTACAATTAAAGAGTTGATGAAAACAAACTTCACATAAACTGTTTTCAACTTATTTTCAATAGCTTATGAGTATGTTATAAACTATATCTATAAATTATCCCAAACATATGTATGAGCCCTTATGTCAAGCGCCCAAATTTGGGAACATGACCGGCTCGTTGGTAGGATCCACACCACCACCGTAAGCCTAATCTCACATATACTTAACATATACAACACAAAAGTAGCAATAAAATAAAGTCTTTTATCACAATATTCACAAAGATCCTAGGAGTCATATTCACTACAGAGCGACTCAGAGAATCCAACATACCCAACGTCAAAGTTCTTCCAAATAGGAATGGTTGAGGACTCGGAAACTCCACTACTCCTGTACGGAATCTCATCGACAAAGCATGAACATGCAAGGGTATACCAAACAGGGTGAGTACAAAATATTCAGTGAGGAATAACAACTAGAATAAAGAGTAACATGTGTATCGTTCATAGGAATGAGACCTTACTTCCGAACCGACATAAACTCTGCTGCACAATCATATAGTTAATTACAACATCCCAAGGCGATACAAATATTAAACAAGGGCGCGACTAATACTAAGTGGCCTAGTTCAGTATATGAAACAAACCACTTAAATACGTATAATGTACTCATCCAAGGCACACCAAATATTAATATATCAACATGTTCATATATATAGGTATCATTATCCATCACAAGATTTATTCACCTCAAGAACTCCCTTCACAACAATATAAATGTATTCACATATTGACAAATATATATACTATAGAATGTTAATCGCCTGTCCTTCACAAGACAATAATAAAATATTCATTGCCTTTCCATTCCAAGGTGGCATCCCCAAATGTGGCATTCTCCAGGGGTAAGGTCGCTAAGTCACATCGTGACTCGTTGTCAGACCGTTCTATTGCCAACTCAATGATGATGCACCGTCTCAGCATCTCGAGTCCCTTAGACCAATTTAGCCCTATAGGCTTCTCATAAAATCCACATACAGCACAAATCACAAATTCCAATTAAAAAAAACATATACTATACTCTGTGCCATCTCAACAGAAAATATAACAAGCATAACAAGGAATGACCACCTCAATGAATAAGAAGGTTGATGACACACAAGGCAATTCTATCGCTAGAACACAAGACCATCTAACACATAGGAATCACCCACGCACATTCAGACTTTAAATTATCAAAACATAATTAGCATGAAATACGAATGAAGTAACATAACTTACTGGTAATCAGTTTGCCTCATTGGTAACCACCTCTTCCTTACAAAGGATTTTATCTCATACAATGGAAATAAAGCATAAGATGCAACATGACAAAGAGCTATTCATCCATATTATGCATCTCATAATATAACACTTAATAACAATAAGGCACATCATCCGTTCACCTCAAGATAGCCAATGTCATTCCCTTAACCACTTTAGGACTCTTCCCCATTGCACCACTTCTAGCAATTGTGGTCATCCATGGAGTTACTAGGAAATTCATTCTTCCCATTTTCCTTAATTGCATACAAATTGAGTCTAAGCAAGGAAATGAATATATGTATATATATTCATCACATTGGTATACCATAGCATAATAAGCCAACCTAATGGCTACCCTCCAATAAAATAAACTCACATAGTTTACTACTATAAGTAAACCACTCGTACAAGCAAGAATAAAATATGTAAATATAATTATTTATGAAACGAGAGTGATTTATCATAACTCATCGCTTCCACTTTCAACTATAAAATTTTTTCAGAAGTTTTCTATCTTTAGGTGCCCCACAATCCAAGTACACAATTAATTCACGAGATAAAAGTCCAACACATGGAATTAGTTAAAGCACTCCCTCCTCACGGAAAATGGAAGTGGTTATCGTGAATAATAATTAATATTAACATATCCAATATTCGAGAACTTCGAATTCATTCCATGATATTACCAACATAAGTCCTATCACCACAATTAATTTTAAAGAAAAGAGAAATACATCTCTTGGACCCCTTGGGTTATCACTTTCATAAGACAATAAAGAATATAAAGTGGAATGGTTCCCTCACAAGACCATAGTCCTTAGTTTCAACTAAAAAGAATATTATTAACCAATTAGAACATCCCAATATATATATCATCCATGCACACATAATTGCATTAAAATATTTCAAGGGACAACCCAAGTCTTGATAAATACATATAATTAAATTTACACAATCATAAAGGAGATAGGAGATGCCCCTCACCTCTACTCTAAGCTAGCGATTACATTCCAAAAGATGTGGAAGATACATCAAAGAATCCATCCTTATAATGTAACAATGTAAAGACATATCAGGTTATACAATAGAGAAATTTCCAACCATAAATTCTGACCTATGATCACTTCTTTGGTCATAACTCTTAAACCATAAAGGATTGTCAAATGAAACTTATATGATTGGAAACTAAACTCAAATACCTTTCCAAAGATATAAGATTAGCTAAAAAAAGAGTTTGAATGAAAGAGTTATGACCGTTTGAAAAAAGTTCAGGGACAACACTATAAGTTAACCTTAACATAGGTGGCGCTCGGGCGCCATGACCTTCTTCTTTCCAATTCTTTCTGAAGTGTGGCGCCTGGGTGCCACGATCTTGACCCACATGATTTTCTCTTGATTTTTGGTCAAAATCGCTCGACTTCACTATTTCTCTTGATTTCTTCCATGGGTTCTCATCTTTGATGTTTAAGGAGTCTTTTGACATCAAAAACCATAATTTAAAGCAACAACCTAAGCCACAAATCATTAAATCCCCCAAATCTACCCTAAAATCAGAAAATGGAAGACAAAAGGAAAAGAGAGAGTTGCTCACTCCTTACTTTTCCGGCGTGGTGGCTCGCTTGAGCTTGGCCTCTCACCGGAGGTGGCCGCCAGACGATTGGGTAGAAGCTTGGTTATGGAGGGTGAAGATGGAGAGTGACTTGAGTGAATGGGAAGAAGGAAGACTTGAGAGAAAAGTGAGGTAGAGTGAAAGGGATGTGAGTGAGGAGTTTAATACAAATAGCCATTAAAAGGAAATTAACTTTTTACCTTCAGATCTGCCCGTGATAAATTTTTAATTGTGGCATGCTTGTAATTTTCTCAACTCTAATATTTTCCTTTTTATTGAACACAACACATATCCTACCACCATCTTCCTCCATTTTCTTGATGTATCACATAATTATCCTCATTTTCACTTTAGTCCCTCCACTGACCTCATAGCCCTCCACACCTCTTAGTCACGTGTTCATCCTGATCCCAAGATTGCTATAATATTTTATATGCCTTGCCACATAAATCCTTAAATTTTTATTTCCAAAACAACGAAAAATTTCCTGCATCCAAAATGCTCCTTAGGAAGTTTCTAATGACCTAATATTTGAAAATAATAGATATTACAACTTATGCCATAAGATCAGCTAAATAAACTCAAAATAAGTTCTTCCAAACGCCCCCATAAAGGCATTCTGTGGTTATATACAAAAGAAAATATACACAATATATATATATAATAAAACAATAACAAATCTTATAATAGAAGAATATACCATTATTTTTCATAAATCATTTTAAATTACATAAAAGTTTAAAAATTTTAATAACAAATCTTATAATATAAATCTAGTATTATATTTTAATATTTTAAAATCTGTGCCATATACATTGATATCTGTAAAATTTTAATATATGAAAAATATTAAAATATTAAAATGTATTATTAATATATATGTCACATATATGAAAATATTAAAATATAGAATCATGGTCGAACTAGTTGAATTAAAAAAATTATAAAACAATAAATTTAATAATTTCTTATTTTATTATCATATATAAAACAATAATATATAAAAAAGATTTTTTTATTATTTTATAATATATAATAATTTGTGTATATTTTCCTTTGTATATTATCACATTAATGCCTTTATATAATAAATATTGAGTATATATGATAATAGCAATATTTTAAAAATTGAATCGGTCATTAAACTGATGAAAGTACTATTACACGGTTCAATGGTCCAACCGTGATTAAACCTTGGTTGAACTGGTACTCATTAAATGTCACATCCTCAAAAGTGAGTCCAATTCAAGTTATCTCTAAGTTAAAAACATCGTCAAGATCTTAACTTTCTTACAATGAGACCATACATAATATTCATATTCACACATAGTCCGTCCACCAAATCCTAGGAGGCTTATGTGACCACAGAGCTATTTCTAGAGCTTACAAGATAATAGAATGCAATGAAACTAACCGAAAATACAAGAGAGTCGGTTTAAGATAAACTCGCTATTCCCCTGGATAATCCCCAGCGTCAGCCACAGATTTTGAAATGTTGTAAAATAACAGGATGAGTAATGAAATACTCAGTGAATGGATAACATTATCAATCGAAAGTAAATTTAGCAATTAGTATCATAAAGATATCATTGAATTAAACTCACATCAGTTACCAATGATATATACAGTATAAATTATTCAGTGCCAAACATAAATCCCGTATCAACTGGGTCGTCCATGGTACCAGTGGATCGTTGCCCGCGGCCCCCTGGCCCTATCCACCCTTATCTCTCCATGAAAAATATATCTCCACCCTTATAACTCCTCTAACTTCTCCCTTGGGGTGCACCACCATGAAAACATTATAACAATGTCATACCATAACGCAAGTATTCACACAACCTCAACATAATAACGGCAATATCAACATTAACTTTACATATTTTATAACAATTAACATTTAATCAAACAAGAGGTTTAAAATCCATAATACCTTTAAATAAAAGGAATACAAGTCCTTGATAATAAATACACAACATACCGTTTAAGTCCACCTTCTCAATTTTCTTTATGATACTTGATGACAGTACTTTTAAAGAAATATAGATGAGATAAGGTTATCACACTCACCTCAAAGATTTCCTAAAATGAAAATAAGATGAAAAATAAAGAATACATTAGAATTTTCAAGTGAAACTTGTACTATTAGAAACTAGACTCAAAGAGCTTTCTAACAATATCTTATTTACTAAAAATAGAGTCCGGATGAAAGAGTTATGAACATTTTAAAACTGATGCTACAGTAACGGTCAACGGTCAACGCAGCTACAGTATCGTTGACTAAGTCAATGCTACAATATCGTTGACTAAGTCAATGCTACAGTGAAGTTGACCGAGTCAATGCTACAGTAACGTTGACCTAGTCAATGCTACAGTGACCGAGAAAATTTGGAAAATTTTCTCGATGAACAGTACTTTTTGGAAATTTTTTGGAAAATTCCAGAATGAACAATGACATTCTTCCTCAAAAATCCTAAAATCACATCTAAAACAGCATTTCTTTTGATTTCTTCCATGGGTTTTGTTTCTTAATGTCTAAGGAGTGTTTTAACACCAAAACCCCCAATTTTTACCAACAATCCAAGCTCAAATCTCAAATTTTCATCAAGAACACTAACTTTTTTCCAAATATCCAAATTCTACGAATTTCTCGTAGTTTTCTCCAAATTTCTTGTTCCAATAACATCATAAACCACCTAGGAATATTTTAGATTAACATCCACACTTAAATTCATCTATAAAAACTCAAAATCCTAATTCTCCTCCATAGGTCCGAAAATGGAGAAAAAGAGAAATAGAGCACATAAAACTTACCTCTTTGCCTCTAGAACTCCTAAGAATCAGAAGTATGGTTAGAAAATATAAGATCACCGGAAGAAATTAGAGAAAGGATTGAAGGAGATGGAAAAATGATAGATGAAGAAGAAGATAGAGTCTCGGGAGGAAAAAAGGAGAAGAGGAACTAATAATTGTATGTGTGGGCCCCACCAATTTCTTTTTTCGATAAAATTGCTCATAGCCACCTTAGCTTATAAGATTTTTTCACTTAGGTTCTTGAGAATTTATAAAAATTTTCTAAATTAAAAATTGAAATTTCTATTCCCAAATTTTCTTTACTAATTCAAAGAAAGAAAACATTTTTCACGCAATTAAATTTTTCAATAAACTTCAAAATAGATTTTAAATATTCATACAAATTATTGGGGCATTACATTAAATATATATTTTAAATTTTATATTAATAAATAAAAATTATTTTTCTTTCTATCTTTTAGAAAAATATTAGTATATATATTTATATTATATAAAAATTAAAACAATAATTGTTTAATATAAAATATCAACTTTTTTATACAAATTATAAAACATATTTTCCACCACTTCCATTTCCCAATACTAGCATTTAATAGTATGTTACTTCTCAATGAATATCATGCTGCCCAATGCGAAAAAGATTGAAGAGTCATGTGAACCTTCCTTGTAATCTACCCACTTCTTGCCCTTCACCTCTTTGGCTCATCCATTCAGATTGCACTTTCAACCATGCAATAACAAGTCTTCTTCTTATCTCTTCTCTCTTATCTCTTCCCAATATGTAACCTTCTCTTCTCTCTGCAACTTTTATCATTCAAGACTTCGGCGAAGCTTGTCTCCGGTGAGAAGTCGGTCGAGGAAGGTGAAGGGAAAAAATTTCTTCGATTTGGCCTGCGTTCGGCGGTTTTGATTAGGGGGAGGGGAAAAGTATCTTTTATCTCTCTGTCCTCCATATCATTCTCTCTCTCTTTCTCTCTTTCTCTCTCTCTCTCTTCCTACTCCAGAACATGAATATGAAAAAAAATTTTCAATTTAAACTGATTCGACCATGACCAGTTCGCAACAAAAACCACTGGTCAAAAACTGTTTTTGACCAAGTTTGACCAATTTGACTATAGACCCATTTTTTTCCAAACATAACCGAACCCCCAGTTGGTCATCGATTCAATTGGTTCGCCCGGCCAGTCCAGTCCGGTTTTGATCTCACTGGATAATAGTATGTGTTCAGTTGAATGGTCAACAAAGTTGTGATGTTTTTATTTTCAAAATGGTGCCACGTGTCACAACGTGAATGATGCCATGTGTGGTTGTTGCCACGTGTCATGACATGATTGGTGCTATATGCCACGACATGAATAGTGTCACGTGTCACAGTGTGAATGGAATCACATATGGTTATTGCCACGTGTCACGATAGATTAGTTCCACATGTCATGATGCAGTTGGTTTCACATGTCACGGTGGCCACATTTGGAAAAAGTCGCAAATATTGAATGCCTTAGGGGCATTTTGGCCATTTCTAGCATTTAACCATGTGTCATATGACGTGGCAAATATTTTAGCCACATTATATGTCACGTTAGCAACTCTGTTAATCCACTGATGATGTTAAAAAAGAAAGGGTATATCAATAAAAATTTGAAACACGTAGGACATATTTGACAAAAAAAAGTTTAGGGGTATAAATGATAATCAAGGTGAACTTTAGGGACATATGGTTATCTTTTACCAATTAAAAAGTGCTAAATGTCAAAGAAGTTATTGTAATTTAGCCAAACTCTATTATACTCATACTAATTTTACAAATTCTAATGATATGTCTAAAATGCTGATACCTATTAGCCATTAATCAACTATCACTAAGAGGGAGATTGCATGGTCTATGTAACTGATCATTTTGGATAGGTTAAGGTTCTGCTTCATATTCTCTTCAGCAAAGTAGAAACCCAAAGAAATGAAAAAGATACTCAAATTAATATGGTACAATGAATAACCAAGATGATTGTAATAATTATAAGTTCAATTATGTGAAGAAAAAAGGTATAATGAACAGCTAAGGAAGAGAAACTAAACACATTTACCACTCTATATTGTCTTGCACAGGGCAGAAGAACAAGACTATGTTAAATTTTGTGTGTTGCTATAACATAATTAGCGAAAGAAGTTTCTTTCACTGCAAAGCTAGTTTTACCACTATGACGTCAATATCACAACCTTCATCTTCCCTACTTCCTTTTTTGTACAACGTTGTACTTTTAATTTTCATTAGTTCCATGTGGACATACTAAACAACCTTTGCCAAATCCAACATAAATCGTAGTAGTTTGAATTTAAGAAGAATAACAAATGTTTAAGCTAGGAAGAGGTCAATTTAGAAAAAACTCCATCATTTATGCTCAGTAAACTCTTCCATTCAATTGGATGGAAGGAAAACAAAAAAACCCATCTTAGACAAATCTTCCAATGTTCACCCACTTTCCTTTTTAGTGATTAGCACATCTAAGTCCATTTAATTCATGGCCAACATTTTGAAGAGAACATTTCTTCTATGCATAAAATACACATTTACCATCTTCTCCCTATATTTAGAAATTCTTAAATCCGCCATTAAAAGACCTTGGAGAGCATGGTTTTACTCTACTAAAACCACCACTCAATGCTAATATTTACTATCTAATCATAAGCCTTTATATCCTTGAGTTTAGATCAGTCTCTTAGCTGCATCAGTAAATTTTATTAACTAATTTGTTTCTGTAACTAATTTTGTGATGGATTTATAACGAAAATTTCTATCACTAATTTGTGACAAAAATAACATTTTAGTGACAAAAAAATCTGCCACTAATTTTGCCAACTTGTGACGAAAAATTCCATCACAAATTAGTAACAAGTACTTTAATAATAGAAAAATATGAATTAAGAAATCATATTTAAGAACCATAGCATTTCGTAATTAATTGGTAAATCCACTTTGATTCTCTATCAACCAAAAATATGGGACCATTAACATGGTTAAAGCTAATCAGTTTAAAGTCTAGACGTAGTGTAATACTCTTTCTACTACTATGTTAATATAGAAATGGTTTCAAAAAAAATAGTTGAAATTTTTTTTTTCGATATAGAACACTCATGTCGATAAAATAATTTGAATCCTTTATGGAGAAAAATTGAAAAAAAAAGGGTATTTCATACCTTTTTTTATACAATGCGAAATCAATGACCTATGTATAAAGTAATGAGAATTCTTTGGATTTGAAGAAAAAAAACAACTTTGCTGACAATTATTTGTTTGGTCAGAAGAGTATTATGCTCCAGAAAGTTGAAAACTAATTTAAATTTTGTAGTGAATAATGACAAAATGCAACTTTGTGTTCCTTAATTCCATTTTATCTCTAAAATCCTTTTGAGATCTACTTCTATCCTAAAAATATAAATTTTGTTTCAATGTTATCCCTTCCATTAACACCGTCAATTCCATTACATATTATATACTACAAAAAAAAAAACTTGCATTTCCCAATGACAAAAAAAGCATTCAGATGCGTGCATAGAGAAGCATTTGGTGATGATTTTTTGTCATCGTCAGAGTAACCACCCGCAAATATTTAGCAGCAATTTTGGGGTCATGTGGCGACAATTTATTGTTAACAGAGTTTTACAATTGGTGATAATTCACATGTCATTGACTAATTGTCATTTAGTGACAGGGTCTAAACTGCCGCCAAATTTCAGTGTGTTATGTTATTTTGCATAATTGACATTTTGCTAATGTAGAGAATTATTATTTTATATATATATATTTTTTAATTTGTACCATTTCTAAATATTATTTATATACTTAATTAAATTATGACAATCATAAATAAAATGTGCAAATGTCATATATATTATAATTTATAAGTACTAAATTAAATGTCATACATATTTAGTATTGTAACTAACAAAGCAAAAGAAAATTATACATATATATTATGAAATTAAATACATTTTATATAAAATGTTCTTCAACATAAGCAAAAGTCCTAGTTGTTTCTTTGACTATCTAAAGGTGGAGCATAACTTGATGATGACGATGGACATACATCTCCTTGCAAAAATTTTTTTTAATATTTATTATTAATAAAATGTCACGACCCTCAACCGGATATATGATCAGCATGAACGATGCCTTAACCACACCGCCACAAGCCTAATTTCCCTGAACCCATACTTTCTTTTATTAACTAAAACAATACAAATATTCTTCAAGTGAAACCAAAATGAAATCTCATTAATACAAATCATGAATACCATTTTACATTCTCAATATACTATTATCACATATTCTTATTCGATAGACATTTCATATAATTGTTTACATTAAGCAGCGTAACCTACCTGATTACAGAGCCTTTCTAGAATTTCTTATTCCTTGCATACATAAATAAATCTACCTACAGTGATACAGTACCCCGAACAAAGGGGAGGCCTTCGAGCACATATGCTTCCGGATAGCGAGAATCGCCAACCCTGAAACTGTGAGGGGATAAGTCCAAACCACGAGACTCACCATAAACCCTACTTGTCTACAAACACAAGACATATATACTACAATACTAAGAAAAATGATAAACATAAGATATATTTTTAGGCAAACCAGTTCAATATGTATTCAAATTGACTTTTACTAGCTACATGCATTTATTCCATATTTATTCTATTCGATGCAAGGAAGTCATTTATATCATTTAGCTTTAGCCATGTTCCGTCATTTAGCAACTTGCAATAATCCTCATACATAAGAGCACAATCACACAATCTATTAAAACCATGTCTACAAACGGGTCAGTAGCCAATCGACTCCTCAGCAACTCAACAACCACAACACACCGGCCATGTTCGTACAGCAACGTGAGACCAAGGATGTCGAAGCTCAACCATATTACAATCACACAAAAGTTGGAAGCCAGTCGATTCCTCAGCAACTCAACGACCACAATGCACTAGCCCTATGTGTACAGCAACGTGAGACCAAGGACATTGAAGCCCAACCATATCACAATCATAGTCATAAGTAATCTCATTCATCCATAATTCATACAATATCATCATTCGTTATGTACAATAAACATAGAAACTCATGACATATTCCACATCCAGTCCACAAGGGACATGCCATATCATTGCAACATTATACGTCATCTATACAAGTCATATTTGCTCATTCCATATGTTCAGACATGTAACATGTCATCTGCATACCCATTTGTTTTCACAATTTACTCAACAACTTCTAAGCATTATCTCCTACTACATTCATAACAATAAGGAGTGTGTGCATCTCTATTTCAATATATATATATATATATACATATATCCATACCCACATACTTTTAGTAAGTAAGTTCTAATATGTGTGAGGGATTATGTATATGCATATACTCTTCTAGTAGTAATATGTAGTTGACTCATCCATATATATACATACATACCTTGCACCACTTGAGACTTCATAGGAGTGTATAAATGTACATGTATACACATTTTCCTTTTTGTACATAATTTGAAAGAGAGGAAAACAAGTATATGTGTACACACATTCCTCAAGTTATTTCTGTATCACTTGGTATGAATATATATATATATATATACATGAATACACGTACACATATCAAGCATGTGTACTTCACCATAGGAAACATATATGTAGCACACATAATTATTTTGTGGCAGAAATCTAATTACCTTTATTAGATCAACATACACATACCCATATTCATCAAACAATCACTTTCTATAAAACATACACGAGAGGGGTTTAAAACCTTGTATATAAATTAATAAAGTGTAAGTATATTTTGAAAATACATCCAAGGTAAGATAGAGATCCCTTCATGGACTTACCCATGTGAACATACATCTATTCTTTTATGCAAAAATTAAATATCACCGTATTCGTCACATAGGGTTATTTACTTTATTTAAGCAATGTTCATGATTCTTATCCTTACTTATACTCGTTATTCCAAGCCAACATTGTACTTTACTTACATGAGAACAATTAATGTACTAACCTACCATGCATCTCAAGGATCTTCACATAATTACATTAATTAACTCTAAACATATGATTTTAGAACAATAAGATACAAAAGGGTAGGCTCCCTCACCTTTGCTTGGATTTCTTACACACTTTACCACCTTAAAAGAAGAATTGCAAGCTCCAAGAAGGCCAAGGAAGCTCCAAGATATTCCCTTACACCTAGGGTCCAAGGAATCATGAGAAAAAGGGTCAAAAACACAAATTTTGGGCAAGGTACAGATGCTGGCGCCCATGGCACCAAGACTAAAGTCTCGGTTAAGGCCCCAACCCCTGGAAGCCACGACAGGAGAGCCAACCTAGGGGGTCCAGGGTGGCTAGTGCCTGGGGCACCCAAGATTGGGTTGACACAAATTACAGTGATTTTCACCCCAAAATGCTCAAATCTTCCTTAGATTCCAATGCTTCACGGGTTCATTTAGGATGATTTTAGGCAAGGAAAAGGCACCCTAAATAGCCTAGAAACTCAAAAATTTAAAGCATCAATCAAATGAAAGGATTTCCAAGAAAACATCTCTAAAATTATATCTTCAACAAATCAATTCTCTTCCAATGATTCTACTATATTCATAAATGGTTTTCATCTAACAAGCATTTGAAACAATAATTTCCTCATCAATTCGTTAATGGCCACAATACACATAAACTTTCCCAAATTTCTAATTTGTGGTTTCACTCTTGAAGGAAAATAAGAGAAGAAGGACAAGAAGAAGAAGAAGAAAAAGAAGAGAAAGCATAGGGGGCTTACCCATCAATCTTGCTCCAAACTTCCATGATTTCTCCTCTTCCCTTAGCTGGTCGTGGGATGAAGCAGAAGAGACGACTGGGCATCAGGCATAGGAGAGCTACAGAGAGTGAGGGAAAGAAAGAATGGGAAAAGGTGAGGATATGTATAAATGAGTGTGTATGAGCCCCGCTTAATTTCTCTTCAATTTAATCCTTTTGAAAGAAAATCTTGATCATACATAGGGTACCCAACAACACCCCCACTTAAACACAATTCCTTACATCTTATATTTTCCACTAAATTCCAAAGTCTTACTTTTTGTTCACTTTAGTACCTCTTGGTGTCCCAAGCTCTACACTAGCCATAAATTCGTCCCCTTTAAGGCACTGGGCCCATAATTCATCCTTTTAAAGTCCCTTCTTCCTCAAAAGTTACTATTCAATGTATTCTCAAGAGTTTTCTATGCTTTCTTTTCCTTTCACTTTAGTTCTTAGACATGAGTCTTACACTCACTACTTATGTTTCCTTGATTTAGGACAAGTCTTGGTCCTTATAAGAATTTTGGATTCTTTGTTCTTCTAGTCGAAACTCCTTAATTCGCAAAAAAGTTTCACTCACTCAAATTTGTCTACTTTAAACTATACAGTAATACCTAGGGTATTATAGAAAATAATTATAGATCATTATCAAATAGGTAGAAAATATGTAAGATATTTAAAACAATATTAAGAATATTAAAGGATGATGAACAAATAGAGTTTATTGAGAAGCGAAATAGATCTACACTAATTGAACCCAAAAAAAGAACAACAAATTAAACAACTAATTGAACCCACAAATTAGTAATTGAACCCACAACTAATCATCATACGTTTTGTGTGATAGAGACAACTTTACATAAAGTAAAATGAAAAAAACACTACCGAGTTCGAACATTCACAGACACGCGTACACACAGAAAAAGATTAAGAGAAAAAATAAAAGCCAAAATGAAAAAAAAAATAGTTGAGAACAAAATCAAGAAATTTTTAGTAATGATTGAAGTCTGTAATCCAATTAACAGAGAATTATTTGTATGCCTGATTGATGTACTGTTAACCAAAAGTGCATTTTTTCCTAATAAATTACTACAAGGAAGCCACTAGAAGTGGTAAGTTACATAATTAATTATGAAAGGCTTTCTTAGAGCAACATGATTGAAGAAATCCCACAAGATCCAAATTGTAAGTTTGCAAATCAACCACTAACTGACAACCTTTAACATATAATGAATAGTGCAAATGTATAATGGAACAAAACTCTAAATTTAGGACTTAGGACCTCATTTGAAAAAGTATACTATATAATTGTCATATAAGGAGATAAAGAGTTTATTAGATGTCTAAAGTGAAAAGCATGTGACAATAAAATTTTATAGTACATACTGTTACATAGAAAGGTTAGCAAAAATTTTAATAGAATTATTAAATGTCTAGAGTAATAAGGATATAATAGAATACCACATATATGAATATTAAAGTGGTGTCTCTTCAAGAAAAATTTAAAGAGTTGATCATACAAACAATTATGAAACCAAGATGAGAACATGACCATAAAAGTGCTAGAACAAGATTACAGGAACATTTTAGCAACTTGATAATATCATATATGTGGTATTTTTGGTTTTGACATAAAGAATCATGGTTCAAATCTTAGGATACCACTACTTTCATCTAAACTTCAAAGTACTTACACTATTAGGAAATTCAAATAAAATATTTTCTATTATGTTTGATATTATGTAGCAGTATTACAAACTAGTGGGAGATTGTTGTATTTTTTTTTGTAATATTATGTAGAATTAAAGTTTTGTTAAATTAATCTTATTTTGAACTAATATATATGTTGGTTGAATTTTATATATTTTGAATAATTCAAATAGATGTGTTGATTGAATTTTAATTATTTTAAAATTCTAACAGTTATGTTGTTTGATTTAAATTTAAAATACAAATTAATGCATCTGTTAAAAACTTAATAAATTCAATTTCTTAAACTAATTGTCTATTGAAAATTAGAATGATACGACTATTTAACTAATGTTCTTTTAAAAATTGAATAGATATAACTGTGACATATATATTTTTTTAGATTTTGTGCACAAGTATGCTAGAGGAATACAAAATAAAAAAAAGTTTTCAAGGGCTTTGTTATATCCTAAAAGAATTTTTCTATAATTTTTTAATATACATACATAAACTCTTTAAAAAAAAAAGTAAATTATCATATATTAAAGCCAATTCATCTAAATTTATTTCTATGTGTACCCATTCGGATTATCTTCAAGTTGGAAGGCCTTTGGGCCGTGAGGAAAGGTACTACAAGTGGATTGCCAATTGAAGCCCATCACCAGTTAAGTAATTCATCAAAAGCCTGTCTAAATTGCCATATTTTTAAACATATTCAACAAGAATTCTGAGATCACACGAGTGACTACTTCTCAAAGACTAAGAAAGAGATAATTGATCAGCAAAAAGTTCAAATCCATGACACAACTAGAAAAAATAAATTTAGTCACACAATCCATCAATGAAAGCAACATCACTAAATTTACAGACTAATTTGTTTTTGTCACTATTTTGTGATGAAAATTTCTGTTACAATTCTGTCACAAATTAGTGACAAAAAAAATCTTTCACTAATTTCACCAACTTGTGAGAAAAATTTTTGTTACAAATATGTTACTAAGTTTTAAAAAGTTAAAAAATTAGTGATAGATTTCAATCTATCACTAATTTAAATCTTGCTGTGGATAATGGCAAAATGCAAATTTTTGTTGCTTAACTTCATTTTATCTCTAAAATCATTTTTTGAGATTTACTTCTATCCTAAAAGTATAAATTTTGTTTCAATGTTATCCCTTCCATTAACACCGTCCTTAATTCCATTACATATTACATACGGGGACGTTGTGCTGCAAAAATTACTTGTCTGTTGAAAATCCAATAAACATGTCTAACAAAAACAAACACACATTATATTATTATTATTTTCTTTGAATTTAATATATGCCTTAGATTAAAATAATATGTCATTAAAAAAACTGAATTTCACCAAATATTAATATTAAAAAAACACTTGATAACTGAAAAATTCTGCAACCTGTGCACTGATGGAGACAAGAGGGTTGCATAAAATTAAGGAACTACTTAATCTTCCCTAGACCGTTTTGTTCATTAAGACACAACTTTTGCCTTATTTGGTAATATCTGCATAAGCTATCTCTCTCCATTTCTTGAGTTCCTTGTCTTAAAGTAGATTTAAAGAGAACAATGTGTTCATTTCTTTCTTGTTCTTCTTTAACAACCAAAGATAATGTAATAATTAAGCACATTATGCTTGAGCTTGAAGATTCACCTCATTAATCTACTCCAAAATTCAAATCCTAAGTTTAGGTTGATTGTGGGCACTAGGTAGGGTTTTATTAAGTTTAGTGGTAGTTGGTTATCAACTGCCATTAAGTAGTAATATATTGTGGCTATTTTTTAAATCTGCCATATCATTGTAGAGGGTCGTCTACAACCACAAAAAAATTTACTACTTAGTGGCGGTTGAACCCTTAACTGTCACTATTTTTGTGGTGTTTAAAGAAACTACCACAATACAATGGCCAATAAAAAGACTTAAACTCTAAAAATTTAAAAATATTTCTCAGGATGTAAGGAATTGAGATCCATGATTATAAGAGTTGTAAAGAGTGGAAATGAATGCTATGATATTATTGAATACTAAGGGAAAATATATATAAGGAAATAGTTCAGAGGAATAACAGAACAAACTAACTAAACATAAAACGCAGGCGTATCACTAAAACCCAAAGCACAGTCATTTTAATACAACACTTAATATCCTCCCTAAAACAAAACTACCCTTCGTCTTTATCCTCCCTCAAGCTTAAGTCAATATTGTTAATGACTCTGAGCTTGTTGCGAAAAGTCTAAAACTTTGGTCCAGATAAAGGCTTCGTAAGTCCATCTGCAATATGATCTTGGGAGCTGATATATTCCAACACAACTTCTTTCCTTTGCACTTTTTCACGAACAAAAAACAAGTCCAACTCAAGATGGATAGGATTAGCAGTGAGTAGGACGACACTGACATTGTCACAGTATATCTGAGGTTTTTGTGAATAGGGTATCTTCAGTTAACGAAGCAAGGTTTGAATCCAAGTCACTTCTGCCAAGGTATTTGCCAAGGATAGGTACTCTACTTCTGCCATGGAGCTGGAAATAGTTGGCTACTTTTTTGAACCCCATGATATTAAATTTGAACCCAAAAATACATAATAGCCTGATATAGATAATCTATCATTTAAATCAGAGGCTTAGTTAGCATCACAGAAGGCTGAGATAGCTAACATAGAGGGAGATTAAGGCTTGAAGACTAAACTAAATGAAATAGTAGAATTCAAATACTTGAGGATGCATTTAACACAAGTCCAATGCTCAGCGAGAGGATTATGCATAAACTGGTAGACCTTATGTATTGGAAAGGCTAGCTCAGGACGTGTAATGGTCACATATTGAAGAGTGCCTATGACTGATCTGTAGCTAGTTGGATCATGAAAGAGGCGACTACCGTAGCTTTGTAACTTTTGACTTGGTGTTATAGGAGAGTTGACTCCTTTAGCAGCATGCATCTGAGTCTTGGTTAGCAAGTCTTTGATGTATTTGGTCTGAGATAGGTGAATAAACCCATCACTGGTTCTTTTAACTTCCACCCCTAAAAAATAGTTAGCTAGACCAAAGTCACGCATAGAAAATTCTTTGTTTAAAGTAGAAATAAGATGAGATATAGCTTGAGATGAAGTTCATGTAACAAGGATATCATCTACATATACCAAAACTAGCATATGTTGACCTTTTTTGTTGTACACAAACAAAGAACTATCACACTTGTTACCAAAAAAACCAAGGCTTTGTAATGCTGCAACTAATTTTTCGAACCATGCCCGCAGGGCCTACTTAAGGCCATACAAGTCTTTATGTGACTTACACACTAGAGACTTACCAGTAACTTCGAAACTAGGGGGTTGTGTCATGAATACTTCTTCCTCTAAAGAACTATTTAGGAAAGCGTTGTGGACATCTAACTGGTGGATGGGCCATTGGTGAGTGAGAGCCATGGTGAGTATAATCCTGATAGTGATAGGTTTTATTACAGGACTAAAGGTCTCACTATAATCATGCTTACTGATTGAAACCCTTTGTGACTAAACGCGCTTTATACCTCTGTAATGAGCCATCCACATTTTCTTGGATCCTAAATACCCACTTACAACCTATTGCTTTTCTGTTAGGTGGGAGAAGGACCAAAGACCAAGTTCTATTCTTCTACAGTGCCTGATATTCTTCAAGTATCGCCTGCTTCCAGTTGACATCATTCAAGGCTTTAGTAATTATTTCTAGTTCAGAGTGAGCCAAAAATATTTTTGGCTTGAATATATCAGCCTTTGCTCTCATAGTCATGTTATGGGTATTGGTTACAGAGGGTCGAATCAAAACAGTAGATGAAGGGGTAACTGAATTATTATAAATAGATGTTGTTGGGGCTAAGTTAGTTGCAGAAGATTTGACAGGAGATGATGAAGGAGAATCTGTTGTGATAGGTAAAATAGAAATTAGAGAAATAACTGATTCTCTCTCTGGTTGAGAGAAAATGAGATAATGAAAACCAAATGAAGAAGGTGAAACTATTTGTGCTGGTGTTGGACCAAAGGTTGAACATGGTAGTGAAGGTGGTTTTGCTGCCAAAGGAATTAAGGTAGCTCCTATGATTTTTTGTGTTGACATTCTTCAATACTGGAAAAGGAAAAGCTTGCTTACTAAAAAGAACGTGTCTCGAGATATATATTTTATGAAACTGAGGATCCAGTCACTTGTAGCCTTTATGTTGAAGACTATAGCCCAAAAAAAATACATTGTTAGGATCTATAAGAGAATTTGTTTGTATTGAATGGCCGAAGAAAAGGAAAGCACATGCAACTGAAAACTTTGAGAGCACTATAATTTGGATGAACTCCATAAAGATTCTGGAAAGGTGATATATTGCCCAAAACATTGGTAGGCAATCTGTTGATAATAAAAATAGTAGTTGAAAAAGCCTCACCCAAATACTGCATGGGCATTGAAGCTTCTATAAGAAGATAGAGTCCTATTTCAGTCACATGTCGATGTTTACGTTCTATAACTCTATTCTGTTCATGGGTATGGGGGCATATGAATCTGTGAATTATTCCATGTAGTTGTAGTAGAGATGAAAATGCTCTGTACTCTCTTCCCCAGTTAGATTAGACTACTTTGAACTTAATGAAAATGGATAGTTCATCAGACTTTCTATTCAACAAGTATAACCAAGTAAACCTTGCAAAAGAGTCAACAAAAGTTATATAATAAACATGGCCCTCAATATCATGCATAGGTGCAGGACCCCTTAGATCAACATAAATTAATTCTAATGGCTTTGAATAGACAATTTTAGAGTTTGGAAATGGCAACTTATAAGACTTCCCATAAACACAAGCATTACAGAAAGTAAGATTTTTATCTGAAAAGGAAACATTACAAGATTTTAATACAAATGAAACTATCTTGGAATTAGAGTGACCTAATCATTTATGCCAGATGTCTAAAGTACAGTGAGCTAAAGAATCTTGGGGTGACATAGTAGACAAAGCTGTGTTACTTAGAACAGAGGCGGAAGTTGGATGAATGTGTGAAAGACTAAGGCGATTAAGGTATATAACCCATCTTTTAACACTCCCTGCCAAAAGAACTTGCTTGGTGACCTAAGATTTGACAAAACACTAGTTAGAATGGAACTCAAAAAATACGTAATTATCTTGACAAAACTTGGAGACGCTAATAAGACTCTTTGTAATTTTAGGTACATGAAGGAGATTAAGGGGTTTAGAAGAGGGAGTTTGAATGAAGGATTTGCCTATTGAGGTAATTTCCAAACCTGTGCCATCCCAACATGAACCTTTTCTTGGCCAGTGTATTTAGTTTTTGACATCAAATTCTAGGACTCAGGGATGATATGACTAGAGGCACCTGAGTCAATATACCAAGTGGGATCATAAAGAGTTTTTGGGGAAGCAAACATTGCCAATATTTGACCTTATGGTTTCAGATTGGTAGAGTTTTGAGTTTGAAATGGTTGAAAATTATAGTCAGAACGGTGTAGCAGCTCCACACAGAATGACCGTTTTTGCCAAACAACTAACAGGTAACTTGTTGTTTTGGTTGTTTGGAAAAGTTGGAGTTGAATGGTGCAGAATAGAAATATTTTCCACCTCGTCCTTTGTTTTTGTTGTTAAAGCCTCTCTAACCTCTACCTCTGTTGTCAAAAAAAACTCTAGTAGAACCTCTATTGGAGCCTCGACTATTTCCTCCTTTTGTTTGTGCCATATTTGCAACTATATTAGTATTCGAATCAGTCTTGCTTGTGTCAAGAACTTGTACCTGTACCTTTTTCTCCAATCGAGACTCTTGTGCTAATAAAAGGGCATTAATCTTATCAATAGTATAGGACTTCATTTTGGAAATTACAATAGTTATAACAGCTTCATACTCATCTAGTAATCCATTAAATATTGCCTCAATGTAATCATTCACGAGAATAGGGTTTCCTATGGCTGCTAAAGAATCAAAAACATTCTTTATCTTTAGTAGATGATACATTTCCAGAGAACCTTTTCTTTGTGGTTCTTAACTGAGTCTTGAATTGTTTAATCTTGGCTCTTGTTTGAGATGAAAAATAAGTTTGAATTCTATTCCATATTTCAAAAGTAAAAGAGTAGCCTACCACTCTTGTAAGAACACCTTCTATCATAGATGCTAGTAACCAAGACAAAAGGAGTTGGTCTTGCCTTTTCCAATCTATAAATTTAGGATTAATGATTGTTGCTGCCTCGTCTTCAATGTTTTTGAACATTGGAGGTATCTGATTCTCCAGGAGTTGTTTCTCCAATCTATATCTATATATTGCTGTATTTATCTGCTACTTCCATAAAAGAAAATTATTTTCGTTGAGTCTCATAAAAATGTTATGAGAAAATAAAATGATATTATTGTTTTTGCCTGAGATTCCAAGCAGAGGTCCACCATTGTTGTTTGTCGAATGCTGCATTCCGCCATTCTGGGTATGCCCAATATCTTTTGAAGAAGATGAATCCATTGTTTCTTGATCTTGAAAAAAAATTCTCTTGTAGGCTCTGATACCACATAAGAGTTGTAAAGAGTGGAAATGAACACTATGATATTATTGAATACTAAGGGAAAATATATACAAAGAAATAGTTTAGAGGAATAATAGAACAAACTAACTAAACATAAAACGCAGGCGTATCACTAAAACCCAAAGCACAATCTTTTTTAATACAACACTTAATTTATACCGATATGCAATATGATCCTGGGAGCTGATATGTTCCCCCATATAATATAGAATGTTAGATAGTCATTTATTACCAACATATTTCGATGTTTTAACTGGAGATGTACAATTCCATTATTGAGAGATTTGAATAACTTTTTTGCTAAATACTAAAGATTATCGGCATACCAACAATTTAAAAATCAGCCATGGATTCATGAAATAATTTGAGCTTAAACTCATTATATGGCTTTTAATATTTTAATAGCTGCTGCAGTTCACTTGATGGAGAAAATCAATATTTACAAAAAATATGAGAAGAAAAATAAATATGAATTAGTAGTTTCAAACTTTGTCCTCCTGATTAAATTCTTCATACTCTGTTTGGTGTTGTCAACCAAATATTTCAATTTTGTCAGTAAATCAGCATGTTGGAGAGGTTGTGAAAAAGCAGCAATTTGAAAAAAAAAAGAATAAACACATAATAAATTGAAGAAAAATATGTTCATTTTGAGACAGTTGGTTTCAATTATGTACCCGCTTAATCTGCTTGAGAAGGAAAAAGAAAAAGGTGTGAACTGAATAGTACAACAAACTTTAGTTGGAAAATCAAGGGAGTTATAAGAAAAAATTGAAACCATAAACTGTGTGTCACTTAGAATTTAAAAAACTAATTTTGAAATGAAAGAGTCCTAGGACATGAGAACAGAGTCTCCTCCATTACCCTTCCTCACATTTAATTAATTTGGGAAGATCTGGGACTAAAGTTCTGTGGGAGAAGTCGATAATCCGAACTTGGTCATCGTCAATAGTAATGAAACGTGAGGTCACTGGTGAGTGGAGCTCTTTTGTAGTGTCCAAGGCATTTCACTGACATTTACCTCAACAATGTCTCATCACCTAATCAAAGTGAAAACAGTAACATGATCAAGCTCATTAACATAATCTTTTTGAGAAAACCCATGGCACAAACACCAATAGTGATAGGTTTCCCGCAAGATGAGATTTTAGAAACGACTCAAGTAGAGCTTGGTTGTGAGCAGATTCACTGCACATCGCTAGGGATGTGCAGCGGCTACACATCAAAAGATCCAACGGCTGTTGTGCTTCCATGGTGAACATATCGCGACAATTGGATCGATTTGATCCAATGACCGAGATTGCATTAGTGGAACACACTGTTTCACTAACGTGATTTTATTTTATTTTTTTTAAACCCCATCAACCAGTCAGACTTCGACACCTATCGACCTATCCGCCATTCAGATGACCTGCATTATTTAACCCGACTCAGTGGACATCTTCATCCTTTTTCCCTTGCATGCCAAGTGATGTCCATACCCAGTACCATTCCCTGCAAACTTTTCCCTCCATTTTCCCTCTCACGTTCTTCTACGTCTTCGGTCGTTCATTTCCTTTCTCTGGCATTGGTTCTGGGTTATAGTCATCTTCGGCATTGCTTTGGTGCCCTACTGTGTTGGTCATTCATCATCGGCGTCTTAGGCAATGGTTTGGTCCCCTGCATTGGCATTCTCTTTCTCTGGTCATTAGTCTCCGGTGGGCTTCTTGAGCATCGTCTGGAGCACATTCATTCCCCCTACATTGCACATTGACCGGCAGTCTGAGCCATTGTCTTTTTCCCCCAGTGTCGCCAGTTTGATTCTCTTTTCTCTTCCAAAACATATGTCCATTAATGGGTTTCTGGTTTTGAGGTTCTCTAATGCCGCATTCCCTTGTATTGCTTGTTTGCTACAATGGAATAGATTAGTCGATAGTTAAACAAAACCTATATTTTTTAAAATTAGTTTTGTCTATTATGATAGAGAAGAATTTTTAAATGATGCTTATGAAGATGATGAGCACAATTTCAAGATTTTAGAATTCTGCATTTAGCCCACAGAAACATTTTCTTGGGGTAGCCATATTTTTCTTTCTTCTCTTCTGTGGTTGATCATGAAACCTTGCATCATATGCTATAAGGTGAATGGGCTAGGTGAATGAGCTGGGGCAATATTGGGACTAAGTTGGCTTAAAGTGTTGTCATTATCACAATATCACACACAGGGATATCAAACCAATTTGTTTTATAGTTATGTATATGTGGTTTCAATTTCTGATCAATAAAAAAAATATTTTGGTAGATATATACAATATCAATGAAAATTTGTTGCACTGTCAATTTCAAATCATTCATTTTCGAAGTGATCAATGTTAAACTAAGCCAGAATTTTCCCCTTTGCAAGCTTTCACCATTAAGTAGATATTGACTTTTTTTACTGTATAATAAATCCATTGTCTAAAATTGTTCCCTCTATAAGTTTTATTGTATTTGTTCATAAATTTGTGTATGGTTTAAATATCACTTTTGTATAGGGAATGCCTAATTGTTAAAGGGACTGTACTTATGTTAGTAAACCAGAAGTGCATCAGTTATTTAATTTACAGAACCATTATCTTTTAGTTAATTTAAAGAACAGTAAAAAAATTGCATTCCTTCTTTTCAGATAACCTAAAGGGTGCAATTTTCCCATGTTTGAATTTTTTTGTTCCAAAGAACTCTTCAAAAGAATTGAATTTTTTACCGAGTGAGATAGCTTTGTTGGATATATATATATATATATATATATATATATATATATATATATATATATATATATGTCAAATTTTTACTTTAATGGACAACATTTTCAAAAGATCATTGTAAATAAGCGAACCACCACAAAAGAAGTGGATTTTGGTTTTGATGTCAAAAGAAAACATAAGCATATGACATGTAATAAAGTTATCTTTGTATTCCAATTCCACAATCCATTTATTGGATCTTGCTGACATCTCAAAAAGAAAAATTGCAAATTTGCAATGAAATGGCCAATTTACTGCTTGTTCCAGTACATTAAAAGTCAATGAAAAAAGCTAAATAATTTATCACATTGAGTGCAGATTAATAATTTATATAATATATTTTCGTGACACATCAATATATTATCTCTCATTTTCCTGTAATTCTGTTGAACTTTCTTTTTCAATATGTGTTTATGTTGAATCATTCTTTTCTTTATGATGTTTATCAGAATAATGATGGAATCAAATTTGAAGCCCAATATTGGAATGAAATTTGACAATTTGGACGATGCATGGAGCTTTTGGGTGGAATATAGCGGAAAATTTAGATTTGGTGTGAGGAAGGATACCAACATTAGGAGTAAAAAAGACAATAATCATAACATCAATGAGATATGTGTGCTCTAAGAAGGGTTTTCGCGGGCCGGACAAAAAGGGTTTAAATATTTAGAATCCCCGCACAGAGACTAGAACTAGTTGTATGGCCATAATGGTAGTAAAGAGCAAGGGCGAGAAGTATAAAGTATATAAGTTTGTAGAGGAACACAACCATGCCCTAGATACCGAAGAAACAAGTCATTTGCTTCTATCCCAAAGAAAAATTTTTAAAGCACATGCATATGAGATCGAGTTGGCCAAGGACTCGGGCCTTAGGTAGAAATCATGTTTTGATTTGATGACTATGCAAGCGGGTAGAAGAGTTATGTTGGATATACACGGGTGGATGTGAAGAACTATCTGCGATCTAAAAGACAACAAAATATGGCTTATGGGGATGTCGATGTGCTCTTTCAATATTTTCAAAAGCAACAATCTGAGAATCCATCATTTTTCCATGCATGTTAGATGGACTTAGAGGAGTAGATTACTAATGTATTCTGGGCAGACATAAGGATGCTTATAAACTAGGGTTATTTGGAGATGTGGTCACACCTGACACCATATTCGGCACCAACAAGAAGGGTAGGTCTCTTGTCGTGTTCTGTGGTTTTAACCACTACAGGGAAATGGTGATCTTCAGGGCAGTGTTATTGTATAATGAAACCGATGAGTCCTTTAAATATCTTTTTCTATCTTTTCTAGAAGCTTATCAACATAAACATCCTATCACGATCTTCACAGAGCAAGATGCTACAATGGTGAGAGCATTAAAGGTGGAAATGCCAGACACCATACACAGATTATGCACATGGAATTTGATGCGGAATGCCGCCAAACATTTGTCTCATATCCCTAAGGGAGAATCATGTATTTTGACAGATTTGTCATGGTGTATGTACGAAGCTGTCGATAAAGATGAGTTTGAGGTGGCATGGAGCAAAATGTTGTTAGATCATAATGTCTGACCAAATTCATGGCTATCATTGACTTATCCTATAAAATAAAAATGGGGAGCATGTTTCATGAAAAATATGTTGACCTTTGGTATATGGAGTACGCAACTTTTTGAAAGTTTGAATTCTGACATGAAGGATCTACTAAACCCATAAGTGGATCTTGTTCGATTTTTCAATCTCTTTAAAAGAATAGTCGACGAAAAAGATACAATGAAGTGAAGGCTGACTATGAATCTAGAGAGAAAGTACCATAGGTGAGAAACTTGTCATCACATACATTAAAGCAACTCTCATAGATTTATACTTTACCTATTTTTGACTTGTTCCATTAAGAATATGATCGTAAGTCTGACTCGTCGAATAATGCCATCACATGTACGTGTCGAAATTTGAAAGCTTCGGTATGATGTGCTGTCATGCGTTAAAAGTCTATGATATTAATGATATCAAGCTATTTCCCAAGAAGTACATTTTACGTTGATAGATAAAGGAGGCAAGGGCAGGTGTGATTTTCGATGCGAGGGGGAAGGCGATAATCAATGACCCTAAGTTAGAAATTATGCATCGGTTTAGGGATATGAGCCGAGATACAATAAGTGTTGCGACCGAAGCCTCTAGATCAGCTGTAGCTTCTATGGTGTTTCGTACCTTGATAGCTGAGGTGAGGCAGAAAGTTAATAGTGTGCTTCAGTTGACTAGTCTTGATATGGATCTCAATGCTAATGCTATCCCTACACCTCAATGTACATTACAGGCAATGAGTTTCAAGGAAAAAAGGTCCAAGAAATAAGAACAGCTATAAAAGTTGTGTTGAGGTTCAACCAAAGAAAAGGAGAAGAGAATCATCAATTAATTCTACTAGAGTAATCAAATTATGTTTCTATGTATCTTTCTTTAGCCTTTTTGGTTATATGATCTGATCTTTGTTATGCATACTTGGTGTCGATGAATGAAGCACAATGTGGAGTTTCATGTTCGACACCTCCCACATCCCAATCGAGGGTTTCTGAAATAAGTTTTATTGAAATGCTAATGGTTGTAATTTCGTGTTCTATCAATGTGTTTTTTTTTAATTTTTTGTTTTAATTATATTAATTCGTGTTGTTTCTTAACGTAGGTGCTATTGATCATTCAATGTCGTCATTTGAAGTATTGCAATTCAGTCTTGATTTGCCACATTCAGACTCTTGAGGTTAGTTTTGGAGTTGCAAAAATTATGTCTAAATTGCATTAGGAAAGTGGTTTAAATAGATAATATGTTGCTAAATGATAAACAAATCTATATGAAAAATCTGTCTGAGTCAATTACAGATGAAGAGTTGAAGAAAATTTTTGGAGAACATGGAACCATTATTAGCACTATAGTAATGAGAGATCTGGATGGTAAATCAAAGTGTTTTGGTTTTGTCAATTTTGAGAACACAGATGATGCTGCTAAAGCTGTTGAGGGGTCATGTTACGTTTTTGCCAGGGTTGATTTTTCAATGCTATTAAAAGAGAGCTAAGTATGGTAAATGCATAAGAGTGGGTTACTTTAACTTAAATATGAGCTTTGCAATCAAACATAGGGGTATAGAGAGGGAGTGGAAGAATCAAAGTGGAGTTTTGGTTAATTTTTTATATAATTGGAGATTCTTGCTCACTCTCTAAAGATCTATACTTGCTAATATTCTGGAAAGGATGAAGAGATCAAATTTTAATTCAATATTGTTTGCAGACAGATTGTATAACTTCATCAATCAGTTTCAGATATGAGTGGTCACTTTTCTCACATAATTTATGTTGGCAACTTTCCTTTGGATATTAGGGAATCATAAATTGAAGATCTATTCTACAAGGTTTGATTGGGAATTTCTACTGTAATATATATAGATACATCCTAGTCTTCGTTTCCAATTAGCTTTGAATAGAAAACAATTTGTTGAGTTTGCTTAAATGGGAGTTGCGCTTGTTCCTACTGTAGTGTGGCAAGCCAACAACTAATTTTAGTCTGATGTAAATGTTGTTTACAGGTCTAATTGAAGATGTTAGTTGTACTAATGTTTTGTTACACTTGAATTCCTTCTACAGTATGGCAGTATATGAAATTGCTTGGTAATCATTTATGTTGTTTATATAGAAAATAATTTATTGGTAAAAAATGATGTTACTATAAGGATTTTTGTGCTATTTGTCTTGCTCTTATTTTCTGGAAATGAATTGCTGGGATTCTTATTTTATGCATTGTATTTCATCTGTGTGCCATCTGTGTAAGGATTTTCACTTTTTCACCCAGCATAGGTACTCATTTCATGTAGGCACAATTTTCTCAAATGCTGCCTGTTGCAATGCTTCCTTTTGTTGGCCCACGCATGCCAATGTACCCTCCTGGTGCTCTAGGTCTTGGACAACAATTTCTATATGGGCAAGCCCCTCATACCATAATTCCTCCACAAATAATTAGTAACAGATATCTGCCATATCATTCATGAATTGGAATAATCCCCTTTTTTTTCTTAAGTCTGAAGCAAATGATTAATACTGATTTAAGTTATATCCATTGTGTTTCCTGAGACATCTCTTTATAGACTCCCTTCTTTTTTCCATGAAGCTTGACAAATAAGAAGTGAGAATATGAAGTTTAAAGCAGCGTCATTTTCTGAAGACTGAGCTTAGATACTTTCATTTGGCAGCGTCATCTTTTTTCAGTTTAAATTGCGTTTCTGGATCATTGAAGTATTACCCATTACAATTGTAATCTTGTTTCACAGAAGTTGGCGTTGATTGTAGGAAGGGATGAATGTTTGAAGACTTTCAAATTTCATGTTTTACAGAATCAAAGTCATTTTTATGAGAACTAACTTTTTTGTGAAATAAATTGCTGGTAAAAGATTCCAATGTTGTGTGAAACTCCAAATGAAAGTTGAAATAAATTTCTGTCGAATTCTGCAAATTTGTCCTAATTGTACTGTGTTTTTCTCCTTCGTGCTATGATGTTTCCAATGTGCAAGGGAAGGAGGAGGAAGAAGGTGTCCACTAGGTCGGGGTTGAAGTGGAATCCTACAAATTTGTCCACGGCGGACTCTGTTTTTCTCCATCTATGATCTTTTCCAGCGTGCAAGGGAATGAGGAGGAAGAAGATGTCCACCGAGTCAGGTTGAATAACACGAGTCATCCGGATGACGAGCAGGTCAACAAGTGTTGAAGTCTGACTAGTTGATAGGGTTTTAATAAAAATAAAATAAAATAAAATCACATTAGTGAAACAGTGTGTTTCACTAATGTGATCTTGATCGTTGGATCAAATTGATTCAATGGGCGCAATATGTTCACCCTGGAAACACGGGCAGCGTTGGATCTGAACGATCCAATGGCCCAAAAGCGATACGTAGCGAATCCACTTGCGTCTTGGTTAGTCTGATCCCTCCAGTTAGTTATTTACTTTTATTTATTTAAATCTAACCGTGGAGAGGACCACATATTGGCTCCAGGTCAATAATGTATAGAAAAGGAAAAATTACAAATTTGGTTTTGCTCCCATAATTTTTTCACGGCTTTCAATTTAATTACTATTTTGTTTTTCAAATCAACTCGGTATTATTTAAGAATAAACTATTGATTTAGTTTTAAAAATTATATTTGTCTCATCCAACTTTTTGTTACTAAACTATAAAATATATTCATTTTAATCTTAATTTTTTTTATTGTTAAAAGTTTCTCTGATCATAATATTGAGACAACACAATATTTAGTGAAAAAATTAAGATAGGTATAATCTGTTAGATATTAATTAAAATACTTAATTTTTAAAAATTAAATTGAGATAATTATAATATCTATATAATAGACTAAAACAATTTCACTCTAAGGCATTAATTGCAAGTAGGTCATTAAATTATGTATAATAGAATAAATTTAAACAAATAAATTTAATGAATAAATTAGGTAAATTAATAAATTTGGTAAATTAATCACATCACATTAAATGAATTTGAAGAAATTAGGGTAAATTGCTATATAATTAGTATATAATTGCTATATAATCACATTAAATGAATTTGAAAAATTCATGATAAATTACTATATGATTGCTATAATTAATATATAATTGGTATATAATTGCTATATAATTGATAAATCAGGTAAACTTTTCAATTGAAATATAATATGTTGTCATTTGGTGAATTAGTATTTATTATATACAAATAATCAAATAATTAATTGTTATATATCTATTTTCAGAAGCGATAAACTACAAAATTATGTTCTCAACCATGTCTATCTATTTTCCTTCTCTGAATCCACTGGTACAACTCGACAATGCTCTCTCTCCTAACCAAGCTCTCGCTGCTCATTTTTCGCCATTTGATCACCTCCTCATGTTGATCGGGAACCCAACTGACACTTGGTGATATGGCTTCTTAAGGCTCCAGCCTTTTTTCCCCTTGAGATACGTTTCTTCAATTTTTTTTGTCCATATATATATATATATATATATATATCTCTCTCTCTCTCAAAAAAGAACATTATGATACAATGGACTTTCACTGTTTTCCTGCCATCGTTTTTCTGAATTGAAGAAGAAGATCATGGTCCAATAAACTAGTACTATTTCCCTGGCACCGTGTTCCTCCGTAGTTCTGGTAAACTATCTGCTCAATCTTCATGCCTATTACTGTAACAATTTTTTTCCTCTAAGAGGTGCACATTTTCTTACAATAAGAAGCTCAAAGGCATTAACTTTTTAGAATTCTCATACTGGTGAGTTCTTTTTATTTGTGTTATAAGTATATTATCATAAGTATATTATCACTTCTCTTACACATTCTGTAAAGTTTATATTTTTAACATGTATCCTTACTCTATGAACTTTTTTTTCCCATATTTGCATGGACTTCAATATTCTCAGAGACTCACCTCTATCTTTTTCCAAATTGTAGTAATTCTTATCCCAAAATCTAAACCTATTTTTCCATATATCTCAAATGCAGGGGCTTTCCGATTAGCAATAGTAAGAAGAGTGCTGTCTAACGTCGAGGTAGTCCCTGTGAACTTTTCGAGGTATGTAAACTTTCATCTTCATCAGATCTTAATATTTTTTCTATCTGACTTTCGGAGTAAATTCTTCTTGTACAATTAATCTCAAATAAACTTGAATCTCGTGCTACACTGTTACACACAGTATCCCTGAAATTATGTTTTGTAATTGCATTATCTAAATTGTGAGGTAATGAAAAGATACACATGTCATCATTTCTTTCTTTAGGTAAATTAATAAATTTGGTAAATTAATGATATCACATAATATTGATTATTTGATTTGAATTTACTGAAATGATTTGAATTGAAATTAAAAAATAATTACCTTTATTATTTGACCATTGTAGGATAATTAATGACATCACATTAAATGAATTATTTGATTTGAATTGAAATTCAAAAACAATTACCTTTATTATTTGATTTGAATTTATTTGAATTGAAATATATACATAATAAATTATTGAAATATACATATATGAGGATCAAGACATATTGGCATCACATTCTTGATCAAACGTATAAAATTTCTTTACAGTTGATTATCCTAAAACATTTTTAATTTGATTATTATTTGTTCAAAAAAATTTAAATTAAAAACTTTTTTATTGATTACACATACATTTCATTATTTTATTTCATTTGATAAACTATTTTATATCATAATACAATGCAGTCGTTTGTTATTATAAATTTTATATTAAAAATCATAATTTATATTTATATAAATAATCAAAATTTATATCAGACTATTTATGTTTAAAAATTATATGTCATAACTCACAAGTCTCATTAGTTTCACAAATTTATAAATTATAGCATTATTATCATATTATGTAGTTCCCAATGTATTTAATATATTAGGCGGGTTATTGTTAAAGTGAATAATATAATATATTTTTTCAGAATATATTATCATAATTATTAATTAGTGAAATTAATGAAATTGATAATTAGTCAATATCATTATTTTATTTGATTTAAATAAATAAATAAATTAGGCAAATTAATAAATTTGATAAATTAATGACATCACATAATATTAATTATTTGATTTAAATTGATTTAAATAATTTGAATTAAAATTGAAAAACAATTATCTTTATTATTTGACCACTGTAGTGTCTTAAAGGATTTTTTAGTAGGTAAAATAAACTTGATTGTGGAATTGATATGTGAATTAAAAAATTTGCTTTATTTGACGTTATTTTGATTTCTTTCTAAAATAGTTCTTAATTTAATAGAAATCAAAATTTGATATATGAATCTTTAAATCATAATCCCTTGACTGAAGAAAGAGATTGAAATTAAATTCTTGAAAGACGAGACTTAGATATTCAATCCAAACATAGCAGCAACTTTTAGTGTTTTTCTTCTTTAGATCCGATTGAAAGAAAAAAAAGATGCATTCAAAAATAAAGATAGAATTAATATTCAATCAATCACCAATCTGTGCAACAAATAATCCGCAAACTAACAAATTTACCTATTTTATTCATTTAAATTTATTCTATTAAATAAATAAATCAATTCGAATCAAAATTTGAGTAGATAAAATAGATTTGATTATAGAATTAATAAATCAATTCAGAATATTTATATTTAAAAAGTATATGTCATGACTCATAAATTTTATATAAATCAATTGTAATTATTATTATTTTTATAAATTATAAAAAAATTTTGAGTTTTGATTTATCTGTGCTTCGTACGAGTCACAACACTAATTATGTAACTAAATTAATGACTTAGTCAAGTATTCATTTTTCATAGTTATACTTTTGCTGAAATTTTGGGACGAAACAATTGACTTTGACTGGTAAGAGAACTCAAGTCAGCAGCATGCTTTATACATATATAGTAATTGTAATAGGGACTTCACATTCAAAATTTGAAAGGGACGGTATTGTTTAATATTCACTTAATCACAGTGGTCGTTCATATTTTTTAGTTTTATTAAGGATACTTCTTATTCAATTGAATAGAAGATGAATTTTTTACGAACTTAGTAAATGTAATTAGTAGAATCTCTCCCAAATTAATATATTTAATAGTCAAACATTTATCATTTATAAAATTCAAATGATCACTACTACTACAATCTACAATAAAACAACGTTGGATAGTAATAATGATTGTTTAAATTCTAGAAACGATAATAAATCGATTTCTAAATATGTTCATTTGGAAAAGGACTTTAATTTTTACACCTAGTAAATTTGAACAGTATTTGGAGTGAAAGATTTAATATAACCTCTAAAAATAAAGAGAAAAGCAAAAAACTAGTCAGCAGTGAGGATGATTTCGTGGTCAATATCACTGCACTGATCTTTATGGATGGGTTGTTCAGTTTCTCAGTTCCTTCCTCTCCAGCAAACTAGAAACCCGAAAGAAATGACAAAGAAAGTGGTAATTGATCCATGAAACTTCCAAGAATGTTGCTGAATTGAGTATGTAATGGTTTCTTCCTTGTCTTAAACCTCTTCTCTCTCTGTCTTCTGCTGTGAGCTTCAAATTCAGTAATGGAATCCAGAGACTCGCGTTTAAGCCAAGCCCAGAAAGCCATTGATTCGATTGGCTTGGGATTTGACCTAACCCAAGATTTATGTTTCGACAATTGTAAAAGAAGTTCGAGGTTGATCGTGATCAATGAAGAACAGAGACGTCGTTTAGAGATTCCAAGTGGAATTTCAATTCCAGATGTTCCAATCTCTATCAAATGTGTGAGAGGCGAATCATCAAGAGTTGATTCCGGTGTTCTCTCCTTGGGACAGGTATACGTTGTTGTTATACCAATTACCTTTAAATGTTCTCAACTTTTGTTTTAGATCATGTTTTGTTGCTCAGCTGATTGGTAATATAAAAAATATATATTTTTTAAAAAAATTTATTACTCCTTAATTTCTGAAGCATATATTCTTACCTAAATTTTGATAGACGAAAACTTTGTAAAATTACTCGGTATCGATCGTCTCTGTTGAGCGCCTGAAAGAGTGGACTTGCAAACAATGAATATATATATAGAAGAGTATCTCCTATTTATTTATTTGATGCTAGAGTTAGCTTTGACTGTAAAAGGGCAAAGAGAGCATGGGAAGGGTGTATATTGCATATTTGGATTGATTTGCTGTGCTTGGTTTTGCTTTTGGATTTTTTAAAAGTCAATTTGATATCTTCAACGTGATTTTGAGTATAAAAACAATTGTTTGATTTGGCATTTATTTTACTTCTAAAATTATACATTCTTTCTTAAACTTCTGTTTGTCAGAAGTAACGTCAAGTTGATTTAAAATTAAATTTGTTCAATTACAATCTAAACACACATTTGGTGAAAGAATATACATAAAATTTAGGGTATAAAGTTTTGAGTCATGGCCTGCATACATGTATGCAAATCATGGTATGAAGGCAGTCGATGTTGCTTAGAGGATGAGGGCAGTTGATGTTGGAAAAATAGTGTATTGTGATATTTCAAAATAAAGTAAAAGAGATGAGATAGTTTTTAATAGCTTTTTAATATTTTGTAATTATCTTTTAATTGTTATTAAAAGTCCTTTAAATTTATGTCTTTTATTGTTATACTTTTGTGCCTATAAAAAGGCTTTTTTTTCCTTATTTAGAAAGACAGTCAGAAGTTATCTTTTCTCTTCTCTATTTACTCTCAAACTTTTTGAGTTACATGTTTTAAATTTCTGTTGTTTTGTGACCTGAAAAACTCTCAGAAGAGTCTGTTTAATCTTGGAAGAAGTTCTGTAGATGCAGAATAATTTCTATAGTCACAGAATAATTTTTCTTGAGGACAATGTCTCTTAAAACACAACTTATACTGTATTGGAAACAATAAATTTTACAACAATCTTAAGAAAAATTATAATTCTAACGTTGCCACAATCGTACCTTGTTAATTTTCTTAAGTGACGCTGGTAATATTTTTTTCAACTTTTTTTGATTTTAATTGCCCGTGTGCATATAGTTGTATGATATTTTGTCTTGGAATTTGATTTTTTCAATTTACTAGCAACATTAAAAAACAGCTTTGATGTCTTCTGCCCGTTGGAATTCTAGTGGATGTTGGCTAATATAAATTCCACTAACATAATCTAATATATAAACGTTGAGTTACTTAGTGTTGCCTAACTTCTTTTATATACTTTTTTTTTATTGTGCATTGATGTGGTTTTAAGCAAAATGAGAATATGTTTCCTAGATATATATATATATATATATATATATTTTGTTGAAAATGGTTATAAGTTGATTAAAAACTTTTATTCTTAATCAATTAGAAATTAATGACGTGACATATTGCTTTTTTGTATTACAAGAGTGTGTGAAAAAAGTACATAAATAACTATGAAACTTAAAGCTACTTTATACATGAGTTAATAGCCTTTTATTATGTGATTATTGGCTTTTTTAGTTCCTATCAATTTTATGAATGGTGGTCTTAATGTGCTTTACATATGTGTGTATATATATATATATATATATATATATAAAAACGTTGGCTTACGTTTTGGTTTTACTTGAATTCAATGACTTTATATATCGATTAACATTGGCTTCCCTTTTATATTGATTAATGATCTTCATTGTTTCTTAATGTATGAGCTTTTAGGAAGCCAACATTAATATCCTAATGGCGCCAACAACTGTGTGTGTGTATTTGAAAGGCATACTGAGCTAGCTGACAATGAATTTGAGAACCAAGGATATATATATATACACACATGTGAAAGAGTTGGATATATATATATATATATACACACAGATGAGCGTATATCTATCTATATATGAGGTGAAAATAATATATATAAATATATATATATATATATATTATATGAAATATATATTTGTGTGATATTTTCAAAATTAAGTATATAATATTTTTGACACCTTATTTAAGGTTATAAATAATTGATTTCCAATTTTTTGTATTTTAATGTTGTGGGCTTATAAATATTATTATTTTTTATTTGGTTGTTGCTCACAAAAGGAGATTTTATTTATGAGAAATAATTTTTCTCTATATGAGATACCCATACATTGTTAGAAGACTTTAGCTTTAGCTATATATTATCTTTTATATATATCTATATTATTTTTACCAATTCTTTTAACTTAGTTTAGAAAAATTCTTTTAAAGTAGATTTGTGTGTGTGTGTGTGTATATATATATATATATATAAGGGCAAATCTATATACAAAAGAACAAATGCATATTAATATGATCTATACATGAGGTGAAATTATCATATAGTATTTTTTTTTATGAGGACAACTCATAATTTTTTGAGTTCTAATTAATTTTGAGTAATCATTATTTTAATCTTTCTCTTTTTGGAGAATATTTATTAATGGTGGGGGCAAGAAGAAAAATTTTGGGTATTTTTTTTATAACAACAAGTGAGGGATATGTAAGTATGTTGTTATAAAAAATAAATAAATTTTGGTAAAAATGTTTTATGGTCAATAGTTAGTAATATTGTGGTTCAATAGAAATTTTATAGGTTTAATATATTTTGAGTATTATGTATATCTCATAAATTTCTATTAACATAACTATTGATAAAGATTTTTTTTAAAAGCTTATATATAAACAAGTATTCAACATTTTAAATATTGAAAATTGTGTTTGTGGAATTTTGAAATTCTACAACAAAGTTTTATGGTCATATTATTGTTAGCACTAGAAAAATAGTGTATTGTTGATATTTCAAAAAAAAGTAAAAGGGATGAGACAGTTTTTAATAACTTTTTAATATTTTGTAACTATCTTTTAATTGCTATTAAAAGTCCTTCAAATTCATGTCTTTTATTGTTATACTTTTGTGCCTATAAAAGGCCTCATTCCCCCTCATTTGGAGAGACAACTAGAAGTTATTTTCTTTATTATCTCTTTACTCTTAAACTTTCTGAGTTACATATTTTAAGTTTCTACTGTTTTGCGACATAAGAAACTCTCAGAATGGTCTATTTAATCCTGGAGCAAGATCTGTAGACGCAGAATAATTTCTATAGTCGCATAATAATTTTCCTTATGAACAGTTTCTCTTAAGACGCGATTCAAATTGTGTTGGTGACTGTAAATTTTACAACAGTTGATCTTTATATTTAGTTGACGGGTAGATTTTCCTATGGACAGGGAGATTTCCTATTATTGAGATATGCAAGGTGGCATATGAAATATTCTTAGGCAAAAGTATTATTCATGCTCTTAAACTTTGATCCATATTGTTTCAATTATAACATTAAGTTTTATTTCGTGTCAATTATAATCCAAAACTTTATTTCATGTTAATTATAATTCATATGTTTCTATTATATTCTTAAACTTAACATTGTTCAAATATTTAAGGTCAGATGTTGATGTGGCATCCCATCTTATATATATTAACGTCAAATCATTCATCCTGAATGTGCTATGTACGGTACCAACTTAAAGTGACCAAAATAACCCTATGAACCTTCATTAATGATAAAAAGAAAATATTTCAGAGGATTCACAAGGTCATTTTGATCATTTAAAGTTGTTACCTAAGGTGGCACATTCAAGCTAGATGATTTGATGCTAATATATGCAAAATAGAATGTTACATCAATATTTGTCATTAAATATTTAGACTGTATTAGGCTTAAGAGAATAACTAAAACTAATTGAAAATATATGAATTACAATTGACACAAAATATAAGGATATGAGTTATTATTGAAATAAGGGTCAAAATTTAGAGGCATGAACATTATTTTTGCCATATTCTTTTTTAGATTTAAGTTGGACTTATATGGATTTGAATATTATGTTTTGATTCTGGACAATAAGATTTAGACCACGCACAATGTGGTTTATCAAAATTAACAAGTAATAATTTGAATACATAAAACTAAAATCGGGTATTTTTAACATTTAAAGAGTAAATAATTGAGATATACATATTTTTAAAAAGAATTAAAATATATATATATATATATATATTAATTTAATTTTGGCATGTTTCCATGTTTGTTTTTTGGACTTTTGTTTCAGATGTTACGGCACTTCAATGAAGAAATGTGCTTGGGAGGGACAAGTACAAGTGGGAATTTGTGTACTGTAAATGGGAATTTCTGTGCTTCATTTGGGTTAAGTGGTGGCAATATAAAAGATTTTGGTGGCATTAAATGTCTTGCTTATGATGGGTGGTTCATCAAACGTTACACCATTGAGTTAGAGAGGTATGATGAAGCAAAACTTGATGATCACGTCAAAGAAGCAGTTCCATCTTCATGGGACTCTGAGGCTCAGGCAAGGTGGTGGCACACCCTCTTACCTCTACATTACAATATATCAAAGAATGACATTTTGTGGTAATGAATGCAAGGTTTATAGAGCAGTACGGAACTCATGTTGTGGTTGGAGTGACCATGGGAGGAAAGGATGTGCTGTTTCTGAGATCAAATATCCAACCTTTTGATCCACAGAAGCTTCTCAAGAATAAAGCTGATGCCAGGTTTATGGGTTCTGCACAAAATAATAGCCTCACTTCTGAAGATATATGTGACAAGGTATTAGTACCGATCTTTATTTATTCACTATATATGTCCTATGCGGCTTTAAATTCTCCCTTTCATTTCCACATAAATTTGGTCATCTTACTGATTATCCACGCACATTCTTTAATACGTAGTGACCTTTATACGTATACATATACATATATACACATGTACCTATCTATACAGAGCCCGGACGTATATAATATAATATAATATTACTTGTGTATAAACAACACAATATCATACACACTGCACACATTGCCGTGAAATATGATTTTCTTTATATATATATATATATATATATATATATATAAGAGGGTCATGTTTCGTTAATTTAAACTACCAATTTTAAAAATTGACAATCCATGATCATAGATTTAAGAAAAAAAAAATTACAATATGATCTAGACAAAATAGGACTCTCCTGTTTCCATACAAGAAAAAGAGAGGATTTTCTTCCCATTATATGTGTACACACAGATATAATAGACATCTCATATATAACACCGTTCCATGTACATATGGAGACACACAACATAATATGATACACATGCGCATACACATATTTACAACACGACAATGTTCACAACATTTGACGTTAGCCTGTTATCAGTACTTTTTACAACAATTAAATTGTTGGAACTTTTTTTAATATTTGTCATACTATATAATGAAGTAAATATGCTTAATATACTACTAACGATATATGAATAAGTAATTAATATTTTAAGATTTTTATGACATGATATTCTTACTCAATCTTCTTACTACTATAAAAACTGAAAAATGGAAGCAGGTCAATAGGTAACCATTGAGTTATGTAAATCCAAAGGTTAAGAGATTAAAATTTTGACCCCACTCAATTAAAACTCAAACCTACGTGATTGGATTGATAAAAGCTAATAGCGTAGTTGGACTTAATTGATTGAGTTTTTTTTTTTAATTAAGATCATCTCCCAATCAATGCGATGAAAGGTTGATTCCCTTTTAAATCTATTAAGCCAAATGGAGTGTCCTTTGTGGACGGGACCCAAAAAATATCTAAAAATTTAAATTGAAATTGTATGAATTATTTGAAATGTAATTTAGCTTGATCTTTAATGTGTTTGTTAATAATTGTAAAGTAATTTTAACGTGTGTCTTTCAAAAATTGAACCTTTATCATACTACGACCAGTCAATAAAAAAGTTCGGTAAAATTTTAAATTGCATTGATGGTTGTGAGAAAATAGTTCGGTGTGTTGCAGAATGTGGTAGTAATAAGCAGTCGAAGGGGTGGAAGCTCTGAAAAGCTGAGTCATAAGGAATGGTTAGAGAGTGTAGACTTGGAACCCGATGCGATCTCCATGTTTCTTCTGCCTCTCACATCCCTCTTGAAAAGAATCCCTGGCGGTGGATATGTGAGCCATGCCATCAATCTTTATCTTCGATGTGAGCATTCAATTATTATTTATTTTGGTGCATATACATGTGACAGTCTCCTTCTGAAACTGACGACTCCTGAATTGAAATAGGTAAGCCTCCCATTGAAGACCTCCATAAAGTTCTTGAGTTTCAGCTTCCAAGACACTGGGCTCCTGCGGTTAAAGAGACACGCCTTGGTGCTCGTTGGAAGCACCATGTCAATAACTGGCTCAGATTTAGTTTCTTTGGCCCTAAGCTTTACATTAACACTATTCCAGTAAGTTCTCCGTCCTTATTTTTCTATAAACTACATTTTGTGAATGGAAAAAAATCTTTGTTAGGAGGCTTTTACACTTTTGTAATCTTATCTAACTCAAACTAAATTAGTTAAAGTACAATATGTTTTTGAATATTGGTGTTCAATTTTTTAAAAAAAAAAATTACATTTTCTGAACACTGAAAATTTCCCCTGCTTCCTATGTGCTAGTGAATTGTGAGCCTGACAGGATGGAGAAGATGGTGAAGAGTCATAGGCCTATTTGATTTTGTTTTTTTGTTTTTATGTTTCCAAAATAGTTTTGTTCAGTAGTTTTTGAAAACAAGTTTTAAAAACAAAAGAAAAAAACATATTTGTTTGAATAATTTGTTTTTAAAATATGTTTAAAAACAAAAAAAATAAAAAATTTTGTTTGGAAAAATTGTTTTTGAAAAAAAATTCGAATGCACAAAAAAAATGTTAGAGAGAGAGCGAAGAGAGAGAGGAGAGATAGGATAGAGAAGAGGAGAGAGTGAGAGAGAGGAGGGTGAGGGGAGGAAGAAGAGATAGAGAAAACACATCACAAAATTACAAAATTATTATTAATAAAAATAGAAAACAGTTCAGAACATTTTCAAGTTGTTTTGATACTTTTTAAACATCTATTCTACTTTTTTTGTTTTTGAAAACAAAAAAAGACAAGTTAAACAGCTCATACATTCATTCCGTGTTTTTTCCTCTTTTTATTATCACTACTTGTTGAAGAATGTTGTGGATGTGATGTGTTATTATTGCTTTCCTCTTAAAAGAAGTTGAATCTGATTCTAGCATTATCTCCCGTAATTATAATAATTGTAAGTTGGCGTTAAAACTCAATTATGATTAAGAAAAATTCAACTTTTAACTACAAAGTTATAGAAGCACTGATTATGTCAAAAGATTAATTCAACAGAGAAAAAAAAAAAGCTATTTAGTGAAGGTCTGTCTATGTTAGTTTTGTCAATTTTTAAAATGTCCTCATAGTTTAAAAAATTTTCAATTACATCCTTTTAGTTTTATTAATTTTAATTTGGTTTTACTACTAAAATTTTATTAGTATTTCATTTATTTATTGACACAAGACAACTATATTTTGATTTGAACTACCAGTAATTAAAAATTCATTAATTTTCAATTAATTTGATTCAAGTCGTGTTAACCTACGAAGATGTAAAGCTTTTTTAATAATTTTTTACATTCACAATATTTAAACTCAAAGTCTTGTTTAAAAAAAACAAGTGTCAAACTATCTAAACTAAGCAACTTTGGTCAAGAGACAACTATATATACATATATATATATATATATATATATATATATATATATATATATATTGACACTAACTATGCATGAATTAGACCAACAAGATCAATAAAAATAGATAATATGAAGTGAAATTAACTAAAATATATGACATGCAATGCAAGCTTCGTAAACCTATTTGAATGGGCTAATTTTTAATACTGTATATTTAGTGTCAAGATAGTACACTACTGACAATATCAATAAAATATAACAAAATGTTGATAAAAGCTTACAGACTTTTTAAAAAATTCCAAAACCACAAGAATGCCATTGCAAATTTTTAAACTCAGTTGTAAATGAAGTAAAATTATAGAAAATGAAATAATTTAAGCTTTCAACTTATCATTTTCCCTTAAATGGTAGGTTGATGTGGGTAACAGACCAGTAATAGGCCTGAGATTACAGTTAGAAGGAAGAAGAAGCAATCGTTTGGCGATCCAGTTACAACATCTGGCTTCTCTCCCTAAGTCCTTCCCACTTTCAGACGATCAAAACGACTATTTGTCCTGTGACTCTTACAACTGCAAATCCCACGTGAAAGTTCAATGGAATAGCTTTTCGTATGTTTGCACCGCACCTGTGGAATCGGTGGACGCTCTTTCCATCGTCACCGGAGCTCAATTACAGGTTAAGAAGAAGTGTCTATCTTTGTGCTTGCGCTTCTCAAGAGTCATTGGCGCTACATCAAAGAAGTCACCGGAGTGGGACCGATCACCGAGTCTTGGTGACATGGGAGACAAGTTTGGGGGGATCTTAGGGCAGAAGGGCCAGCCAAGGCCCGGGGAAAAGACTGTTGGGTCCAACACATTTTCTGCGACACGACCGGTACCGGTGAAGACACCGAAGCTTCAAAGGTACGTTGACACGACAGAGATGATTAGAGGACAGGAGGATTGGCCAGGGTATTGGGTGGTGGCCGGAGCAAGGCTTTGTGTGAAGAAGGGGAAAATATTTCTGCTTGTTAAGTATTCACTATTGGGCTTATGCTGAGAGATTGATGTTCAAGATTTGGGATTTGAACTTTGATGAGACTGAAGTAATTAGGAGAAATAGACAGACAAGATTCTGTTTGGTCTCATCAAACTTTCTAATAAAAGCTCTCTTGATCCTGTTTGGTCTCATCTCATGCATCTTAATAACGGATCAAGGGCACCTCCTTAACCCCAAAGCCAAGAAGGTTCCTTGGCCTTCCATAGCTATTGAATGGCTGTGGGCTCCACTTGGATAGGTGGGGCCCACATCCATCCAATGGCTGTGGAGGGGCTCCTTAGCCCAAACCTAAGGAGGCTTCCCTCTTCCCTTAATAACAACCTATTTTGAGAAGATGCTAAGGCATTATGTGGGTGTCTCGTTAGGCGTTGGAGGTCATCTAAGCTTCTGGTCCCTTCATAATCATTTTTTTCACCATTTTCACATGTTTGGTTCAGTGGCTCTCAAGGTCAGTCAAAATTAATTCTCGCCCAAGCCTGAGTAGTAGCGAGAGGGAGTACTTTCTCAAGCATTAGGGTATTGTTTGGTTTGAGTGAAATGGAGGAAGAAGAGGGAAAAGATTTTTTTTAAATTGACTTTGCTTGTATCAATTAGTTTCAGGAGAGAAGAGGGAAAATGAAGTTGAAAAATCTCTCCACTTTCCTCATTTTCGTTCCCTCTAAAAGTGAGGGGATTTGAAAGAAAGAAAAAGTGTAACAATGTAAAAAAAACGTAAGTATCCTCAACAATTTTTCTTTCTTTTTCTCCTCATGCTCATTAACTCTTATCCTCCATTATTCAAATTTTTCTGCTATTTCTTTTAGCTTTCATCTTTCAGTATTCAAATTTCTTTACAAGAAATGAAAAATATATTTGAAATAAAAACAACTAACACAACAAAAACTAAACAAATCTATAGAAAGATCAATTTTTTATTTTGAAAGGAATCTGAAGTTTTTTTTTAATTATTATTGTAACATGTAAATCGACGTGAATATTCTAAAATTTTTAAATATTCCAATTGACATTCATTTTATAAATTCTACTAGCTATTTATTTTTAAATATTCTTTAATATGTTCTCAATTTTTTTATCTATTTCTTACTTTATAAATTTATTTTTAGATATTCTTTTAGATGTATGTTCTGAAATTTTTTTTTTTGTACTCTGTGTTTGATGAATGATGTTAAATTTATTTATGTCATCTCTTTTTGTTATTGAAATATAAGTGATAATAAATTTATCATCTTCTGTTGATTAAATAATCAAAAGACTATAATAGTCATTTTATTTTATTTTCCTTTGCTCCCTTTGCAAACCAAATAAAAGAAATTTTATTTTTTCTCCCCTTCCCTCCCCTCAATTTAAACCAAACAAAAAATTTTTATTTTTCCTCTCATCCCATCCCATCCCATTCCCTCCCCACTATTTAAATTCCTCCCTTCCCTTTAAACCAAGCAGTCCCTAAACATGGTTACTAACCTTCGCTACAACCATAATTTCCTTTGCTATCCTCCCCTTTTCTGTGCATTTGTGTTTTGTTCTGAAATTCTCTGTGGTATTAAGTAAAGAGGAAGAGAAAGATGGAGTGAGAAGGGAAGAGAAAAGAGAGGAAGAAAAGAGAAGAATGGAAGAAAATGGAGAAAAAAAATCGAAGGGAGCTCAAAATGTACTTCAATAGAGTTTGTAATTTTAGTTAAAATTACATTATTGAGCCACACTTTTTAAAAAATTAAACTTCAACTGTAAACTTATTCATTTTTTTTACTTTGGTCTTATTTAATTGCTTTTAGACCCAATATTTTTACATCATTTTTATATTAGCCCTTAGAATTTTGGATTAGCTAAAATTGTGGTTCTCCATTTTATATGTTTTTTTTCACTTTAGCGCTTAGCAAAATTATATAAGTGGCAAAATTGTACAACATTCATAAATGTACATTTAATTAAATATTAGTACCAATAATTAAAAAATTAATATAATTTATTTTATTACATTTTGATATGAGTGACATTAAATAAAGATAAATAAATTAAGACAATATAAAATTCAAACTTTTTTTAATAATTACATATTCAAAAATATTTTTGCTAACCAATATCTAAACGAAATTCATTTTTTAAACTCAATTTTCTGATAATAATTTCTAAACATAAATCATATTCATATAAATCTTAATTTGCCCAAAATCAATTCTACTCAATTTAAATTTATCAAACTATTTTCCAAACACCCTCTATATAACTAAGATTAAATGAAGTCCAGCATCTTATGCGCAAATGATTGGCATTGGAATTGACATAATGCGGAACCTTATATCAAAATAATAATTATGATAAAGCAACATTCTGACATTTTTTTTTCGTATCAGATTGTGTTACAAGCCATAGAGAAAAAATCATATCACCTCCTTTTCAAGTTTCAAAACCGCCATGAAGGCTTCTTGAGGCACGTCAACTTTACCAATTGCTTTCATCCTTTTCTTTCCTTCAGCCTGGTTAGAGAGATGGTAATTCACTTGGGGGCAATCGAATATAAAATTGTAGAATGAAAACATATAAATATATATATACATATATATATGCAGATTTTGTTGTCTCACTTTCACACATCAATAGTTTTGCCCCCACCCACCCTCCGACAAAAAAAAGCATATTAGTAGAGCCAGAGATCACAGTAGTTGAAAACTAAGAAACCTTTATCTTTGTCAACACTATATGAACACCAAAAGCTCAATTAATCAGCAATCTAGCGGCAAATTATGGATTAATTGCCTGACAGCCATGTTGAAGCCTCAAAAGACCATATATGATAACATGACAGTCAACATATTCTGTCTCGTACCTGTTTCTTAAGTAATTTCTTTTTTCTTGAAATGTCCCCACCTAGAAGAATAATAACAAAAGAGAAAATATTAATTGAGAGAAATCAGGACAACCACAACCAAGCTAGGAAGTTATTGGGGAATATAATGATTATATAAAAGGATATCTTCGAGTTTCTTCATAGTTACATGGAAGTCTTTCTCCAAATGGATGTAAGAATAAGAAAGCCTTTCAAAAACTTATTATTATTTTTTTTTAAAGAACTTACAACCAAAAGTTACGCATTCATGGTCTTACCATAGCATTTCGCTAATACATCCTTTCTTATTGCAGATAAAGTTTCACTTGCAATCACTTTCGAACCTATGCACGCCTGGCACACAGATTGCAAACATAAGCTACTGAGGTTGACTAAATGGGAAATGCAGAGAATTCATATTTTCGACTGGAATTGAATCAAAGGTTCAGAAAGAGTGAGAAGCAGAGTGCAAATTGCAGTGCATATTAAAATGGTAGAGAATCACGATTTTTTTAAACCATACATGAAAAGAGTAGAGTACATAGATCCTACCTGAATAGGCACTTTAAACATTTGACGTGGTATGAGCTCTTTCAACTTTTGAGTCAAAGCTCTTCCTACTGAGTATGCCTGAAAATTTACATTTCCATTGAGTTCTGATAATATAAAGACAAAAAATACTGAAAAATTAAAAATTATAAGGTATCTATTATATATAGTGATGACCAACGAACATTCATATAGCCTAAACTTTGCTTAGAGATGATAGCCAATTGCTGATAAAACCACATTTTTACACTAAAATAAATCGGAATAGAATGAAGCCAGCAGGAAATGCTAATTTCTGATTTCTATAAATATCTCTCTGCCTTGATGCATGGTTATATCTATTAGCCTTTAAGGGAAGTGTCATCAGCAAATGCATAACCTTGACTACAATTTTCTTTTCTTCTGGTGGAAAGGGGGAATACAAAATTGGCTAAAATAATTTTTTAATAAAAAAAGGAAAAAGAGAATCTGACATGGTTGTGACTCGAGACTAGGGGTGTTCATAAGATTTGGTTTAATTTAGTTTTGAGTCAAAAACAAATCAAATCGAACTAATTAATTTTGAAAAAATATAAATCTATTTGGTTTTATTTTTTAGGCGGTTTGGTTCAATTTTGGACAGTTTTGAAGGGAAGAAAAATTATCATAAAATTCTTGTATAATATTTGAGGTATTTCATTATTATGTTTGGAAGAATTCTTTTATAACATATTATTTTTATAAACACAATAAACACCTATTTTAAATTTTTTCATAACTTTACTTTTTTTCCTTTAGACCATCTATTAATAATTTAAATCATATTTTAATTCATTAGTATTAGTATATAAATTTGTAACAATATATCTAATTGACATCCAATCATAATAAGAAATAAAATTGATACATTAGTGTATAGGATTTTTTTAATATGTTAACCAAACCAAACCTAACCAAACTAACAATCGAACTAAACCATGTGGTTGTCATGTTTTAAAATCCAATTTGAACTTTTTTTTTTTTGATTTTGGTCATTTTTTAGTCGGTTTGATTTGATTTGGTTATGCTGGGTCGATTTACTTCAATTTTGAACACCCTTACTTGAGACTCCTACGAGGGACAAGTCATGAGTTAAAGTTTGATAGAGCACAAGTCCTTGGGAAGGAACCAGTAGCCTATTAGGGGGTAGAACTCCTCAAGGTTATAAGGTCCATTTTTCAAGGCAACTGTTACTGACTGTTTGGTTCGCAATACAGAACAAGAAAGGAAAGGAAATGAAAGGAAAGGAAGAATGTAATGAAAAGGAGAATGGAAAACAAAAAAGGAAAATAAAAAAAAAATTGTTTGGTTTGGAAAAATAAATAAATAAGAGAAAAAAATATTTTGGTATGTATTTTTTAATTAATTGTTTTTACCAAAATACCCTCTCCTATTGCACTGTCTCTCTCTCTCTCTCTCTCTCCATATTAGCATCTTCGCAACGGGTGTGGATCCTCTGCTTGGAAAAAAACAAGCAGAGGGATGCTTGGAGTTTTAGCAACGGTTTTAACTGTTGCTAAAACTTTCAGCAACAAATTTTTGTTGCTGAAAGTTTTAGCAACAGTTAAAATCGTTGCTAAAACTCCAAGCACAAAATTTCCCAACAGAGGATCCACACCTCTTCTGCAACTACACCGGCGACGCACCACCACATACTTCCACTATGGCACCTTCAGCGCCCTCATCCAGTGCCCCAAAGGCAACACCACCTTTTCTCCCTGGAAGGCGACAAATCCCAGGATGAGATCGACTTCAAATTTTTGGGGAAAGACAAGAGCGTCATGCACACAAACTGAGAAGATGGGGGTTTGTTGCTGCTGGGTCATCTCATCCGCGACGGAGAAGATGAGCGCTTGTGGTGGTCGGGAGAAAGCTGGAGGCGGAGACTCAGGAACTTCAACTTCCTAGTCTTCATTCTATTTTTCAGGCGAGGGCGCATGAGATTTGGGAGGTCGATGGTGGCTAAGGCAGATATCTCTCATCGGAGGAGGTCGACGGAGGAGACTGACGGGAAGCACAAGAATGGAAGAATGCAGAGAGCGAAGAGGGAGAGCTGGATGGTGAAGGGCAGCCTTGTAAATTTCAAACTTTTCCATAGCAGACCTGCGTTTTCCAGTGCTGGGTAAGAGGAAAAAATCGTACATGATGAAGTGGAAAACAGTGTCAAATGAAATGCTTCCATTCCACTGCAATTGCCCAACCAAACAAGGATGCCGTGAATAGTAATGGAAGGTAGTCTTCCATTCCATTCGAAGAATCCCAACCAAACGCACCGTTAGGGTCTGTTGGGAACGGTACAAAATATAGGAAAGGGAGTGAGGAACAAAAAATATAAATAAATAAAATAGGTGACAGCAAGGCTTATAGGACAGGTCAGCAGTAAGGGTGATTAGAGAAGGGTCTTTAAAAAAGGTAGTCTGAGAGAGTGGAAGGGGATGGAAAGTATTGGGAATTGGCTTGGGAAAGAGCTAGACCTCTCGAAAGTCTAGAATTATCTTTACTGTGTTATTGCTGAGTTTTGTGTATTGTTTGGTAATTCTATGCTGTTATTGTTTCTGCATTTGTGTGAGGTTTAATTTCAGTTGTTGAAGTGCTGTAATACAATCTTTTCCCCACTGGAAGAAATATATTTTCCCTTTTTCAATAATATTTCAGTAATATTCAGTATTTAGATCTGTTATTGCTACTGGGCCCCACCAAATTGGTATCAGAGGGGGTTTCGGTCAGGGAATGGCGACGACAAGAATAGAGGATATAGATGCAAGATTCAAGGAAGCTTTTGCTGAGTGGAAAAGAGAGAAGTTCAGGAGGAATATGGAAGAGATGAGGGTGATCATGAAAGAAATCTTGATGAGAGTAAAGAGAATGGCAGCTGAATCAAGAGGTGAAGAGGTAAGAAGGTAGGGAAGGAACTAACCAAAAGTCGACCATTGGAGCTTCCTCCAATTTCTGAAGTTTCGGCCAAATTAGAAGCTAGGAAAGAACCTTGTTCTCAGATGAACGCAATTGGAGAGCAAGAGGAACCTGAAGCAGTGGATTTTGTCAGAGGAGAAACGAAAAGATGAAATCACTGTCCTGTACAGCACCGAAAAAGCAAGAATGAAGGAATGGGAGCGTTTCTTCCATGGAGAAGAACGGACGGAAGCCAATCGAGCAGGAAGGAGTTCTTTGCTGGCGGAAGAAGAGGACAACGTGCTCTTTGTGAAGGAGGCAGCCCAGGGTGACTTCAGAAAGGAGACAAGAGGTAGGTTTAAATTGACCCAACCCATGGATATAAACTGATCCATGATCTCTGAAAACGGCTTCATTCTTTTTTTGGTCAACACTTATGGGTTCATTAAAACAAGGATATCCTTATTTGCAATGTTGGGCTGCCAAACTCACCGAGCCCAAGAGAAGGGGTTCATTTGTGGCAGAAGGTGATGACAAGGTGAGAAACAAATGGGTCTTGGATTCAGCTAGGTTGTTTATGTGGGGAAGAGGCCCAAAGATGAGAAGAGAAAAATGAAATCCTAATGGGCTTTGTTTGAAAAAATAGTGGATGGGCTCATTTAACTGTTTAGCCCAAATATTCTAACCCTACCCAACATTTTCAGGTTACCCAAGTTCCCAATGATAATTGCTCTAACCCAAGTCGCCTGTTTTGTTGAGAGGAAAGATGGGCCTTTTTGTTTAATGACCCCAACAACATTTTGGGATGGCAAACCTAATGGGCCATGCTTGAGAATAGATAATCGCAGCTTTTCTCAGATGAGGGAAAAGAACCTTTATGAGCTACATTCAAGAATAAGTAAAGGATGGTTGGGCCCAATATTCCATCTGCTTTAATATACCTAAACCCAAATTCAACTCTAAGGTTTACCGAGTCCTAGAACCTGTTAAAATCCCACGCTCACCGAACCACTATCATTGTCCCTTCTAGATAAAATTGGAATGGTGGTGAGATTGGCCTTGATGTCTACTTCTCGATGGCACGAGGAAATGCCACTGTACCTGCTAAGGAAATGACCAAGTGGTTTGATACCAACTACCACGACATTGTCCCTAAAGTGGGTCCAGATGTTAAGTTCTCCTACGCATCGCACAAGGCAGTTGAAGAATACAAAGAGGCTAAAACTCTTGGAATTGATACCATACCGGTGCTTGTTGGACTTGTGTCCTACTTATTGCTGTCAAAACCAGCAAAAGGTGTTGAGAGATCCTTTCCCTTATTGACAAGATCATTCCTGTCTACAAGGAGGTTGTGGCTAAACCGAAGGCAGCTGGAGCGGAGCTTCTTGGATCCAGTTTAATGAACCCACCCTTGTGAAGGATCTTGATGCTCACCAGTTATAAGCATTTACTCATGCCGATGCAGAGCTAGAATCATCTTTGTCTGGTCTTAATGTTCTGATAGAGACATACTTTGCACTCCTCTACATTGTTCCCTGCACACCCGGTGTTACTGTTATATTGGGACTTATCAGGAGTGATCTGAAGACCCTTTCGGATTATGGTGAACCCGATGTAGGGAAGAAACTCCCAGTTTCAACTTCAAATTCTCACCTTGAGGGCAAGGTGAAATTTCGAGGGCAGAGTAATGTTGGGAACGGTACAAAGTATAGGAAAGGGAGTGAGGAACAAAAAATATAAATAAATAAAATAGGTGACAGCAAGGCTTATAGGACACGTCAGCAGTAAGGGTAGTCAGAGAAGGGTCTTTAAAAAAGGTAGTTTCAGAGAGTGGAAGGGGATGGAAAATATTGGGAATTGGCTTGGGAGAGAGCTAGACCTCGAAAGTCTAGAATTATGTTTACTGTGTTATTGCTGAGTTTTGTGTATTGTTTGGTAATTCTGTGCTGTTATTGTTTCTGCATTTGTAAGAGGTTTAATTTCAGTTGTTGAAGTGCTGTAATACAATCTTTTCCCCACTGGAAGAGATATATTTTCCCTTTTTCAATAATATTTCAGTAATATTCAGTATTTAGATCTGTTACTGCTACTGGGCTCTACCAGGGTCCCTTCTATGGGATCTTGTTATGGATTTAGATAGAGTAAAATCAAATCAGAGAGGAAGAGGGAGGAATTTTGACTTCTTTTTTTTTACCTATGTTGATGGTTCAGATTATTGAGAGAACCAAAATCTCTAGTGCTCACACACAAGGTTTCTTTTGACAATAAACTGATCAGATACATTAATTTTGAGATAGTAAGTTTAAAGACAATAACTACACCTTAAAATAAGCCTAACTCCCCTTAAGCTAAGGACGTGCTGAAAAGTATCCTATAACTACTCTTAATATCTAATAATTTTAAATAAAATACTACAAACGTAACAAATTTACAGCCTCCTAACTCACTATGTCTGAAAGTACAGTAAAGGAAAATAAAAACAATTAAATGCATGATAACTAAAAGAAATACTGCACTGCAAAAAAAAATAACAACTGCTCTTCCCACTACTGTTCTGTACATACTAACGGAAACCTCCTCAATGTGGGACTCTATCATAGCACTGCCCCTAAAAAGCAAACGTTACTTCATTCTACCACTGTCAACCCCTTCGCGTGTGAAAACCCTCTACAAGTAACCCTCTCCGTGATGTCAACAACCAGCTCTAATACCACTGGGAATCCACCCAAAAGACTAGCCTATTAGGGGGTGGAACTCCTCAAGTTTATAAGGCCCCTTTTTCAAGGAAACCTACCCGCTGTGAGATTCTTTCAAAGTTCAACTCCTAATGAAGTTTATAGTTGAATGGAACCTCGTGAGATTAGGGGTTCTACGAGAAAATGACAATTTATATTGTTTTTGGTCTATAAAAATTGTACATGTTGTTTTGTAATGATTAATTACAGTCAAAACCTTTTCTTATTGACCAACTGAACAATATCTCAATACATACATTACCAACTGTTATAAATAATCTTATTTTATGGTTAAGTTAGCATTTCCTTTCTTGAAACCCCAAAAAATTCTCATTCAGTAGGTTGAGAATTCTAAGATTAGGAATTGCCTTTATTCTTTTTCTGTGATTGGACCATGTAGCTTCCCTATTATGATTTGGTTCCAATAAACATTAAAATTTATACAGGGGAAGAGGAGTCTTCTTCAACCATCAATAAGAGGGAGGAAATATCAAAAAATATCTCACGCAAATAAAAGCCATAATTAACTTCTATTACTATTCAGTTTCTAGAGTGTCAATCACATTTTATTTCCAAAGATTGCATGACTTGCTTATACCATAAGGTAATGACAATCAACTCAGCAAACTTAATAAATTACCTTATCTTTGTGAACAATTGTAGACAATGGTTCCACTGGATCACCATTAATCTGTATGTCAAGTTTAATTAAATCACTTTCTATGTACCTGAGAGTCAGCAAACAGTAAATGTTAAATGGCACAGAAGACACCGTGCAAAGGCAATCTGCTCACATATCAAATATATGGGAAAAGACATAGGTAATGTACCTTGGGCAGTTTTTACAATTCAGCAATCAGTACCACATTATTAATTAAAAAAAAAAAAAAATCTTCCACATGTCTTAGTTCTATTGAGGAACTAGATAGGAAAGCCATAAAATCTATACTAAAAGTCAATAAAGTCCATTTTTTATGGTTAATAGTTTGATATTGCTAATTATTATAACACGTATACTGAAAGGCCGTATAGCAGACATTTGCATTTAATTGCATGAAGCTGTATAATATTACTATCCACCAATATAAAGGAAAAACAATAGAGATCAATATTGAATGCCTGCAGTCACAATCATATTTGGGTTCTTTTCCTTTATCCTTTAAAAGTGTCAGCATTTCAGTTCAGTTGCAACTGTTGGCACTATGGAGATGATTAGAGGACCAAAAGATTTATAGGGGCATTGAGTTGTGTCTGAAGCAAGGATTTCTGTTAAGCAGGGGGAAAATATTTCTGCTTGTTAAGTTTTTGCTCTTGCGAGTGATGAGAACCCAAAACCCATGTAATTATTATAAAGAAACAAAGCCTTCACAGACATTTACCCGATGAAAGTATACTCCATGCTAGCATAGCCCTTACTTCTTGACTTTAACTGGTCAAAGAAATCACCAACCATCTGCAAAATTGATCTTCAAACAGATTAAGACACGAATAGGCCAAAAGTAATTAGAGGTACAAAGGGTTTTTAGGTGGAATGACAAGAATTAAAGCGGGAGATTACCTCTGCCAGTGGTAACTCATAGTTGATTGATGCTCTATTTTCAGTGATAAATTTCATTTCCTTAAATTGCCCTCTTCTGTCTTGTGCCAGTTCCATAAGTGGTCCAATGTAATCCTTTGGTGTAAGCATCTCGATCTGTAGACATCACTTCAAAATAAAGTAATATATAATCTTACAGTACTCAAAATTTAATACATTTAACCTGGATAATTTCAAATATAAAACAGTGATATAGACTTTATTAAGCACAAGAAATAACCTTAACAAATGGCTCTTCAATTGACTTCCTTTTTCCAGGTTCAGGGAGTAAAGATGGGTTTGAGCATTCAACCTTCAATAATTGAGATCGATAAAATGACAGTATTTATACAACGTCAATCTAGAAATTTGCTAATAAGATGCATTTCAAGGAAAGTGAGTTTAGGATTGAGAAGAAATTACAGTATCACCATTTACACCGTTCACTCTATACACGACACTTGGAGCAGTTGTTATCAGACTCAGATTGTATTCTCTCTCAAGTCTTTCCTGCAATATAAAGCATTTATAAAGGTAATTTCCAGGTGCCCTGAAAGAATGGATGCTTGGACAAATTCTAACCTGAACAATTTCCATATGGAGAAGTCCAAGAAATCCACATCTAAAGCCAAACCCCATGGCACTTGAGGTCTCAGGTTCAAACTGAAATCCAGAAAACAATATGAACTCTGAGCATCATTAATTACTCATTCTACCAATCTCAAGCTTGAGCGTAAGAAAAATGGATACTTAGTAGGAAGTTATATAATTCAAAACTAAAATAGCTTGTAAATTCATGACAAATACATTGGACATCAGGAAAGATCATGCATGCCAATTGCCAAAGGTAATATTCAAGTAAACTCTGTGCCAAGCAGATTGACATGCATGCTTCTCTTAAAAAAAAAAAAAATCAATCTAAAAGGCTGAATAGTTAAACATTAATCAACTAACAGAAAAGGTGAACTAATGAACAAAACTATTTCCATGTAAAACAAGAAACAGAAAAAATATATTGTCAACAGCAATGTAAGCAGATGCTGGCACGCAAAAACACACAAATTATGGTCCCTTTCTTTGAGCACCTGCACAAACAAACAAATTGATATAGTTCAATACATGCATCAACAGTTAAAATTAGGGGAAAAAAAGTTTCATGTTTTGTATCAAATCAATCATATACCTTCAGTGCAGCATCATTGAGCTGTAGCTTCTCAAGTGCATCACGTAGCTCAGGAAATCTGACAAGAAATTGAAAGAGTAATTAATTCAGGAACATAAAAGTACATAAAAATCCATCATTTTGTTACAGAAACAAAAAGGAGCAAACAAAAGATAAAATACTGGTCTGCATCAACAGGAAATAGGCCACAAAACACCATCGGAGTGGCTTCCTCGTAACCAGGGAGTGAGATCTCTGCTTTTCTGCCATAGTGAGTTATAGTGTCACCCACCCTGGCATCAGCTACAGTTCTTATAGATGCTGAAAGATAGCCCACCTATCAAAATACACAACAATAGATCAAAGATCAATACGACTGAAAAAAAAAAAGAAAAGAAAAAAAAAACCTTCCATCTTCCTTTGGAGAAGTTAAAGGACTAAAAATGATTTTAACAAAGGACAATGATGTCAAACCAGCAAAAAGACACATCCCGAACAGTAAGGGGGCAAGAACACATCAGTTTAATACCACATCTATATTTTAAGAACTACTATGTCTATTCATATATGCAATGTTATTTATTTTTTGGTTTCAGTCCTTGCTTCATTGAGTGTACACATTAGACTGGAAAATGCAAGATCATGGAGACAAGATGTATGATAGGAACTTGGGCATGTGAGAGCCTAAGTCCTACATCAGGTAAGGAGAGTTACTCGATGGAGTACTTAAGTGGCTTGGTTCTCCCCCCTTAATAGCTAGCTTTTAAGTGTAGGTTCTCGAAATTGCTTGGATGCTTATCATTGGTTCCATTGCCGGGAAAGATGGTGGAGCGTCCGGAGGAAGTTGGCTTGGGGAGGGACTGACTGGCGGAGAGGCTGACAGGAAAGGACTGAGTGAAGCAACGCCGAGTGAAGTGCGCAAGTGCAACCGCCGAGACGTCGACTAGTCCAAAAGGAGTGCTATGATAAGAACTTGGGCATGTGAGAGCCTGAGTCCCACATCGGGTAGGGAGAGCTACTCGATAGAGTATTTAAGTAACTTGGTTCTCCCCCCTTAACAGTCCCAATCATTAATTTTAGGCCCACGGTACATAAATATTATAGGAGATGAAATGGGCCAAAAGATAAAACGATTGGGACTGTTAGAGAAAATAACTAATTGTGCTAAGCTGGCAGGTGGTGGGAATGATGTGAAATAGTATGGAGGCAGTGAAGGAGACAGGGAAAGTATTGGAGTTGGATTGGGAGAGCTCAAGACCTCTTGAATGTCTAGAATTATCAGTTCTGAGTGTGTGTTTGCTGTTTTCTGTATTTTCTGCGTTGTGATACTGTCCTGTGATTTTACTGTTGTGAGTGTGGCTTAATTCCTGTTTGATTTAGTACTGTAATCCTCACCTTTACCCACTGGTATTGGTTTTTTGTTTTTAACCTTAATTTCAATAATATCAGTATTATTCAGCATTTGAGGGTTGTTTGAACTACTGGGCTATATCACAAGACAAGTGACAAAAATATAAGAAACATTATGAGATACATCAATATAACAATCAACCCATTTAGAAGCATCACTTTACCTCACCCGCATACAATTCTTCAACTTGGAGTTGATTGGGAGACAAAACTCCTATTTCATCAGCAAAATAGTCCTGTTGTATTATAGCAATGGTTCAGCTAAAAAAAAATGTATTTTCAGTAACCAAAATGCTAGCACGCTTGAACTGATTAAAATTGCAGTTGCATAGGAGAAATACTTGATGAAACTATGGACAAACAATTCCAATAAACCATTGATGCCTGCGAATGGTGGCTACTGGCTAAGGGAGAGGAGTTCCAAAAGTAGGAAGAATACTTCACCTTCTCACTAGCCATAAAATAAACTCTGTCACCTTTCTTTATGGACCCATCTACAACTCGAAAATATACAATGACACCCCTATATGGATCATAGTAACTGCAGCAAGAATCAAAGAATTAATGAAAGCACCATCGTTACAACTTGAGCCCAAGGAGAGCCCAACCCAAATAAATTAGCTTATCAGGTGTGAAAGCCTCAAGGCTGTGTACCACCTTGGTTCTCAATGATTATCCATGGGTGACATAACATTGTAGTATTTTTTCATCTTTGAATTATTAATTTTGACAATATTTGAGGGAAAAGAAAAAAGGTAATACCTATCAAAAATTAGAGCCCTTAATGGCCTTTCAATTGTATCAGCAGGTGGTGGAATTCTTGCAACAATGGCACTGAGAATATCAGTTATACCAATTCCTTCCTACAAAAGAAAATAAGTTCAATAGGAACCCATATATATCTGTAGGTACTTATTAATGGAAAAGATGAACGATGTACTACCACAGAAATTAACGACAAAGAACTGACCTTTGCAGAGCAGAGAATTGCATTGCTACAATCTAACCCAATAATCTACAGAGAAATCAATTCAACAATTTCAACTTAAGAATCATTTTATGAAAAACGAATCAAAGTTCCCCAGATATAGGACAGAGAAATTTGCAATGATTATGCATTAAGGCCTTTACTAAACGGTGCATTTGGAAGAGCTTATTTTGAGTTTATTTAACTTATCTTATGACATAAGCACTTATGCACGTATTTGTGAGAGCTTATAGAAATAGCTTATGGCATGCTTATAAGCTGTTTTCAGCTTATTTTTATAAGCTTTCCAAGATAGTTTATGAAAATAAATTGAAAACAGCTTATTTAAAGTTTGTCCTTATAAACTCTTCAATTATACAAATAACTTATATATAAGCGCTTATATAATAAATGCTTATTCTATAAGCGCTTAAATAAGTTGTCTACCCAAATAGGGCAATAAAAGTTATCAAACTTATGTTATTCCAATGTAAGGAATAAATATGACAATTTAGGATGCGTTTGGAAGACCATATTTTGAGTTTATCTGGCTTATCTTATAGCATAAGCGCGTGTGATAGGAACCAGATACTGATTATATTACTAATGCAGAAAATAACATAGAACGAGAGCAAAAGCTCTTATAGTAACAAGAAATTCAACAATAAGAAATATATAGAAAGAAAGGAATTAGAAACACCAGGTTGAACAACCTGTCCAGAGACTAATCTCCTAGAGTCACAGGACCCTCCCAGAGCTACTGCTCCTCAGTAAATTCCTTAGAGAAATCTACTGCCCAACATACTCAACAGACTCATATTTTGCATACCCCCTCACTCTCCCACTACCCTCCTTTTTATAACAAAACCTGAACCTTAGAAATACCCTTTATACCCCCTAACAAACTAAGTCACGCACTACACCCTTTACCTCACTACCAAATACCTATCATTACCCACTCCTTAAAAACAGCCTTGTCATCAAGGCTGGAGTAAACTAGGAACTTTTTTTTTTTTTTCAGTACACGTGCTCTGTTCTTCCCTTTGTTTCTTCAGTACACGTGACTAATTCCTTGGCTCCTGTCAAGTATGGGCCTAAAACAACCCAGGAGCATCAAATGCAGTGAGAATGAACTTGCAGAAGATGGATGAGACGCAGACGATCCAAGTTCCAGTTTCTTCAATGATCCTCCTCGGAACCTTTCGCTGTAATCCTCTGAGCCTTTATCCATTTGGCCAATGTTTTGACCCTCAACACCACGTTCAACTTCCTTTGTCCAAATTCCCCTATTCTTCTCCTGTGACTGTGGCCAGTGAACACCCTCGAATTCCATCTCAGAAGAAAACAGCGTTAAGGACACATCTGCAGTTGCGGAATTGGTCATGGGTCCCGTATTGGGTTTTACTCTTTTTTTAGTGTGCGACCAAGTCTGGATTTGGCCCATATGTGTTGAGACATGGAATTGGTCCTGACCCACGCTACTACACGCTTCGGAAAGTATCTTCAGGCCCGACATGGAATGAGGTTTATTTGTGTGAAATGGGTTACCCGATATCCGACCCAACTTTCTTCCTCTGTTGATATTTGCATCACCGTCGTCTTCTCCAACGGGCTTTTTGAACTTGGCTTCAAGATCTCTCGCTGTGGTCCTTCGTGCTTTCATCGTCGGTGGCGGTTTACCGGTGTTGCTCGCTGGTGATTTCTGTGCTGTCGCCGGCGTTGTCGCCCCTCGAAGGAGGCTTCCCCGAGATGATGCGTTGTATGCATCCTTGTGCGAATGAATCAGCACCACGGATAACTTAGCTCTTCGTGGTCCTCCCTCAGGTAGCTTCGCCCGAGACCCCTGCACCACTGTCGGCGTCGTCTGCCCCTTGGTCGACCTCCCCTGTGGCGAGAATTCATCTGCGTCCTCGTGCGAAAGATTTTGCACTGCCAACCCGATATAAGACCCGGTCTATGCTCTGTGTGAATGGGCCTGCCCCACATTTCATAAATGTATACCTGAGGCCCATATACTCGAGCCCACAAAAACCTTCATAACCCAACCCGACCATCGGTTCCACTTCTCAGATGTAATCCCATCCCCTCTGTGGCGTTGGATCCGCCTCCAGAGCAACCAATGACCTTGGTTCCTTCTCCTTCCACCATAAAGCTTCGCCATCTGATGTTCTGTGTTTCGCTCGTTCCCGCATTTTCTTTTGCCTGCTGAGATTTTCTTCCTCCTCTTCCTCTTCACCGCCGATGTCGAGCTCCGATTTTCCCTCGCCTGAGACGAAACATCATCTCCTCCTCCTCGCAGCTTTGCCTCTCCGAGTTCTTTCTTTCCAACAAATGGACTTTCATTAATAAATCTCTTCTCCGTTTGAAATTTTCCTTCAATCGCAGAAAATGTCGCCTGTATCCTTTCCCGATATCGGTCGAACTCTCTATTAATGATTCGCTTCAACTCTTCTAATGTTTCTTCCCATGGTTGGTCTGACATTCTGGTGATATCGCTGGCTCTTCTCTCTGACTATCCGGCAGGTCGGACCAATTGATAGGAACTAGATACTGATTATATTACTAATGCAGAAAATAACATAGAACGAGAGCAAAAGCTCTTACAGTAACAAGAAATTCAGCAATAAGAAATATATAGAAAGAAAGGAATGAGAAACATCAGGTTCTGTCCAGAGACTAATCTCCTAGAATCACAGGACCCTCCCAGAGCTACTGCTCCTCAGTAAATTCCTTAGAGAAATCTACTGCCCAACATACTCAATAGACTCATATTTTGCAGACCCCCTCACTCTCCCACTACCCTCCTTTTTATAACAAAACCTGAACCTTAGAAATACCCTTTATACCCCCTAACAAACTAAGTCACGCACTACACCCTTTACCTCACTACCAGATACCTATCAACGTGTTTGAAAGAGCTTATAGAAATAGTTTATGACATATACTCATAAGCTGTTTTCAGCTTATTTTCATAAGCTATTCATAAGCTAATAGCTTATGAAAATAAGCTGAAAACAGCTTAATAGCTTATAAAAATAAACTAAAAACAGCTTATGTGAAGTTTGCTCTTATAAACTCTTCAATTGTAGAAATAACTTATATGCTAAGCTCTTATTTTATAAGCGCTCAAATAAGTTGTTTACTCAAACAGAGCCTTAATAGCTAGTAACAAAAATACAAGTTGTCAAACTTTACAATGTCAAGCAGGTAATTAGTACATGTTGCTAATGTAGTCAGAGAGAAAAATATACAATTTATGGTAAGAGAAAAAACTAATAAAAGGCAGGATCATGACTGGTGCCCCCTTGAAAATGGATAAATTTAGAGTTTCCTGTCATGAAGGTTCTATGTTCACAGACCTCTTCAATCTCTTTAATAACTCGATCTGGTTCTGCACCTGGAAGATCTATTTTGTTCAAAACCTGTAATGGATAAGAATTACTATTTTCACCAAACAGATAGATATATGTACATATGGTTCAATCAATATATACCCTTTATAAGGTCAAACCTTAGCAAAAACCCAATGGCCATAACAGAAGAATATAGAGGGTACACATATGACATATTACCCTCAATTAGAAATAAACCATATTTTTTAATTAACTTCAAATGATTATATAGATAAGAGGAATAAAGAATAATGAGTCTCTCTACAAACTGTTATATAATAAAAATATAAAGGGTAAAAGGAGATGGCCTACTTACAGGAATAACTTCAAGGTTATTCTCCAAGGCCAAATAAACATTAGCCAGTGTTTGTGCTTCAACTCCCTGTAATTTAGAAAAAATCCTTTTGTATCATAGTAGAAGGCAGAATAAATTTTAGATCAACTTAATAGTTAAGTAGACAAACTAGTATAATTAATAATGTAATATCAACCTGAACAAAGATTCAATGGGTCAGCATGGTAAATATCAAAGAGCCAGAAGGAACATAGTTTAATCCATAGAGATTCACCTGAGAAGCATCTACTACAAGAAGAGCACCCTCACACGCAGCAAGTGATCGAGACACCTAAGCATATATGAAAACCATATATATATATATATAAAATAATTGGAAAAATGATCATTCTAAGAATAATATCAACCCAAGGAAGGAATTGTATGATTATATACTTGTAACATATGAACTTAGTAATATATTATATCATTTAGATGGGCCTTGAGTATGGGCAGCACACAATATGTCTAGACTCTAGAATGTATAAAGATTAGCAAGCCAAAAACAGCTAGAAGAAAAATGAGTCCACAGGAAATGTTTTCAGAACATCTTAAAGTAAATAATAACGACTATAAGAGTAAGGAGGTAAGGGGAATGGCAGAGGAATGGCAGAGGAGAACATTGAAGGGACTGACATAAATTGGTCATTGAGGATTATAATAGGAGAATTACAAAGAAAGGGAGGGGCAGTTATAGGTGTTGGGTTGATAACTGCAACTAACATTACAGTTATAACTAACTAAGGGATTAAGGGGTCTTTACAACGTGGTGATGGCTGAGTGCAAGGGGGAACAGTTTGGTCAGTCTTGGGGAGAGTCCTAGCCTCTCGAAAGTCTAGGGGGTTCCATCAAACATCAACTAAAATAGTTAGTTCTTTCCAGCTTTGTTTAGAAAAGGAGAAATATTTTATTGGAACGAACTTCTGTTAAAAAAGTCCCCATTTGTAACTAAAACAAGATTTAAAAAATACTACTTGACAACAAAGCTAAGTGGCTCTATGTTCTTCATGTTAAATCCATTAACAATGTGAAAATGGCTTCTACATTGACTACAATGCAGGAAGAAAAGAACAGAGATTTGACTGCCGCAACATGATAAGTCATATGAAGAGTATGTTGTATAAATTTACATACCTCATAAGAGAAGTCAACATGCCCCGGAGTATCAATCAGATTCAAGCAATATGGTTCATTTTCAAACACATAACGCATTCGAGCTGCCTGCCATGATCAAGCTTAGTTAAATGCTTTCTCAAACATTACACAAAGGCTACATTATCTAAAGAAAGAAATCCAACTCCAAAGGATCATAGCTCACAAGAGATGCACTATTGAGAAAAACTAACTTTTTGTTCCAATATATCACATATGCATCTGTAAACATTTCTTTTGTGATGAATATTTTACAAGGAAAACAAATAATTGAGAGAATAAGTAACTATTCTAACAATAAGGTGGTAAAGCAAGAGGAGTTTAAGAATAAAAGCACTGTGGTTGCTTTCCACTTATTGGTGAATGTGCTCCCTCTATATTCACAATTACCAAAACTCTGAACTAGCCAGGACCACAATGCAGCTAAAACGAAACACATGATGAGGACAAGATAATAATATGTGAACCTGTAGCTTAATTGTGATGCCTCTTTCTCTCTCTAAATCCATGTTATCCAGAAACTGATCCTTCATTTCTCTCTGCTGAACAGTACCAGTCACTTGAAGCAACTTATCAGCTAAGGTTGACTTCCCATGGTCAATATGAGCAATGATTGAGAAATTCCTTATATTAGAGACAGGGACCTGGAAACGGAAAACAATCCAGAATATGACAATTCTACTGAGAAAATTTTCAAACTTAAATTCAGCTCAAGTTTTCCTACAAAACCTTAGAGAGACGGTCCTGGCCAACTTTGGCGGCGAATCCGAGGTCGTAGAGGCCAGCAACCTGGCAGAACACTCTGAACCTATTGGCGCGGAAGGTTCTGGAGGAGCAGCCATTTTTGGAGGGACAAGAAGAGAAGGAAGCTTCGAGTGGAGGAAGTGAGAACGGTAATGAAAACTGCAATCTGCTAGTTGCTCTTGAAGTTCTGGTTCGTCGTCGAACATGCCGTTGTTGATGGTGCAACTGAGTTTCACAGGATAAGCGCAGAGAACCACAGCAAATTTCTGCGGCCATTCTTTTTGAATCCTCCAGTATTTTTGTGTCCGCTTTTTAATTGCGAGGTCGGAACTTGGTGGAGTGGAGCCTACATGATGTGGAGTGGACCCGCTTCAAGCTACTCCACCTTAAACGATGTCGTTGTCTCCTTCGTATTCTTTATGAGAGATAGACAGGCCTATAGAAAGTGAAGCAAGCATGGAGAGAAGGCCCAATTCCGTTCTGGACAAAACAAAGACCAATTTAGTTATGGACAAATAAGGCCCAGTATAGTTATGGACAAAAGAGGCCCAGTTTAGTTTAAGAATCAGAAGGGCGATGGCCTAACCTCCAAAGCGAGCTGCGAGTGGTGAAGAAGGGTTTTCTTTTTTGGTCCAAATATTTTCTTTCATTTTTATTGTCACAACTATTTTAGAATAATCAATTCTAATAATTATAGTACTGCTGGTGTGTCTCTAGGATTAATTTAAAAAATTCATTTGTACTGAATCCATTATTAGCAATTGTATTTTACAAAAAAATGAATTTTACGTTTCAAAGAATTGTATAGATGTATTATAACTGAAATTATTTTTATTCAGATGTCACAATAAAAAATTATATGTCAAACCGATTCAATTTAAAACACTTACAACTTATAGTAAATCATACTAATTTTTTTATATTTAGTTCAATTATGCTTAATATTCTTTGTATTTTAAAATTATTATTCAACTTTTCTTCACATTTGATATATATTGCAAAAATCTCTCCTACAATAATTTTTTTAATATAATAGTAAAGACAATTTAAGTCCTTTCAACTTTATAGTTATTAAATATTTTAGAAAGTGAACTTCATTGACAAAAAATGAGTGAGTAGTGAAAGTTTTTGAAATATATATCAAATGACAGGAGAGCTGATACGGAACCTCCAAGAATCAAGCTTGAGAACCCATTAAAGTGTAATGGACCCCCACAACATTAACTTTGAAAATCCCAGAAAACCAATTCGGAATCAATCCCTAGGAAAGGTTAGAAAACAGATTACTTAGAAGATTGATCAAAGATATAGATTAAAGAAAAACTTGTTTATGAAATTCTAGATTCGAAACACTTCACTAGAAGGTTGTCAACCTACTTGAATGTTCCTTCGTATGTATTCTACACAAGAACACCAAGATAAAAGCAAAACAACTTTTTTTTTGAATAAATTCTGAATTATGCCAAAAGTCGTACTTCATTACATTCAAGCTCTATTTATAGGTAGAGTATTACAGCCAAAAAATAAAAATTAATTTAATTAAGAAAAACAAAAATTAAATAGCATCAGAACCACTATTTTTGGGAGGTTAAAAGGTAGCTTAGAAACTCTGCACACATTAAATTACATCTGACTTTGTTTTCCCCAAGTTTATGCACGAAAATAATAATAAACACATGCTAAATATCTTAGCAAGTCTGCTTAGGTTATTACAAAAAATTATTATAAGAATTGGGCTTGGGCTTTATTGCAAAATCTGGACTTGGACTTAGTTATAGTGAACTTGAGCCTCTCTTGTTTCCATGTCTTGTTTGTCCATGCAATCCATTACAAGCTGAATCCACTAAATCTTGAAGATAACTAATTAGAGCTTGTTGAATCTTCTTTGTCTGTGATATCCCAAATTTAATTACCTTAGAAAATGAGGCTAAATAAATAAATGAGCAAGAAAATCAGGATAAAATAGTTATTAAGAAATTTTTGAGTGATATAAATAGAATTTTATCCATTGAGTAGGGACCTATTTGTATAGAATAAAAAGATTTGAGGGTTCTTATCAATTTTAAACCAAAAGAAAAAGTGTGAAAGTGACGTGTGTGAGGTGTGCGGAGGAGAAAATGAGGAAGAAAAAAAAAGAAAAGAAAAAGAGAAGGTGGAATGTGGGGTATGAGAAAAAGTTAAAATATATATATATATATATATATATATATATATATATATATATATGAATGTGTTGTGAAGTGAACGGTGGGGTGGAAGGGAAGAGGAAGAAAAAGAAGAGAGGAGAAGATGATGGAGAGGAAGATAAAAAAAAAAGGAGAAAATGATGTTTGATTTGAGGCTGGAATAGTGGAAAAAAAATATATATGTATATATGTGTGTGTTATGTGAGTTGTGAAAGAAATGGTTGGATCCCAAGAGGGGGGTGAATTGGGTTTTATAAAAATTTTCACAAAACTTAATTGGAAGTTAAAATGATTTTCTGAAATTGGACAATGTTGAAGATAATAATTTAATTCAGAAAATCAAAGTGTTATCAAGATGAATAATTTTATAGTGTAAGGAATTAAGGAGAAAATATAAATCTACACACGTTAATTAATACTTGAAGTAGAAATCAAATATAAACGCAAAGCATTAATTAATTAACTTCAAATGTAAATAGAGTAGGGATAGAGAAAGCAAACTCAGAGATTTATACTGGTTCGGCTAATCTCAAGCCTACATCCAGTCCTCAAGAGACCACTTGAGTATTTCCACTATAATTGCAAGTTTAATCCAGGTACTTGCAAACCACTACAACATAGATCTTTTTTTTTTCTCAAGGGTGTCTATCCCCCTTACAACGTGTTTTCTCTCAAACACTAACTCAAGGAACCAATCCTTGAGCAACTAAATTTTAAGGCTTAAGGAAAATAATGGTGGACACTCTCAAAGTGTAGATAACGCAGAAATTAAGCTCAGAATTTTTCTCTAACAATTTAGAGAGAATGGAACTCAAGATAATATGAGAAATGAACAATTGAAGCTTGATACAAATGGTGTTGTGAAGTCCCCTTTATATAGTGAAACATTGCTGCTACAGTGACTGCTTTAGTCAAAATTGCTACAGTAAGCTTTATCATCATTTTTCAACCTTTCTACAACAACCAAAAAACTTTATCAACCTTTTTCAACAATCAATATTCTTTTTCAAATTTGCTACAGTAAAAAGTATTCTTTTTCAAAGTTTATTACAACAACCAATAAACTTTATCATACTTTTTCAACAATCAAAATTCTTTTTCAAAAGTGCTACAGTAAAAGATATTCTTTTTCAAATTATATTACAACACCCAATAAACTTTATCATACTTTTTCAACAACCAATAAACTTTATCATAATTTTCAACAATCAAATTTCTTTTTCAAAAGTGCTACAGTAAAAGATTTTTTTTTTCAAATTATATTACAACACCCAATAAACTTTATTATACTTTTTCAACAATCAAATTTCTTTTTCAAAAGTGCTACAGTAAAAAGCATTCTTTTTCAAATTATATTAAAACACCCAATAAACTTTATCAAAAATCAATTTATACTACTATATTTAAATATATAAAACATTAAATATATTTGGGCCAAGAAAGATTAAATCATGTATTTGGATCAAGAATATTAAATCATATATTTGGGCCAAGAAGATTAACTCATTCATTTGGACCAAGAAGATTAAATCATTCATTTGGGTCAAGAAGATTAAATCATTCCCACATATTTGTCATCATCAAAACTTATAGCATAATATATTAGGGCTAACAATCTCCCCCTTTTTGATGATGACAAATCACCAAAGAAAAATATGTTACAATGTAATAATCATTATACAATATACACATATTTTTCTTTTCATATTCTTCTTCCCCTATTTGACATCAACAAAAAGGTATAAGGAAGGCAATATATAAAGGCTAAAGCGTATTCCTTCTTTAAGCAAGAATATCATATGACGTCATGGGGTAAAATTTCATCAAAACTTATCATTGATATGCCAAAAATATATAGTTAAGGAAAATATTGCATCTCATATAAAGTGACCCTAAAAATATAGAGCATTTAAGTATAGATTAGGCTCCCCCTCAATCAATGCATATTAAACAAATGTAATTTTCAAGATGTATTCATATATGTATCTTGAGGATGAGCACCTACAAAAATTTTGACAACCACTCCGATGCTTAAATTAGTAATGTAAATCAAGGATTAAAGGCAAAATTAACTACTTACGGTCGCATGCATCAAGCATTATCATAATGCAAGGAAATCATTGCCTTTCATTTGCCCACAAAAGCATTATATGTAAGTATGTGTAACTATGAAGATGTATTATCCTCTACACATTTCATTTTATTTAAAAAAAAATTTTTTTGACTTCTCATTTTCTATGAGTGCATGTGGAATCATGACATATTATTCATAGCCTTCGCTCATGATGCATGAATAGCATACACAACATATGTTCTTAGATACATGTAATCATAGCATGATGCAATCAATCATGTATATTATACTGAAAGCTCTCAAAAACAACACAACAAAGCAGAGAAATACGGTTCTATTTATCACCATTTTATTAATCCTTAAAATTTTTAATCAAAACAAATTAAATCAGCCGCAAATCCACCGAAAATTGACTTTCGTGGTTTTGCCATTAATGCGACGCGTTGTTGGTGTGCATGCGTACCCTAGAGTTCTGGCTTCCAGCTAGCAAAATCCGTAGGATAAGCGTGTAGGGGTGCGGTGAAGAGATATCTTCGTTGGCTCTAAGTCATCATTTTCTCTCTATAAAGACTGCCCAGGATTCTCAATTATCACACCACAAAGAGTATTCATCTCTGAGCCTACAACTTTCTGATATTCCTCTCTCTTCATACTCCCACAAAAATTTCTAAATATTCCAAACCATGGCAGCAAGAAAGTTCATTGATCTCACAGTAGAGGCCAGGGAGGAAGAGCTCGACTTAAACTTGAGTCTAGGTAAGGATAAGGGCAAAAGGCCTTTGGAGGGATCTCAGGAGAATCGAAAGAAGAAGATGAAGATCGAAGAAGCTGAAGAGATTAGTACAGGCCATACGTCAGAAGACAAAATTGCTTGTCTGGAGCAGGAGGTGAAGAAACTCAAGAAGATGATAGAGGACCAGGAGAAGTTAGCTAAACGCAACAATGCGGCACTGACTTCAAGAATAGATAGGTTCTTCTATTGGTCTACCCAATGCTTCTGCAATCAACAACAAAGAAGTGTTGATTGTATGAATGGGATTTACACTACCCTCCGTGACATAGCTCAATCTCTTGCTCCAAGGAATGGCCGAGGGGTGATGATACAATACAACCCTCCTAATCCGAGACCACCTCGCCTGTAGATTGCTCATGCATGAGCAAACTTTCCCTTTTTTTTTTTGCAATGTAATCCTTCGGTTTTTTTTAATGCAAGTGGTTTCTTTTATTGGACGATACAAAAAAATTATAATAAAGAAAGATAAAAGAAATCAGCTACACAAATTTAGCACAATAGAAGGATATATATATTTTGAAAAATATATATCCATTTTAAAGATAGAAAGAATTTTCTGACATGGCATTTCAAAGCAAAAGCAAGTTACATACTTACTCAAGATAAAACATATTATAATCAGAGTATGTAGTAACATAATTGAGGTAATATGGATTAATAAAATATAATCAGATATAAACTATAATCCATAAACAATGGTTCATAAGTTACAGCTTATGTAAAAGAGATGATATGTATAATGCTCAAACCATGATGTATTAAAAAAAATAATTTAAGTATTTAACATATTTTTATATGTCATGATGTGATCAAGTATGTAAGATGTCAGAAAACAATATGTCATTGCAATGAAAGTATGACAGTAAAAAAAATTTGCCAGAATGTTCAATTGAGATCAAGGAGTATCATTCAATTAAATAATGAAGAAGTAAAGGATAGAGATACTCATCAATTTTGGCAAACTTTTGTTGCTTCTTGAAATTCCTGTTCAAGATTTTGATATCCTTGTTTTTCTCATTGTTCTTCTTTTGATCCTGTCTTCTTGCAATTTTAATGATCTTAATTGATTGATTATTTGCAAGATCTATCAAGCATTGGTTCAATGTAGGCTTCGTTGGTCGACTACTGATAGGAGCGTTGGTCGACCAACCAACTTCAAAACTATAAATCTTACTGATTTCGGAGAGCAGAGGAAAGAATGTGCTTTAGAGGATTAACTCTTGCAAAACACTTTTGGTGGAGCACTTTGATGTTCAAATCAGTAATATTCAAATAAATCTCGAGCACTAGGAGCAACATTATGTTCAAGATATGCCATATTAATAAAAGTGCTATGCTTCCATGAAATGCAATTTTGCAATATATTTGATTTTGTTGAAAATATTTGAATAAGATTACAATAAGGATAAATACTATAGGCAAGAGTAATCTTATTATTGTGAAAGCAAAAGAAATATGCATGTGATGGACGAAAGTTTTCATGATGCGGCAAAAAGGAGAGTTTGAGCAGTATTTAGAAGAAAGATATTGGTTCAAAACAAAATTTGAATCTATAGGTCACACATATAAGAATTGTTTTCAGATATAGCATGCATGAATATCAAGGATAGATGTAAGACATATTAGACAACAGACAAAAGCATTAGAGAGCAGTAAACATATCAGTCAAAATTCTTACAATGCATTCCAGCTTATATGTTTACTTATCCATTGCCTCCTTTTGATGCAAGAGTGGAGTTTAAATGATGTAGCCATTAAAATGTCATTTCCGCTCCTTGCTTCGAGGTGAATCTACAAATTAATCTTTTGTCTTTGGTACCCAAATTTCTTTGGGTCCGCCTGGGTCATGAGTTCCTTTTTGAACCCATTTCATTTTAACTCCATGAACAAGATTTTTCTTATAAAAGCATGAGTAAGATTTGTGTCCTTTTAGTCCACAATAAAAACAAGTGCAAGTTGGACTATTTGACATCTTTACAGAAACAAAGAAGTTTTTAGAATGCTTTTGGTTTGATTTCTTTTTAGAAACAAGACCAACTTTGTTAAACATTCTTCTTTGTTTCAAAACTGAGGTATTTAAAATTTCTCTACCTTGAGAAAATTTTGCAAGTGTGTTTTTAAGATTATTATTTTCCTTTTTCAAAGAATCACACTTGGTACAAAAGCAATTTTTGTTGGTAGAGATATTTGCTTTTAAAATCAAATTATCTTCTTGCAAAGTTTTGTTTTGATTTTCAAAAACAAAATTCTCTTCCTTGGAAATAGAAAATTCGTTTTTCAATGTTTCCAACTCATTTTCAAGAGAAGAGTTTTTCTGTTTTGAAACATTTAGTTTCTTTGCAAGTATTAGAGATTCTTTATGTAAATCATCAAAGGCATCTTGTAATTCTTCAAAAGAGTAGTCAAATGAATTTACCTCATCTTTATTTCTGGCCACAAGACAAGTGTTGGCTTCTTCATTTGTGTTCTCCTCATCAGAATTGCTATTTCCCCAAATGGAAGATAGGTAAGCTTTCTTTGATGATTCAACTTTTGGTTGTGGTTTCTCTTTTTCTCCTTTTTCTTTTTCTTCTATCTCCTTGGTGATTTGAGATTTTTCTGTAAGTTCAACACCAAGAGCTTGCAATTGATTAAGCACAAGTTGTATCTCATTAATGGTTTTACAATTGTTCATTTGAGCAATTTCAAGTTCATTAATGAAACTTCTATACCTTAATTCCTCAGCAATAAGATCTTCCTCATGTGCAACTTTAAGAATTTCCCACATTTCTTTTGCAGTTGCACAGTTGGAGATTTTGAAAAATTCATCTTGACTCAATGAACAAGAAATAATCAATTTTGCCTTAGCATTGAGTTGCATTAAACTTCTTTCAGTATCATTCCATTCACTCTTGGGTTTTGGAATGCATTTTCCTTGTTCTTCCTTGACAGGCATATAAAAACCATTTTCTATAACTTCCCAGAGTTTATGGTCTACTGAAATTAAAAACATTTTCATTTCATACTTCCAATATTGAAAATGATTAGCATAAAAAACTGGAGGTTCTGTGAAAGAATAATTTTCAGACATAAACCAATCATTAAATCCAACCATGTTTACTCTTAGACGGTTAAGTCTCAAATCAAGAGCCCAAGCTCTGATACCAATTGAAAGAAATGGTTGGATCCCAAGAGGGGGGTGAATTGGGTTTTATAAAAATTTTCACAAAACTTAATTGGAAGTTAAAATGATTTTCTGAAATTGGACAATGTTAAAGATAATAATTTAATTCAGAAAATCAAAGTGTTATCAAGATGAATAATTTTATAGTGTAAGGAATTAAGGAGAAAATATAAATCTACACACGTTAATTAATACTTGAAGTAGAAATCAAATATAAACGCAAAGCATTAATTAATTAACTTCAAATGTAAATAGAGTAGGGATAGAGAAAGCAAACTCAGAGATTTATACTGGTTCGGCTAATCTCAAGCCTACATCCAGTCCTCAAGAGACCACTTGAGTATTTCCACTATAATTGCAAGTTTAATCCAGGTACTTGTAAACCACTACAACATAGATCTTTTTTTTTTCTCAAGGGTGTCTATCCCCCTTACAACGTGTTTTCTCTCAAACACTAACTCAAGGAACCAATCCTTGAGCAACTAAATTTTAAGGCTTAAGGAAAATAATGGTGGACACTCTCAAAGTGTAGATAACGCAGAAATTAAGCTCAGAATTTTTCTCTAACAATTTAGAGAGAATGGAACTCAAGATAATATGAGAAATGAACAATTGAAGCTTGATACAAATGGTGTTGTGAAGTCCCCTTTATATAGTGAAACATTGCTGCTACAGTGACTGCTTTAGTCAAAATTGCTACAGTAAGCTTTATCATCATTTTTCAACTTTTCTACAACAACCAAAAAACTTTATCAACCTTTTTCAACAATCAATATTCTTTTTCAAATTTGCTACAGTAAAAAGTATTCTTTTTCAAAGTTTATTACAACAACCAATAAACTTTATCATACTTTTTCAACAATCAAAATTCTTTTTCAAAAGTGCTACAGTAAAAGATATTTTTTTTCAAATTATATTACAACACCCAATAAACTTTATCATACTTTTTCAACAACCAATAAACTTTATCATAATTTTCAACAATCAAATTTCTTTTTCAAAAGTGCTACAGTAAAAGATTTTTTTTTTCAAATTATATTACAACACCCAATAAACTTTATTATACTTTTTCAACAATCAAATTTCTTTTTCAAAAGTGCTACAGTAAAAAGCATTCTTTTTCAAATTATATTAAAACACCCAATAAACTTTATCAAAAATCAATTTATACTACTATATTTAAATATATAAAACATTAAATATATTTGGGCCAAGAAAGATTAAATCATGTATTTGGATCAAGAATATTAAATCATACATTTGGGCCAAGAAGATTAACTCATTCATTTGGGCCAAGAAGATTAAATCATTCATTTGGGTCAAGAAGATTAAATCATTCCCACATATTTGTCATCATCAAAACTTATAGCATAATACATTAGGGCTAACAAGTTGGGGAAGGAAGAACAAAAGAGAAAAAAAAGAAAGAAAGAAGAGAGAGAGAAAGAGACGAGGGAGAGAAATAGAGGAGAGAAAGAGACGAAGAAAGAAAAGAAGAAGAAGGAAGGACATGGGAAACGCACAGTAAATATGAGCAAGGAGGTTTAAGAGGTTGAGAATTAGGTAGTTAGTGTTCCATAAAAGTATGATTATTTATGATTTATGATATCTGTGTTCATAATTAATTTTTACAGAATTGTATTTATAAATCTTGTTCTACATAGTGAACAAGAGAAATTTAATTGTTATCAGTGTGATATTTGTGATGTTATGCTTTTATGGCTGAAATGATCTCCTCATGTGTTTACATGTTTTTAAGAAAGTGACTAGCTACTGAGATATTTTATATCTCACTTTTAGAAAATTGATCATTTCAGGAAAAAGGGCAAAATGGAAGGCTTGATGATATTAATGATGAGATTGAAGTGTAGAAAAATATGTTTTATAGTAGTTTATGATGCAAAGATGTAAAGATAGTAATAAATATCATGTAAATTATTTTTGTATGTATTCAAGCTCAGATATAATTAATGAGAATCTTGTAAATTTTCTGCAAGGTTACTATTTACATGAATAGTAAAATTCGTGAATAGTAAAATCTATAATTATTTGAAAGGAAATTATTCAGAAAATTAATCGATTTAGGGAAAAATTATTATTGTTAAAGGAAATAAAAAATCGGGGTGTTACAAAATGGTATCAGAGGAAAAGATCTTGTCATCTTATGGAAAGGAAAATATTTACATGTAATTGTTTGATTTGTTAAAAGTATTATTTTTATAATGTTTGTGTTTGAGTTGCTGTGAATGTTTGTTATGATTAAGTGAGATTTAGAAGAGTATTTGAGAAAAAAAAAAGCAAGTCATATAGAGAATTGATCAAATATGAATAAAGGCATACGAGGTATCTTTTGATGAATAAAGAAAATAATGGAGTCTTATTTGTAACGTATGCCTGGCCAGTATATTTTACACATAAGAAATCATTATAGCCTAAATTCATAAAAAGAAAAAGGTATGCCGAAGTTGAATTAGAATTTACTTTGAGTGTGATAATTTAGATAAAAAAAATATTAGAGATATTTATCTCTATAAAATTAAGTACCTAGTGAAGTGTACATTGAATTATAGATAAAGCTTATATTTCCTATGATCATATGAATTATCCATGTGTTTGTTCTCTCTCTAAAAGTATTCTTGAAGATGGAATTCTTAATTCTGTAGAAGAATTTGAGTTAGAAGAAAGTATGTATGATTATGAGGTATTATGAAACAAGTGAAGATATGTTTCATAATAGAAATTAAATTCTATAAGAAAATAAAATTAGAAAAAAAAAGAAAATTGCCTTGGATACTTTTGTGATGTATTTTCCATTATCTTACACATTTTCAAGGATGATTCAAGGTAAAATTGAGCAAAAGTCAAGGTAAGTGAATAACCTTGCTAAGCTAGTTTAATGTTATTAGTCAAAGTACAGTATAAGTCTCATTTACAATATTATTTGGATATTAAGCAATTAATCTTTCAGATGACAGTATATGATGATTGGTATATTTTTAGAAATTCAAAGGAATAAAAGTATGTAGAAATTAATTTATTTCATGGTAATTGTACTGTGATAAATTTTCACTTGTTTATTGATGAGTAAAGATCTACGGGATCTAATACATGAGTTTGAAAGGGTTAGAGTCTCATACTACTCAGTGTATAACTATGAAAACCTATGCACAAAGAGTTTGAGGGTTAAATTCCCAGGTCACTCGGTGCATGTATCTACGGCACATAATGCAAAGTGATTGAGGGATTGATCACCCAAGAAATCATACGCAAATCTATAGTACAAATGCAAAGTGATTGAGGGTTTGATCACCCAAGAAATCATACGCAAATCTATAGTACAAATGCAAAGTGATTGAGGGTTTGACCACCCAAGAAATCATACGCAAATCTACGGTACAAATGCAAAGTGATTGAGGGTTTGATCACCCAAGAAATCATACGCAAATCTACGGTACAAATGCAAAGTGATTGAGGGTTTGATCACCCAAGAAATCATACGCAAATCAAACAAATATAATACTGCAGTTGTGTAAAATGAATGATAGATTGATTATGTTAATAAGTGTGATGTTTGTATTTGGAATATTTTCATGCACATTGTGGTTGCAATTTTTATATGTGTATATATGCATTAGTTTGAATTTTGGGGACAAAATTCATTTAAGGGGGGAAGAATGTGATATCCCAAATTTAATTACCTTAAAAAATGAGGCTAAATAAATAAATGAGCAAGAAAATCAGGATAAAATAGTTATTAAGAAATTTTTGAGTGATATAAATAGAATTTTATCCATTGAGTAGGGACCTATTTGTATAGAATAAAAAGATTTGAGGGTTCTTATCAATTTTAAACCAAAAGAAAAAGTGTGAAAGTGACGTGTGTGAGGTGTGCGGAGGAGAAAATGAGGAAGAAAAAAAAAAGAAAAGAAAAAGAGAAGGTGGAATGTGGGGTATGAGAAAAAGTAATATATATATATATATATATATATATATATATATATATATATATATATATATATATATATATATATATATATATATATATATATATATATATATATATATATGAATGTGTTGTGAAGTGAACGGTGGGGTGGAAGGGAAGAGGAAGAAAAAGAAGAGAGGAGAAGATGATGGAGAGGAAGATAAAAAAAAAAGGAGAAAGTGATGTTTGATTTGAGGCTGGAATAGTGGGAAAAAAAATATATGTATATATGTGTGTGTTATGTGAGTTGGGGAAGGAAGAACAAAAAAGAAAAAAAAGAAAGAAAGAAGAGAGAGAGAAAGAGACGAGGGAGAGAAATAGAGGAGAGAAAGAGACGAAGAAAGAAAAGAAGAAGAAGGAAGGACATGGGAAACGCACAGTAAATATGAGCAAGGAGGTTTAAGAGGTTGAGAATTATGTAGTTAGTCTTCCATAAAAGTATGATTATTTATGATTTATGATATCTGTGTTCATAATTAATTTTTACAGAATTGTATTTATAAATCTTGTTCTACATAGTGAACAAGAGAAATTTAATTGTTATCAGTGTGATATTTGTGATGTTATGCTTTTATGGCTGAAATGATCTCCTCATGTGTTTACATGTTTTTAAGAAAGTGACTAGCTACTGAGATATTTTATATCTCACTTTTAGAAAATTGATCATTTCAGGAAAAAGAGCAAAATGGAAGGCTTGATGATATTAATGATGAGATTGAAGTGTTGAAAAATATGTTTTATAGTAGTTTATGATGCAAAGATGTAAAGATAGTAATAAATATCATGTAAATTATTTTTGTATGTATTCAAGCTCAGATATAATTAATGAGAATCTTGTAAATTTTCTGTAAGGTTACTATTCACATGAATAGTAAAATTCGTGAATAGTGAAATCTATAATTATTTAAAAGGAAATTATTCAGAAAATTATTCAGTGAACCGATTTAGAGAAAAATTATTATTGTCAAAAGAAATAAAAAATCGAGGTGTTACATTGCCCTTAATCTGGTTATAGGTCCTTGAGGCATGTTAGAAATTTCTTGGAATTGATCTTCGCCTTCTTGGTCGAGCTCATCCTCTTCTTGTTGAAACTTTGGATCGTGATTTGTAGGCTGGTCCATAACATTTTCCCCTTCCCTCAAAAGGATTCGTCCTCGAATCTAAAACATCACCTATAGTAAAAGGACTCAAATCAGTCACATTAAAAGTAGGACTTACATTGTATTCACTAGGTAGGTTCACTTTGTAGGCGTTGTCATTAATCCTCTCAAGTATTTGAAAAGGGCCATCTCCTCTTGGATTCAATTTAGATTTCTTTTGAAGTGAAAACCTTTCTTTACGAAAATGTACCAAAACCAAATCTCCAGGTTGAAAAATCATTGGCTTTCTTCCTTTATTCACTATTGCAACTACCTTAGCATTTTTCTTATCAATTCTCTCCTTGACCTACTGATGCATTTTTTTCATCCAATCAGCTTTGGAATTAGCATCTACACTCACAAATTTGTTAGGTGGCAATGGTAACAAATCAATAGGAATAAGGGGATTAAAACCATAAACAATTTCAAATAGAGAACAATTAGTAGTGCTATAAATAGCCCTATTATACGCAAACTCCACAAATGGTAAACAATCCTCCCACATCCGAATATTCTTGTTCAAAATTACCCTAAGCAAGGAAATCAAAGTTCTATTAACTACTTCAGTTTGTCCATCAGTCTGCGGATGACAAGTAGTTGAGAACAATAGCTTAGTTCCTAATTTTCCCCACAAAACTTGCCAAAAATGACTCAAAAATTTAACATCTCTATCACTAACAATGCTCTTAGGTATGCCATGCAAACACACAACCTCTTTGAAAAACAAATCAGCAATCAATTTAGCATTATCAATTTTATGACTTGGTATAAAATGAGCCATTTTACTAAATCTATCAACCACAACAAAACTGCTATCATGGCCTTTCCTAGTTCTAGGCAGTTCAAGTACAAAATCCATAGACAAATCAATCCAAGGTTCACTAGGAATAGGTAATGGTATATATAGTCCATGTGGTTTCAACCTAGACTTAGCCTCTCTACATGTGATGCATTGCTCACAAATTTTTTGCACATCATGTTTCATACCAGGCCAAAAGAAATGTTCTAACAGCATATCATAGGTCTTATTTACCCCAAAATGCCCCATTAGGTCTCCTCCATGTGCTTCCTTAATCAATAATTTCCTCAAAGAACATTTAGGAATGCACACTTTATTTCTTTTAAACAGGAAACCATCAAACAAGGAAAAATCATTCAAAATAGCCCCATTACCACAAGATGCAAATATGTCCCCAAAATCATCATCACTAAAATACAATTCCTTAATATGCTCAAATCCTAATAATTTAGTAATAAGAGAATTAAGCAAAGTGTACCTTCTTGACAATGCATCAACAACCACATTTTCTTTACCTTGCTTGTATTTAATCACATATGGGAATGTTTTTATGAATTCCACCCAGTTGGCATGCCGATGATTTAGCTTATCTTGACCCTTCAAATGCTTTAAACTTTCATGGTCAGTATGTATTACAAACTCTCTAGGCCACAATAATGCTGTCATGTTTGCAAAATTCAAACCAAAGCATATAACTCCTTATTATATGTTGGATACCTCAAGGCTGCCCTACTTAACTTTTCACTAAAATACATGAGTGGCCTTTGATCCTACATCAAAACAGCTCCAATTCCTATGTCGCTGGCATCACATTCAATTTCAAAAGTTTTGTCAAAGTTAGGCAAAGCAAGCTAAGGTGTACTACACAATTTATCCTCAAGTTCATTAAATGCTTTTTCTTGTACATCACCCCACACAAATCCAACATTTTTCTTCACTAACTCATTCAAAGGTGCAGCTATAGTGCTGAAATCTGTAATGAGTCTCCAATAGAAACCAACAAGTCCATGAAAGCTCCTCACCTCACTAGCATTCTTAGGTCTCGGCCATTCCTTAATAACCTAAACCTTTTCCTCATCAACCTCAATACCTTGACTAGATTCAACAACACCAAGAAACTTAACCCTATCCATTCAAAAACTGCACTTTTTGAAGTTAGCATACAACCTTTCTTGCCTAAGTGTATCTAACACAAGTCGTACATGCGTGACATGATCATCCAAACACTTAGAATAAATCAAAATATCATCAAAATATCCAACAACAAATTTGCTTAAGTATTCATGCAACACATGGTTCATCAATCTCATGAATGTGCTTGGTCCGTTGGTAAAGACCAAATGGCATAACAAGCCACTCATACAACCCATACTTAGTTTTAAACACTGTTTTCCTTTCATCACCAATATTCATTTGAATTTGATAATAATCAGATTTTAAATCAATTTTAGTGAACAAACATGAACCACATAACTCATCAAGCATGTCATCTAATCTAGGAATAGGGTGACGATACTTTAAAGTGATTTTGTTGATGGCTATGTAATCCACGCACATTCTCCATGTTCCGTCCTTATTAGGCATAAGGATAACAGGAACCGAGCAAGGGCTAAGACTTTCCCTTATATACCCCTTAGCTAGCAACTCCTCCACTTGTTTTTGTATCTCATTTGCCTCAGTTGGATTAGTTCTATATGCTGGTCTATTGGGTATGGAAGCTCTAGGAATGAAGTCAATTTGATGTTCTATGCCTCTAATTGGTGGTAAACCATTAGGCATCTCCTCGAAAAACACATCTTCAAATTCCTGCAAAAGATCAACAAACACACTAGGCAAATATGGGTTAAGATCATTAGTTGCCAAATAAGTCCCTTTGTACGAAAACACAAATATAGGCTGACTGTAGTACAAAGCATGTCTAACCTCACTTGTCCTAGCTATCAACTCACTGTCACGTCCCGAAAAATGGGCATATTAATAATCATATAAACTTAGGGATACCTCAGTAGTAGCCCATAATTTACAAAATACATTACAATTAAATAAATAAACCCCTCTAGATACAGCAGGACCTAGGTGGCTTATAGAATTATAGAGCGTTTCTATAGGTTCAGATAGCATTCTCCAACTATGTTGAGTATGTCTCCAAGCCACTAACCTCCAGCAGTTTCCCAACCTCCTCAGTTACTAAATCTGAAACAACAATAATGAGTGTGAGTTTTATAAAAACTCAGTGAGCAGGTGACTGTGCCATAAAACAAGGCACAAGTACAAATACTAGCATCACTACCATAATCAGAATAAAAACCATTAACACAAAACAGTACGAAATATAATATTTATATATAATGTACCTAACCACGCATCAAAAATCGCGGTTCAACGTGAGTCTACAATCTCACAACAAACCGTAAAACAATCCTCAAACGTATAAAAAGCATAAGTAAACAATCACTCCAAAATGCATTATGTAATGCATGATGTATGTTTGTATTTGCCACACCTTTCCCACACACTACATTGAAGACTGAGCCTAAATAAGTTTTTCCTCTTGTGATGTGTACAAATGCAATATGCAAGGCCTATCCTCCCTTGTACCCATTGAAGACCAACCCTTAATGAATGTATTCCAAACGCACACACCTTTGAATATATCCACATCTTGCAGAAGATCAACCCTTTGCTTACCATATTTCTTTTCTTTTCCTTTTTCTTTTTCAAAAGCAATATAAATGTGCAGATTATGATATGTGATACATTTTCCACACAACAATCCATCCATTCATTCCACATACATTCCATACCACAACAACAATAGACATTTCACTTTCCAATTAATATAATTAACTAGAAGTACAAATAAACATAAACTTTCAAATTCATAAAATAAATCCCACAATTAATTTCCACAATCATCAATGAAATTCTTAGTCTAGTTATTTCTACTAATTAGGAAATTTCATTGATAAATTCTAACTACGGTGTGAATGAGATTTATATTGACTTAGCAAAATAATTTAATAAAAACTTAATGGCAAGGTCATTCATGCACCTTGATGTCGATAAGGTTTACTACATAAGAAGTCCCAAGAGACAAAGCCAATGAAGCTCGTAAGTCACCTGGAACCAACCAAAATCAATAACTAAATAAATATAGAAAATCCTCACCATAACCCTGACCATTGGTCATTCATTTGGTTACAACTATTATTCGGTAAGTCATTTGCAAATTAAACTTATACCATTAGAAACTAGACTCAAAGATCTTTCCAATGATATAAAGTTTGTTAAAAACAGAGTCTGAATGAAGGAGTTATGGTCATTTGAAAAATATACCAAGAGCCTCAAAATGGCTGGCGCCTAGGTGCTATACATATGCTTGGTGCCTGGGTGCCAAGCCCATCTCTTCTTCTTCCTTTTCAGAAGTGTCACGCCAGGGTGCTACGATCACGACAAAACACGATTTGGCTCGGATTTGGCCTAAATATGGCCAAATCTTCACTGTTTTCCATGATTTCTTCCATAGAATCTCATCCTTGACGTTTAAGGAGCATTTAGACACCAAAAGCCCTAATTTTAATCGAGAAACGAAGCCAGAATTTCGATTTTACCTTAAATACTCTTAAAACTAGAAAATAAAGAAAGCATTCGGTGAATCGGAATCATTACCTTGATTCCTTATTTTCCCTAGGTTGTTTAGCCTACAATGGCTCGCCCCACTACTAGAGAAAGGTTCTCCAAAGCTCGGTTGAAAAGGTAGAGGGAGAGTAGAGAGAAGGCAGAGAGAAAGAGAGAAGAGAAAGTGAGGAGAGAGAGGGAGGAAAGTGAGAAATGAGGAAAAATGTGTGGAACTGCCTATACCCGCCTAGGGTGAAATTACTACTTTGCCCCTAGGTAACTCTTGGTTAACCTTGATAGTGGCAAACTCATAATTTCTCCAATTTAGATATTTTCTATATCTTAAATACTACCTAGTTCCCTATTTCACTTTAATCCCTCTTTGGACCTCATAAGTACTCGGCCTTCTTTTTACCTTATGATTACTCTCTTTTTATTCCTTGTCTCTTGACGCTATCTCTACGAAATTTCCTCTTTCTCTTATCTTTCCTCAATTCTTAAAAATATCACTTGCCATAAAATATCCGATTTAATTATTTATCTCCACCTCTTTGAATAATATTTAAAAATAATAATTTATATATAGAAAATTAAAATTAACTCAACAATTTCATTAAAATAATGAAAAATTTCATTACAAGAACCGTAATACCGCCAATTACGAAATTCAAAATTGGCGGGTATTACACTCACATTCTTTTCTTTTTTTCTTTCTAGGCCGAATCTGCTCTCTTTTGTCTTTTCCCTCTGTATTTTCACTCTTTTTATTTACATTTTCTGAAGGACTTTTTTTACTCTCTTTTTTCTTTCTTTTCGGCCTCAACTCTCATCCTTTCCATTTTACATTGGTCTTCATACACTTCTTTTGAGGAAAATGGTGTTAGTATAGTTTTCCGCCCATCTTTAAAAAATAAATACCTATTGAGGTACCCGTCATGCATAGCTCTCCTATCAAATTGACGTGGCCCACCAAGTAGAATATCTCCAGTATGCATTGGAACCACATCACACAATACTTCATCATGATATTTGCTAATGGAAAAGGAAATAATAGATTGTTTATTTACCTTAACTTCACCATAATCATTAAGCCACTTAAGTTTGTATAGTCTTAGGTGTGGTGTAGTAGGTAGCCCCAATCTATTAACCAAGAGTGTACTCACAACATTAGTGCAACTTCCATTATCCACAATCACACTACATGCCTTGCCTTGAACATGACACCTTATATGGAATAAATTGTCTCGTTGCTCCTCAGGGCTATCCTCCTTCAATTGAGTGTTGAGAGCATGCCTAACAACTAGCAAATCACCTCTAATTGGCTCTTCAACGCTTCCATTTCCAATTATGGCAACTCGCCATTATCATACTCATTATTGCCCTCTTCTTCATCAGTCACTATCTCATCATTCCTCAATGTCATAACCCTCTTATTTGAACATTCTTTGCTAATATGGCCTACCCCTTGGCATTTCCAACACTTAATATCTTTATTTCTCACCTTAGGCTCTTCGACTTTGGATTTCTCCTTAAAACCTGAATCTGTCTTCCCCTTGGCACCATCATGAACAGCCTTACTTCCACCCCTAAAATAACTTTTTCCATTATTTTTTCAAGAAGAACTAAAATGGGAAAAAGGTTTGGAAGTATACCTTGCTTCCCCTTGTCCTTGGAGTTGTTTCTCCACCTTGATGGCAATATGCACCATTTCATCTAACTCCACATATGGTTGCAAATCAACCTAGTCAGCTATCTCCTTGTTTAGTCCAACCAAGAAATATGCCATAGTAGTCTCCATATCTTCATCTAAATTTGCTCGGGTCATGATCATTTCCATCTCCTTATAGTAGTCATCGACACTCCTGCTACCTTGTCTAAGAACTTGAAGTCTTTGCACAAGCTCTTGATGATAGTGCTTAGGTACAAATCGCTTTCTCATGATAGATTTAGCTCAAGCCAAGTCTCAATCAGATACTCCAAATTTCTTCTCCTACTAGTCACCAATTGGTCCCAACAAGCTATAGCATAATCTGAAAATTGAGTAACTGCAAGCTTGACTTTCTTTTCCTCACTAAACTAATGACAATCAAAGATAAGCTCCACTTGTTTTTGCCATTGCAAATAAGCCTCTGGATCTGCTTTACCTTGAAAATGAGGTATTTTCAGTTTAATGCTTCCCAAGTTTCTACCTACAAAGTTATCATCACCACAGTTTCTACCATAGATTGCATTTTCTTACATCCTCCCTCTACCTCTTCCAACACCACGAACTCCTCTACATCCTCCTCTAGAATACCCTCTTCAACAGTTGCATTATCATCCTCATTATAATCACTGTATTCATCCTCCAAAACATCAACTTGAGGTGTTCGATTTCTACCTCCCCTTTGTCCCTCATTGTGATTCGGTGTGGCTTTTTCAACAGCCTGTAGCCTTACATCCATGCGCTCTAATGTTTCCCGCACGTTCTCCATAATGTGGTATAACCGTGCAAATTCTCCTTGATGAGCCTCATGCAATAAAGTCTCACTAACATGACCAGTTTCATTATCTCTACTTTGGTGTGTCATAGCTACAATAAAAGAAATGTCAGAAAACAAACAAAGGAATTGCTTCTTTTTATAGACCTCATAAGCACTCTCTCATGTGTTTTTCACTCAAAAGATGGGGATGGTCACTCGTGTATCACTCAAACAATTAATTTTGCTCTCGGCTTTCCTTAATACACTCTAGCTAATTCTTTTATGTTCTTAGTTGAATCACACTTTAAGAACAAAACAAATAGCTTGATTTGTGCAGAACTCTAAAAACAAGTTTGAAGCAATCTAGCTAGAACAAGATGAGTAAGGATTATAATTAATATAATCACAGTAAAGATGAAATTAGAATTTCAAGAATCAAACATCATTTAGATCTGATTAGGAAGTTCTAATAAAGTCCATAACTCCAAATTTCTTTCTTTCTTCCTCTTTTTTTTTGGGAGGAACTTTTTTTTTATTTATATCAGCCCCCTTTCCTTTTTTTTTTTATAACTACAAACACCAAATCTGATTTGCAAAGATGAGGTTTAATCAAAAGAAAAAAGATTAAACAGACTATCAAGAACAGAATTCAAAGAGATGATAAATGAGAATACCAAGAGATAACTTAGAAGAGCAAAAGCACAAGAAAGCAAAAACAAAAATACCAAATTTTTAAAGGATAAAACCTGATCTAAAGTCAAGCCTCTGATACCAAATGATACGGAACCTCCAAGAATCAAGCTTGAGAACCCGTTAAAGTATAATGGACCCCCACAACATTAACCTTGAAAACCCCAGAAAACCAGTTCGGAATCAACCCCTAAGAAAGGTTAGAAAACAAATTGCTTAGAAGATGATCAAAGATCTAGAATAAAGAAAAATTTGTTTCTGAAATTCTAGATTCGAAACACTTCACCAGAAGGTCATCAGCCTACTTGAATGTTCCTTAGCATGTATTCTATATAAGAACACGAAGATAAAAGTAAAAAAGCTTTTTTTTTTTTGAATAAATTCTGAATTATGCCAAAAGTCGTGCTTCATTACATTTAAGCTCTATTTATAGGTAGAGTATTACAGCCAAAAAATAAAAATTAATTTAATTAAGAAAAACAAAAATTAAATAGCATCAGAACCACTATTTTTGGGAGGCTAAAAGGTAGTTTAGAAACTCTGCACACATTAAATTACATCTGACTTTGTTTTCTCCAAGTTTATGCACAAAAATAATAATAAACACATGCTAAATATCTTAGCAAGTCTGATTAGGTTATTACAAAAAATTATTATAAGAATTGAGCTTGGACTTTATTGCAAAATTCGGACTTGGACTAAGTTATAGTGAACTTGAGCCTCTCTTGTTTCCAAGTCTTGTTGTCCATGCCATCCATTACAAGCTGAATCCACTAAATCTTGAAGATGACCAATTAGAGCTTGTTGAATCTTCTTTGCCCTTGATCTGGTTATAGGTCCTTGAGGTATGTTAGAAATTTCTTAGAATTGATCTTCGCCTTCGAGCTCATCCTCTTTTTGTTGAAACTTTGGATCTTGATTTGTAGGCTGGCCCATAACAAGAGCTGTGAAATATTTTCGAAATAAAAGAGAAATCAAATATAATATAACTAAAATTTTGAAAAGTGAAATGATAGTAAAGATCATAATTAATGGCTTGTGAGGACGTTCCTTTGGTTTCTCTAAGGTACACATCATTTCTTGAAATTTTTTAAAAATAATTATTTGGAGTTTTCAAAAATAAAATAGTTACAGTAAATGAATAACTTTTTCTCAAAAAACAAAGTTAATAAATAATTACATGACGTATTAACAGTGATAAGTATATTATGAGCAATGATGTCTGACCAAGAAGGAGAGCTTAGAAAAAGCTTTGTCAATTATGATCAATAATGCCAAAATCACTTTTCGTGAAAGTCAAGGAACAGCTTGAAGATAAATTGTATAACTTCAGAAAAAATTAAAATGTGTTAACTAAACCAAATAAAAAATAATAATATAACTAGAATCACTTTAAATTGAACTAATATGTCAAAGGCAGGGTAAAAAAAGTTAATATATATATATATATATATATATATATATATATATATAATGTCTTCCAGAACCAGAAGAAATAAAAATGCAAGGAAACCAAATGGACAAGACCTATCAGATTTTAGTTTAGTTAAAATCTGAAATTTTTTACAATTAGCACCAAAACTGCAAAGTAATTTTTAAATCATGATCATTCATTTTCAATAGAGCGACGAATTTGAAAAAAAAAATGTACATTGTATTTTATTTATTTTTTCAATCGTGGTCATCTTATAAAAAATGAACGGTCGCAGTCTCAAGATTGGACTGTATAATTTTGGCACCAACTACCAAAAACTAATATACAACTAATTGGAATTTCATCAACCAGGAGTGGCGCAAAAACTGCCAAAATTCAATCAAAACACAACACATTGCATATTGGTCTCATCTGGCAACAGCCACCCCCTATTTTTTAGGCCATAATTTATATTTTATAATATATTACTCTGGCTGTTTCTAGTTTAGTTTAGCTCAATTTTTAATCCTTCATATCTCACAGCTTCCATCCCGGCGTTATCAAAGTAGGAGAAGACTGAACACTGAAGAGTGTTCTCCTCTGTCAAGTTGCATTATTTATATTTCAAAATGCCGTAGCAGTGTGGCACAACATGCATAGATAGCTATAAGATGCCAAACCATTCCACATTACGTGCCAAACCGTAATTGCTTTTGTCGCGTATTCAAAATAAGCGAGGAAAAGGACATGCCACTCATTATTTTAAGTTCTGCTTTTTCAAACTTGGTTTACAGAGTGACAATGAAAGAACACGAGCCAAGGAAACACACCCACCCCTTTCTTGTGCTTTTCTCTTCTTTTCATGGCCTTCTCTCTGTCAAAGTGAAAGAACCCATTTGAATGAATATCAGAGAGACACAGGGGGGTCCTCTAAGAACAACTTTTCTTCCTTGCTCGCCAGTTCAACCATGTCATGTCTTTCGATTTCTCATGAGAAAAACCCATCCAAAAATGTATGTTCAGTTCCATTACATTATCCATCTTTGACTGTACAGTTATTAAACCCCCTCCCAATTTGTATCCGCTCCCTATGCATCTCTATTCCCTATACCCTTTCCCACAAGCCACAATCTTCCACAAGAAAAAATAAATAAAAGAAAAATTGTCTCACTACTTGTCCTATGACGTCTTACATATACAAGCTAATTGAAAAATCCCTCTCCCCATATAAAAAATAAAAAAGACATCCATGTCCCTCTCTCCCTCCCACCCATTTTCCACTATCTTCACAATGGCTATGAGAAAAATGTTGCCATCAACAATGCCTCTAAACTATGTTACTTTGCAGCAATACTGATATACCCTGCAGGGTCCTGCTGTTACAGGGGGTGTCATATTAAGCATGCCAAAACTGGTCATGGTTCAATTCCTCCAGTAGTCATTTTCTTTCCTTGAATATCATCATTTGTCCTCTACAAAGATTCCGTGTATGAAAATCCTAAGTCTTTTTGAATATAGCTTGGGATCAACGGCTGAGATGGAGGTGGGATCCACTTGCAGGGACTTGTATGCATGTTCTAGCTTTTTGCTAATATCATAATCTTGGAGAATGTCAATGATACCAAAGTAGAGGATGACGTCCAATACCTCACCACCACGTCCATTTGTAGGGGGTGAATTGCTATTTCCACCACCCTTCTGCTGATCCAATCCAATCCTACAAATTCTCTCAGCTCTGGCAGGTGTGTTTGTTCCTAACCGGATTAGAGGTTCCCTACATCAAGAATGAAGATGCTTGAAATCAGAAACCAACAGTAAGATTTTTCTATCACAATTTGTCACCACTTGGCTAACAAAGAAAGCTTTTGTCCTCATCAGGAAGATGAAAATGACCCCACAAGCAATTATTGTCAATAAAACTGCCTTCTATTTCGCAATGACACAGCACAAGTCATTTTCAGAGCATCTCAAGCAACAGGATCATATTCATAGAGAGAGATCATGGAATAGCCCACTCCCAATTTGTATCAAAAATAGCAGCTATATATAGAGCTCATTCACAGACAATTTCTTTGTTAGTTTATGAGTTGTGGCCATATCCCCTTGGCCATTATTTGCACGCCAATGTGCTATTTTTGAAATTTTAGGATTAAAGCATTTTACTTGTGTTTGTTGAAAACATGGGTCCTTATGCACTAAAGCTTAAGAATGTGGCACATGCAAGGAAGTGAAAGTAGTTGCCACCAATGGAACTCAACCAAGAGACTTCACCACCTATGAGAACTGATCCATTATTTTTCCACAAGAAACTATGGGTTAGAATTTTCTAATTCATATTAACCGTAAATTTTACAAGTCTAGCTTATAATTGCATAAAGATATTTAAGTCCCAAAAGTGTTCTTCCGGTGTATTAACCAAAAATTCAGGAAGGACAATGCTAAACCTTAAAAGGGTTCATTTAACAAAAACAATCACATTGTGAAAACTAAAAAGAAATAGACATACCGGCTTATAGATGTCCACTTCATATGTTGCATCTCATCATGATGTATATTTCTCTTGCCTGATAAAACCATAAGCCAGCATGTGTAATTTCTTTTTTTCAAATGATTTAATTAAATCTATAGCGGAGCATAGGCAGAAGTATAAAGTAAGAAAAATAATATATAGACACACACACAGACATACCTGAATGCAAATCATATGGTGAACTTTTCTTTTCATCGTCAGAGTAATCATCACGAAAATGAAGACCAATCAGAAGACTGTAATCCATGATTCCTTCTGCCTCTAAGAATTCACAGTCTCTATCAAGTTGCCTGAGTAGAAACCATTACATAAAACCAACTGTAATAGCAGCAGGAAAAGCGTCCAATATGTATAAGTAATATGCATCTCAAAAGAAACTATACCACTTAAACTCTTGAAACCAAGATTGTTCCAGGCGAAAGACAAAATTAAGGTCAAGGTCTTTGAGGGTGGTGGTCTCATCAATCTCTTCCTGGGGCTTATCTGTTGTACGACCATGAGAAGAACCTTTGAGGTCGAACCGCTTATGAATTCGGTACTCAGAACAGAAGACGTTGCCCATTACAATAAACCGGGTCTGATTTTTCATAGTAAGTCTTCATTAAACAATGACAACCATTGGGAAATTAAACCACTTACAGTTACATTTACATCTTAAATCATACCTTTTGACTTCCAACAGGTTTGACACAATGAACGCCAAGGAATTTCGTAACAAGGGAGTTTTTGTACTGACAAACATGTTGGTAGTAACTTGGAAGCATCCTGATAAGCACCTGACATGACCACCAAGTAAATATGGAATACCAAGAGAAAAGACCAGTGACCATAGCTCATTCTGAAACTGAAATTCACCTTATTAAAGATGCCTATGTCGTAAATTTCTTTATTAATTTAATGTATTCCAAGTGTAGAAGTTGGCAACTAACCTTGACTTCCGACTTCTTCACAGTTTTAATAATAAATCGATCATCTTGAGTCAGGTAAAAGAAGCTTCCACTTTTCCCAGGAGATGACATCTCCCTGAGTGAATCATTTCCGCAAATAGCTAGCATGTAGTCCACTGGATCTATTGCAAATAAATCCCTTAAATGTCTGAATACTCAACAAAGAAGGAACCAAGAAGATGACATGCATAATTAGTAGATAGCCAAGTTTTCCTTATATGGAAATCAAAATTAATAACAGCTTAAACGTATTTTTTCACCTGAAAACCATTGGACAGTAGTCTTTCCACCTGAAATCCACTGATTGATGCGGAGGCGTCAACTTAGATCCTTCTGGTGGAAACCTTGTCCAGAACTTCTCCTTTGGATCAAAATCTCCTTGTCTAAGCTCTCGCATCACCGAAGCATGCTTCGCAACAGAATATCTAAAGAGAAAAACAATTTGAATTCCTCAAAAGATCATGACAATGCGGGTAAGAATGAGATAAATGGATAATACCTGATACCCAATTTGAGGTTAAGCATCAAATCGTAGTTCTTATGCCCCTTAGATACAGTTTGGCCGGTTCTCTTGACATCGCCTTCCACTGACCAACAAGGACTCTTCTGGAGCTCTCCAGTAGCTTCTCCTCCATGTACAGATTCGCCAGCAGTAACATCTCTGTAAAACGTAGATGTCTCGACGATATCGCAAGTGATATCCCCTGCTTCTCCATCAAGCTCCCATATGCAAATCCGTGGAAAACTCACATTCTTCGATCCATCCACCGACGACCTCTTCCTCGTTGTCGTATGAAAATTCTTCTCCCAATTCTCGTCGGACCAAGTGCACAGTCCTTTTCCCTTCGGAACGCCATTCTCCCAAAACCCTTCGTATCGATTCCCATTCGCCCAAATCAAAACTCCTTTGCCCGAGATCGCACCATTCTTCCACTCACCAGCATACTCATTCCCGTTCCTCCACACATACCTACCTTCTCCATCTTGCAAATTGTACCTCCACGATCCCTCGTACACATCCCCATTCGCGTACCACTTCTCACCAAATCCATGTTTCCGATCGGCGATCCACGTTCCACGATACACGTCCCCGTCGACCCCAATGAATATGCCGTACCCCTCCATTCGACCCGACTTGAATTCACCCTCATATGTAGCTCCGGATGGCCATGAGAACTTGCCTTTCCCACTAGCTTTACCTCTTTTCCATTCACCTTCATACATGCACCCATCCGCCCACAGATATTTCCCAATGCCGTGCGGCACATTCCGCAGCAGAGTACCAGTATAGAGGTCTATGTTCGGGACAGATTTCTCGACAGCACAGGTGACGGTATCGGCAGCGGAGGCAGAGGGAGTTGGCGCCACGCGCCGCAACCCGGCTTGGGGTCTAGGCCGAGCAAGCACCAGACAGGGAGTTGGTACCACTTGTTCAATTTCTTTCTCCTCTACTTGCTCAAATTTCTTCTTACTTACTCTGACGGGTGTGGTGCCTGGATCAATGTGTTGCTCAGAGCTGAGAGTGAGCAGAGTGTGTTGCATATTTTGTTATGTGAACTCGTTGAGAAATCGCTACGGACAGACATTCGCCGGAAAATGCATTGCCTGCGAGAGAGCGAGAGAGCGAGAGAGCGAGAAAACGGTGATTGGGGATGAAAGGAAGAATCTACAGAGGTTGAAAAGCAGAGAGGGAATACGGAGGACGGTTGCTGCTGGTCGCTTCCACATTGCGAGGTGCGTCCCTTACCTTACCAGACCCACCCTGTAGAGGGTCCCTTGACTTTGATAACGCGTTCCCTCTCTCCTGCGTGCGGATCCTCTGTCATTGGGGATCCCTGACATTCCTGTCATTGGATATAAACCGTTGGATCTCGTTGACGCTTACGTATCCAAATCATCATAATTATTACTAATGGTTGCGCAACATTTGGTAGATATGTTTGGAAGAAAAAAATCTTCAAACTGCAGTCACTAGGTATCGAACGCATGTTCCATAAGAAAATAAGGAGAATTTATAGCATCTTGTTACCCATTATACTCAAAATATAATATATGATGGACTTTTGTTATTATAAACAAAATTTAAAACCATATACATAAATTATTATATATAATAAAATAATAATAATTTTATAATAAAAAAATATATTATTATTTTACATAACTTATTTTAAATTATGTGAAAGTTTAAAATTTTTAAGAACAAATCTTAAAATATAAATTTAATTATTATTAAAAATATACCACATATTAAAATTATTTTTTTTTATCAACGCAAATATAGATTTTTCAGTTGTCCAGACTTTTCTATTCCAAATTATTCTCACTTTTTAAATATACTCTAGATTGGCGTTAATTTAATATAAAAGTCTGGTCACTCAATTTAATATAAAATTTTGGACAATTAGATTTTTGCATTGTCCAAACTTTTATATTAAATTAACGCCAATATAGACTATATTAAAAAGTGACCAGATTTTTATATTAAATTAATGCCAATCTAGACTATATTTAAAAAGTGAGAATAATTTGGAATGGAAAAAGTTTGGCCAATTAAAAAATCTGGATTGGCGTCGATATATAATATAATATTAATATGTAGTATATTTTTAACAATAATTAAATTTATATTTTAAGATTTGTTCTTAAAAATTTTAAACTTTCACATAATTTAAAATAAATTATGTAAAATAATAGCATATTCTTCTATTATAATATTTTTATTGTTTTATTATATATAATAATTTGCGTATATAGTTTTAAATTTTGTTTATAATAACAGAAGTCCATTATATATTATATTTTGAGTATAATGGGTAACAAGAGGCTCTTGGCTTGATGGTGTAAATGCTCCTTATTTTTTTTTTTGGAACATGGGTAATTTGAGGATTTTTTCTTTCAAACATATCTACCACGTGTCGCGCAACTATTAGTCATAAGTATGATGATGTGGACGTGTGGGATGTCGTCCATCTCGTATAATCCAACGGTCTGTATCCAATGGTAGAAATGTTAGGGATCCTCAATGGTAAAGGATCCGCACTGCTCTCTCTTATGCTTTCTCGTGAATTTTGGCGAACTGATCCGCATACATTGGGATGACGTTTTTGGCCATTGGATCATTTTGATCCAACGGTTAGCATTCGTTCATGGGGTTTATATCATAATTGTCGAATCGTTTTGATTCAAAGGCCACCATCTTCCTCAGTGAAAGTTTTTTTTCTATTGAACTCCAAGACCAACAGCAATGCGCCACATGTCACGGACGCTCGCCCGCTCAACAGACCCACACACCTGACCTAGCCGATGACAACCTCTTTCTTCCTTGCACACAAGAAAGCCCACGGCTGGCGACCACAGAAAAATAGAGGACGACGCCAGAGATTAATTATAGCATGAGACAAAATACATATTTGAGTGAAATACTCCATTCCAAAAGCTGAATCCATGGTGTGATAAATATTTGTTGTTTTTATGGGTTTTGCATATGCACATTTGTGAAACGTATTGATGTAAGCAGAAAAATGGCAAATGAAAGAACGAACTGCAGAAGGAACCATAGCAGTCACCACCATCTCCTCTGTCAAGCATAGCAGCTGCATAAGGGTCTCGCCATCAAGCACAGCATCTCCTCTGACAAGCACAGTGTTGGGAAAAAACATTCTTTCCCCTTGAAAAATATCTTGGCACAAATAAACCAGAAAAATAACAGGAAACAATACTCACAATCACAACACAAGAAAATAACGTGGAAACTCCAAAATCGGAGAAAAAACCACAGCCGTTGTCAAAGACAACCAGAGAAAACACTATGTGTAAATTTTTATAACACACATAAACTTCTCTTAAATACCCGGTACCCAATACCAGATACCAACTGATACCCAAATACACTTACACACTCTCAAGCATGTATTTAACTTACATTTCTCATCACTCTAGAACAAGAGTATAAAGAAAGAAAGAATTAAATACAAGCTAATGTGTCTTGTATTGGTACACATATAACCTCAACACTTAGTCCTATATATAGCAAGGAACCAATCTTCACACGTTAAACCTAGCCGATGTGGGACTTCCAATAGCTCTATTCACATTTGCAAATTTTCTTCTTGTGGGTCTCACCACTTTCAATCAATTATTTCCAACACATAGTAGCTGCACAAGGGTCTCGTCGTCAAGCACAACATCTCCTCCTTTAAGCACAACAGTGTTTAGGTGCATTTCTTTGTTAATAAAACTGTCTTTCCTTGCAAATGTAGTTTTTGTCCCTTTTCATGGCTTAACTACTGATGAATGTTGTAGTTTAAAACTAGTAAAAGTGAAAGTCACACCATTTCCAAAAGCATCCCTGCAATCTTTGTTGCTAGACCAGGCTGTTCAAGATACATAGGCAAAATACTATAGTTAAGAATTTAATACCTAAGATCAAATACCCAGACAACAAAGCAGTGTGAATTTAGGATACATATAAAAACTAGAAGTTAAAGGACCAATTTGGCATAAAGTGGGACCAAATCAAAACAACCCAAATTTGAAGGGACTAATAATGCATTCAAACTGATCACATAAAATAAGAAAAGAGTCCATGACTAACATAAGCAGATTGAATTTGTCAAAATTGTTGTCCAAATGAACAAAAATGTAGTCTTTCATAACAATTTCAGCCACCTAGCAAAGAAAGAATTCATGAAAGCATTAGGAAGATATATCTTTGATCATTCATTTCCTCCAATTGAATTAATGTAAATGATGAGAAAACAATACTTACAATAGGATAACTGTCATTCTCAAGTCCATCCATAATAGCAGCAAGTCAAATTCACGTATAGCAGCAAGCAAAATTTCCTCCAATTGAATTAACATATTTTTAGCTTACAAAGGAGATAATGATTAACATATTTTTTTAAATTCTAACAAAGGAGATAAAGATTAAACATCAATCCACTCTGATATAAAATTACCCCAAGTACATTTCTCTTTAATGCTTTAAGATATATGAAACAATTGTGGCCGAAGAATTTATAGTTACCTTGCATTGAGCAAAACAAAGTAGAGATAATGCTTCCATGAGAGGCTTTTGTGCCGAAATGTGCACCAAGAAACCTCTTGGAATGCTTTCCATGAAGCCCAAAATCTTGAAACAAAAGCTACACTTATTATATATATATATATATAGTATATTAAAGTATATTCTCCTTTATACACTATATGAGGCTTTTAAGGGGGCTTGACTTCCATACCACAAGTGACTTGAGGAATTCCATGACCTGCAGATATAATAACATTTTCCTGAAGGCAAAATGTTGTGAAGATAAAATTATTGTTTATTTTATAATTTTATAATGATGAATTATCTTTTGGGATTTACTATAAATTCATAATTAAATTGATATTGATATTGATCAATTTTGTTATTTCACTTTATTTTATACTTTAAGGTCTAGCACATGTTGAATGATAGTAGACTATTTCCTACCCAGGAGAATCCAAGAAACTTTGGAAGGATTTTTACAATTTCAAACTTCTTTTTTATAAGTTGTACTACAACTGAGATATACCTCTAATGGATCATGAAGAGAGTAGACTGCATTGCTTTCCTGGGGAGAAGAGGCCACTAAGATACCATAACCTCTTTTTGCCTCTCTCAAAACATGTTACAATTCATTTGATGAAGAAAATCTAAAGAGGAAGAGAAAAAAAGACAAAAGAAGAAAATAGATTACACATTGGGGCCATAAAATCGATGCTAGTTACCTTAAATGCATCTTCATCAGTCCAATCATCCCCAACATATATAGGGAGCACATCATCACAGTTCCTAAATCCTGAAAAGATATTTCTAATGTCACTTGCCACAAATAAAGAATTCTGAATTCAATAAAGTAACTATAAAGTTAATAAATAACATATGAACTTACCAAGTGACTCAAGTAAAAATGTGACATATTTCCCCTTATCCCAATTTGTAACATCAGAGATGGGAGAAAGTACATCTCTTGCTAGTTTTTTTCTCAATCCTCAAGTCTTGTTGTTTTTTTCCAATTAGTTGAAATATCAAATTATGAAGGATCCTAAATTAGTTGAAATATCAAATAAGGACCACATACAGCAGTAAAACTAAAGAATACAGAGCATTAATAGAAAGATTCCATATGATTTTCCCTAAGCAAGTACTCTCTTCCTTTTAGCCTACAATATTATATCACATAGAAATATGTCCAAAAACCAATGCTTACTACTAGTTAACTGTGGAACACAAGAAATTAAAATCAAAGAAAAACAAAAACAAAAGAACAAAGAACTTATTAAACCATCATCATTTTTACAACTCCATAACTAACCTCTAGAATCTGTATGTGGTAAATTTGGACTGAATTGCAATGCTCCCAGTGATGGAATTGAATGATCAATAGGCACCTACCCTTTAAGAAACAACACAAGTTAATATAATTATTATGCAAAAAATAAAAAAAGATTATATTGAAAGAGCACGAAATTGTAACCATTAGCAATTTAGTACAACTCATCGAGGGAACATGAGCCTGGGGTGCAGGAGGTACCGAGCATGATACTCCACATTATGCTTCATTCATCTACACCAAATATGCACCACAAAGGTTAGATCATATAACAAAAAGGTTTGAAAGATAAAAACATGTTGAAATACAATATTTTTACTCTAGTCAATTTAATTGTCAGTTCTCTTCTCTTTTTCTTTTGTTGAACCTCAACGCAACTTTATAACGTTTCTTATTTCTTGGTCCTTTTTTCTCCTTGAAACCAATTGCCTGTGATGTGCACTGAGGTGTAGGGATAGAGGTGGGCATTAAGACCCATATCCTCAATACTTCTAGATGAATGAAGCATACTGCTGACTTTTTGCCTTACCTCAGCCATCAAGGTATGAAATACAGTGATGCTTCTACTGACCTAGAGGCTTTGACCGCAATATTTATTGCTTCTCAGCTCATATCCCTGAAATGATGTGTAATTTTGAGCTTAGGGTTAGCCACTATATATCCTCCACCAGCACTGAATATGACACGCGCCCTTGCCTTCTTTGTCCATCAACATATAATGTACTTCTTGGGGAACAGCTTGATATCATTATGATCATACATTTTCAATGCATGACAATACATCAAATCGAAGCTTTCAAATTTCTGACAAGTACATGAGATTGTATTATCTAACGGGTCAAATGATAAATGTATTCTTGTGACCTGTTAATAAGAGAAATGACATATTTTCGGATAGGTTGACTTTTATCCCTTGCCTTCACCCATATGTCAGCAACTTAATCATATTCTCGATGGAACAAGTCAAAAATAGGCTGAGTATAAATCTGTGAAAGTTGCTTTAAAGTGTGTGACGACAAGTTTCTCACCTGTGGAACATTCTCTCTTGATTCATAGTCGCCTTGATTTCATTATATCTTTTTTCCTCTACTATTTTTTCAAAGTGCCAGAAGAATTGAACAAGATCTACCTTTGGGGTTCATTAGATCTTTCAAGTCATAGTTGAAACTTTCATAAAGTTGTGTACTTTGCATACTGAGGGTCAAAGTCTTTTTCATGAAACATGCTCCCCATTTTTCTCTTATCTCATACGTCGATGATAACCATGAATTGTCTTGGATATTATGATCCAATATCATTTTACTTCACGCCGCCTCAAACTTGTTAGAAATGTGCTTTAAAGGTAATCACCTTTAGCATTAGATGTACAAACTCAGTTATTAATTCAATGAGGTTTTCTTCATTATTTATGTTCATATTCATAAACTCAAGATTTGATCGTAATATAAGTAATGAAGTCCATGACACAAAACATAGGATGAAGGAAATTATGATGACGATCATAATGTGAGATTCCTATCATGTGTAATTATGTATATATCTAAATTATCCTTAGTCATAGGATTACCTGAGACGGATATCAGGGATCCTGATAGACTAGCACATGTTATGCTTCCTGATCTGATCAAGCAGTTGTTCTCATAAGCTGTAAGCATGGGATGTTTTAAGTAAACATGTGAATGCTTGTAGGATGACCTGTATGAGACATGACGTGGATACCTATTCAAATGTCAGTGATAGGTCTCATAGCAGCAAACAGTGCAAGTATCCTTGGACTTGAAGAACTCAAGTTATCTTGAATATAGATCTTATGTTTTGACTCCATTCCTTGTTGCTCACCATGGGTTGCTCTTAGGGTGGTGTTTGGGCATAGCGTGAAGTATTCAAAGATATTTGAGTAGTCAACAGAGGATTCACCACTCCTGATATAAGGAAGTATACACATGGCCATTTGTCGGGATAATCGCTAAGAAGTCTTTGGCCAAAGCAGACTTGTCATGATTCAATGACATAGTTTAAAGTGATTGATCCCACAAGACAAGGAACTGACTGCTTGGGCTGGACATGATATAATCAAGTCTAGTGGGAGTTGATACATGGGCCATACTCTGAACTAAATGGGTATAAGACGGTGAAAAGAGATATGCTTTAGCTGCAGAAAGGTTTAAAGTCACACAACTGACTTTTCGATCAATTAGGGGTCACGAGTGTTGCTAGATACTACTCATGATCTATTTACAATCAAGTGCTAATTGTGAATAGCCAACATAGCCCTAAACCTAATGGGTCACACGTATAGAAATTAATTAGGAATGTGAAAAGGGCTTGAGGATTTGATCCTCAATTGGATAATTAATTAAAAAGGAGATAAGAGAATAACAGGAATAGGAATATGCTCTTATTCCTACCCAACCAAGGAAAAGACCAAATGAGAACCTTTTGGCCGCCATTCTCTTAAAGGGAATGGGCACACTAATATAATTAGAGCTTTAGGATTTGAGGTAGCACTTATCACTTTAAGAGTGATAGTCACACGCCATACTCACTCTCTCTTAATTGTTGATATCTTGGTTTTAGAAACACTCTTGTTTTCTTCTCTTTCATCCAATAGGGTTTTTTCTCCATAGCTTCTTCGTACTTGCAAGCACAAGAATGAGAAGGAACCCTGTTACCTGAAGAGGTTTTTTCTTTAGTATAATTTTGCTTGGATTACTATTAGAGGTATCCCACTTTGGGTACTTTCTTTGGCTTAGAGAGGTTGCTATGCTAAAAGAGGTATTTCTCTTCGCCTTGATTCTCATGGTTAATGTAATGGTAATATAGGTTGATCCATCAGTGAATGGGTTTTAGAGAAAATGTTTTAAATTCCCTTGTGTTCTTTGATCTCTAAAATTCTATAGCAGTATCAGAGTCGCCTATAGTTACCATTACGTTAAAATGAAGAATGTATGAGTATAATAGAAATTGGCATGTTTAGGTTTTGTGTTTTTGAAACATGAACATGGTGTGATACTTGTTTCTTTTTCTTTAAATTTTTGCATGAAAGAGCATAAGATGTTCTTATAAATTTTGTTGAGAAATATTTTTTGTTTTGATGCCAAACATGAACATTTTTAAAGAAAAAAAATTTTGTTTTCACCAAAAGGGTTTTTAAAAGAAAAATTGTTTTGATCCATAAACCCTATTTCTTTCTCTCTTATTAGACGTTTGTTTTAGCGTGAAAATAAAAATTTAAAAAAATTTTTGAATTCAAGATTGAATTAGGCTAAAATTAATTTGATTGATTTAGATTCTGATTAGTTTCCTAATATTATTTGGGAAACAAAATAATTAGATTAATTGATTCAAGATATGATTCATTCCCTAATTTGATCAGGAAATAAATTAATTAAATTGATTGATTGATTTAAGAGAAATCAATGGAATAATGAATCTTAATCAATATAAAATCAATTAATTTGATAGTCAAATAAATTGATTAGGTTGGATCAAGATTAGTTTCCTAATATGATTTAGGAAATAATTCAATTAATTGATTAGATTGCATCTTGATTAATTTCCTAATATGATTTAGGAAATAAATGAATTAATTAATTATTTTAAATCTCGATTATTTTCTTATCTTAAATTAAGAAACAAACCTTTTAGAATTAACTAAAATCTTTATTACTTTCCTAATTTAAATAAGAAAATAAATCATTTTGGAATTGAATTAAGGTTTATTTATTTTTCCTAATTAGATTAGGAAACTAGAATTAAAGGGTTTTTAATTCTAAAAAAGAAACAAGCAATTTTTAACTAAGATTAAAATGAAAGTAGAAATAATTCATGTGATGAAATTATTCTAATGCCACATAGACTTTAAATATCAACTGTAACACCTAATTTTGTCCTCAATATTATAATTTCTTTTTTCTTTTTGTTAAAAAATACATAAAAATAAAAAAAGGCAAAAAAAAAATAAAAATAACAAAAAAAATAATAAAGAAAATATTAAAAAATGATAAAAGAATAAAAGTCCAAAATGTTACATGTTTTTCATCACACACACATGGTGGCGTCCTTCTTCCACATGCATGGTCAGGAATCTCTAGTCAAAGTACTTCTACCATGTCCCTTCTTTTCCTTTTTTCAAATGACAATCCATACTATCAGTCAGGGAAAGAACATGAGCACAAGGTATTAGCTACATAATTTGGGAGTTTTTTCCACTAACATAATCATTTTGCACCCCTATCTCCAGCTATAAGTAAAGGACCCTTCTTCCATTTCCAGGACACAACAGAGAGAAAGAAAGAACAAAAATACATGCTCTATTTCTATATAGAAACTGAGAAAAATTTACCTTCTTTTGGAGTATTGTGGAAGGAGGAGATTGGCTATAGACAACTTACAAACATTTTAGGCAATTGAGTAACAAACGTGGTGATTGAAAGAGTGAAGTTCAACGACAAACAAGCTTAACATCGAGAGGAGTGTAGTGAATATGAAAAACAGAGCAACTGTGAAGGTAAGTTGATTTTTTTTCATGCATTCAACTTTTTTTGGGTAGAGTTAGTTTCGTACATCACAACTTAAACTCTGGAGCTTAAAAGAAGATCAAAACAGAACCAAAAAACCAGAAAAATCATGAACAGAAGCAAAGTGACGTGATGAAATATGAAAGCATAGAAATTTCAAGAACTTAGTTTTAAGTCATTTTTCCCCTTGCTATGGACTGGAATGGACTGAAAATGACCCAAAACATACTATATGAAGTTCTGGACTAATTTGGAAAGGAAAATAAAGAGTTGGACGTGTTTCATGCAAAATAGGGACAAATCTGAAAAAATATAAAAGTTTACAAGGATTGATTTAATTTAAAAATAAAATATACTCTGGAATGAGGGACCTAATGAAGGCAATTATGTTCTTAGATCAAGTAAAAGAACAAATGAAAATTTTCACCTAGGGACCTGGATAAAAAGACAGAAAAGTGCGCATATATACTGATCAACATGCATATTTCCTTCTTTTTTTATGTGCTTTACATAAATATGTATAGGTGTGCATCACACACACACACACACACACACACACACACACACACACACACACACACACATATATATATATATATATGTGTATACATGAGTTTATATTATATATATATATATATATATATATATATAAGTTCAATACATCAGATATTGAACTAAAAATAATATTTAAATAACTTTCTTTTTGAACTGAGCTAGTTTCTCCTAACTCATTTTGATCATCAGAATTCCTAATGTCTTTGTTGGCCATTAAAATTAAAATATTTAAGGATAAGTCATTATCCTTTTGTTTGAGCAATTGAATTTCTTCTTTTATTATCTTGATTTCTTCTTGAAGTTCTTTGATTGAAATCTTTTCTTGAACAGAGTTGTTTTGAAATCTATTAATTATTTCTTGAACATTATAAGGTTTTATTTCTGGTTTCGGTTAGGGTTCTTCCGAATTCATAATATCCTTAATTTTGAGTAAATATTCGTTTCTTATTTCTTCACTATCTATTTTATCTATTATCTCTATTAAAGTTTGGATTTTATCTCTATTGAGCACATTAATGATTTTTGAACAGTTATCTTTTGAACATTCTTTACAACTACAAATTCCTACTTCTAAATGACTTTCATCATCAGATATTGAACTAGAAGATGAATTACTCAGTTGATCTAACTGATATAATTCATTTTGAACATTAGACTGATCTGAATCATATTCCAACTCAGAGTTTTGATTTCTAACAAAATACTCATCAGACTCTGTTTGTACTTATCATCTATATCTAAAGAATTAATGCGTCTTTTGAGTTTACATTGTTTTGAAATATGACCATACCTCCCGCATTTAAAACAAACTACATGTTTACGATCTGTACATTTTGAACTATGGTGTCTAGGTTTTCTAGACTGTTGAACAAGATTTGTTGTTTGGAATGATCTAAGACGTTTGTCAGGGTGTTGACGATATGTTTTTCTGACAGGTTGATACCTAGAGATCTTCCTTTGTTTTTTATTTTGAGCAGAAGGGGCTCGAATTTTTTTGATCCCGTATTGATCACAGAAATTACTTAATTCTTTATGGGTACTTTTGAACTCAGATTTCAGTTTTGACTGAAGCTTCATATCGTTACATACAGTAAGAGCTTTGTTTGTAACAAAATTAATTAATTCTCCAAAAGTCATGTGACTAAAGGGAAGTGTATTGTTGCATTGTTTCCTAATGCTTTCTTTAACTCTTTCGGAAAATAGGTTGGGTAAACCACCTAAAAACCTTTCTTTCCAATAGTTTGCTTTACTATCAGACTTAGTATATAACTTGGTGAGGCACATGTCCTTATACCACCTAAAATCAGACATCGTAGGACATCTGAGATTGATCAGTTGGTTTCCTATCCTTTGCTGGAAATCTCTGGGGTTTCCTACAAAGTGTTTTGTGAGGGCATAAATTAAAACAGCTACTGAATCTTGAACTTCTATTACTTGACCATTAATTTCTTCTTGTTTAACTGCAAATTTAATCGCTGACCTTTCAGCTTCTGTGAGATAGTTATCCCACCAGCCTTTTAATTGACCAGTAAAACCAGTTGTTAACATGGTTACTATTGACCTTTCTTCATTATTTTTGATCCTATACGCCGTGGCGCACATTGACATGTTTTGAATTATTCCTAAAATTTGATGCTCGCTGTGACCATCAATGTTCCATTCTACTATAGCTTCGCCGTTATAGCTAGCTTCTGTAACTAAAATATTTTCTTCATACTGGGTATTTGGGTAACTAGGCCTAGGGTAATAGTTCCTAGTCACTGGTCTTGGATTCCTATATCTAATTCTATTGACTTCTAATTGTTGATTAGATTTTTCTTTAGACAGTGTATTGATCTGAGGACCTTTTGACCTATTATTTGAAACATTTAGTTGATCTAATCTTTTGGTGATTTTATCAACTAAGTTTTGAGAAGATTGTCCTAATTTTATTGATTTCAACTCAGCTTGTGTAAGGGTCGGAATCTTATACAAGGGTTGTTGAGGTATTGAACTAGCTGAATTTTGACCAAGGGAACTAGAAGGGAATTCTAGTACTTTATTGTTGACCACATTTTCTATCCTATCTAACTGCTTACCTATTGTGTTGAGTGCTAAATTAGTAAAATTATTCTGAGATTCAATATTCTTGACATCTCATTTTGAACTATTTTGATCCTCGTTACCTTTTATAGTTTTGAACGGTGTTGCTTCTATCTCATAACTACCTTTTGAAATTTTTAAATTTTCTAAAAGGGATGAACTGAGATAATTTTTTTACCTAAAATGGTATCCCATTCTACTGTTATCCTAGTATGGGTATTCACTTCTTTTTGAACAAAAGGATTTTCTATTTGATTATTGAAACAGTGTATTTCAAACAATTTAAAAAAGAAAATGTGTTGACCTAATTTTTTCATAAAGTTATAGCAATCTAATTTCCATTGTTGAACTTGTTCTTTTGAGAAAGTATCGAAATATAATTCTCTTCTTAACCTATTGTATTCTTTCATGAACTCAGAATTTAACATTTCTTTATCAATTTTAAATTCTTTACTCAGCACTAAGATTTGTGATCTAGTGGGTAAGTGATTGACCGATGGTGTTTCTTAAACAGGCTCATATATGGGTTGTGGAACAGTAGGTTGGAAATCTACTCATCTGAGACTAGTTGAAGTCTCAAGAGTTTCTGCTGCAGATCTACAATCAGAATTTACAGAGTGTCTTGAACTGAACTCTAATTCCAAGTTATTGATCATTCTAATCCTAGAAGAGGATAATCTATTCATAGATATCCTGACATCTCTTTCTGGACTTTGAACAAAGTTTTTCAAACTTCTAGACTCTATTTTCTTGGAAGGTTGGATATTTTCCAAATCCCAAGAGTCCGGAAAAGCAGCCATGATTTCATTATGCCTGAGAGGTTTAGGAGTCATGATCAGGGATTTTTGAAGGTTGGCCTCTATAAGGATGGTTTCATTCTTAGGCGACTCTTTCTTAACAGAAATTCCTACTCTAGTTCTAGAGACTTTGTAATGAATTCTAAAAACAATAGAAAGATTATCCAAATCCTCACTGAATATTCCTTCTATGGTCTTGACATGCAATTTTAAAGCAGTTTCGACGTTTCTCAACGTCTTTATGTAATTTGAAAAATATTCAAAATAAATGGGACCGTTGCAGAGGTTCGACTCTGAAAGTAATGGTTGGGACCCAAGAGGGGGGGTGAATTGGGTTTTATAAATTTTTCACAAAACTTTATTGGAAGTTAAAATGATTTTCTGTAAAAGTACAATGTTTAGGATAATAAATACAACACAGAAAATCAATGTGCTATCAAGATGAATAATTATGAGGAGCAAGGAAATAAAGAATAGATAACAATAAGAACAAATAAAGGAGGAAGGGATAGAGACAGCAAACTCGGAGATTTATACTGGTTCGGCTAATCTAAGCCTACATCCAGTCCTCAAGAGACCACTTGAGTATTTCCACTATAATTGCAAGTTTAATCCGGGTACTTGCAAACCACTACAACCACGCAAATTCAATCCGGGTATTTGCGAAACCACAATGGAGAATTTATGAATCCGGTCTCCTCCTCAACCCAAAGCAAGTTCTTCCAACACCAGTACTTGCGAACCTCAACTCGGAATAATATATGTGTTGATCAAAATCAACAATACAAAGAAACTCTCTCTAAAGAGTAGATGAATACAAATGAAGCTCTAATAACTCTAATGATAGAGAATATGCATGATTTAGCTCAAGAATGTTTGGATTTCTCTCAAAGATGATAGAACATGTTAATATGTCATTGTAGTACTTGGTTCTTGCTCAAAATCGTGTATCTAAGGTCATATATATAAGATTTTAAAACACTAGCCGTTATATAGCCGTTACAGCACTTATAATGCAGTCCAGATGTCCATTGGTCGACCAGTGGGGGTCACCTGGTCGACCACCCACTGATAGTAGCAAAATATAGCATTTTCAGGACAACTGGTCGACCAGTCTGAAGCTGCCTGGTCGACCACCGGCTGGCAGTAGTGAAATACAGATTTTGAGCTTTCTTTAAAAATTCATAACTCTCTCATTTGAACTCCGTTTTAAACAAATAATATATCATTGGAAAGCTCTTGGAGTCTAGTTTCAAATGAGCCAAGTTTTACTCAAAAATTATTTTTTTTAAAAAGATATAATCAAAATATTGACTATAGGTCATAACAGAATAATTTTTGAGTACAGTAAAATCAACTTTCAGTTTTTCAAACTATATTTTAAATAGTCATATATTTCTCATTTGGACTCCGTTTTGAATAAATAATATACCGTTGGAAAGAAATTTGAGTCTACTATCAAATGAGATTAAGATACTTGAAAAACTGATTTTTCATTTATGAGATATGATATAAGGAGTGACCAAAGGTCAAAAACTAACTTTTGTAAAACTTCATATCTCACTATCTTTTTGTTTAAAATGCTTGAGCCAATGTATGCAAATCTAAATCATTGAGTTGCACAAGTATACTAGCCTATATAAAATATACCTAATGTAAACACATAGGCTATCTTGATGCATCCAAGCTTCCAAGACTTCAAATCTTATAGTTCTTCATTTCTTGGAGCTTTGTCCTTGTATGTTGCTTTCCTTGAGTGAGGCATGATGTTACTTTTCCTTGTTCTTCAATCCAATGCTCACTCTTCTTGTTTTGAACCAACCTATAAAATATATCTTACTTGTAAACCAAATGGTTAGTTCAATTCATGATAAATAGCATGATTAATGTATAAGACATTACACATTAAATAACATAGTCATGCTTAAATACTTGTAACATGTATATGATAATTAATCTTTATATATATCAATGCTACATTTCAAATACATTTGTCATCATCAAAACTTATGGCATAAAACCTTAGGGTCAACAGACTCTACAAGACTTAACATTGAATCCTGAAAAGATAAAGCATGCGTATCCTGTAAAAGTAACAGAACAGGGTGATTAATTCCTAACTTGTGCATAGGTTTGACCGCTACTTGAATTAATCCGATATGGATAAATCCAAATTTATCTTTCCTATGTTGAGCAATTCTGTTTTTATCAAGTAAATTGATAGTGTCTTGACATTTACCTAACTTAGTAGTACACTCTATTGTCTTAACTATATCTTGAACTTTGAAATTAAAAGTGGAATGCTTATAAATTTCACTGGGTCGTACCTGAGGCATTTCCCAGTTTCTTAATCTTTCTTCAGCTTCTATGATAGAAACTTCAGAATTATTGAACTCATCTTGATCTACAGAATTTTGATCACTAGAGGTAGAGGGAAGACTGATTTCAGAACTATTCCTATTAAAAAGTTTTCTCACTAATTCAGACATCTTTAAGAAAATAAAATTCCTAAAATTCTTTTAGTGTTGTTAAGGTTTATTGGGACCACCTCCTAATGGAACACCTGCCTCTCCTCGGGCCTTACGGCTTACCAACGCAGTCACAAGGCTGACCAATGCTAACCCTTAACTAGCCAAAAGTTTCTTAAAAATATAAATTCTTAAATATATCTAAATTAACAAGAGGGCTTCTTAACAGAACTAGGCTCTGATACTATTTTTCTCTCGGCCACTGGGGATCGTCGTTCTGTGTGTGTGAAGCCTAAAACCTAATTAGTAGAATTATTGAACAAGAAGTCGTACAAGACTTCTGACATGAAAACGTAACTAAATTCTGAACTTAAAATTTAATCTCTAAACTCTATTCTAAATTCTAGATTAACAATATAAATTCTTGAATTATTAGGTTGAACAAAATATTCAAATTTAACAACTAACATAAGATCAGTAAAAGGAATTGGAATAAATTCTAACAAAGATAATCTCATTTTGATCGAAAGATTTGAACACAGGATAATTTTATAAATGATAAAAGAAATACAAGAAGTTGAACTTACAATTTTTGAACAACAGCTTAAAAGCTTCTTGAAATTAGAAACGATTACAGAGAGTTCCTAACAAATTTTCTTTCTCTATTTTTGCTCTGCTTAACTACTGAACTACTCCACCTTTTATAGAATTAAGAAGGCAGATTTGAACAATTATGAAGTCCGTGGATTTCAGAGCCTTTGAAGTCTGCGGATTTAAACAAGTTAAAAATCCGAAAAGCAAGACGCGTGGATGGCTGTTTTCTGAAAAGTTGAGCACGGGCATCTTTCTTTTTTCAAAAGTAGATTTGTCGTGTTGTGCCGACGATTCTCTTTTGTAAAAGTTTGTCTGCCACCTTTTAAGCATAATTATTCTTGACAGGAATTAAAAAATATTGAGCTGGCAAGAGTGTTGTTCTCTTATGTCGATGGCTTAACCAAACCATGATCAGTCTTGACGCAGGTTGGTGAAGTCGATGTTGTAGCAGTCATCTTCGTTCTGAAACTGGCTGCTATCTTCTGGGTTGAATTCTTTAGAGGGGGCTTTGTCTGAAGAAGCCTTCTCTGAAAGTTGTTGAATAAGACGATTGAACTCTTCTTTGGTTTGAGCCTTAGCGGGTTCCGCCATAATTTGAGATTTTGAAGTGAGGAAGAGAGACTGGTGTTGAACACCCTGAGAGTATTTCATCAAGTGTGAGTTTTGACTTAACCATTTTTCAATGGCCTTTTTGTTGAGCAGATTGGGGTTGTAGGTTGACCACCATTTTATGTTGAACGTTCGGCTTAAGTGGAGAGGAAAGCCGGTATTGAACCTGTCTTTGAACTCGAAATCCCATGACATGAACCATGGAGTTCCGAATGTTGAGAAAAATTTTAAAAGCATAAGTCCAGTGTGAAAACTGGTTTGAGCAGAGAATATTGAAAATGATTCCTTCACGTAAGATGGAAGAAAATCAGTGTTTGGACCAAAAAAGTGAAACCATTCAGAAAATCAGGCTGGAAAATCTTGATTTCCTTTATTGAACCAAATAAACCAGGAATGAGAAAAAGGACGAATCAGCAGAGTATTGAACCAAGCCATTTTATAGTCCCAGTAATTAAAACCTTGAGACTGGAACTATCTTGAAAAACTTTTCAAAGCAAGAGGATGCTGATTCCATTGAGAAAGTGTTAAAACTTTGTTGATTTTGAACTTGGAGTATTGAATACGAGATGGAAATAAAGGATCATACTCGTGCGTGAGTGTGATCGAATTTGTATCAACTAAAATAAATTCATAAAATATTCTTGTTTTTCCAGAGTCTGCATTGTAAAAATTTTGACCTTCTGGAAAATATTTTTGAGCAACTTCTCTGGGAGAAGAATTTGGGTTTTTGAGCCATTCTGGTTCAATGGCATAAATAGGTACATAACAGGGTTTTGAAACATATTTATTAGAAAGAGATCTTTTGAGCGGGGAACGTTGAGTGAGTTGGATCATGGAAGAAGAAGGTTGAACAGGGATGATGGCCTTTTGAGGTAGAGGAGTGGTTAAAGCTTGATCATAGGTTAAGGGAATAAAACGGTTTTGAGAAGAAGAAGGAGAAGAAGGAGGTCTAGGACCTCTTACTTGTGGTCGAATACCACTGCCTGAAGGGCTATTGAACGATAGAGGACTCACTAGTAATGACGACGTTGCTTGAACCAAGGGGTTCCTTGTTGAACATTTCTAGGATCCAGTGGGGATTCGTATTGTTCTTTCTTTACTTCTTTTGATTTTTGTTTTTTATCCATTCTTCTGTTTTACCCTACAAGAATTCTCGTGTGAGAAAACCTGGTAGGGTGTTCTCACTTCCTTTTATATGCTGAATTTCGAAGTCAAAACAAGAAAGTAATGTTTGCCATCTGGCAAAAACATGTTTTGAAACTAAATTTTGAACATCTTTTTCTAAAACAGATTTTGTAGATTTGCAATCAATTTTGAGCAAAAAAGTTTTATTGAACACTTCCTTTTAAAATTTTTTGACATTTAAAACGATGGATAAAATTTCTCTTTTTATTATGGAGTATTTTTCTTGGGCTTCAGACTAAAATTCGAAATTGAACCTAACTAACTGTTCTTTTGAACTTCCTTTGGGCCTTTGTTTCAGGACACCTCCATAACCTTCTTTTGACGTATCGGTTTCGATAATCATAAAGGCTTCTGGGTCTGGTATTCCTAAACAGGGAAGTTTCTTGACTCTAGACTTAAGAGTTTTGACGGCATCCGTCATTGAACTATCCCAAGGGGGAGACTTCTTTCTTAGCCTGGAATATAAAGGTTTGCAAATTATCCTAAGATCTTGAACAAAGTCTGCAACATAATTAAGACAACCTAAAAATCTTTGAAGTTGATTTTTATCAGTTATCTCATTTGAAAATTTATCTGCAAACTCTATTGAACGATTAATGGGCTTGATCATACCCTGATGGATATCATAACCTAAAAATCTAATTTTTGTTTTGAACAGTTTCATTTTCTTAGTAGAAACAGCTAAACTGTTTTTTCTAACAATTTTATGAAATTGATCAAGGTGTCTAAAGTGTTGTTCTATTGACCTAGAAAACACTAAGACATCATCTATGTAAACTATTATAAATTGAGAAAAGGTATTGAAAATTGAATTCACAACATTTTGAAATTCAGAAAGGGCATTCTTGAGACCAAATGGCATAATGTTCCATTCGTAATGACAAAAGGGAACGGTAAAAGCCGTTTTGTAGCTATCTTTTTCTTCAATTTGGATTTGATAGAAACCAGATTTCATATCAAATTTTGAAAATAAAGATGCTTTTTGAACATGTGAAATTAGGTCTCCTTTATCAGGTATAGGGTACCTAATCCATCTAAGGACCTTATTGAGTGGTTTGTAATTAATGACCATGAGAGGGGCTCCTCGCTCTATTTCTTTCTGATTTTGAACATAGAAGGCTGAACAGCTCCAAGGGGATTTACTGGTTCTAATCAGCTTCTTACCTAACAAGTCTTGAATTTCCTTTTTACAGTATTCTAGGGTTTCTTTGTTCATTTGAATGGGCCTAAGTCGGGATTTTGTCCTCTGTAAAACTGGGCTCGTATGGAAGCGAAACTGTGTGTCTCTTTTTGTTCCAGAAGGCGTTGGGCTTTTATGAATAGATTTCTTTTTCAAATTTTTGTTGAACAAATTCGATCCTATTTTTGACCTGAGATTTCTCTAATTGTTCTTCTATTCTTTTGTGTTGAACTTCTTTATTGAGCATTTTGATCTGAGTTTGTTTTCTATTGATTTAGTTAAGCTTAGAGACAGCTAAACTTTTGAGAAGGTTGACATCTGTTGTCCTTACAGGATTTAAAAATTCAAAGTAAAGTTCTTTGCCTGAAACTATTGTTAAAATTCCTAATTATGAGACCTTGAAGGGGTAAATAAGGGTCAGAAAAGGTGTTCCTAAGATTATGGGTTCGTTCAGGTTTCTCACAAGAACGAAGGTTGTAGTGAACTTAATGCCTTGATTACATATCTTGGCATTAGACAGTTTGTACCTAACTGGAAGTTTGTTACCTCCTGCACCACTGAGACTTTAAGTAGATTTTTCATAGTGTTGAGTGGGAATTAATCCTTCTTGAAGACAATTAAGATCAGCACCTGAATCTATTAGAGCGATCACTTTGATGTTAAAACTTTTAATGGTAAGGTTAACATGATAATACCATTTTTGAACAGATATTCTGGAAATAATATTTAAATAACTTGAATTGAGTTAGTTTCTCCTAACTCGTTTTGATCATCAGAATTCCTAATGTCTTTGTTGGCCATTAAACTTAAAATATCTAAGGATAAGTCATTATCCTTTTGTTTGAGCAATTGAATTTCTTCTTTTATTATCTTGATTTCTTCTTGAAGTTCTTTTATTAAAATCTTTTCTTGAACATAGTTGTTTTGAAATGTATTAATTATTTCTTGTATATATATATATATATATGAACGGGTTTAATTTAGTGTGCATGTTTTATGTGAGTGTGTATATATATATGTGTGTGTATTTGCATGCATATTATTTCTTTTACTTATTTTTTTATTTATGTATTTTACATAAATAGATATATGTGTATAATTGTATGAGTATATATTTTATATTTTCTTAAAATCAAAAAATCCAAAAATTTTTTTCTTTGACTTCATTTTCAATATATTTCAAAAAAATCCAAAATATGCTATCATTAAAATTATTCTTTTAAAAATCCCAAAAAAATATGTTTCCTTTGTTTTCATTTCTATTCAAAAATCTCAAAAAAAATATGTTTCTTTGTTTTCATTTTCAAGATAAATCCATAAATCCAAGAAATTCATTTCTCTTTGTTTTCATTTTCAAGATAATTTCAAAAATTAAAAAATACGTTTTCATTAAAATTATTCTTTCAAAAATCCCAAAAAAAAATGTTTCCTTTGTTTCCATTCTCAATATAAATTCAAAATCCCCAAAAAAAATGTTTCTTTGTTTTCATTTCCATTCAACAAAATCTCAAAGAAATTATGTTTCTTTGTTTTCATTTTCAAGATAAATCCATAAATCCAAGAAATTCATTTCTCTTTGTTTTCATTTTCAAGCTAATTTCAAAAATCGAAAAATACGCTTTCATTGAAATTATTCTTTCAAAAATCCCAAAAAAATATTTAAAGCTTAAAAAATCTATAAAAAGTTTATTTCAATTTCTTTCTAAATATCCTCAAAAAGAAAAATCTAAAAAAATAAAAAAGCTTTTAAAATTGGAAGAGTCAACAGTGAAAATAATTTATTCTCACAAATTCAAACACAATCACAACTTTTCAGCCTCGTTAGATTTATGAAAATAATAAATTTTGAACCTCTTTAGTTTTTCCTGTCAAAAATTTTAGTCTTTCCTCTGGCCTTTACGACATTTCAGATGACGAACTACGTGAACTTTGATTCTGACTTGTCACGATCCAAATTTCAGGCACGTGATCGGCATGCTGACACAAATCTCGTGTCACCGTAAGGCTAACTGATATCTCAATTTATACCTCTTTTTGTTTATTATGAATATTGGTAACATATATCATTCTTTTTTATTTATTAAATAACATTGAATATTAATATAAATAAGGATTAACTAAAACAATTATTAATTTATAGCTAAATAATGGTTGAAATAAATATAAATAAATATCAAATATTTGTTAAAATAATTATTAATTTATAATGTAAATTACTATAACCGTATACCGTATATGCACAAAGGGAGATGAAAACTTACCCAGATTCCTTACAATCTCTCAAATTACAATTTTAATGTTAAAATAAAATAATTAAACTTCATTTATTCACAAAATCACATCAATTTAAATAAATTCATGATTGTAATCTCAACTTCTGTCATAGTCCATATCATAAATCCTCAAAATAAATCTTCAAATTTAAATAAAATTAAATACAATAAATAAAATAGTTTAATTGCCTGAGACCTCCTAAATGTCATAGTTGACCACAGAGCTTCCTAAACTTAACAAAATAAAATACTAATAACATGGGACCCACCCATTGATGGGATAGTCTAGCGGCAACAACTTCTCTAGCGGAAAATCCTCGTCCACTAATTGATCTGAAAAGGAAAAGTTAACGAGTGTAAGATAATAATCTCAGTGAGTGAGCCAATCTCCGTCCTAATAAAATCCGCTATGCAAAAGCAATAAAATAAAAGCATTGGAAAAAATAAAATCACAATTCACAAGAAAAGATATCTACAAGAAAATTTGTAATTCAATCAAATAATTCAGACCAACGGAACTAGTACTCGTCAATGGCAAAAACACCTGGGAGTACCTGTAGACCCGCTTAACCAATCTCATCAAAACCTGCCATGATACACAACTTCATCAGTACTCAAAGAGCCTCATGGATTAAATCTATGTTCATCTTCCTATCGAAGGAATCGTTGTCTCTACTCTCAGAGGTCAAGTTATCTTATCACCTAGATTTCCTGCTTGACGTAAGAGAGGGTACTATCCTACCTAAACACACACAATGTTCAAACAATTTTAAATAATCATCGAAATAATCATCAATATATTCAATAATATATTTATCAATATAATCGTAAACATAATCATCATTCTAATTTCCATCGAATAACCATAAGTATTCCAAATCACAAATAATTATCTTTGTCTCACGAACCATGTATTTTTCCTAACATTTGCCATTAACAATTCCATCAATAACTGAATTTTACAAAATTCTCAATTTCACTTCTAACCTGAATCCCTTAATCTAATTTCCTCTTTTCTACCATGACTATTATCTATTTTTATACTCTATCACTTTAACATTTAAGATAATATTAAAGAAGGGTTGGTTCACTCACTTGGGTTTCAATGGCTTCCTCCGATCAAACCCAATCAAGATCTCCTTGATGTCAAAAAAGAATTTGTATGCTATGATATTTGTATTTTAAATAAAAAAAATTAAAGTTAGGATTGTCCTCTTGTAATTTTGATGGAATTTACTACCAAGAAAGTGGTGGAGAAAATTTGTGGAACTTACCTTAAACCTTGCTATTGTGTTGAATCACAAATCAAGGGTGCCCGGTTTGCGTTTTGGGGGAAGAGGCATTCACGTTGTGGCATGTACGTGTTGCAAGTTGAAGGTTTAGGATTCAAGGGTGGGGCTTCACGGCAATTGGATTAGTGTGTGCGTATAATGGATGAAGGTGGCCAAATGGATTGAATGCAATGCAGTATTATGATTATATATTAGTCAGGAATAGCATCAAATACGTCCTTTAGTTTATTTAAATATAATCAATCAAATACCACATTATAATTTTCGAAAATTTGCTTAGTGTCTCAACATTATTTTCCTGAATGAAATCTAAAGTTTAAATTAGATTGAATTGTGTATATATATATATATATATATATATATTATTTATATTTATATTTTTTTTCTCAGATTGTTCACTTATAGAAATTTCTATCATTTTTTTAAAATCACATTTAGCATATTAGATCTTGTTAGTTTACTTGTTTGAATTCAAATATATATGAAAATCTAATCCTAATCAAATCTAAACAAAATAGTAATCCTAGTTTAGATTTGAGAAGTATAATTTCAGACTTATTATTTGGATAATTATCCTTAATTTTAAAGTCTTTAATTTAGATTTAGTTAGTTGGATGATTGTCTAATTCTTTTAATTATTCTTTGTATTATTCATTAGTTACCTTCTACTACTAAATATATATTATTTATTTATAATTATCTATTTCCTAATAACTGTATTTCATCCCCTTTAATTTTATATTTAATATATTTTCTTTTATTTCTTTCTTATACTCTAATAACTTAATTGTCACTATTTATTCAAAAATTAATATCTTAAGATCTAAGAGTTTTTTGTTTGTCACATCTTGTTTCACATCAAGATTCTCTAAAATTTTCTCCTTCTTTATCTACCCTTTTATGAATTTTTCGCTTTACCCCAACAAAATCTTAAAACTTTCATTTTAGTCCCTGTAATTTTCACTTTGGTCTTTATATGGCATAGCACCATACAATGCTAGCCTACAGCCCAAAACCACATACTAGGCATCAACACATCATGTAATAGCATCACAAACACATATTGCACTCAATTTGCAAATCATTATTTATGAAATAAAATATAATAAAAAAAAGAAAAAAAATTAAATGACTGGTATTACAGTATTACCCATTTTAAGAAATTTGGTCTTCCGTATTTAACTTACCTTTAGTCGTAAAAAGATCTAGATTCCTAGAATGCATATATCGCGAAAAATTCCCACATGTTTGAACTTACATTTTCTTTCGACGTCGTAATACCTAACGTATTACATTACTTCCTACTTAAAGAAATTAGGTTCCCGAATTTTAACTACCATTAATTCCTTGCTTGCCGGAGTTACTCATTTTCACCAAGTTCCCATTTGTTTCCTAGTTTTTAACTATGATTCTTCTCGTATATTGCTAACTAAACCTTGCCCTCTTGTCACATCTATTCCTTTCTAAGCTTTGTATTATCATTCTCTTTACTGCCTTGTACATGTGACCCACGACTTGTGCTCTTTTACTAGCACTGACAGCAGTTTGCCACTAAGGCTATCTCTTTTTTCCACTTTTACTTGGGAAATTCTAAATTACATCAACTAATATGTCAGTTTATTCGTTCCCAAACTTATTCTTGTGTATTTTAATTGTTTGGACAAGTCCCCTCGGGGACTTCCCCCTTGGGGATCATCCCACCACTTTGCATCATAGGTCCTCAACCTACATCGTAACAACGCTTTATAGTCACGCGGTCCTACCCCGCCATGAAAACTCATCAAGGTTACTTGGGGCTCGCACTTTGCCTACCATGGACATAGATTACCCTTACTGACAACACGAAGTCGTATAAAGTTCCTATCGCCACTTGGGCATTCTATTTTCACAAGGGTATCTTACGGTTACTCAAGGTTCCAACTTCCCTTACTTTTGACTAAGGTTCCTTAATCATGGTGACACCTCTAAGGATGCTGTATTTTTGCCCCACATCTGACCATAGCCTTAATTGAATAAACAAATATCGATGCCCTATAAAGCTTCTCATCCTTTTGATTTGCAACTGAACCCATTAGGTTACATCTCAATCATCTTTAATTAGAATAGATCTATCGCCACTATTATCTAGTCCTAGCACTTCAAGTTGGATCTCTCTTCAAGACGTACCAACCACATAAACTATCTAAAATTCACTGCCAATTTCCCTTAAGGTCCTTAATCATAAAATAACTTGACCACTCTCAAATGCTCAACCTATTAGTATAATCAACTTCCAAGGGTTATAGTGCTATAGTCTAACTCCTCAAGATCCTTATTAATAACCTCTTCCTGTGAACATTGGTGGTTTAATTTTCATAAATTCCACAGTCTTTATCTCTGCCACAACCCTTTCCCGAACTTGTGGAGGGGGAGGAGGTGGCATCTATAGTGATTCCTATACCCTTACAGTAGGTGCCGATGCCTATAAGTCATCCTCCAATAGTTGCCTCACCTGATGATCCATTAGTCCTTTCACTTGGTCTTGCGTAATAGCCAGTGTTTCCATCATGACTACTGGATCAAAGTACAGAGGTGCTCCACCACTCCTTTTCGAGCCTATAGGAGGTGGCTCCCAGCATTGTGCCTAACCATCGCTTGTGAAATCAAGCGTCTCCAATACCACATCTACTGATACAGTAGTTACAGGTGCCAAAGCCCTACTAGAAGTTATACGGACTCCGCGAGCGTGTAATTGTCCATGCGCCATCTAAGTTAATTCTATATATAAACGAATGTACTATAGAATTTAAGCTATCACTAAGCTATCAAGGTTATGACACGAAAGAATTGGATAACAACTCTAAAAGGGCCTTTGGTGTATCCTTGGCCTATAGTTATGCCACGGTTCATAACCATAGGGGAGGGTTCACTAAGGACACCCCGCTCTGTAGTCACTAGGAGACCTAAAACCTGGTATCAAGTGGCATATTGCTTACTCAAAAGGCATAATCTTTATTTATACCAACTTAATTCCGAGTTGGTATCAAGTGGCGATAGGAACTTTATGCGACTTCGTGTTGTCTATAAGGGTAATCTATGTCCATGGTGGTTAAAATGCGAGCCCAAGTTATAACATCCCAATTTTAAATTTATTACTAAATAAATTAGTGTTTGAAGGACACAATATATATATATATATATATATATATATATATATATATATATATATATTTTTTTTGTAGAGAGGAAAAAGTTTAATTGGAAAATGAAGTGACTCTACCATAATTAAAATTTAGAGAGAATATTAGGAGAAATAATTATAGATAATAAATTAAATTTTTCCTTAATGATCAAGGACCCATTTGCAAGGACCAAAAGTAGTTAGGGACTTTGTAGAATTTTAGCAGGACCTTTGATGTTTACAATCAAGTGTTTTACGTGGCTCTTCTTCCCTTCACCTAACTTTGCACCAATAGGAAGTTGCAGCATGTATTCCACTTTGAGAAAGTAAGTATGAGTGTTGGGAAAGATTTCATGAGAAGCAAAAATCCATGAGAACTCTTGGCTAGAACATCATCACGGAAACATGCACTCACACGCAGCAGCACTTGATTATCAACATGTGAAACTCTTAGCCCCATCTCTTTTTGGCAGCAACACAACGTGATACAGTAGAATATTGTTTATTATTTTGAGGACAAAAGGATTAGCAACTGAAAAGGGACATATAGGAAATGCAAAAAGGAGGAATTGGTGTTGAATATCTCAGCAAAGAACAGAGAACACGCTGCTGCACTTGAAACTATGGGAAGTTGGATAATCTGTCTTCTGGTTTGGCAGCCACGTGTATTTAGAAAAAGTCAAGAGAGGAAGAAGTTTTATGCAGTAAAAACGTGGAGTGTTTACTGCATAAACCCATAACCTACACCATGTGAAAGTAGGGAACCATTCACGTGAAGTTCCGGTAGAAAATCCAATGAATCCTTGATGAGTTGTAAACAAAAGAAAACTTAGAAATCTGATATGTTTCTCTACTGTATAGCAATGTAAAGCACGTTCAGGTTATATAGGAGCCCTTAGCTTCATTTATTGGCTATACTAAGAGAGAACCCGAGAGAGAGAACAAGAGAAAAGTGGTAAGACTCTGATTTTCTGCAGCAAACCGAGAGTAAAGGAGAAATCGAGAGAGAGAGGATGAAGCTTCAAACTAGTAAGCTTCCTTAAGATTTTAAAGAGCCACCCTTGGGCAACTTTGGTGCTGACCAAAGGACCATATTAGCAGTGGATTTGAGGTCCAAAGCACACTTTCACAGCAGCAAAAACAATGACAGTAAAGTGCAGAAAAATTAGAGAAAAGTGAGCTTCAACACTTTGGTAAGCTTTAAATCCTTTCTTTTAGCTATCCATGTGTTTTAGAAATGATTAAACATGTCTTAGAGAGTCCTTAGATGAGTTTGTGAGAGCCATGCAGTAAGAAGAATGGAAAAACATGGAGTTTAGATGTATGCATGCATGACAGGGACTAAACTGAATAAATCAAAAGTTTGTAGGAGTAGCTATAATTTCGAAACAAGATAGATTTGTAACCTATAGACTTAGATGAAACTAAATATGGTCTTAGATCATGAAAAAGATAAGGGAAAAATAATTATTGAGGACCTAAGTGAATGAAATGAAAAGTTGGAAGGAAAGAGTAAAAATTTTGAAAATGTCCAGAATTAGTATATATGGGATTTTAGTTAAAATTTGATGGAACTTACCAAATTTTGAAGGTTATTTATATGGTTAAAGTTCGCATTAAGGACCAAAGTGAATTAATTCAAAGTTTCTGAAGAAAAAAGAAATAGAGTGGAATTTGAGAAATAAATTAGAAAAATTTTTTAGCTGATTATAATTATTTGAATTTGGGACTATAAGTGGGACTATAGATATTACGTAATTAATTTTTGAGGCACAAGATTTAATTAATTATGAAATAATAATTTTAATCTCTTCCCTATTAGGATATTTTTTAGCAAATTATATTTATTATTTTTATTTAAATTTGGGATTTGAAATAAGATTGCGAATAATACATAATTAATATTTAGTGCATAGAAATTTTATTTAAAAATAGAATAGTATTTTAAGTATTCCATATTAGGATTTTAATAGCCAATTTATTTTACCAGCACCTTGGAATAATTTCAAGTTGAATCAGTACAGGACAATAATTCCAGGTAGCCAGTTACATTTCATAAAAGTTCTGTTCATATATTTTGAAATTGTTTTATACTGAAAATGATTTAATTATGAATTATGTGATGAAAATGATTTATTGATGAATTATGTGATATTCAACTCTATGCATTGTTATGTATGTATATGTATTATTATGATACTCATGTGCTAAGGCAGTGTACGCCGAGCATCTGGGGTACGACGGTACACGCCAGTATAAGACTTGCCATGGTTAGGGCGGAAGCAGCTATGCATGACGATGCTAGTGTCAGTCTTGCTGACCTTTGGGCCACAGGGTATAATCAGACCCTGGTGGTAGGCACTGAGAATAGTGATGACCTTTGGCACCACTTGAGGTGAAACAGACTCTTGTGGTACTAAGACCCAGGGATAATCTCTGCATGACAGTAGCATAGATGAGTTGAACTGAATTATGAATGGTGTTATGAACTTGCTTTTATGACTGAGAATGGTTCTTGTTTTCAAGATTAACTACTGGCTACTGAGATTTCTATGTCTCATGATTTTGTACTGTATTAACCATTTTCCAGGTACAAGTCAAAGTGGGAATAATGGGGTTGCAGCAGGGAGTCAGTAGTTGTAGCCAAGATTTTATTGTTTTTGTAAAATAATTAAGACATAATCTCCAGTGATATGTATATATGTCGAAATGATGGTGATGTAAGGCATGGGATGATGTTAATGGCTCCTAGTTACTTTTAATTATGGACTTGAGATCTTTGAAATTTAAGGTTTGAAAATTTCCATAATTAGTCACTAAAGAACCTTATCTTAAAAACCTTTTATCCTGGAGATAGTTTTGTGAAATTTTGAGGTGTTACACAAGTGACCTTGATGAGTTTGCATGGCAGAATAGGATCGCGTGGCTATGAAGCATTGTTACTATGTAGGTTAAGGGTCAACAATGCATAGTTATGGGAAAATCGCTAAGGGGGAAGTCCCTTGCAGGACTTACATAAACTATCTTAGTATATTAGGATAAGCAATAGCACGAATACCTGAAAGCATTAGTTTCAGTAATTGGAAGTTTCCTAAGCATAAGTGGAGAGGAAGGAACAAGAAATTCAGTGACAAATCATCGACGGTACGACTAAAAGAACATGGATTAGAAGGTACGTTTTAAAGCCATGAAGATAAGATGATACAGAACCCAAGTTAAAATGGTGTGATGAGTGGTCAAACCTTAATCTGCAAGGCACTAGTAGATGTGTGCTCGGGGACTCGAGATCGGGCCCAAAATGTGGTAACACTTGGTAGCTTTAATGAGGCAGAGACTAGCGATAGTTGAAATTCGGGGACCAAATTTCTTTAAGGGGTAAGTAATGTAATATCTCAGGTATTATGACATCGTAGGAAAGTATGAGTTTGGGCATGTGAATAAATAAATAAATAAAATCCTTCGTGAATGAGATAGACATAGTGGGAATTTATGCCGTGACTATCATTTAATTGGTTAGTTGAATGGGCCACTTGGGAAATCGAGGCCTATATATGTTCTAGGTATCCTCACCCTTTTTAGAGTAGAGGTAAGTTAAATTTGGAGGACCGAATTTCTTAAAAGGGTTACAGAATTTCTTAAAGGGGGTGAGACTGTAATACTCACCATTTATTTTTTCTATTTTTAATTATTAATTTTCATTTCGCAAATACTGACTTGCAAATCCTGTGCAATAGGTGTTGAGATATTATATTGTGATGAGTTAATGCTTTAGTATGTGATTTTGGGCTATAGACTAGCAATGTGTGATGCTAGGCCATATAGGGACTAAAATGAAAATTATAAGGACTAAAATTAAAGATTATGGAATCTTGTGGGGTGCAGCAAAATGTGTACAAAGGATTGGAATAGATAGAGAAAATTATAGGGAACCTTGATGTGAAATAAGAAGTGGAAAATAACTTCTAGGTCTTAAGATATTAATTTTTGAAATAAATAATATGTTTAACTTATTAAATGAATTAAAGGAATAAAAGAAAATTAATATAATTATAATATGAATAGTGGACGCTGTTAGTAGTGGGAATTCAATATATATATTATATAATATTTTGATGGTAGGAAAGAACTAAAAGATAATGCAAAAAATTAAATAAAGGAAATAAGGGAATTATCTAATTAACCAAATCTAGTTTATTATCAAATTAAGGATAAATAGCTCTATGCTCAAATCTGAAAGGTATTTGGAATTTGAGCTCAAATTATTATATTGTTTAGATTCTTTTAGTTTGAAGTAGGGTTAGATTATCTTGTACTTTTAAATTTAAGCAAATAATTAATAAATACTTAATATACTAAGGGATAATCAAGAATTCTAATAATTAATTAAAATCTGAATTATACCCCCTCCACTTCGGCTTTTGGTAAATCAAATGATAGATCTTACAACTAAATAAACAATCATTCAATTTAGTTAGACTAACTTATCTTGAGTTAAAAGGCAATTAAAAAACCCTAGTCTACACACCCCTAATTACCATAATCTCCATTCAACTTCAACCTCTTAGCACTTTCTACACACACCATCATCATTCAACTCCAACGTCAAAGCCCCACCCTTTCAATCCCAAACCTTCAAACCTTCCATCACATATATTCCTCCATTCACATAGCCATGACGTCAACACCTCTTTCCCCTAAAATGCACACCGGGGCACCTCCTTTGATTTGTGATTCAACCAAGTAGCAAGTTCCAAGGTAAGTCCAAAATTAATTTTGGTTTTGGTTACAAGTAATAACAAGAACATGAATTCTAATTTAAACTCTCTCTCTTCTTTTTTTTTTTTAAAATATAATATACCATAGTACACGAAATTCTTTTTCACATCAAGAAGATTTGATCGAGTTTAATTGGTAAAATTCATTGGAATCAAAGTGAGTGAACCAACCCTTCTTTAATATTATCTTAAATATTAAAGTGATAGGATATAAAGATAGGTAACAGTCATGGTAGAAAACAAGGAATCCGGTTAAGGGATTTGAGTTAGAAGCAAAATTGAGAATTTTGTAAAATTCAATTATTGATGGAATTGCTAACTGCAAACGTTAGGAAAAAGACATGGTTCGTGAGACAAATATAATTATTTGTGATTTGGAATACTTATGGTTATCCGATGGAAATTAGAATGATGATTATGTTTATGATTATATTGATGAATATATTGATGATTATTTGAAATTGTTTGAACTTCGTATGTGTTTGGGTGGGATAGTACCCTCTCTCATGTCAAGCAGGAAATCTAGGTGATAGGATGACTTGACCTCTGAGAGTAGAGACAACAATTCCTTCGGCAGGGAGATGAGCCCGAACTTAATCTGTGAAGCACCTTGACCGTTGCTGATGAGGTTGTGCATCATGGTGAGTTTTGATGAGATTGGTTGAGTGGGCCTACAAGCACTTCTAGGTGTTTTTACCATTGACGAGTACTAGTTCCGTTGGTCTGAATTGTTTGATTGAATTGCAAATTCTCTAATAAGTATCTTTTCTTGTGAATTGTGATTTTCGCCTATACTTTTATTTTATTGCTTTTACATAGTAGATTTTATTAGGACGAGATTAGTTCGCTCACTAAGATTATTATCTCACACTGGTTGGCTTTTCTTTTTCAGATCAGGTAGCAGATGAGAATCTTCCGCTAGAGAAGTAGTTGCCGTTGGACTATTCCATCGTTAGGTGGGTCCCATGTTGTTAGTATTTTATTTTGTTAAACTTATAAAGCTCTGTGGTTAACTAGGACATCTAGGAGGTCTCGGGCTAATAAACTATTTTATTTACTATATTTAATTTGATTTGAATTTGAAAATTTATTTTGGGAATTTATGATATGGAATATGGTAGAAGTTGAGATTTCAATTATGAATTTATTTAAGTTGATGTGATTTTGTGAATGAATGAAGTTTTAATTATTTTATATTAAATATTAAAATTGTAATTTGGGAGATTGCAAGGAATTTGGATAAATTTTTATCTCCCCTTGTGTGTATATGATATACGGCTATAATAATTTATATTGTAAACTAATAATTATTTTAATAAGTATTTGGCATTTATTTACATTTATTTCAATTAATATTTAGTTATAAATTAATATTTGTTTTAATTAATCTTATTTATACTTAATTAATATTTTCTAATTTTAATCTTTATTTTATCATACATATATTCATATATATATATATATAAATATTTCAAACTCTGAGTTGTCTTTAAAATCTAAATAATTGAGACTATTTAAATTATTTAAAATAAAATTGTCTTGTTTGCTTGATTTAGTTCGCTTGTTTGTTAAATTCTAAATACTTATGAAAGCTATGTTATTTAATAAATAAAAAGGGAAAGATATATGTTATAAATATTCATAAATAAACAAAAATGGGTAGAAATTGAGATGTTAATTAGTCTTATGGTGACACGAAATTCGTGTCACTATGCCAATCACGTGCCCAAAATTTGAGTCGTGACAAAGTAAATTTGGCACTTTTGGGACCCAATTTCGAAAGATTTCGATATATAGGAAGAAGTTGCTCCCGACTGATGGGTACGTAAGACTTAGGTTCTGCCTAGCCAAGTCCACCATTGTACATATTTCCATTTGTTTTGATGCTTTTCTTTCTGATGTTTTCATATGACCGATGAGGGTAATTTAAGGCAAATACGAAATAATTGCTCACGTTCTAAATCAGACATATAAGGTGCCTAACACTTTTCCTATGCAGTTCAATTTCTGAACTCATTTTCCTCAAAACGCAGACCATCAAATTCAAAGGTTTTTCTAAGTTTTTCCCAACAAATTAAACTTTGTGATAGCTTTTAATAAAATTGGTTTTCAATTTTGAAAGTCAATTTTATGTACATTTTCTTTTTTAAAAGAAATGCCGGCTGGTCACATTTCAGGTGTGACAGTTTGGCGACTCCACTGGGGACTTTTGAGAGTTGATATTGATTTTCTAAGTGTGCAACCAAATTTTATATTTGTCTTAGTTATCCTTTTATCTCTTTATTTAATTATATTTCATTATTTATTTATCTTTGTCATTCTACTTTTGTACATAGTCACTTGTATATATAGTTTATTTTCTCCTCCTGGTAGATTGGTTGATCCCTTCACACACTATGCACTAACACATCCCTTGCACACACTAGCCGTATACCCGGGCTGAGTGCAACCATAGGATAAAAGGAAGTCTAGTGGTGCTGCAGAGGGTCCATCCCTTGAGGGGATCACGAAAGCTTCTGCTTAGGCTGTACCTCTTTTGTTAGTAGAGAGTTCACGGAGAGTATAACTTTTGCACTTTCAATGCTGGCAATTGGAGATCCCCATGAGTTTCGAATATGGGGACAGTCTGGGGACCTTTATATCTATAGGTTTATTGACCCACCTTAAAACCTGTGCACTACTACTATGGAGGAAATGTTCAAAAGGAAAAGCTCTGTATCAATCTTGCTAAAAAGACTTAATCTTTAACCTGGTAAAGTCTAGCTGAAGACTATAAGCTTAGCACTCTTAGGAGGCACCCAAAGTTTCTGAACCTTTTCTTTTTAATTCTATTGTTGATTTTATTTCATTATTTTAATTTTGTTTATGTTGATGATTAGTTTGTTTGCTAGATTTTTGGATTTATTTTTGTGTGATTGATTTTGCTTTTAGTGTTCTTTTTTTTTTTTTTCTAAAATCCTAAAAAGAAACCATTTTATTTAAAGGCTCAAGATTACATTATGCTAAAAAAGGGAACAAAACAAAGCATATGTAATCTAAGGACGGGGTGGCCTTTGAGATGTAGAGGTAGCCCCAGGACTAGTTCTAGGAGTGGAGAATGTCACCTCCTGACCACTACCCTTGTTGAGAGCCTTTGTAACTTCTTGGAGGGCCAAGTAAATTTTGTTATGGCACTCAATGTTTATCTGATTCTGGCTATAGAAACATTGAGTGGACCAAAAATAATATTTGTCAATTTTCCCACCCAAGTCCTGACACTGGCTTCTCACTAAACACTTCAGACCCTTTACCTCCTTCTTCAGCCCCTCTATTTCTTTCTTCATAAGGTCCATTTCATCCTCTGAAGTATGGTCGATGCTTACCCCTACCAACCCTTCTTCCTACCTCTATCTCTTAGTATCCTTCTCTGGAGACCCCTCCATTGGTCCCATACCTTTATCTCCTCGACCTAGACTCAAAATGAGGTCTAGCTCTTCCCTATCTGGCGAAGCGCTAAAATCGAATTTCTTGGAAGCCATGAAGGAAAAATAGCGTGAAATTGTGTTTGTGTTTGGAAGAAAACAAGAGAGCAGAGAAATATTTTAGATAGTTTGCTCTAAGGCTTGGTGCGAAGATATAAAAAATATGTTTAGAATTTATAGAAAAATTTTTAAGCTGATATCTTATCATCGCATCGCTCCTCTATAAGTTAGCCTATACATTTTGGGAACCAAAAAAGCAAAGATTAGACTGCAATCATGTTTGTAAATAGCCTGCATTTAATGAAATCATCAGAAAATCCAGATATTTTAAATTATGTGCTACTGCTCTATTGTTTACCCCGTTGCATTACCTCAGGTAAATCGTGTTTTTCAAAATGCATTGGGAAATGAGGAAATGCAAATCTGTGTATAGCCGTTGCAAATTTACTTTGGATTCTTTTCAGGATTGTGTTTCTTGACTTTTGTTTTTTGTCTTCTTTTCAAGATGTTTTAATTGATTTGATTTATTTTTGCTTTTAGTTCTTTTAGTTTTGTTTTTATGTTATGTTTTTTCTTTCTTAGCTTTTTGTTTTCATCTCACTTATTCTGTCATTCTTCGGGTTGTAAATTAATTCTTTCCACTACCCAACTTGCTGCTGAGGAAAACCCCGTGAAGAAGCTTTTATCGTGCCAATAAAATCAACCAGGCTATCTCTGCTCCCTTTCTCTCTCTTATTTACAATTTTTGTCCTCTGTTTTGCTAGATAGCATACGCTGAGGATGATACTACATTTTAAATGGGGAAGAAAGAGAGTGAAATAACTTTGTTAATTGCTTTTATATTTATTTAAAATTTTTTTCCTTTGATCAAGGTTGCACAAATCACGCTGACAATTGCTTGCGCAGCTGTCAACCATTATCACGCATCCAAATGCGGTCTCCATATTTGGCTTCAGTTGAGGCACTTAGATCTCTTTATTTTGAACTACAAATTTTTCTATAAATCTGGTTGTTTCGGTTTGACACTCGCTACATTCTGAAAGTTATATTTTTTTTTCTTTACATCCTTCTCTTCATCTTCTTACCATTCAAAAATCTTTTCTAAAAATCAAATGGCCAGCCAACACATCAACTTGAATGTTGAGGCTAGAGAGGAAGAGTTAGATTTAACTCTCACTCTAGGAACTAACACAGAAGGGAGACCTGCTGATGGGTCTCGTAAAAGAAATAGAATCCGAGTAGAGTCTGATAATGTGAGCACTGGACGCTTACAAGAGGATAAATTTAAAGTTTTGGAACATATGTTGGAAGAAAGGTTTCTACATATGGAGAAGGTGGTCAACCATTGAATTGATAATTGGCGATGAGAATAGATAGGCATTTCATGTATGCCACTAACGACATCTGTAATCAGCAAGCAGTTGGCATTGATTGCATGAATGACATACTATCTGAACTCTGCCATATCTCTTTCTGACTCTTCTTAAGAACCCTTTCTGGCTCCAACAGTTCACTCTTCTAGAGCTAGACCCTCCTCTTCCAAGACCAGACCTTCTTCCTCCAAGCCACCTCATCCATGATTTTTTTTCTTCTTGTTGTGCACTTTCTAGAGTTTTGATTAGCGGTGAAGATTTAGTGTGTTGTCTTATTTTTTGTAATAAAGTTTTTATTATGGAATTATGCTTGCTATAATAGTCAGATTTGAATTGTTTTAGCATGATTAGATTTAATCTTTTTACTTTGTTTCATTTTCTTTCTTGTGATTCCTATCTTAGGAGTTGAAGAGCATTTGAAATTCATCAGAAAAAATTGATGTTCTGTCAATTGCAAAAAAAAATTGATCAATTTATCTACTTCACAAAAAATTATAAAAAAAAGCTTTTTCTTGATCTTTATTTATAGAAATAGAAATAAAATAAATAATTAAAAAAAGAGGAAAATTTCACTATTGCACCTCCCAAGAGCAAATCGTCTAATTAGGACTTCCCCGTAACTTGTGTGCTAGAAAATGGAAGACCAATCGAGGATTAACCAAAGACCAAAAATGACACTGTTGCACGCGTTGCGGCCTTGGAAAGGCAAATTGCATAGCTGGCCGATACAATCTTAATGTCTCTTACATCTACCACATGGAAGCAATCAGTCATTCAATTGAAAATTGCAATGCTTTTAAGAATGTGCCAAGACTTAACAGATGTTGGTTATCTTGAAGTGGAAGTTTTGGAAAATACCACCATAACAAAAGATCCATTGCCAAATCATGAAAGACATATCAATGAGCAATGACAGCGTCGAATCTTTGTTGTTATTTATCCTCTTGTTCAGTACTTGTTATTCAAAATTTTAAAAGGACTTGATATTTTATGTCTCGTTTAATTAGGGCAATGTGCAACTATCTTTCACTTCCCTTACATCTATCCTTTCATTCCGTTAATAAAAAGTCATTGTTTTCTTTCCATTATACTTGTCTATTAATTTCTTTTCTCTATTTTCATTATTTTTTTTGTGATGTTTCTTGGAAAATCTTGACTTAATGTGAATATGGATAAAATCTAAGGATGATGTGAATGTAAAACCCCAAAGTTGATTCAGAATTTGTTAATGGTGTATCCCATGAGAAAATCGAGTCAAGGATATGAGGCATTCAATGTTTTTCCTAAACAAAGATGAGGTTATTCCTAGTCACCCCATTTGGCTAGAAGTCGGGTTCATTTTCATTCACCTAAAATAATTAAATTCCGGGGATGGGTAGTATTTTAGCATGTTTTATGTCAAAAATTCAGAAAGCAAGAGAGGGTCTAATTCTTTCATCTACCCATACACTAATTAACCCTTATTATCCCCTTTGTGCCTATGATTTTCTTCAATCACCCATAAATGTGACAACAATGAGATTTAAATATAAGAGGTAATCTTGGAATTTTAATGATCTACCCCGAAAATCAAAAATCAAAAAAAAAGGGGAAGAAGAAAAGAATTGAGAAAAGAAAAGAGACGAAAGAAAAAGCCAAAGGCGCAAATTGCAAAAGATCCTAAAAAATTTACAAAGTTCATCTGTAACTATAAAAAATCATTAAGGGAGGAGTTCCCATCTTAACATGAAAAACTAGAAATCCTCAAAGAGGGAGCTTACTTAAAAGCAAAGAGCCAAATGAATGTCGCCAAGACTACACAACATTTTAAAGATGATTCTCATTGTAACCCAACATGAAAATTTGGGCCTTTATACCTTTCCTTCTGAAGCCGTCACTTTTCACCCGTTAAGCCACGTTACAACCCATAAGTATCTTCTTTTGTGAAAAGGATTTTTGACATAAAATTTTAGGGAAGGAGACAAAATTGAAGAAGTGGGGTAGAGGCATGATTGTTTTGAGCCTGATATCCTTTCAATTCAAAAGCCAGTTCACCTTAGCCATATTACAAGCACTTAAAGTCCTTGTTGAGGCTTGGTTTTCTTAAATCAGGGCACATTCTCTGAAAAGGAAGGATTTAAAAAGAAATAAAAATCGAAATTGGGCAATAGCATTTCTTAGAGCAAATTCCTTTTTACACTAAACAAAGAATTTTACAAGGAATATTTTAGGTTTCAAACTGGGGCATCTTCCCACTTTTGTCACACAATATCCCGCTGTTTCACCATTGTGAAATCATTCCAAAATTTTTCCATTTTTGTTTTCCTCAACTCATAGAATTCATTCTTTCGTGAATCCCATACCTCACCTTTTAGGGTATATTATGCGCATTGGTTTAGTCAAACAAGACAATTGAATTTTACTTGATGACATAAAAAGCGCTAATAAGCAGAGTGATAGCATCAGAAGGATTTCACCACAAAGCTATGCTGAATGTGATTTGAAAGCTATTATCAAAGGGAACATTTTATAAGTGTGGATTAACCCTACAAAGGTGACTACCATCAAAGTTACATAACTGGGGCAAAAGAGCCAAATGTCACTAAGCATCATTTTCAACAAGGTCCTATCATTTGCTTACTAGATCAATCCTTGGCAAGCAAATTTCTCCCATTTCTTCAAAAGTGTAAAAACAAGGGATAATATATCTCGAGACTGGGGCAATTTTACGTTGTGTAAAAAATTCATTATGTTAGAAAAGGCAAATCCTCCTCATCAACATGTTACTAGACAACTCTGTCAAAGAAACAAATGCCAAATCTGGGGCAAGGTCCCAATTCACAACACAACGAGTCTTTCAAGTGATCTGAAGCAAGAAAAGGGTATGGCCTAGGTAGACGAAATTCTCCAAAGGAAGTGCAATCTTTTTTAAAAAAAAAAAAACAAAAAAAACTCATTTCTACATTTTGGAGTAGTAGCGCTGAGCACTGTCGACCAGCGCTGAACTCTAGACTACAAAATTCTTGGATTTTCGTCTCTAAAGCTCTAGTGCCAAGAGCTGGACTTGTGGCACTCAACGCTGAGAAATATTCCGTAAGACAACGCTGTACGCTAAGGTATAGTGCCCAGCACTATGAGACCTCTCAAGAAAAGTTGAATTTAAGGAATCAACACCGAGCGTTGACATCTCATCGTCCGATGAGCGTTTTGAAAAAAAAAAATGAAAACCAAGTGTTGAACACTAGATATCTAATGTTGGATACTAGTTTTTTTTTTTTTAAAATAATTCTTTGGAAGCCCAGCACTGCAAACTCAGCCCAACAAAGTCTCACTTTTAAAAGGCTCTTTGTTGAGCAAAGACATTGCAATGCTCGGTGTTGTAATTTTCTGATGTCGTGCATTCAGGGATTTAAGTCGAATTTATCCCCTTTTTGCCTCAAACACTTAGCAATCAATATCCCATCATTTTAAAGCCCGGAGATGACCGACACTCATTCTTTCAAAACCTGAAAACGACCAGTTCCCATCCTTTCAAAGCCTAAAGATGACCGGCCCCCATCATCTCAAAGTCTGGAGATGACTGGCACCCATATTTTTAAAGCCCAGAGACGATTGGCCCCTCTAGCATTTTAAAGCTCGAAAACGACCGACACCCATTATTTCAAAGCCCGGAGATGATCGGTACCTATCTTTTTAAAGCTCGGAGATGATCTGTCCCCAGCATTTCAAAGCTTAAAGATGATGAGCCCTATCCTTTCAAAGCCTGGAGAAGAGCGGCTCCTACTCTTTCAAAGCTCGGAGATGACAGGCCCCTACTATCCTTTCAAAGCCCAGAGACGACCGGTTGGTGCGTATAATTTATAGCACATATAAAATTCCAGCAAGTATACTGGGTCGCAACAAGTAATAAAGTGATAAGTAGAGTATCGTCCCACAGATATTGAGGTATCAAATAAAATTCAATTAAGTTAAGTGAAATGATATTAAGACTTATGAGGGAAATTACGAAAATTACACAAAAAGGGGGGATGATTGAAACAACGCAATATAAATAACTGAAATTTAAATGACTAAACAGAAAATAAAACAGACAAAAAATGTGCAACTGGTCACAAATTCCATGGAATTGTACATCATCATCCTTTCCTTTGAATATTCTTGGCCAATTCTATTATGTAATTTTCAAACTAAAGTTCTTAGAAAATCTTCTAAGACTGAATTATATTAAAATTATAGTTAGGAAGATCTTCACTAATCTATAGCTCAAATATAATCCGATCAAGTCCTAATCACATCAATGCCCCGCAATCGCATATGACATGCTATCTCTTGTCCCACTCGTTACAAATACACAGCAATCGCATACATGTATAAATAACAAGCTTTAGAGGACAATAAATTAAATAGAACTTTAGCCAAGAAAATACTCATTGGTCCAAATGAATTAAAGTACAATTTTTATTTCATCAAATGACCGATTACACAAGAAAATGGGATTGATTTCGTTTGGTCTAATCCGATTAATTCATGGACAAATTAATCTTTGAATCATTGAAGAACAATTCAATTAGAATACAATCCATTCAATGTTGGCCAATTTTCTAAAATATAATTGAATCCAAAACCTTGAAATTACAATCTAACTTAATTAAAATAATTGACTAAAATCTTAGATCAACCATTCAATTAAGTAACAAAGCTCAAGAAAATTATTCAAGCCACATAAATAAAATTATCCAAATCTAGATAATCTGATTTATGGTGGAAATTACAAGGTCAAGCTTAATATCCAGCTAAATCTAGCATAGACATCAAAATCCCAAACTCATTGAAGGTTAATCAAGCATTCAAGAGGAAGAATAATCGGTAAAATCCACTCCATTAAACGAAAATGCATTAAAACTGAATATGTTCTACAATAAAGCTTCATAAAACCGAACTACATCAATCCTTAAACTCAAAAATTTACATGGAAGAGAAGGAGAACATGACAGATAACAGAAAAGACAACAGAAATCTAAGAAAATGAAGGAAAATGGGAGAAGGAGAGCCATTCCCAAGTGGGAAGGCTTCTTTTCCCTCAAACCAAGCTCTGGAAGTCGCCTCTGTCTGCAGCAGCCGCGGGTCTGAAGTCTGGAGCGAAGCCCCTTTCTGTTCTGACCTAAAAATCACATTTATAGTGGCTCTCTGCAGCGCCAGCACCTGGCGCTGCGATCCCAGCGCCGGGCGCTGTGATCCCAGCGCCGGGCGCTGTGATCCCAGCGCCGGGCGCTGGGTTAACCTAATTTTTAAACTATGTACCACGTCATCCTGCTAACACACTGTTCCTGGCGCCGGGCATTGGCTTCCTAGCGCCGAGCACTAGGCCATTTTTTTCAGCATTTCTGATTTACTCACTGTTGCTTTGTTTCTTGTCCGGTTCGAGCCCAGATGCCTCTAAACTCTGTAAAACACATAAATGAACCATTTTGGAGTAAAATTATGGAGTTAAAGCACATAAATCTATAATTAACTTTCACCCAAAATAATTCAAAACATTATAAAAATAGAGTTTTGGCAAAAATCAAGATGCAAAAAGGGCTAGAATAGAGGCTAAAATATATGAAAAATTGCATGTTATCACCGGTCCCTATTTTAAAGCCTGGATACGACCGATCCCTATTCTTTCAAAGCCCGGATACAACTGGCACTCATCCTTTTAGACATTACATGATTATGTAGTAGATCGCTTTTTGTACACGTCATTAGCATCTTGACAAAATTAAGCGTTTCTTATCTTTACTCACTTCTTAAACAAGAATATCTCAAATTTAATTTCTCATAATCTTGTTTAATAATAAGTAAAGAGGGGCAACTGTAACACCTAATTTTGTCCACAATATTATAATTTCTTTTTTGTTAAAAAAATACATAAAAATAAAAAAGGCAAAAAATAATAGAAATAACAAAAAATAGTAATAAAGAAAATATTAAAAAATGATAAAAGAATAAAAGTCCAAAATGTTACATGTTTTTCATCACACACACATGGTGGCGTCCTTCCTCCACATGCATGGTTAGGAATCTCTAGTCAAAGTACTTCTACCATGCCCCTTCTTTTACTTTTTTCAAATGGTAATCCATACTATTAGTCAAGGAAAGAATTTGAGGACAAAGTATTAGCTACATGATTTGGAGTTTTTTCCACTAATATAATCATTTTGCATCCCCATCTCCAGCTATAAGTAGAGGAACCTTCTTCACTTTCCAGGACACAACAGAGAAAAAGAAAGAGCAAAAATACATGCTTTATTTCTATGTAGAAACTGAGAAAGATTTAACTTTTTTGGAGTATTGTGGAAGGAGGAGATCAGCTGTAGATTACTCACAAACACTCTTGCCAATTGAGGAGCAAACGTGGTGATTGAAGGAGTGAATTTCAGCTGCAAACAAGCTTAAAACCAAGAGGAGTGCAGTAAATCTGAAAAATAGAGCGACCGTGAAGGTAAGTTGATTTCTTTCATGCATTCATCTTTTTTTTGGGTAGAGTTAGTTTCGTACATCATAACTTAAACTCTGGAGCTTAAAAGAAGATCAAAACAGAACCAAAAAACCAGAAAATCATGGACAGAAGCAAAGTGACGTGATGAAACATGAAAGCATGGCAATTTCCAAGAACTTGGTTTTAATTCATTTTTTCCCTTGCTATGGACTGGAATGGACTGAAAATGACCCAAAAACATACTATATGAAGTTCTGGACTAATTTGGAGAGGAAAATCAAGAGTTGGACTTGTTTCATGCAAAATAGGGGACAAACTGAAAAAACACAGAAGTTTGCAGGGATCGATTTAATTTTAAAATAAAATATATTGTGGAATGAGGGACCTAAATGAATGCAATTATGTTCTCAGATCAAGTAAAAGAACAAAAAAAAAATTTTCACCTAGGGTCCTGGACAAAGACAGAAAAGTGTTCATATATATTGATCAACATGCATATTTCTTTCTTTTTTTTTATGTGCTTTACATAAATATGTATAAGTATGCATCGTATATATATATATATATATATGTTTGTATCTATGTATGTATGAATGAGTTTAATTTAATTTACTGTGCATGTTTTATGTGAGCGTGTATATATATATGTGTGTGTGTGTGTGTGTGTGTGTGTGTGTGTGTGTGTATTTGCATGCATATTATTTCTTTTACTTATTTTTTATTTATGTATTTTACATAAATAGATATATGAGTGTAATTGTATGTGTGTATATTTTATCTTTTCTTAAAATCAAAAAATCCAAAAATCTTTTTCTTTAACTTCATTTTCAATATATTTCAAAAAAAAATCCAAAATATGCTATCATTAAAATTATTCTTTCAAAAATCCCAAAAAAAATATGTTTCCTTTGTTTTCATTCTCAAGATAAATTCAAAAATCCCAAAAAAAAAAAATGTTTCCTTTGTTTTCATTTCCATTCAAAAAATCTCAAAAAAATTATGTTTCTTTGTTTTCATTTTCAAGATAAGTCCATAAATCCGAGAAATTCATTTCTCTTTGTTTACATTTTCAAGCTAATTTCAAAAATCCAAAAATACACTTTCATTGAAATTATTCCTTCAAAATCCCAAAAAAATATTTAAAACTCAAAAAATCTATAAAAAGTTTATTTCAATTTCTTTCTAAATATCCTCAAAAAGAAAAATCCAAAAAAATCAAAAAGCTTTTAAAATGGGAGGAGTCAAAAGTCAAAATAATTTGTTCTCATAAATTCAAATACAATTACAACTCTTCAGTCTTGTTTGATTTATGAAAATAATTAATTTTGAACCTCTTTGGTTCTTCCTACAAAAAATTTTAGTTTTTCCTCTAGCCCTTGTGGCATTTTAGATGACGAATTACGCGGACTTTGATCCCAACTGATGGGTACGTAGGACCTAGGCTCTATCTAGCTACGTCTGCCCTTGTACATATTTCTATTTGTTTTGATGCTTTTCTTTCTTATGTTTCCATGTGATTGATGAGGGTAATTTAAGGTAAATATGAAATAATTGCTCACTTTCTAAATCAGACATATAGGGTGCCTAACACTTTTCCTATGCGGTTCAATTTTCGAACTCACTTTCCTCAAAATGCAGACCATCAAATTCAAAGGTTTTCCCAAAATTTTCCCAACAAATTAAACTTTGGTGGCAGCTTATAATAAAATTGGTTTTCAATTTTGAAAGTTGATTTTATGTACATTTTCTTTTTTAAAAGAAATGCTAGCCGGTCATATTTCCGGTGTGACACCGACTTCCGTTATACATTTATTTTGGTAAACAATGCATGATAGGATGTATGTATGGCATGATGGTTGGTTATGGACTTATACCAAGTATGAATTGTTCATGCATGTTTTTAAATTATGGTTTTGGTAAATAGGAAATCTGTACCCTGCCTCTCTCTATTTCTCTATTGTACTTTCTTGTCACCTAACTCCCCTCATATGTAACTTGAGGTTTCTCATTAAACAATGTAATTAGATTATATAAGGTTAGTATAGGAATGAGACACAAGAAAGAAACCGTGGAAACGGAGCCGAGGAGTTGAGGCCATATGAAGAGTAGAAATGGAATTTCTATGTCTTCAATGTAACATCATCCATATATCTAGGTTTGACCTAGTCATCTCTTTTGTCTCAAAGAATTGACTATAGATAAGTCCATAGCTACGCCATATAGTTTACAATCTATATATGCGTAATGAGATCATACATATGATGCATGTCTAATTTAAAATCTAATGAGACTAATTAAGAAAACCGTTGAATAATATTAAAGCTAAAGTCTTTTATTAATATAGAGCGAACTAGATATCATCTTAAAGCTTGGGTTGTTGGACTCTCTCCAAGCCTGGCTTTAAGTTGAACATGTTCAAACCATTGAGATGTGATTTTATGATTAATGGACTAACTTTAACTAGAAACATTGATTTGTTGGACTCTCTCCAAGGTCAATGTGGACAGAGACTAAGTTAGGCTATATACATATGATGTGTATGAGTCAAGAGTTGACAAGCCCAATGATTAGTGCATACATCAATAGTTGACAGCACTACTCGATGGTTGTATACACGATGCAATTGGTATGAGATACTTACCATTTGATCCAAGATGGCTTGTTGGACTCACTCCAAGGTCATTCAAGGTAAGTTTTGGACATTGAGCCCACTAAGAGAACGTCCAACAGGTTCTCCTGGATCCAAAATGGCGTTTTGTTTTTGTTTTGGGTTCGTAATAAAATAGTGAAAGTAATAAAGCGTTATATATATTAAAAGACCATATATCATGCATTTATGTACATACTTTAACATGCTCATGTTTTTTACATCTAGGTTGATAGAATCATGACATCCACTATGATGTGCCTAAAAGAGGACACAATCTGTACCATAAGGAAAATAAAGAGAAGAAAACCAACTCAACTAAATTGATAAGCCTATGGCGCCACAATCAAGCTAAGATGGGTAGAATTCGCCACACCCCAGATTAGAGAACGGAATGAGAGTGATAAGAATTCTGAGATTTTCTCGCCACACTAACACAATTGTTAGATAAGAGAAGATAGATGTGCACAAAGCAATCTGAAATATAATTCACTCAAATCTGATTATCTTACCACAAGGGGGCAAGTTCCCTTTTATAGATAACAAAAGCCAGCTGCCTCATTAATGCAACCACAACCACCTCATTAATGAGCCTACAACAACTATAGTCAAACTATAGCCACCTCATTAATGAGCCTACAACAACTACAGCCTCCCTATAGCCACCTCATTAATGAGCCTACAACAACTATAGTCAACCTACAGCCACCTAGCCTATAACAACTACAGCCACCCTATAACCACCTCATTAATGCAACAACAACTACTACAACCACTTGGAAAGCTAAATGACACTACAACAACTCTGAAAACATTAAATTACATAAGATTTTATATCCCAAAAAGTCATGCACGAAAATTATTAAAAATAAGAAAAATCTGTAGTTTTTTTTTTATTCTTCAAAGTCCAAACTTCTGATTTGGCCCAGCCCATCATTGCACATAAGTGAAGAAACCCAAGTCAATCCCATTTGATGCTTCTTGGCCCTTGAACGTGTTATTGGCCCAAGTATAGATTCAGCCTCTTCTTCTTCAAGGACATCCTTCATGATCACATCATCTTCCCCTGGTTGACAAGGATTTGCCCTCAAATCCAGCTCCATGTTATCTTCCAAATAAGGGGTTATGTCCCTTACATTGAATGTTGCTGAAACACCATAATCTCCTGGGAGATCAATTTTATACGCATTGTCATTTACCTTTTCTAGTACTCGAAAAGGACCATCAACTCGTGGCATAAGTTTAGACTTCCTTTTGTTTGGAAATCTCTCTTTGCGTAGGTGAATCCAAACAAGATCTCCTGGGCTAAATTGAACATGCTTTCTCCTCTTGTCTACTGACTTTTTATAGGCAGCATTCTTCTTCTCAATTTGCTTTTTTACTGTTTCATGCAATTTCTTCATGAATTCAGCTTTACTTTTGCCATCCAAGCTAAGTTTTTCATTAATTGGAAGAGGTGCCAAATCTACTGGTGTGTTAGGATTAAATCCATACACAACCTCAAATGGAGATTTCTTGGTAGTACTATGAACACTTCGATTATAAGCAAATTCAACATGCGGCAAGTACTCATCCCAATTCTTCAAGTTTTTACTAATAACACTTCTAAGCAAAGTGGAAAGAGATCTATTTACCACTTCGGTTTGCCCATCAGTTTGAGGATGACAGGTTGTGCTAAATAGCAGCTTTGTTCCAAGCTTCATTCATAATGTCTTCCAAAAATAGCTCAAGAATTTGGCATCACGATCAGAAACAATACTCCTTGGAATGCCATGCAATCTCACAACTTCCTTGAAGAATAAATCAGCAATATGAGAAGCATCATCAGTTTTGTGACATGAAATAAAATGAGACATTTTGGAGAACCTATCAACAACCACCATAACTGAATCTTTTCCCCTTTGTGTTCTAGGTAATCCAAGCACAAAATCCATGCTTAGATCCATCCATGGTTGATCTGGAACAGGCAATGGCATGTACAAGCCATGTGCAGCCTCATTGCTCTTCGCTTTCTTACAAGCAACACATCTTTCTACAATTCGATGCACATCCTTCATCATATTTGGCCAATAGAAATGCTCTTTCAACATTTCAAATGTCTTCTTTTCACCAAAATGTCCAGCTAGCCCACCTGCATGTGATTCTCTAACAAGCAATTTCCTAATAGAACAATTAGGAATCACAAGTTTCCCAAATTTGAACATATAACCATCATGCCTATAAAACCCTTTAATGGCCATTTTCTCACAAGCTGAATAGATTTTAGCTAGCATAGGATCAAGCAAGTATTGCTCCTTAATAAGTTCAAAGCCCAACAGCTTAGTGTTCAAAAGAGAAATCAAAGCATACCTCCGAGATAATGCATCAGCCACCACATTCGTCTCTCCCTTTTTGTATTTGATTACATAGGGGAAAGCTTCCAAATACTCCACCCATTTGGCATGTCTTCGATTCAGCTTCCCTTGCCCCTTCAAATGCTTTAGGGACTCATGATCAGTGTGAATGATGAACTCCTTTGGTAATAAATAATGCTGCCATGTCTCAAGAGCTCGAATGAGTGCAAAGAACTCTTTATCATAGATTGAGTAATTCAGACTTGCTCCACCAAGCTTCTCACTAAAATAAGCAATGGGACACTTATCTTGCATTAAGACAGCTCCAATCCCTACTCCAGATGCATCACATTCAATCTCAAATACCTTTGAAAAATCTGGAAGAGCTAGAATAGGTGCTGAACACAATTTCTCCTTGATTAAGTCAAAACTCTTTTGTGTAGCTTCGGTCCATTTAAACTCACAATTTTTTTTGATGCATGCAGTTAATGGTGCAAGAATAGTGCTAAAATGCTTCACAAATCGTCTATAAAAAGAAGCAAGGCCATGAAAACTTCGTACCTCAGAAATACTTTTAGGAATTGGCCACTCCTTGATTGCTTTTATTTTCTCCTCATCCACGTGTACCCCATGTTGAGAGACAACATAACCAAGGAAAATAACTTGGTCTTGACAGAATTGGCACTTCTTGAAATTGCCAAATAGCTTTTGTTCTCATAATACTTCAAATACTTGCCTCAAATGCTCTTCATGCTCTTCAGAATTTTTACTATAAACCAAAATGTCATCAAAATAAACGACAACAAACATACCTATAAATTTTCGAAGCACATGGTTCATTAGCCTCATAAAGGTGCTTGGGGCATTGGATAATCCAAATGGCATGACCTTCCATTCATACAGCCCATGTTTTGTCTTAAAGGCTGTCTTCCATTCATCTCCTTCCTTCATACGAATTTGGTGATAACCACTCTTCAAGTCTATCTTTGAAAACACTTTGGAGCCATGTAATTCATCAAGCATGTCATCTAACCTTGGAATGGGATAACGATACTTGACTGTAATCTTGTTGATTGCTCTGCTATCCACACACATCCTCATGGTCCCATCTTTCTTTGGCACCAATAAGGCCGGTACTGAACAAGGACTCATGGACTCCTGCACATATCCTCTTTCCAGCAACTCATTTACTTGACGTTGCAACTCGTTTGCCTCCTCCGGATTCATTCTATAAGCTGGCCTATTTGGTAAGGCAGCTCCTGGTACAAGATCAATTTGGTGCTCAATACCACGAATTGGTGGCAATTCCTTTGGTAGTTCTTCTGGAAATACATCATGAAATTCTTCCAATAGCCTTTGAATTTGTGGTGGAAGTGATCCCATAATTTCTGGTACTATCTCCTTCAAATGCAATAAAAGAACTAAATTAGAGCTGGATAAAGCTCTCTCAATGTCTCCTTTGTTGGCAAGTAAATTATCCTTCCTTTCAGCTTCTTGTTGATGCGCCTTCACTTGTTGAGGACTCAATGGTGCTAACACAATCTTCCTTCCATCTTTCTCAAAGGAATATGTGTTTTTAAACCCATCATGCAAAGCTCTTCTATCATACTGCCATGGTCTTCCCAAGAGCAAATGACTAGCACTCATTGGAACAACATCACATAGTACCTTGTCTTTGTAATTTTTTCCAATAGAAAATGGCACAACAACCTGTTTAGTGACTCTCACAACTCCATCTTCATTTAGCCACTGCAATTTGTAAGGATGAGGGTGTTCAGTTGTGGCTAGATTCAACTTCTCCACCAAAGTAGTAGAAGCCACATTTGTGCAGCTCCCTCCATCTATAATTACACCACAAACCTTCTTTTCAACAGTACACCTTGTGTGAAAAATATTCTCCCTTTGCTCATTACTAGGCTTAGCTTGCAAATTTAGAGCACGCCTTATGACAAGAAGTTCTCCCTCATCAGCATACTCCATGTTTTCCTTATCAGAACATTCTTCCATAACTCCTTCAATGACTGCCTCATCTTCGCTTACCACTTCTCCATGCGTGTCTTGGATTATCATTACCCTACGGTTTGGACATTCAGATGCGTAATGCCCATGACCAAGACATTTGAAGCACTTTACATCTCTACTCCTTTTAAGAGGTTCTGAATCAGCTCCCTTTTCTTTCCCTTTTGATGAACTTGATGGAAGTTTTGAAGACTCCCTCTTCTCCACCTTTCTTTCTTCTCCTTTAGATGCAACCCATGATGGTGTTGTAGAAAAATTTGTGATTTTGTTTCTAGCTGGCTGTGACATTTGCTTACTAGAAACTCTCTTCCTTTGTCTCTCCACCTTGATTGCAAGTTTAATAACATCCTCTAAGGTTACATAATTTTGTAGTTCCACCAAATCACCAATCTCCCTATGCAAACCACCAATGAACCTTGCAATTGTTTGCTCTTGAGGTTCATTCAGTTCACATCGAATCATTAGCATCTCAAACTCTTTCACATAGTCTTCTACACACATACCTCCTTGTCTCAAGGATTGAAATTTGAAGAAGAGCTCTTGCTTGTAATATTCTGGTACAAATCTTCTTTGCATAAGTCTCTTCATTAGCCTCCAATTTCTGACTTCTTCCTCACCATCTCTCCTCCGTTGGTTCTTCAAATTCTCCCACCATAAATTGGCGTAATCTGTGAATTCAAGGGCTGCAAGACGACATTTGGTTGCCTCCGAGTACTCATGGCACTCAAAGACCTTCTCTACACGCTGCACCCACTCCAAAAATTCCTCTGGAGAGCTACTTCCCTTGAAAGTAGGGACCTTCATCTTAATCTTCAATTCTTGCTCTCTTTGCTGCCTCCTTGGCCTTGGAGACCTTTCATCTTCTGTATTGCTTTCTTGGTCCGATTGTTCTTCATTTCTAATTCTTCGCTGCCCACGCCTTGGTTGACGGTTTAGCCTCTCCATTTGTTCTACCAAACGATCCAACCGCTCCATCATTTGTTGTTGAGATCTCTCCATTTGACTTTGAGACCTTTCCAACTTCAGAATTTGAGCTTGCTCTAAAGTAAGCCCCATTGGAATTGGAAGTTCAGAACTGTTATCTCCAGACATGATCTCTCTCTCTAAGTGTTCTACTCTCAAGTTAAAAGAGTTTTCCCACATGAAACCACCGCTTTGATACCAATATGATGTGCCTAAAAGAGGACACAATCTGTACCACAAGGAAAATAAAGAGAAGAAAACCAACTCAACTAAATTGATAAGCCTATGACGCCACAATCAAGCTAAGATGGGTAGAATTCGCCACACCCCAGATTAGAGAACGGAATGAGAGTGATAAGAATTCTGAGATTTTCTCGCCACACTAACACAATTGTTAGATAAGAGAAGACAGATGTGCACAAAGCAATCTGAAATATAATTCACTCAAATCTGATTATCTTGCCACAAGGGGGCAAGTTCCCTTTTATAGATAACAAAAGCCAGCTGCCTCATTAATGCAACCACAACCACCTCATTAATGAGCCTACAACAACTATAGTCAAACTATAGTCACCTCATTAATGAGCCTACAACAACTACAGCCTCTCTATAGCCACCTCATTAATGAGCCTACAACAACTATAGTCAACCTACAGCCACCTAGCCTATAACAACTACAGCCACCCTATAACCACCTCATTAATGCAACAACAACTACTATAACCACTTGGAAAGCTAAATGACACTACAACAACTCTGAAAACATTAAATTACATAAGATTTTATATCCCAAAAAGTCATGCACGAAAATTATTAAAAATAAGAAAAATCTGTAGTTTTTTTTTTATTCTTCAAAGTCCAAGCTTCTGATTTGGCCCAGCCCATCATTGCACACAAGTGAAGAAACCCAAGTCAATCCCATTTGATGCTTCTTGGCCCTTGAACGTGTTATTGGCCCAAGTATAGATTCAGCCTCTTCTTCTTCAAGGACAGCCTTCATGATCACATCACACTATGAATTCGAGATCAATTCTCGAGTCAAATAAGTTGACTGGGGCAAATTTCTTGGATTGGTTAAGAAACTTGAAAATTGTTCTCAAGGCTGAACACAAAGCCTATGTTCTTGATGAGGCACTCCCTGAACCCCTTGTTGATGACGCTGATGAGGACCAAATGTTGGCCTATAAAAAGCATATAGGTGATGATGAGCTAGCAACATATATCATGTTGGCCTTTATGACACCCAAGCTTTAGAAGCAGCATGAGGCCATGGACGCATGCACCATGATCTTCCAATATGAGGGAACTATTTGATGAGTAAGCGGGAACTGAAATGTTCGATGTCTCATGTTTGCTTTTTCATTCCAAGATGCAAGAAGGGTCATCTATAGTGCAACACACACTTAAGATGAATGGCTACATTGAGAGGTTAGCAGTGCTAGGTTTTATAATGGATCATGAATTAAGTGTTGACTTAATTCTCCAAAGTTTACCTAATAATTACGCACCGTTCGTAATGAACTATCAGATGAATTAGATCTCATTGACTATACCAAAGCTAATTAACCTACTCAAGGTAATTGAGCCTTCTATCAAGAAAGAGAAGAAGGCTATGATGATAGTGGATTCTTCTAAGATTAAAGGGAAAAGTTTCAAAAAGAAGAAACCTATTAAAGTCAAGGGAGGTATCAAGAAAAAGCAGGTCAAGAAGGCAGAGAAAGCTGCAACCAAAGGGACTTGCTTCCATTGTGGCAAAGAAGGCCATTGAAAGAGAAACTGCAAGACCTATCTGGAGTCCCTGAAGAAGAAAAAGGTGTCTGATGCCGAAACTACTTCAGATATTTTCGTTATTGAGATAAATATTGTTTCTAGTAAAACTTGGGTATTAGATAATGGTTATGGCTCACATATATGTATCGATATATAAAGATCAAAGAACAATAGATAGTTGACAAGAGGAGAGGCGAACCTACTAGTAGAAAATTGAGCAAGAGTTGCTGCATTAGCTGTAGGAACTTATGTATAATCTTTACCTAGTGGTATAATTTTAGAATTAGTCAACTATTATTTTGTTCCATCCTTGATTAAAAACATTGTTTCAATTTCGAGTTTGAATAAAAAGGGTTTCATTTAATATTTAGTAACAACTGTTGTCACATAATGTTAGATGATATTCTTTATGGCATTGTAACGTTACGCAATGGGATTTATATATTAGATATATCTAACTTGATTCTCAATATTAAAACAATAGCCCTAAATGCCTAAAACAAGATAATCAACTAACCTCATATTTATGGCATTGTTGTCTGGGTCATATAAGTGAGAAACACATGAGTAAGTTATACAAAAGAGGTGACTTAGGGTCATTTGATTATGTATCATATGACATATGCATCTCTTGCTTAAAGGGCAAGATGATAAATCACCTTTTAGTGGAAAGGGTGAACTTGCAACTGACTTATTGGGTCTAATACATACCAATGTATGTGGACCAATGTCAAACGCAAGAGTGGTTATACCTACTTCATTACCTTTATTGATGACTATTCTAGATATGGATATGTGTATCTAATAGATATAAATCTAAGGCCTTTGAGAAGTTTAAAGAATTCAGAAATGAAGAAGAGAAGCAGCTTGGTAAAAGTATTAAGACTCTAAAATCTGATTGAGGTGGTGAATACTTAAACCAAGAGTTTCAGGATTATCTTAGGGACAATGGTATATTGTCCTAGTGGACTCCACCTTACATGCCACAACATAATGGTGTGGCTGAAAGGAGAAACCGAACCTTGTTAGACATGATTAGGTCTATGATGAGTCATGCAGAGCTCCTTAAGTTTTGGGGCTATGCACTCGAGACCACTATTCACATCTTGAATAAAGTCCCAACCAAGACAGTTGATGTTACTCCATTTGAGAAATGATATAACAAGAAACCCATCTTATCTTACTTGAAGATATGCAGTTGTCTAGCTTACGTGAAGTGGATAATGTCAGATAAACTTGAGACAAAATCTAGCAAATGTCTGTTTGTGGGATACCCTATGGAAACAAGAAGATATCAATTCTACCATACTTTGGAACAAAAGGTGTTTGTTTCAAAGCATGATGTCTTCTTAGAGAAAGAGTTTCTCTTAATGGAAAATAGTGGGAGTATGATTGAACTTGAGGTAGTTCAAGATACTCAGTAGACATAGAATAACTGCCTACTCAAGAGTCAATAGACATAGAACATCTACTAGCTCAAGAGCAAGAGTCATTAACTCATTCAACAAGAGTAACAGCTAAACCTTCTATACAAGCACAAATGCTTCGTCGATCTAGTAGGATACATAAGGCTCCTGAGAGATATGAATTTTTTATAAGTGAACCTAATGATGTACTACTTATAGAAGATGAGGAACATACGACCTATAAAGGAGTTTTGAAAATTCAGAATCTGATAAATGGCTCAACGCCATGAAATCAGAAATGGATTCCATGTACGACAACCAAATATGGATTATGGTTGATCCACCTAAGGGGATTAAGCCCATCGAGTGCAAATGAAATTTCAAGAAGAAAACTGACATGGAAGGTAATGTTGCAACCTATAAAGCAATGTTGGTTGCAAAGGGATATCGTCAAAAACAAGGTGTTCATTATGACGAAAACTTTTTATTGGTAGCCATGCTAAAATCCATTAGGATACTCCTAGTCATAGTAGCTTATTATGATTATGAGATATGGCAAATGGATGTGAAGACAGCTTTCCTCAACAGAAACCTAACCGAGGATATATATATGATACAACCCGAAGGATTCACATCCAAAGATAGCAACAAATTATGCAAGCTTCAGAGATCTATCTATGGATTAAAGTAAGCATCTATGAGTTGGAACATCCGATTTGATAAGACAATCAAAAGGTTTGATTTCTTACAAAATCTGGATGAACCTTGTGTATACAAGAAGGTTAGTGGGAGTGTAGTCGTATTCCTTGTGTTGTATGTAAATGACATACTACTCATAGGAAATGACGTTTCTATTCTTCAGTCCATGAAGATTTGACTTTCCAAGAATTTCTCTATAAAAGAACTTGGAGAAGCAGCCTACATATTGGGGATAAGGATCTATAGAGATAAATCTAAGAGGTTGCTTGGTCTTTCGCAGTCTACATACATAGATAAGATGTTAAAGAGATTTAGCATGGAAGAGTCCAAGAGAGGATTCATTCCTATGACACATGGGATTACACTCTCAAAGTCTATGTGTCCAAAAACACATGATGAAAGAATTAACATGAGTTTGATCCCTTAACTGCAGCCACGGGATCAATCATATATGCTATGTTATGTACTAGGCCCGATGTATCATACGTTGTAAGTGTCACAAGTAGATAACAGTTTGACCCTAGTGAGGGTTATTGGGTGGTTGTTAAGAATATTCTAAAGTACTTAAGAAGGACAAAGGATTTATTCTTAATATATGGACAAGGAGATCTCAAGGTAAGTGGGTATATAGATGCCAGCTTCCAAATCGATAGGGATAATTCAAGATCCCAGTCAGGTTACATATTCATATTAAATGGAGGTGCAGTTAGTTGGAGAAGTTCCAAGCAAGAAATGACTACATATGCTACTATTGAAATAGAGTACATTACAGCTTCTGAGGCAGTAAAAGAAGCAGTTTGGATTAAGAAGTTCATCACTGAACTAAGAGTGGTTCCCAGCATTATTGATGTAGTACCGGTCTATTACGACAACAATGGAACCATTTCACAAGCAAAAGAGCCACAGTCTTATTAGAAATCCAAACACGTACTCCAGTGTTACCACTTGATTAGGGAGATCATTAGTAGAAACGATGTAAGAATAGATAAAGTTCCCACTGATAGGAATATAGCTGATCTACTAACTAAGCCACTACCACAGTCTAAGTTTGAGACACACCCACACATGCCTATGATATCAGATACAAAGGCGATTGGCTTTAGTGCCAGTGGGAGATTGTTAGGAAGGTACTCTAAAGGCAAATCACATTTACCATTAGATGTACAAACTCAGTTATTAATTCAAAGAGGTTTTCTTCATTATTTATGTTTATATTCATAAACTCAATATTACATCGTAATATAAGTAATAAAGTCCATGACAGAAAATATAGCATGAAGAAAATTATGATGGCGATCATAATGTGAGATTCCTATCATGTATAATTATTTATGTATCTAAACTATCCCTATTCGAAGGACCACCTGAGACTAGACATCAGTGATCTAGATAGATTAATACATGTTATACTTCTTGATTTGATCAAGTAGTTGTACTTATAAGCTGCAAGTATGAGATTTTGAGTAAACATGTGAATAATTGTTAATGCTAACAAGTACATTGGATGACCTGCATGAGACATCACATGGATACCTATTCAAATATCAGTGATAGGTCTCATAGCAGCTAATAGTGCAAGTATCCTTGGACTTGAGAACTCAAGTTATCTTAGATATGGATCATGTGTTTTGACTCCATTCCTTATTACCAACCATGGGTCACTCTTAGGGTGGTGATTACGCACAGCGTGAAGCATTCGAAGATATTTGAGCAGTCAACAGAGGATTCACCACTCTTGATAGAAGAAAGTATATCCATGGCCACTTGTCAGGATAATCGCTAAGAAGTCTTTGACCAAAGCAAACTTGTTATAAAGATGGTCTTCAATGACATAGTTTAAGGTGATTGATCCTATAGGACAAGGAACGAACTACTTGCGTTGGACATGATGTAATTAAGTTTAGTGGGAGTTGACAAATAGGCCATACTCTGAACCAAGTGGGTATAATACGGGAAAAAGACACATTGCACAGACACGTTTTAGCTGTAGAAAGGTTTAAAGTCAAATAACTGACTTTCCGGTCAATTGGGGTCACGATGTATTGCTAGATACCACTCGTGATCTATTTACAATCAAATGTTGATTGTGATTAGCCAACATAGCCGGAAACCTAATGGGTCACACGCATAGAAATTCACTAGGAATGTAAAACGGCCTTGAAGATTTAATCCTCAATTGGAGAATTAATTGAAAAGGAGTAAGAGAACAAAAGGAATAGGAATATGTTCCTATTCCTACCCAAATAAGGAAAATCCCAAATGAAATGCTTTTGGCTGCCCCTCTCTCAAAGAGTACCTTAAGAAGCCTAATAAGGAAATTGCGCCCACTAAGGGAATTTGGGCTTGAGGTAGCACCTATCACTTTAGGAGTGACAATAAAAACCATACGCCATACTCACTCTCTCTCAATTGTTAAGTATCTTGGTTTTAGAAACACTCTTATTTTCTTCTCCTTCATCCAATAGGGGTTTTTCTCCGTGGCTTCTTCATGCTTGTTAGCACAAGAATGAGAAGGAACCTCGTTACCTGAAGAGGTTTTTTCTTTAGCGTAATTTTGTGTAGATTACCATTAAAGGTATTCCATTTTGGATAATTGCTTTTGCTTGGAGAGGTTGCTATACTATAAGAGGTATTTCTCTTTATCTTGGTTCTCATGGTTAATGTAATGGTAATGGTAATAAAATGGTAATGGGTTTTAGAGAAAATGTTTTAAATTTTGCTGCGTTCTTTGATTTCTAAAATCATACAAAACTCATCTTTATCGAGGTCTTTGTACATACACTATGACAAGTCCCTCAAAATATGTGATTCTCCCCTAGGCAAATGAGCCAAATGTTTGATGGTGTTTTGTATCAAGTGCCACATGCATAATTTGTGCACGGTGTCTGGCATCTCCTTTTTCAACGCTCTAGTCATTGCCATATCTTGATCGATGAAGATCATGAGATGATATTTATGCTGATAAGCTTCTAGAAATGTTTGGAATAGCCATTTAAAGGACTCGTCAGTCTCATCATACAACCACACCGCCCCGAAGATCAAAGAACTCGACAAGACCTACCTTTCTTATTGGTGCCAAATGTAGTGTCAAGTGTGACCACATCTCTAAACAACCCATAGTTGATAAGCATCTTCACATCAACCCAAAATGCATTAGTAATTTGTTCCTTTGAGTCCATCTGACATGCATGGAAGAATGATGGATTCTTACACAGTTGTTTCTGACAATATTAGAAGAGCACACCGACATCCCAATACTCGATATTTCACTGTCTTCTAGATCGCAAATAGTTTTTGATATCTATGCGTGTATAGCCAGCACTAGCTCTTTCACCTGCTTGCATGCTCATCAAATCAAAGTAGGCTTTTTGCCTAAGGTTAGACTCCTTGGCCAATTCGATCTCATATGCCTGTGCTTGAGAAATCTTTCTTTGGGAGGAAAGCATATGACTCGTTTCCTTAGTGTGTAGAACATGATTGTGTCTCTATGAAATGATACACTTTATACTTCTCGTCATCACGCTTCACTGCTATTCTGGCCATGCATCCAAATTTAGTCTCTACACGATGATTCTTAGTGTTTGAACCTTTTTTTTTCTTTGCGAGAACCCTTTTTAGAACATACATATCTTTGAGATGTGATGATGGTATTGTCTTTTTTTTTTTCTCCTAGTGTGCAAATCCTTCCTCACTCCAAATCTAATTTTCCGCTATATGCCACCCAAAAACTCCGTGCATCCTCCAACTTATCAAATTTCATCCCAATATTAGGTTGCAATTTTCCTCCATCATTATAAGATAACCTTAAAAGAGAACAAAACGCAAGTGATAAATTCAAGTGAAATGCAACTGATAAATTCCTCTATAAACATGATAAAGACTTAAAAAAAAACAATAAAGATAACTGCAATTTAATTACTCCTTGAGTTCCCAAATATTTCTCTTTTAAGGTCCAATATCTTATAAAAGTTTTTTTAAGTTCCTTCTATTTGTGAATGGAGACAGTAGTTTTGATTCCCCTCTTTGGCTATCTTGAACTGTCAGAAGAAGACAAGGAATACAATAAATAAACTAAGTCTTATTGCTCTAGGTCAATCTGACCATTGAAGCTTCATACTTCAATTAATAATGTCACAATAATTATAAGAATGAACTTTGGTCCAAAGAACAAAATGTTCTACTACACTACTCTAACCCTAAGCATTACTTTGGTTTAATACAATTGTCATAGAAATAACTATAAACCATTTTTCTATTAGACTAAAACTTTATTTTGGTCCTCCAAATATGGACTAATTCTCAAGTTAGTTCCTAATATACTTTTTTCATATTAATTTCTCATGATTCAAAATCCATCTAGACTAGTCCCTCAATTACCGCACTGCTAACTTTGTAAATAGATCTAGTGATAATTTAACAATGACACGTCACTAGATTCATTGGTAAAATTAATGGATCACTCACTAAGGGGTTGGTTTGGGTAGATTTAAAAGTATGAGAGACCAAAACAATAATGAACATTTGTTAGGGACTAACTTGATAATCTGATGTGCTAGGTTTTTCAATGAGAGAGAGACTTTTTTACAGTGTAAAATGGTATCAAAGCATTGAACCTTGACTTCCCAAATATTTCTCTTTTAGTTAGTTACTTGGCTTATATGGAAATGCTATACAATATTAACTGTGGCAATGGAATGTCCAACGTACATGTCATTGGAAGGGTTACCAATTACACAACCAAGTAGACAAAACTAATATTGATGTGTATGGGTTCTGTTCCATTAAAAAAATTACTGGTTTTGTTTAACAAATATACCATTGCAGCAAACAACAATATAGGGGAATGCAATAAATGAAAATTAGTAAACCATTCATAAATGCAATCCAGGAGAGAAAGGCAAATCGGCGATGAGGAAAACCAGTAGAACCAGACAGCTGGAGAACGTGTAATGTAGGGGAACATGAATGTAGAGGGAAAAAGGTGGATATGACAGCCACTAGAGATGAAGTAGAAGAAGCCAAAGATGACGTCTACTAGAGACGAACTAGATGACTAGAGACGACGGAGAACGTGACTGCAGAGGGAAAAGGCGAGAAAAATTTTGCAGAGTAGTTTTTGGTGGCTATCATAATCATGTTACTGATATGTAGGGAAGAATGAGGTTGTCATTAGCCGGGTCGGGTGCATGGGTCAAGCGATATCGGGCATTTTTATATACATTTTGGTCCATATCTTAGTCCTATTGCATACATTTTCATGAGAACTCTCTGATTCTATTATGTTTTAGAATTAATTGGATGTAATTTAATTTTGGACTAATTGTGCTTTGATTTCGTAATTAGAGCAAAAGTGTTGACATGGATGAATTGATGATGTGGATGCCACCTAAGCACTATGTGGATGCTGAATATTGCTGACTAGGCATTTTCTGCCACCTGGGACGTTGACTGAAATAGTGGAACCCATTAGTTTGGAAAGTGCAGAATTTATGCAGTCTAAGTTTACCCAAAATATGCAACTTTCTTAAGTTAACTTTGGAACCGGAAAAAGTAACTTCTGCACCTCCATTTCCATGCATTGCTTCTGCCCAAGGTGCTGCACTTACTAGCCAAAAACAGATGGAAAATGACAGTACAAGAAGCCAAATTCATCCTCTCTCCTTGCAGTAGCTTAAAGACACACCAGAACTCCATTTGCAAGTTGTTGAAGAGTTATCTTCTTCCATTTTCTTCTGTAATTCATATTTCCCCCTTGTATTTCTTCTGTTTTGGCCTCCATGGAAGGCTGAGATTTGTGTTGTAATCAGTCTATGGAAGAACTAGCATTGTAACCTGAATTTTTGGAGCTAAACCAGATAAGTTTCTTGTTGTTTCTCCCATTTCATTTTTGTTCCTGTTTATTATCTCTGTTTTTATGCTTGTATTAATCTGGTTGGGTTTATATGAATATAAACACTGGAGATGATTCCTTGTTATTACTGTTTGGTGTAGCAAGTGGGATAGAAATGGCTTGCTTGGGTGATTATCAAACATGATTTAGGTTAGAGCTTAATTAGATTGCATGTGGTTAGGTTTAACTCATGTGCAATCTAGTTCTAGGAAGTCTCTTAGAAATATTAGTTAGAAACCTAATGATAGAGAACATTAGAATTAATTTGAAGATAAGAACAATGATAGTTACAACTCTAGGGACTATATGGCTGATTACATTTTTGTGTTTAGTGTAATTTTGTTTTTCTGTTCTATTTGGGATTAGTGTTCTGTTCTATTTCAGTTTCATGCCATAATTATGTACTCAACCCCCCAGTGTGGTAATTAGGTAGTTAATCAGTAGATAATTAGGGTAGATTAGGTAGATTAGTGTAAGAACAATTAATTAGGCAATTTAGAAGCAAAGCTCCTTGAACGAATATGATCTGGGACGATCATTATACTACAAGTTGCCACGAATCCAATTCTGGGAGACTCGGCAGTCGTAGTGGCTCCAACCAAAATTTTGGTGCAATTGTCGGAGAGCCAATTCACTTCTGAGTTACTATTTAGTTGTTCAATTGAGTCTTTGTTTGATTTTAGGTTGATTGGTATTGGCTGAAGTGGTTTACAAGTTTTTGATTTTTCGATTTTATCAGGTATTATTCATTTTTAGAAAAGTAACTCCAATTGACCTGAAAACTAGTAGTCTACTAAATTTCGACGTTCTGAGCAAGGCTCCTTAGGCAATTACATCACTCAAGAGCACTGCCTTGTTTTCGCCAAATTCAATCGTTTAGACCCTTTTTTCTATTTTTTAATTTTTTTATGATTTTTCTAATATATTGTGATTTTTGGTGTGATTTTTATAGATCGTAGTTTTGAGTTCTGTTTGTTGTTTTTGTGCCTCCAACTTGTGAAGGATTTTTCCAAACAAAAATTAGAATATTCTAAGATACTTGATTTTTGGGTATTTTTCATAGGTAGAGTATAAAAACAATAGCAGATGTGTTGTTTTTGTTGTTTTTCTTGTGTGTTTCATCTTTCTAGATTATACTGAGGTCTGTCAAGTAAAATTAGCAATTTTTGATCTAAAATTGGATAGACCATTTTTATAGGCTAGCAAGAGTAGTTGTGTTAGGAGTAGTATAATTGTTGTAATGTAGTTATTGTTGTTATTTTTTGGTATTTGTGTATAAGATAAAATCAGTATTTAATTATGTTTTGAGGTTGCTTACAGTGATCAGATTAGGACCTTGCCCATAGATCTATATAGAGCTGAACATAGCTTAGATGAACTATCATCCATAGTGAGATACCTATCTTTTAGGCAAGAACAACAAGAGCCACCACCCTTTCTCCCTCCTCCTTCTCTATTTGTGAGTGGCATAGATTCCTTATCTACATATAGGACAGACCAATATCTGTAATCCAAAGAAAGTACAGAGTCCCATATACGAGTCTTTAATGGCCTTAGGGAATTTCGACAAGATCCTCAAGAGTATAACCTCTACTCCACAACATGTCATACTTATTATGAGCTTCAAGATTTGAGGTATGAGAGCTTATCCCACCCATCATATGAGCACGAAATTGATGCTCCTTACCTCTATGATGTACCTCCTCTAACCACCCCTAGGGAGACTGAGTCGAGTTTAGAAGACTTGATTCAACAGTTGGCCACAAACACCCTACAGTTCCAAGAGTGAACTGAGGTGAACTTATAGAGCTTAGAATCTCAATTAGGCGAACTTACTAGTACTGTTAATGAGATGATCAATCAGGGTTATGAGAGTCTACCTTCTCCACCTATAGCCGACATAGGAGCCAATGACAGTGTCATTTTTCTAAATAATGACACACAAATAGATGGTCTAGCCCTCTAAGCTGAATTAGCATATTTAAGTGGGCCAAATAGAGAGTCATCACTCTCTAGCAATGTAAGTCAGCAAAGTGAAAGTGAGAATGATGAAGCTAGTGAAGATGAGTCCCCTCTCGAAATTGAACCATCACCTTCTCCAAATAGGGCTCCCCAATTAAGCTTGAGCTAGAAAAAGAAATAGAACCCTTAAGAGAAGAATAGGTAGACATAAAAGTGTTGGAGAAAGAGTTGGAGAAAGAGTCAAAGTTTTTGGGAGATTTTAATTGTGACTATCATATTTGTCATGCATGCATTGAAATAGAAAAAGCTTTGAAACTTGGCAATTGTGATATTTTGTTGAACATGAGCAGTATGCACTTGCACCTAAATCTTTTACTTGAATCTGAATTGAATGCATCCACTTCTATAATTGCATCTGATGCTACATTTGTATCTGACTTTGCACCTACACCTGAATTCAAGGCTTCTGAATCTGAATGTACAATTGATTCTGAATCTGATTCTAATTTCACCTATATTTCTGTTGTAAATTCTAATTCTATCCCTTGTGTTTTTAATTATGTTTCTAAGTTTAATTCTGTTGTAGATGACAGTCTTAGTTTAGATTCTGTTTTAGATAACTATGTTTTAGAAGCTAGTTTTAGATTAAATTGTGTTGTAGATGATAGTTCTGTTCTAGCTAGTAATTTTGTTTTAGATAGAAATTTTTGTGTAGATGATAGATTTAATTCTTGTTCTATTTTGGGTAGGAGTAGGAGTAGAAGTTTTAATTTTGATTATATTTTAGGTCGGTTGGGCAGCCGGGCATTTGTGACATGTGGCGAATTGTGGTTGGTCCTAGAGTTCAGAAAAAAAAAAAAAAGAAACGATGCGTTTCACTAAGGAAGATTGTGGTAGTTAGATCAAAACGATCCAACGACCGAAAACACACTAGCAGCAGATCCATTCGCTAAATTTTGGATTTGCTCATTCTGACGTTATTATAGATTTTTTGGTTTTTGGGTTTTTAGTAAGAATATCTTATACATGAATAAAAAAATTAATTTGTTAATTTTTTAAAAACATATACCAATATAAGTTGTTTCATACTTTCAGGCAGTGTTTTAGGACTCAGACTGGTCCGGCGGGTCGACCTAGGACACAGAAACCAATGGTTGTGATCGGTTCGGGTCACACTTTTGGATCGACTAGCAATCAACTCGGCCAAGATCCCAAGCAACTTGGCCAACCCGAGTTAAGTCAAAAAAATGTTGAGTGAAAAAAACTGTCGAGCTTCTGATGCATTTAAAGAGAAAGAAGAAGCAGAGTACAAACGTCGATCTAAAGAGGAAGAAGAAGAACTGAAGAAGCATTCTAGCCAGGCTTGTAATAGTCGAACAGATAGGTTGTTGGTAGTACTAGGAAAAAAGCCCATGGCCTACGAGCTAGACTAAGACTGCCTATAAATGGGCGGTCCTAGGTTGGGTAGTTTAGACCCATTTAAAAAGAGGTCTAAACTGCCTAACCCCATTTAAGCCAGCGGGGCTGACCTTTTTTTTTTTTTTTAATTATTAATTTTTTCTCCCTTAGGAGTTAGGGTTCACCAATCACCAGTCAGCACTCAGCAATCACTACTTTCCACTTCACGCCTTCACCTCCAACTCTGTACTATGTTCTCAATTTCGCAGTCACACACACTTGGCCTCCCGCCTCTTCCATCTTCTTCTCTAGCTGTCTATCACTGTGTTCTCACTTCTCGGCCTTTCTCCTCCTCGGTTTCTTGGCTTCAGCTTGCATGTGGCTGTGCTCAGTGCCTCACCTCCCTCTTCGTCTTCATTTAAGGCTCAGCAGCTCTCTGAGTCTCAGTCTTATATGATCTATCTACCAATGCCATCTAGCCATCTCGACTTTGCCTCTCCAGAATCAGATTCCAAAGAAAATGTTGAGAAAGCTGACTTAAATCTAAGTAAAGATCGAAGACAAAGAGAAGAAATTGAGGAAGCTCGCAGATGCAATGTTGCCGCCGTCTCCGCCACCCCCACTACCACCACCAATACTACTGCCGCAGCTGCTTGGTTCATGCCACTACGATACCAAATCGCCCAGAATTGAAATCATGGCAATTTTGCAAAATAATGATCCCTAGGTTGTTTTCACTCTTAGAGCCTCATTTCTAACTACTAACTAATTGTTCTAAATACCTAAACATTAATTAAAAGCTAATTAACACACGGGGGGAGGGGTTTTGGTTGTGACATAATCAAAAAAATGAAATCAAGACAATAAACAGCAACAACAAACAAGACAGCAGAAAGTAGCAAAGTTGAACAATAACAAAAGAATGCAATCAGCCTTAATCTTTTCTGGATATGTAATCTTCCTAATTCTATTCAGATGCTAAGTTTTATTTTGTTTATCATTTGATTTCTAACTAAAGAGCTTAGAAAATCTTCTAGTCTAGATTACACTAAAACAGAATCAAAGAAAACCTTCTCTGACTACATATTATTGTAACCACAGTAAAGATAATCAAATCATGTAAGAAGATCTTTGTTACATGCCATTTTCATCTCTTTCTACCATTCCAACCAGTCATGATAGATAAATCCTTATATGAAGCAATAAAAACTAGTTGTCAAGTTCATGAAACTCTAATCAGAAACATTAAAAAACATAACATAACAGGGGCTTAAAGAATAAGATGAATACTAGAATAAAGTGAATAAAACTTATCTTATAAAGCATAGGAACTCAAATTACAACTCCAATCTGGACCAAGACTGATTAGAAGAGATTTTAGCCTCCATGAGAGCAAAAACCAGAAAACAGAAGGGAGAAAAAAAAAAGAGGGAAAAGTGGTCTACAAAAATGCTCTAAGTTACAGAAAACTAAGACAACTAAAGTATGGAAACCCACTAACTAATGCCCTTCAAAAAGCTAATGGAAAAATTGACTTTGATGCCTTTCTCTTCTGATTTCTGATGTGGGAGGACATGTTGTAGCAGTGGAGTAGTTACCCTTTTCAGAAAGTGGTATGGTAGCTGCTTCTTTTATCAAGGTTAAAGGAATGGGATGCAAAAAGTTAGTCTGAATTGCTACAGCCCTGGGTCCCACACGTCCATGTCATCAGGCAAGTAGAAGAGGCTGCCAAGTCATCATAAAAGGTGCCACATCAGCGTCCAGCTCATTAGGAATGCCATGTCAGCGCCACATCATCAAGAAATCTCCAAAATTAATTTTGAAAATTACACAAGAAAAATTAAATTGAATCTTTAATAATTTAAGTCCTAAAAGATGAAAATAGTTCATTTTCCATCTAAAATTAACTTAGACCCAATAAAATGTAATAAAATTGAAAAAATTCTAAAGATGAAAATGTAAGGAGACCAAGATAGGAGTTAATATGTATATAAAAATGTTAGATATCATTGCTCTCCTCATCAGCTCGATCGCTTCTATCTCTATTTTCCTTTCCTTCAACTCTGGATCTGACTTTGGTTGACTAGTTCGGTGGTTCCTACTCTTCCCCTTCCCCTGAAATCCTCCATGATTCTGTGTCACATCCTACCTAGGATATGTCACTGGCACAAGAGTGAGCTTGACCTCACCTCGAAACCCAACTCATTTTTGCAATCTATATGTATAAAATTTCAAAATAAACAAATAAAATGGACTTCATCTAAAGAAAACTCTTCTTGTTCATCAATAATCAAATATAAATAATCATTTTATCATGAATGCCATTTATACATTTCATCATAATAAATAAATTCAATAAAATATTTATAACCAAATCTTTAATACAGTTTAATCATTCATATACATTATTCCTTAACTTACAATGACAGAACCAAATCCTAGGCTACCTATACAATCACAGAGCAACTCTAAAGTAGCAGAAGAAAAGATATAAGAAACAAGAATTTTAAATCACCCCCGAACTCAAATGGGGTCTCGAGCTAAAAGGAATTTATGACTCCCTGCATGAAGATTTCTTTCAACTGCCAACTCTGAAAAATGTTAATAAAAAAGGTATGAGCAAACCACTTGTCCAGTGAGAGGACAACACTACGCTATGACAAAGAAATAGTTCCATGCATCATAATGCTAACATGTGCTAAATATTCATTAACCAACATATTTCACAATATACACAACTTAGAACCAGTCATAATAACGAAAAGATCAGTCAATTATACAATTTTCATTCAATCAATTGCATAATTCCAAATTATACAGTCAAACAATTTCCCATACCAACCGAGTCGTTCAGGGTACTTCTGGATTATTGCACGCGACCTCCGCAGCATCTACCGTTATCTCTCCATATATAAATCTCCACCTTTATGGCTCATTGTAGAATTTCCCATGGGATGCACCGCCATGCCTTTCTTTTCCAGACAAACACAACCACACAATCACAATCAGGGTCTCAAAACATAACACAGATATTCATCCACAACACGCCTTAATCATTGACAAATGATATACCACATCTCAACTCAATTCTCATATCATATATATAACTCATAGTAGGATCTCAGTGTGCACAATACATCACATTACACAGAACATAAAATACAGAGTTACAATTTACTTACTCCAATCACAAAACTAGGATACTTATTTGTGTGTATATGTTCATATATATCTTGCCAAGGACAAACTTCTAAACAAGGAAATTGCAAAATAATATAGTGTATGTGTATGTACATATGTCTTGTGACTAAAGAATTATATGCATTCATTGACTATAGGTGCATATATATATACATGTATTCTTTTAACTCTAAAATATAAAGCTTCATGTGTCTTCATATATATATATATATATATATATATATTTCTTTCCCTTTCACATTCTAAGGGACAATAGAATACGTATGTACATACACACTTCCAAGTACTTCCTTGTGTCTCAATGTAAATTATAAATATATAAAAACATATATACACACATTGAAATTATCCTCTTCACTCCTCTACTTAGGAGTAATCATAATTATGTGTACAAAGCCATACAAGTTTAACAACTATTTATATCCTATTATTCATGCAACACAACAACAACTAGAATCCAAGTGAAATCTTACATACATTAACCATCATTTTCTATACATTTAGATACACTACATGTTCTCATTTATGATGTAAGGGATTTCTAATAAAAATACTTAGCCATAGGAAGTATCATTCCACTCACCTCGGATCCGAACAAGGCTTCCACACTCAAAACCAAAAGAAGGTACCAAAGAACTCATAAGAGGCCTAGAAAATAAGTCAAGAAGGAAACAACACATTTTAGATCTTAGGTCACCATGCATCTAGCATTATTCTGTTTTTCAGCTAGCTTTGGAGCCCACACTTTGTAAAATTTCTGGCATTATTCCATAACTCCAAAAATTGTGAAACTTGGTACAGAATCTTCTTTATGTGTTAATATGCTGTGATAAAAATTTCAGATTAAAACTCTCTCATTTGACCCCTCTACCGACCTCGTTATTGACTCCAAGTCTGAGTTGTCAAATTTTTGCCTAGGTGTTGTGTTATGTATTTTATACTTAGTTAACCATGTCCAAATACAACGAAATTTTGTAGGGAGTTAGGGTAATGCCTAAGCTAGGTATCATAAAATTTTTAAATCAAAATATTATCATGTAGTTGCCAAAACAGAGCCAAACTCCCGACCTGCCCAGATTATGTCTATAAATATTTTATCAAGTTAACCTTCTTCAAATATCATGAAACTTTCTAGTTTAGGTTAATAGCTTGTCAGGAATTCCCCCTAAAAATTTCAAGATTTATAGATATCATTTGGTCACCCAAAATGCAGAAAATCAATGGCATGACATATCAGTTTTGTTCTGTCTTTTCTTTCAATTCTCTTTCTGGTCAAACTCATTTTGCACCATTTCAACTGTTATACAAGTTCCTAAAGCCCTCACATCCTAAACCTTCCTAATCATTCACAGTTTAGAGTAAAATTATGCATTATGAAACTCAGTTAATACAGTCAGAAAATCTTTGGTTTTCCCCCTGTAGGTCCTTACTGTGCTTCTCACTTGACTACAATAGAATACTGACATAAAAATTACTTTTTTTGATTTCACAGAAAATAAATAGATTAAGATAGTTAACTAGTTAAAATTCCTTCATAGAAGATATTATTCTAAAGATTGAGGAGGAAGTCTACTGCCACAGAGTTGCTGCACTTTCCATATTTTCTTCTCAGCTAAATCAGATTTTTCTGCAGAATTTCTACTGAACATATCCACCCATCAACTAATTAAAATTCCTTATAAGCTTCTATAAATTATAAATAAGATTAACACTTACATTGTAATTAACTCCCAATTTGTTAGCTCACGCATATTTAAATTTGGAGGACTCGGTAATCTGTTTTCTGCAGATTTATGTTTCAGCTTGGTTTTGTTTCTATCTGTCTCTAAATTTCTGTTTTAATCCATTTTATAACATACTTGGATGATTTATCCTAAAGCCCAGATGAGAAGGAGTGATCAACCCGTAAACAGAAAAATAGGACAGTGTTTTACCTCATATTATCCGCTACTTTGTTTTCTACATTTTCATGTTTTCTTCTTCGGATTTTGCTTCCTTCTTGCCTCTAAATTCTGTTTTAGTCTAATTAGGACTCATTATTCATTGTCACCGAGATTAGATGAAGATGAAATATAAATTAAATAGAAGGTTGGTTTAAGCTTACCCGGTTACTATCTTTGTTTTTCTCGGCTTATATACTTCTTCTCGGTTTCAGCTTAATTCTCGACTAAACTTCCAAAATTTATCTGAGCACCATACGCACGATCTGCGACTCCGAAGCCCAGAAAATTCGAGCTCCTATTGTTAAATTATTTTGATTGTTATACACTCAACTCACTTGGAAGGAATCCCCTATTTTCGGATACAGAAACAGGCGGTTCTCTCTCTCTCTCTCTCTCTCTCTCTCTCTCTCTCTCTCTCTCTCTCTCTCTCTCTCTCTCTCTCTCTCTCTCTCTCTCTCTCTCTCTCTCTCTCTCTCTCTCTCTCTCTCTCTCTCTCTCTCTCTCTCTCTCTCTCTCTCTCTCTCTCTCTCTCTCTCTCTCTCTCTCTCTCTCTCTCTCCTCCTCCTCCTCCTCCTCCTCCTCCTCCTCCTCCTCCTCCTCACGCTCGGTTTCTCTATTCCTCCAAAGCCAAATGACTAAAAAATGGGTGTCTGTTTCGCTGCCTAGAACTCTCTTAAGGGTTCTGATAAAGAAAAGAGAAGCACACGTGGCTTCATTCTCCAATTGCCACTTCTCCCATATTCTGGATAAAATTATGTAACACAACCTTTACTAAGATAAAATTTCAATTGGGTCCATTAGAATTATAAAATTTAATAACTTTATCCAAAATTTAAAAATTATATTTATCATTCATTATCTCACCTTTCTCATTAAATTAATTCTTTTACCAAAATTAATTTTTTTTTAATATTAGGCCTTCAAAAAATTATTTTATTATATATATTATTATTTTTATTTTATTTTATTTTATTTTTTTACAAAAAAATTCTCAGGATATCTAGGCTTTAAAATTTATTTCTTCAAAATTTTTCTTTCTAAAATTTAAAAGTCCACAACACTATTTAAAATTCAGGATACTACATTTTGACTCTATGAGATTTGGAAAAAAAAAAAAATCAGGACCACGGGCTGAATCGTTTACCCGTGGTCTAGCCATGATCGGTCTTGACCTTGTATGTGAGGCCTGTGATCGATCTCGTTTACAGCCGACCTATTAGTTAGTGCTACTTGTTGGTAACTCAAAGAAGCATTCTCGCGGACTAAAGTAAATAAGAAGCATTCTATTTTGAGTCACAAAGCATTCTCGCCGAGGAACAAGACTCTAGCTATATTCATTCACTTTTGATCTAAGTTACTTTAATGTTGTGTCTTCTTTTTCAATCCTTGAACAGTGCACACATCAGGAGTCATCCTCCTTACACAGTGACAGGGCTGGGTTCTCTCCCTTATGGGAAAGTCCCTTTATGGGAAAGTCCCTGATAGATTACAACGAGAAGAAGTATGGGAGAGAACCCATGCTCAGTAGTGAAGCAGTGCACATTGGAATAAGTGTAATTGAGATTTGCCATAAAAACAATTTGTATATAAAATTATTTTATAAAAATTATTTTTTAAAGTATATAATATAAATATTTAATTAAAATAAAAATAATTTGTAAAAAAATGTTATTTTTTACTGGAGATACTAATATTCTGAACCTTGGTTTGGATGATATTATTTATGATTTTATAAATTATTATAAATATTTATAATGTTTGAATTATTATGGATGTTTATAATTTTAAAATATAAATTGCATATAAATTATTTATTTTATTTATTTTTAATTTATTTGTAAAGATATAGAGGTATATATATATAATTTTTAATTTGTTAAATTTATTTATTTAGGTCAGCAATTGACCCCGTGACTTAACGGTTGAATATGCATATAAAAAGTACTAGATGATTTTTTTAATATTTGTATATATTAAATATATTTAAAGTTTTTAAAATTTTTCATAAAATTCAACTGAATAAAATATATTAAAAGTAATTAATTATTTAAAAATTAAAAAAATACACTTACTCGACTAAAATTTATATAAATTATATTTAAACTTCAATTAAATATAATCAAATATGGCTTTATTTCATTTAAGTACAGTTTCGAATTTAAATGTTATAAATAAAGAAAATTAGGAGCATGTTTGCAATTTAACCCAAATTTTTGGTAGAAGTTAGTGTATGCAGAGTCTAATTATATTCAACGGATCATCATGTTTTCAAGGTTTTATTTTTTTCCACAGCCATTTTTATTACTTCAATTTTCTAGGTACGATACATCACACTCACGCTACACGCATCATGCATTTCATAGCTCCTGCTCAGTCTATGTCTAATATAATATACGTAGTCAAATTCGTCAATCTCGCTAAATGGAATTCGGTCCAATCTTTTTAAGTAAATATATAAATTAATTTCTGAAAGAGATATTCTTTGTTATTTAATATTTGATTTAATAGAAAATAATTTTCATATTAAGTTATACATTTTTTATTTTTAAGAGATTAATTTAATTATTATAATATATTATTGTTAAAAAAAAAAAAGCAATTGATCCTTGAAGTTCATAACGAAGTGAATGAAAAAAGTATGAGAGGTGATAATCTGATCATATATGTTTGATAAGTAAAAAGAAAAATAAAAAATAAAAATAAAAATAAAAATAAGATATTTAGTAAAATATCTTAATTTAAAAAAATTAATTTTTTTAAAATAATTGAAACAATTTATTATTATTTTTTTATTAATCAAAACTCTTTGTCAAACATGCTGGTAGTCTTCGCCAAGATCATATGATTCACGTTAAATGACGTTGCATATTAATAACCTATAGCAGCATAGCAGATGTATGAATCAATATTAATTCAATAACTAAGGGCGAATAAAATTTCAGGCAAGAAAAATAAAAAATTCCACTTCGTTCGTGATTATTATGATTCGTGTCAAACCTGAACTGCTGTTTCATCTTTATGCACATCGACATCAAACAAACTTTCTTTATTTTCTTTGTTTTGTTACCAGTAACGCTGGTGAACGGTATTTATGGGTTATATATGTTCACATGTGAAAAACATGTAACATTTTCCAAAAAGCTTGCTTATTACATGATAATTATATCTATATATTTAAAAAAGAAATATGCATAACTTAATACAATTTATGAAATAACAGGAAGTTAATAATATTTTATTTTAATCTATTAATTTGTTATTTTATTCTAAAACATGTTGATATAATATGTTCTAGAAACAAAGAATTATGAATCTCAGTCCAAATCATCAAGCAAGCAAATTCAGTATTTTACTATGATATCTAACAATCATAGCCAAAGATAAGAGAGGCATTTTCTTACCGTTGGGTTCCAAATTTTAAAATAAATTATTGACATATACTTTTTGTTTTTAAATTACACATCTAGCTTACTTTCACTGTGATCTAGATGCATATTGGCCTCATTAAGAATGACACTCGTGGGGAGTTGTCACCTGACAGTCTTTTTTGACTGCCCGACCCCTCCTTCTTCTCTCTCTTCTTCCTCTTCCCTTCTTTTTTGACCCATGACACTTCTCCATTTTTACTACCTTCCCTCCTTCATTCTTCTCTCATTTCCTCTCATCTTCCTTTTCATTTTTAGTATATGATCCTCTCCTACTGAAGCTTCTGTCCTTCTCATCTTGGCAACTAGTGTCGTGGTCCCTCTTTGCTTATTTGTTTTATTTTTGTGGTAAGTTAATTTTTTTCAGTAATTTTTTTGAAATAATTGTATTATTTATTATTTTATTTAATCTGTTTTTATTTTTATTTTTGTTGTATTAGGTAAAAAAGTTACAATTTCTCATCTTCAAAATCATTTATATCTATCGTCTTTGTAATTTGTTTATCCTTTTTTACTAGTTATTTATTTTAAATAATATTTTTAGAATATAGTAACATTTTGTTTATTGCAATATATAGATATTTTTTTGAATTAATCTAAAAATTTTACGATGTGTTTGATTCAATTGATTTCTACTTTTTAAATGTTTTTGTTTATAGTTATTAACTTTAAATAAATATTCTTTTAATAATTAATTTAGTTGATTTGTAGTTGTTGTTATTTCTTTTTTAGGTTATGACTTTAGAATATATTTTTTGAAATAATTATGCTAAAAACGTTGTAAATATTTATTTTCAGAATAATTATATTATTTTTTATTATTGTTATACTTAAGTAAAATTTGAGATGTTTTTAGTTTAGTGAATTTGTAATTTTAGTTTTATATACTCTTTACATGATTGTATAAATTTTAGCAATGGTTTTTAGATATGGAAATTGTATGTGTTATCAATTTTAAATATTTATATTTACATAATTCACAGTTGTTATTTCTTTTTTTTTGTAGTTTAAGGGTTTTTGGAGATGAAATATTAATTTTAAATATTTGTATTCCTTATAATTGTAGTTGTTTATTATTTAATTTAATTTAATTTTTGTTATATTAGGGAATTTGTAATTTTAGTTGTATGTACTCTTTACATGGTTGCATAATTTTAATAATGGTGTTTAGATATGATTTAAATTTTTTTAATTCAGGGTTTTTTACATATGTAATTAAGTGTTGTAAATAATTATTTTTGGAATAATTATGTAAATGATTTTCATAATAATTAGGTGTTGTAACTAATTAATTTTGGAATAATTATGTTAATTTTACTTTAATAAATATGTAATTTTAGTTTTAGAAAACTTGTAACTTAAAGATAAAACACGGACCAAATTTTTTTTCTTTTTAAATAATTATCTTAGTAATAATCAATTAGGTGATTTATGTTATTTTTTATTTATCTTTTCTTTTTACATGGTTGCTTAAAACATTATGTTAATTTTAATATTTTATATTGATATTTATATGTTATTTGATATTGATATTTATATGTTATTGTCATGAATTTTAAATTTTAGTAATTAAAATAGCACAAAACACCAGAAGTTTTGTCCCAAACCCCGGTCCTGAGGATACATCAATCTTGTACTTACAAGACAAACATATTTTAGAAGTTGTGTGGACGGGAGAGGTAACTGTGTATAAAATTGATTAGTTCATTTAGTTTCTACTACTATAATAATATTAACTCGATTAACATTATGGTGACAGGCCAACCGCTTATTCAGCAAAGTACGATGGTGTTATATCCATGTACAGAGTTTTTACCAGCCTTTGGGTCTTGAGTTTTTATCTGCCTCTGGCTCTTGTTCCCTACATCCAGTAGGCTGGCTTTTATGGAGCCTCACACATAGGGAATTTTGAAGTGGACCATGCATTGATCTCTGCACTAGTTGAGCACTTGAGGCCCAAGACTCACATGTTTCATATGCCAGTTGGTGAGTGCACCATCACCCTGAAGGACGTGGCCATCCAGACTAGCCTACCAGTTGACGGCTTGCCTGTGATTAGGAGAACCAATCACAATTGGATCCAGCAGTGTCAACAGCTGCTCAGGGTCACTCCTCCTGAGGACGTCATAAAAGGAGGACACATATCCCTTCCTTGACTTAGTACTCAATTTAATGACATCCCCCCAAATGCCACGAAGGAGCAGTTGTAGCAGCATACTCGTGCATTTATCTTGAAATTAATAGAGGGCATGCTAATTAATGATACATCAGGTATGTACGTGCACCTGATGTATCTCCCTTTGTTGAGGATTTATAGTATGTTGGTCAGTGTCGCTGGGGCTCGGCAGTACTTGCACATCTGTATCGTGAATTATGCAGGGCCACTGACACTAATAAGAAGGAAATTGTAGGATGTGTACACCTGTACATGTTTGAGGCCGACATTAGCGACAATTGGATCCAGAGGCAGAACAAATAAATTATCCTAGTCCTCCATCTCTGGGTTTTAGGTATGTACTCGGCATAACATGTATTATATATAATGTAAATTATTGTATATTGTATCTTGGTATATTGTAATTTAACTTAAAATGTTAACTTATTTATTTGGTAGGTGGAGAGATTTTAAAGGTTTGGGGAATCACCCACTACATCTTCTCATGCACTATCGTGAGACACTAAATTGTTTGACAAAGAACAATGTAAGTTATTCACAAGTAACATCCCTTTTCCTCAAAATTTCCTTTCTGACTATAATATTTCTCGACAGATTGTGTGGTAGCCATACCACGGTGATGTGTGTACCTAGTCGATACTACTATATTGTTTTGATGGTACTGACATCTGGCACGTTGTTGTGCCTTTGATCTATTTTTATATCATTGAGCGGCATCAGCCAGACAAATGTCTTCACCAGTCTAGCGTAGATCAACCCATCCCGAGACCCATCGTAGATAATGACTGGGAGCACACTTAGACATTGAAAGGGAAACATGAGCTTGACTGGGAGTTCGAACAACGAGATTACATTGCTCTGTGGCACGCAAGGAGGGAGAGGACAGTCATTGCCCCACCTCTCTAAGAACCACTGCATAACAACTTTAAGTACAAGATATAGTATTGGCGCATCACGTACAGGTGGATATCTCCTCAGGTAGTTGCGCTTGTTACAAGCATAAGTTTTTTTTTCATTACTGTTATTATATTTCGTTGTAGTTATGTTTGTGCCTAACATTTATTAATTTGCTATAGTTGGATGCACACGAGGCATTATACTTGGAGACCTTCCAGCCTGGACTTAAAACAATCATAACAACAAGGATGACGGATAGAGATGGAGAAGTTGAGACCAAGAAGAAGCAGAAAAGGGGCGAGCGGAGGATTGCCAAGAGAAGAGGAGAGAAAGAAGAAGAAAGAAAGAGGAAGAGAAGAAAGAAGAACGGAAGAGAAGAAAGAAGGAAAGGTAGAAGTGAGGGGGTTCATGCAGTCAAAATTAGATTGACTGTTTTGGTAGTGGGACCTAGCCGTGTGTCATCTCTGACATGATCGACACGTGTGTTGATTGTGTCAGGGATGACACTCGGTGTCATCCTTGTCAGAACTGATAGCGGTGTGTCATCTCTGACAAAGGGGACACATATGCTGGACGACTACATGCTATAATAAAAGTGGCTTAGATTGCTAATGTAAGAAAAAAGGAATATTTTGAAAATTTAAAAAATAAAGTAAGTCAGAGGAGTCAAAATGTTGAAAGAGAGAGAGAGAAAGAAGGGGGGGGGGGAGAAAAACCTTGTATCATCACATTATATTCCCTAAATATTTTTACATAAACAACATGACAGTTTAAGTTTAATTTCTGCTTTATACGTGAGTTTCACATATCAAAGTGAACAAATTAATTTGAATCGTTGCACATACAGGCTTGGTGTGCATAATTTTTTAGAAAACAGACAAATTTCAGGGAATCATCAGAACCAGCCTGAAAGGACACATCCTAGGTGAATTTTTCAGAATATGATGTGAAAGATAATTAACTCTGTCTTAGTAAATCATGGACAAGAATATTCATAATACAAATGTGTCTTTTCCAACTCCATCCAAACCCACCTCCGAATCAATCTAAAAACGGTGAGAAAAATTCCAACAGGAATTGAAAAGTACCTTTGTACTCTGTTTCTATCATTTGTGGGTTATGAATCTTCTTAACCTTCCTAAATACGTACAGCAAGCAAAAACCCCTCTCCAGGAAAAACGTCAAATACGAGTTAAGTAACATATATACATATATATATATATATATATATATATATATACACACACACACACATACTCCCATCAAGAAAATGGGAAATGAGAATACAGACAATTTAGTTAAAATCAGTATCAGTAGGAAGATCTTCAAAGATATGGGGGCAAGATTCCCAGATTCCTTTTTCCCTGGCCTCCCAGTATCCACCAATATAACTGTAAGTTTCGCTGCCTTTGTCCTTCACAAACCACCTTGGCTTCCAATCCTGTTGCATCTTCCGTGCCTAGAAAATACAGTGACACACACGTTCATGATTGAAAAAACCAGCAAAATGAATTCTATTGCATGAATCAAAGTAACTCAGATGCATGAACTATACCTGCCGCTGTCTTTGTTCCAGTCGCAACTTCTCAGCATTAGCCACACCATTTAGTCCATTCTCCAAATACCTCTGATCAGGTCTCAGCCTCGAATCTGTAGGTGGCAACTTCTCCTGTTTGTGAACTCTGATGTCAGATCTAACAGATAGTATGATGAAAGGTATAACAATTGTTTTAAAGAAAAAAAAAAGAAGCAATATTCTAACAGTTACCCTGAGCCCAGGGGTGATTTCATTTAATGTAATTGCAAATTGTGTAATATTATATCTTGTCTGATGCTCAGATGGTTCGCTCCGCTTCCATATGCGACGTGAGGACATAATAGAACCTTTTCGTTTCCCAGAATTATCACCAATTACATAATGCAAGCCCTCATCCCATTTCCCACATAAAGTTGCTGCTGTTTTACCTTTCTTATCTTCAACTACGCCGCACACCTACAGCAGAACTTAAATGACAGAGCATGACTAAGTTATAAAATATGTCTTTAGAACCGAAAAGATCACGAAATTCATATAGGATATTTATATATCGCTTTAATAATAAACTCAACATTTATCAGTCTGCAACTTGGGATATCAATCCACGTGATAGAGGACATTTTGAGAAGACGACTACAAGAACCCTAAAACAGGCTTAGATTACAGTTAAGGTCCACAAAACAATGAGTCACATTTTTCACTAGGCCAAAAAAAAAAACAATGTTTCAAGTGTCAACTAATGTAACCATTGAAATTCAGATTAGACTATATATTTTTACCAGGGGCAGCGAACCCTATGTATCTGAAGCCAAACGGTAAACAGTGAATTAAGTATATATGCAGTGTAATGCATTATATTCTAAAAAGAAAAAGGTGAAGAATAATGAAGAAGCACTATTTTATATTTTTAAGGGCAATAATATATTACGATGACAAAAACCCATTTCTACCCAAACATTTTCCTTCTTTCTGGTCCTTTCCATCTCCATTTAAGTCTCCAAAATTCAAATACTTTTTATCCATAAAGTTTTGGTGAAAATTTCTTGGAGTTGTTGAGGTTTCAGTAGATCAATAAATATTTCCTGGAACATATCTAAATATGCAGGTCTCTCCTGTCAAATTGTATTTAATTCCTTATAGTCAGATAACCACAATAGGGGGAAGGTTATACTACGTCCAAGACAACGATGTAAGTAAAGTGCATGCAGAAATATAATACAATTTCAACAACCCGTGAGACCCCATATCAAAAAGAAAGAAACGAGGAAGTATAGGAAATGAAGAAAGGGCACCTGGTGAGGGTGTCTGTTAATGATCGACTGCTCCTTGAATTTGATCTTACATGAATAATCCCGATTTCCCTCAATACGCATTGTACCATAATGGTCACAGTAGAATTTCCCTAAAATGAGGTTGTAAATGGATGTTGTCACCTGATGGTAGAATATTAGCTAATCAGCAGGCATCTTGGATGAGATTGGCAAGTAATACTAATGTGAAGAACATGCCTTACTCCACTGAAAGACTTCTCCATCATCAAACTCCAAATTCAATAAACCAACGGGATCAATCTGAATTGAACGACCCCAGAATTTACTTTTTACGTTGATGTCACCCCAAAATTTCCAGCCATTGCCCTCACAATGGCATGCAACCACCATTGGGTGATGACTAACCTGTTCCAAGATGAACTGCGTAAGTACTTCATTTCCAACCGCCAAAAAATTTAGCCAGAGGATCATCAAAGAAAAAATATATATTTTGTTCCTACTGGCTTATTAGTGTCAAACTAAACATTCCCCATTCCCACAATTATTATAAATGAGAAAAAAGCGAAGATAAATGAGAAGGCAAATTCTTCTGACTTTCTTCTATTAAAGTGATATTTTGCTGTGTACACAATACCTTTTCAGAGATAAAGCGAATCCCTTTGTCCGGATAATCAGCCTCATATGTCTCACCCAACAATGGATTAAATGGTTTGCAAGTTCTCCCAGCAGTGCAAGCATAACCAGAAATTGCAAATGCAGACACATATAGCATCCTCCTAAGGTTGTTACCCTGTTAAAAGTACCATGAATGTTAGAAGGAATATGAATCAACACAAAAGATTTACAAAACAATTTCTGAAAATTTGGGCTATCCCTTGTGCATGATGCCATTAACTACTAATATTTTGGAAGCAGGAACTAACCATTTTACCCCACACATATGCTCGGTCTAGAAGGTAAGAGTACTCCAGGTCTTCAAAGCATTTCTGTAGTAATGAGAGGGGCTCATTAAAATAAACTGGAAGGCAAACTGTTGAAAGATCCTTCCCAACATTATCTTTTATAACTGACCATAGATTGACTCCCTTCTCTTTTTCAACAGGCTCGGGCAACTTCTTTCGCCGCTTGATATGAGGATAGTTGGACCCAACAAGCCCGATAGTTAAATTCTCATTATTTTCACCATTAGGAGTCTCTTCATGTCCAGAGTCAAGGAAGGATTCATGTAAATTAGATCCATTATTTTCATCAAAAATTGGTGAAAGAAAATCACTTGAATCAAAGAATGCATCATGGTCATCATCAGAGTGATCATGCCTGTCAAGCTCATCACAAGAATCACTTGCACTCCCTTCTGTAATATATTCAAAATATAAAATAATTAAGATGGCTAAATTGTACCCTAGGAAGGCAACCTAGTGAACACAATCGAATATATGAAACATAACATCTCTTTTATCAACTCCTCTCTATTCCAAAGTAGTATTATGAGAAGTATAACTGACAGGGTCATGAAACCAAACTAAGCCAAATATTTCTCCAAACACTTTCATGATATAAGTGCAAGAAAAGGGCTTTGCATGTGCCAAATTTAATCCCATCTTTTTAAGTGAAAAAGCAAACATGAACTCAGACTAAGCAATACCATGGATAACCAAGGGAAAAGTCAATAATTGTATTATTTCCTTTTGGTCATGCTATCAAATATACAATTAAGGGTATAGTGTATACATCAAAATAAATATACAGTCAAGGGTAGTAAATAAAGAGCCTATAAATTAGAGAGCATTGTACAAAAGTCCAGTACATGGGATTGAAAATTTTTGTGATAAACTCATAAATATAGAAAGTATCGCATTGTTTTCAACAAAATATATTTATATTATGATCAAGTCACCAAAATGAGCTCTCAAACCAGAAGCGATCGTACAGTCATTGTTAAGAAGAAAATTTTCCAATAATTTCTTCTTCTCATTGGTGCACAGTATCTATAACAGTTTTGCATCAACAATCAGATTGTCAAAAGAAAAATCATGTCCCAAAAATCTTGATTCGGTAGTTTCTAAATGCTGACATAACTAATTTTAGCAGCCATGGGACAAGGCAAATGAAATCTTTACTGTGGAGCAGAGTAGCCACAATATCCTTCTAGAAGCTATTGCAAAGACACAAATATAAATACTAAAACAAAAATAAAACTGAAAAGAGTGCACCACATTATTTCATCCAACCAAGAAACATAGAATGAACAACATATTTGGTTTGCGGTATTGATTAGGAATAAAAAGAAAAAGAGAAATAAAAAGAAAAAGAGAAATAAAAAGTAGAAAAAAAAATAAAAAAAATTGTTTAGTTAAAAATAAAAAAATAAATAAATAAAATAATTATTTTGATATATATTTTTTAAAGGATTAATTTTACCATAATACTCCTACCCTCTCTCTTCCACTTCCTTCTTCTCTCTCTTCTTCACTCCACTCAACCTCTCTCTCCCCCCCCCCCTCTCTCTCTCTCTCTCTCTCCACTGTTTTCACTTTTCAGGGGGATATTAATCATCATCGTCACCATCAATGGATTCATGGACTTGCAGGATCTAGCCATAAAATAGTTGAACACTGTAGCTTTCTTCTTCTCTCTTCTCCTTCACGCTTTCTTTTCTTCGGCTTTGAATTTTCACGGTAGCAGACGTCTCAAGAAACCCTCTGGCTCCCTTAAATTTTCTGGTAGTGGTAATCTTCAACTATAACACACTGGCTCCCTGAAATTTGGTCACCTCGGAACCAGAGAAGACGAAGCCGAACGGACAAAGACGAAGACGGACAAAGGGAATTATTGTAACTCCGCCATTTTTTCCATCCGAAAAGCCGGCTTTCCACTAGTATGCTGGAGGAAGACGTCGTACCATTAATGAGGGAGAACAGTAGGAGAGGAAAAGGAGAGATTCCTGCCTGCCATGTGAAGCAAACACTGGAGAAGGAGGTTTGAGGCAGAATTACGTGTTCCTCATGAGCCGTGAATGCGAAGCAAACGTGCCCTAATGAAGTGTTTCAACTACAATTACTTAAACCAGAAGCACATCATTTACTACCATATAAGGCAGATGAAATCGTTACTATGGGATGGAGTAGCAACAATATCCTTCTAAAAGCTATTGCACAGAAACAAATATAAATACCAAAATTAAAACTCTAAGAAAGCATGTACTATATTATTTTATTCAATCAAGGAACCTATAATGGAGTGTTTCAACTACAATTTCCTAAACCATAATCACATCATTCCCACTACCCTTTGAAATATAAGAAAAGTTGAATGATCTAAAGGACCACATTTACCACTCTGTTTTTCATGGGTTGATCTATCTCCATGCTTCTTTGATTGCCTTTGGCTCTCATGAACAAGCGTGTTCTCCAAGTCAACTTTGTCTGTCTGTAAAATTCAGTTGATAGAAGCAACTTAAACTAAAAAAAAAAAATTAAAAAAAAAAGATGGCATGATTCGAGTGATCAAATAATCTTGAAAGCACATGGAGATAGGAGAGCAGAAGTGCAGAGTCACAATTTCTTTTTGTTCATACGTTTTGTTGTGCAAGAATATGCCACGGTCGTTTGCCAAACCCCATAGCATAGATTTTAGTCATTTAATTAACCCACACAATCTCACTAAAAAAACGAAGTCTTGTTTCAATAAATATGTGATTTTGATTCAGAGATTTAGAACAACTAACAAAAAGAACTCATTAGAAGTGCCATGAACATGTTAGAGCAAACACAAATGAGATCATCTTAGGACAAATGAAGCATTGTACTATCTTAACAAAAGAAAGATATATGTGTAATGTGTTCTATCATTGAGACATAGATACACCTACCTCTAAATGGCGCAACCTGTCCAATAGTTGCATACTCTGGTTCTTGAGGACCACAATCTGCTTATGCATCTTGATAAGTTCGTTTTTCATTATGCGTTCACTGTCCTGTATAGCAGCCTCACTGAGAGCCTCCTCCAAAAGGCGCTGCCTTAATTTCTTGGTGGAAATTACCACCGACTCTACTGGAGCCATAGTCTCTTCATTTGACACACGAGGGAACATATCCTTCACAGCGTGCAATGCCTTCAACCACGCTGCCTTGTCCTCTCTGCTCTCCGCCCTCAACTGCAGCCTCTTCTTCGTCCCCGTATGTATAGAAAACCTCCTGTCATCTGCTTCCCACTCATCTATGGAACAGACCTACACAAATGCGCTTGCAACATTCAAAGTTACAATAGAATAATGGAACACAGTACACGCGACTCCAAAAAAAAATATATATAAAATGTATACTGCGTTTAATGTAATTTGAGTGTAGTGATGTATCTAATGCGTATCATGGCTCCGTTCATTTAAGTATTGATGCTTTTCAGAGATTATAAATCATCAAATTGAATCGAAGAATTCGGCGGAATTAAGAAGCACCATAAGGTGGACTTCTCCAACGGGTTTGTTGTCGCTTGAGCGAGCGCGATGACTATCAACGCGGCGGAAACTCTCCAAACCAATGTGCAATGACCCTGTCTTGTCTTCACGATTCAGCACGATCGTATCGGAACCTTTGATTTTGTAGTAAGAAAGAACGCCGTCAACGAGTACGAACCACCGGGGTTGCCAACCTCGACCGTAATTGATCCACATGTGCAACATACCGGATACTCCATTTCCAACTATGTCGTTAATCATCACCTCTCGTTGGGCCGCCGGCCACTGCGGTGCCTGGGGAGAGCATTTCGCCGACATGGAACGTCGGAAAAAACTGAAGGAGCGACGATCGTCGAAGTTCTCAGATTTGGACCTGTCGTGATGGGAAAGAGTTGGGCGAGAACGACTTTTGGCTGACGGCGGCGCTGGGCGTTGCATGCGGTTTGCCTCCGAGGACGGCGACCCGGACGAAGATGATGGAGTCCGAAGCATTAGCAACAATGCGAGACAAAGACGATGAAAGAATGATCATTGACTACGTACGCAGAAGATGTAGCTTCTCTTCTACATGAAAGCGAATTGGAGGCAAAATCAAACGGGGTGGCCCGCCGCGAAGATCGCCCGGTATTTTTTCTTACATTTATTTAAACTATAAAAATAATTATTCTTTTTAATCTAATAAAAAATATGAGGATTTTATTTATAAATTGAGGGAGATTTTGCGTGACAATGAATATTAATGGATTTAAATTTTAAAGCGAAATTGTTGACTGGAAGAGAAAAAAATTATATAATCAACGACGATTGTAGGACTCCGAAACTCCGCCACCGCAAGAAATTGGCGGTGTGGGGAGAAGAATATTTTGACCGCCAAATGGAAAAAAATTAAAAAAAAGTAATTGAATTTTAAAATTTTAGTTAAATTACTCTTTTATCCTCTTAGTTTTCCTCAAATTTTAATTTAGCCCTATAGGTTAATTTTAAGAAGCTATAATCAGATTCTTATCATTTTATAAACTTTAATGGCTAAAATATCATTTTAGTCCCTTAATTATATTTCAAGTTTTATTTTGGTCTTTTAACTTAATTTTGTTTCAGTTTGATCCCTTAACTTTATCTAATGTTTCACTTTAATCCCTTTTTATTTTATGAAGTTCCAATTGGATCCATTAACTTTACCTTAAGTTTCATTTGATCCCTTAACTTTCCTTATGTTTTATTTTGGTATGTTAATTTTATTTTATAGCTATTTAATCGTTTAACTTTCAAAAATCAGTTAAATAATGTTTTCTTCTATTTAACACTATCAATATACTTGTATCAAAGTTAAGCAAGTAACAGCATAGAAAATTTTCTATTAAGCATGTTGGTATGTTAAAGAGAATAAAACATTATTTTGTTTTTATAAGTTAAAAGACTAAATTAAAACAATATAAAATTAAAATGAAGAGAAAATTAAGATAAAGTTAAAGAACTAATTTGAAATAAAATAAAATAAAATTAAGAGATCAAAGAAAAATTAATGAAAAGTTATGGGATCAAATTGAAATCTAATGTAAGGTTGAAGGAACAAAATTAAAACAAAATAGAATTGATAAATTAAAATGAAACCTAAGATAAATTTATGTAACCAAATTATAACAAAAATAAGTTAAGGGACAAAAATAAAGCATAAGGCAAAGTCAATGGACCAACATGATATTTTAGCCAATTTTTCATTCAATTTTTATGGATAATTTTTTTTGTAAATATACCGTTAAATTCGTTTGAAGTCACCAATTATATTTTGTGCGTGTGTGTGAGAGAGATTAAAGTCTTTAAAACGATAAAACGTTAATTGACAAAATATTAAATCATTAAAAATTAATTCAGAGTACACCAACGGAATAATTTAACTAAGTTATTCTGAAAGACATAAACTTTCTTTAAGTATTTTCAAATTTAAACAAAGTGGCCACCATAAACATACGGATCATTGTTAAACTTAAAATTAAGCTTGTTAATTGTTATGCATAAGTAGATCATTGAGCGAAAGTATTTCCAGGTGCAAACCTAAAAGTCATATTTGAACAATTATTTTATTATCTCTAATAGTTTGGTACAAAATGAAAATACAACAAAATAGACATGGTTATGATGGGATATGAAATAGATATGGTTATGATGGGATATGAATAAGATATTACAATTTTTATCTCTCAGACTCATGTCCGGTTGAGACTCATAAAAATTTTAATTAAAAAGTAAATCTTATGCTTATCGTTTTAGTAACAATTAAAATTGTTGTTAAAGATAAGTATATGATGCTTGTCTTAAAGATAAGTACTGGATCTAGATAAAATTACTACAATGAATAAAAAATGCAAAAGAATAATTAATTAATAAAAATTGACTTCTTACGAATAGCATCATAAATTTTTAAAATTAGGAATTTAGTGCCTAAACCTTAACGATTTACTAAATAAGTATTTTTGTATAATTCTCTTATATCAATATTAACTCATTTGTGACATTCGACCTCTCATCTACTAGTTAAGAAACTACTACATTGAAAAATCCTATTTTGATACGTAATAATTTAAAGGCAAAAGGGTATTTCATGTCTTTAATGTTTACTTCGATTTTCATTTATGTTCTTGAAAAAAAATTTTATCGATTATGTCCTTTATATTTTATTTTTTATTATATATACTCCAAAATGATAAAAATGCCTTCCATCCCTCTCTCGTCTCTTTTTCTTCTCTCTTTGTGCTCACTAAAACTTTTTTGTTTATTCACTTAAGTTTCTAGCTAAGCTTTTTCCTTTTGTCTTTTGTGTGATTTAAATCATATTTAACTTCATCTTGGTTTCTTGATCCAGAATATATTTTATTTTGAATTTAAATCGATCTATGTAAACTTTTGAGTTTATTCATTTTAGTCCCTATCATGCATGTATCACGTCCATCTCTCAGTTTTATTTTCCAAAGTCCCTATCATGCATGTATCACGTCCATCTCTCAGTTTTGTTTTCCAAACTAGTCCAAAACTTCATCTTAGATGTTTTTAGGACATTTTCAATCATTTCCATCAAAGAGTAAAGCAAATATGAATCAAAACCAAGTTTTGGAAATTTTCGTATGAGTGAGAATGTTTCCAAAACTTGGTTTTTATTCATATTTTGCCGTTTTCTGGGATGGAAATATCCGAAAATGTCTTAAAAAAATCTAAGATGAAGTTCTGGACTGGTTTGAAAGAAAAACCAAGAGATGAATATGATACATGCATGATAAGGACTAAATTGCATAAACTCAAAAGTTTACAAGGTCGATTTAAATTTAAAATAAAATATATTCTGCAACAAGAGACCTAGATGAAGTTAATTATGGTCTTAAATCATGCAAAAGACAAAAGGAAAAAAACTTAGCTAGGGACTAGATAAATAAATAGTAAAGTTTTAGTGAGAAGAGAGAGAAGACAAAGAGAGAAGAGGGAAGGATGGAGGGACAGAGGTCATTTTAGTCATTTTGAGGTGTATATGATAAAAAATGAAACATAAGGGAGATAATCAATCAAAAAAAAAATTTAGAGACATATATAAAAATTGAGATAAACGTTAAGGATATGAAATACTCTTTGTCTAAATTAAAATGTGGCAAACGAATTAATACCGTGGGAAAAAATTAAGACAAATGAATATATTTATTTGAATATAAAAATTCATTAACCTAATTGTCAATTTTAAAGGTTTTCTATTCATACAGTCGAAAATTTTTAAAAAATTTAACTTTATATAATTTAGTCACTAAAAATTAAGAATTTGTGAAATATTATTATCAAATTAATTTTTAAAAATAAATAAATATATAATTTAATCATATAAAAATTAATCTATTTTATAAAAATTAACTAATTTAAGTATTTAACACTTAAATTTTGAGGATTAAATAATAAATTATATCATTTAAAGACTAGTTCGTGTGTTTACTCAGTTATTTTTTATCGAAGCAATACGATCATGATAAAAATAAAAAGGAATCAACGGGCATTATTTGGTTAGTTTGCGCAATGACATAAAACTTCACTTTCTGTAATATTGTTAAAAGAAAATGACGTTAATTAGATAATTTATTTGAGTTATCAGAAAATAAAATTATAACGTAATTAATATTTTACAAAAATTAGTAGACTAATTCGATATATTATAAAATATAAGAGATGAAATTAAAACTATTAAAAGTATAAATTAAAGTAAAGCTGAAAGTCTATATTATTAAAAATTTTATGTTAAAAAGGTTTATATATGTTTTTAATTAGTTTAACCTATTTCATCTTTATTTTGAATGATGTCAAGATTTAAGACGTAAGTGGAAATTTTAAAATTTTTATGATAAACTTAACACAAAAAAAATTTATAAAATAATAAAATTATACCTGTACAAAGACAGAAAGGGACAAAAAAATTCACAAGAATATACTCATCACTTATCAATCTCACCAATATCAAGGATACAACAACAACAACAACAACATAGCCTTATCCCACTAAGTGGGGTCGGCTACATGGATCGCACGACGTCATTGAGCTCTATCAATGACCAACTCTTTAGATATCTCATTTACTAAAAGATCCTGTTCAATAATTTCTCTAAGTGTCCTTTTTGGTCTTCCTCGACCTTTTTTCATAGGGCTCCAAACTATCTGCTCAACTCTCCTAACTGGCGCTTCCAACGGTCTCCTTTGCACATGCCCAAACAATCTTAAACGATTTTCAACCATTTTTTCCTCAATAGGTGCCACCCCAACTCTACCTCGTATATGATCATTACGGATCTTATCTCTTCGTGTATGACCACACATCCAACGCAACATCCTCATCTCCGCCACTCCAATTTTATGTTCTTGTTGTCCTTTCATTGCCCAACATTCACTCCCATATAAAATCGCTAGTCTTATAGCAGTACGATAAAACTTTCCTTTGAGTTTATCAGGTACTTTCCGATCACAAACAACCCCTGATGCCATTCTCCACTTCAACCACCCAGCTTGTATCCTATGTTCCACATCTCTAATAACTTCGCCATCATCTTGTATAATTGATCCCAAATACCTAAACGTTGACACTTGTGATACGACCTGATCACCAAGTTTAACTTCCAGCTCGTTCCTAGCTTGTCGCTTGTTAAACTTACAATGCATATATTCGGTCTTACTCCTGCTCAGACGAAAACCCTTCGATTCCAAAGTAGCTCTCCATAACTCAAGTTTAGAATTAATCTCTTCCCTTGTCTCTGCTATGAGAACAACGTCATCTGCAAAAAGCATGCACTTAGGAATATCTTCTTGGATGTGTTTCGTCAGAACATCTAAAACCAAGTCAAACAAATAAGGGCTTAAGGATGATCCCTGATGTAGGCCAATTTTAATAGGAAAGTCTCTAGTCTCCCCTCCAAACGTTCTCACACTAGTCGTAGCCCCCTCGTACATATCTTTTATGGCTCTAATATACGCAACCCGTACACCTTTCTGTTCCAAGGCTTTCCACAGCACCTCTCTTGGTACTCGATCATAGGCTTTTTCCAAGTCAATAAATGCTATATGAAGGTCTCTTTGTTTACTCCGATACCTTTCCATCAACCCCCTTAGAAGATATATAGCTTCCATTGTAGACCGTCTTGGCATGAATCCAAATTGATTTTCAGAAATACTCGTCTCGATTCTTAACCTACGTTCAATCACTCTTTCCCATAATTTTAGAGTGTGACTCATAAGCTTAATCCCACGATAGTTTGCGCAATTCTGAATGTCTCCTTTGTTTTTGTAAATAGGCACTAAAGTGCTTCTTCTCCATTCCTCAGGCATTTTCTTAGACCTTAAAATTTCATTAAAGAGCTTAGTTAGCCAGATAGTACCCTCCTCTCCCAAACACTTCCAAACTTCTATAGGAATACCATCGGGACCAACAGCTTTACCATTATCCATTTTTCTAAGAGCTTCCTTGACCTCATCAACCTTGATCCTGCGATAATATGCCAAATTTTGTTCTCTCTCCAAGGTTGTTAGATCTTCCATATCGCAAGTCGACTCCGTTCCGTCATTAAAGAGCTTATGAAAATAACCCTGCCATCTATTTTTAATATCTTTGTCTGTACCCAAAACTTTTCCTTCTTCATCCTTAATACATCTTACTTGATCCAAATCTCTAGATTTCCTTTCTCTAGCCTTCGCAATCTTGTAAATCTTTTGTTCCCCTTTTTTCGTTCCTAAATCCTTGTAAAACTCTTCAAACGCTTTAGATCGTGCTTCACTTACTTCTTTTTTTGTCTCCTTATTAGCCTTCCGATACCTTTCCCAATTTTCCGAATTATTGCACAGATGGATAGCTTTAAAGCAGTCTTTTTTAAATTTGATCTTTTCTTGAACAGCCTCATTCCACCACCAAGATTCCTTATCTCTTTGTCTAAAACCTTTTGATTCTCCTAAAAATGCTTTAGCTACTTTTCTAACCTTCTTGGCCATCTCCTCCCACATGGTGTTAGCATCTTCTCGTAACTCCCAAGATCCTTCCTCCAACAATCTTCTCTTGAAAGTCAGTTGATTCTCCCCCTTTAGCTGCCACCACTTGATCCTAGGGTTCATCGCCTGACGATGCTTTTGTTTCCGACCCTTAATAACCACGTCAAGGACCAAAACCCTATGTTGAGTTGCCACGGGTTCTCCAGGAATAACTTTACAATTTAGACAGATTTTTCTATCTGGATTCCTTACCAGAAAGAAGTCAATCTGTGACCTTGAAGCTCCACTCTTGTATGTGATTAAATGTTCCTCTCGCTTCTTGAAGCAGGTATTGACAACCCTGAAATTATAAGCTATAGAGAAATCTAATATAGACTGTCCTTCCTCGTTAAGCTCCCCAAAACCAAAGCCACCATGGACCCTCTCATACTGTCCTGCTTCTTTCCCAACATGCCCATTAAGGTCCCCCCCGATGAAAATCTTCTCTTTTAAAGGTATGTTTCTAACCAATCCCTCCAAATCTTCCCAAAACTTTTCTTTAAGATATGCATCTGTCCCTACCTGTGGTGCATAGGCACTTATGATGTGGATAGTATCTCTTACGATAATCATCTTTAAGCATAGAATCCTATCCCCAATCCTTTTTACCTCCACCACACTCGGTGTCCATTCCTTGTCCACCATAATACCTACGCCATTCTTTGTCCTTACTTTTCCAGTGTACTAGAACTTGAATCCTGAACAGTCAAATTTCTTAGCCTTTTCTCTAACCCATTTAGTCTCTTGAAGGCACAAGATGTTAATTTTCCTCCTCTTCATAGTGTCCACAACCTCCATGGATTTCCCTGTCATGGTTCCAACATTCCACGTAGCAATCCTGATTTTGTTTTCCTCGACTAGCTTCTTTACCCTCAACCTTCCAGGAACATGTTCTTGTGACACTACAATCGATCGACGATGCAGTGGCTCTAGCTCATTTGACACTGTACTCGAGCCATACAGCGCGTTGCTTCCTGGCAACGACCTAGTATTAGTGGACCCTTGCTCATTTAACACTACATCTGGGTGCCGATGCAGCGGCTTTAGCTCACTTGTCACTGTACTCGAGCCATACAGTGCGTTGCTTCCGGGCAACGTCCTAGCATTAGCAAAATATTGTCGTTGATCCATGTTCATGAGAGATTCGACACAGTTTTACGTTGGCTGTCGAAGGCCTAACACAACCCTCCTCCTTTCTCCGGGCTTGGGACCGGCTATAAAACATAGGCGGAGTTTCACCAATATCAAGGATAAATGTGATAAAATTAAATCAGATGCTGCAACAGCTCATCACTAGCAGCAATAACAGTTTGTTATCACAGCTCATTTCTTTCTTGACATCCACCTGTTCTTGCCGTTATCACTCTCGTGTATTATTCATTCATATTTGTTATTCTTTCCTTAGAATCAGGATCAATGGCCAAGTGTACAGATATTGTAATTGAGTCTCTGTATATAAACTTCACTATGCTGAAGCTGCCACTCACGAGCTCAGCATCATTCATTACGTCTCTGCTCTTCTGCTTACTCTCATTGCTCTGTTTTTGCTCACTTGGTTTCTGCGTTAAAAATTCAATCAGAGCATATTTAGCTCAGCGCTCTCCTGTTCTTTTCCTTCCTTTCATTGAAATCCATTATGGCAGAAAAATCAGCAATCTCACCCTCAATCTCCATGACCTCGACGACATCAGGCTCTGGTCTGAAACTCAGTCAAGCTCCAAGCAATAATTCCTTCAATCTAATTGCTCCTGTCAAGTTGGATAGGAACAATTTCCTATTGTGGAAATCAACAATCGTCCCTGTGATTAAGGGAAATAGACTAGAAGGGTATGTAAATGGTATGAATCCATGCCCAAAAAAATGATTGACGCACAAAATGAACTGGTTCCCAACCCCAAATATGAAGAATGCACAAAATGAACTGGTTTCCAACCCCAAATATGAAGAATGGCAAGTCACTTATCAATTGCTCCTGGGATGGCTCTAGAGCTCGATCTCAACAGAAGTTGCAGGTCAGATGGTGAACTGTGGTTAGAAATAAAGAAAAATAATAAAGACTTTGAGGCGTGAAAGATCACTTTATTTAAAGAGTTTATGTTTGTCTATTGGAAAATCACAGGTAAACCTTTCCTAGATACAACAAAGCTTTTTTAGAACCAAGATACCCACCGTAGAATTCTAATAAGATATATATAGAGTTTGAACAATTGTGTTAGTTCAATTTTAACATGAGTGTCTGTTCAATATTAATAAATGTGTTTGTTCTATTTTCAATAATCATGACTATTCTATTTTCAATAGTCATATTTGTTTGTTTTTCAATAGACATGTCTATTCTATTTTGAATAGAAATGTTTATTCAATTTATGTCTTATTGAATTTTAAAATAAATTTAAAATTCAATTGTCAAATAAAAGATACATCTTTTCAAATAAAATACATATCTCTTCAATCAAGAGTCACTTCTTTTCAAATAAAAGATACTTCTTTTCAAATAAAAAATACATCTTTTTAAATAAAAGATACATCCTTTCAAATTAAAAGATGTATCTTTTCAAATAAAAACACACAATTTTCAAATAAAAGGAACAACAATTAAATTCCTTTTTAAATATCTTATTTTATCCAATATTAGACTTTTAATTTTACTCAATATTACAAACTACATAACAATCCTCCACTAGTTTGTAATATTTCTACATGATATGATACATAATAAAAAGTATCTTTACAGAGATTTGAACTTCCTAATAGTGTAATACTTTAAAGTTTTGATGACGATAGTGCTATCATAAGATTTGAATCATAACTCCATTTGCCAAAACTAAAAGTACAACACATATGACATCATTAAGTTTATGGTGACGTTTCAGTAATCTCGCTTTAGCACTTTTATGGCCACGTGCTAATCTTGGTTTCATGAATATTTATAAGATCAATCCTTTTAAATCTTGCATATTATTATTGTGTCCCCATTACTCCATACATTTAACAATTCTATTAAGACCTTTGTCAACATCTCTTTGTAATAGTATGCACTATAGAGTGTTTGTCAGCAAGTCTTTTCATTCTAGATATCTAACAATTCCTTAACTCTTCACATGATGTTATATAGTACACTTTCTTGAGGTCTCAATTTAAAAGTTTGTGCCTCAAATAGCACTTAGTAACTTGTTATTACCCACTTTTAATGTTAGAATGTATACTAACTCAAAGTTGGGTATCAATTACTAGTATTCCATTTCAAGGGTTTTAATCCCATTCTCATACAAGTTTGTTGTACTACATTTCTGGGCAATGGTTTGGTCAATAGATTATTCAAATTCTTATTTGACCTAATATAAACAATTGTCATTGTTCTATTTGTGACCAGTTCCCTTATATAAGCATGTTTGAAGCTTATATGCCTTGATTTCCCATTGTAAATTTTGTTGTGAGCTATACATATTATAGCATCACTATCATAGAATATAGAAATGACTGACATAGGTTGTGGCCATAACTTAATGTCTAATAACATGTTCCTTAGCCATTCTGCTTCTTTCCCAGCAACTGCTAATGCAATAAATTCATATTCCATTGTAGAATGGGAATTACAAGTTTGCTTCTTAGATGCCAAACTAATGACATCTCCATCCAAGGTGAATATCTAACCATATGTGGATTTATGATCATTAACACTTGTGATCCAACTTGCATCAGAATAACCTTCTAATACAGTAGGAAAACCACTATAACAAATTCTGAAGTGCTTTGTGTTTTTTTTTTTCAAAATACCCAAACAATCTAGAAATTACTTTCCAATGTTCAATACCTGGATTACTTGTAAACCTTGAGAGTTTACAAACATCAAATGTAATATCTGACCTAGTATAATGCATTGCATACATCATACTACCTATTGTACTTGCATATTCTAATTGTGCTATCATTTTCCCTGGGTTTCCAGTCAATTTTATATAATCATAAGGAGTATTAAACACTTTTATTTCTAAATGTTTGAATTTATCAAGCACCTTACCTTTGTAGTGTGACTATGACAAAGTCACTTTTTTGTTATCTCTTTGAAATTTAATTCCTAAGATAGTGTCCACTTCATTCATATGTTTCATTTTAAAGACTGAAGTCAAATACTTTTTAGTTTTAGAGATACCAAGCATATTTGTTCCAAATATTAACATCAATGTTTTGGTTTTGATCTTTCAATTGATCATTAATAGAATCATGCAAAAATTTATTTTCAATAAATTCGATATGTATAGATTTTACAATCACATTTAATTATACATTCAAAAACCTGTAAGCCTTTGAATTTTGCGTATATCCTACAAAAACACTTTTAATGCCCCTAGGTCTTAATTTTGTTTTTTGATGATCAGGAACCCTATAGTATTAAATACACCCCCACACTTTGGAATAATTTAAATTTGGTTTTCTATTATTCCAAAGTTTATAAGGTGATGTTTTCATTCTTTTTGAAGGCACTATGTTAAGTATGACATGCAGTTAAAAGTGCTTCATCCCATAAATTATGTGGCAAATGAACATTCAATAACATAACATTAATAATTTCTACCAAGGTTCTATTTTTTCTTTCTGCCAACCCATTTTGTTATAGAGTATAAGGCGCACTATTCTAATGTATTAAACTGTGCTTTTCACAGAATTTATTAAATTCAATAGGAAAAATATTCTCCACCTTTATCACTACGGAGGATTTTAATTTTCCTATTTTTTTGGTTTTCTACAATTGATTTATATTCTTTAAATTTCTGAAAAGCTTCATCTTTGGTTCTTAATAAATAGACAAATGTGAATCTAGAGAAATCATCAATAAATGTGATAAAATATTTTTACCACCTCTTGTTATTTCACCATTTAATTTACAAATATCTGAATGCACTAAGTCTAGTAAATTTGTATTTCTTTCAGCTTTATGAAAAGATTTTTTAATCATTTTTGCTTGTATACAAATTTCACATTTTCTAGTATTTTTGAAATTTCAATTAATGTAACCATTTTTGGACATAAATTTCAAAGAACCAAAATTCATATGTCCTACTTTAGCATGCCATAAATTATAGTCAGAGTAAAAAATATAAGCAGAATCAACATTTATTGCATTAGTACGAAGTTTGAACATGCCATCAGAATTATAACCCTTTCCTATAAATGTTCTACTCTTTGACACTATAACATTATCAGACTCAATTACAATTTTGAAACCTTTCTTAGATAGCAAACTAGCAGACACTAAATTCTTTTGAATTTCTGGTACATGAAATACATTTAACGATGTCAATTTCTATCCAGATGTAAAGTTGATCTCTACAGATCCTTTTCCAAGCACTTCCATCGTAACATGATTTCCCATAAGCACCTCTTTAGAATCTTTGACTTCTGTGTAGGTCTTGAAGGAACCTCTATTGTTACAAACGTGGATGGTTGCACCCAAATCAAGCCACCAGTAGTGACTTTTCATTGTTGCATTAGCCATGTTCACTTCAGTAATCATACCAATGTGAAGTGTAGACACCATGGCCACAATATTTGGGATTGTGCTTTCTACCAAGTTTGCTTTCTCAGTCTTTTCATTCTTTCTAGTTAATTTTAGCCTTTCTAAATCTACACTTATGAATAACGTGACTTTTTTTGCCACAATGGAAACAAACAATATCCTTTTTCTTTTTCTTAAAGGATTTCTTATGTGCTTTCAAATTCTTGTTTCCTTTGTGAATATTCTTTTTATTGACAAGATTAACAGTAGAACTTGAGGTCATAATTAGTGCTTCTCTTGCACAAGTTTCATATTCAATTTGAATATGAGTAAGAAATTGTTCTAATGTTAATTTTTCAGTGAAGTACATAATTTTCTTTCGATAATTATTCCAAGAAGAAGGCAATTTAGAAAGAATTGTACCAATTTGCAAAGCATATGGAATTTTGACTTCAATATCTCTTAGTTTTGAAACTAAGACTTGGAGTTCATGGATTTGATCCATGATTGGTTTAATGTCAACCATTTTAAGTTCAAAATATTATCGGGCAAGAAATTTGTCAGTACCTCGTTTTTCTATCTAGTAAGCAGTTTCTAAAGTAGATCAAATTTCTTTTGGTGTCTTTAAGTTTGAGTACAAATCATAAAAATGATAAGTAAATGTGTTCAGAATGTGTCATTGACATATCAGTTCATCTTCTTCAAGTTTCTTTCTTTCTGCTTTGACTTGTTCAAATTCTTCAGGATTAGGATCTGGCAGCGCCAGTAGATAGGGGTCTAGAACATAATGAATTTTTAAGACAGTGAGTAGGAAAATCATCTTTTCCTTTTAGCTAGTGAACTTAGTGCCATCAAAGCGATCTAGTTTGATGAATTCTTTTGGATTCTCCATAGCACCGAATGATAGGAAATAAACTCCTTAAAATTGTTAGAAATAAAGAAAAAATAAGAAAGGTTTTGAGGCTTGAAAGATCACTTTCTTTAAAGAGTTTATGTCTATGTATTAGGAAATCACAGGTAAACTTTTCCAAGATACAACAAAGCTTTCTTAGAACCAAGATATTGGTTGGAGCTACTACGAATACGAAGTCGCCCAGAATTAGATTCATGGCAACTTACAGTATAATGGTTGTCCCAGGTCTTTTAACTCTTGGAGCTTTGCTTCTAAATTGCTTGATTAATTGTTCTACACTAATCTACCTAATTACCCTAATTATCTACTGATTAACTACATATAAAACAGAATTAACAGCAGCTAAATAGAACAGAACAGAATAGAATAGAAACACTGACAGAAACAAAATTAAACAGAACACAAAGATGCAGTCAGTCATGGAATCCTTAGAGTTGCAACTATCATCATTCTTGTCTTCAAATTAATTTTAGTGTTCTCTATCATTAGGTTTCTAACTAATATTTCCAAGAGACAAATTAAACTTAACCACATATAATCTGATTAAGCCCCACCTAATCAAGTTAGATAATCATCTAATCAAGCCATTTCTTGTCTACTAGCTAAACCAAACAGTAATAACAAGAACCACCTCAGATTATGCTCATATGAACCCAACCATATTAATACAAGCACAGAAACTTACTGATTAAGCTCCAAGAATTCATGTTACCAACTCTATTCTTCCATGGACTAATTACAAGAGACTTCTAGCCTTCCATGGAGGCCAAAATACACAAAAAGGGGGAGGGGAAGAAGAAAAACGAAATTACAGAAAGTGGAAGAAGATAGGTTTCTTCAACATCAGAAAATGGAGTCTAAATATGTTCTTAAACTTCAGCCAAGGAGGGAGGACGAATTAGCATGCTTGAGCTATCATTTTCCATGACCAGAAAGTTCAGCACCTTGGGCAGAAACATATCGCATAATAAATGCTGCAGAAATTCCCTTGTGCTGGTGCAGAAAAGTGGTTTCTATTTTTGGCTTCTGCTGCTTTTTTTTGATGCTGTTGTTGCTGTTGTTTTTAATGTTGTTTTCTGCTGTAGAATGCTTTCTGGTTTGTGCAAAAATAGTGGGCCCCAGTCCAGACAATGTCCAGTCAGCCCTATAATGCTCCAAGTCAGTGCCACATCAGCAAATTCGTCCTTGTCAGTATCTAGGTCAGCAAATTACTCTCCAATGAATTTAAATATGAAAATTAAGCACAAGAATTAATTGGGATAAAATTATGAAATTAAAGCATATTAATTCTATAATTAATTTACACCCAATAATTCCAAAACATAGTAAAATTAGAGAGTTCACAATATTTAAGATTCAAAAAGGAATAAGATATGGACTAAATTGTATATAAAAATGCTCTATATCAGATACCTACTGTAGAATTCTAATAGGACATATATAAAGTTTGAACAGTTGTGTCTGTTCAATTTTAACAAGTGTATCTATTCAATGCTAACAGGTGTGTCTGTTCAATGTTAATAGGTGTGTCTATTCTATTTTCAATAGTCATATCCGTTCATTTTTTAATAGACATGTATATTATATTTTGAATAGATTGTCTATTCAATTTATATCTTATTGAATTTTAAAATTAATTTAAAATTAATTTTTAAATGAAAGACACATCCTTTCAAATTAAAGATATATCTCTTCAATCAAGAGATATTTCTTTTCAAATAAAAGACATCTTTTCAAATAAAAGACATCTTTTTAAATTAAAAGACACATATTTTGAAATAAAAAGACACATCTTTTTAAATGAAAGATATATCATTTCAAATTAAAATATGTATCGTTTCAAATAAAAACACATTTTCAAATAAAAGGAATAACAATTAAATTTCTTTTTAAATATCTTATTTATCTAATGTTGGATGTAACATCCTAAATTTCACTAATAATTTTTAAAATTTTTAATTTCATTTTTTTTGAACATTAAGGATAAAACTAAAAACTTTTCTTAATTAAATTATTACATAAATACAAAATGGTGTTCTTAACAAAATACATTACATCTTAAATTACACAATCACATTCCTAATACAAAGGAGATGATCACATACTCTCCTATAGTGAGCTTCTTCTAGGCTATTTAGCAATACCCAGATTTCTCTCTAAAAATCGTGACATAGCATTTTCTCTTTCTTGGTCCCTTGGAATGGTTAGTTCAAAAGAGGAAAAACTGTGAGATAAAAATCTCAGTAGCTAGCATTTTTATTTAGTAAAACATTTCCAAAGGAAACCATCCTAGTTTTAAAAGCATAATAAGTTCATAAATTCATCCATGAAAATATAGGCAATTATAAATCATCATTATTATTGTTATCACACATCAAGCAGTTTACTTCAATTCACCTTACTGAATTTGAAGCTATGACCAACTTATGGGTCTGAAGTACTTGTGCTTTGTTCACCTTGCAGAACATGTGTGTATTTGGTTCACTTACTTGAGGAACCGGCGTAACCTCTATTCTACTATTGGAATAAAGTTTAATTACCATGTAATTCATATATGTTCATGGAAATTCATAATATTCATAGGAGAAACTTTCATAAATAAACGTGGAATAAAATTTGCTTTCATGAGTACTAGAACTACCTGGCTGCAGAAAATCATTTCTAGCTTGATCAGTGTTCAGATCTCCTGAAATTATCCTCAAAGTTTGGCCTAGACAAGCCAATTAATATAGTCCTTATAAAATTCTATAATAAAGATTCTAAAATACTAACCCTTTAAATTAACCCAATGTATTTAGCTTATTTAAATTCCTAATTTCAACTAGAATTCCCAGGTCATTTTTCTAATAAATTCTCTCATTTTCAATTAAAACCTCATACAACGATTTCCTTATAAACTTTACTAATTTAGTCAAATAAATATGTATTTATATATTTATTTTCATCAAATAACATATATTTATTTATTTATATCTAATTTAGTCAACATATAGAATATTTACTTGTATAAAACATATAAATAACTTAATTTAATTTAAAGAAATATATATATAGAATATTTAGGATATATGTAAATAAAATATGACATATATAATATATAAAACATAAGATATTCTTATACAATATATACAAAACATATATATATATATATACATACATACATACATACATATGTACATAATATAGATATAAATAATATAAATATATTTAACTAATTTAATCAAAATAAATTAGTTTCACTTGGTTTATTATTTTGAAATTAATTTTCAGTTCAGTCTTTATTTTTCCAGTTCCTAAGTTTAATTTAAAATAAATTCTATTTCAAATTTATCATTTATCAAAAACTTTTTTGTTTATTCACTGAGGTCTTTAATTAAAATTTTCCTTTTATATTTTACTTATTTGAGCTCATATTTCACTTTATATAGTTATCCAAATTAAGAATATATTTTGTTTCAAAATTAAATCAATCCCAATAAAATTTTTAGTTTATTCAGTTTAGTCTCTGACATGCATAAAACATGTCCAACTTTCGGTTTTGTTCTCTAAACCAGCCCAAAACTTCATCTTAAATGTTTTTAGGACATATTTGATCATTTCCACCCATAAACTAAGCAAACGAGAGACTTTTAAGAATGAAAATCTAATTCTAAAGCTTACCTGAAACCACTTTGTTCTTGGATGGTTTTTACGGGTTTTTACTCTATTTTCGAGTTCACCTTTCTCTTCCTCGTTTTTTTGGCTAGGAAACAACTCAGTCTTCCCTATATAAATCCACAAATCTACTCCTCAAGTGCCTAGAACTATTTTCGAACACTCCACTGCTAGTTCTCTCTCTCAGTTGCACCTCAAGGAGATGAAAAGATCTCCCTGCTTTCATGTGAGGAAACAGAGCATGTATTGCTCTTTCTCTCTTGGCTGTGAGTCTCTTCCTTTCACTCTCGGCTCACTAGTAGAAAAGGAAGAGGAAAGGAAGCTCACGGGTGGACTGCAGAAAAAGGATGGAGGCTCACTTTTGTTTTTGTTTTTTGTTTTTCTGCAGAAAGTCTCTTCCTCTCTTGGACTTATGCAGACAAAGGGAGGATGACCCATGGGTTTGAGCTGTAGAATTTGGAGGACCTATTTTGAGAGTGAAGCACGTGAAAGGAGCAAAGATTGAGTGGGATGTTTCATGTTTCTTTCTTATTGGTTTATGCTATAATGGTCAATTTGGGAGAGAAGTTCACGTGGAAGTGCCATGCTTAATATATATATATATATATATATATATAATTATTTTCATTACAGTTCCACTAATATATATATATATGTATAATTTATAGTTATTTTAAATTCCTACAAATAAGCCTTGGAGTAAGGACAAGATTGAAATGAGGTAATATTAAATTACTCAATATTTAATAATAATCTCTCTTAATATAAAAAAAATACTAAATATTTAATAGATACAAAAATTGGGATGTTACACTGGACTTTTAATTCTACCTAATATTACAAACTATATAATAACTATAAGACTAGTAGGGAGCTTTGGAGCTGCACTAAAGAAATGGTGGATGCAACAAACAAAGCAAAAATCCTTTGGTACAAGTCAAAACTGCAAAGAACAAGGAAAGGGTCAATGAAGATGGAGGAGTATTTGACAAAGATGAAAGCCCTTGTTGATCACCTTGAACTAGCTGGATGTTCCTTGACCGTTACTGATCTGTGCAGTCAGGTATTAGCTGGTCTTGATGCTAAATATACACTTATTGTAACTCAACTATCATATACGCCTTTTCTCTCTTGGACTGAATTTCAAACAGCATTATTAACTTTTGAAAGCAGAATAGATCAACTCAATGCTTTGCAAAATCTGACCATTAATCCAACAACAAATTTAACCCAAACACATAAGAATCAAAATCAGTATAATGAAAACAAAAATACAACTCGAGGCAATTGGAGAGGAGGATTTGTAAGAAGCAGAGGAAATGGAGGAAGAGAAAGGAACAACAACTCAAAACCCATTTGTCAAATCTGTGGGAAAATAGGCCACTTAGCTTCAATATGCTACTATAGAATGAATCCTAATTACATGGGAAGCACTCTAGATACTAGTAAAATAGCAAATCAGCAAAGCACACCTTATTCAGCCTTCGTTGCCACTCTTGAAACAGTTGCTGATCAAGGATGGTTCATGGACAGTGGAGCTAGCCATCATGTGACCAAAAATCTCAGTAATATGCAGCAAATAAATAAATACAATGGTGAGAGACAAGCTTAACTGTGGGTAATGGTGAATCTATTCCTATTTGCAACATTGGTTCTATAGTTTTAAATTATGCCAAACCTGTTTTGCTAAAAAACATAATCCATTCACCACAAATTTCAAAAAACCTCATTAGTGTCTCTCAATTAACTGCTCACAATAATGTATATGTGGAATTTGACTCGAACCTTTTCTTTGTGAAGGACAAAGCAACCAAGAAAGTTCTGAGGCAAGGGAGGATCAAGGATGGTCTTTATTAGCTTGAAAATCAAATCCCACTCCTTGTTCTCAAGCATCTTAGTATCCTCGAGTTAATCTCACTTCAAAAAGCTCATCAGACCTTCTTGACTCGCACAGAAAGCTTGGACACCCATCTCACAGAATATTAAGTCATGTTTTAAAGTCCTGTAATCAATCCTTTCCATTGAATAAAAATACCGATTTCTACAATGCATGTCAATATGGCAAAATGCACAAACTGCCTGTCACGTCCCAACTCGGGCACGTGACCAGCATGGCAAGCGAGAAATCACTTGAATATCTATAAGCCTATTCTAATCTCAAGCAACACTAAATCACATAACATCCAAGCCAACAAATACTAATAAAGGGAGAAAAAAAAACTCTTTATACAAAGAACATTTTCCATACATGGTAATAACTTCCAAGAAGCATTCAACAATCTTTCATGCAATGGACATTGTGACACTGGAAATGTAACCAGCCGGCATTTTGAAAAAAAGAAAAGGTATAAAATCGATCTACAAAATTGAAAACCAAATTTATTTGGAGCCGCTACCAAAATTTTATTTATTAAGAAAAAACTTTGGAAAAACCTTTGAATTTGATGATCTACTCATCAAAACATCATAATTACACATTCATGACCAACACACATAGCATAAAGTTTTTATTCATAAAGGAAGGCTACTGAGGCCGTGATGCAATAAAAGACCACCGAGGCCATAATATAATAAAAATAATATTTAATTTGGCAATATGGGCCTCCACATCAACCTGCACAAGGGTTTTAATATTCATCGCCTTTCTTTCATATAGGTGGCGTCCTTGAGTGTGGCATTATTGAGGGATAAGGTCACGTAGCCACATTGTAACTAGTTGTCAGACCGTTCCACTAACAACCCAATGATGCATCGTTTCAGCATTACCGTAGGGCTCTTCCCTCAATGCATCCTTCCTTATGATTGGGGTCACCCGTTTTCACAATAATGATAATATCTTAGGGTTCTTCCCTTAATGCATCCTCTTTTTGCAATTGGGGTCACCCGTTTTCACAATAATGATAATATCTTAGGGTTTTTTTTCTCTCAATGCATCCTCTTTTTGCAATTAGGGTTACCCGTTTTCACAATAATGATAATATCTTAGGGTTTTTCCCTCAATGTATCCTCCTTTTGTAATTGGGGTCACCCATAAATTATATTGATCACACAGGGCTACCATTGAAGATCTTTATTTCATGCACAATTATGTCAAGTATAAATGAATTCACTTTATAACATCACAATATAAAATATAGAGCACATATTATGAAGAATAACCATCTCATTGAAACACAAGGCAGTCTCATCACCAACACATAAGAACAACCAATACGTAGAATATGGTTATGCATACCTACATATTAAAGCACCTAAACAGTAGATGTAATATAATAAGAGTTGTTCATCCACATTATATGACCCATCAAGTAATATTTAATTGTTTAGAAATAGTGAAAGATTTAAACCACAAGTTTCCGTTAAACTTTCTCCATCTCTAGTTATCCCATGATTCTAGCACATCGTCAACTTATGGGATAGGAGTTCAATATGTTATAATAAGTAAGATCTTTATCATCTCAAGAAGGGAAGAGATTAACATTCACAATAATTAATTTAGTATATTCATCACTATGGAGCTTTAAATTTTCTACTACATGAATTTGCCAAAATAACTTCTTTGACCAGGGATCGTGCAAGAGGAGAGAACACATTTCTCTATTTGTATCGTCTAAGTATACACAACCACAATAAGGTATCCAAGGAACAATTCAAAATTTAATAATCACATATAACCAAAATTTTCACATCACTTGTGTTCATCAAATAGGATCATTGGCCTTATTTGTACAACATCAATGATTTCCTACTCTTGCTTGTATTCATTCTTCCCAAGAAACTATGATGTTAATTAGGTGACGATAAATAGAAATTTAACATGCTATATATGCCATCATAATCCTCACATAAATACATCATCTAAATTCTACAAATTGAATCATAGAAATTAACAATATGGAGATGTAAATAAAGCTCTTCCAACGATTATAATTTAATGACACTCATTTCTAATTAATAATTTCCATCAAGGTATTTTCATGAGCAAGCTAGGATCATCCAAAATGAATACCACTCATTCATATATATATATATATATATATACATGAAAATCTCAAGAACTAAGGTAGCATTTTCACATATAAATTGTCAAAAGCTTAAAGAGAGAATGAATCGTCCCTCACCTTTGCTTACTCTTCCTTACTAACTTCACCCCTTTTTTGTAGTTTTGCAAGTCCAAAGGCACCTCAAGAAACACCAAAGCATCATCCAACACTAGGGTCTAAGACAACATGAGAAAGGGGTTAAAATCATCATTTTTGGGCATATAGCAGGTGGTGGTGCCCTAGGCGTCCACCATGGCGCCCACACAATAGAGAATCAGACAGTTGGCACCTCGGGCACCCATCCTAGTGCCAAAGGTACCAATCCTTAAAGTTACGGGTTCAAGCCTGTCCAAGGCGCCTAGGGCACCATGGTTGGCGCTTGGGGCGCCCAAGTTTGGGCTGATGCGGACCTTCGCAATTTTGTCCCCAAAATGCACCAAATCACTTCCTTTGGTTCCAAACACTTCAAGGGTTCAACTAGGGTGATTCTAAGCAAAATAAAGACACTCTAAACAGTCACAAAACTAAAAAATTAAAAGCAATGTACCAGGAAGAAAGAATTTCAATAAATCATCTTAAATGTCACCCCTTCAACAACTAACTTATCCCCCAAAGATTTTATCACATTTATTCATGGTTTTTTTCTGTCAATACTTTAGAGCATCAACAGCTACATCAAAGATCAATAGCAGCATTCTACAAATTTTCCCCAAATGTAAATCTAGGGTTTAAGCCCTTCAAAGAAAAGAAGAAGAAGAAAAGAGGAGGGAGAGAACTACACACCAATCGTCCTAAGCTTTGATGCCTTCCTCCCTCAAGCGAGGAGCATAGATGATTGTGGAGGAAAATAGCTTGAAAGGCTACCAAGAAGAGAGGAGATGAGAGCCATGGGAAGGGAAAGAGAAAATGAATGGAAAGGGAGGAAGAAGAATGTTTAAGTTAGTATAATGTGGGCCCCACCATTTTCTTTCACTTTGGTCCTTCTTGAAACCATTCCCTCTTTTAGTTAAAACTTGCAAAGAGTTTAGAAAAGCTTGAAAATAATTAGGGGACCGAATTATACTTTCACTGAAACATACTTTCTCACATCCTAATTTTCATTATAATACTAAAATTTTGCTTTTTGTTCACTTTAGTCCTTCTCAGTGTCTGAACTCCACTTAATCTAAGATTCCTCATCTTTAAGGCATTAGACTCATGATTTAACGTAAAATTTTTTTTTCTTGTACCTAAAATACTCATAAGGAAGTTCTAATCAATTAATATCCAAAAATGGCGGATTTTAAAGTATTACCCCTTTAAAGAAATTCGGTCCTCGAATTTTCATAATACAAAATAACCACGGTCAGCCATGCATCCTACCATGTTTCTCCTTTCTTCCTTACCCATTCTACTTTGTCACTGAGACAGTATCGTTTTACTATTCCTTGCCACCATGTCATGTACATTGAGCCTTGTCTTTTCCTATCTCTACCCTTTGTTTCCTTTCTCAGGTGGTATCTTCCCCCATATAGGTTAAGGTTTTATCAGATAATCTCTTGTACCTGATTCTATAAGGCCATTGCTACTCAATTGTTCTGCTAGCCTCCAACACATACATATCTAACTGGTCTTGCAAGCTCTCACCAGGGTATACGTACTCATATATACTTATAACTCATGGCCCAAGATGTACCATGTTAAGATATCCAAAATACCCTTCTGTTTTATTCGCACTCAACCTTTAATCAATTGAACCATACCAATCATATTTCTTATTAAGACCCGATTGTTTAATAATAATAATGTCGTTGACATGTATACCATCACATAACATCATTGCCTTCTCTCAGCTTGATTATTTTATCACATCACATCACCACTTATTTGTGGTGCATGCCTAAGCATGCGTCACTACATTGTGTCCTTTTAATGCTAGATAGCTCGTTCATGAAACATCCGCTTGTCATATACATAACTCTACCTAAGAGACTTAAGAATTTCACATATGGATTAAGATTTTGCAACCAAGCAATATAATGGAATAAAGTTTCTTTCTCATAGATATCCTTCATTCATTACTTATCCATAAAATTGCAACATCTTGCACTCTCTTGGAATATTACTGTTGTCTTTACGTTCATATAGCATAGCACCATTCCTTCCCCACATAGGTCTTGTCTTATGTATTTCATCACTCAAAAGATTTAAACCCAATACATAGATAAGTTCATCCAACATATTTCCCCTGACTAGTAATATTCATGGCTCATTGTAAAAAAATAGAAGAGCAATAAGCATTCTCATAATACATCAGAAACATATCCATCATATAAGAATGAGTTCAGCATATACAGCACAATAGTGGCGTGATTAGAATGTTCTAACATTACATGATCAAGTGATTCAATTAGTTAGTCTCCATGTACAGTTCTGTTCAAACGTTACGTGATTCATAGACCTAAATTTGAGAAACATGGAAATTTATTCAACAAGCATTCACCCACCTATCCAGCACTCACTAGTATGATAGGGGTATAACAAACATTAATTACATGATACCAAGATGCATATACTCTATGGAGATAGAGACACTCAACACATAGAGGCAAGCCTTAACATATCCTTCACAATACGGGCACGCCATGAATGCAACAACACCAACCGTTCACAAAGTTCATATGCTCATACAACAAAAGGGCAGCATGATTGGTTGATATCATGATCCTACCACATACACAGACAATACAAATTGGATCCTCATACCATCTCTTTAAATTTTTGACCATTCTTTTCTCTTGGATTTAATCTCTTATTTGATTCTTAACCATATCCAAATATCATACCACGTAAAAGCTAAACTCTAACTCACTTAGGAATTTACCTGGTATGTTCCCCGCCCATCGAAGACATACTCTAAATCTTATGGACCCATGCGTATGTAACACACGTCTCACTATGCAACATAAATATGACTAACAATTATGATGAAAATGCACTCGACACATTTTGTGCATCCAAGATGTTTCAATCACAGTTGTGTTACAATTTTTCTCTACAATAATTCATCATCTGATTACCCCCCTCAGGGCAAAAGTAAATAACATGTGTATCACAATGCATTATTACTAGTTATGCACTAATTGCTATCTAATTCATGGTTTATGCATACCAAATTAAATAGTTTACATATATAAAGTACATGACTTACCATTTCAAGTTATACACATTCTTATATAATCATTTGGGTTATACCCTCATCCAAATTCCACATTTGGTCTCTCGGGTCGTGCTACATGGATCCTAAGTATTTGGGTCCTATGGGGTGGTGCCCTCAATCGAATCAGTCCTATCGGGTCACTCCCTCAACCATACACACCGTTTTTTCACACAAGAATGTTTAGTTTCCATATAATTCACCACAAGAACGGCATAATTTAAACCAACAAGGATTTGATTTAATTAAAATTACATCACCTACACAAAAGGGAAATTCATACCTCAAGGAAATTATTACCATTTCATTGGAGAGTGTACATGACACCAGCCTCAACCACCATTATCTTAGTCCATATAGTGTCCACCCAATACACATATATACATCCCATTGTGTTTATATGTTATATAAGTGCTACTTACCTCATAGCATCTCCATCTGTGTACATAAACATGGTAAGTATGGCAAGCATAATGTATATAAGTCATAAAAGACGTAGGGAATCAAACCCGCTTCAAGGTGTCCGAGCACTAACACAATGAGCGATCATGTACATGCTTCTTTAAGGTCTACATGTTCACTCAAGATTAACAAGATTTTGAGTTCTACCGGAGGTGACCACATTCTATTCCATGAGCACATAGCTCAAGATAGAAGGATAAACGACTAGACCACTATTGAGGAGTATAACATGAAGGGAAAATACCATCCCAAACCATCCCAGGGCCTTTAATGGAACCTCTTTCCATGGTTGTGCTGTGGTTCACAACAATAGGGAAGGACCCACTAAGGTTACCTTACTCTGTAGAAAATAAAAGACCTAAAACCACCTTTGATACTAACTATCATGCCCTAAATCTAGAGATGTGACCGGCACAGTAGTGGGGTCTATACCACCATCGTAAGCCTATCTTCGTACGTTAGCACACACAACAAAACATAAAAATAATATGAAATCATTCATTCACAACATTCACTATAAATCTACGAGTTCTATTCACTATAAACATCAAGAACACTTGCACATACTCAGATGTATCACCAACAACCCGAAATAAAAATGGGTAGTGAACTCAGAGACCCCACTACTTCTCTCACAGAGACTCATAGCCAAACAAAAACCTGTAAGGATGCAAGATCAAAAGGGTGAGTACAAGAGATACTTAGTGAGGGAGAACAATACTAATGTGATTGTAACCTATGCATCACTCGCAAGAAGGGAACTTAGAATAATCTCCCATCCATATCATCAACTAGACCAACATGATGAAACAAGATTATTTTGGCTACCAGACAGAATATATATATATATATATATATATGATCATACTCATCAAACACAACATAATTACACATCCATGTCCAACACATATAGCATGAAGTGTTTATTCATAAAGGAAGGCCATTGAGGCAGTGATGCAATAAGAAGACCACCGAGGCCATAATATAGTAACAGGGCCACCAAGACCATAACACATTCCCCTCCACTAAAATTTTTTAATCTGGCCATATAGGCCTCCACATCCACTGCACAAGGGTTTTAATATTCATTGCCTTCCTTCCACATAGGCAGCATCCTCGAGTGTGGCATTCTCGAGGGATAAGGTCGTGTAGCCACATTGCGACTAGTTGTCAAACCATTCCACTGACAACCCAATGATGCACCATTCCAGCATCGCAGTAGGGCTTTTCCCTCAATGCATGCTTCTTTGTGATTAGGGTCACCCATTTTCACAATAATGATAATATCTTAGGGCTCTTCCCTCAATGCATCCTTTTTTTGCAATTGGTGTCACCAGAAAATTATACTGACCACACAGGTCTACCATTGAAGATCTTTATTTCATGCACAATTATGTCAAGTATAAATGAATTCACTTTATATCATCACAATATAAAATATAGAGCACATATGACGAAGAAAAACCATCTCATCAAAATATAAGGCAGTCTTATCACTAACACATAAGAATAATGGTCATGCATACCTACATATTAAAGCACCTAAATAGTAGATTTAATATAATAAAAGTTGTTCATCCACGTTATGTGTCCCATCAAGTAATATTTAATTGTCTAGAAATAGTGAAAGATTTAATATAATTTAACACATTTACATGAAACCACAAGTTTCTGTTAAACTTTCTCCATCTCTAGTTATCCCATGATTCTAGCACATCGTCAACTTATGGGATAGGAGTTCAATATGTTATAATAAGTAAGATCTTTATCATCTCAAGAAGGGAAGAGATTAACATTCACAATAATTAATTTAGTATATTCATCACTATGGAGCTTTAAATTTTCTACTACATGAATTTGCCAAGATGACTTCTTTGACCAGGGATCGTGTAAGAGGAGAGAACACATTCCTCTATTTGTATCTTCTAAGTATACACAACCACACTAGGGTATCCAAGGAATAATTCAAAATTTAATAATCACATATAACTAAATTTTTTACATCACTTGTGTTCATTAAATAGGATCATTGGCCTTATTTGCACAACATCGATGATTTCCCAGTCTTCCTTGTACTCAGTCTTCCCAAGCAACTATGATGTTTTAATTGGGTGAAGATAAATAGAAATTTAACATGCTAGATATGCCATCATAATCCTCACATAAACACATCATCTAAATTCTACAAATTGAATCATAGAAATTAACAATACGGAGATGTAAATAAAGCTCTTCCAACGATTATAATTTAATGACACTCATTTCTAATTAATAATTTCCATCAAGGTATTTTCATGAGCAAGCTAGGATCATCCAAAGAGAATACCGCTCATTCATATATATATACATGAAAATCTCAAGAAGATGGCTTTTTTACATATAAATTGAAAAAGCTTAAAGAGAGACTGAATCGTCCCTCACCTTTGCTTACTCTTCCTTACTAACTTCACCCTTTTTTTGTAGTTTTGCAAGTCCAAAGGCATGTCAAGAAACACCAAAGCATTATCCAACACCTAGGGTCTAAGACAACATGAGAACACCTAGGGTCTAAGACAACATGAGAAAGGGATTAAAATATCATTTTAGGGCATATAGAAGGTGGTGGTGCCCATGGCGCCCACACAACAAAGAATCGGACAGTTGGAGCCTCAGGAGCCCATCCTAGTGCCTAGGGCACCAACTGCTAATGTTACAAGGTCAAGCCAATCTAGGGCACCTAGTTCGCCATAGCTAGCGCCTGGGACGCCCAAAATGCACTAAATCACTTCCTTTGGTTCCAAACACTTCAAAGGTTCAATTAGGATGGTGATTCTAAGTAAAATAAAGACACTCTAAACAACCAAAAAACTCAAAAATTAAAAGCAATCTACCAAGAAGAAAGAATTTCAAGAAATCATCTCAAATGTCACCCATTCAACAACCAACTTATCCCCCAAAGATTTTACCATATTTGTCCATGGTTTTCTTCAATCAATACTTTAGAGCATCAACAACTACACCAAAGATCATTAGCAACATTCTACAAATTTTCCCCAAATGTAAATCTAGGGTGAAGAAGAAGAAAAAGAGGAGGAAGAGAACTACACGCCAATCGTCCTAAGTTTTGATGCCTTCTTCCCTCGAGCAAAGAGCATAGATGATTGTGGAAGAAAATAGCTTGGAAGGCTACCGAGAAGAGAGGAGATGAGTGCCACGGGAAGAGGAAAGAGAAAATGAATGGAAAGGGAGGAAGAAGAATATTTAAGTTACTAATAATGTGGGCCCCACCATTTTCTTTCATTTTGGTCCTTCTTGAAACCATTCCCTCTTTTAGTTAAGACTTGCAAGGAGTTTAGAAAAGCTTGAACATAATTAGAGGACCCAATTATACTTTCACTGAAACATACTTCCTCGCATCCTAATTTTCATTATAATACTAAAATTTTGCCTTTTGTTCACTTTAGTCCTTCTCAGTGTCCGAACTCCACTTAATCTAAGATTCCTCATCATTAAGGCATCAGACTCACTATTTAATGTAAAATTTTTTTTTCTTCTACCTAAAATACTCATATGGAAGTTCTAATAAATTAATATCCGAAAATAGCAGATATTATAGTTGGCCTCTTATCCTATTAAAGATTATTCGACTTTTTATTTATTGTCTTACAACATTGATTAAAATCGCACGATAGGATAATAAAACTTTGCCCAAAGGTATGAATTAATGTACGATTCTGAAGAATTAGTCATTTCCCAATTCATCATCGGCATTAGGTGCCATTTGTAGCAAAAAAACCATTTGCAAACACACAAAGATAAAATGGAAAGAAGAAAATTAAATAAGTAAAAGCCTTAAGAAATGAATCACAATTAAAAATGGGAATTTCCATAGGATGATGCTGTTTGGTATCTCCATGAGTAACTTCTAAGTTGATGAATGGCTCAAGGTTTCCTCCAATTTCCTCAAAGTGTTGGATGCCATAAATTTCCCATAAGAATAGACAAATGAACGGGTTATTATAATGCATCATAACTCACATGCAAGAACACTTTGCAGCATAATGTGGTGTCAAGTTGTGGGACCATTTAAATACTCTTAACATTATTAAAATGAACTCCCAACATTTATCCATCAAATAGTAGTGCTGTCAAAAGATTTGGCATTTGTTTTCATTCTAATATAAATCTAGAGTTAGAAAACTAGTGGAAGAAACAAAATACACCTCAGCGATAAGTTAAAATATTTTGGGATTTTGGAATTATTTTGTGTAAAACATATTTTGAATTTTTGAAATTATCTTGAAAATGAAAGTAAAGGAAACATATTTTTTGGATTTTTAAAATAATCTTGAAAATGGAAATCAAGGAAAAATATTTTTGGATTTTTGAAAATTATCTTGAAAATGGAAACATATTTTTTTGGATTTTTATGAAAAAAAAATCTTTACTTAAAAAAAAAGGAAGCAAGATAAGATACAGACTTGATCTAATTAATTTATGACACATATTTGCACATATATGTATACACCATTAAATGAAAACACACACTCAAATGTGTATATGTATACATGTCACACACACACACACACACACACACACACACACACACACACACACATATGTAACACACATTAAAAAGAAAGAAATGAAACATGTATACTGAGACTTAAAACACACACACATGCAGTTTAACATCAATTTAGTATTAGTTTTATTCATCCTTCATCTCTGCTTTCACTATCTCAGCCTTTTTCTCTCTCGGGTCTCTCTCACGCTTGCTTAACTCAACATGAAGAAAGGAAACACAAACTGAAGGCAAGGTCTTTAAACTTACCTTTGCACTGTCTTCATGTTCTCTCTTCGTTCACATCGCCATGTTGCGCTTCTACTTCTCTTTCAACTATGCCATATTTTTCGTGTCTTCTAGTTTCTTTTCTCGGCTTTGTTTCCCCGTGGTGCTTCACATTGCATCGCCTCTATTTTTGCATCCTCTGTTGAGCTTCCTTCCTCTGTTGTGCTCTTGTTCAAATTTTGATAGTCTCTCTCTTGCTTAAGTCGTGTCTACTCTCTGTGTTCACGACTCTTGAGTCTCCTCTACTATTCACTGTGTGCTTTCTCTCCACTTTACAATGCTCTGTTGTTTTTGTGATCCCTTTTTTCATCGCTTCACAACCCTCTACTTATGCTATAGCAGATGTTACCAGTTGCTCCAAATTTATAGGGATCGTGAGCTTACCCACTACGGCGTATGCATCTGCAAGTTTCGTGGCCAACTTTTTGGAGCTTGAAAAGTAGTTCCGCCATTCATGCCATGATGTAATGATATTATCTCTTTTTCTTTTTTAAATTTATTTATTATTCTTAATGTGTTTAATATAGGAATTAAGATTGTCATGACCTGTAAACCCAGCTAGTGATCGGTGTAGATAGTGCATTACTAACACTGCTGCAAGCCTAGATTTCTATCGCAGGATCGTAAGTGGTGGCCTATTTGATTACAGAGTACACTAAAGAAATATAATAAAATATATTACCTTACCCCGAACAATGGGGAGGTATCCTTGTTCCGCAAGCCTCGACCTGACCGCTCCTCCATACCTGTATCTGTGAGGGGGTGAGTCTAAACCACGAACTCACCAATGTTAGCTCTACACTACACAGATATACAGAATATATATATATATATATATATAAAACCCAAATCAGAAATTCATCCTGCACGATACCAAGCTGCCCATTGGCACGTATATGGTATTATGTCCCATCATACTTTTCCCCAAATACACACATACACACCATACATAAAATAAATACATGAGACCCTACTCAAGGGTCCATGCTTCCATATCACATTTCAAGAGTTTAATCAACGTGGTTTTACATTTCCACAAATTATCACTCAAGAAATCCCATTATGTATCTGGCCTATTGGGTCATATCCATAACCGTAACATATGTCCAGCCTCTTGGGTTATACCCTCAGCCATAACATGCATAAGGTCCCTCGGATTATGCCTTGAGCTAGAACATATACCCCATCTACCAAATAATACAGCCACAACCACACAAAAATATATAAATTATGTAGATGATTGAGATACAATATTTATCCTACTTTTTTCCACGCTACATTGAAGACTAGCCTCAATGTGCATGCATACCCATTGACACCACTCAATGGTATTACACAATGGGTATCTTCCTACTTCCATTTCCCTCTCATTTCATAATATAAATATACAAATGAATATGCAATGCACCCACATCATCACCACAAAACTACCAATCTACACGTCCCACACAATAATACATTTAATAAATAAATGTATATATAAAAAATATAAATATACATATACATATATATATATATGTATATCCGTATAAAGGAGAGCTAGATAGATCCCTCACCTGGATTCCACGCTCTAAGCACTCCCGCCTTGTGCCTCGACCTTTACCCACTTCTTCAAACATAACACTTAACCAATAATGAATCTACAAATGAAGCTTATACCATTGGAAACTAGACTCAAAAATCTTTCCAATAATAAAAAGTTTTCCCAAAACGGAGTCAGAATGAGAGAGTTATGGCCGTTTGAAAGTAAGCTCCAGAAAACTCGAATGGCCGGCGCTTGAGGTGCCAGATGCCCAAGTTTCTGCCCAAAATTTAGTGCTTGGTGCCTGGGGTGCCAAGACCATTCCTTTCCACTCAATGGTGGCGCCTAGGGTGCCATGACTTCGACCTCGCGATCTGGCCTCAGTTTTGGGTTAGATCCGGTCGATTTTACCTAAATACCCTTAAAACTATAAAATAGGGAAGAAACAAGAATTTCTACCTCGATTCCTTGCTTTCCCTACATTGCTAGGCTCCTAGAGGCTCGCCTCATCACCCGAGATCTGTCCCTCAAAGCCCAGTTGATGGAGTTGAGTGGAGAGAGAGAGTAGAGAGAAGGAAGAGAGAAAAAGAGGAGAGAGAAAGTGAAGAGAGGGAAAGGAAAGGAGGAAATGAGAAAAAAAGGGCGGGGCCACCTATATATACTCACCCAGAGTGAAATTACTACGTTACCCTCCAGTTGACCATCAGTCAAGACTGGTAAAAGCAAATTCATAATATCCCACCTCGGGTGTTTCTAAATCCTAGGTGCCCCACAGTTTTCCTTATTTCACTTTAATCCCTCTTTGTATCCAACCTGTCTCTTAACTCCCTTAGTGCCCTCGGTTCCATCAATACATTTCTCGACTCTCTACCACTCAATATTCTACATCCTTGCCACTTCTAAACCTCACATGTTTCTAGCCTACGCAACAAAAAATTCCCTCCATAATACTCGAAAATCATGAGTATTACAAAGATACCCTATATAAAACTGCCTTTATTTCTATTTTTACGTTATTTTTATTTTTATTTTATTTTAAGGGACGAAATTATGTGTTCACAAACATAAGAAAAAATCATCTTATACTTTACTTTCACACACAAGATTGCCTAGGTAACCTACGTGATCACAGAGCGACTCTAAATGAAAATTTAACTTACGAAAATTTTATAAACACTTCTCCTCGGATAAAAAGGGGTCTTGCCATAGGATGAGGCTATCCCTCATGCTAGTATTCTATATTGGCCACCTGCTCTAAAATAGTAAATAGTATGAATGAGTCATAGATTCAGTGAGCAAGACGCTAAACTCAAAATAAGTTTGTCACTGATCCTTTTTATCATACGTATATAATCAATATATAATAATAATAAAAGAGGTTTTAGTTAAGTACATAACATACCTGCACATCCCATTATTTCTTTAAGTATGCATAAATACCCATCCATATCATCATATAAAATATCATTGGGTAAATGACAATAATACAGATATTTCCACACGTACATACATGTAAATCATACTCAACCACAACCAGGACAAATGCAACCTCAGAGGTATCACATTCTAATCAATCTCTCAGAATTCATGGAAGTCAAGTTGGATCATCCACAATCAAAACAATGACACTCAATAGTCAAATAAATATTTCAATCATATAGTTTCCCATACCAACCAGGTCATCAAAGGTACCACTGGATCGTTGCCTATGACCCCCGCCGCATCCACCTTTATTACTCCAAGTATAAATATCCACCCTTATAGCTCCATGTAAAATTTTCCCAAGCGGTGCACCACCATGCCATTCCAAGCACAATCACAATCAGAAACATACCACAACCATTTGCAATTCATACCACAACATAATCAACACATTGTCAACATCATATCTTTATACACAACAGTATTAAAATCACCACAATCTCGTGCTAAATTCATTATAGATATCACAATTACTAATTATACATTCATAACAAAATGCTTCAAACCATGAATAATACTTTGCATCCTAATCATACTTGAAGATCGAACAAATAAAAAAAAAAGAAGTAGTTTACGAGAAATCTTGGAATAAAACCCAAGTTATATTCCTAAATTTTCAATTAAATTTCTTCTTTCAAGATTTACTCTCAAGCAAGGAAAAAGTGAATAAAAGTAATATCAAGAAGTGGAAAATTCTTACTAAAGTCAAAATATATTTCAAATACTATCTCAACACTCATGGAAAAGAAAAACAAACTAAAATGCAATAAAGTAATATATACAGTTTAGATCACACACTTCAAACTTAAAATTGTGCGAGTTATATACTCACATGTATTAACTTACATCAACCATTTCAATTGCTTTCCACACATAGGCATCGCTTTTATTAACAAATATACAAACATATCTCAGTCTGTTGTTTCTCATAGATTCAAACGTATTAACTTAAAGCATCATTGGATGAGTTTGCTTGGGACTAAAGAGTTACAATAATAGTTCTTTATTGTGTTATCTCTTTCTTTTTCCACTTAACTTAAGGTAATTCCTCTTAGAACCATTTAAATTTCTCAAAAAGATTACACATGTTCTGTGTTAGGACTGAACTTCGGACTTCAAACTTCATAAATTTTCTGGGCAGTAAATACAACTCCAAAATTTATGAATTTTGGTAGAAAATATCCTTAACATGTCTAGAATCTTAGATAAAAATTTCAGAGAAAAAAAGATACAATTTGCCTCTTCAAAATCTTACTTTTGTTACTACTGTCCAGACTGTCTCTGCAGCCTCAGGGTCTCGGTTTTGCAAGAATTTGACCTATTATTTCAACTCCAATTCTCTTGAAACTTGGAAAAGATCCATCTCCACATGTTGGAATGTTATGATAAAAATTTCAGCTGAAAAATCTACCATTTGACCCTTCTAACGGTCACATTAGTGGTCACATATCAGAACTGTCTAAATTTCCTCATAGGTTCTGTCTTCTATTTGGTATACAAATCAAAACATATCCAACTGCAATAAATTTGGTAGACTAGTAGAGTGGTGTCTTGGCTAGGTGCTATAAAATTTTCGTGTCAAAATAATATCATTTAGCCCCTGAAAGGAATTAAAGTTCACATCTGTCCATATTGGTCTCTGCACTAAAATCAGATCATGTTTCCTTGGGGTTTGGCTAAATAAATTTGCTCTAAGATTTATGAAGTTTCAACACATATTCAGCATTCATTTTCACCTTAGGTGGCCTTATGGTTCCGATTCAAACAACACTAAATACAGAAACTGATCATAACAGCACCCACAAAATTATGCAGAAAAATTCCTGCCAAAATACTACACATAAATTTCTTGGCCACTTCTGACTTTTCTCTTTATGTTTCTAAAGTTTAGCCTTGTTTAAACACTACAAACAATTCTAAATATAGAGTTAAAATGCCAAAATTTATTCTAAGACAGTTTGATCAAAGTTCCTCTTATAACTAATCAATTTATCAATCCTTTCTCTCTATCGGCCTCCATAAATTTTTCTGCTGCATCATATTTATTCCTTCTCTCTTTTTATAAAATTCAGACTCATTTGGGACACAACTAGCCTCCAAAAATCAAAATTTATCATGCTTGATTTTCTGCTAATAAAATTTAGTTTATCTCCATATAATTAACCATTTCAATACCTAAGGACTCCCTTCTCGGCCTAAATAAATTTTCTGTAGAAAGTCTCACTAACTCATTCTCGATCAGCATCAATTTTTTTTTTTTTTATAGCAGAAAATTCATCTAAGATGTTCCTATCCAGAATCCATTCAGCCATATAGTTAACTCAGTCATGATACCTTTAAATTACATCATTAACTATTCAAAACTAGCATACCACTACCACTTTCTTTGCCTAACCAAGAAGAACATCCTAACATCAGAAATTTTTTACTTACCCGCCACTAGTTCCACTCTATTTTCTGCACTTAGTTTTCACCGTCTTGGTTTCGGCTTCCATCTCTGATTTCTAGCTGCTGCTTCAAGCTTCACAGCCACCGTAAGCCACCATTTGAAGCTAAACTAAGGTTAGACCGCCTACATGCAACCACCACAACTAACAACGCCTGATGCTCTGTTTTTCATTTCCTATTTTCCTTCTCGGTTTCTAGCTGAGCTTTAGAGAAGTCCTCTGTTTTTCAGTACAGAAACAGATCTCTCTCTCTCTCTCTCTCTGCCCCCTTCTCACGGGAGGCAGCTAGAAGGAATTGCTTAGTTTCATGGCTGAAAGTTGCTTAGAGTTAGTGGAATCCATGTGGCTACTTCTAATGACAGCCACTTGATTAGTTTGGCTTAAATTTCTCTAAGCTCCTTCCTTCATATATCCTTATTCACTTGAGTCCTTATGTTATCTTGTAAAACTTCCAAATCATACCCAAAATCCCCAAATTTTGTTTTGATTCCAAACAAAATTCTCACGAGCTATTTTGCAAAATATTCAAATTTTAATATAATGCTTATAACATCAAAATTCTATAAACTCCATAATACTCTTTTTAATACTATTTTCATACTTCTTACTCCAACTAGAATCTTCCATTTTAGTCCCCAAAGATTAAAATTTAATCGCATAAATTTCTTGTTATTATTTCTGATGATTCATAATAGGTTATTCCTAAACCCAAGATGCTACACTGCCTTTTGGAAATTCTAACACTAAAGCATCTAAACACTTGAACTAATTCACTCAGATCTTTGAGGGCCATCACCTATACCATCTACACATGGTTTTAGGTACTACATAATTTTTTGGATGATTTTAGTAGATATAACTAGACATATCCTCTTAAGAATAAGAGTGATGCCTTGATTATATTCAAACAATACAAAAACATGGTTGAAAAACAATTTGACAGCGGTCTAAAATGTTTACATACTAACTTTGGAGGAGAATTTCAAGCTTTTCAGTTTTTCTAAAAGAACAAGGTATTACTCAGTCCTTACATGTCCCTATACCTCTAAACAAAATGGAAGAGTAGAACGAAAACACAGACAAATCACCGAAATGGGACTTACTCTCCTAGCTCAAGCTCAAATGCTCCTATCCTTTTTGTGGGAAGCCTTCCACACAGTAGCTTACATAATAAACTGACTCCCACCATCATCTTTAAAATTCAAACTCTATTTAATAAACTCCCTAAATATTCTACTCCTCATCCTTTTGGTTGCTTAGTATATCCTTGTCTGACTCCATACAACAAAAATAAACTTCAATTTCATTCCCAACATTGTTTGTTTATTAGTTGTAGCGAAAGTCACAAGGGATACAAGTGCTTATCTCTCATTGGTAGAGTTTACATATCAAGGCATGTAATATTTAACCATAAAAATTTTCCTTACTCAGATATCTTTTATGACTCAGCAAAACCATAAACAACCTTTACATACACAATATCTTCCTCTGTAAATTACAAAAAATTCAACTCCTATTATCAAAAAATCCAAGATTAGTCCCTTGTCCTCTCATGTAGCAGAACAGCCTAGCAATTATGATATCCCAATGTATGATTCTTTTCCTCCAAATTCCTCATATTTTGATATTTACTCTTCATCAACTAGATATATGCTTCCATCCTCTACTGCAGAACCAAATCCTTCTTCATCATCTTCTTATTCTACTGACTCCACAAGATATATGCTACCTACCACAAATAATTTAAATTCATCATTATCACTAGTACATTGTCATCCTATGGTAACTAGAAGTAAAAAAGGAATTTATTAACCTTCAAAACCTTTTTCTGCTATAACTTATGTTACTGGTTCAAATGTAACCTCTATTGTTACAAAAATTCTAAAACATCCTTTGTAGTACAAAGCAATGTAAGAAGAAGTGTCAGCTTTTCACAGAAATCATACATGGTCATTAGTTCCACTCATAGCCACCATGAACGTTTTTTGGATCAAATGGATTTTTAGAACAAAATATAAGCCTGATGGAACCATTGAAAGGTACAAAGCAAGGCTTATGGCGCAAGGTTTTCACCAAACACCTAGACTAGATTGCTTTGAAACTTTTATTCTAGTTATTAAGCTGGCTACAGTAAGAATAATTCTTGCAATTGCAGCTGTAACATCCCAAATTTTTGGGTGTTACTGTAGTTGGTATAGTAGTGTGTACATGTGGAAATACGAAGGAAACTTTTCCATTTTAGTGGAAGAAGAAATGGTATGAAGAGGTGTGATGCAATGGGAACTTTAATGAATGGCAACGTGTGAGGAGATATGTGTGGCATGATGTTGGTTAATTCATGAATAAAGTTCTCATGTTGAGCGGGTCAAGGAGTAAATTGGGCCATGATATGTTTGTTGCCTTGGGATATCTTAAGTAATCCAACTATACAAAAATAAAACTTTATGGACCAATGTGCAAAGAGATAATCTATTTTAATTTGAATTAAAAAATGTGGAAATAACGAAATAAATGAGGAGTTTGCTCAAAGAACCAAATAGGGATGTAGAAATCTTAGGATGATGTGGTTGTGTCACCTTCGAAATATATTTGTAAAGACTTTTAAAAAATTCACTCTTGTCTCATAAGGCCTTATTAGTGGAGATGGCCCAATATAGCCTTTTCCAATGTTATTAAAACACTTCAAGCACTATACATCAGCCAAAATCCCTAAAGTCTGTGTTTTTCTCAAGTCTCTCCTGAAGCTCTCTCTTTTCTTTCCATTTTCACAATTTCCTCTTTTCTTGGCTGAACAAAATCGGTTCTTGGAGGTGTGGGGGGGTCTTTCCTTGGCAACAAATAATCTTTTAAGCTTCTCTACATGGATTCAAGGTAGGATTATTTAACCCTTTTGTTGTTTTTATTGATTTTTCAGATTTGAAAAGGTTAAGGCACAAATGGGTGGAAACTTGAAATTTGTTGTGTGGGACTTACTTCCCAACTTTTCTTCATGTTTATTGACTTCATTGGAACCTATTTTGATGAAAAATTACTTAGGAAAGCTCTGATTTTGGTGCGGAAAATGGAATCTTTGAATGTGTAGAACAATTTGGTCTGATTTAGGAATGATTCCAAACGATTTCTTAGATGTTTTTTAGGGTTTATAACATGTTTTGGATGGGCAAAAGCTTTGGGAAGAAGATTGGAAAGCTTGGAAGTCATTAAGGGACATTAGGTATCAAAAATCCAAGAACAGAGTGTGAAACCTGTCATCTGCTCGCTTAGGCAAGAAAATTACCTGCTTAGGCATGCATGTGGTAGTATACCTCATCAGGTTCAGGTCTATTTTCAAATAGTCATAACTTTCTCATCCGAACTTTGTTTTTAATAAATTTTATATTATTGGAAAGGTCTTTGAATCTATTTCCAAAAATACAAGTTTCATTTGAAAAGTCTTTTCCTTTTAGGAGTTATGACTAAAAGAGTGACTAAAGGTTAGAGTTAGTACCAAGTTTTTCCCTATATTGTGACTTTAACATGTTTTTACACATTTAACTTATAGGGGTGGATTATTTGAGGCATCTTCTACATCTTTTGATAAGGATTAGCTAGCTTAGAGTTAAGGTGAGGGATAAATGCCACTTTCACTTTATTTTGTATGATGTGGTCGTAATTATTTTACTAATGTTCCATTTATAATTGATGTTGTATACTCAGAATCATGTTATATGAAAGGTGAATCTTTGTGGTACAATTTTCATATAAGGAATTGAATTCTTTGCCTCTTATTTGGAAATGGAACCTCTATTGGTGTATTTCTTTAAACACTGAATTGTGGCAATCATCTATGAACATTTCATCAAGATGTCATGATCTGAATCTCAAGGTGAGGGATTTCTCCATTGCTAATTTATTCTTTCTTTTAAAGGGTGTACATTTATGATAGTGGTGTTATGCATGAACATGATTACTATGGTAATTATGAATGTGTGTATACACATGAAATAACTCATGCATGAAATAGGTTGGATGAGTCTAAATTTATTATGGAATTGGAATTTTAATGGAATGGTTGTATAATAAGAGAATTTGGAGAAATTGGCTATAGTGAGGGGACTTCTGTCTTCCCTTATTTGTTTTCCTTTCTAGGATCATTTTCCTACTATTTGAAGATATGTAAATACATAATGTATGATGCACTTGAGTTATCACATGTATGCCAAAAAAAAAGAGAAAAGATTCTGTGTATGGATGTTAATTATGAAAAACATTGCTATTGCATATTGTGCATGAAAATAAGTGAGATGTATGTGTTGTATTGGCTTGAACCATTTGTTCTTGTATAGTGATTGTTGATGTAATGGCAATGTGGAAGCCTGGGTTAAGCACTGACTTCCAAGGGGCGACTTATTGGTATTATGATTGAGGCCTGGGTTGAGCTTGACTTCCATGGGGCGACTTCTGGTATTATGATTAAGGCTCGGGTTGAATTTGGCTCCCAAGAGGCGAATGAGTTATGACGACAATGTGGGAAGCCCGAGTTGAGCATTGACTCCCAAGGGCAACTTGCCAGTATTATGATTGAGGCCTAAGTTGAGCTTGACTCCCAAGGGGTGAATAAGTTATAACAGCAATGTGGGAAGCCCGAGTTGAGCTCGATTCCTAAGGGGTGACTTACCGGTGATGGAATTATCCCGTGGTTGAAATATAAAATGATTGAGTTGCCTTATATGATTACATATGTGATGGCTTGTGATAAGTCTTGTGATGTGTTTGGATTATGTGAATGCAATGTTACATGATTGTGAAGTATTTTCCATTGCAGTTATGCTGGCTTACATATACATATTCACTTTATCCTTGTAAGAAAGTATATAATGAAGGTATGACCAAGTAGGTGTGTTAGCCATTGTATGTTGTTGCAAGCCCTATAAGTAAGAGAGTAGGACTAATTTTATTTTCTTGATTATGTTTAATTTCTTTTCAAGCATGATGTAAGGAGTACTTAAATGATCTAAATCGATATGTCCTTGAACTTCTAATTATGGAAAGACTCTTGCATAATCACTTGGTGTGGTTGATTGTTTTTTGGAAGTTTAGATGTGGCTTGTACCCTTTATGTTATGGATAATGTATCATATTGTGATTACTTTGTCTCATGGTGTGGCACTTGTGGTTATTTTGTGCCGAGGTGTGGCACTCGGGTGGATCCATAGGCATAAGATTGGGGTTAGGTATACATATAGGATATATGTATATCTTTGGCATTTAAGCTAGGAGGGGACATAAGGTTGGGGTTAATACATGGCTTAAAACACTTGGTGACACAAGGTCAAGGATTAAACAAATACATATATATACTCAAATATAGTTATATAAATTTTGGTTTGTTTCCCCTCTTTGCTCATGTATGGTTTGGCTACATGACAAGGTTGTGAGTAATTTTTAATTGGTAATACTTGTTGTTTGATGATATTATTCTTTATGAGATGTTTGGTTATGCTGGGAAGTAATGCTTGTTGTTTGATGATATTATTCTTTATGAGATGTTTGGTTATGCTGGGAAGCTATGACCTTATGCATTATTGTGGGCAGTGATATTGCCTTTGGATGTTGTGAATAAACCTACAGTGCGTCTTTGTGAGTATATCTCCTATGGTATGTATGTTTATATTTATAATTCCTCCATACCTATGTACACTGCTTACGTGCTAAGGTAATATAAAATTTTCCTCACTGGGTCAGTGTGACTCATACCTCAACTTTTTTAGGTACAAAGGAAGATTAGTAGTGATATCGAGAGTTGGGTTAGACTCTTTTTTGTCCGAGGATATGGTATGGTCCTATCTCTCTCTTTTCTTATTCACTCTAGTCGTGCTTTGTAATCAAGTAGGTTAACTAGGTCATGTGTGATGATTAGGATTTGATTGTCATTCAACTTGTGTGTTGATTGACTAAGTGTATGAATCGTGGTTAGATTGTCATATCTGGGACTAATTTTGTTCTGTTGACTTGTTTCTCAAGTGAAAGAAAATTAATAGAATGATTTATGTAATTGAATAAATGAAATTACTGGATGTCATTGTAGGATCTGGGTAGAGGTAAGGCTTTCAAAGGTGGTGGTGAATCCTCCTCTATGCCGGTCACAGGCCTGATTCTTGGGATGTGATAGTAGCTTCATTTAATTGGTCAGTTCATCGACTCGATATAAATAATGCCTTTCTAAATGGCATTTTACGAGAAGATGTTTTCATGACATAACCAAAAGGTTTTGAGGACCCACACAAGCCAAATTATGTCTATAAACTCAACAAAGCACTTTATAGACTCAAGCAAGCTCCAAGAGTTTGGTTTGAAAAATTGAAAACCATGGAAATTCTGTCATAGTAAGGCAAACCATTCTTTATTCTATTTTATCAAGTCTGACAAAATTCTCTTTATACTCATCTATGTAGATGATATAATTGTTTCTTCTAATAAACTTAGCTATCTTCAAGGCTTTACTACAAAGCTTCATAATCACTCTGCTTTGAAAGACTTGGGACTACTTCGTTATTTTTTGGGCATCCAAGTCTCATGAGATTCATAAGGCTTCACTCTTACCCAAACTAAATATGCTCATGATCTCTTAAAAAGATTCTCTATGGAAAATGCTACTGCCTGTCCTACTCCTATGGTTGCTCATAAAATGTTGTGTGCATCAGAAGGAGACATTCTTGACAATCCCATACCTAACCTATACCAGACCAGATTTAAGCGTCACAGTCAACAAGCTTAGCCAATATTTGCAAAAACCAATAGCCACTCACTGGAAAGCATTAAAAAGAGCTTTTCAATATCTACAAATCACTCTATAGCTGGGTATTCAAATTAAGTCCAATCCTTTCCAGCAGATAACTATTTTTCTAATGCCGACTGGGCCACCTCTCTAGATGTTTTTCTAGGTGATAGTCTAGTCTCCTGGTCTCACGCAAATAGAAAGTTGTTTCTAGATCAAGTTCTAAATCAGATTATAGAGCATTGACAAACTTAGTAGCTGAAATAGTTTGGATCAAATCATTACTTTAAGAAATAAAGTTTCTTGTCAACACTACTCCTGTTCTCTGGTATGACAACATTAGTGCCAGTGCCTTAGCTCAAAACCCTGTTTTTCATGCAAGATCAAGGCACATTGAATTGGATCTTCACTTTATTCGAGATAAGGTTCTTGCAAAACAATTAGCTATTTGCTATGTTCCTTTAGTAGATCAGAAGGTAGACATTTTTACCAAACCATCATCTCCTCCACATTTTCATTATCTTCGTAGCAAACTCAGAGTTTCATCTTCACCGCCCTTTCATTTGAGGGGGGATATCAAGGATAAATCTGATAAAATTAAAATTAGATGCTACAATAGCTTATCACTAGCTACATAACAGTTTGTTATCATAGCTCATTTCTTTCCTGATATCCACCTATTCTTTTTGTTATCACTCTTGTGAATTATTCATTCATATTTGTTATTCTTTCCTTAGAATTAGGATCAAGTGCTAAGTGTACAGATATTGTAATTGAGTCTTTGTACATAAACTCTACTGCGCTGAAGCTGCCATTCACGAGCTCAGCATCATTCATTATGTCTCTGCTCTTCTGCTTACTCTTATTGCTCTGTTTTTGCACACTTTGCTTCTGTGTTAAAGCTTCACTACCAAGACCTTTTTTTATTTTTTTCTTTCAAAAATGTTATTTCCTACCTGAATTTGAAAATTTTGATGACAAACATAGCATACTTTTTATGTTAAGAAACTTAAACTCTTAAATTGTTAAGGGAAAAAGAAAAGAACAATTCTTAAAATTAGGTAAAACTATTTTTTTGTTCGTTAACTTTAATTTTAAATTTTAATTTCATTCTTAATTTTTTTTGTTAATTTTGTTTCATATATTTCTTTTTTGTTTCATTTTTTCTCCCTAAAGCAAACACCACTAATAAAGTTGACAAAAAAATGTTGACATAGACTTCTCCAAGTGACACGTGGTTTCTTCTATGTGACATAGCAAATGTTTAAATATTAATTTAGAGTAAAAGAAAGAAAAAAAAAGCATTATTTGAAGCGAAATTGAAACTTAATCAAATGTTTAAAATAAAATTAAAACTAAAATCAATTAGTATGACTTAGTGGACATATATCACATAGAGAAATTTACGTCAACATTTTTGATCAACTATATTAATAGTGTTAAACTTAAGGACAAAATTGAAATAAAAAATAAAGATGTGGGACGATATTAACATAAAAAATATTACAAAAAAATTGAAATTCGATGTAAACGTTAGAGACGGAAAAGATACTTTTGTTTTAAAATTAAAACAGAAAACTCTCATAAAAAAAATAGTTATTATATTGTCTGAGTATTTAAATGTGCATTTGACAAATAAAACTGTTATTTAAAATTCTAAATTTCATTCATTTATAATTGAAAATTATATCATGTTACTTTGTCCGAAAAATAAATTAGATTTTATACAAAAAAGAACAATGATAGTACATATTTAATACTATATAAATACAAAAAAAAGGAAATTACAATGCTTGGGAAACAGCAAATTGCTCGCACCGATTATAAATATTAGGCAAAATGGTACTATATATCCCTAACATTTACACTTATTTTCCTTTATGTCCCTAACATTTCTTTTTGCCCAATTTATGTCTCACATGTTTCAATTTTTGTCATATATACCTTTTTTTTTAACATCATCTAGTAAGTTAACAAAAACTACTAATTAGGCTCCAACGTGGAAAAAATCTTGTGCCACATCACTTGCCATGTTGCCTCGTAGACCAGATGACAAAAATCCCCTTCAAGCATATAACCATCATGTGGAGACAAAGTAGATGGAGAAAATTAGGTTTCTGAAAGTGAAAGTGAGAGTGGGAGACGACGTCGTGGTGGAATGCTTCAACAGTGGTGACTAGGGCTATAGTGAATGCGGTGGAGGAAAACGGCGATGATGACTAGGTATTTTCCTCCACTAATTGTCAATTCCATATCAAAGTTGGCCCTAATTTCAAATCAAGCCTTAATTGAAGTTTTTAATTTATGCCTTAATTGTAACCTTGTTTTTTTGAGCCCCTAATTCCTCTTGAATATTGCTTGTCTAGAGAAGAGTCAGTTGTAATACTATTGTAATGCTAGTTGCTTTTGCGGTTAATTCATCCTTAATGTTCCCATACCTTCGATTCTTCTTATATTATATGTTGGCTGCTTCTTTAGATTCTTTGTTATTGGCACAGTTTGAGGGGTTCCACCAGTAGCATAAATAAGGGCGAATGACAACTTACAACTTTTATTAAGTGGCACATTGCATATTATATTTCACACACTTTATTACTGTTCTTGCTGTTGACCATGTTCAATTTAGGCATCAACTCATTTAAAGAATATCTTTAAAAAAAGATACAGAAGAGGTTATGGTAAAACAAACAAATATAGAAACCCATGTTGATTCTTTCACTCCACTATGCTTTAAATCTTGCAAATATTGTTTGGGATCATCTCATCTCATACTTTGAGCAAAATGGTACTTTATATAAAAGAGTAAAGGAAGAAAAAGCTAAAAATGGAGAAAGCAACAAAAAGTGGGGCCAAAGTCACTATTGAGGATCTTAATAAACAAAGGTGTTATGTTGATAAAAATGTGTCTTTCTTGAGATTAGTGTCTTTCTTGAGATTAATGTCTTTTTTTTTTCGTGAAGAAGAAAACTAGTGTCATAGGCTTGACTTGGGAAGATGACCGGTGTGGACGGTATGTTATTTACACTATCGCAAGCCTAATATTACACCAAATAACCCAACAAAAAATATAAATCCTAGGTAACCTACCTGATTACGGAGTATGCTAAAAGAATAACTCAAACTCAATTGTCAATTACCTTACTCCGGACAATGAGGAGGCATCCTTGCTACCTTGCCACTCGAATAGATGAACTGAATCATCTCCAGAACCTAAAATTGTGAGGGTGAGTCTAATCCACTTGACTCACCAAAATATCTCTACTGAGCAAAAAATAGACAAATAAAATCTATACACTTAACAATAAAACCCTAAACCCCACATAATAACGTCGAGTAATCTTTCCAACCCATATACCTTAATACAAGTATTAACAATACTCACCTGATACGCACAGACCATAATATGCCTATAATTGTAAACATCCAAAATCCACAAAGCTAGACCCACATATCACATCCTTATCACAATTGCACACATAAAGCAAGACTACATGGTACATAGACATATCATAATACCTATGTTGCTTACCCGTAACCAAAGGGTCTATCCCAACTTAATCCAGTCCAAAGACTTTCCTATACCACATAAGTGATTCATCCATCCAAACCAGGGCATCCTCATATTCATATCATATAAAATACAAAAAGATTATATACAAACTGAGACATCAAGATACACAATGATCAGGCACTCACAACATTCTCCACAAACCATGCCAGCTTAAGCACTCGCCAGCTTTCGATCTTGGATCTGTCACTCAAGGGTTTCAACTTATGCCCACTACAATAACTCACACTATAGACCCTGAGGATGCTCACTTAGATCCTGTCCCATGCTTATATCACATCTGGCTATCCATTGATATACCCCCTAGGCCTTGGTTCATGTCTAACACTAGCAACTCACCAATTTTCGGCCCTTGGAGGCATACTAATCACATTAGCTACAATCATAAACACAATCACCATAGCCACATGCACTCATCATGACCCATACAAAGTCCATAACTAGAGTATGCCACCCTATCACACTAATATCACATATCAGCCAGATAATTCGTCTAACCATCCACAAAGTTTATACGAGATATGGGAATTATCCTCATTCTCATATCATAAGGGCATTCATCATATTGCCTTATATTTGTTTCAACCACACATTTTGTATAAGTCTCTAGTTTGTAGTGGACATACTCATTCCAACCTTCCTTAAGAGAGGGTGGTTGTGTATGTAGGTACATGTACAAGTATGTTTCCTAAACTCGATTGTAAAAAAAATTGTAAAACTTAAAAGGAAGTGGGTATACGTGTATATGTGCCCCTAGTGGAAATTTATGGGTTGACTAGATTTCACATATGCTTACATGTATCCTTGACCAAATCTAAATATGATAAGAGTTTTAATACTATTTCTACGTGTAAGCATATATATATAGGTGTCACCTCTACCCTCTGGCCAACAAGTGGGATTGAACCCACACAAGTACACTCACACTTATTAGGTACTCGTATACCAATATATCACGAACTTGTAAATATGCACACATATACTTATCCCACCATCCCATGATGCCATACACAAATCTCAATATGTGGTTGTAGCCTTAGTTCAAAACTTTCTTACAAACTACACACATATACTTCACACCATTACCATACTTATCAATATATGTATGTACATATAGGGTATTCAAGCTATTTCCATACCTTAGACAATTCCCTAAACTTTCCTAGCATGCCAAGTCTTCTTACTACTCAATTTCCACACTCATAATTAAATCAAACTCTATATATCCCATACATGAGGAATTTTATAAACACATATTTACATGCATTCATATTGCCATAACATAATAAAACATGCAAATCACTGATAACACAAAGAAACATTCTATGAAAGGAAGAACGAAGAAGCAAGGAAAAGAAATCCTTCACCTCTACCTCAAGCTAGCCGATCCATCTCAATCCTTGATGTTTGGAGGGGCAATCCTTGCGAGGATTCTTCAAAGGGGCCTCCTGATCAGTTGGAATAGAAAATTCATGAGAAAAGGAAATGATTAAAATTCCAAAAGCTGACTGGGTAGCAACTGGTCGACTACCATCTCCACTGGTGGTCAACTGGCTCAATCTTACCAGTCCCAACTTGAGAGCAACTGGTCGATCGGTGACACCCTACTAGTTGACCTGTGCATCATTGCTAGATCTACCATTATAGCCCAGAAGCTACTGGTCAAAGGATAATATCCTACCAATTGATCAATGCGTCTTGGTCAGATCTGGATAGAGAGCACTAGAGGCAACCGGTTGACTGGTTGCCTAGTAAATTTGAAAAATACAGAAATAACAACTCTCAATTCTTAATCCATCCAAATCTTCATTATTTCCCAAAGGTTTCTGGTTCCAACCCATACTCCTAATCACTAGGAATCACCCCCAAACAATAAGATCCAAATACAATCAAGATTCATCCATGTTTCCCTCTCAAAACCTAGGTTTTCTTTATTTTCAAATTTTTCTGTCTTCAGCCTCAAAACCATAAATTCTTCATAGTTTTTTCCAAATTCCTTGTTCCATTATCATTATCAAACATGCAAGAATGTTGTAAATTGACACAACTGAAATGTGACCAACCGACGTTTCTTTTAAAAAAGAAATTAGTATAAAATCAGCTTTCAAAATCAAAAACAAATTTTATAAAGAGTCGCCACCAAAATTTATTTGGTAGGAAAACCTTTGGAAAAACACTTAAATTTGACAGTCTGTGTTTAGAGAAAAAACTAAGTTCGGAAGTGCATCATATGCATCTGATTTAGAAAGTGTACAATTATTTTAAATTCGCCTTAAAATTACCCTTATTAGTCACACACAAAAAATGAAGAAAGAAAGAACAAATAAAGATAAATACAAAGGCGAACTTGGCTAGGCTATGCTTAGGGCCTACGTACCCAATGGTTGGGATCAAAGTCCACAAGAATTGTTATACAATCGCGTACTGAGTACTTCGTTTAAATTTCATAGGGTTTAAAATTACTTTTATTTTTTAAGATAAATTCTTTCCCACTTGCATTGTTATACAATCGCATAGTGAGTACTCTTTTTTTAAAAAAATAAAATAAAGGAAAGATCTACTCCAATGGATTCGGCCTCTTATCCTATTAAAGATTATTTGATTTTTTTATTTATTGTCCTACGACATTGATTATCAATCTTGCGAGAGGATAACAAATTTTGCCTAGAGATAGGGATTAATAGTTCTGTTCCAGAAGAATCAATCATGTCCCAACTCATCATCGGCAATATGAAATATTTGAAAATTCGGTATTACACAATTAGGAAACCAAATAAAACATATAAAGAGGAACCAGCTTAAGAATCACATATACGTACAAGAACTTATATATATACATATCGTGTGTTATACGTATCTAGGTATAAGTGTTTATATGTATATAGAATTGTGTGTGTTGATATATGATATATATATATATATATCTATATATAATATATATGCCCCATATACCTGCGTCATATATATATATATATATATATATATATCATGTGTTATACATATCTAGGCACAGGTATATAAAATAAATATATGTATAACACATTTATAACTCATGCATATGTATAATACATACATCATATATCAATACACACCCTTATATATATGCACACCTATATGAAACAATTATACGCCCTACAATATAAACACACACATAGAGACACACATAGAGGTTGAAGCTTGTGATTATTAGACTCGCCCCTATTTTTTGAATTATGTCTCTCCTTCGTTTCTGTCCTCTCTTTGGTTCTCTCTCATTCTTAACCCTTTCTGTCCCTCTCACACTTGCTTTACTCGAGATGAAGAAAGGAAACACAAACTAGAGACAAAATCTATAAACTTACCTCTTCACTGTATTCACCTTCTCTCTTCGTTCATCTTCGCATCACATTTCTACTTCTCTTTCAACGGTGCTATGTTTTTCGTGTCCTTTTGTTTTTGGGCTCTATTTTCCGTGGCACTTCATGTTGCGTCGCCTTCATTTTACATGTTACTGTGCTCTCCCCTCCGTATTTACCTTTTCGGTCTCTTAGTGTTTAATTGGTACTTGCGATTCTGGGTATACTTTTCTCCACTCTCTCTATTCTGTTCTCACAACTTGCCATGCTTTGTTCTTTACTTTTGTCCCCCCTTTTCTTTTGTGCTTTGCTCTTATTTATCATGAATTGCTATGATGCACTAACGGGTTGTGGATGGCTATATGTTCCTCAACTCCCGACGTACCCCCACGTCAGCTTTATTGGCTCACCCTTTGTACAGATTGGGATCAATTTTGCATTAACGCCTTGCTCTCATGTATTGATATTGATTATATCTTCTTATCTCTATTTTTTAAAATTTATTTATTTATTTATTATTCCTAATGGGTTTAATAGAAGAACGCTATATAAAACTGCTATTATTTCTATTTTTATGTTATTTTTATTTTTAATTTATTTTAAGGGACAAAATTATGTGTTCACAGTTGCCCCTCTTTACTCATTTTTTAAACAAGATTATAGGTAACGATATTTGAGATATTCTTGTTGAAGAAGTGAGTAAAGAAAACGAACACTTAATTTTGTAGAGTTGTTTATAAAAAAACACAACAAACTAGAACTAACCATGAAATCATGACCTGTTTGAATGATGTTGGTTATCTTCAGACTTGGTGTTGGTCGTCTTCATGCTTTGGAATGATGGGTACCGGTCATTTTCGGTCTTTGAAATGGTAAGTGTTGGTCATCTCCGGCTTTGAAATAGTGGGTGTCGGTCATCTTCGGTCTTTGAAAAAAATAGGTGCCAGTCATCTCCAAGCTCTGAAATGATAGGTGTCGGTCGTCTTCAGGCTTTGAAAAGATGGATGCTGGTTGTCTCCAGGCTTTAAAATGATGAGTGCCAGTCGTTTCTAGACTTTGAAATGATGGATACCGATCATCTCCGAGCTTTAAAATGATAGGTGCCAGTCGTCTCTAGGCTTTCAAATGATGGGTGTCGATTGTCTCCAGGCTTTGAAATGATCGGTGCCAGTTGTCTCTGGGCTTTGAAAAGATGGGTGCCAGTCATCTCTAGACTTTAAAATAGTGAGTGCCAGTCCTCTCTGGGCTTTGAAAAGATAGGTGTCGGTTGTATCCAGACTTTGAAATGGTAGGTGCCGGTCATCTCTGGGCTTTAAAATAGTGGGTGCCGGTTATTTTCGGGCTTTGAAATTGTGGGTACCGATTGTCTCCAGGCTTTAAAAAAGTGGGTAACAATCGTTTCTAGGCTTTAAAATGGTAGGTACCGGTCATCTCTAAGCTTTGAAAAGATCAGTACTAGTCGTCTCCGGGCTTTAAAATAATAGCTGCCGTTCATCTCTAAGCTTTGAAAAGATGGGTGCCGGTCATCTTTAGGCTTTAAAAAGATGGGTGCCTTCACTGCTACTGAATATGGCAATACTTAGGTGAAGGCTATCACCGCTACTGGATATGGCAGTACTTAAGCTAAAAAGATTTCGTCATTACTACTGGATATGGTAGTACTTAGGCAAAAGCTATCACTGCTATTGGATATGGCAGTATTTGAGCTAAAAAAAGGCTGTCACTGCTACTTGTTATGGCAGTACTTAGGAAAAAGCTGTCACTGTTACTCGATATGGCAGTACTTGAGCCAAAAAGAGGCTTCACTACTACTAGATATGGCAGTACCTAGGCAAAATTGTCATCGCTACTGGATATGGTGGTACTTGAGCCAAAAGGAGGCTGTCACTACTACTGAATATGGCAATACTTAGGCAAAAAACTGTCACCGCTATTGGACTTGGCGATACTTAAGCCAAAGCAACATTTTGGATTTAGATGCACCAAAGACTTGGGCAAGCCTAAGGCTTGAGGTGTCAAAGTTAACTTGAAAATGCATGACATGCAAGAACCAAGTTAAGAGATTTTACTTGATTTTAAACATGATTGCGCTTCCTTTGGAGAATTTCATCAAACTAGACTAGACCCTCTTCTTGCTTTAGATCACTAGAAAGACTTGTTGTATTGTGAATTGGAACCTTACCCTAAACTTGACATTTGTTTCTTTGATGAAGTTGTCCACTAACATGTTGATAAGGATGGATTTTCCTTTTCTGACATAATGACTTTTTCACGCAATGTGAAATTGCCCCAGTACTCTTAGATTTCATGAGATGTAATGTTTGTCACTCTAGGACTTCAACCAATAGACATGACCAGATATGTTCCATGAACCATAAATGGTGGCATCACCCCAGTCTTGAGAAATATTGTTCATTGTTTTTGCACTCCTCAAGAAATGAGAGAACTCCGCTTGCCAATGACTGATCCAACTAGCAAGTGATAGCACCTTGTTGAAAATGATGCTTAATGACCTTTGGGTCTTTTGCCCTAGTTATGTAACTATGATGGTAGTCACCTTTATAGGATTAATCCAGACTTATAAAATATTCCCTTCAGGAATAGCTTTTAAATCACATTCACCATAGATCTTGTGATCAAATCCTTTCAAAGTCATTATTCCACTTATTAGCACTTGTTATGTCATCAAGTGAAACAAATTTATCTTGTTTAACCAAGTCGATGCATGTGAAACACCCAAAAATGATAAGGTATGGAAGTCAAAGAAAGAAATCTTGTGAATTTAAGAGATATTGAGGAAACCAGTATGTAAACAATGTTTAATTATTTCACAATGGCGAAACAAAGGTATGCAATGCGGAGATATAGGAAGATGACCCACTTCAAAAGTGAGATATTCCCTACACAAATTTTTGATTAATAAGAACAAAAGGGATTTGGTCTAAGTCAAGTTGTTGCATCAATTTCAAATTTACGTTCATTTTATATCTCCATTTTTTTAAGTATATGCCCTAATTTAATCATACCAAACCTCAATGAGGACTTTAAATGCTTATAACATGGCCAAGGTAAATTGGCTTTTGAATTAAAAAGGTATTAGGCTCAAGATTAGCATGCCCCTATCCCTATTCTTTAATTCTATCTTCTTCCCTAGAACTTTATGTCAAAAATCATTTTAACAAGAGAGAGCACTTATGGGTTGTAACATGGCTTAACGGGTGAATAGTGATGGCTTTAGAAGGAAAGATATAAAGGCCCAAATTTCATGTCAGGATACAATGAGAATTGTCTTTGAAGGATTGTGTAGTCTTGGCAACACTCATTTGACTCTTTGTTCTCAACTAACCTCCCTCTTTAAGGGTTTTTTTAAGTTTTTCATGTTAAGATCCTCCCTTAATGATTTTTCATAGCTAGAGATGAATTTTGTAATTTTCTTCTTTTTTCCTTTTTTCTTCAACTTTTTGGGCCCTTTTGCAATTTGTGTCTTTGGCTTTTTCTCTCATCTCTAATCTTTTCCTAATTCTTTTTTTCTACCACTTTTTTTTGCTTTTTGATTTTTGGGAGAGATTAGATGCCAAGACTACCTCTTGTATTTAATCCTCATTGTTTCCCAAGTTCGTCATATTCATGGGTGATTTGAAGAGAATCATAGGCACAAAGGGGATAACGATGGTTAATTATTGTATGGATAGTGAAAGAATCAGACTCTCTTTTGCTTTATTAATTTTTGACACAAAAACATGTTAAAAATTACCCCACCCTGGTATTTATGGTTGGTGAATGAAATGAACCCTACTTTTAGCTCAATATGTGACTAGGGATAATCTCCTCTTTTGTCTAGAAAAAATAATGAATGCCTCATATCCTTGACTCGATTTGCTCATAGGACATACCCTTAATGAATTTGACTCAATTTTAGGGTCTTATATTCCCATCATCCTTAGATTTTATCCATATTCACATTAAATCAAGATTTTCCAAGAAATATCACACAAAAAATAAAATGAATGAAGATAAAGAAAGGAAATGAATAGACAAGTATAAAGGAAAAAAAATGATGAATTTTTTTTTGATGGAATGAAAGGATAGTCATAAGGGAAATGAAAGTTAATTGCATATTGCCCTAGTTAAACAAGACATGAAAATATAAAGGCCTTTTGAAATTTTAAATAACAATTACTGAATAAGAAGATAAAGAACACCAATGATTCAACTCTATGATTAGAGAAGCATCATCCACTTTCTTGATCTAGGTTCAATAAGCTCTCTTTAATGGATCTGTCTTTCATGATTTGGCAATGGATCTTTTGTTATGGTGGTGTCTTCCAATGCCTCCACTTCAAGATAACCAGCATTAATTAAGTCTAGCACATTCTTCTTGAAAGCATTATAGTTTTCAATTAAATGACCAATTACACACATGTGGTAGATGCAATAAGCATTGGGATCGTACCAAGTAGGGTAAGGTGGCTTGTTCGGTGTCCAAGGTTGTTAGGCCATGGCCGATTATCCCTTGGCTGTGGGCCCGTTTGTCCTCCCCCTTGATGGTATCTATTTGACCTTTGTTAACTTTGGCCTTGACTGCTCGCTCGATAAGAGTAGGATTGTTGTTGGGGGTAAGATCTTATTGGTTGCATATAACTCACCTCATCTTTTTTTCTTTGTAGGTTACCCTTTTTTTGAGCTACTCTCTACCTGGGGACTTGAGAGTTTCCCCTCGCGGATATCAGCATCTATTCTTTCTCCAATCTCAATCAAATCTGCAAAGTTTGTGACGTGTGTACAGAGCATAATTCTATAGAAAGGATCTGGCAAAGTGCAAATGAAGTAGGAACATAATTCAGACTGGATTAGTGGGGGTTGCACTTGTGATGCCTTTACTCTCCATCTTTGGGCATACTCTCTAAATTTTTTAGAACTTTTCTTCATCATTGCTTTTAGCTGTTCTCTAGTCGGAGCTATCTGTAGATTAAACTTATATTGCCTCATGAATAAGTCTGCCAAGTCCTTCCATTTTTGGACCTTTGAGTGGTCTAATGGGATAAACCATAGTAATGAAGCTCCGGCTAAGCTTTCAAGAAAAAAATTAATCAAGAATTTCTGGTTACAGGACCATACACACATCTTGGTGCAATATGACTTTAGGTGGTAAATCAGGTTACCAGTACCATCATATTTGGAGAATTCTGGCATCCTGAACTCTTTCAGAATCGTTATCTCAGGAGTTAGATATAATTCATCTAACTCTAATGACCCCTAAGACACTAGCCCTCGTAAGGCACACAGTTGGTCTTTAACTTCTCTAATTTCCTCTTTAAGACTCTTATCTTCTTTATCGATCCTTGATGTTGAAATTTGGAGTGTGTAAATGGGATCATCACCAGGATATCCCTGCGTGGTGTCTTCCCCTATGTTTTGATTAGTAAGGCCGAGTGTATATGCTATTTGGGTTTGGGGGTTTTTCCCCTTGTCTGGTTCTGTAATGACTGTTGTCTCATATACTTTTGCCTTAAGATTAACATATATTGGCATGGGATTGTCCATCTCAGTTTGATTTTCAATAGCGACAAGTATCGAAGAGATAGCAAATGCATCTGCTTGCTTTCCTCTTATCTCTTCTGTTGACGCTAGAATCATTTCAATCATCTGAGTAAATTGCCCTTCCAAGGCCTCAAGGTGCATGGTGGTGTTACTTTTCGTTCTTTGATTGTCTCCCGATTAGCCTTCCATTATCTCACTTCATGAGTGAGTTTGTATACACGAGTAGATGGTAAGGTTTGGTTAGGTGATTTTCCCTTAGGAGGCGCAACGGTGAAGTTTTATTCTCTCTCTATCTGAAAAGAAAGAAAGAATTAGTTTTTTGAAAATGATTTAATCATATTATTATTTCTTTTCCTCTTTTTTGAAAAGATCTTTTGTTAAAACCTGAGTATTTTTAAAATATTACTGCATTTTCTAAAAAAAAACTCATGAATTTGTTCTGTCCTTCCTATGATGGCTCTGCTCTGTGTGAAAGTCACATTATGTAGAGCCATCATAAGTTGAAAAGCTCCCTTTTTTAATAAGGAAAAGGAGTAAAAAAAATTGAACAAAATTAGAAATAGGAAAGGACCATTGTTGTTTGAAAACTATTTTATTGGAAATAAAAAGAAGAGCAATAATTGAAATGAAATAATATATAAAAATTGATGTTGAAAATAAAAGAAAAGATGAGGATATACAAAATTAAGAAACGTTAAAGGGTATTTCTCATGTGTTTTACTTAAGGATTCCTATATTTATGGGTTCTACACTGATTGTTCTTCTAGGCCAATTAAGAGTGCACATGTTTTAGGGTGGATCTGCAAGCCTATGGATTTAAAGGTCCTCAGACTACCCCCATAGCCAAAACTTATGGGAACTCTGATTTTCAACATTGAGAATGCAAGAGTTATATCTCTGTAAACTCCATACTAACAAAAGAGATACAACCTGAGTAGAAGCTTTCGTGATCTCTGCAAGGGATAAACCCTGTGCGACATCACTAGACTTCCTTCCCTATGATTGCACTTAGCTCGGGCATTAGGCTAATGTGTGTGAGGGATGTGTTAGTGCACAGTGTGTGAGCTAGGGAAGCAAATATATCTACTCACATCTCTAAAACCATATAAAAATGAGAAAAAATATAAATAAATATGTACAAAAGATATAAAAATATATACAAATATGTACAAAAGTGAAATGATTGAAAAATAAATAAAAATACGAAAGGTAATTAAGGTGAAAATAAAATTTAGCTGCATACTTAATAAATCAATATCAATTCTCGATATTTCCCAGTGGAATCGCCAAACTGTCACACCCAAAATGTGATTGGCCATCATTTCTTTTAAAAAAGAAATTAATATAAAATCAACTTTCACAATCAAAAACCAATTTTATTAGGAGCCGTTACCAAAATTTATTTGATAGGAAAAACTTTGGAAATACCTTTAAATTTGACAGTCTGCATTTAGAGAAAAAACTAAGTTCGGAAGTGGAACCACATAAGGAAGGTGTTAGGCATCATATACGTCTGATTTAGAAAGTGTACAGTTATTTTATATTCGACTTAAAATAACCCTTATCAATCACACACAGAAAATGAAGAAAGAAATAACAAATAAAGATATATACAAAGGTGAACTTGGCTAGGTAATGCCTAGGGCCTACGTACCCAGCGATTGGGATCAAAGTTGATGTAGTTCGTTATTTTGAAGGCTATGTTTTTTTTAAAGAAATATTAAGAGGTTTTTTGGATTTATTTTAAAAGAAACCTTTTTCGGAGACCTTTCCTTACTAGCATTGTTATACAATTGCGTAATGAGTACTTCGTCTAAATTTCATAGGGTTTAAAATTACTTTTATTTTTTAAAATAAATTCTTCCCCACTTGCATTGTTATACAATCGCATAGTAAGTACTCTTTTTTTAAAAAAATAAAATAAAGGAAAGATCCACTCTGATAGAGTCGGCCTCTTATCCTATAAAAGATTATTTGCTTTTTATTTATTTATTTATTATCCTACGGCATTGATTATCAATCGTGTGATAGGATAACAAATTCTGCCTAGAGATAGGGATTAATAGTCCTATTCCAAAAGAATCAATCATGTCCCAACTTATCATTGACAAGATGAAACATTTGAAAATTTGGTATTACAATAATTGGGAAACCAAATAAAACATATGAAGAGGAATCAGCTTAAGAATCACATATACATACAAGAATTTATATATATATATATATACATATCATGTGTATACATATCTGGGTATAAGTGTTTATATGTATATAGAATTGCATGTGTTGATATATAATATATATTTTTTATATATATGCCCTACATACCTATGTTACATATATATATATATATATATATATATATATATATATATCGTGTGTTATACATATCTGGGCACAGATATATAACATATATATATATATAACACATATATATATAACTCACGCATATATATAATACATACATCATATATCAATACACACCATTATATATATGCACACTTATATGAAACAATTATACGCCCTAAAATATAAACACACACACATAGGTCGAAGCTTGTGATTATCAAACTTGCGCCTATTTTCTGAAGTATATCTTTCCTTTGTTTCTCTCCCCTCTCTGGTTCTCTCGCATTCTTAACCCTCTCTATCCCTCTCACACTTGCTTTACTCGAGATGAAGAAAGGAAACACAAACTAGAGACAAAATCCATAAACTTACCTCTACACCGTCTTTTCCTTCTTTCTTCGTTCACGTCTCCGTGTTGCATTTCTGCTTCTATTTCAACAATGCTTTTTTTTTTGGTGTCCTTTGGTCTCCTTTCTGGGCTCTGTTTTTTGTGGCACTTCATGTTGCACTACCTCTATTTTCCACGTCATTGTGCTTTCCCCTCCGTATTTACCCTTTCTGTCTCTTAGTGTTTAATTGGTACTTGTGATTCTAGGTATGCTTTTCTCCACTCTCTCTGTTCCATGCTCATGTCTTGCCATGCTCTGTTCTTTACTTTTGTCCCCCTTCTCTTTTGTGCTTTGCTCCTATTTATCATGAATTGCCATAATGCACCAAAGGGTCGTGGATGGCTATCTGTTCCTCAACTCCTGGCGCACCCCCACGTCAGCTTCGTGGTTCCCCCTCCATAGAGATCGGGATCAGTTTCGCATTCAAGCCTTGCTCTATGTACTACTGTTGATCATATCTTCTTATCTCTTTTTTAAAATTTATTTATTATTCTTAATGGGTTTAATACAAGAATTATGATACCCTATATAAAACTGCTATTAATTCTATTTTTATGTTATTTTTATTTTATTTTAAGGGATAAAATTATATGTTCCATAAACTAACACCCACACCCAAATCCAATCATTTGAACCCTAAATACCATAAAAAACCCTTATGTCAAAAGATAGGAAGAAAAATAGAGGAAAAGGAATCCTTACTTCTAATTTCCTCTTTTCCGGTATGCTCAGTTGCCTAAGGACTATGCCCATAGCAATAGCCGGAAGCTTGGAAGGTTGAGGCTCCTTGGAGTTGATAGTGAAAGGCAAGGGAGAGACAACGTGAGAGAGATGAGGAAGCAAGAAAGGGATAATGGTATGAGGTGTATAGGGAACAACATATATATATATATATACACACACTCTGGGGGACATTAAAAAATTGCCCTTAAATCAATCACACAACCCGACCTCTCATGTGGACAAAGTTGTAACTTTCCCCAAATCAGATTTTTTTTGCATTCACAGCACCATATATCCTCATTACTCATTTCCCATAATTCCAATTATTTTCCTTCTCCACTGAAGGTGTTATAAAACAATTACATTTCATTCTAGTCCCTTCACTGACCTATGACTCATTCTACCTTTCTCGTCCCTTACCACTCATTGAGTTTTCATAAGGTGTTAACTCCATCATGCCATTTCTTTTCATCTAAACAAAACTTTTTCCTCTATACTTTCACATCTACACTGATATATCTTAACATTAACAGTTGGGAACTTGGGGTGTTACAATTAGAGAATTTGGCTTGTAGAATTAAAGTGCATAACTACTGTTTTTAGAAGATTCTTGACATTATTAAAGTGCTTACCTATTATGGTTGAATAATTTATATCTCTTTTTGTGTTCGATCCCAATTTTCAGATATCTAATTATTGAAAGAGACGTGCAAGAAAATAAGAAGGCATGTATATATTCAAATATAACACCTTTTTTTTTATTTGATTAGGTGACTTTGACTTTTTTTGTCCATGGATATATTTTCTATGGAAGTTCACCATGGTGGCCAAATTTCAGGAAGAGCATATATTGGCGCCAAATTAGCAAGTAGGACAGTTGTGACTCCGATAGATGAAGTTACTTTGAGATCTTGGACTTAGTAAAAGAAGACTATGGGTACGTAGAAGTTGAGTCGATGTGGTACAAGGCTCTGGAAAAATCACTTGAGCAAGGGTGGAAGATGCTGACAACTAATAGAGAAGCATTGGAAATAGTAGACATTGCTAATAAGGAAGGTTTGATTCAATTATATGTCATCTAAAATTTAGATGGGCCCACTATATCAGTTGACCCATTTCCTAACCCAAATCCCAACCTAGATATTGACCCCTCTCAAAACCTAGATGAGGACCCAGTCTCACTGTCAGATACACAATATGCTTTCCCATATCCTATGAGGAAATATGGGAGGAAAGCAAAGGTATAGCATTTGTTTATGTAAACAAACTGTATATCTATAACTATGTTATGTATAACTCATTGTATACATGTGAACAAATAGCATATGTGTACATCATCTGATTATATTGTTGTAACTTTTAAATTGCATATCTGGTGTACCTTTGAGATTTAAAATGCGGGGTAGTTTTTAAATTGTATATGTGGTTTGGCTTTTCAATTGTACATGTGCTGTAAATTTTAAAATATATAACATCGATTTGTGTACAAAAAATGTAAATGTGTTGTGACATGTGAACATATATGTGTGGTAACTTAGACTATTTTGAATTGACAACCATAATTAAAGAATAGATCCCGTTCATTTGTAAAACTCGGTAAGGCTATATGCCTACATTGTTTGAATTTATTCCTTCCATTTTTGTTTAAATAATAAATTTGGAAAGAAAAGGAAATAAAAGATTAAATGTGGAAGGGGAAGGAAAAGGAAAGAAATGCACACAAAAAGTAACATGTATAATTGGTTAATTGTTATCTTCGTACATATTTAACTTTTAATACATATATATTAAATAAAAGCTTAGACATTATCTTAAACATTCCTATTTAGGTAGCAACATATTGAAGCAATGTTGTTCTATTTGTAATTTTTTTTGTGTTTGTCAATTTGTAGGGCAAGCAACCTATTATAATAAAGAGTAAAAGAAAAAAAAAGGGAAAGAGATCTTCCAAGAAATCGAAGGTTATAATTCCTAATAACAGAAATATTGGCAGTTATGATAGCATGGGAAGTGGTTATGAGACTGAGGATAGTGCGATGAATGTGAGTTCAATGATAATGAAGATGAAGACTATGTTGGCGGGCTATTTGATTCGGACAAGACTGAGATGCCTGCACGTAGTAGTAAGGATGTGCTATCACATTTATCATCACCTTCTGGTAGTAAGCCTATGAGAGAAGAAATGACATCAGCAAGTGGTAGGGGACTCAGTGATGACGAGTAGTACTAGATTGACTCTTTAGATAGTATTGATAATGAGAATGAGGATGGACTACCTCAAAACTAGATAAGGCTAAAGTAAGGTAAAGTGTAAGGGTGAATGTCCTTGGGAAGCATATTGAATGAAGTTGACGAATGAGGACACATGGTAGTTGAGGATGATTATTAATGAGCATACTTGCCCTAGGTTCTTTAATGTGCACCTTAGACCTCAAAGTGGCTTGGGAGTAGAATGCAATAAAAAGTGAGGGATAATCCAAAACTATGGCTAAATGACATAATTAGAAATGCTAGAGAGAAGTAGAATATAGGTTGTTCAACGACCAAAGTGAGTAGGGCTAAGAAGGATACAAGAGAAGTGGTATATGGCTCATTTAGATATGACTACTATGAACAGCTTAGAAGCTCTAACCTTGGCTCCATAGTGAAGATGCAAGTGAACAGGCCACCTAAGTATGAGGATGACACCCCTAGAGCTAGTAAAGATCCTATATCGATGCTGCCAGCATTTGGGAGGCTCTATGTTTAGTTGGATGCATGTCGGAGGAGTTTTCTAGTATGTTGGCCCATCATTGCTGTAGATGGGTGCATTATAAAAACACTATATAGAGGACAAGTGTTGACTGCAGTTGGTAAGGATCCAAATGACCAACTTTTGCAAATTGCATTTGCTATTGATGAGGCTAAGATGACGGAGACTTAAATGTGGTTCTTGCAACTGCTAGTTGAGGACATTGGGATAGAATATAGCAAGTTTGTGACATTCATTTCAAATAAGCAAAAGGTTCTTTCTTACCTTTCTTTATTTATTTATATATTTCATTTATGTCCTTTAAGTTTGTGATGTTTAACTTATGTCCTTTAAGTTTTCTGGATTTGTCATGTATGTCCTTTAAGTTTCGAGATGTTTCATTTATGTCCTTCGAGGGTACCTTTTTTTCATCTTTCTTTTTTACTAGAGTGCCCTTTCACTTTACTAATAATGGTCCCATTACCATGCATATGGTCACGACCTTAAAACAAGCCTTTTCTCTACTGGGGTCACTATGAGTTTTACTTGACCTAGGCCCTCATTATCCATCAGGTCTCTAGGAAGGTTGACCCATCAAGCCCTTTTGTTACCATGGTCGTTATGAATTCTACTCAACCTGGGCCTTCAACATATACAAACACAACTATTCACAATATTTATACATACTTGACCATACATGAAACAAGTATAATATACATATACATTTCGTAATCAACATTATTGGTTCACGCCACTACGATGCCGAATCGCCTAGAATTGAATTCATGGCAATTTTTCAGTATAGTGGTCCCCAGGTCGTATTCACTCAAGGAGCCTCACTTCTAATCACTAATTAGTTGTTCCCAACACTAATCACACTAATTAACTCACCGAGGGGGTTATTGTGACACCAGCAAAAAATTAAACACAAAACAAAATTGAAACAGCAACAGAATTAGAACAGAATAAGAAATAATCCACATAGAATATGTAATCTGTCATGTAAATCCCTGGAAACATAATTATAACCATTCCAAACCTAAGTTAATCTCTAATCCACTTTTACCATTTGGTTCTAAGTCTTGAAATTTCCAAAAAATCTTCTAGAATGAGTTTATCAACTCCCTAAAGCCTTAACCAAATTATGTCCCGCAATCGCATATTGACATACCATTCCGTTCTACTTGTCATTCCAATCGGTTACAACAAGTTTTCATCTCAAATCAAGCATTAAAATAGAGTTATGTTCATGAAACTCTGACTAGAAATTAACGTAAACATAAAACAAAGAGAAACAAAACAAAAATGGGATAAAAATGTATTAGAATACTTATCTGAACCAAGGAATTCAAGCTACATCTTCCAGTTCATCCAAATGATAGATTACAAGAGATTTTTAGCTCTCCATGGGAACTAAAACGAAAATACAAAAAGAAAACTACAAGAACCCTAAACAACTGTAGAAGAGAGGAAGAAGAAAAATATTGTCTCCTTCAAAATGAATTCTGAAGTCCCTTTGTATTCTACCTTAGGAGAGAGATGAAAATGGCTTCAAGACATGTCCCTTTCTCTTGCAGAAAGTTGCAGTACATATCTGGAAAGGCTATAGTAGCAAATCATAGGAGAGTGGCATGAAAAAGGATGCTGCTCGACTGACTTTTCTATATAGAAGAGTTGACCTACGAATTTGCCATTTTAGGAAAACTTTGGAGAGTAAAAAGGGCTAAATACATGCTCTGATTCAAAACTAAAGAGGGGCCCACATCAGCTTATCCTAGTCAGCATCTAATCACCAAAAAGTGCCATATCAGCTTCCACATATGCACCTTCGTCCATGTCATCAATTTAGTTCTCTAATCACATAATTAAACACAATTAGTCCATAACTAAATTTCATCCAATTAATTCTAAAACATAATAGAATCAGAGAGTTATCATGAAAATATATGTAACAAGACTAAGATAGGGGCCAAAGTGTATATAAAAATGACCAATATCAATTATCTTTAACATTTCATCTACATACTTTAGACCTATCAACGGAGCCCCATAGACCTCTATGGATAACATCCCACCAAGCCTCATGAATGGAAGTAGCACTCCACCAGTCCTCATAGGCCTCTATGGTCCACGTCCCATCGAGCCTTATGGTTTTTCATTAGCTACAATACTATCAGGTCCATAGGTCTTTATGGATAATGCCCCATCAAACCTCATGAGTGAGAGTAATACTTTACTAAGCCTCACATGTCTTTATGACCTATATCCCATCGAACCTCATGAACTTTCGAGACAACATCATTATTGTGGTTAATAGGTCTCTATAGATGACACTCTACCAAACCTCATGAGTGGGAGTAATACTATACCAAGCTTCATAGGTCTCTATGGTCCATGTCCTATCAATCCTCATGAACTTTCCCAAACCATCAAACATGGTGGAGGTACACCACCACGACTCACATGACATACCACATCATACTTGAACTAACGTTCAATCATAACCAACTAAGGCATACATTCCCAACATGGAACCTAATTGCATCACTATCTCCTAGATGTGACATTTCTTAGCATAGTCCCTATGTCTCATTTTATACCCTTGTCTCCATGTTACTACGAACTTAAACACACTTACCTCTATACTAATCATCTAGTATGCATCTTGGTTACGAGATGTTTTCATGCTAACTAGATTTTTAAGGAGAGCTCCATGCTAGTGTAGAGTTGTTACTCACACCACCAATATATATATATATATATATATGTATAGTTGCATAGCCATTTACAAGACTTAAATGTATTTGTGGATGTACAATCATATTTGACTTCATGACATCTCAATTTAGCCAAGATGTGACATACATACCACATTTCATTAACACTCATATGAAAACATAGATGTATATCTAAATACAATTGCTATGGTTTTCAAGGTACTTATATAAAAGCTTTTCTCCTGCTTAGGTCTTTAGTTCTAGTGAATTATTCATTTTTTTTTTAGAATTTGAACTTTCTTAAAATACTTGCTTTCCTACTACGATGAAGTTTTAATCTATCCTTCTTGTAACCTTATTTATTCTCATACACTCCATATATCGAGTGCTAAAATAATAATTTTATGCCATCTTAGGTTGAGTTAATTATCTATTCATCTAATTCTCCTATCTCACATTATTCTAATGTTTAGAACATTAATTCTTGAGCCTTTACACCAATTTCTTATGCCTCAAGTATCCATACATAAGGCATCCAAATTTTAATGTGATATAGAGGCAATACCCCTTCTTTGATTCTCTTAGGCTTTCACAATCACCTAAATTTGTGTTCCTATATTGATCTCTTTTATGTCTCTTCTAGCTTCACGGAACCTCAAAGTGAGGTTTTGCAATTTAGGAAAAGAAGGTTCACAATACACTAAGCATACAACATGAAGCATCAACTAATTCACATTTTGTCAAAGTGGAGTTAGCTACTTACTTTTTTCCAAGCTAAAGTTATTGTTCTCCTTCATCTTGATCAAGGATTAAAAAGGGAAGCATTTCTATTGATTACGTCAAGAAAAGAAAGCAAAAGATGTCATAATTATAAATTAGGAAAATGCTTGCCACTATTCTTGACCATTGGTGACTTTCTTGGTCATAAATCTTAAATGACAAAGAGTTCTTGAATTAAACTTGTCTTATTAAAATTAGACTTAAAGAGCTTTCCAACGATGTATAATTTGATAAAAATGAGCTCAAATAAGGGAGTCATGACAATTTAAATAAGGCCGATGGTTGCAGCTTAGGCACCGAGGCTTGCTCCCCTCAACTTCATAGGCTCCCTAGGCGTCATGTTTGGCACCCAAGGCTGGGGAAAATCCACCATGGCCACAAGAAGACACCTATTTGATCCCTTAAACATCATAAAGCTCAATCCAATCAATATGGGGCATCAAACTCTTGTTTTTAGCATTTAAAAGCATCTTAAAAGATCAATTTCAACATTGAATCAAGATCACCACCAAAATCATCCAAGATTATCCATTTTCTTTCTCTAAAACTCTCAAATTTCATTTTTCCTCTTCATGTGTTTCCATCCATGGTTTATTTGAATTTCTAGGTTCTTAATTCGTTTAAAAGTATGGAAAAGCATATTACTTCAAGACCCAACCTCAATTTCATGATTCTTAGATTTCCTAACCTAGGGTTTCTCGCAAAAATTCAAGAAGAAGAAAAGAGAGCTTCATTCTTACCTTGGAGAAGGAAGTCTGATAGGGGAGAGGCTGTCGGTGATGTGAGCTTGCCAAAGTTAGAGGTAGAGCCACCATTAAAAGCCCTCCTTGGCCATAAAGGTATAAGGTGTGTAATGGAGCAGGAGAAAGCATAAGGGGGACATACGAGAAGGAAAGAGAGGAGTGAAAATGTGTGAAAAATTTCTAATGTGGCGTTTTAAAGAGAGTGGGACCCACATGATTTCAATTTAGTCCCTCTTCATGAAGCAATCCAATTTGGACCTCTAGAGGAATTTTAGAATTTTTTTTGAACAATCAATAGGGGTATCAACACCACACCTCAATAGAAAAATAACACATACACCAAATTTCCATTTCACAACACATTTTGTAAAAAGATTCAAAAATCTTATATTTTGTTCACTTTAGTCGCTCTCAACATCCTATACCCTGACGTGCCTCCACTTCCACTATCCTTGTGGCACTAACTCTGTAACTTAACCTTACCAAGCCCCTCTCTCCACAAGGATCCTTAATTATGCCACACACATGGAATTACTCATTAATTTTCTTTCTTTTCACTTTGGTCCCTTTTCTCTACTCAAGCTTTTCACTTAAGTACTCATTTATTAGTTAAAAAAAAATTCTACTCGTGCAAAGTTACCTCAGGTATTACACATTATATTTTTAATTATTGTATCTGATAATAGTGGTCCCATTCCCATGCATATTTTTGTCTGTACCATATCTACTCATAGTGGTCTTATTCCCATGCATATTATATGACCTAGTAAAATAATGTAGTAGCCCCATTCGCATATCTACATGAGGGTCCTATATTTTAAAACCTTAAAGTATTCAAAGTGATTTTATTTTATTTTTCCTCCTTTCTCCAATGCACACTGGTCAATTTCACTTGATTTATCTTTAGGTCCTTATTTTTAAAGTTGAAAAATAAGTTTTGAAACTGGTATTAATTAGTAGATCATACAATTATTTCAAATCTGTGAATGAACATCTTGAGGCAGCATATATAGTAATGGTCAGGTTTTGTAAAGTTTTTATACATATCAATATTGGTGAGGCCTTTGGGAAGTGTTTTGGTTTGTATAAATACAACATACATATATGATGGAAACACTTTGCTTTTTCATCTTTCTAATTTCCTTTCTTTATTTTCTTGCAACTTAGGGTGTTTACTCGGGAGGTACTCTAGGATGCATTTGGAAACCAAAAGAATCTACAAGTAAACAATCACACATACATAATTCCAAGAATACTTCACGACTTAAAGTTATATGACACGAAAGAATCGATACCGACACCATCTACAAGGCCTTTAATGGATCTTCGCTTTATAGTCTTGCTGCGGTTCATGATGATAACGAAAGGTCCCACCAAGGTAACCTTGCTCCGTGATCTATAGGAGACCTAAAACTCATACTCTGATACCATTTTGTCACGTCTTACCTAAGGCATATGACCAGTACTAGAGTAAGCCTGACCTCACCTTAGAACCTAACTCATTTTAACAATTATATATTCCGAATATTTCAAAATAGACAAATAAAATAAATTTCATCTAGAAGAACTAAAATTTGCTCATCCATGAACAATTAAATATAATTAATCATATTAGATAAATATATTTTATATATTTCATCACAACATATTAATTCAATAAAATATCTGTAACCAAATCTTTGATACAACTAAATCATTTACATATATTATTTCCTCAGCTTATACTAACATGATTCCAATTCCTAGCTACCTATGAGATTACGGAGCGACTTTAGAGGAACAAACCAAAGGTTACAAGGATGGTACTTTAATCATTTCCTGGATTCAAGTGGGGCCTAGAGTTAAAAATCCATGACTCTATGCATGAGAAATAGTCTCCCACCACTAAATCTGGAAAACAATGTTAATAAGATGATATGAGCAACTATATGCCCAGTGAGGGGACAATACTACACAAGCGGAAAACAAATATAACACATCATAATGATAACATGCATCAATCATACATAAACCGACTATAGCACGATACAATATAAACCAGGATAGTTTTCAACAACATTCAATTAAATCAATCACATTTTAATATAACATAGTTAAGAACAATTCATAACAACAAGCAATTCAATCAATTGCACACATTTCCTGTACCAACCGGGTTGTCCAGGGTACCTTTGGATCATTGCCCGCGGCGCTCTCCGCATCCACCCTTATTGCTCTATTTATAAGTCTCCACCTTTATGGCTCTATATGGATTTTTCCCATGGGGTGCACCGCCATACCTTTTCTTTCTTTCTCAATCACAAGCACAAGCACAAACACAAATAAAATCTTATATCATAAAACAAATACTCATACACAACATAGCTCAACATCCACAAATGAATAAATTCAACATTCAACATATATCACATCTCAATTCAATTCTCATATCATATATAACTCATAGTAGGATCTCAAAATGTACAATGCATCATAGTGTATCAATATAATACACAAAGGGTTTTCTTGCAACTTTCTTACCTCAATCTAAATATTAGAGTACTAATGTGTATGTATATATTTCTATATATATATATATATATACACGCACTAAAACCAAACCCTTCAACAAGGAAATTACAGAAAATGGTATAAAATTTATGTATGTATATACACCTCATACTTAAAGAATTATGTGCAATTATTAGGTATAAATACTCATATATATATATATATACATATGTATTTTTACAACTTAAGACATATAGCGTCATATGCTTTTATGTACATATATATACATATATATGTAAACAAATACTTATACACCACTATCACATCTTCAAGGGACAATAGAGTACATATGTATATACATTTTCTAACATTTCCTTGTAAACCAATATATTTCATGGATATATACAAACACATACACACACATTAGAATTATTTTCCTTCACTATCAGAATTATTTTCCTTCACTCCATCATTCATGAGGAATATAGTTATGTGTACATAACCACACAAGTTTCACCATCTCATTTAAAATAATACAAAAACAACAACATGATACTCAACATCCCTTATATGTAGTTCATCACTCTCTTTAATTTAGCTATATTACATGTTTTCACTATGATGCCAAAAAATTCAAAGGAAAGACTTTGTCATAGGAAGTATAAATCCCACTCACCTTGATTCCGAGCAAGGCTCCCACACTCTAAACCAAAGAAAGGTACCAAAGAACTCATAGGAAGCCTATAAAATAAGCCAAGAAAAAAACAACAACACCATTTTAAAATTTAAGTCACCAAGCATTTAACATTGTTCTATTTTTCTGCTAAATTTGAAACTAAACTTTACAAAATTTCTAGTATTGATTTGTAGCTCCAAAATTCATGAAACTTGGTATAGAGCCTTCTTTATATGTTAATATGCTATGATTAAAATTTCAGAATTTAGAATCTAATTCAGACCAGATTTCCTCTATTTCAATGGGTTTTAAAGCTAACTTAGAACTAATAAAATAAATTAACAGCTTAAATTCCATCAACAAATCAAGCCCTTACTCTTTCTTCCTGAAATTCCAACCACCACGAAAGGAATGAGAAAGAAGAGGACGGCAACAAAAAAAAACATAGGAGAAAAGAGATTAGTCTTACCTCATGAAGGAGATAAGGCAGTCGGCAGTGGTGGTGGCGGCCAAGGGTCATCTCCATGAAAAAGCTCCTATTCTCTCCCTAGCTCTTAGTTGGACGCACAAAGGGTGTAGGGAAGAATTGAAAAAAAAGCATGGTTTACTTCTTACCCTTTGCCAATCCTCTTTACTGCCAAGAACCACCATCTCACCAACCAAAATGAAGGAAAAGGACCACCAGCAGGTAGCGGTGACAACATGGGAGAGAGTGACGAAACTAAGATGGTTGAGAGTATGTTTTGCTGAATACTCTAGAACTTCAAACTTTCTTTTCATGTTGTGTGGTAAAGAGAGGGACATGTGCTTGATTCTGATTATGCCACATAGTCATTTCTTTTTGATTAAATTATACAAGACAACTCTCCCATTACGTTAATAATTCATTTACGTCATTTTTCTTTATGTAAAAATTAAAGTTTACACTCAAAATTCCAAAATTTTCTCTATTATCACTTATCTTGTCTCTTTCCCAAATGTAATAAAAATAATTTTACCCAAAATTTAGAAATCATTTGATTTCCTATTGTAAATTAATCCTCAAGATATTAAGAATTTAGAATTTTAATTCCTAAAAAAATTCTTTTAACTTTGAAGGGTCACCGTATTATTTTTAAAATATGGGATTTACACTTATTGACTTAATTACTTTTTTAATTATTTATTACTTTATTACTTGTTTACATGTTTGATTGCTTTTTTTTTTTTTTTGCTTACTTACTTTACTTACTTGCTTACTTGTTAGCTTGTTTGTTCACTTCCTTACTTCCTCACTTGTTTATTTGGATGCTTGCTTCCTTAATTTCTTCTTTTCTTACTTACTTGATTGCTTGCTTGCTTCTATACTTGCTTTATTGTAGTACCCTTGCATGCTTCCTCAATTGTCTATTTCCTTCCTTCCTTTGCATGCTTTCTTGCTTGCTTCCTCAATTGCCTATTTACTTGCTTGATTATTTGCTTGCTTTCTTGCATCCTTTCTTTTGTGTTTCTTTACATATTTCCTTCATACCTTCTGTACTTTGTTAGCTTGTTCACTGACTTATTTACTTATTTAGCTATTAAGTTTTCTTGATTGCTTCCTTCACTTGCTTACATCTTTACTTTTATATTTTCACACTTAAATCATTGCTTACGTCCTTGCTTTTTCATTTTTTTGCTTACTTGCTTTCTTCCTCGCTTACTTCCTTTCTTCCTCGCTTACTTCCTTACCTACATGGTTGCTTTCTTGTTTACTCTGTTTGTTTATTTGTTTGCTACCTTACTTGCTTTATTTACTTTGCTTTCTTCCTTGCTTCTTCCATTTCATACTTTCATTTTTTTTGATGATTTAGTTCAGCTTTGGGTGGTTTGGTTCGATTTTGAGCAGTTTGATACGCTAAGGAATTTTTTTTAAAAAAATGCTTACTTTTATCTATTTGAAAATAAAACCCTAGTTTTACCAAATACCAAGTGTTTAGTGTTCACTTTTCTAGTTTTCTTAATGTAGTCCAGTTTTTATCTGGAAGTATTGCTCAAGTCAGATAAATTTTCTACATAATGGAATTTAAAAGCTATTATTAATTTTGCAATTATTAATCCGAAGGGATTTTGTAATTATTAATTTCATAGTAAAAATTTTATCTTTTATCCCAATACTTAATTGGTTAAGACTAGATGAAAGTGTGCAACAATTTTCTTAACATAGTCCAGTTTTCTTTGTGAATTTAAAGATAATATAATATATTATATTATAATTTTAACTATAACATAATATGAAAGTGTGTAGAAATTTTCTTAAATGGTTTTTTAAACTATATATAATTATATAAATATAATATAATATATATAAGTATTTTTTTATTGTATATAGTTCGGTAACCAAACCGAACCAAACAAAACCAACGAACTGAATCGAATTGAAAATTTTATAATTTTAAAGACTGATCTAGACCTTGTTTGATTTTTTTGGGTTCGGTTCGGTTTGGTTCGGTCCAGTCGATTTGCATCAGTTTTGTACACCCCTGCTTCACAGATAAAGATATAGAGTATATGAATATTCCATTCCAAAATAACAAGATAAAGCATTAATAATCTACAAGTTCTTTTCACAACATTCAACTAAAACCCTAGGTGTTCTATTTATTACAAAGTGACTCGAGAATCCCACCACAACCAGAATTACCACCATCAACCCTGCAAGGCTCCGCTACTCCTCGTACAAAGTCTCACCAACTAAGTAAGAACCTGCAAGGCTGCATAAGAAAAGAGAGAGTATGATAAATACTCAGTGAAGGAATAAATCAACCATAATAAATTATCATTGTGTACCATTCACAGGAATGAGACATAAGAGTGGGATTCCATCCACCAAGACAAGACAAAAAATCTCATCTTATATAACCTGCATAAGTAAATAGAGAAGTTTTACCATATGCACACAAAGCATCACTAAATCATGACTCACAAGTGGATTACAAGGTCCAATCAATCACATAGTTCGCTAACACAATTTTGGTACATATACATCAAATAAATACATGATCCGAAATTTTCACTAAAATCATGAAATGCAATATTAATTCATAATTTCCTTGCCTCTCCATCACATAGGCGGCATCTTTGAGTGTGGCATATCGAAAGGGTAAAGTCGCTTTACCACGTCACTACTAAGCTTTCCATCACATAAGCTTCGCCTTTTCAACATAGGCGACATCCTTAAGTGTGACATACTTGAGAGATAGGGTTGCCTTGCCACTCAACAACAACTTTTCATGCTAAAGCATCGACATTTCCAACATCGCACCATCCCAACAATGTTGGTCAATTAGATCATATTAGCCACATGACTTCCCACATACGACTAGCCCATCACATTCAATCTTTTAATACATAAATAGTACATTGAATTCAAGATAAGGTATTATCATGCATCCACCCACACGATAGCTCAAGGTTTATATTATTTATATTTATATATATATATATATTTATTTATTTATACATCATATGCATCTATGCTTGACAATAATCCCGACACATCAAGGAAAGGCCAATGTAATCCCAATGCAAAGGGTCAAGTAAAGCGTACAAGAAGTCAACCAACACGAGTCATCATTCTGCAGTTCAGTGGAAATAGACATTCCCTTTCCTAAATCACTCCTTCGGCCAGCACCATAGAGATACGTACAGGAGAGAGGATGAAGGGTATTGGGGAGTATACACCATAGTTTTCAAAATCGGACTGGTCATTAAATCGGTAGAGGCGCCAATTCAAAGTTCAATGGTCGGACCGTGGTGGTTGAACTAGTGGTACTTATAAAATATTTAAAATATATATAATTTAAAATAATAAAATATTTTATATAAATACAAAATATGTGAAAAAAGTGAAAAAAACTGAAAGGTGATGAGAGAGTACTTTGAAACAAGAGAGAGGATTTTCATTATGTGGCCATTTAAAGAGGAGACGTAAATGAATGGAGTAGAGAGTAGCCTTTACATGGGAAAATGGAGATATTATCATAATACAACTCTCAGAGTTGGTGATTGGAGAGTCCATACTTGTACTTCTTCTCTTTCTCTTCCATGGATGTCTTCTGGCTTTCTACCTCTTTTTCTCTATTGCCATTGCCTTCTGTTTCTGGTTTTTTTTTTGTCATTGCCTTCTGGTTTTCTTTGCCGCTATCTTTTGCTTATAGTTTTTTGTTCTTTCTTCGTCATCTCACCGCCCCCTGCTTCTTCTTCTTCTTCTTCTTCTTCTTCTTCTTTATCTTGTCGTTGCCACTGTGAACCTTCAATTTTTTTTAAGAAGGAAACAGTTTCATCAATAACTTGATCAGTTCCACTAGTTTCTTGGCTTAGGACCAGTTCAACTAGTTTCATCTTGTTCCGGTTCAATGGTTCACTAGGACCAGACCAAGGTCTAGTTTTTTAATACTGGTATACACACACATTCACACAGTTGGGAGAAAAAGAAAGAGGAAGAAGAAGTGTGGGATCAAGGGATGTGGGGCCTATACTGATGGGAATCCAAATACTATGCTGAAAGGGAAAATTCCCTATTTCACATCACTAAATTTGAGATCCATTTTTTCTTATGATCCAGGTGGAAAGAGGCAAAATAACGTGAAATATGACTTGAGGATTGCATATCTTGTTTTAGGAAACTTTTATGATTTAGGCATTTTGATTATTAAGAAAGTTTCCATTTTAATTGTTAGCAAAGTTTACATTTTGATTATTAGGAAAGTTTCTATTTTGCTTATTAGGAAAGTTTTTATTATTAATCTGGTCTAGATTGATTCTCTATGCATATGAGATTTAGGGTTTTATTTTTGCCTATAAGTACTATGTATGGTGCATGGTGAAACACAACACATGAATTTTGAATTTAATTTGTGAGCAATTCACTTCTTGGTACTTCTGAAAACTTGTAAACTTATCAAGACTTATCTTGTGGCATTCAATTGAGACTTATCACTCAACTTTTTCCCTCTTTCTTAAGTGTGGCATCCATTATCCTTCATTATACCAAGGTTCGTACTTCTAATAAAGTATTGGATCGAGGTCTTTTGTTTATTCTTTTTCGTAATGTGGGTCTTGTTGTATTGCATACACCAAGGTTCATATCATTTGGTATCATAGGAGAGAAGAGAGAGAGCTTCTATTCAAAAGAAAGTGACGTGAAGAAAGCAATCCTTTCCAATCGACCAATGTTTGTACTTATGTATAAAGATGCTTATTTCAATGCTAATGAACTTACCTTTTCTTTGCCTAGAGTTTTTGTGTCTTTGTTACAAGAGATTGATGAACTATTTCATGAGGAGATTCCACATGATCTACCACCAATAAGGGGAATTGAATATCAAATTGACTTCGTTTTAGGATCTTTAATTCCTAATCAGCCTGCTTATAGAAGTAATCCTAAGGAGACTAAGGAGCTTCAAAGGCAAGTTGAAGAATTGATGTCCAAAGGATTGATTAGAGAGAGTATGAACCCATGTACAATTCTTGTTCTACTTGTATCTAAGAAGGATAGATCATAGGGAAAAATGGATCTCAAATTTAGTGATGTGAAATAGTGAATTTTCCCCTTCAGCATGGTATTTGGATTCCTATCATTCTTCCCCTCTTGAAAGAAGAATCGTCATCAAATATTGAAGATAGGGTGAAATAATGCTTGAAAAATAGAATTGGCTTCTATCAAAGAGAGTGAGTGTGTTTTCGTTTTCGATTTCTCCCAACTTTTCTTTTTTTGCACTCTTTATTTTTGTTTTCTCTTCACTTTCAATCACTTCCTCACTCTTTGTGGTATTTTCAATTTTATTGTCTTTTTCACTTTTTACATGCTTACTCTCCTTTATCTCAAGTTTTCATCTTCTACTTCACTTGCATTACTAATAAAATTTTGAACTTAAGCTTGATTTCCATTAGTTTCAAAAATTCTTTCCACAAAAGTATCTTTAGGTGATGGCTTCTTGGGTGAATCTACAACTTACAAAGTGAATTACAGATTCTTGCAATAATAGGTACTATTGTAGTCAAAGACTCGACATCCCCAACATTCTTCATCTTCGAAGTATTCTTCATTGTCCACGTCACATGTATGCCTCGACCCTCTCATGATTTGGATAAAAATGGCTAGGCTGCCCTATGTGGAAATTGGATGCTACTCGCTTTAGCCTTTCATCTATACTATCAAACCTTAGATTAAGTCTTTCTAACCCTTGAATGGCCTTCATGTAAAGTTTGATGTCCTTCCCTCTTGGTTCCTCATCCATCGCACCTTTGTCACTACTTTGAGACATGTTTCCAATCTTCAAAACAAAGGCAAGAATAAAACCTCACTCGCTCTCTCACATGTTTGCACTCAAGTAATATCAAACTCTTTTCACACAATTTCTTCTTTTATCCTCTTTTGCTCTTTTTTTTTTTGATCAACTTCAGAATTGACATAAGTAAATCAAATAATGAAGCAAAATTAAAACTTATAAGGTTGAGATGTTTTTTTTTTAGAGAAAAAAGTTGGGAATTGCATGAACAGTAACGCGAATGAACAGTGTATGATGAATAGTGTAGACAAGATTTTTTTATTTTGAAAGAAGGAATCAAAGAAAATATACTAAACTTGATGTGAATCTAGCTCTGATACCAAATGATATGAACCTTGATACAATGCAATGCAATAAGACCCAAATTGCGGAAAAGAATAAACCAAAGACCTCGACGCAATACTTTACTAAAAGTACGAACTTTGGTATAAGGAAGGATAATGACGCCACACTCAAGAAAAAGGGAAGAAGGTGAGTGATAAGTCTCAATTGAATACCACAAGACTTGATAAGTTCACAAGTTCTCAAAAGAACCAAGAAGTGAATTGCTCGCAAATAAAATTCAGAATTCATGTGTTGTGTTTCACCATGCACCATACATAGTACTTATAGGCAAAAATAAAACCTTAATTCTCGTATCCATAAAGAATCAAACTAGATCAGAAAAATAATAACACTACTAGAAAATTTGCTTTTAGTGACGGACAAATCCGTTACTAATCCATTAAATCCGTCACTAATTATGGATTTAGTGACGAATTTTCCGTCATAAACTCTGACAGTAAAAAGTGCGTCACAAACTAAGTTGTGACAGATGATGCAATCCGTCACTAATTTTAGTGACAGAATACTGACGAACCATCCATCACTAAACTAGTGACAGACATATACGTCACTAAACTCGTTTAATTTGTGACGGACTCATCCGTCACTAATTTTTTTTAAAAATATTTTTTCCCTTGAATTAGTGACGGATGACTCTGAATTAGTGACGGACTCATCTGTCACTAAATATTGTTTTGGTATTTAATATTTTTTCTCCTTTTTAGTGACAGAGTTCGTTACTAATTTTTTGTGACTATTTTTTAATACATTTTCTCCCTTTTCTATTACATTTTCCTTAATCCCTTAACTTCAAAATTTTTTTCCAAAATACAATTATATGTATATTTAATACAGATAATAAAAATAAACTGAAAATTATAGGAAATTCAATGAAATCATTCAATAAATTTACCATCTAATCATGTACCATATACAACTAAACTTAAAAAACATTAGGTCATGTATCATATACAATGATAACAAAAGTGAACTACATCATACCATATCTCATATCTGTACCAAAAGCTAGACTCAAAAAGACCAAGTAAAATATCATTTACAATAGTAGTCAAGTGTCTTTGTCTCGAATTGTATTAGAGCCCGCAGATGGATCCCTAGGTGATTCTGTTAGTGGAGGCAACCCAGCATTAGCCAATAATTGCTGCACTATAGCCTGAAGGTTACTTACTGTACTTTGCAACTCCTGCCTATGTTTGATCTCTCTTTCAGCTTGTTGACGCATCTCTTCCCGTTCTTGTCGCTCTCTTTGAACCTCTTGACGCATCATCTCCAACTTTTCTAAACTATCTTGATTCAGTACAGATGCATGAATTGAAGGTTGTGATCCATGAGTGATAGTAGAAGATGCTTCTGATCCAAGACCATAAATCCTTCCTTTTATTGGACCACCAACAACTTTGGTCCAAATAGACAATTCACGCTCCTTGATATTATTGGCATCTCCCACATTTGAAGTGTCACCTTGAGACTCTTTCATTTCACTTACAAACTTTTCCTGCAAATATTGCAATGATATAAGATAAAGTGAAACAAATAGAGCTAATACTTTAGCAATCAATGACAGTAACTTAGAAACAGAAAATTAACTCATAAGCTCACATAATCATGAGATCTTGCAAAAAAATGTAGGTCTACCCAGTGGCCTCATCAAGTAATAAATGATTTGAAAATAACCTTATCAGTAACAAACATACATTTAGGATTTGGTGAATAGAAGTAGTTCACATTTTTTTCCCACTTCGATAATCACTTTGTAAGATAGAAACAACCCGAATAGAAGATAGAATAGCCTAGTCATAAACATCAAGTGTCCAATATATTAGAGAGCTCTATGACATATAAAGTCATGATTATATATTACAAAACAAAAAGAAGCATATAATTAACAATTCTAACTCATCCTCCTTAACTCTGTCTTACATTATTTTATTGTTAAAGTTTAGAATTTTGAAAAAAAGTCTTCTACTTTTTGAAAACAAATGACAAACAGCAGCAAATCACCAATAAAATAACAAATCAGTAGTAAATGAACATTAGCAAATCACCAGTAGAAGAACAGCAGCAAATCACCAGTAAAAACACCAAGACAGCAGCAAATCACCAGTAAAATGAGCAATGCAGTAGTAAATCCCTAATAAAACAATAGCAACAATCCCCAATAAGAGAACAACGAAAATATAATTGATTGTGGTATATTTTCTTACCCATACGTGTTTTGATTTCTTATCAATAAATTCTCCAGTCTCTTTACTCTTGTGGGTCCTCAAAAATAATTCAGATGCACTGGCTTCTTGCCCTGTCTCCTCCTCCTACAAGAGATTAAAATATAAAAAGTACATAAGTACAAATGAAATTCACATATAAAAGCTATAATACGCACATATTCAAAAGAGAGAAATATAGATAATTAGTACATATTTTCGTTTGTGCTCTGAATATGGTATTGATCCGCCAGTGTGACATGACGGACCAAATCCATCCCTATCACTCAATCTATTCCTTGCATTGGTCTCAGATAACTTCTGGTAATTTGGGTCAGCCCATATTCGTTGGAGTTCATCCCAAGTTTCATTGCTCATCCAAACAGGTTTGATGCCCTTCTTCTTGAAAATTTTCCTAGCAGTATAGAGGACCCCTCTTAATCGTCGTTTTCCAATAATGGAATCATACAACCTCCGTATCTCAGTGTCAAATCTATCTTCCCAAGTGTACAGTTTCTATAATATAGTTAAACTAATACAAATTAGCATCACTTTAAGAAATACGTAGTTTACAAGCAAAAATAAAGACATTTCATACATTTAGCTGACAGAACCACCGTTCCTTCGCCTCAGGTGGTGTTTCTGACCACTTAAACCATGGTCCACCAAAGAACTTCTTGATTATCCTTGATAAGTCACGAATAGCTTGGTGTGGGTGATAACTAAAAAATAAATCTCGAAATTGTCAATATTAAATCAAGCAATTAGAAAAGTAGAAACACATATTTGTCAAGACATACGTAGCCTTATAAGGTTCCAAGTACACGCGTCCATCTGAGGCCTTCCTAAGCTGAGACCTTTGTTGCCATCTATGCATGCTAGTTTGTGGAGTGTCAGTCATGGTGGGTTCATCACCAAGTTCTTGTGTAGGAGGGTCAGTAGGTTGTTCATCACAAAGTTCTTGTGCAGGAGGGTCAATAGGTTGTTCATCACCAAGTTCTTGTGTAGGGGGGTTAGTAGGTGGTTCATTATCAAGTTCTTGTGACTCGGAGAAAGTTCTTCCTCTCCCTTCTCCATTGCTTCCACCTCTTGATACCCTAGGTGTTCTAGCTTTTCCTTTACCTCGCGGCATACCTATGAGTGACAAAGTTAGATAAATCAATATTCAAAGTGAAATATAAGGTATAAATGTACTTCAATAGAAATGTTATTAAAAAAAAGGCATAAATAAAATACAAAAGAAAATTAAGATAGATGCATACAAACTATAACCCTTCTCATACTCAAGTGATTATGACTCATCATTGTCAGTATCATCATCATTTTCATCATCATTTTCATCATCACTTTCGCTATCATTGTCACTTTCAGTAAGATAGTTTTCACTAATTTGATCGTCCTCATTAGTTTCATCATCAGTGTTAAATTCATCATCCTCAAAATTCTCTTCTACTTCAATGTCATTTTGGCCTTCATTGTCATTGTGGTCTTCCATTTCAACCTCTTCACCTAACCCACCAAAGAGACTATGGATTTCATCTAGGCCTGCTTCACATTGCATTACCACCTCATCTTCTTGGAAGGCTATATCTGGGGCATCTATCATACTCCTAGCTTTTATTTTTAGAACTGCTCTCCAATCAACCCTGTCTCTCTTTTTACTAGCATATTTTGCAAAGTAAACTTGACTTGCTTGTTGTACGAGTACAAATGGTTCATACTTGGAAAATCGTTTTCTACTATTAATCTCAATCAGGCCATATCGATTATGAACCTTCCATCCTCTATTTAAGTGGGGGTCAAACCAATCACACTTGAATAAAACAACTCTTGTTTTCTTCGACGTTGGGTTGTGGTATTGTAGCTCTACCACTTCCTCCAACATACCATAGTAATCACATTCAAACTCATTATACGTGGTGCCCTTAATGCACACTCCACTATTCATGGTAGATTTTGTCGAGTTGTAAGCACGTATGTGAAACCTATATCCATTTGCATAGTATTACGGCCATGTGTGTACTTCTCTAGATGGCCCAAATGCTAAATCTTTTATTTGAAAATCATCCACATTGTTCGTCGGGTCAAAAACCTAATAACCAAAAAGATTTATTAATAAATTAAACATGTATGTCACTTAGTCTAAAAAGGTACATAGTTTGGGATCATACATATTCTTTCAACCACTTAGCAAATTCATTAGTTATTTCGACTTCTATCTCTTGATCCGTTGCATGAGGTATTCTTTGCTTGAGTTGTTCTTCAAAGATTCTATGTCACATCAATAGTCATGATGAGTGCATAATTTTTAAGTGTCCTCAAATAAACAACTAAACATTTTAGAATAGAATAAATTACCGAAGAAATGGTTGGATTTCATCACAATTCAACAAAACATATATGGTTGCTGCATTGAATTCAACCTCATTCAAATACCGTGTGCTTTCTCTCCCACCTGGACGACCTGGGTGAGTGAATATGGAAAGGCATCCATCTGGGCAATCAACCTCACCACCATCATCATTCCGATCCACTTTGGTTAGCCTTGTTTGCAATTGAGGTTCAAAGTAGAAGGAGCAAAATGTAGACGTCTCCTCCACAAGGTACGCTTCACAAATTGATCCCTCCACACGAGCTTTATTTTTTACCTTCTTCTTTAAATGATGTAGAAACCTAATCATTCAAATATTTCAATGGAATGACAAAAAATTAAACATAAAATATATGATGCAAAAACTATTTCAGACTTAACCTTTCAAATGGATACATCCATCGATATTGGACAGGTCCACCAACTTTTGCTTCATAAGGAAAATGCATAGGTAAGTGTTCCATGGAGTCGAAGAAACTTGGAGGAAAAATTCTCTCTAACTTACAAAGAGTTACAACAATGTTTTCTTCAAGTCTTTGCATTTGTTCAACAGAAATTATTGTGGAACATATGTCTCTGAAGAATAAACTCACTTCTACTAAAGCATTCCAAATGGCTTCAGGCAACAAATCTCGAAAGGCAATTGGCAGTAATCTTTCCAAAAATACATGACAATCATGGCTCTTCATTCTAGACAACTTTAAGTCATGCATATCAACACACCTAGACAAGTTTGAAGCACACCCATCGGGAAGCTTCAAATTTTTAACCCATTCACATACCAACTTCTTCAAATCTTTTGTTAAAGTGTGCGCTGCTTTTGGCATTATTGTCTTTCCATTACCTTAGTCAATTAATTCTAATTCTCGACGATTGCAAATTATAGCCAGGTCTTTTCTAGACTTCACATTGTCCTTGGTCTTGCCATTCACATCCATAACAGTATTGAATATATTATCAAATACATTCTTTTCTATATGCATAACATCAAGATTATGTTGAATCAAGTTGGTATTCCAGTAAGGCAATTCCCAAAAAATCGAACGTTTAGTCCAATTATGGTCACAACCAAACCCAAGCAACTTCTCTTTATCAGTCTTTTCCATTAGTCGTGGCAAGTTACAAAGCCTTTCCCACAAGTCATCACTAGACAACCTTTGAGGAGGATGAGATTTTTCTTCATGCCCTTTACGAAATGACTTTTTGTCACGACGAAATTGATGATCAAGGGGCAAAAATTGACGATGACAATCAAAGAATGACGTCTTTTTCCCCTCTTTTAAGCGGAATGCTTTACTATGCTCCACGCAAATTGGGCATGACAACAAACCATGTGTACTCCATCCAGACAACATGCCATAGGCAGGGAAGTCATTAATAGTCCAAAGTAAAGTAGCTCGCATTTGAAAGTTCTGTTTCGTGGATGAGTCATATGTCAAGGCACCAACTTCCCATAATTGTTTCAACTCATCAATTAAGGGCTGTAAATACACATCAATCTTTTGACCAGGGCTTTTTGGGCCAGGAATGACAAGTGTGAGAAACATATATGGGGCTTTCATGCACATCCCAGGTGGGAGATTGTACGGTGTCATAATTACAGGCCAGCAAGAATATGGATGTGCAGACTGGCCATATGGAGTAAACCCGTCTGATGAAAGGCCTAACCTAACATTTCGAGGCTCTAAGGCAAAAGAGGGATAACATTGATCAAAATGCTTCCATGCCTCCCCATCACAAGGGTGGCACATGACTCCTACTTCTCGCCTAGTTTTATGGTGCCATGTCATGTGTTTAGCTGTCTTCATAGACATATAAAGTCTTTGCAATCTTGGTGTCAATGGCAGATAACGCAAGATTTTATTTGATACTTCTTTTTTCCTTGCATCTTCTTTACTTCTAGGTTTATAACGAGCATGGCCACACACTAGGCAATCCCTCCTCTCCTTGTTCTCCTTGTAGTAAAGCATACATCCATTCTCACATGCATCTATTTTTACATACTCCAAACCAAGTTTTGCTACCATTTGTTTGGTCCTGTAGTAATCAGTAGGTAATTTTGCATCGTCTGGCAACAACTCCTTTATAAGTTGCAATAAACGATTGTAACAACTCTCACTCAAGTTAAACTCAGACTTAATGTTTAACAATCTTGAAATTGTTGATAAAGGAGTGTGAGTAGTACATCCTATGTATAGTGGCTCCTCAGCAGCTCTCAAGAGGTCATAAAAGTGTTGTGCATGTTGGTTTGGATGTCCCTCCACATCTATATCGATGTTAGGATTGAAATTAGGTCCAGCAGCATCTATAATCATTGAACGATAGGGATTTTCCAATTCAACCTCAACCCTTTCATGACTATCGCATTCAACTACATTTTCATGATCACTAGCATCTTCACTTTCAACATTATCATGGTATATGGGTTCTCCGTGATAGGTCCATTGATCATAGTTGGGGACAAACCCACGTCTGTAAAGGTGAACCTTGACATCTTCTATATCAACAAATCTCCTATTGTCACACTTTGGGCAAGGACACCTTATTTGACCATTTGAGACTAATTGTGGTTGAGATTCTACAAAGGCTATGAATTCATCTACTCCTTCAAGGAACTTAAGATTAAGTCCTTTTCTACTTGGGTCACGCCGATTATACATCCATACTCGATCAGCCCTCATTGTCTTCTACATGACAATAATAATTTAGAAACATGTTATGAACTATACCTGGACAGATTTAGGATTTTGGCTAACTAATGGACCAAACAAGTGAGTCTACCTTTGAAACTTTCCTACTAATTGGGTAACACATAAAATTGAAAAAATTACAATAACTAATATTCAAACATAAGAAAATAAAAAAGAATATTCAAAATTCATGAGAATAAGATGTTGAAGCATCAGTAATTAAATGAAACGCTATATATACATCAGTATAGGTCCTTTGCAAATTCTTTTTCAGATGAAGTTTAGTTATATATGTATGTATTAATTTTATTTTTATAATGTAGCTGTACAACAATTCCTTTAACTCAATACCTCATTTGAAGATACTTATTATGTTATGTATGTATTGACTTTATTTTTAATTATACAATAAAAACTCCAGTCAATAATCACTAGTTACTTGACTTGTTGTTGCAAATTACTTTTTTTTTCTTAACCTTTTCCACTTAACTTAATCTTCGAAAATTACTTGGTTAGATAACAGCAAAAGCAAATATTAGAATGAAATATTTGATATAGTAGTGTGAAATAGATGAGCTTGAATTAATCCATTACGGGCCAACAAATAATGGGCCAAGATTGTGAACCCATTTAACAAATAAGAAAATTAACTCAATGTTCATAGTGAATTTTATTATAGGTCAACATCTGTGTTTATTAAATATGTTGTCGGTAATAAAACTATAAAAATATATCTAGTTTTATATTAAAAAAAAAGGCAACTTAGACTTTTCAATCAAAAGAAAAAAGGTGGCCCACAAGATATATGCAAATTAAGGAAGTGTGTCCCATGGTCACGAGGTCAAGGAAGAAGCAATAAAGATACCTATATCTGTACACTATTTGCTATATGTTATGTTACCCTTCTTTTTTTCCCAAAAAAAAATGGACATAGCTATATGTGATGTTACCATATTAATTCAATGTTATTGCATTAAATTGTGGTCAGTAACTGATTAATTAATCTATAAATAAGCTAATAATTAATTAACCTCATTACAGTGCTTATAAGGAAATGGGGATATAGTCACTATGTTGGAGAAGGAAAGTTTAATGGGGATGCAATACCAAGTGGGGATAAAAAATTTATCTTAAAAATAGATTAAAAAAAAGGGAAGGAATCTTGAGACTTCAAAAGTTGGAAGTTTGATGGAAAATGAAAAGGGGCATGTGATATATGTGATGTTACCTTATTAAATCAATATTATTGCATTAAATTGTGGTCAGTAATTGATTAACTAATCCATAAATAATCTAATAATTAATTAACCCCATCATAGTGCTTATAAAGAAATGGGGAAATAGTCAGTATGTTGGAGAAGGAAAGTTTAATGGGCATGCAGCACTGAGTGAGGATAAACAATTTATCTTAAAAACATATTAAAAAAAGGGAAGGAATCTTGAGACTTCAAAAGTTGGAAGTTTGATAGGAAATAAAAAGGGGCATGTGAAATAAAAATCATATTTCTTGTAAACTGACAAGAAGTGTGCGAATAATGGAGAAAAAGTAATAGCTAATATATTTTATATATATATATATCTCACAAGCAAGGAAAACGACATGCACAATAGGCTAGAATCAGAACAAGAACAGAGCTAATGGATTATTTTATAGTAAATCTTGAAACCAACCAAATAAAAAGTAATTCTTTTCAAGCAATTATAGCAGCAAGCATGAATATATTGTTCCAAACCCAATCAACTTCAGTTACAGTATTATCACACTTAGAAAAAGCGAAAATTAAGAAAAAAAAACTAATCTCTTACCTTGAGATATATATATATATATATATATATCTCTCACAAGCAAGGAAAACGACATGCACAGTAAACTAGAATCAGAACAAGAACAGAGCTAATGGATTATTTTATAGTAAATCTCAAAACCAACCAAATAGAAAGTAATTCTTTTCAAGCAATTATAGCAGCAAGCAAGAATATCCAGACCCAATCAACTTCAGTTACAGTATTATCACACTTAGAAAAAGCGAAAATGAAGAAAAAAAACTGATCTCTTACCTTGACAGAATTTTCCACCAAAATCGTAGCTTCTAGTTCCTTAGTTTCCTCCTTCTAAAAAATTAAACTCTACACGCAATCCAGAAACTGATACAAGACAAGATTTCTTTCATCAAACACACAAACTTGAAGGAATTTGATATTAATTTCCAAGTTTATACTACTAACCATTTCTTACTTGTAACCGAGGTGAGTTACCATGGATGACAGCAAATAAACCAGAAATTTTTTTGATAAACTCCTCCTTAAATCAAGTTCAACTAGCTGAGAAGAAATCCCTAATTACACAGCAAATATTAGATAAGTTTCAAGTGGAGATAATCAAGGCATACTCACGAGAAAGCAGAGAAGAGAGAGAATGGTCAAGGCTTACCACTCCTATCCTCAACTTCAGTTACAGTATTATCACACTTAAGAAAATCGAAAATTAAGAAAAAAAACTAATCTCTTACCTTGACAGATTTTTCCACTAAAATCATAGCTTCTAGTTCCTTAGTTTTCTCCTTCTAAAAATTAAACTCTACACGCAATCCAGAAACTGATACAAGACAAGATTTCTTTCATTAAACACACAAGTATGAAGGAATCTGATATTAATATCCAAGTTTATACTACTGACCATTTCTTGCTTGTAACCGAGGTGAGTTACCATGGATGACAGCAAATAAACCAGAAAATTTTCTGTTAAACTCCTCCTCAAATCAAGTTCAACTAGATGAGAAGAAATCCCTAATTACATAACAGATATTAGATAAGTTTCAAGTAGAGATAATCAAGGCATACTCACAAGAAAGCAGAGAAGAGAGAGAATGGTCAAGGATCACCACTCCCATCCTCAGAGAATTGTCTTTCCCAAATAGAGAAGAAGACGTCGCTTGCTTTAGGAAAGAAAGCAGAGAAGAGATAGAGACTTGTCCAGGTTCACCACTCTCATTGTTGGAGATTTGTCTTTCCCATATAGGGAGGAAGTCGTCGCTTGCTTTAGGAAATCAGAGGCTTAGGGCACGCACGATTGGGAAGGAAATAAAGATTTGGGAAATAAGAGACATTTGGGAAAGAAGAGAACTAGGGCGCGCTATTTTGGGAATTTTGGTGGGAAGCAAAAAATGAGACAACTTTTTGGTGCGAACTGGAAAATGTACGGTTCAAAAATTAAATAACTTTTGTGACCGATGTCCGTCACTATTTTCAGTTTGGTGTTACACAATTTGTGACGGAAACCATTCTGTCACAACTATAAATAAAATAAAATTTCATTTTTGCCACCCGTCACTAATCCGTAAGTAAAATTAAAATATTAGTGACGGCAGTTAGTGACGGCCCCATCCATCACATATTTACAGAAAATAATATTACATTTTTATCATCTGTCACTAATCCGTGAGTAAATTAGTGACGACCAAAATCCGTCACAAATATAAAGAAAATAAAATTACATTTCTCCCACCCCGTCACTAATCCGTGACTAAAATAGAAACATTAGTGACGGTATTTAGTGACAACTGATCTCGGTCAAAAAATTTTAGATTTAGTGACAACTATTAGTGACAGGCAGCATTCAGTCACAAAAAATGATAACCTTAAACATGTCATCACTAATCCATCACAAATTCAAAAAAATTAGTGACGGATTTATTTCCGTCACTAAATTCTGTCACTAAATCTAGTTTTTCTAGTAGTGTAAAACTTTTCTAATAAACAAAATAAAAACTTTCCTAATAATCAAAATGGAAACCTGCTAATAATTAAAATGAAAACTTTCCTAATAATCAAAATTCCTAAATCAAATAATAAAAGTTTCTTAAAACAAGATAAGCAATCTTCAAGTCATTTTTCATGTTATTTTGGCTCTTTCCACCGGATCATAGGAAAAAATGGATCTCAAATTTAGTGATTTGAAATAACGAATTTTCCTTTTTAGCATGATATTTGGATTCCTATCACATGCTAGTCTTCAATTAATTTAAATTTTAAAAATAGTTTTATCTATTTCCCACATTGTCCCTTCTCACACTATCACCCATACATGGCATAAATTTCTCAAGTTGTTCACAAAGCATAATTCTTCCATACATAGATTTGTAATAGCATATGTAAATTTGTATTATCCTTTCCTTGCCATGAGTCTTCCACTAAGCTCTTAATTCTCTTTGGGAAAAAGATCCCACATGGTTCCCCCACAATCACATAATTATCACAACATCCAAGAAATCACAATAGTCAAACATAAATAAATTTACGAATAAGTAATTTAAGCGGAAAATTAAATAAGTCATGAAATTCACAAGTATTACATGATTTTCTCATCGAAGAGCGATTTTCTCATCGAAGAGCGGTGAAATCTCTCAAAAAGAGGTGAGTATATAATAAATGCCTTTTGACGTTTTGTTTTTATTTGTGTATTTTATTGCTGTTATCTTCTACTTTATTTATATATGGTTTAATTGCACTACTAGCTTCATGTTCTTGAGACTTAACTTCTACCATCATTAAAGAATGAGTAAATATTTTAAAATCTGGTGCTTAAAAGATTAATATTATTTTAATTTAATGTTTAAAAGAATATTTATTTTAATTTATTTTTTTGTTAAATTAACTTTTAACAACAAAAATTTAACATTTAGCAATTGCAAAATTTATGATTTAGTAGTAAAAATAATTTAATTGAGATAAATGCAAGAACTAGTTAATATTCTCGTCCTTTCAAGGACTAAATTAAAAAAAATATTTTCAATTGCCTTGTCATTTCTCCTGATCCCTCCTTGGCTTTCTTTGTCTTTGGTTTTTAATTTTAGTAAATTTAGTTACTATATCAATTTAATAGGTGCTTAAAATTTTGCATTATTTCTTCGTCGAGTTCGATAATCGGATCTGGACTCATTTTTCTTATTTCATACCAAAGCCCAAATGAATAATATTGTTATGGATGAGTACTAAATAAATATAACACCAGTTATCAAGACAATAATATATCAATGCTCACGCTTCAAACAAGTTATCTGTTAGTCACAAATTATGATTTGAAAAATCGAACTTAGGTCGGATCAAAAATTGGTGTTAGGTCCAGTCTTTTTATTAAATCGTTGGAGAAGAAAGCCAGATAAAATCAGTCCTGAATCGACTGGGTTATTGGTTTCACCTATTTATTCATTTTTTTTTTAAAAAAAGCTTCATGAATCAGTCTTTGTTGGTCGCTGTTATTGGATCAAAACCACCTTTTGTTAAAGTCACCATCCGTTGAAAGAAAATTCCTACATCAAACTCGTCTTTGTTGATTGTTGAGGCTCCATGAATTTTCTAAGTTGATTGTTGAAACTCTGTGAAGAAGAAGAAGAAGAAAATATCGGGGGGAGAGAAAGAGAGAGAGAGAGAGAGTTGAAAGCACGGTAAGGGGATTACTGATTGAAGCTGACCCCTATAGCCCTATACTGTACCGTTGAATCGTTTTGGGAATCAGGAATGTTAAAAAAAATATATTTATAATTTATATAAAAATAGCTATTTTATATTAAAAATATCATTTTAATTTTTGATATAATATAAATATATATAATAGTATTTTTTAAAAGAATAATCCTTATTATGAGTATAAAATTAAAAAATATATATTTAATTAATAATGATTCAATAATCAATAAATTCAATAAATCTTGTATTGATGTAATTATTAGTTCAAAGACAATTTCTTTTTTTTTTAAATAAAGGCCAGACAAGACTAGAAATCTACATTAGCCATGTTCAGAACAACAAAAGGAAAAGTAGCAGAGACGTATTGCAGACCAGATAGCCAAATGGCGAGCAACATAGTTACAAAACCTGGGAATATATTGAAGAGAGAAGAAAGAGAAAGCCGAAGAGAGCAATGGCAGATCCTGAGCAATGGATTCCAATAAAGAAACATCTTCCATAGAAAAAGCCTTCACTGCCACTTCACAATCTGATTCCATCTCCAGATCTGTGAAATCATTACTGAAAGCCAACTCTGCCGCCCACCTGATCGCCACCGATTCTGAAAGTCTAATTTTTAAAACATTATAAATTTCATACAAAAAAGTGATAAAAAAACTATTTTAACCAACAGTGCCAATAGCGGAAATTGTCAAACCATCACTCAATGCATAGCGATGGTTGTAGATGATTATTATCACTTAAAATAAAAATAATAACTGGTTCAGTCAAGTTTTGGTTTCTTCTCCAGTTTGAACTAAAGTCTTCTTATAATGTCCTGAAGTTGGAAGCTCTATTACCGCTGTTGCATAATTTTTCTTATGCTGCAACTCACTTTATAATTTCCAGATCTCTTGTTATAATCATCTATTGCTGATTTTTTTTTTAAATTTTGAGTATATTACACTCCTTTCTTTCTTAGTTTTCAAAATTATACTCCCTCCCCTCTATTTATAAAATATATACTCTACTTCTTTACAGTTATCGACTTTAATCTAATATTATATTTTTTATTCAAAAGAGGGCTGCTACAATAATTTTTATGTTTAACAACGTAATATCATTTTGTTGGGAATAAAATATCATCCAAGAATATTTGTGATATCTTATTATCAGTATAAAGAATGATATCATAATAATATGTAAAAATTAATATTCTTAGAATAACAAAAGCTATTTTAATAAAACAAATATGACATTAGGTTACCAATCATTAAAAAAATATATTATAATGAATCTATCAAGAAAATTAGACTAAAGTGTAATGATTTTTTAGAGGAAGGGAATGTATACTTTTATAGAAGATGGGAGGGCTAAGTAATTTTAAATACTTGCAAGGGAGAAATGTGCAATTTACCATTAGATTTCTTCATCCTTCCTGTAGGCGTAGGAATTCAGATCTCATGTTTGTCTTTTAAGAACAAGCATGATACTTGTCTTATATGGTAGTAGTAGCGCAAAGTAATTGATATTATTGCCATTTATATATTGTATTTGTTTATGTTAAAACCTTAAAATCTAATTCTAAATTAAAGTAGAATTTGATCTTAATTTTTTTTAAAAGAAATTATTTATTTATTAAAAAATAAATGACAATATACTCAACTCTATAATATTAATCCATCCGTTTTCACAGCCAATAAAACTTGAATGTCTAGATAAATTTATTTATTCTCTAGCTTTGGTATGCATCAAGATGGGCTTTATATTTCTTCGTAGGAAGACTTCATATTTAATTAATGGCTAAATTAATTACAATTTATTCATGTGGTTTGGCCCAAAATCAATTTACATTTTCAAATGTATCACTAAATTTATCTATAGTTTGTTCAGTTAAAAATTAGCTAACGATAACATTTTTCATCCAAAATTTAATGACATTAGTTATGTAATTAGAAGTTAATTAGAGCTAGTTCCTCCCCCTGGGAAAGCGGGGTGTCAGCCATGCTGTCCCCCAGGATCAAATGGAATATTAAGTGTTGTTATTATGAACTTTGAGGGACAAAAATGAAACTTGTAGCAATATTAAGTGAGGTTCAAAAATATAAAATAACAACATGAAATAATTTTTTTTAACCTCACCTAATATTACTACAAGTTTCCATTTGATCTTGGTTGTCGAATATTTGATCCAAGGGCTGTGGAAAAGGACGGCAGAGTATTGTGCCTTGGAAACCTGGCAAACACCCGACTTTCCTCTCCCTGTGTTATAAAAATAATTATTATTCAAACTCTCGTGTGATTTAATATTTGTTCAACTTCTCTTTTGTACTTCATATCGATTTATAGTTACAAATTATATTTTATATGACATTATATATATATATATATATATAAAATTTTCAACTATAATTTGCAAATTTATTTTGTTCAAAAAACATTACAACTTAAATAAATCATTAACTTTAAGGTAGGGCGCATGGTAATTAATTAATGTTTGCCTGTAAGAGATCACTAATTAACGAGAATCATAAGGGATTAGAATGATAAGTACTGAAGTATAAGAAGGTTGAAATGATAATTTTTTTAATCACATGAGGGCAAAATAATTTTATATAACTAACTCTAACAGTATTAATTACAAGGTTTTATGTGCATTGCTCCAGGGAGTAATTAGTATTACAAGGGCTTATATATATATATATAATACATTCTGTTGAATTAAATCTATAGGTGGCACTAGAATACAGGTGGTACAGAAGTATATATAACTTCCACTATCACGTGTTGCTGCATCTAGAGTACTTCTCTGTTCTAACATCCCCCTCAAACTCGGCATGGTAACCATTCCAAGTTTGTCTCTTAGTAAGCAGAACCTAGTGTCATGTACCAACCAGTTTAGTGGTATTGCAATTAACAAAACAATTCTGATGGTAGTAGCTCTTGCAATAGGACTGAAAATTTCCCCAAAGTTACGCCCGCATCTTGCTCAAACCCTTTGGCCACTACTCATGCCTTGTGTCTCTCTACACTGCCATTAACTCTATATTTTGTTCTAAAAATCCATTTGCAGAGTCCACTATGATTTGATTGTTGGTTCTGGCAACAAGTATCCGCGGTTGATTTCGTTGAGAGCTTCATATTCCTCCTTCTTAGCTTTTCTACTTCAATCTAAGATTCACGGGAGATTGGTTTGTGTATCTTGGTTCAAGTTCTGCACTTATTCGTTGAGCATCTGCATCTGCAATTTCAGAATTTGGAGATTCAGAGTTCTCAAATAATTTAATCACATGATTTTTATATGCTGATCAATTCCTTTTAGCTTAGTGGCAATGACATCTAACAGAACAAACCAAAAGAAAAAAGAAAATAAGTGATACACTTCATACCACAAGAGAATAATTAATTTTAAGCCAAACCAAACAAAATTATAATTATTTACACTCATTTATGTATTTGTTTATTTTGTTTCAAGATGTCATCAAAAGTTTGTTTGCCTTTTTTAAATTGCATCTTGGTTACTAGAACTCCTTGAAGTCCTCTTTTGCAAAAGATAACTTTCCATTACTTTTGTTTCAGAAACGGACGATTTAAGATTGGGAAATACATAATAGTATGTATGGAACCGATCTCTAAGAACTCTTGATAGAGGAAAAGTATTGCACATTAGATAAGTGTTAAACAAGACAAGAGAGAATGTATTACTTAATAAAAACAAAAACTTGTTCCCAATAGTTCAATCTTATGGAAAAATAAACTCCAAAGAAAATTTGTCAATTTCAATATGTTGAAGTCTGTGTGTCCTTCTAAATGATTTTGGAAAGGTATTTATAGGAGGGTCTGACTTGCTAGTTGAATGACTTGACAGCCATATTCTACAAATATGGCCACGTCCCTAAAGCAGGGTTCAATTTATGAGAATCTAACGTCAAGGGCACTAAGTTGTTTAATACGAGAATTATTGCAATCATAGGTGTGACAGTTTATTGAGCTAAGTTAGCAGGTTAAAAATAAAAATGAGCTAAATAAAAATAATAAACTTATTTTATTATGAAATATTGCAATCATAGGTGTGACAGCTTATTGAGGGATAAGGTGAGCTAAGCTAAGTCAGGTTAGAAATAAGAATGACTTTCATAAAAACAATAAACTTATTTTATTAAGTAATAGACCCTTGCCTAACTTACCTAAGGTGATCGTGTATGGTACTAATTTCCTCTACTCCAATCCTACTAGGTCTCTTTTGAGGTCATTCTTGGGAAAAAGGTTGAAGAATGAGTTTCAACATGCTGAAGTTTGTGTGTCCTTCTAAATGATTTTGGAGAGGTATTTATAAAATTTTAAATAAGGCATGTATCCAAAATGTTCCTTATGTTTGTTCATTAATCTTCCTCTTCAATCTTCTCAAATAACATTTTGTACTTTGTGACCAATGTATCTTGAGTGACTCAAATGTTGCTTATTTATCAAGTTTCATGTTTTCTTGTTCCCAGCCTATCATGCCCCAAAACACTGGCACATGATTGGTATGGAATTCAAGGATAAACCTTCCCAAGACCTATTATACCTAACTTAACCATAAGCAATTATGTCTCAAAACATGTATATGAGTAAAAGAAATAATTTACATTTCATTTAAACATAGAGTAACTTCATGCTTAAATGATTTCTTAGTATACAAATATAAATCTGATTAAATATGTAAATTCTTCATGTGTCATTGGTCTACAACTTCACAACCAAACCCAAGACCTAGGTGACCTATGTGACCACAGAGCATTGTAGACCAACTCAACAAAGTACAACACATATCAACCTAAGGGGAGGGTTGCTTGAGAGAGTCCACTACTCCTTTAACGGATATTCTTCTTCTGCAAGATCTGAAAATGTGTTAACCACAACGGTGAGCTTGTAAACTCAATAAACATATAACATCATTCGAGCATGTGAGAAATATATCAAGTTACAAACACGGGCATCCACAAGCATTTATGAATTGCAGCAAGGCATACGAGAATTTATCGAGAATCATTTGACTGCATACATTCATATACACACACACACACACATATATATATATATGTATATACTACTCTAAATGGTCAACATTGTTTTTCCACATCCATGTACCTCAAGTCATCCCTCCCTCATTTGGGGATACACCACCCTAGCATCTCATACCACAATGTCAAACACATGACATACAAATAATCATAATCAATATCGCAACCGAGTAAACATTCATACGTCACCCTCCATTGTACATGATACAATGTCATCAAGCGACAACATAATTTCATACCAAATCAATACAATCATCCCAAGCCATATCATGTGACATTGTCATCCTATGCCCACTCAACTTGCAAGGAGTGTCCCGGGTCATATAGGGCATTGCCGCCATACCATGCCCTTAGAGCCATATGTAGTAACATCATCATACCGTACTCACTCAACTTACAAGGAGTCTACTGAGCCATATAAGGCAACATCATAATACCATGCCCACTCAACTTGCAAGGAGTATACTGAGCCATACGAGGTCACACCATCGTACCATGCTCCCTCAACTTACAAGAAGTCTATCGAGCCATATCAGGTAGAGCCATCATACTATGCCCACTCAACTTGCAAGGAGTATCCTGAGTCATACGAGGTAATGAAATCATACCATGCTCAACCATAATCATAACACGATACAACACATAAGCACAATGTAGAATAGTACAAGTTTCAACAAGTTAAGTCTTCCCCTAAAATTCTCATTCCACAAGATAACATGGTTATCCCACTAATACTATTACACCAACAATGGGTTCACCATATTTTAAAAAATTAAGATTCTCATGCCACGTGGGTCTATGTTCCTGTAATATAATGTATATATATAAGCATCTACATGAGTCTACATTCCCATGACGCAAAGCATAAACATGTAGGTGTGCCATGTGGTTAGATAAGGGTACGTTCTCAACTCTCGCCTCTTGGTGTTATCCCACCCTAAAACTATTAGTCATGTGTGTCACGCCTTGAAAATTTAACCCATTCAACAAGCTTGAATATTCCATTACCACAACAAATAGTTCTAGTTATCCACAACTAGCAATACACAAGCCAGTTATTATCATAAAAGTAAAATATTATACATACACATATGTATAGATAATCCTATAGCATCATAACGCAATAGATTCAGTACAAAAATAAATTACAATTGAATTTATAATGTATAGTTTCCCACTCCATGCCTAGGTGGCCTAATAGACTACAGAGCATTATTCTACACTTAACAAAATTTGGTTCAATGAATCCACTGACACAAAGAGAAGTATAACTCCAAAAGAGCCGCTAACTCTCTAGTGGAAACTCTTCTTCTTGAATATCTGTATTTGAAAAGAGTAACCACAGAGGGTGTGAGTTCATCAAAACTCAGTGAGCAATTAACTGTGTAGAAAAATGATTATAGTGCACAAGTACAAATACCATAACTCACCATCACCAATAGAATTTAACCAAATAACAAACATTAAATAATCACAAACAAATTACCGATATGCAATCAAACAAATGTAATGCTTGCCATATATTTTTCCACTCTACCCATTGAAGACCAACCCTCAATGAGTGTATTCCAGAGATTAACCCCCTCTAAATATCCCACATCATGCAGAAGACCAACTATCCACTTTCCCACACATTTTCGTTTATGTTAGGTGTCATGAATGGATGCAACGACACCAATACACAACACGCCACATCATAACCACAATAAATATTCCACACACAATTCCAATTACTAATTTATATAATCATTTAGAAGTATAATCAACTTATCTTCCATAAATGAGGGAGGAGGGATTTACATTGTACTTGAAATAAAATAACTTTGGCAAGGTCCACTACTCACCTTTGCCTCAACAAGGTTTTTACCATACTCAGAGTCCCGAAACGGAGCCAATTAACCCTACCAAAGCACATAAGTCCCAACAACTAGGCATTAAAATCCCTCAACAATCCCCTCAAAATATACATTTCACTTTCCTCTCTACCTCGAGGGAGCCTGGGTGCCATAGTGGGTGCTAGGCGCCACAACATATTAGAAAACATAGTGTTTTCTACCTGGAGGATGCCCGGGCACTAGCTTCACTCGTCCACTAGTATACCTTGGCACCTGGGCGCCAAGTCAAGTTTTTCCTTCAAGAACCCTGGCGCTTGGGTGCCAGAATCTGGGTTCTTCTATTCTTGAGCTGTTCTTCATAGTTTTTAGGGAAAAATCCTCCAAAAATCAATCATTTGCACTCTTTGTCTTTTTTCTTTGGTTTTCCAAGTCAAAACAATGTTCATGAAGCAATTTAGAACAATTAAAATGCAAAACAAATGAATTTCATGAATTTTCCCAAATTCCTTAGAAATCTCTCAAGAACATGTTCTTAGATTCCAATCCATGAAACTTGTTTATTTTACCACCGTGAACTAGATTATAACAAAACCAACCGAACAAATCCAAGAAAGGAGACAGAGACAAAGTTTCCATGAAAAACCTTCAAAAACCCAATATCACTAAGGCATGGACAAATTCAAGAATTCAGAGGAGATTAATGAGATGTAATCTTACCTTTAGTCCTAGAATTGTCCAGAGATGCAGAAAACAACTGGAAACTAAAGTTTAGTAGGTAGAAACTCAAGTTGGATAAAGACAGAGAAGAGAGAAAATAAGGTTCATCACTTTGCCTAAATTTCACTAAGTGTTGGACTAAAAGGGAAAAGGGTAAAAAGGGACCCTTTATGGGTGGTGGGTCATGAGTTGACCCATGTACCCATACCCAACCCACTTGACCCACTTCCATAATATCTCAATTAATCACATTAATTCCACTTAATCCCTCATTCACAATTTTTCCACACATCACAGAAAATACCATAGCACCACAAATCACCCACTCCAATTACATAATATTAAATCCATAAATAAATTACCAAAAGTATTCCTCCAATTTATGGAAATTAAATGATTGGAAATAATGAAATAAAAAAACTTAGATTTTGCATTAAAAATAGCGTAATTCCCACAAAAACATTTAAATATTGTAATACTGTCAATTATATAAATATAAAATTGGCAGTATTACAGTGTGTTTCTACTTTCCTTACCAAGCAACAAGTTCCCCTATTGCTTTCTGCAACTATACCCAAAAGTGTTTTCTTTCCTGCTTTAACCCCCCTTAGAGTCTCGTCACTTGCTAAGAGTACACTCATCAACTTTTCAAGTGACACGCATGTATATATACTATTGAAGCACCCAATCACCTTGGGTCTCCTAACGATCACCCTTAAGCTAGATATACTCTCGACATGCCTCCATTATGAAATTATATCATACAAACATACACTTCAAGTCAAGTTGCTTACCTTTTTTCCTTCCACATGCTAAGTTTATATTTAAGTCCTTAAGATGAGACTCCATATTCTTTCTTACATATTTTCATGCAAACGTCTATGGGTGTTGCAATAACAATTTCAACACAACTTAGATAGAGTTAGCTACTTACATTTCTCTAAGCAAAAATTGCCATTTTCTTTCATCTTGATCAAGGATTGAATGGTGCAAGATAATTTGGAAAACATTCTTATTGATTCCATCAAGAAAAGAGAGCAAAAGATGTCCAAATCTAAAAACAAGAAAGTGGTTGCTACCATTATATTGTTAAGCATCCACTTACGGGGTTAAGCGCTAGATATTGTAGCCCAATATTTCTGGCCTTTACAACAAAACACGTAAAGAGCAGAAAATGCTTTGTTCTTTGCTTCCAAACCCCCTCTGCTTAAAACCAATCCATTCCAAACTTCATCCTTAGCATTTTGGACAATCAGACACAAGTTTTTGTCCATCAAAAACTCATTAAAACTTTAAGCCCAAGTTGGGTTCAAGATTTAAACCATTCTTCCCAAATAATTTGTTGGGTAATCCTAAAGTTGATGCACTAGCCTTGTATCAACAAAGGGCCTTCATCTTGATTTCTCCATGCCTTAGCTTGACTTTTCAACTACAAAAGACCTAAAATTGAACCAAAAAACATAATATTAATCAAAGAAAACACATAAAAGTCCTAAAATACTATTAATTAAAACTATTAAAGCTAAACTAATAAAAAGAACAAAACAAGCAAAAACAAAAAGAAAAAAAATTGACCCTAAACTAAGATAAACACCTAAAAGAAACCTCAAACATGACATTGAATTGTTCTTGTATGTTGAACCTCTTTAAGATTGTTAAAGCTTTCTTTTTGTTGATACAATGGTATTGCCTTAACAAAAAAATCCTCAACATCTGTATTATATATTGTGGAAAGTGAAAACATTACAAAAGTGGCACCAAGGAAATGCCTAAATAAAGTTTAGGATATATGAAAGATTATTCGTTGATGGCTCAAAGTGACCTTTGAATGGATACAACCCCTCTATTGAAAATCATACCAGGCATTACAAGACCTTCAATTGAAACTCTCTTCTCTATAAAATCTTCCAAAGCATTTGAATACTCCTAATTCCCTATCAGTTTACCTCTCAAAAGAAGAATGTTTTCACCTCAATCTACCTTGGGAAGATTGCATAGTTGATAATATGAGTTAAAAGATTAGGAATGGCTCATATATAAGAAACTTGGGAAGCTTCCCTAAGAACTTGACCAAATATCTTAGAAATTGGCAAAACTTTCTACTTAGTTAAGATCCCAAATCCTCTCACCTGTTTCTACATACTTGAAGGGGGCCCTTAGTTTTTAGAAGATTTCTTCATGGACATCAGGCGATGATGTAGAATTTTTTATCCCATTAAAGAGCTTGATAAGTTGAAAGTGATCCCATGGGTATGCTCTTCCTTCCTCTTGATAAAATATTTCTCTTCCCTTATCTTGTGGAAAATTGTGGCCAAGTTGGGGGATGAGGTGCATATTGAGGAGGACACCCTCTCACTTAGACAAACAAGGTATGCACATTTTTGTATCAAAAAAATTGCAATTCAACATACCTTTAGAAGGTGTTTGATATAAGGAATCTTACATTCTCAGGAATGTTCACATTAACATTCTTAAGAATGAGATTCTTGGAGATGTGATCCCAAGAATGTGACATTCCCATATTTGGTTTATTACAAATATTTATGGGAATATTTTTCTATATTCTTGGGAATTTGACATTTCTATGTTTTGTTCCTTAGAATATTTGGCAGTTTTTTGAAATAATCCCTATCAAATTTTAACATATACATTATTGTTAAATTGGGTTGACTTGATAAAGGGAATTATTGATAATATATTTATTTGTTAGAGACTAATTTGAAAAATATTCATATGTGAAGGACCAAATTAAAAAGATAATTTTATGAACAACTAAATTGAGAAATATTTTATTTATGAGGGACCTATGAAAAATATCAATATGTGATGACCAAATTGAAAAAACTATTTTGAGTTACTAAATTGAGAAACATTTCATGTGAGGGACCAAATTGAAAAATATCCATCTATGAATGACCAAATTGAAAAATATTCATCTACGAAGGATCAAATTGAAAAGATAATTTTATGAGTGACTAAATTGAGAAATATTTCATATGTGAGGGACCAAGTTGAAAACCATCTATATGTGAAGGACCAAAGTGAAAGGATAACTTTTTGAGTTATTAAATTGAGAAATATTTCATGTGAGGGACCAAATTGAAAATTAAATATGTATGAAGGACTAAATTGAAAAAGGTTAATTTTTTGAGTGACTAAATTGAGACATATTGCATATGAGAGGGATCAAATTAAAAATATCCATATATAAAGGGGCAAATAAAAATGTTAATTTTATGAGTTACTAGATTAAGAAATATTTTATGAGAGGGACCAAATAGAAAAATTCCATATATGAAGGACTAAATTGAAAACATAATTTTATGTGACTAAATCGAAAAATATTTCATATATAAGGGGCTAAATTGAAAAATATCTATATGTGAAAGAACAAATTGAATGGATAATTTTATGGGTGACTAAATTGATAAATATTTCATATGTGATAGACCAAATTGAAAAGACAATTTTATAAGGGACCAAATTGAGAAATATATTATTTGTTAGGGGCCAAATTAAAGTTTTAATTTTGATAATTAGAAATAGGGAATATGGATAAAATAGTAATTTTATGTCAGAAAAATATTTTGACCACATGAGAATCTATCATTTCTACCTTCCCCTTTGAGAATGAAAAATAGGGATTTTGTGAGATTGTTTGGTTCTCAGTCTCGAGAATGATTATTTAAAACTCAGTCTCGAGAATGATTATTTAAAACCATGTACTAACGTGAAAGTGTAACATTCTCATAAAACATTCCTGAGAATAATTCAACATTTCAGCATACCAAACAACTCCTTAGAGGACTTCATTTACATTAGGATCATAAGCATAAAGTTTTCTATGAAGGAAAAGATTTTTTCTACCTCTCATGTTGACGACAAGGACACTCAAGAGCACACTGCAAAATCTACAAAAAGCATTGTGGGGGTGGTTTGAACTTATTATCAAGAAGAAACTCTAGAATCCACAGTCAAGAAGGTTTTGAAGGGACCTCAAGAGAAGACCCAAGGCTAAATTGGCTCTTGAAAAGCATATGGGACGGATAAGTTGTGTTCACTCCACTTCTAGACAGGCCTTAGAGGGCCTTTAATAACATGTTAGCATAATTTGGTCCAGCCTTACAAGAGTCCATCCCGACAACTCCAAGGTGTGAAATGGAAAATATAATGGTTACCTCATTTATTCCCACCACCAACCATACATAAATCTTGCTAATGACCCAGGTAGAAAGGCATGGTAGGACCAAAGCATGGAATTAGAGGAGCCTTCCAATGGCACTATACCAAGTGAAGTGTCCAAAAGAGAGAATCTCCTTAAACTTAGAAATGCAAAATAAATAACTTATGCAAAGTAGGAAATGATTAGACAAGCTAACATCCCTATCCTCTAAATGCCAAAAAATTTCTCGCTCACGCCTTCTTGTTGCATAACCCTTCAAATCTAATTAACAATCATGGTACCCAAATGAACCTACTTGACCCCAATATACTGGTGGTGGTGCCAATAGCAAGACACGCTAAAAGAGTCTCTTAAATTTGGAGGGACAGGCATTACACATCCAATGTAGAATGGCACTTTCTAACAAAACCTATGGAAGAGCATGGTGTAGGAAAATCACAATCTCCACTTCGGAAAGAAGAAAATCATCTAGAATTAGGAACATAGTAGCTGGAGTAGTAATTGCTCTAGCAACTAATGTCCCCATCAACAAAAATCCTTAAACCATAAACTTTGTAAAAGGTCTTCACTTCCAGGAAGCATGGCTGCTGACATGGCTACCATGCTAGCAAATGCCCAGATAGCAGCCATAGAGAACCCCCATAGTCCTCTAAGGACTTCAAATTCAAAGGAAATGAAACATCTAATCTCCTTACTCTAAACATTAAAACTTGGAAATTTGGCAGGTTTAAGTATTATATATGCTTATTACAATGGTTAATATACCAATGTGATAGATATCACCTTGAATATTACATTAATAAACTATACATTAATACTATAACAAATCAATTGCTTAATTCATGATAAAAAGATTTAAGATGTTAGTAAATTGCTAAATAAATATTTAGTTACACATATTATATACCCCTAACAGATAATCTGGAATCGTGAATCGAGAAAATGGAATGCATTAATGAGCAAGCACTAGTTCTTATCACTAAACTAGTAGTGAGAATGATACTAATCAACAAAATTTGCTGCAATGGCGTAAATTATATTTCCTTGTAGTTGTAGAGATTGTGATTGAATTCTCTCTAACTTATACTAGGAGTATATAATTAGGATCATCAAGGCAATTTACATCATCTGATAAATCAGCCATGATCCATTGAGACTAATTCATGTCATTGTCCATCTCCCATGACAGTTCCTTGTGTTTTTGCATGTTGTTAACCTTGTCAATTAGAGATAGCAACATCTGATGGTTCAACATCTCTTAGTCCCTGCATAATTAACAATTCTATTATATATGTTTGTTTGTGTGGATATGAGTAATCAATTTATTTGATGTATGTATACAACTACCTATATGTGCAAATTGCATATAAAAGTTAATTGATGCAACTACCATGAAGAGTGATCTAAATACTTATTATCCAAGCTTGTTCCTCAATGTGTATCATTGGTGAAGCGAAGAATGGCCACTTCAAAAAGAAGCACAAAGTCCTATGAACAATTAATGATATTTAAGCCAATCATATATACATAGAAGATTTGAACTAAAGCACATAAAGAATGAGTGGTACTTTTACCAATATATAACCTCGGCTTAACATTGTATGTTTGCTTTATACTGGTCAACATATAGATGACAAATATTGATATAGAATAAATGAAGAAAGCTTTGATCATTCGTGATTCACGCAATATGGCATTGTGCATAGTGAAAATCTTGTTTAGAGCAACAAACATGCTAGCTTGCTTTGATTCAAAAGACTCCTGTAAAATATAAAATGGTGTGAGTGATTAAGAAAATTGATATGAAGTAATAATGTCCCAAAAAAAAAAATTTAAAACCTTAATAGCCAATATTTATTTTGAATCTACCATTAAATGACCATGAAGACCCTCAATTAGTTTCTGCCTCCAAAGAAGCTCTTTAGGTTATCTATGACCATACTCTAATATGTTCTAAGGTTTTCCTGTAGTGCAAAAGTGAACTCGATATACTTTCCCAAAAAATCCTGAATTCATACTTTAAAACAATTAAGCCTATATACCTGCTCTCCTTTAATGCTTTTTATTGTAACTCATATAATCAATCTTGACCCTTGAGTGCTTCAGATTGTCCATTTAAAAAAAATTCTATTGAAAACTCGATAGAGAACATACAGATCAACATATAGATGACAAAGATTGATATAGAATAAATAAGTAAACATGGATGAATAGTAACACGATGAACATACAGATAAAAAAAATTTTCAACTAGAAACTTAAAAAATTGCAAAAGAGAGAGAATAACCACAAAGAAAAATTTAAAGAAAATAACATAACCTGATTTGGAGTGGCTTTGATACCAACTGATGTGAACCTCTCCGAAAAATGCCGTGAGACTCAACAATAATACATTGATTAACAGACACAGATCGTCCAAATACAAATTCATAACTCAAAGAAAATATAATTTATTGAATAAAAGACAACAGCAACAGATTGGATAGAGATTTATTGACCTTGTGGTTATAAAACAACCAGAACTAATAATATAGACTCTTGAACTCAGACCCATTGGCTATAGAGAGCCAAGAACTTAAGATATAAACTGTAATAGAAAAAGCTACTCTTGAACCCAGACACATTGGCTATAGAGAGCTAGGAACCTAAGGTATAAACCCCAAGTGGAAGGGCTGAACACCATGACATTTTCTTCTCACTTTAAAAATGTCTATAAGGGTTGGAGGAGGTCCCTTTATAGAGAAAGGAAACCATAATTCTAAAGAAACCCTAATAAAAATCATAATTCTAATTAGGCCACAAATATAACAAAAAACCCAAATACATTAAATTAAAAGAAAAGTCTTTACTCAAATCTTCCTTGATCCGATGCTATTTTGATTATTGCCACTCGAATTATAGGTAACATTTAGTCTCAAAATCAATGATATAAAATTGAGAATTTATTCTTTCAGCGTGGTTGTTGGGTTTATATCATTCTCCCCCTATTGAAAGAAGATTTGTCCTCGAAGGATGTTTATTTCAACATGGTAATTGGGTTCATACTCATGCACAAGGATGTTTATTTCACTAATGACCTTAATCTTTGCCTAGTTGGTTGTTTCTTTGTTATAGGAATTTGTTGATATTTTTCCAGAAAAAATTCCTCATGGATTACCTCCTTTAAGAGGTATTGAGCATCAAATTTACTTTATTCCCGGCGCTTCACTTCCAAATAGACTAGACTATAGAACAAGTCTAGAGGAAGCAAAGGAAATTCAAAGGCAAGTAAATGAATTCCTGAAAAAGGGACTTGTGAGGGAGAGTTTTAACCCATGTTCTGTTCCTGTGATCTTAGTTTCAAAGAAAGATAGGACATGGTGGATGTGTACTGACTGCCGAGCCATAAATAAAATCATTGCAAAGTATAGATATCCTATCCTTAGATTGGATGATATGCTTCATGAATTGCATGGTTTGTGTGTATTTTCTAAAATAGATTTGAAGAGTGGATATTATCAAATTCACATGAAAGAAGGTGATGAATGGAAAACAACTTTAAAAAAAATGGTTTATATGACTGGTTGGTGATGCCATTTGGCTTAAGTAATGCACCCAGAACTTTCAAGAGGTTAATGAACCATGTTTTACTTTCTTTCATTGGGAAATTTGTTGTACTATATTTTGATGATATTTTGATTTATAGCAAAACCTTAGATGAACATGTTGATCATTTGCATGTTGTTCTTAATGCTTTGAGAGAAAATAAATTGTATGCTAATCTTAAAAAGTGTCCATTCTACTATGAATCTATGGTGTTTTTGGGTTTTGTTGTAAGCTCAAATGGAATAAATATGGATGAAGAGAAGGTTAGGGCAATTAGAGAATGGCCTATGCCTAAGAATGCAAATGAAGTAAGAAGTTTTCATGGTTTAAGAAGTTTTAATAGAAGGTTTGTAAAGAACTTTAGTTCTATTACTGCACCTTTGAATGAACTTCTTAAAAAGAATATTGTGTTCAAGTGGAATGATGTGCATGAGGAAGCTTTTAATTCATTGAAAGAACAGTTTACCAATGCACCTTTGCTTTGTTTACCTAATTTTGGTAAAGCTTTCTTTGTTTACCTAATTTTGGTAAAGCTTTTGAAATCAAATGTGATGTTTTCAGTGTTGGTATAGGAGCTGTACTGATGCAAGACTCTAAACCAATTGCATACTTTAGTGAAAAGCTTAATGAGGCAACATTGAATTATCCCACGTATGACAAAGAATGGTATGCTTTGGTGAGAGCTTTGCAAACTTGGCAACAATATTTGTGGCTAAGGGAATTCATAATTCATTCTGACCATGAAAGCTTGAAGTTTTTGAGATCTCAAGGTAAGCTTCAACAAAGACATGCCAAGTGGTTAGAATTCATTGAGATATTTCCTTATGTAATCAAGTGATGGTAAGGAAAACATAGTGGCTGATGCATTGTCCAAAAGGTATGCATTGTGAAAGGAATCCAAATGCCATGTTAAAGGGGAAATTTTGCTATTTCACATCACTAAACTTGAGATCCATTTGTCTCTATGATCCTGGTAGAAAGAGCCAAAATAACATGAAGTATGACTTGAAGATTGCTTATCTTGTTTTAGCAAACTTTTATTATTTGATTTAGGCATTTTGATTATTAGGAAATTTTCCATTTTGCTTATTAGGAAAGTTTCCATTTTAATTATTAGGAAAGTTTTTATTATTTTTCTAATCTAGATTGATTCCCTATGCATATGGGAATTAGAGTTTTATTTTTGCCCATAAATACTATGTATGGTGCATATGAAAACACATGAATTCAGAATTTTATTTCTGAGCAATTCACTTCTTGGTTCTTTTAAGAACTTGTAAACTTATTAAAACTTGTATCGTGGCACTCAATTGAGACTTATCACTCGCCTTCTTCCCTTTTCTTGAGTGTGGCATCCATTATCCTTTCTTATACCAAGGTTCGTACTTCTAGTAAAGTATTGGGTCAAGGCCTTTTGAATTTGAATTTATTCTTTCTGGGTTGTTTATTCTTTTTTGTATTTTGGGTCTTCTTGCATTGCATCAAGGTTCATATCATTTGGTAGTAGAGCTAATCCCAAATCAGAATCTGTTATTTTCTTTGAATTTTTCTTTGCAGTTATTTTCTCTCTTTTGTAATTTTCTGAGTTTCTGGTTCACATCAAGTTTGGTATATTTTCTTTGATTCCTTCTTTCAAAAAAAAAATCTTGTCTACACTGTTCATTCACGTTACTATTCATGCAATTATTTTGGGTCAAAAAAATTTTCTGTTGTTTCATTATTTCCAAATTCTGATTCTCTGTTTTTCCTTTTTTCCCTCAAATTCCCAATTTTTTTCTTTTAAAAAAATCTCAACCTTACAAGTTTTAATTTTGCTTCTTTATTTAATTTACATTTGTCAATTCTGTAGTTAATAAAAAAAAGGAATAGAGCAAAAGAGCAAAAGAGGGTAAAAGTCGAAATTGTGTGAAACATGAGACTTTGACATTACTTAAGTGTAAACACGTGTGAGAGTGAGTGAGGTTTTATTCTTACCTTTGTTTTGAAGATTGGAAACATGCCTCAAAGTAGTGACAAAGGCGTAATGGATGAGGAACCAAGAGGGGAGGACATCAAACTTTACATGAAGGCCATTCAAGAGACATTATAAAGACTTAATCTAAGGTTTGATAGCATGTAAGAAAGGCTAGAGCAAGTAGCATCCAGTTTCAAATCGGGTAGCCTAGGCATTTCAATCTACACCATGAGAAGCCGCCACATGACGTGGACAATGAAGAATACTTCAAAGATGAAGAATGTTGGGGATGTCGAGTCTTTGGCTATGATAAAATACCCATTATTGCAAAAATCTGCAATTCACTTTGAAAGTTGTAGATTCACCCAAGAAGCCATCACCTAAAAATACTTTTGTGGAAGAAATTTTTGAAATTGATGGAAATCAGGCTCGAGTTCAAAATTTTATTAGTGATGCAAGCCATGTAGAAGATGAAAAATGAGATAAAAAGGAGAGTAAGCATGTAAAAAGTGAAAAAGACAATGAAATTGAAAATATGACAGAGTGAGGAAGTGATTGAAAGTGAAGAGAAAAGAAAAATAGAGAGTGCAAAAAAAAGAAGAGTTGGGAGAAATCGAAAAAGAAAGCACACTCACTATCTTTGATACTTCTTTGCCTAAGGAAGTCAATTTTATTTTTCAGGCATTATTTCACCCTATCTTCAAGATTCAAGGAAGAATCTTCTTTTAAGAGGGGGAAAATGATAGGAATCCAAATACCATGTCGAAGGGAAAAATTTGCTATTTCAAATTGTTAAATTTGAGATCCACTTTTCTCTATGATCCAAGTGGAAAGAGCCAAAATAATGTGAAATATGACTTGAAGATTGTTTATTTTGTTTTAGGAAACTTTTATTATTTGATTTAGGCATTTTGATTATTAGAAAAGTTTCCATTTTGATTATTGGGAAAGTTTCCATTTTAATTATTAGCAAAGTATCCATTTTAATCATTAGCAAAGTTTCCATTTTGATTATTAGGAAAGTTTCCATTTTAATTATTAGGAAAGTTTTTATTATTTTTCTAATCTAGATTGATTCCCTATGCATATGGGAATTAGAGTTTTATTTTTGCCCATAAATACTATGTATGGTGCATATGAAAACACATGAATTCAGAATTTTATTTCTGAGCAATTCACTTCTTGGTTCTTTTAAGAACTTGTAAACTTATTAAAACTTGTATCGTGGCACTCAATTGAGACTTATCACTCGCCTTCTTCCCTTTTCTTGAGTGTGGCATCCATTATCCTTTCTTATACCAAGGTTTCAACTTCAAGTATAGTATTAGGTTGAGGTCTTTTGAATTTGAATTTATTCTTTTCGGGTTATTTATCTTTTTTGCATTTTGGGTCTTGTTGCATTTCATCAAGGTTCATATCATAAAAGTTTCCTAAAACAAGATAAGCAATCTTCAATTCATATTTCACATTATTTTGGTTCTTTCCACCTAGATCATAGGGAAAAATGGATCTCAAATTTAGTGATGTGAAATAGAAAAATTTCCCCTTCAACATGGTATTTGGGTTCCTATCACGTTGGTTACTTGTTTGCAAACTAAATTACTTGGTTTTGAGCTTATAAAGGACTTGTATGGTAATGATTCTAACTTTGGCCAAATATGATATTCTTGTTCTAAACATGCTTTTGTAGACTATTATAAGCATGATGGGTTCATGTTTAAGAAAAATAAATTGTGTTTCCTATTTGTTCCTTGCGTGAAATCCTAGTTAGGGAAAGTCATGGTGGTGGATTGATGCGACATTTTGGCGTGAAAAAGACTTTAGAAATTATGCATGAGCATTTTTATGTGTAATCTGTTTATGATAAGTGCATAGCATATAAACAAGCTAAATCTAAAGTCATACCCTATAGTCTCTATACACCTTTTCCTATGCCTAATCAAGCTTGGACTAAAGTTTCAATGGATTTTGTAATGGGTTTTCCTAGATCTCAAAGTTGAAAAGATAGCAAATTTGTTGTTGTTGATAGGTTTAGTAAAAATGGCATATTTCATTGCATGCCCTAAAACCAATGATGCAACACATATTGTTGATCTGTTCTTTAAGGAGGTAGTGTGCTTGCATGGATTACCAAGAACAATAGTAAGTGATAGATATGTGAAGTTCCTAAGTCATTTTTGGAGAACTTTGTGGATTGAGCTAGGAACAAAACTCTTGTTTTCTACTGTTGCCTATCCTCAAACAGATGGACAAATTGAAGTGGTAAATGTAACACTTACTACCTTGTTACATGCTATCATTCAAAAGAATTTGAAAAATTGGAGAAATGCTTGCTACATATTAAGTTTGCTTATAATAGAATTGTTAATTCTACTATTTCTTATTCTCCTTTTGAAGTTGTGTATGGCTTTAATCCTTTGACTCCTTTGGATATCTTACCTTTTCCTACTAATAAGCATGTTAATTTGGATTGAAAGAAAAGGGCAAATACTATTATGGAGTTGCACGCAAAAGTTCGAGCCAACATTGAGAAGAAGAATGAGCAATATGCAAAGCAAGCAAATAAGGGGCTTGTTAAAGTAGTTTTTGAACCTAGAGATTGGGTTTGGGATCATATAAGGAAAGAGAGGTTTCTTACTCAGAGAAAATCTAAGCTATAACAAAAGGATATGGCCCTTTTCAAGTTTCAGAAAGGATCAATGACAAATGCCTATAAGCTGGATTTGCCAAGTGAATATGGTAATGTAAGTGCTACCTTTAATGATGAACCCTTTTGAAGAGGGAGGGAATCATAGAGATGCAACCAGCCCATCCAAAGATCCTTTGCATAGAATTGGAGGTCCTATGACTAGGGCCAAGACTAAGAGGGAGAAGCAAGCTTTGCAAGGCCTAATCATAAAGATCAAAGAAAAAGAAGACAAACATGAATTAGAGGCTGCACAAAATTGGGTCACACCTTTACAATTTGAAGAAAATGCTTTTAGCCCAACTTGAAGACAACACTTTGGAAAGCCCAATTCATATGATAAGAAGAATTCATGGGCTATAGTTGTTCAGTTTAGTGGACTATCATTATTGGGCTAATTAGATAATAATTTAGTCCAATTTTTTCCATTTTATTTTTTAATTTTTGTTCTATTTTTAGGCTGAATTTTCTTATGACCTTTTGTATTCTCCTAGTCTCATTAAATGCTTTCTAGTAGTGCTCCAAGTCATTATAGTGGCTAATGGGAATTTATTATCATGTTTCTAGGAAATGTACATGCACTTATCAATGTATTGGTAAATGCATAATAGTGGGAATTTATTTCTTGTATTTCAAGGCTAGCCTATAAATAGAAAACTCAATGACTAAGGCAGAATTTGAAGATTAATGAAAATTGAGAGTTTCTCTATTGAGAGCTTTTCCTTTTTTCTTAGGCTAAGAACTTTATAGTGTTGGTTCTACCAGCAAGTCGCGGTTAGGGTCACACTTCTTTGATAACTTTGGTTCTACCAGCAGGTCGCTATTAGTGTCAAGTTCCTTGTATCGTTGCCTATTTTCAAGACTATCCTAAGTATTCCCTTATGACATATCTTCTTGTCCTTCCAACTGAGACTCTGAAATTTCAATTTTCTTCGTCTGTTCATAAATACACTATGAATGCCTCATCACAACATCTATATGGTCATCCACATTCTTGGTAGTCTCAAAAACTTGTCATGTATAAACTGTTTTTGAGCCTAAATTTTCTTTGAGCCTTGCAATAGATTCTTTGATTTCTCATCTATTTTTCTAACTTGTCCTCCCCACATATTGGGCTAAACTTTTTAGTTTAGTCACTGATATCGGGTATTTTTATATACTTTTTAGTCCCTATCTTAGTCCTATGGCTATTCCAATGTTGCCAATTCTCTAATTTTATTATGTTTTGGAATTTATTGGGTATAAACTATTTATGGATTGAATGTGTTTCAATTTTATATTTTTAGAACTTGAATTGTAAAATGCTCAATTTAATTCCTACAAATTTTAATTTTGGAGAGAAAAATGCTGACATGGACAAAGATGATGATTTGGATGCTAATGTGGCACTTTTTGGATGATGCAGATGCTGACTAGGATATGCCGGATGTGGGGCCCACTTGAACTCTTATTGAATGCCATGTAGTCAGAATTTGAGGGCATGAATATTAAATTTCGTAGGTCAGAAAGCAAGGCTGAAATATCAATTCTTCCATGTTGTTCTGCTGCTGCCATACCTATGTTCTGCTGCTGTTTGTTACTTTCTGCTGCAGAAATATTAAATCTGCTGCTGCCATGCCTACTTTCTGCTGCAGAAACATTAATTATACTGCTGTTTTGCTGTCAAAGTGCTGCTACATCATGGAGGAAGCATCTAGGGTAGAATATTCTAAGGCATTGAAGGGGCATCAGTTTTAGAGATGAGAATACTTTCATTTTAGGCAACCAGACTTAGAAAATTCGCAGCTCTCTCTTCCTCTCTGTTTTTGCTTCTGTTGTTTGCTGTTTTGCTCTCATGGAGGGCTAAGTTTTCATTGTAATTAGTCACTAGACCACTGGGATGTTGTAGCTTGAACTAAGAATGCAAGTTAAGTGTTTTATTCTCCATTTTCATCTCATTTCGTTTCTGTTTTGCTGTCATGTTTATTTTGCTGTCGAATTCTGATTAGAGCTTGAGAATGTAACATAAACTGACTTATATATAAAACATAACCTTGCTTGACTGATTAGGAAAGTGAGGGAGGCGAAATGACTAGTTAAATGATATATTTAACTTGGTTTGGTTGAGATTTTCCACTGAATGCATCTATTTATAGTAGAGAGATGTTCTTGACTGTAATTAGTAGCATTAAATTCTAGATGTTATTCTAGAACCATTTTCATAAAGAACCAAACAATGGAATGAGAACAAAACTGAATCAATGAGTTAGGCAATGATAGTTACACTCCCATGAATCCTAGTGGCTGATTACATAGTATCTTTACTGTCAATATCTTGCAATTTCTGCTGCTGCTGCTGTTACTGCTGTGCTGCATATTTTGCTGCTGTTGTAGTATTTAATTGCTGTTTTGTTTTGTTTATCTTGTTAGTACTGCTACAAAACCCCCCCCACGTTTATGTACTCTTAATTAGTGTTTAGGTGTTCAGAACGATTAATTAGTATTAAGAAGTGAGGCTCCTTGAGTGAATACGACTTGGGAATCACTATACTGCAAATTGCCACAAATTCAATTCTGGGCGATTTGACATCGTAGTGGCGTGAACCAGTCACCAACCTCTCTACTTCATGCTTGAATGCATGTGCCCTACAACATTACAATTCATAAAAAGGCATGAATCTATTACTAAACACCTAAAAGTTGTAAATAGAAGGAATTGCACTTAATTGTAACTGATAGCAGATGGAGTTGGTTTCCAAATAGAACTCAATGTTGTAGGAATTTTTATATAGTGTAGTATGTAGTTTCTGTACAAACACGTGGCAGTATATACTAAAGTCTCTGTTTTATTAGTTATTTTAGTTATGTATGTTAGTCAGTTAGTACTGTGATAGTTATTTTAGGTAGTTTGAGTGTATATAAGACATAACTCATGTACATTTTATAGTTTGATGCAATATACATAATTTTTACTCATTTTTTGTTCCATTTTGTGTTAGAGTCTTTCTTCCTTACTTCAACATCTGTTTTGCTGCTATATTCTTTTCTCTTTTCTCTATACCTTTATTTTCGCAAGGTATTAGAGCATCTACAATCCTAAACACGATTACATAATTTTCTGACAATGATTGATATGGAATACGTAGCTATAGTTGAGTAATGTCAGAATCAATGGAGAATGCTTGGAACTCGACAGTAGAATGAAGTGTGACTATGGTCTAGAATGCAGACGACCCTTCCGTCATGCAAAATTTGGATTCTCCGAGAATGATTCTAGTAACAGTACTTTTAACTGATCTGAATTTTTAGACATGGAATAGATTTGTTAAGAGATAGCACTAAGAGCAAAGAATAAGCTAGGTTTTATAAGTGGAGATGTCGAGGAACCTGTAAATGAACCTGCTTACAACAAGTGGAGAAAAATAGATCAGATGGTAACAATGTGGATCCTTCATTCAATGACTAAGGATATTGCTGAGACATTCATCTACTGTAGTTTGGCTATAAAGCTTTGGGTTGAGTTGGAGGGTTAGTTTGGGGAGACCCTAAATCTACCAAATCCATAGACAAATTGCCTCAGTAAAGTAAGGTACCTTGTCATTAGTCTTATACTATAGTAAACTGAAAAAACTATAGGAAAAAATGTTCTTCAACCATATTCTCAACATACCTGTGGAGCCATAAATAGATGCAGCTGTGATGCATCTAGTGCACTTATGAATTTGATTTCACAGAACAAATTAATCTAATTCCTTAAGGGTCTCAATGAGACTTATGATGCCATAAGGAGCCAGATATTGGTTCTTGATACTTTGCCTCCTATAAACAAGGCCTACTCAATGGTTTTGAGGGTGGAAAAGTAAAGAGCAGTGCAAGTTAATTTGCATGATAATCTTGAAGGAAGTGCTATGATGGTTAAGTCAGCATAGAACACCAATGTGAGTTTTACTAGAGAGTAGAACAATAAGAAAAATTATAAAAAGGAGAATCATTATTGTGATTATTGGAAGATAACGAGTCACTTGAAGGACATATGCTTCAAGATACATGGGTATCCTGATTGGTATAAACAACAGAGGAAAGAAAAGGGAGCTGCTGGTGCAAAAAATCAAGTTAATATGGTTAAGAATCCAATGGAGGAGCTGAACAATGGAGAGAAGAAAGAGTCACCTGCTAAATGGTCTCCTTCACTGGCGGATTTGGTGCAGTAGGAGCTATCTAAGATACTAAGAGGCAAGCAAGACACAAGTAGTGAACATGTGAATTTCGCATAGATGGATGACTATGTTGGTAACATTGCTATGAACTCTATCTCTTTCCCTAAGAATAAATTAGATTGCTGGATTACAGATACAAGGGTAACTAATCATATATGTGCATTGAAAACTTTGTTTAGCAATCTGAAATCATTAAACAAAACCATTTTGATACACCTACCTAATGGCACAAATAAAAATGTTGCAATCAGTGGCAACATACAGCTATATAACTCCCATTTGAACTTGCAAAATGTCTTATATCTTCCATCTTTCAACCATAACCTTATATCAGTGAGCTAATTTATTAAAGATAACAATATCAAGTTCATTTTTTGCCTTGGTTTATGTATTCTATAGGACCGAGGATTGAAGAAATTGTGGCAATGGGCAAAATAAAAAACAAGCTTTACATACTTGACAAGGATTCTTTTGATCATGAAAACATTCAAGTTGGTTATGAAATTTTGTCAAAATTTGCTAATAAAATGAATGTATGTTTTGTTAACAATGTTATTTTCTCTTTATGGCATAAAATGATGGGGCATCCATCTAATGTTGTGCTTGAACATTTACCCTTTTATAATGCTAAAAATAAAAACCATCATTTTGCTAGTGATACTTGCCATTTTGCAAAACAAACCAGACTTTCCTTCTCAAATAGTACCACAACCACAACTAAAACATTTGAAATTGTATGTGTAGATATTTGGGGCCCATATAAAAATCAAAGTCTGTCAGGAGCAAAGTTTTTCCTTACCCTAGTAGATGATTTCAGCAAGGCCACTTGGGTATTCCTTATAAGAGACAAAGCTTAGACTTATTCCATATTAAAGAAGTTTTTTGCAATGGTTAAGACCCAATTTAAAAAATTTGTCAAGGTCTTAAGATCAGACAATGGAGCTGAGTTTTTGAGCTTACAAAGTATGTCCTTGTTTGGTCAACTGGGAATTTCACACCAAAGGAGTTGTGTTTATAAACCACAGAAAAATGGTGTAATGGAGAGGAAGCAGAGGATTATTTTACAATTGGCAAGGTCCTTGTTGTTCCATTCATGAATGCCCATACAGTTTTAGGGGAAGTCTATTCTCCATGCCAATTTCTTAATAAATAGACTACATCACCTACAATTCAATGGAAAACCCTATAGCAAGTGTTGTTTGACAAAGAAGTTGATTACAAGGAGATAAGGTGTTTTGGTTGTTTATGTTTTGAAACTAATGTAAAACCAAACAAAGATAAATTTCCCTTAGAGGTGCCAAATATATCTTTATAGGCTTTTCACCAAGCCAGAAAGGATACAAGTTATATGATGTAGTTGAAAAGAAAATCATTGCATCAAGAAATGCACAGTTCTGTGAAGAAATTTTTCCATATAAGCTGACCATAACCTACCTAATGAACCAGAAGCAGGAATTTTTTTACCCATAGTGCCTCTTGATGAAGATGGATGTACTAACAGACAAGATAGCCTTTTTTTTCAACACCCATTAATGGTCTTTCATTATTATTGTCTCTACAGCTTTCTAAACCTATTACAGATCACGCCACTTCAAATTCCTCAGGCACTAACCCATCTTTCCCTATTTTAGAATCTAATCAACCTCTTAATGCTATACCATACAGGCAAAGTGATAGACCTAAAAGAAAACCAGCTCAGATGCAAGATTTTATTTGTCAAGTTAGTCACAATGCTCATAATATTAACACATCATGCTTAAACTTATCTACTTACTCACTACCTATATACCCTTAAGTTGTACCCAAGCATTTTTCATCTTCACGTATCTCTTTTGTTTCCAATGTATCTTTAGTGCAAGAACCTACATGTTATTGAAAGGCAAAGAAATCTACTACATGGGTAGAAGCAATGGAGCTTGGGGCACTAGAAAAGAACTACACTTGGGACATTGTGGACTTGCCTAAAGGAAAGAAGCCAATAGGCTTTAAATGGGTCTACAAAACCAAGTTAAAGGTATATGGGACCATAGACAAGGATACGACATGGTTGATAGCCAAAGGCTGAAACCAAATGGAAAGAATGGATTTCCATGATTGTTTTTCCCCAGTAGCTAAGGTGGTCACAGTTAGGATTTTATTCACATGGCAACAGCTTATTCATGGTCCCTTCACCAATTGGACATCAACAATGCTTTCCTACATGGGTATTTGGATGAAGAAATTTACATGTATGCACTTGAAGGGTATAGTAAAGTGAAGAACGGATAGGTTTGTAAACTAAAAAGGTCTTTATATGTCCATAAACAAGTATCTAGGTAGTGGAATACTGAATTAACCACTCAACTCAAGTCTTATGGATTTCAACAGTCTACTTATGATCATTGTTTGTTTACATATTCTTCTACCTTCTTTTTGGTTTTATTGGTGTATGTTGATGATTTACTACTAACAGAGAACTCAGAAACCAAAATTTATAGAGTGAAACAAATTCTAGATGACAAGTTCACAATTAAAGCCTTACAATTTGCTAAATATTTCTTTAGGTTAGAGATTACTAGATCAGAGGATGGGATTTATGTTAATAAGAGAAAGTACATATTAGATATGCTTAAAGATATTGGCTTAACAAGATGTAAATCAATATCAACTCCATTACCTAATGAAGTGAGATTTTGCAATAGTGAAGGTGAACTTATGATACATCCTTATAGGTATCGAAGGGTAATAGGAAGGCTCTTTTATTTGGGGTTCACTAAACTTGACATATCTTATGTTACCCAGCAACTTAGCCAATATGTACAGGCTCCTAGAGATACCCATTGGGAAGGTGCACTAAATATACTAAAGTATTTAGGGTTGTCTTTCATTAGGGTTATTTTTTTCCTTCTATTAACTCTTTACAACTACGTGCCTACAGTGGTTCTGATTGTGGGTTGTGTGAGGATGCAAGGAGGTGCCTCATTGGATACTGCATTTTTCTAGGGAATGCACTTATCTCTTAGAAGACTAAGAAGCAGCCCATTATGTCAAGATCTACAGCGGAGGGTGACTACTGTGTGATGGTGCAATAGTATATGAATTGTAATGGGTCTCTCATGTATTTTGTGATTTTAGGGTGCCTATTTCATTACTAATTCCCTTGTATTGTAACCAAGCTGCCATCCACATAGCTGAGAATCTTGTGTTCCATGAGAGAACTAAACACCTTGATATTGACTGTCACATGTTGTTAGAGAAAAAGTCAAAGATGGTTTTATTTCTCCACAGCATGTTTACACCTCTGACTAGTTGGTAGATTCTTTTACAAAGATTTTGAATGGTTTTTTTTTAGTAATGTGATTCCCAAATTGGGCTTGTTGGATTGTTACCAAGCTCAACCTAAGGGGGGATGTATGAACTTGTATATAGTGTAGTATGTAGTTTTTGTATAGACACATAGCATTATATACTGAAGTCTCTATTTTATTAGTTTATTTTAGTTATGTATGTCAATTAGTTAGTTCTATAATAGTTATTTCAAGCAGTCTTAGTGTATATGAGACAGCTCATGTACATTTCTAGTTTGATGCAATATATAGAATTTTTACTCATTTTTTGTTCCATTTTGCAATAAAGTCTTTCTTCTTTACTTAAGCATCTGTTTTGCTGTTATATTCTTTTCTCTCTTCTTTTTACCTTATTTCACATGGACCTTATGGGCAAGATTATCCAAGTTTTGAAGGCATTTAGCCATGGAAGATTTGGGATCACAATGGAAAAATGTACCTACCAGAGTTTCTCTGGAAGCAGTCACTAAGATGCCAAGCTAGTCTTGGACTTTTCATCAATGGCCAAAATCTCAGAACATCCTACAAACACATGGGGATATGAATTTTGCCAACATGAGTTTAAGCCAACCATCTTCCTCTTGCCATTCTCAACCAACTTCATTCCCTTTCTGTCATTGAATCCCTTGATGAAGAATTCAGAGACAGAACCTCTAAATGTGTCAAAACCAGAAAAAGTCTCACCAAATGGTTTTGTTTCGATGATAAGAACCAGCCCCATGACTTAAATCTTAAGAAGAAAGATAGTGTAAGAAAACCCAAAAGGTGACAATGATTACTACCACCCATATCAAAATTTGACGTTAATGCTTAGTGAATCTTGCATCAATATCAAACCCCAGATTCCTTAGACTACTTTTGCTAACGGTTCACAAAGTTTAGAGGGGCATGGGTTTATTTAAAGAGAAGCTTGGCACTTGAAGTATAAGAAAAGAAAGTTAAAATGATAAAAAGGTATATGCAGAGCTAAGGAAAGAAAGTCATATTTTCGAAAATAAAGATTCACAGGCTACAAAAAAATCGAAACCGCCACTGAATAAACACACAGTGACGGTTTATCTAACCGCCACTATATAGTGGTGGTTTTGTATGAACCGCCACTACATAGTGGCTGTTTGTTCGAACCGCCACTATATAGTGGCACTTTTATTTTAACCACTTGTATATAGTGGTGGTTCGTTATCATATGTATAGCAGTTTTATTCTATCCGCCACTATATAGTAGTTGCAGTTTTTAGTTGGACCTTTCTTCAAATGGCCATAACTCTTTCATCTGAACTCCATTTTTAGCAAACTTTATATCCTTAGAAAGCTTTTTGAGCCTAGTTTCCAATGGTATAAATTTCATTTGAAAATTCTTTACCAATTAAGAGTTATTGCTAAAAGAGTAAGAGAAGGTCAGGATTAGTGGTAAGGAATTTCTCTATTTTGTAACCCTAACATGTTTTTGTATGGTTACTTCATAGGAATGGCTTATTTGATACATCTTCCATACCTTTAGGATGAAATGGTGGTGTGGAATCCAAGTGGGGCATCTAGTCTCCTCTGTAAGAGCATATACATATATGTATGTCTAATCGCCACTAAACTTATTAAATTTTTTTTTGAGATAATGGAGAAATATCTTAAAACATAAGAGGCCTATCTCTACCTATATTTTCATTATTTTCATCCATGTTTATTTATTGTTGCCTCCGCTATTCACCACCAAAGTAACCTGGAGAACCCGCCCCTAAAAGCCAACTGTTGAGGTGGGAGAGCCAAGTTACCGAAGTACTCCATCAGGCATCCTATATTAATATGTGGGACTTTGGAATCCCATATTGTATTAAGATTATAGTGACGGTTTTAACTAAACTAATATTAAAACTTGTTAAATCCTTCAACCCTAAAACATATACGTATATGCCCCCTTTGTCATTGATCGTACATGTTTCTCTATTGTCACTGCCATAGTTCATCTTTAATTGAAGTTATACTACAATAATCCAGATTACAAATAATTGAAGTTAGACAAGATTAATTGTGGACTACGTAGTGGATAATACTTTGTTCATAAGCCTTGTGATTATCGATACGAGAAATAACTAATTTACTTGTTTTTTGTATACGTCTTATTTATTTAATTTTTGTTTTAAAAAAAATTAGTTAGCATAGCATTATAGTTTGAATATTATGAGTTTCGATATTAATATACTATTTCATTTGAGTAAGTCTATGCTTCAATTACAAAAGTAACTTTTCATACGTAAGATCCATTATATATAAATGTAATATATTTTTGTTGAAGATATGGAAAAAATTAATTATGGATTATATAATTAATTTATGTTGAAGTTATAAAAAATATTAATTGAAAATTAACTTGAGGTAATTTAAAATTATTATATAGTGGTGGTTCACCCTCTCTATCAAGATTATAGATGTTTAGCATTTGGTAATTTAATGGTAGAAAATTAAAATGACATCTAAGTTATATTAAGTGGCATCCGATGAATTATTTATCTATTTCCACTAGCTATTATAAAATTCTTTTTCTCTACACTCTATAATATTGATATAACAACTTGAATGGGGTGATTTGTGTGAGTGTGAGAGTGTATTTTAACTTTTTGGTCTGGTTTTTGTTTTTGTAAATAGTCAATGCTATTATTTTGCTAGTTATTATGGAGGGTGTTTAGTTTTAACTCTTTCTATTTTTTTCTAGGTTAAGGTTCAATTTCATATAATTTTTTGTCCAGGATCATATAAAGTTGTAAAAACCAAAATTTGTGGAATCTCAAGTAATAAATGGCAAAATGATTGATATGTTTTAAAAACATTTATCTTGTATATGTTTTAAAGAATTGATAAAGCAAAAATGGAAATAGAAACTTTCAACAAGAAATTTAAAATTTTGAGAATTAAATTTTTATTAAAGAATTGATAAAGCAAAATGGAAATAGAAAACTTTCAACATGAAATTTAAAATAAAATGATTAAATAATTTTTAATTTTTAAAATAATTTAAAAATGAATAAAATTTTCAAGTTTTTAGTAATTCTTTTAAATAAAATATTTTTCAATTGACCAAATCTTACATTTGTCATTCTCTTTTGGCAGAACTTAGTTAATTTTATATTCCTAATTTTCTTCAAATTAGATTAAATACCTCAAATTAATAAAAAAACAAAAATCAAACTAATTCTTCATTAATTTTCTCTCACAATACTTTTATATTAAAAAAACTAATAGATAAATATTTTTCAATTATTTATTTAATTACCTTTCACTAAATTCTTATTTTAAATAAAAATAAATTATAATTTTTCTCTAAAAATAAATTGTACTTCTTATCATTTTTATTCTTTTCATTAAATTTTATTCTTTTCAGTCTTTCCTCTCATTTTTCAAATTTCCCTCTCAAATTTCATACTCTTTTTCAGTTTCCCCTTCCTTCTTTTCCCAATACCCCCCATTTCTAATGTCATTTCCACTCAATTGAGTGCAACAGAGAGGGTCTGAGAGGGAGAGGTGAGAGACAATGAGAGGGTGCCACTATGCCCATGCTATTTCTTCATCCCCTTCACTTCTTCTTCCTTTTCTTTCAATTTTTTCTTTTTCTTGCTGCTTGAAACGAGAATAACATTGTGAGAAGAAAGGGAGAGAAAAGCATCGGAATTTCACTGTCTTGTTGGTTCAAATAGCGAACTCTCCCTCGATGAGGCTAGGTGTAATGTGAAGGAGTTTAGCAATGGAAAAATTTTTGGTTTGGGCATCACTTAGCAGTCCTTTTTGGGTAGAACTCAGGCTAGGAAAAAGAGCAGGACAAATTTCAGCGATTGGGTAAGAAATAGAATTTTCTTTTCTCTCCTTCATGATTCACAACTGGGGGTAAAATTTGAAATTTTTGGTTGAGTGTTCGTTTAATCTATCTCTTGATGATTTGTGAATTTGTTCTAAAATTTTAGTTGTTGCTTCTTGAATCCATATTATCTAACTTTGCTGTGATTTTCTCTTATGTTTCTGCGTCCGTATGTTTTGAAGTCTACATATTATAATCCTAAGGTTCAACTTGCTTTTGACTGATAATCTTAGGAATTGTGGTCTGAACTTTGTGGTTGAAAGTCTCTAGGTGTAATCAGAAAATTTCTAGAACAAAATTTTGATTTGGAAGGCCCAATATATTGAAACTATTTTAAGATTGAAATTATAGATTTGGAGTTGAACAAAACAATATGGTTTGGACCGAATAAATTGGAAAGAAAACAATTAATTGAATATATTTTCTTCTCCATGCTCTATGAGACACCTACCCTATTCCTTAGCCACCTGCAGAAGTGAAGCCAAGAAGAGCATGATAGCAGATTTTTTAAAGGATATTCTTGGCCAGCAGTTCTTTTTCTAGGTATGTAGGGAATTTTTAGTATGTGAAGAGCTGAGGAGTGTGGGCATAACAGAGAACCCATGAGCTACTATTTTTTTTTAGCAAAAGCTAAGGGAATACAGCAGCAATTTTTTTTCCTGCAGAAAACCATACTCTCTGCCAAGCAACGTGAGATGTCACTAAGTTTCATTTAAGGGCACTTAGCTTCTATCCATAAGTAAAGTAAACCAAGAGTAAGAGACCTATGAGAGAGTGTTTTAGTGTATCAAAACCTTGAGATCATTGCTGTTAAAAACCTAGACCTTTACACTACATTTGTGCTCTATTTTGGCCACTCTAAAATGAAGCTTTTGTTTTCCTACCCGTGAGAGAGAGGACTTCAACCACGCTGCTTCCTTGAGGTTTTGGACTACCACCCATGAACTACAAGAGTGTGTTGCAAATCAACAAGAGCACCTCTATTTTACTGCTTATAAATAGGGGAAAACTATAACGTCCTTATTTTACTATACTAAAATCTGATTTTTTTTTAAATTCTAATGCTTAATACTCATATCTTCAAAAAGAACATTCTACAATTGTTCTCAGTACAAATCATAATTGGTTGTACATAATAATTGAAATTCTAAACATAAGATAATTTTACATTCGTTTGAAATAAATTACAAATCTGTCGTACATAGTAATTTGATATCTAAACTTAAAAAAATAATCTATAATTCTAATACTTAATAAACTTTAGTGCTCTAAAAGTGTTCAATCAATCTTTACACCTTTCCCCTTATAGTCAGCCCCTAAAATGGTCAGTTGGAAAAGCACAAAAAGGTGAGATAAGGGTATCTCAGTAGCTAGCATAATTTTATAAACATTTATAAATATACCATTTCAGTCATAAAAGCACTTATATCATAAAAATCAGTCCATGTAATATAAATTCTCAGTTCAGTGTAATAGGTTGATGAAAAATTAGCAAGCTGATATATGAATAAATCATGGAATCAAGAATAGTTGGTGGCACACTCAACGTCATGGAAAAGATAGTCTGCAGAACTATTTTTCCAAGCTAAACATGAGAAAAAGGCTACTGCAGTCCTTTAACTCAAGCTAGAAAGATTCCAAACTAAAACATGGAAATATAATTTCCAAGCTGACATGCAAATATAATTTCCAAGTTGACATGGAAGCAGAACTCCCAAGCTGAACATGGAAGAAAACTTCCAAGCTGATATCATGCTAATTTCATCATGAAAAACATATTTCACTTTAGATAAAACTTCATGGACATAAAATATTCAAGTAGTAAAACAAGTTTTTATGAATTGCTAAGTTACAGCAGTAAAAACAAGATTTTATGAATTGCTAAGCTACCTGTACTTTGTAGTCTGACTTTTTAGCTCAAATAGCTATTCAATCTGTCTTGAAATTCGTTTCACGATTTTTGACCATTGACCGTGGGGTAGTCTACACTGGTTTTGGTTTTGATTTTTTCCTTCCTATTCACTGCCACTTCTCCCTTAACACTTGTGTGGGTTAGTAATAGAAAAATCTCCTCAAAGTAGCTCAGAAAAATCGAGTTTAACGTTGCTATTTGCTTCTTCCAAAAACCTCTATTTTATGGTTGAAGAAAACAGAGGAATTTTTTTCTGCTTCTGTCCAAGCTGCTGGATTCTCTTTTTCTCACTCTCTCTCGGCTGTGAATGGTGCAAGGAAAGGGGAGGAAGATATTGCTATTTATAGCTAAGAATGGGAGGCAAGTGGAAAATTCCTTTTGAATATTCAAATATCTCTCTAAATCCTAGAAATGTTTAGAAAACTCAAGATAGCTCAAGATAAACCTAGACTAACCTAGAATTCTCTAGAATTATCTATACTAGAAATGTTTAGAAAACTCAAGATAACTCAAGATAAACCTAGACTAACCTAGAATTCTCTAGAATTATCTATACTATAAATGTTTAGAAAACTCAAGATAACTCAAGATAAACCTAGACTAACCTAGAATTCTCTAGAATTATCTATATTATTCTACAATATTCTACACTTATCTAGGAAATTCAAGAATATACAAGATATCTGTAGAACATACAAGATTCCTCTAGAAAAATCTAGATTCATCAAGGACATTCAAGAGATTTCTAGAGTCTCAAAATAAAAAAAAATATTAAATATTTATTCCATAATAATTTGGGATGTTACAAAAACTGAGAGAGCAAAACGTGAAAGTGAGGGAGCTTTTGAGAAATATTTCTAACCCAAAACATCAAGCCACCTTTGGACAATTTTGGTGCTGATCAAATGAGCATTTTAGCAGAAGATTTGAGGTCTCAAATACAATTTCATAGCATCAAGAAAGCAACAAGCATAGTGCAGAAAATTTAAGGAAAGAAAGTAAGCTTGGAGTTTTGGTAAGCCTTGAATCCTTTCTTTATAGGTTTGCATGTGTTTAAGAAATGATTATACATGGCTTAGAGGTTCCCTAGATGAATTTAGGAGAGTCTTGAAGTAAGAAGAATGGAAAAACATGGAGTTTAGATGTATGCTGCATGCATGATAGGGACTAAAGTAAATAAAATGAAATGTTTGTAGGAGTAGCTATAATTTTAGAACAAAATATATTTGTGACCTATGGATCTAGATAGAACTAAATGTGGTCTTAGATCATGAAAAAGATAAGGGAAAAATTATTACCAAGGGCCTTAGTGAGTAATATGAGAAGTTGGAGGGAGAGAATAACATTTTTGAAAATGTCCAGATTTGGTTTATATGGGATTTTAATTAGAAATAGGTATATTTATTTAAATTTAGGTCTAGAAATAGAATTGCCAATAATACGTAATTAGTATTTGGTGTACAGAAATTAAATTAAATATAGAGTACTATTTTAAGGTCTTCAACATTAGGATTTTAATAGCTAATTTATTTTTACCAATACCTTGGTATAATTTCGAGCGGAACTAGTACGAGACGGTAAACTCAAAATTGCTGACTAGTTGAACATGTAAATTTCATGTATTATGAGTTATTTTCATGTCTTGCAATTGCTATTTTCTATATCTTAGCTTATATCATCTTTTAAATTCATTTATGTTCAGTTGAACTTTGTCTAAAAAGAACATTTATAGTTGATATTTAGTCTAGCTGAGAAGGAATTTATGCATATAAATAGAATGCATATAAATAGCATAATGAAAGTTTATTAACTCTTCTATTATAAATGCAGTATTTTGCGCAATGGAGTGGAGAGTTTTGGTCAATCAACAAATTCTCCATTATCTTGTAATCAAGATAATGAAGGAAGGGAGGACGACATGTCAGGTTTTAAATTTATGTTGTATTGAGAGTTGTTTAGATTTATGGTGTCTGTTTTTATATTTTGGTTGTATTAAAGCTTTGTTGTGTATCAAAGTCTACTTATTATATATCAATGAAGAAATCAGTTCTAAATTAAATTTGCAAGTTTAAATGTGGATTATTGTGTTTTTTTGGGCTGTATATTGAGTAATTTGACTAAAAAATATATGCAAACATGATTAGGAAAAAAAAAGCAAAGCAAAATAAAAAATTTAAACTAACACTTTTAGTGGCGGTTTTCACTAAACCGCCTAGTGGCAGTTTCATAAAATAACCGCCACTAAAAGTGTTAGTTTTAGTCATGGTTTTCCTCACTAACCGCCGCAATATAGTGGCGATTTAACGAAAATTGCCACAAAATTATTTAGTGACGGTTATCCCCATGGTTCATCGAAACCAACTCTAAAAGGCTTCTGGAACTAGATTTAGTGATGGTTTGCCAAACCGACACTAAATCTTCTAGTGGCGGTTTGAACCGCCACTATATGTGGCTCAAAACTGCCACTAAATCTCATATTTCTTGTAGTGACAGTATAACATCAAGAAAAAGATTAGCCATTCTTCTACATCAGATATACAGATAAATTAAGTATTTTTAAGCCATATCGTAATAAAATAATGGTGATTGGTGAATAAAAAAACTAGGAAACAAAACTTCATCGCACCGTATAGATTCAGGATTCAAGTGATATTTTCTTCTCTCTCTATTTGCATGTATGTATAATGAAAGTATAAATTGAATTAGAGCATCTATAATGGTGAACCTCATTTGGGTTCTTATTATGGGTCCCACAGCACTGCCACATTAGCTTAAGCAACTCCTCACCACTTTAAGTAACTCTCCACTCTAGTGGTGAACCTCTTAAGAACCCATAAATGGGTCCTACAATCAACTCTCCACCACTTTAGCATTTATTACTCTCCACTAACATTAAAAATATATTTATTTCCTATCTCTTCAACGTTGGCACATTTAAAGGATATAAAGTAGCTTTATGTTGTTTCAACATTGGCATATTGAATTTGAATTAAAAGGTTATTATTCTTGTTTATATGGTCAATGTTCAACAATTAAGAAGAGCTTTAAATGATGATCGACTGGAAGAATATGGAAAGCCAAAAAAAAGGGAAAAATGCACTTTAATCCATCAACTTTTTTCGATGTGCAGAAAATTTCTATGAATTTTGAAACTCAACCAAAAACCCCCCATCAACTTTCTCTTTTGTTCGGTTTACCCATTTTGTTAAAAAAAATCATTGAGTTGACTAACGGGTCAATGCTACGTCAACTCAAGTTTGTCACATCAGCTGTTGACATGGCACAAATAATGTCATGGCAACTTCTACCATGACCCACAAAAATAACCCAAACCCATAACCCATGAACTAGCCACAAAAATAACCCTTAATACGCTGAATTGTTTGGTAATCTTTCAAGTCCCAACATCTTCTCTCATTTATTCAGTTCCCTCGCATAAAATTCAGCTCAATCTTGTGTCGTCATAGTATTCTACTTTCGTTATTTTATGTTTTATGAGGACTTGGCATTAATTTAGTCTAGAAGAGGGGTAATTTTATCGGAACCATGTAATACAGACACCACAAAAATATGCAGATTCAGGGACGGAATTTAGAGATAGAATTTATCTGTCTCAGAAATCTGTCTCTAAGTTGTTTAAATTTCGTCCCTGTTTTGAATCTTGGATAACAGAACTTAGAGACAGTTTTTGAGACAAATTATTTCCGTCTTTGACCTAATGCCGTCCCTAAAGTTTTTTAAAATATTTTTCAAAATAGAAAGTATTAGAGACGGAATTATTTTGTGTCTAATATCCGTCTCAAAAAATTCTCAAGTGAAACGACGTCGTACAATGTGTTTGAGATAAAAATTTCTGTCTCAAATATCCGTCTCCAATTGTTTGACCTAAATCCCTAAATTCCCTTCCTCGCCATTCGAATGTCTCTCTTGACTCATCTCCCCATGCTCTCTTTGTCTCTATACCTCTCTCTGGCGCACCCTCTCTTTCTTTGAAGCTCTCATCGGCACTATCTCTCTGTTAAGATGATTTTGGTATTGTCTCTGCCTCTCTTTGTCTTCACTCTCACATTCATGTTCGTATACCGCAAACATTCTAAAAACTTTTAAATTTTTTTACTTTTTGATTGTGTTTCAACCTTATTGTTCAGCATGCTCCTTGATTCTCTGATTTGCACGTTGCACGTCTCCTTTGCTGAAGAAGGTAAGGTTTCTGCTTCCTAGGTTCTCCATTCGATTTACCTACTTTTTTTTTCATTTCTGGTGTGTATATATATATACACATAAAAGATTGCTGCCATTTGTTGTTGTTGCCATTGTTATTTGTTAAATTTACACTTTCCTTTTTTTTTTTGGATTGAGAGAATTTTATGTTGGCAGAAAGCTTTTCTGCCATATAGCCATGAATTAAATATGGATCCGAGGTAAATTCTCTGGATAATGTTTGCAAACTGAGGGCATTTAAGCAAATAGTTGCCAAATTAGGTAATGGAGTGGGAAAGTTAAGAATAAGCTTGAAGGTGCCTGGAGCTCATTTGATAGTTGGAAGATTCATCTACCTTGAGTTTAAACTAATTTGTCTTGTTTTTCTTTCAGTTGTTTTGTGGAACTATTAATCTCTGGTGTTTTTATATATTTTTCTATTATGGGTAATTAGAATTCTTAGGCTAGAGTATGATGCATATGTAGTTGTTCTTTTTCTATGTGAACAAATCTTTTGCTTAATTAATGTTCAATTTTGTGATTCCTGCTCTTTATGGATTGTTCAATCATAAATTTTATTTTTGATTTATGTTTGAGATTATAAGAACCTTATATAAATGTGTTCTAAGTTGAACACCATATAACTAGGAATAGAATTGAATTGTTGTATTGCTGCTTTTAAATATCCTCCTGGTGTCTTCATGTCTTTCCTTATTTTATGTTAAGGAATTAATTAAACAAATAAATTAAAAGAGAATTAATTTACCAAGAAAATGAGATCTAATTAGCAAATAGGAAAACCATCAATTAGGAAAGTAGTAAATTCATAGAGTAAAATTTTGTTCACAAAGCATATCAACTTACTGTTTGGTAGCTCAGAGGGAATAGGTGATGTAAGAAGAGAGAGAGTGTGAGAAAAAATTATAACATCACAATCTTATTAATAGAGCAAGTGAATTTGGTTTTTTAACGTAAATTATTTGTTTTGGCTATAAACAGTTATTTCTCTAGATTTTTCTGGCTTGAATATAGTGGTTTGGATATATAGGCTCATTTTTCATATTCCTGGTTTTGAATTCATTCACAAGTTTTTTTCAAAATTGGTTTGCACTCACATGATAATCAAATAAAAAAAACCTTGCCTAGAATTAGAGGCAAAATTTTGGGACAGATAATCCGTCCGTAAAATCTACAATTAGAGATGGAAATCAGGCTTGGAATAATTCGTCTCTAATTAGGGACAGATTATTTCGTGGCTCAATCTGTCCCTAAATTGGGACAGAAATTTCGTCTCAGAATAGAAACATATTCAAAGATGAAATTTCCATCCCAGATTTGAAATGAATGGTTATCCATCTTAGATAAGCAAAATTTGTTCTGGGATAGAAATATTCTGTGTCAGAAATCTGAGACAACTTTTTTTCATCTCAGAAATTTGAGATGCCAAGGTTAGAGATAGAATTAAATCCATCTCTAATTCCGCCTCTGACAGTTCAGATACGGAATTTTGCTATATTAGGGACAAAAATTTTTGTCTCTGATCTAGTGTTTTTTTGTAGTAAGAAGTGGAAATAATGAAAGAGTGGTTTGCAAAGCTTCTACTCGGAAAAGGATATATGTCAGGCGAAGGGAAGGGAGTTTGTTCAGCACTCATCATTTCCAATGTCATAAGCAATCTCTCTGGTTCACTTTAGATTCGTTTATGATTCTTCTTTGTTTATATTCAAAGCCATTTTCTGTTTCTCAAGAAAATGATTAGTTTAGCATTTGATTCAAATCATGTGAAATTGGATAACTAGTCTGTTTGGAGAGCTGTGGAGGTTGCAGCCTCTGACACCATAAAAGAAATCAACATGGAAGTGTGAAATGGAGTGGCTATTATACATGAGCGATTCCATTGTTGAGTCGGTTCCATCAATACAGGATTTTCCTGGTGGTGGGACTTTCGAGACCATGGTTCCAAGGCTCTGACCTGATTACATCTAAATCATCCTACAATCAAGAAGCTTGACTCCATGCTGATTAGTATTCTTGATGGATTCCATGATTCGGAGTTTTGTTATGGGTTGGGTAGTTCATGGGTTATAGATTTGGATTATTTTTGTGGGTCATGGTGAAAGCTGACATGTCATTATTTTTGTTATATCAGTGGCTTATGTGGCAAACTTAAGCTGAGTGGCATTGACCGTTAGTCAACTTAACAATTTTTTTAACATAAGGGGTAAACCACACAAAAGAGAATTGATGGGGGTTTTCTGTTGAGTTTCGAAGTTAATAGAAGTTTTTTGCACATTGGAAAATGTTGATGGGGGTAAAGTGCATTTTTCCCAAAAAACAACTATATATATGTATGTGAGAATTTGGGAGGTGAGATATACATATATATATATATATATATACATACCACGTAATTTATATTTTTTAACGTTAATCTTCAATTTTTTAATTTTGTATTTATTTTTATTTTTTAGGTTGCTGTTCTAACGTGTACGAGATACAACGCTCGTTAAATTTTAACCCACCATCACAAGCATACATGAATGACCCAGTTAGTTCTTCCTTCAATACAGTATGCTTGTTGCACAGTTATCACATTTTAGCTGTTTGACTTTGTCACTGTCTAAAGCTAGGTTAGGAATCATTACTAGCATCCAGCAATGCTCGTTATTAGAAGAGACCAGGCCCCCCTAATTTTGAGGGGATATCTATACCCCAGTTATATTATTTTCACCGTGTTCTATATACTTGATCTCTATTTTAAATCTTACCTCTATCTCCATTTTGTGGGCACATAATCTATTTCTGGAAGACATTGGGATTACTAAAACGTCTTTAGGTGCATATGTTTAAAAACTGTCAGTATTTTTGGAAGACTATGTTAAGGATTTGGTTTCTGTGTCGTTTACATAGACAAATTTTTGGAACTATATCCTGAAAAATGATTTCTACATTTTTCTCTTAAGGTTTTACTCTCTGATCACAATAATTGAGTTTTATGTAAATTCTTCCTACAAGACAAGTAAAAGTTAAAGGAAGAAGCTATGAACACCCTAAAATCATTTGCACTTTCATTTTTGTTATATCTTGATATATGTAGGTTTTAGTTGCTTTTATGTATTTACCCCATGAAAGTTATGAACATTTGTTCCATGCAAGTCCATTTTCGTAGGTATTATTATGTGATAATGGATTTACTGAGGGTCCTTCTATTTCATACTTCCTGTCAAACTAAGTTATTGCTCTGTGCAAAATATATAGAATGTATGTTATTGTCCTGGGATCTAAACAAGATATCTCTCATACCTGGGTTGCTGAGCAGGTTAGAATTTTAACTATATTCTATCTTCAAAGGCATAAACAAATCAAGGGTCTTCATGGTAGTTAAATGGAAAATTCAAAATCAATATTGGCTTCTTAGGTTATAACTTTTTTTTAATGGGACATTATTACCTCATATCACTTTTCTTAATCTAAACATGAGTCTTTTGAATCAAAGCAGGCTAGCATGTTTGTTGTTGTAGACAAGCTTTTCGCTCTGCACAATGCCATGTTGCTTGAATCACAAATGATCAAAGCTTTCTTCATTTTATTTAAAGTTAAAAAACCAAAAAAAAAATTAAAAAAAAATTTTGGATTGTCTTCCCCCTATCTCTACAGACCCACACCCACCTCCTCGAATGGTTTGATATTGTTTCAATCGAAGTTCGCAACTTGATTTTTGTGCTTGATATCATCCAAATTGACTGCCGAACATCCCTATGCATTGGTGGGTGAGGCTTCCCTTCTATGCATAGGAGCCTCCTATGCGTATGAGGGAAGGTGGGAACCATTGGATCAGTTTGATCCAACGTTTCTCATTTATTCATTATTTTTTTCTTTTTTTTAAATAAAAATTTTATAAGTATCAACTGATCTAATAATAATTGTAAATACAATAATAAATATAAAATGATAATTATAATTTTTTAACTTATTTTTAAAAAAAATATTAAAAAAACACTGGATGAATAGGAATCGTTGGATCAAGATCTAACGGCTCCCTTTCCCTCCTATGCATAGGAGGCACCTAAGCATAGGAGGGAAGCTTCACCTTGCATGGGCTAGCCCACTTAACTTAATGTTTTATTATTTTACAAAATTCATTTTTAACATTAATCCCAATTACCAAAAACTTATCAAGATACCATCATTTTTAATGATGTTGGAAAAATAGAGATATTTCAAAAGAGAGTAAAAGGCTTTTAATAGCGTTTAATATTTTGTAACCGTTTTTAAATTGCTATTAAAATTCTTTTATGTCTACGTAAACTTTTATTGTTACACTTCTATGCCTATAAAAAGGCTCATTCCCCCTCATCTTAGACACAGAGACAACTAGAAGTTGTCTTCTCTTTTCTCTCTTTTCTCTCAAACTTTCTGGGTTATATGTTTTTATTTTTTACTATTCTAGCTTCTGAGTGTTCTAGTTCTTGAGAGAACAACTCAGAAGGGTCTGTTTAGTCTTGGAGGAAATTCTATAGACACAGAATAATTTATGTAGTTGTAGAATAATTTTCCTTGGGATACCTAAAGAGTTGGTCATTGATAGAGCTCAATGACATTGTGCGATCTATGTGGTCAACCTCACCTAGTGAGATAAGGATTTGTTGTTATTGTTGTAGTAGAATAATTTTGTTTAAGGATAGTTTCTCTTAAGACGCGACTCAGACTATGTTAGTGTAACACCCCGACTTATTATTTCCTTTAAGAATAATAATTTTTTTTAAATCCGTTCACTGGATAATTTTTTTGAATAATTTCCTTTCAAATAATTATAGATTTTACTATTCACGAATTTTACTATTTATATAAATAGTAACCTTGCAGAAAATTTACAAGATTCTCATTAATTATATCTGAGCTTGAATATATACAAAAATAATTTACATAATATTTGTTATTATCTTTACATATTTGAATCATAAACTACCATAAAATATATTTCTACACTTCAAGATCATCATTAATATCATCAAAGCCTTCCCTTTTGCTCTTTTTCCTGAAATGATCAATTTTCTAAAAGTGAGATATAAAATATCTCAGTAGCTAGTCACTTTATTAAAAACATGTAAATACATGAACAAATCATTTCAGCCATAAAAGCATAACATCACACTGATAACAATTAAATTTCTCTTGTTCACTATGTAGAACAAGATTTATAAATATAATTCTGTAAAAATTGATTATGAACATAGATATTATAAATCATAAATAATCATACTTTTATGAAAAACTAACTACCTGATCTGATTCTCAACCTCTTAAACTTCCTTGCTCTATGTTTCTTAATCCTCTCTCTTCTTCAAATTTTCGCCTCTTCCTCTCTCTCTCTCTCTCTCTTTCTCTCTCTTTTCTTTACTCTTCTCTACCCATCCCATACCACAACGCACACACATATATATAAATGAAAGAAAAAGAAATACATATATTTTTTTAATATCTTTGTTTTCCACTATTCCCGCCTCAAATCAAACATCACTTTCTCTCTTTTATTTTTCCTTCTTTTTTTTTTTCTTTCTTTTGTCTTTGTCTCTTCATCTTCCTTTCCCTCATCCTCTCTTCTCTTTCTTCCCTTCCACCCCACCGTTCACTTCACAACACATTCATATATATATATATATATATATTAATTATTCTTTAACAACCCCACATGTCTCCTTTCTTTCTTTTCTTTCTTTTCTTTCTCACTTCCTTCCTTTCTCACCGCACACCTCACACACATCACTATCTCATTTTTTCTTTTGGTTGAAAATGATAAAAACCCTCAAATATTTTTATTCTATTCAAATATGTCCCTACTCAATGAATAAAATTCTATTTATATCTCTAAAAAAATTTCTTAATAACTATTTTATCCATATTTGCTTGCTCATTTATTTATTTACCTTCATTTCGTAAGGTAATTAAATTTGGGATATCACATTCTTCCCCCCTTAAATGAATTTTGTCCCCAAAATTCAAACTAATGCATATATACACATATAAAAATTGCAACCGCAACGTGCATGAAAATATTCCAAATACAAACATCACACTTATTAACATAGTCAATCTATCATTCATTTTACACAACTGTAGTATTATATTTGTTTGATTTGCGTATGATTTCTTGGGTGATCAAACCCTCAATCACTTTTCATTTGTACTATAGATTTGCGTATGATTTCTTGGGTGATCAAACCCTCAATCACTTTGCATTTGTACCGTAGATTTGCGTATGATTTCTTGGGTGATCAATCTCTCAATCACTTTGCATTATGTGCCGTAGATACTTGCACCGAGTGACTTGGGAATTTAACCCTCAAACTCTTTGTGCATAGGTTTTCATAGTTATACACTGAGTAGTATGGAACTCTAACCCTTTCAAACTCATGTATTAGATCCCGTAGATCTTTTCAGATTTTCATAGTTAAACACTGAGTAGTATGGGACTCTAACCCTTTCAAACTCATGTATTAAATCTCATAGATTTTTGCTCATCAATAAACAAGTGAAAATTTATCACAGTACAATTACCATGAAATAAATTAATTTATACATACTTTTATTCCTTTGAATTTCTAAAAATATATCAATCATCATATACTGTCATCTAAAAGATTAATTGCTTAATATCCAAATAATATTGTAAATGAGACTTATATTGTACTTTGATTAATAACATCAAACTAGCTTAGTAAGGTTATTCACTTACCTTGACTTTTGCCCAATTTTACCTTGAATCATCCTTGAAAATGTGTAAGATAATGGAAAATGCATCACAAAAGCATCCAAGGCAATCTTTTTTTTTTTAGTTCTAATTTTATTTTCTTATAGAATTTAATTTCTATTATGAAACATATCTTCACTTGTTTCATAATACATCATAATCATACATACTTTCTTCTAACTCAAATTCTTCTACAGAATTAAGAGTTATTACATAAACATAGATATGTTTATACTAATAACATTTCTAATCATAAATATGGCATGGAATAAGAATTCCATATCATTTTTGTAGACTTCCATCGTCAAGAATACTTTTAGAGAGAGAACAAACACATGGATAATTCATATGATCATAGGAAATATAAGCTTTATCTATAATTCAATGTACACTTCACTAGGTATTTAATTTTATAGAGACAAATATCTCTAATATTTTTTTATCTAAATTATCACACTCAAAGTAAATTCTAATTCAACTTCAGCATACATTTTCTTTTTATGAATTTAGGCTATAATGATTTCTTACATGTAAAATATACTGACCAGATATACATTACAAATAAGACTCCATTATTTTCTTTATTCATCAAAAGATACCTGGTATGCCTTTATTCATATTTAATCAATTCTCTATATGACTTACTTTTTTTACTCAATTACTCTTCTAAATCTCACGTAGTCATAACAAACATTCACAGCAACTCAAACACAAACATCATAAAAATAATACTTTTAAAAAAATCAAACAATTACATAGAAATATTTTCCTCTCCAAAAGATGGCAGAACCTTTCCCTCTGATACCATTTTGTAACACCCCGACTTATTATTTCCTTTAAGAATAATAATTTTTTTTTAAATCCGTTCACTGGATAATTTTTTTGAATAATTTCCTTTCAAATAATTATAGATTTCACTATTCATGAATTTTACTATTTATGTGAATAGTAACCTTACAGAAAATTTACAAGATTCTCATTAATTATATCTGAGCTTGAATATATACAAAAATAATTTACATAATATTTGTTATTATCTTTACATATTTGAATCATAAACTACCATAAAATATATTTCTACACTTCAAGATCATCATTAATATCATCAAAGCCTTCCCTTTTGCTCTTTTTTCTGAAATGATCAATTTTCTAAAAGTGAGATATAAAATATCTCAGTAGCTAGTCACTTTATTAAAAACATGTAAATACATGAACAGATCATTTCAGCCATAAAAGCATAACATCACACTGATAACAATTAAATTTCTCTTGTTCACTATGTAGAACAAGATTTATAAATATAATTCTGTAAAAATTGATTATGAACATAGATATTATAAATCATAAATAATCATACTTTTATGAAAAACTAACTACCTAATCTGATTCTCAACCTCTTAAACTTCCTTGCTCTGTGTTTCTTAATCCTCTCTCTTCTTCAAATTTTCGCCTCTTCCTCTCTCTCTTTCTCTCTCTTTCTCTCTCTTTTCTTTACTCTTCTCTACCCATCCCATACCACAACGCACACACATATATATAAATGAAAGAAAAAGAAATACATATATTTTTTAATATATTTTTTTCCACTATTCCCGTCTCAAATCAAACATCACTTTCTCTCTTTTATTTTTCCTTCTTTTTTTTTTCTTTCGTTTGTCTTTGTCTCTTCATCTTCCTTTCCCTCATCCTCTCTTCTCTTTCTTCCCTTCCACCCCACCGTTCACTTCACAACACATTCATATATATATATATATATATATATATATATATATATATATATATATTAATTATTCTTTAACAACCCCACATGTCTCCTTTCTTTCTTTTCTTTCTTTTCTTTCTCACTTCCTTCCTTTCTCACCGCACACCTCACACACATCACTATCTCATTTTTTCTTTTGGTTGAAAATGATAAAAACCCTCAAATATTTTTATTCTATTCAAATATGTCCCTACAAAATGAATAAAATTCTATTTATATTTCTAAAAAAAATTATTAATAACTATTTTATCCCTATTTACTTGCTCATTTATTTATTTATCTTCATTTCCTAAGATAATTAAATTTGGGATATCACAGTTAGTGATGATAAATTTTTACAACAATCTTAAGAAAAATTAGTACACTGACTTTGCCACAGTCGTAACTCTGACAGAGTGCAACAACTCAAATTCATGGAGGTGATATCTTTCTATTTACTTTGGTGTATATACTTGCTAAAGGTATGAAGCTTATGTTAAAAAGTATTATCTTAAAATATTAAATAAAAAATTGTTTTACAAAAACTGCATTACAATTTCGTGCATGTTTTTATTGCCATTATATTAAATCAAAAAAATTATTAAGAATGACAATATTTATTTATACGTTGTAAAACTTTTTTGATATTAAATCAGAATTGGAAGATATTATATTAATGTCTATGTCATTGTTGCCTGAATTGTGATTAATACCTTTATATATAGCATTTTCTGTTTCACACGTTGGCCTTTATGATTTTCTATCATTTGGACGTGTATCAATGTTATTTACCTTACTTAATGGACGTTGACTTTTCTTTTCCTTCATGGTGGTCCATTAAGTCCTTTTTACCATTGGCTTTTAATAGCTTTTACATATATGAATATATATAACCACTTCGGATTGATGAATTTATATATATATATATATATATAACTGTGAGAGTTAATGTATCATATATTAATAACCTTTTATAATTGATGAGTGTGTATGTTTCTAATTAACTGTAATAATATTCATAATGCCTTTTAAAGTGTAGTTGCAACGGATTTTGGTTAACATATATTCTATATATATGTTGTGATCTGAAAAACGTGTGAGTTTGTATATTGAATAAGGAAAGCCAACTATCTACTTTTTATACGTGTGCCTTTTATGTATATATACACCGTGATGCCTTAATTAATATATTTGATAGATAGAAGATAATATACATAATTATGTTCATTTATGAGGAAAGATGATGTATATAGACGTTGGGGAGCATTGATATATATATATATATATATATATATAAAACCGTAGGGCCAATGTGTGCTTATTATATATACCTTGGCCCATTCTTTAACTTGCTTTATGTTGGCCTTTAATCTTTCCCTGTTGTGAACGGTTGTTGCACATGGCATATAATTAAGTTGGATTTAATGCCATGATATCATATGAGTCAGAATGTTATTTTATTGTTACTTTTAAGTAGTCAACATAAATATCCTATGGGTGTTAATTACAATTTTTATGGTGTTGAAATGATTACATTTATTTAAAAAGCCTTGATGGTGAACCTATGTTTTTTCCAATGGAACAACTATATATATATGTACGTATTTGGAATGGGTGAGACATACAGAAATGGAAAGGGATTTCACTATATACAAGCGCAGTTGTCTTTATATAAGAAGGTATGATAATATGGAAGATATATATATATATATTTATATATATTGGATATTATTATTATTGTTTTTTATATATTAGATATATATATATATAACCGTAGTTCTAATATATATAAAAGTTACATTATGCTTTTGAACGTTGGCTTCCTGTTTATGTTGTTTGTACGTTGGCTTGCTTTCATTTACTATTAAAGCTTTAATTCCCTGTCTTGGGCAACGGATTTCAAGGGAAAGAGAAGAAATGGAAAGGCAAACACAGTGTATATATATAGAAAGTTTGACATGCTTTATAAAAGACCATGTGTATAATATATATATATATATATATATGAAGCTATGTGTGCCTTTTAATATGTATATGTTAGAATAGGAGCATGTGTTAATGTGAATATATACATGATGATGAAAATATATATATATATATAAGAAGGATGGAAGCAACTAGATACATACGTGTGCGTGATTTTGTGTCTGTATGTGATAGTGTGAAAATAATATATATATATATATATATGTATATATATATATATATTTGAGATATATATTTGTGTGATATTTTGAAATTTAAGTATATGATATTTTTAACACCTTATTTAAGGTGATAGATATTTGATTTTCAATTACGTGTACTTTTATTTTTTGTGGGCTTATACAAAATTATTTTTTTAATTTGGTTGTTGCTCACAAAAGGAAATTTTATTTATGAGAGAATTTTTTATTATATGAGATACACATGATGAGATATATTGTTATATGACTTTAGCTTTAGCTATATATTGTCTTGTATATCTATATTATTTTTGCATGGTCTTTTATTTGATTTGAAAAAATTCTTTTAAATTAATTTGTAACTTTGTATATAATGAGGCAAATGTTACAATCTATATACAAAATAGCATTTGTATTATGTGGAGCAAATGCATACTAAGTTGATCCACTAGTAAAAAATCATGTACGTGGGGTGAAATTTTTATTATCTATTATTTTTTATGAGCAAAAAGTTTTGAGTGATTATCAAGTGATCAATTTTTGCTCATAAAGCAAATTTATTAAATGGTGACTTCTTCTCCCTACATTATGAGTTATGTTTAATTATTTTAATCTTTCACTTTTTGAGAATTTTTTATTAATAGTGGGGGGCAAGAAAGAAACATTATTTTTTAGATAATATTTTTATAGCAATAAGTGGAGGATGTGAGTATGTTGTTATAAAATATACAAGTTGTTGTTCACTACAAAAAAAAAAAGACTTTCAGTAGCGACTAAAAAAGTCGCCACCAAAAGTCTGACTTTCAGTGGCGACTTTTAAAAGTTTATTTATTTTCAAATAAAATTAAAAATAATTGACTTTTGGTAGCGACTCCTACAGTCACTACCAAGAAAGTCAAACTTTTAGTAGCGACTCTCAAAAGTTATCAGTAAAAGTCAATTATTTTTAAATAAAATTAAAAAAATAGAATTTTTGGTGGCGACTCTCATAGTCACCACAAAAAAAAACCCTTTAGTGGCGACTGTAAGTCTTTTTTGTTGAAAAAAAATTGTGTCAAAATTTTTGGTCACCTTTAGTGACGCCTTTGAAAGTCGTCGACTAAAAGTTGTCACTAAAAATAACCTTTACCAAAAGACTATTGGTGGCGACAAAAGTAGTCACCACCACACTACCTTTGGTGGCGACTTCAAAAGTCGCCACTGAAAGTTGACTTTCCAAAAGTCCAAATGGGTCTCGGGTCGACTTGTTGACAAATGCGAGTCTAAAAAAATTGTTGTTTACTAAGTTGCCACAAAAGACTGTTTGGTGGCAACTTTCAAAGTCGCCACCAAAGGTAGTATAGGGGTGACCAAAAGTCGCAACCAATGGTCTTTTGGTGGCGACAAAGGTCTCTTAGTGACGACTTTCAAAGTTGCCACTAAATGTGACTAAAAGTCATTTTTGTAACAAAAATGTTTTTTTGTAATGAAAATGATAGTCGCCACTAAATGTTAACTTTTGGTGGCTACAAGTCTTTTTTTTTTAATTTTATTTAAAAGTAATTAACTTTTGGTGGTGACTCTCATAGTCGCCACGAAATGTCAAGTTTTTAATATATATATATATATATATATATAATTATTTTTTATCTCTTAATCTATTAAAAATAATATATTTTCTTTTTGTTAAGTTAGATGTTGTTTAATTTCAGTTTTATGATTTTATGGCTTAAAATAATTTTAACACATTATATATATATATATATATATATATATAATATTTTGTCCTTACATAGCACAAATAAAGTGGTGGCATAATGACAATATACACATGGTTACAAGCAAAGGGCCCAGGTTCGAATATCAAGTATGCATATGTTTGGTTTAATTTCAAATAAACTTGAATATTGCACACAAAAAATCGAGTCACCCGGGATAGTGAGTTAGTGGACTGGCTAAGACCTACACAGGTCGAATGGGTCTCGAGTTGACTTGGGAAAATCCGAGTCAAAAAACTTTATTGTTGAAAGTCACCACCAAAGGTATTTTGATGGCAACTTTCAAAGTCACCACTAAAGATATTTTGGTGGCGACTAAAAGTTGCCACCAATGATCTTTTGATGGCGACTTTCTAAAGGTCACTTTTGGTGGCGACTTTGTCTTTTAGTGGTGACTTTCAAAGTCGCCACTAAAGGTGATCAAAAGTTATTTTTTTGGCACAAATTTTTCTTTGCAAAAAAAAAAAAAGACTTTAGTCGCCATTAAAGGATGCAAAAACCTTTCAGTTGCAAACTTTCAATAGCAACTTGGTCGCCACTAAAAGTTGCTACCAAAGGTGTTTTGGTGGCAACTTTTAGACTTAAAGTCGTCACTAAAAGTCAAATTTTTTGTAATATAAAAAATATTTTATGACCAATAATTATTATTGTTGTGGCTTAATAGAAATTTTATAAGTTTAATATTTGAGTATTGAGTATATCCTATACATTTCTATTAACATAACTATTGATAATATGAAAAGACTTTCTTGAAACTTATATGTGAACAAGTATTCAACATTTTAATGTTGAAAATTGTGTTTGTGGAATCCTTGAAAGTCTACAATAAAGTTTTAGTGTCATATTATTCTGAGATTTCTAAAGCTATGTGAAATATAAATTTTCACTTTGAGAATTTGTATTTAATTATATATTCAAGAGAATTAAAACAAAATATGTTAGTAGAATTTTTTTAATTCTACTATTGTAGGTTTTATAAAGCGATGTGAAAAATTGTACTTTGTCGAAAGTTTTTTAATGTCTATATCTAGTTTAGGTATTTGATGACATGTTTAAGAAAGACATAGGTGAAATAAGTATGACTTGAGGGTTGGAATCATAAGAAAGGTGAAAGTTTTTTATTGTTACAAAAACATTATGTTCAAAAATATTCAAAAGTTTGATCCTTTTTATGACAAACTATCTCTTATGATTTTAACACTTAATCATCATAAATAGAGTTGAGTCTATTGTATTTAATGAACTTCACCTAGCCTGACATTATATGTCAGACAAGTGTATATATACACAACTCCAATGTAAAAGTTGAGAGGTATCATGATTTATGACATCATTTAAATTGGATTTCTCATTATATAAGAAGAATACAATGATGTTAACTAAATCTTTGAATTCAGATGAGACAAAATCTGCTAGTAGTTAAACATCGCCCTTGGTGGTGAGACGGTATTCTGGAAAGCAGCCAAACAAGTTTATAGATTTACTCTAAAATCAGAGTTCTGTACTCTGGAGCTGGCTGAAAATGAGACTAAGTGGTAGAAAAACCTCTTAACAATTTTTTTTTAGTTGGGTAAGAACCTAGTGAAGCCAGTGTCTATGTATTGTTGTGTTTGAGACACAAAGTAATTAAACATCTGCCAAAAGATTAAAAGAGTTCTATCGATATACTATGTGAAGTTAATTTGACCAAATCTCTAACTAAACATGTATATATGAAGGAAATTAGTCCTTGACACAAGAGGGAATTGGACTTAAGCCAATAAAAAATTAACAGTCGTGGGAACCCAACCTTTATGATTGGAAATTCCATAAAGAAGGTTTATATGGGCAATAACAAGTCGTCTGTTAATTCTGTTAGCACTATTTTCTTAGTTCATTTCCAATAGTGTTAAGTGTGAAAGTGCTAGAATGCATTGATTGGTGGGTTGAGTATAAGATCTTTATGATCTTTATAGCCTTATGTTGAGGGTGGTGTATTCATTGTAGATATACTTGGTGAAGTCACCTATATGAGTATGGAGTGGGGCCGCTCCCATTAGATTGTGGTGAAATCTCTAGAGCACTCATGAATACCAAGCACGCACACGGCTGAGCTAACACACACAATGGCGTTAATAGCAGAAATTGTGGGGAGTGAGATGTGACTGCTAAGTTCCCTATCTTACGACTAATAGTATGTTGGTTCATAGAAGCTATATGCTTCACCAACAACTCTGAGTTAAATCTTACATGTCTAAATCAGGTTCATAGTCCAAATAAAGACACTGGATTAATGCATTTACACCCATGTATGTAACCAGTAGTTTTATTTCTTTTTCAAAAATATCTTTTGAAATATGTGGGGGATTGGTAGAAAAATAGAGATATTTTAAAATAGAGTAAAAGGGTTTTTAATAGTGTTTAATATTTTGTAATCGTTTTTTAATTGCTATTAAAAGTCTTTTATGCTTATATCTTTTACTGTTACACTTTTGTGCCTATAAAAATGCCCTTTCCCCCTCATTTTAGATACAAAGACAACAAGAAGTTGTCTTCTTCCTTCTATCTTTTCTCTTAAACTTTCTAGGTTACATATTTTTATCTTTTACTATATTAGCACTTGAGTGTTTCAGTTCTTAAGAGAACAACTCAGAAGGGTCTATTTAATCTTGGAGGAAGTTTTATAGATGCAGAATAATTTTTGTAGTCGTAGAATAATTCTTCTTAAGGACAATTTCTCTTAAGACACGACTCAAACTGTGTTGGTGACGGTAAATTTTTGCAACAAATGATTCCCTTTCAAAACAAAAATGATTCCTTTTCAAAACAATGTTATTCCATAATCTCTTTTTTTTGGTATTTTTTTATTTTCTAAATTTTTTAGGTCAGCTGTTAGATTTGTCTTGTTTAACCCACAACCCACTTTAAATGGGTTTAAATAGGTCGTGTATCCCCACTCTTAAAGTGGATCCAACCTAGTCTAACGTGTTTTAAATTCCCTTAGTTTTTGACTCACCATAATCCAATCCATATAGTTGGGTTGGCCCATTTTGCTAGTTTTTACTTGAAAATATCATTATTATATCATGTAATAATAATATAATAATAAATTAAATAATAATCAATTTTACAAAACAAAATTATCAATAAAATACCAGCAAAATAAAAAAAAGTGTCCATAAATGTTTATGTAAAATTTATTAATAAAAATACCATATGGATAAAAGTTTGGAAAAAGCAGTTTTGTTATGCTAAAAACTCAAATAATTTTTTTTAGAGTGTGATTACAAAAATTTAAAACTTGCACCTAAATTTTTATATATTTATAGCTCAAAGTTAAAAATATAGTTGTTAAAATCTCGATCTAAATCTTAAGATCTTATGATTTCAAATAACCTGAACAATCTCGATCCTATGTAAGATGTAAATCTGCTAGGATCTCGATTTAAATCTTAAAATCTTACAATTTTATGATTTAATCGATCCTATAATATTTTGAATTTTTGTCACTTTTTTATTTGTTGAAATGTTTCTAATCTATTAGTCAATTAAGATTGGAAAAAGTCATTAAACTAACTTAAGTTTTTACTAATACTATACAAATATATTCTTACCACTTATAATTTATTCAATTTTTAATTTAATTTAGTGAATACTGATAATGAGATAATAGTATTATAAGTTTTGAAGAAAAAGGCGTCCATTTGAAGAAAAAAATAGGTTTCTAAATACAACAGAAAGTAGGGCTTGCTCTCTATTTTTTTTTTTACTAATTGTATGACATTTGAGCTTTTTTTTTAATTGAAATATAATGAGACTTGATGATTTTGTATCATTTACAAAAGTTATATCATTATATATATATTTTATATATTTTATAGGATTTTACAATTTTTGATTCGATCATACGATTCAATATATCATGTGTCCCTTTCGATTATGCATAGAATATAATAACCATGGTTAGAAAAACTATTAAATAAAATAATTGAGCATTGACGTGCATCTAAAAAGAAGCATAATTTTTGCCATAAAAAAAAGGAGCATAGATTGAGTTAGTTAATTGATACGATGGTAATTTTTAAATGCACTATTTCTAAGCATTCCTAAAAGGGTGAAAAAAACATAGACATTAAAATGAACTAGGTTGACTAAAAACCAAATTTTTGGTCCTAAAAGTAAGACTTTTTAATTGGCCTGTTTTGGCCCAAAACCAAAATTTGTTGGACCAATTTTTACACAAAATATAAGCCTTGTTAGGCCACTTTTTTAAGCCCCAAACGACTATTATTATTTTTTGTTTAGCTTTCAAACTCTTGTTTTATAGCATGAGCCTTCCTCCACTTCTGTAATAACTCAGGTTTTTAAAATAGTGTGGTGGACCTTTAAGTTTAAAAAGAAAATTTTTGAGGAACAAAAATTTAAATTTTAAATATTTGGAGGATTTAATTGCAATAAAAAATAAAATAATAAAAGATTCTTGAGAACTTATTTGAAAATTTTTATTTTTGGTTGGAGAGTTAATTAAATAAGATTTTGGTTACAAGGGAATGAATTGTAATTTAGTAAAATATCTAAGAAGGACCTAAGTGAAACGTCACCTAAGGAAGAGGAAGTTTTAAGTGATTTTAGCTAAAGTTTTAATTATGCCCATAGCTATTAGGAACACGTGTCATTATAATTGCACTTCTAGCACAACAACAACGAACGAAGACTCGAGAAGGGATCAGGATCCGCTACAAGCACTTGGAGGCTCAAGCTCTTTGTTAGCTACGATTTTGTTTATTTAGCCACAGTTAAGATCATGACTAAATATAAATTTTAGCCACGATTTGATTTAGCTACAGTTAAAACTGTGGCTAACAAAGAGCTTGAGTCTTTAAGTGCCTGTAGTGGATCCTAATTCCTCGAAAAGAAGCTTCAGCAAGATAGTTTTCTCCTTGGTTAGACTTAATTCTGTAACTCTCTCCAGCCCAGACTCATCATTACTATGAATGGACTTGGCCTTTGACTCAATGGTGATTGCATGTGGCTACTACTATCTCTGTCAGACCTTCAAACATTGGATCACGGTGAAGGATGCCAGCTTAAAGAAGGATTGGTGAAAGTCTCGGGCTGGAATTGTAACTAGTAAACAGAAATGGAGAATGGGAACAAAAAGAAAAAGATGAGAGAAGAACAGGGTAGATTTGACGAAGAGGTAAAAAAAAATTGATTTACACTCTTGTCTTTTTATTTCTTCATGTCAAGTTCATGTCAGGTTCATGAAATTTGTATGTTTCTAATCTGTTGTTTCTATGGATTAGTAAACGAAGGATATTATCTCAGCTTTGGGGAGAAACCAATATTTTGGACGTTGATTTTGAAGGAGCAAAATTGTGCACGGTGGAAATATTTTTCTAGTAAGACTTCCTTGTGTTCTTTTCATGCTTATGGGTAAATTTGATGTTGAAGATAACAATCTCACCTAACCTAAGTTATTTAGGAACTAGTATGAATGGAAACGGTGCTAATTAAGTATGGAATTCTATGTTAAATAAAATTAATAGGTGAAAGGTCATGATTTCTGACTAACTATATGTAAGTATGCTTTTGCTGTCACATTCATGGATCTGAAATATGCTAAATTTTATAAGTTTTGTATTTCATTTTTTATTGGTATGATGTGGCATTATGGGATATAGAAGGTGTAAGGTGTTTTAAATTGTTGTTGGAATCTTTGAATATTGTAAACATGATAGTTTGATATGCTGTTGTTTTTCTTGTAATTTGGGTGACAAATGAAACCTATTAATCTTGAAAATTTTATTGGGAATTCCTAACATGTTATTAACCAAAACTAGAAAATTTCATGACATTTAGAAAATGTTAACTTGGTAAAAATATTTACAAACATAGTTTTAATTCATTGCAGAGGCAAATCTGGGCAGGTCGGGAGTTTGACTCAGTTGGGCACCTAAATGATAATATTTTGGCCTAAAAATTTTATGACACCTAGCTTAGACATTACCCTATCTGCCTGAAAAATTTCATTGCATTTGGACATGGTCAATTAGGTCTAAAACGTATAACATAGCACCTATGCGAAAATTTTATTGCTTTGACTTAAGGTCACTAATGATGTCAGTAGAGGGGTCACATGAAGGAGTTTTAATATAAAATTTTTACCATAGCATGTAAACATATACAAAGGTTCTAGACTAAGTTTCATGATTTTTGGAGCAAAGGATTAATACCAAAATTTCTCTAAAATTTGGACTTGAATATGGCCTCAAAGCAGAACAAGGTTGAGTGATTAGTAACCTATGTTTTAGTTTGGTGATATTTCTTGCTTAATTTGATTTTTAGGCCTTCAGGGGGATTTGTGGTCTTATACTTCCTATGGCTAAATATTGCTCTTTAATGATCATTAGCATCATAGTGAAAGCATGTAATGCATCCAAATTTAAAGAGGAAGAGGATTAGTTTATACAAGGTATGTTTGAAATCATGTTATTGTGCCTTGAATGGAATGTTGAGATATAAATAATTGTGAAACATGTGTGATTATATGAATACATGATTATGTTACGTGGGAAGGGTGAAACTCCAAATGTGTGTATATGCATATATATCTATTCATATATTAGATTGATTCGCTAGAAAATTTAGAAAGTGTTATGTACATATACATTCTACTATTCTTGAGAAATGTAAAAAGAAAGTATACATGTTATATATGAAAGAAATGGTTGGATCCCAAGAGGGGGGTGAATTGGGATTTATAAAAATTTCAACAAAACTTAATTGGAAGTTAAAATGATTTTCTGAAATTGGACAATGCTAAAGATAATAATTTAATTCAGAAAATCAACGTATTATCAAGATGAATAATTTTATAGTGCAAGGAATTAAAGATCAAATATAAATCTGCACTAATTAATTAATGCTTGAAGTAAAAAACAAATATAAATGCAAAGCATTAATTAATTAACTTCAAATGTAAATAGAGTAGGGATAGAGAAAGCAAACTCGGAGATTTATACTAGTTCGGCTAATCCTAAGCCTACATCCAGTCCTCAAGAGACCACTTGAGTATTTCCACTATAATTGCAAGTTTAATCCAGGTACTTACAAATCACTACAACCACGTAAATTCAATTCGGGTATTTGCGACACCACAACGGAGAATTTATGAATCCAGGCTCCTCCTCAACCCAAAGCAAGTTCTTCCAATACCGGTACTTGCGAACCTCAACTCAGAATAATATTGGTGTTGATCAAAATCAACAATACAAAGAAACTCTCTCTAAAGAGTAGATGAATACAAATGAAGCTCTAATAACTCTAATGATAGAGAATATGCAAGATTGGCTCAAGAATGTTTGGATTTCTCTCAAAGATGATAGAACATGTTAATATATCATTGTAGTATTAAGTTCTGGCTCAAAATCGTGTATCTAAGGTCATATATATAAGTTTTTAAAAAACTAGCCGTTATATAGCCGTTACAGCACTTATAATGCAATCCAGATGTCGATTGGTCGACCAGTTGGGGTCACCTGGTTGACCACCCACTGACAGTAGCAAAATATAGCATTTTTAGGACAACTGGTCGACCAGTCGGAAGCTGCCTAGTCGACCACCGGCTGGCAGTAGCGAAATACAGATTTTGAGCTTTCTTTCAAAATTCATAACTCCCTCATTTGAACTCTGTTTTAAACAAATAATATACCATTGGAAAGCTCTTGGAGTCTAGCTTCAAATGAGCCAAGTTTTACTCAAAAATTATTTTTTTTAAAAGATATAATCAAAACACTGACTATAGGTCAGAACAGAATAATTTTTGAGTACAGTAAAATCAACTTTCAGTTTTTCAAACTATATTTTAAATAGTCATATATTTCTCATTTGGACTCTGTTTTGAATAAATAATATACCGTTGGAAAGATCTTTGAGTCTAATATCAAATGAGATTAAGATACTTGAAAAACCGATTTTTCATTTATGAGATATGATATAAGGAGTGACCAAAGGTCAAAAACTAACTTTTGTAAAACTTCATATCTCACTATCTTTTTGTTTAAAATGCTTGAGCCAATGTATGCAAATCTAAATCATTGAGTTGCACAAGTATACTAGCCTATATAAAATATACCTAATGTAAACACATAGGCTATCTTGATGCATCCAAGCTTCCAAGACTTCAAATCTTATAGTTCTTCATTTCTTGGAGCTTTATCCTTGTATGTTGCTTTCCTTGAGTGAGGCATGATGTTACTTTTCCTTGTTCTTCAATCCAATGCTCACTCTTCTTATTTTGAACCAACCTATAAAATATATCTTACTTGTAAACTAAATGGTTAGTTCAATTCATGATAAATAGCATGATTAATGTATAAGACATTACACATTAAATAACATAGTCATGCTTAAATACTTGTAGCATGTATATGATAATTAACCTTTATATATATCAATGCTACATTTCAAATACATTTGTCATCATCAAAACTTATGGCATAAAGCCTTAGGGTTAACAATATATATATATATATATATATGTGTACACATGTAAATGCAACATGTTTTAATTTAAGAAGATATATGTGTGTACATTGTGTATGTATATATATAAATTAAATATATTAAGTTGTTTAATCATTGGGTGTATGTACATTCACATATACATTTACCCATCTTATAAGATACTTATTTAGAAGGTTTGACTTAGCAATATATATATATGTATGTATGCACACATATACACCTCGAACTTGTGATTGAAGTAATAAAGTTGTGACTTGTCTGTGTGTTAAGTTCGTTATGATTGATGTAATCATATTATGGAGTGTGGATATCAAGTGGATTAAGTTGAGATGTAGTTTATTTTGATTCCTGAATTTATGTATTTATGGGTTCATGAGATATGTTATGAATGAGTATTTTATATTGATATAAGATATTGATTTGTGAATGTGTTTGTGTTTGATAAAGAAAGGAAAGGCATATTGGCACACCCCATGGGAAAATCTACACGAAACCATAAGGGTAGAGATTTATAAATGGAGCGATAAGGGTCGATGCGTCGAGGGTCATGGGCAATAATTCAGTGGTATCTTGGATGACCTGATTGATACAGAAAATTTGTGAAATTGATTAAATTATTTACTATTGTGAATTGTTCTAAATTATGTTATATTGAAATGTGATTGGTTTATTTGGATGCTGATGAGAACTATTCTAGATTATATTGTATCGTGTCATAATTAGCTTATGAATGATTGATACATGTTATCATTATGATGCTTTACAATTGTTTTTAATTATAGTGTAATGATGACCCCCAACTGGGCAAGTGGTTACTTATACCCTCTTATTATATGATGCACAACTTTAATCATGTTTGGCCAATATAAATGCTCTTTCAGTACCTCTAATGTCTTGGTTTCTCTAAAATGCCCAGCCAATCCTTCCCCATAAACCTCTCATGTAAGTAATTCCTTTATAGAACAGTTTGGAAATACAAGTCTCTCCAAGAGAAATAAGAACCCTTCGGATCTATAAAATCCCTTGTATGCCATTTTCTCACAAGCTAGATAAATTTCAATGAGTGTTGAATCTTCTATGTAATGGTCTTTAATAGATTCAATTCCCAACAATTTAGCATTCGTCATGGAAATTAAGGCATACCTTCTTGATAAAGCATCTACAACAATGTTGGTTGCTCCCTTCTTATACTTCAACATATAAGGAAAGGCCTCAAGAAATTCCACCCACTTTGCATGTCTTCTATTTAGTTTGCTCTACTCTTTCAAGTGTTTGAGTGATTTATGGCTTGTATGAATTACAAATTCCTTTGGAACAAGTAGTGCTACCACATCTCAAGAGCTCTAATTAAAGAGTAGAACTCATTGTCATAGGTAGAGTAGTTAAGACTTGCTCCACTCAACTTCTTACTGAAATAAGCTTTTTGACGCCTTTCTTGAAGAATTACAGCTCAAATTCCCACTCCACTAGTGTCATATTTAATCTCAAAAGTCTTTGAAAATTAGGCAAAGCTAATATGGGTACATTGCATAATTTTTATTTCTCAAGCTTAAAGCTTATTTGGGCTGCATCACTCCATTTGAACTCCTTTCCTCCCTTGATATATTCAATTATGGGCACTAAGATGGTGCTAAAATCCCTCATAAATATAGAAGGAGGCAAGCCCATGAAAACTTCTTACCTCAGATATGGTTCTTGGCACAAGCCATTCTTTGATAGCTTTCACTTTTTCTTCATCAACTCTTACTAATACATGATCTTGACAAAAGTAACATTTTTTAACATTAGCATAGAGTTTCTCCTTCCACATAACCTCTAAAACTTCATTCAAATGTTGCACATGTTCTTCCTGATTTTGACTATAGATTAGAATATCATCAAAATACACCACAACAAATTTTCCAATGAAAGATCTAAGCACATAATTCATCAATGGCATAAATGTGCCAGGGGCATTAGATAGCCCAAATGGCATTACCATCAATTCGTAAAGTGCATCCTTTGTCTTGAAGGTACTCTTCTTCTTCTTTCATTCAGATTTGGTGATAGTCACTTTTCAAATCAATTTTTGAAAATACCTTGGAACCATTCAGCTTATCCAATATGTCATCCAATCTTAGAATTGGATAGCGGTACTTGATGGTAATTTTGTTTATGGCACGACTGTCTATACACATTCTCATAGAACCATCTTTTTTAGGGACTAATAATGTAGGCACAAAACAAAGGCTCATGGATTCCCTCACATAACCCTTTTCAATCAACTCAACAACTTGCCTTTTTAGCTCCTTAGCCTCATCTGGATTCATTGTATATGTAGGTTTGTTTCGTAAGGTAGCACTGAGCACCAAATCAATTTGATGCTAAATTCTTCTCAAGGGTGGTAATCCCTTAGGTAGCTCCTCTAGAAATACATCCGCAAATCCTTCTATCAACTCTCTCACATGCTTAGGAAGCTTTTCTGCAAGTTCTAGGTTCAGCTCCTTGAGGATTAGCAATAATACAAAGTCATCCCTTTTTATTACATTCTTTAACTCATTCTTAGAAGTGAAATAGGTAGACTTCTTCTCCTCAATCATATCCTTCTTTGGATATACTTGTATTGACTTTAGGGGTGCCAACATAATCTTTTTTCCATCCTTCTCAAAGGCATAGGTGTTTTTGAAGCCATCATGTAGTGCTCTTCTATCAAATTACCATGACTTTCCAAGTAGAAGACGACTAGCATCCATAGGAACTTTGTTACACAACACCTCATCTTAGTAATTCTTCCTATAGAGAAAGGTATCTTCACTTGCTTCGTGACTTTCATCTCTCTATGATCATTCAACTATTGCAGCTTTTATGGACGAGGATAATTAATGATAAGCAGCTTCGATATGTCAACCAAGGTGGTTGAAGCAACTCCTACTATCAATTATCACATTACAAACTTTGCCTTCGATAGTGCACTTTGTTTGAAAAATATTCTCCCTATTTTCTTCTACCTTGGCTTGGATATTCAGGGTAAATCTAATAATAGCACCTTCATCAGCTCTTCATTTTCCTCTACAACACCCTCATCTTCACTCTCTATTTCCCCTTGTTTCTCCTTCAAGATCATTACTCTTCTATTAAGACATTTGGATGCTATATGACCATGACCTAAGCACTTGAAGCATTTAATGTCCCGGCTTCTTTTAGAGGGCTAGTTGTCTTCTACCTTTTCCTTCCCTTTAGAACTTTTAGTTTTGTTTGGCTCCTTTTTCTATATCTCCTTATTACTCCCTTTGGTAGTATTTGAGGTTTGGGAGAGTGTTTAGATAGGTTTACCCCCAATGCTTTAGACACTCCATGGTTTCTTCCATAAACTCTTTTTTTTGCCTCTTCACCTTAAATTTCCAATTTAATTGCATCTTATAAAAATAATAATTTTGCAACACTACTAAGTCAATAATTTCTTTGTTCAAACCATCCAGAAATCCAACTATGGTTTGCTCTTGGGGTTTATTTAGTTTACACCGAATCATCAAAGTTTCAAATTCTTTAACATAATCTTCAACATATATACCTCCTCACCTTATGCTTTGAAGCTTAAAATAAAGCTCTTGCTTGTAGTAATAAGGTACAAAATGCCTCTGTATGAGCCTCTTCATCAATCTCCAATTTCAAACTTCCTCTTCTCCATCTCTTCTTCATTGATTCTTCAAATTTTTCCACCATAGATTTGCATAAACTATGAATTTAGGGGTTGCAAGATAGCATTTGGTAGCTTCTGAATATTCTTGGTATTCAAAAATCTTCTCCACTCGTTACACCCACTCCAAATATTGTTTAGGAGAACTAGTTCCCTTAAATGGATGAATCTTCATTTTGATGTTGGCATCATACTCTCTTTGATGCCTTCTTTGCCTAGGTTGTTCACCTTTTTCAGCTTTAGATTCTTCTTCATGGTGTTCAACATAAGCTCTTCTTCTTGGTTGTCGTTACTGTAGCTCCATAAATCTAGTCATTTGAGTGGTTAGTTGAGCTATTTATTCCATCATTTCTTCTTGACTTCTTTTAGGCCAATAATTTGAGCTTGTTGTAGGCTAAATCCAAGAGGAATTTTAGAGTATTTTCCCCTGTGATAGTGATTTGTAATTGCTGGTTTGAGTTTGGTAAAGGGTAGGTTCACTCTCTAAGTGTTTACACTCAGATTAACAATGCACAGAAACAATGAACAATGAACAAATTTTTTTAAGAGTTAGAGCAAACTAGAATAATACAAGAACAGAAACAAGGACAAAGATGAACAAACTAGAAAATTAGCCATCCATATAGGTGCCAGAATATAAAAAGAAAACTAAGCTTTCCACAAAGAGGCAAAACAAAAAAATAAAATGCATAAAATAAGCCTTCCATGAAGGGGCAAAACACAAAATAAAATGCAAAAAAAAAAAAGCCTTCCATGAAGGGGCGAAACACAAAACAAATAACAGAAGAGTGCCTCTGATACCAATACGATGTGATTTACTGAGGGAACCACACTTGTTGATTTTATGGAAAGGTTGAAAGAAATAGATAAAGAAAACCAAATCACTCAATTGATAAATAAGCCAAAGGGCACCACAACTTAGAGAAATGGGTTGATCTCGTCACACTCAAGAAAGAAGAACGTGAGTGATAAGAAATTTGGTTACTCTTGCCAGAAACCTAAGTTAGATAAGAGAAATAATTTGAGAATCCTCTTAAAAGAAAATCCCAATATCTCATATATAATTCAAAGATAGTGTATTTACAACATATGGCAAAGACCCTTTTTATAGAGGGTCTCAAAAACAAAAGACAAGATACTCCAACTAAATGCCTTGAATGCATCAACTAAAAGTCAAGAATTGCAAGCTAAATGTCAAAGACAATATATGCTTAGGTAGCTAGACTCTAATTATGTTCAACAAATGCAACCTGCCCATATGCAGTAGCAACCTTTCTATATGTAGTCTTGTTCACACTTTTTCCACGTTTAACAAGGTGGTTATGCCCAATCCAAGCCATTTAGCTCTTACATGAGTTAGAGGCCTAATTAATGTATTCTCCTTTTCTTGGACTACAATTTGGTTATCCTTGATGTTATCCTTGATTACATTAGTTATGAGTAACATCTTGCAGATTCTAACTTACGAAATGTTTGATGTGAAGAAAGAAGAGAGGAAGCCGTAGAAGATAGAAAGGATTTAACTTCCTCGAATGAATTGAGAGTTTAACTGTAGCTAAGAGTTTTAGAAAGAGTAGCATCTGTTCCCTCCGCTTAAAAGCTCCTGGTTAGCTGCAGTACAAAGGGTGAACTTCTTACTTCTTGCTACCCTAGTTACTAAGAATTCTAAATGGATTCCCTCTATCCTAGTAGCAAGATACAACTAGATGTAGATCGAAGCTATATAGATTGATTATATAATTAAAGCTACCCTTTAGAAAAGAATAAGGCAAACCTAGCATCCCGAACTAAAGACTCTATTTCATCTTTCACTTCACCCTTTCTTCTTACTAAAAATTTTCAATCCTAGCTATGAAATCAATGGAAGGAAGACAACTGATTAGGAAACATTATCTTCTTCTTCTTTGAGTCTGTTTGAACTTCACCCATCACTTATGTCATGCAAGATGAATAACAAGTGGTCATGAATGAATGAGCAACTATTATATTAATCAGAACAAATTGAAAGGATTGCAAAGAGGATCTAACTGTTTAGAACCAGAACACTAAATAATGGAACCAACTAGCAACATTACCACTTTTTTATCTTTTTCGCGACTCAAAACGTCTTTGACTCATTGAATATTGAATTGGTCATGGGACATTCTTCTTTTTTAGAATAATCCACTTTCATCTCCATCTACCAAACAAAAAGGAATTCATATCTCCTACTCTCTACTTTCAAGTCATGTTCCATTGCTTTTCGAACTTGGGCCTCTTGGCCTTCTACCAAATCAGCCTTTCTCTTAAGCAAATTCTTTTGAATCAGCTTATTTTTTCTATGATCTAAGGCATAGGCTTCCTCTTTAGATTTTACTGCAAGAGGTTCACGCGGTTCAGAATGTACTTTTGTGCTAGAAGCCTCTGAATTTGATCCAGACATGATATTTAGAAACGGCTTGTATTCGTTAGTGAGAAAGATCCTAACTGCTAAACCAATAGTCAAGGACAGACTACCAAAGCACCCAATCTCAAGTAAAAAAAAGAACATAGGGTATGACTCCCTAGAGACAAACCCTCTTTTGACAATAAAGCATGAAAAACATCAATTGAACCGAGTAAAAGACATAGATAATAAGACAAGGCAAGAAAGAAAAGGCAAGAAAGAACAAAACGATCGAAATTCTTAGAATAATTATCTTTCTCAATATGTTTTATATTTTTTTATTCTTCTTTGGTAGCGTGGAAGATGGATTAGCACTATTTCATTCCCCCAAGTGATTATCCATCAAGGAGTTTTTTTTTTTGAAGTGCTATATATGGACTTCGAGATAAAATATAATATGATTCTTTGCATTACTGATAAGCCATTTATTTCTTCGAAACAAGAGATCTAAATGATTTTCCTCCTTTCTCCTAATAAGTTGAAGGCATTACACCATTGTGATACTTCGAATAAACTAGAGTACATATTAGGATTCACTAGAGCTAAAACCATTTCTCAAGATATCCTCTAAATTTTTGGGGTCGTTGCTCCAGATGTTGCTCCCCCAGTTTGAAACTAGTTGGTTCCGTAGTTTTAGAATTTTGCTGATCCCAAGTATTCCATCTCCATCATTGCATATGGGAATATAGAAAGTAAAAAGGAAAAGGCATGACTAGAAGAATTGTGTGAAATAAGTGACTTTATCTAATTGAGGTATGATTAATTGAGAAAAAATTATTCTCTCTAGATAGACCATCAAGCCTGTAGGAGTAGTGAATGAATTCTAGTGAGTTGGTTGTTGACTAATAGAAAGACATTTTTTTGATCTTGTACCTTGGTACATTAAACACCAAGCCAATCTTGATCAAGAAAAGTACACAAAACTACATCAACAGCCTAAGTCAAAGTCTTTTCTTTTCTACACTTTGTTCTCTAATGATATTCCATTTTACCTAAGTAGTCCTTTTTAAACTAGACGAAAGCAAGGAAGAAGAGACAAGCTGACTTACTAAAGCAAGGACTAGCAGCGCGTCTTGTCTAATGCCTCAATCAGTCCAGAGCAAGAAAGAAGAATGCTTAATGAATTGTATGCCAAATAGACTAACTTCACTAGTTTAATTCCCTCAAATCACTAAACTACCTTAATAAAGTGGGTAACATTACACTCTTCTATAGATGCTCAGTCTTCATATCTATTTTATGAACCACTTTTTCTGTGACATTCACAGAGTAAATTGCAAAAAAAAATAAGTGGGGTTTTCTCTCTATTTCTATTTAATTTTCTATAGCTTTATGCCAAACAAGAGAGAAAGAAAGGCTGAGTGAATTGCTTAGTTCATTGGCACTTACCTTCTAGCCTGTAGCATAATTGAATTTAGGAAAGTCAACCTTATCTTATAAGCTCTAGTTTGTTACAACGGTACACAAACTGGGAAGCAAATGCTTCGTTAATCTTGAACAAATCAATATAAAAAGAACAACAAATGGAATCACAACAATTGGTCCAAGACCCATTGATGACAGGATCCATACCAACAACAGCAAAAGTTCTTAATATACCAAGCATTACCTTTTTGGTTTTTTGCAACACTTATCTTCTACTTTATGAGGAGAACAGCTCTAGCGCAATCATTTGTTGGCTAGAATTTCCAATGGTATTGCTCCCATCACAGGTTTCAACTTTGCTAGATCTGACATGGATGTTTTGGGCTGAATTCCATCATCAATAGATGCTTGTGCAAAGATGGAAATTAGGAGTGTATAGTCCTTCACCATAGAACTCCATAAGCTTACTTGCTTCCTTGTAAAATGTGTAAGTAAGAAATTCCTTAAGCTATGCCTTTACAAAAGCATCAAGAGTAACCACTCCTACAAGAGAAAAAAAGCACCAACATCAGTGACTAGTAGGGATAGTTCCAGTTCAGGCATCATCCTAACCATTAGATAGGAAAGCTTGGAAGTCTTCAAAGTCGTGGAGGGAGGGGATAGGCTTTGGGGTCTAGAATCATAGCCCTAGCCTGGCCTCTTAGTCTGGTGGTTGGCAATTTGCCTTAGTCATCGAGGAAAGAAAATCGTATAAGCCTTTGAGGAAAGCCCTAATTGTTCCCCCTAAGAAATTTCAAACTTTTTTATCACTCGATATCTTTAAATCGGTAATTGCTTAGGTAAACTCCATATTGTAAGCGCCTAATGCCTTTACATTAAAGGCAGCTTATACTTCTTGTTTTTTCTCTTCTCAGCCTAAGGGGCCATTGCTTTCCTTAACTTCACTGAAGTCCCTATGCTTTCAGTAGGAATAAAGAAGGTATGTAGCTTTTATGAAGGATGTGGAGAAGGAGAAGGAAGACATTAATGATGTTGCAATGGTTGACAAATTCTCGGATGTATGTCCAAAAGAATTACCCAGCGTACCCCCAAATTGGGAAGTAGAATTTGCAAATGATGTACTACTAGGGACAAATCCCATTTCTATAGCACCATACTAGATGGCTCCGGTAGAATTAAAAGAGCTCAAAGGACAGCTTAAAGATTTGCTAGACAAGGGATTTATTCGGTCGAGCTCCTCACCTTGAGGTGCCTCAGCCTTCTTTGTAAAGAAGAAAGATGGGATGTTGAGGCTATACATTGATTATCGCCAACTGAACAAGGTAACAATGAAAAATAAATACCTATAACCACAGATTGATAAGACAAGGTGCTCAATGTTTCTCAAAAATTGATTTGAGGTCAAGCTATCATCAACTTAAGATCAGGACTAAGTATGTGCCTAAGACGGCTTTCAGGACTCGTTACGGTCATTATGAGTTTCTTGTGATGTCTTTTAGATTAACAAATGCTCCCGTCACATTTATGGATCTCATGAAAAAGGTTTTCAAACCATTCCTCGATAAGTTTGTGATTGTATTTATTGATGATATCCTTGTGTATTCGTAGAGTCCAGGAAAAAAAAGAGCAACACCTTTAGATTATGTTGAAAACCTTAATGAAACACCAATTGTTTATAAAGTTCTCTAAAAGTGAATTCTAGTTGACATAGGTAGCATTCTTGGGCCATGTCATCTCTAAAGATGGGATTCAAGTGGATATGTAAAGTGGAAGTAGTGATGTAATGGCCTTGGCCTAATACAGTGACTAAAATTCAGTTTCTTGGGAATGCTATGATACTACTACCGGTTCGTAAAGGAGTTCTCTAGGTTTGCAGCCCCGCTTACTAAGCTAATGCAAAAGGGGGTCAAGTATGAATGGTCAAAGTCTTCCGAAGAAAGTTTTGCAAAATTGAAGGTGTTTGACCATGACTTCTGTGCACACTCTCCCTTCCGAACCAAGAGGCTTTGAGGTCTAATGTAATGCGTCACAAATTGGACTTGGGTGTGTCCTTACGCAGTATGGGAAGGTAGTGGCTTATGCATCCTGACAATTAAGAATCATGAACTGAATTGTATTATACATGACTTAAAGAAGGCTGCAGTAGTCTTTACTTTAAAAAATATGATGACATTACCTTTACAGAGAGACAAGTGAATCATAAGAGCTTGAAGTATATCTTCAAGCAAAGGGATCTAAATCTAAGGCAACAAAGATGAATGGAGGTTTTAAAAAAGACTATGATTTCTCTATATTTTATCATCCTGGTAAAGCCAACGTAGTGGCCAACGCCTTGAGCCGTAAGTCGATAGGAAGCCTTGCTCACAAAGTGTAACGTCCTTAATTTTACTGTACTAAAATTTGAGATAAAGTTTTTTAAAAAAACTCTCGTTCGAATGCTTAATGCTCGTTCTTACATTCCTTAAATAGTAAAGAACATTCTATAATCGTTCATAATACAAAACATAATTTTGTCAAACATAGTAATTCAACTTCTGAATGTCGAAGTCTAAAACTTGCAATGTTTAATAAACTTTAATGCTTTTAAAGTTTTCCAGCTTGATACTCCTAGGGTTCAATCATTTCTCACACCTTTCCCTTTATACTCAGTACCTGAAATGGTTAGTTGAAAACACAAAAAATGAGATAAAGATATCTCAGTAGCTAGCATATTTTTCTTAAACCTTTAAAATATACCATTTTAGTCATAAAAGCATAATGAGTTCGTAAATATCATCCATGAGTATATGTAGGCAAGCATAAATCATTATCACAAAATCAAGCAGTTCACTTCAATTCTCTCTATGGAATTTGAAGCTATGACCTCTTTGTGGGTCTCAAGTATTTATGTTTTGTTCTTTATATGGAACATGTGTGAATTTGGTTCTCTACTGTGGAACCAGTTTAAAAATTCTCTCTGTGGAAATAGAGTTTAATTACTGTATACCTTATGCATGCTCATGGTAGTTCATAAAAATTCATAGGAGAATCTTTCAATAAAGGTAACTTGAGAAAAAGGTGCCTTTATGAGTGCTAGAACTACCATCATAAAAATATCATTCAAACTTTACAAATAAATTTTGGTAAAAATAGCACTTTTATGAAGGCTAGAACTACCTCGACTTTGTAGCTTGATTCTTAGCTTAAACAGCTATTCAATCCTTTTGGGAATTCATTTCATGGATTCTGGCCTATTCATACAATAACCTTATTTAAAATCTCGAATAAAAGGCTCTAAAATACCATCTTTCCCCAGTTTACTGAAATTCCTAATTCTATCCCAAATTGGGTTTAGCCTAATCTCATCTCAAGCTAAATCTTTACATAATATCATTAATTCTCAAATAACATTTACATATATATAAAACTTAGTCTAAAAGGACATATATATATATATAATTAGCTTCTTTTTTTTTTTTCTAAAATCAAACATATGTATATGTATTTATATGGACCCATTTAGCTAAAATAATTATCCATATCCAAAATATATGGCTTAATTAATCAAAATGCTTATAAATTTGTAAATAATCAATTTACATGTAATCTCATAAAATCAACCTACACACTTATGTATATAAATTTTGGTGTACGTATACTCATATATGAGTATACTTAGATAGACATATAAAAGTATAGGTGTAAAATAGATGACCTAACTTACGAAACATAAAATATACTACATATGTATTTGTTCATGTATAAGATATATATACAAGTATAAATATAATTTTATAAACTTTCTCATAATGATATAAATAGATAATTTAATCGAAATAACTTAGTTTTTAGTCAACATATTACATATAATTAAATTTTAGTTTCAACCATATTTTTCTTAAATTTCTTTAATGAGCAATTACAAACATTTCTATTATTCATCTAGGTACCTCTTGTAATATTTTTCCTCTTTCCTTTGCATGAGCTGAGGTCATACTTAGCTTCATTTAAGTCCCTAATCCCAGAATATTATTTTTTTCTAAAATAAAAATAGCTCATACAAACTTTTCATTTTTTTCACTTTAGTCTCTTCTTCGTGTTTCACGTATTTACTGTGAGTTGGAAGCCAAAACTTGTCCAGATTTCTTTTTTAGGTGTTTTTAGGACCTATGTGACCATTCTACCCATAAACTAAGCTAAAGAAGCAATTTACAACAAAACTCAAATTTTCCAAAAGTATATCGTGACTTCACGTGAAAGAAGGGGTGTTTGGACTGGTTTTTAGCTTTTGATTTTTGATGTATATTACTGGAAATCCTTCCTTTAATCTTTGGTAAGCTAGTCACTCAACCAACTCACTAAAATGCCTAGAAAAATTGAGGAAAAATGGCTCTTCTTCCTCTCAATTTTCTACTCTGTTTTGGTGTAGAAAAGAGTGAATTGGCTCTCGGTTCTACATTGGTTTCTCAAGAAAGAACACATCTTTGGCTTGCAAAACTTGGCTCACTCATTGAGGGTCCTAGTCGTTGTGGTTTGGGTAAAGAAAGACACAAAAATAGTTCACTTTCTTTTCTCAATTTTTTGACAGCAAAAGATGATTTTGCAGCATAAGAAATTCTCACTCGGTCTAACTCTCTTCCTTTATCACTCTTGGTTTGGTATGTGGAAAAGGGATGGGAAACTAGCCTATTTATAGAAGAGATGGGAGGAAAATGGTGATGTCCAAGAGTCAAAGATTTCAGTTGCAATGTTAGGGGATTTAGTTGTAAAGTTTCTCAGCTATGTCTTGGCTGTGAAAAGAATATAGCTATACTCCTAAATGGTTGTATACAGGCTGGAATAAAGGCCTACTTGTGAGAGGCGTATTCAAATTCTCTTTTGCTGCCTTGCTAGCTGAGAATGATGGAAAGGCTTCTATGTTATCTGTCATATGCTAGCATATGTTATGATATTATATCTCTTTTATGTGGTTGCCATAACACGTGTTGCCTTCTCCTTACATACACACATACACACACACACACACACACACATATTGTTATGTTAAATCCCATATATGTGTACATATATATTTTTATATATATATCAACATTATATATATTATTACAGGTAGCACCATAACTATTTTATGCACAAGGCCACTTATATATTTTCATAGATTAATATAATTATTATATATTTTTATATTTTTATATTTTTTATTTTGACAAATAATTTTGTGAATCAGGACTAAATTGAAAATAGTATAATATTAAATACTCAATATTTAATAATATTTTATTTTCCTTTTTAGTCAAATATTTTTGTCCTAAAAATTTCTTTTGTATAAAAAATCCTCCTAAATATTAAATACCTAATATTTAGTAATAACTCTCATAATTATTAAAAATATTAAATATTTAATCATTAATAAATCAAGATGTTACACATAGCAGAGGTGAGGAGACCTTTGGTACATGAACTTCACAAGCTAAAAGCTAGCGGTGTGTGGTTTGACATACTTGAGTCTAGAGCACTTTTAGCTCATATCCCAGCCAAGTCCTTTTTAATCGAGGAAGTTAAGAGCAAGCAAGGTGAGCATCCAAAGTTAAAGAAGATCTGTGATGAAGTGAAGGAAGGAAAAGGAAATGGCTTTTCCCTTGGAGGGGATGATGTCCTGATGTTTGAAGTGGGATTTTGTGTGCCTAGTGTGGGGACCTTGAAGGAAGCTCACAATATTATGGAGGAAGCTCATAATTTCGCTTACTCCGTGCACCCATGCACCAAAAAATGTACCAAGACTTGAAGTTAGTGTATTGGTTGAGTGGTATAAAAAGGGATGTGGCGGAATATATAGCAAGATGCCTAACTTGTCAACAAGTCAAGGTGGAACAACAAAAGCTAGGTGGGCTACTTCAACAAATTGAAATTCATGAATATAAGTGGGAGCATATTACCATAGACTTTGTGATGGGTTTACCTCGTTCTCCCACGGGAAATGACTCTATTTGGGTAATCATAGACCTATTGACTGAGATGGCGCACTTCCAATAAGACTACCTTTAGTGTAGCCAAGCATGCTCAACTGCACATCAGCGAGATCATGAGACTATATTGAGTCCTAAAGTCTATCACATTAGATCAGGGACCCCAGTTTACCTCATGTTTTTAGAGGGCCTTTCAAGAGGCTTTGGGTATCCGAGTGGACTTGAGCATGACTTTTCATCCTCAGATTGATGATCAGTCAAAGAGGACCATTCTGACACTTGAAGACATGTTGCGATCTTGTGTCATGGACTTTAGAGGTAATTAGGAGGCATACTTGATATTAATAGAGCTTGCCTGCAATAATAGTTACCAAGCAAGTATGCAAATGGCCCCATTTAAGGTGTTGCATGGGAGGAGGTATAGATCATTGATAGGGTGTTTGACATGAAATAGACAAAGGTTATCAGGCCCTATTGGTTCACGCCACTACGATGCTGAATCGCCCAGAATTGAATTCATGGCAATTTGCAGTATAGTGATCCCCAAGTCGTATTCACTCAAGGAGCCTCATTTCTAAACACTAATTAATCGTTCTAAACACCCAAACACTAATGAAAAGTACATAAACCGGGGGGGTTTGTTGGCAGTACTAATAAAAAAAACAGAACAGAACAGCAACCAAATAACTACAACAGCAGCAGCAGCAAAATTTGCAAGGTATTGACAGTAAAGAGACTATGTAATCAGCCACTAGGATTTATGGGAGTGCAACTATCATTACCTAACTCATTGATTCAGTTTTGTTCTCATTCCATTGTTTGGTTCTTTATGAAAATGGTTCTAGAATAACATCTAGAATTTAATGCTACTAATTACAGTCAAGAACATCTCTCTACTATAACCAGATGCATTCAGTGGAAAATCTCAACCAAACCAAGTTAAATATATCATCTAACTAGTCATTTCGACTCCCTCACTTTCCTAATCAATCAAGCAAGGTTATATCTTATATATATAAGTCAGTTTATGTTACTTCTCAAGCTCTAATCAGAATCTGACAGCAACATAAATGAAATGAGATGAAAATGGAGAATAAAACACTTAGCTTGCATTCTTAGTTCAAGCTACAACATCCCAGTGGTCCAGTGACTGATTACAATGAAGACTTAGCCCTCCATGAGAGCAAAACAGCAAATGACAGATGAGAAAATAGAGAGGGAAAAAGAGCTACGGAATTCCTCAGTTTTTTTACAAATAAAAGTGTCCTCTGATTTTTAAAACTGATGCCCTCAATGCCTTAGAATATTCTACCCTAGATGCCTCCTTTGATGCCTCCTTGGTGCTTCTTCCATGATGTGGGTAGCAAAACAACAGTAGAAAAGTGGCAACAGCAGCAGACAAGTTACTCCACTCCTTTGCTGTTTCTATCTGCCATTGATTGCTACAGAAGGCCCATGCTGTCAAAGCAGAAACCACATTCCCCTTTACTGTAAAGTGTAGAACAGTGGGGACCAGAAATTCAGCCAGCCTTAGTCAACCAGTCAATGCCCAGTCAGCATGTCCAGGTGGCCTCCAAGTAAACAAAGCATCCATGTCAGCAATTTTTCTCTCAAATAATTAGATCTGAAATTAAGCACATGAATTAATTGGGATAAAATTATGAATTTGAATCATATAAATTCTATAATTAATTTTCATCCAATAAATTCAAAATATAATAAAATATGAGAGTTGGCAACATTGAAATAGCAATAGGACTAAGATAGGGACTAAATAGCATATGAAAATGCTTGATATCACCTATATGGTCTAAAAGGCGATGATCAAAGTTAAGACCATTCAAGATAGGTTGGTGGCTACTTAGGATAGGCAAAAATCTTATGCGAACAAATGATAGTGAAATCTAGAGTTTATGGTTGGGGATATCCCCAAAGTTTCACACATGAAAGGGCTTCTGCGCTTTAGAGTACAGGGTAAGCTTAACCCGAGGTACATTGGCCCCTATGAGATTTTGGAAAAGCTAGGCCCTTTATCGCCTAGCCTTACCGGTAGAATTAGATAGAGTGCATCTGGTATTCCATGTATCAATGTTGCAAAAATATCTTCATGATCCATCTCATATCATTCGGTCTCAAGAAATCATGTTAAACTAACTTAGTCTATGAGGAGTAGTCAGTAGCAATCTTGGATAGACAAGTGAAGAAGCTCCGATCTAAGGAAATTCTCTCAAGAAGGTTCTTTGGTGAAACCACTCTCAGGAAGAAGCCACACTGGAGGTGGAGAAGGACATGCGATCGAGATATCCATCTTTGTTTGTGTAGCTTGTTTTGATGAAACTCGGGGGCCAAATTTCTTTGAGGGGTAATACTGTAATACCTGTGAATTTCACGACTTATTTAATTTTCTACATAAATTACTTATTCGTAAATTTTTGTTTGTTTGACTATTGTGATTTCTTGGATGTTGTAATAATTATATGATTGTGGGGGAAACTTTGTGGGATCTTTTTCGCAAAGAGAATTAGGAGCTTAGTGGAAGACTCTTGGCAAGGAAAAGATCATATAAATTTACATATGCTATTATAAATCTATGTATGGATGAATTATGCTTTGTGAACAACTTGAGAAATTTATGCCATGCATGGGTGACAATGTGAGAAGGGATAAGGTGGGAAATAGATAAAATTTTTTTAAAATTTAAATTAATTGAAGACTAGCATAGGCCCCACATCCCTTAAACCCACACTTCTTCCTCTTTTTCTTTCTCCCTGCCGTGTCAATGTGTGTGTATACTCCCTAATACCCTTCATCTGCTCTTTCGTGCATTTCTCTGTGGTGCTGGCTAGAGGAGTAATTTTGGGGAAGAAAGGTTTGTTTCTGTTGAACTCGATAGAGAACCCAAGTAAGTGTTGAATCTTTTTTCCCCTTTTTATTTTTTGGATAGATAAAACTTTAGGTTGAGTATTTTGGTTCTTTTGAGTTTTGGAGACTCATTGTGTTTCTGAATGGCTTCCATGATATTCTTCTATGTTAAAAGTCTTTTATTTTGCATTTAGGTGGTTGGATTGCATTTATGATCAAGAACGTAGGGAGTCACAATCCTAAAATTTCTAGAAACAAGTGGGTGAAGAAATTTGGATGCTAGGTCCCACAACTCCATCCTTGGCTTGACAATGGTTTAAAGCTTGTTCTTTTTCTATCTAAACACCTGAATATGCCTGGCGAAAAAGACCATGGAAAGCATTGGAACACAAGAGTTGGGATTTTGGCTGGTTTGGGTGGGTTCTTCATAACTTTTGTATTACTGTTAAGAGGATGGCGCCTAGGCGCCATCTTGACAGAGGCCACTAGGAGTTGGTGCCTTAGGCACCAAGATATGTACCTAAGCACCAATAGGGTAGATAGGGTTCATGGAGTTGGAAGGATGATCGTGCCCGAGTGCTAACTTGGGCGCTTAGGCACATTTGGCATCGTTTTCCCTGTACTCGCAGGTGAAGGATTATCAAACCAGTTCTTATTTTAGTTATTAGAATAATACTTGAAGTACCCTATCCCTTTTAATTGGTAATTCTTGTTATTTATTTTGAGTTGGATTCGATACTAAATCATTGATTATTCATAGGTTGTGGAATGTATCTATGGCTAGAGATAAGCCACATGTCTTATTTGGCTAAACTACTTTAATATAAGATGTTGGAATATCTTGATAAAGGAAGTCATCATTTACGAATAATGCTTTATTTATGTGAACCCATAGGTACGTGATGAATATAATGTGAAGTAAATTTCTGACTGCCCATGCCTAGGAATGGAAAGGTAGGGCAGGTGGTCCTAGAATGAGGGGCTTATAAAAAATGGATGAAAAATCCTTAAACCCTTGAAGATGCCATCTACGTAGGATAGATGATGTAAATTAATAAATGACTTCGACAACAAGTGTATTGTGATGGTGACATTCATGGGGAAAAGCCCATGTTGTGCAAAAATATGGATTGGCCCCAGCAGCCTTTTTGTTCGTTTATAGTTGGGTTGGAGTAATTGAATATTTATATCTTGCTGTGACTATGTGTGAGTTGGACTTGATCTTGTTCATCTTTTCTTGTGTTCTTGTTTTATTGGAAATGATTGGGTCAATTGTGGGACGAAACATGCCAATGACTGTCCGTTCTCCTGTAAGAGGCTTATGCTAAGTTTTCTCCTTGTGTGGTTATCTCACTGAGTAAATCACTCACTCTCTTTGTGTATGCCTTTTGCCAATTCTAGTGGAGCTGCCGAGTCTCACAAAAGGAGTAGCAAAGTCTTATACCACCACATCTTGCTAACTGTTGGTGATTATCTTTTTTATTCTTTTTAGGAATAGTGGTCCGCTCTGTAGTTGTTAGGACCCCTAGGTTCTGTGTGAGCATTCTTTTCTAATGATTATTCTTTTGTAACTAATGCTCGTTGATGGGCTATTTTTTAATCCTTTCATTAACTGGACTTTACGAATGGAAAGGGAAAGCTTAGAAACATAAGCCTTCCTATGGTATTGCAATATTTATGGGATGTATGTTATTTCGATATGGAAACATTTATGCGTATATTAATTTTTTTGGCTATTAAATTAATTGCATGTTATGTCTTGTGGTGTTTTGAGGCTTAAGGCTGTGGGGTGGTTCCCACATTGTGCTAGTTACATAACCCGATTTGGGGGCATGACAAAGTTGGTATCTGTAACATCCCAATTTATTACTGATTAAATATTTAATATTTTTAATAATTATGAGACATTATTACTAAATATTAGGTATTCAATATTCATAAGGAATTAAACTAAGTCAGAATTTCTTCTACTGTAATTTGTCTCTTGCTGTCAGAAAAAAATCGAGAAAAGAAAGGGAACTGTTTTTGTGTTTTTCATTGCCCAAACCACAATGTGAAATAATGGCTTGGATTACATGGTGGAAAAATACAAAATGTGGCATATTGTTTTAATGCCATGTGGCTAGTCTAAAACCATGTAAAATGAATGGTTGAAAAGCTTTCAAGGTGGCCTCATTTTATACGATATAAAATGAGTGATAGAAAAGCTCTCAAAGTGGTTTCATTTGCAACCATACAAATGTGTGGCTAAAAATTGAAAAAGAATCAAAGTCAGATTTGGACACCTCTAAGGAAGAAGTAAAATTGGTTTTGACTTCTAGGAGGAGGAAGTAAATTTGGTCTTGAAGAAGAATCAAAGTCAGATTTGGACACCTCTAAGGAAGAAGCAAAATTGATTTTGACTTCTAGGAGGAGGAAACAAATTTGGTCTTGAAGAAGAATCAAAGTCAGATTTGGACACCTTTGAGGAAGAAGCAAAATTGGTTTTGACTTTTAGGATGAGGAAGCAAATTTGGTCTTAAAGAAGAATCAAAGTCAGATTTGGACACCTCAGGGGAAGAAGCAAAATTGATTTTGACTTTTAGGAAGAGGAAGCAAATTTGGTCTTGACTTCTTTCAAAAGGACAAAGAGGAAGAAGAAGCAAAATTGATTTTTGTTTTCCATCACAAACTCTATAAATAGAGCTCCCCCCTTAAACATAAGGAAGTGTGACAGAAACAAGAGTGGATGTGAGCAAAGGTGTGATCTTTGTGAGCTTTAGGTTATTGAAGCCAAGCTTAGGCTCTTAGAGTGAGGTACAGCTTGAGTTAACTCTTGAGGCCTTTTTGTGAGTGAGCCAAGTTCTGCAAGCCAAAAATGTGTTCTTCCTTGAGAGACCAGTGCAATCTTCCTCTAAGTTCACACGATATCTTGAAATTCGTGAAACAAATTTCAAGATAGATTGAATAGCTATTTGAGCTAAAAAGTTAGACTACAAAGTCCAGGTAGCTTAGCAATTCATAAAAGCTTGTTTTACTACTTGAATATTTTATGTCCATGAAGTTTTATTTAAAGTAAAATATGTTTTTCATGATGAAATTAGCATGTTATCAACTTGGAAGTTTACTTCCATGTTTAGCTTGGGAGCTACGCTTCCATGTCAGCTTGGAAATTCTATTTCCATGTCAGCTTGGAAATTATATTTCCATGTTTTAGCTTGGAATCTTTTTAGCTTGAGTTAAAGGACTACAGTAGCCTTTCTCTCATGTTCAGCTTAGAAAAAGTAGTTCTGCAGACTATCTTTTCTATGTCGTTGAGTGTGCCGCCAACTATTTTTGATTCCATGGTTTATTTATATATATATCAGCTTGCTAATTCTTCATCAACTTATTGCACTGAACTGAGAATTTATATTACATTGACTGATTTTTATGATATAAGTGCTTTTATGACTGAAATGGTATATTTATAAATGTTTATAAAGTTATTCTAGCTACTGAGATACCCTTATCTCACCTTTTTATGCTTTTCCAACTGACCATTTCAGGGGCTGAGTATAAGGGAAAAGGTGTAAAGATTGATTGAACACTTTAAGAGCACTCAAGTTTATTAAGTATTGGAATTATAGATCTTTTAAAGTTTAGAAGTCAAATTACTATGTACGGTAGATTTGTAATTTATTTCGAACAAATGTAAAATAATCTTATGTTTAGAATTTGAATTATTATGTTTGACAAAATTATGATTTGTATTGAGAACAATTGTAAAATGTTCTTTTTGAAAGTACAAGTATTAAGCATTAAATTTTTTTTTAAAAAAATTTTAGTATAGTAAAATAAGGACGTTACAAAAATTTGGTACCAAAGCCAGGTTTTTGGCATCTTATGGGTAGAATTAGGATATTTTAATGATGTTTGCTATATGTTTGAGTAGCTTGTTTCTATGATTTAGAAATACAACCTTTTCGGTATATTGTAGAAAAGGCCTCATCCAAGAGAACCCAAGCCAAGATCTTGGAAACCCTTACTCAGAACATAGAACACTTGGTGGCTAGGGCAGATCGATAAGAAGATAATCAGGCTGCCACCACTGAAGTTCTAAAACTCTTAACTGATGAGTTAAAGAGTAAAGGAAAAAGAAAGGAAGGTGAAACTAGCAACTCAATTAACCAGATTCTAAGGGAATTTTGAAAGAATAACCCTCCTTCATTTAAAGGATCTCATGACCCAGACGTAGCCCAAGAGTGGATAGATCAAATCGAGAAAATTTTTGGAGTAATAGAGTGTAGCTCTCAGCAAAAAGTAACTTTAGCTATGTTCAAGTTAGAAGGCGAGGCTGAGCACTGGTGACGTGTGGTGCGTATAATTTATAGCACATAAAATATTCCAGCAAGTATACTGGGTCGCAACAAGTAATAAAGTGATAAGTAGAGTATCGTCCCACAGAGATTGAGGTATCAAATGAAATTCAATTAGGCTAAGTGAAATGCTATTAAGCTTATGAAGAAAATTGTAGAAATTACACAAAAAGGGGGGGTGATGATTGAAACAACGCAATATAAATAACTGAAATTTAAATAACTAAACAGAAAATAAAACAGACAAAAGATGTGTAACTGGTCACAAATTCCATGGAATTGTACATCATCATCCTTTCCTTTGAATAATTCTATTATGTAATTTTCAATCTAAAATTCTCAGAAAATCTTCTAAGACTGAATTATATTAAAATTATAGTTAGGAAGATCTTCACTAATCTATAACTCAAATATAATCCGATCAAGTCCTAATCACATCAATGCCGCGCAATCGCATATGACATGTTATCTCTTGTCCTACTCATTACAAATACATAGCAATCACATACATGTATAAATAACAAGCTTCATAAGACAATAAATAAAATAGAACTTTGGCCAAGAAAATACTCATTGGTTCAAATGAATTAAAGTACAATTTCCATTTCATCAAATGACCGATTACACAAGAAAATGAGATTGATTTCGTTGGTCTAATCCGATTAATTCATAGACAAATTAATCTTTGAATCATTGAAGAACAATTCAATTAAATTACAATCCATTCAATGTTGGCCAATTTTCTAAAATATGATTGAATCCAAAAACCTTGAAATTACAATCTAACTTAACCAAAATAATTGACTAAAATCTTAGATCAACCATTCAATTAAGTTATGAAGCTCAAGAAAATTATTCAAGCCACATAAATAAAACTATCTATATCTAGATAATCTAATTTATGGTGGAAATTACAAGGTCAAGCTCAACATCTAGCTAAATCTAGCATAGACATCAAAATCCCAAACTTATTGAAGGTTAATCAAGCATTCAAGAGGAAGAATAATCGGTAAAATCCATTCCATTAAACAAAAATGCATTAAAACTGAATATGTTCAACAATAAAGCTTCATAAAACCGAACTACATCAATCCTTAAACTTAGAAATTACATGGAAGAGAAGAAGAACATGACAGAAAACAGAAAATACAGCAGAAATCTAAGAAACTATGAAGGAAAATGGAAAAAAAGGAAAGAAAATGGGAGAAGGAGAGCCATTCCCAAGTGGGAAGGCTTCCTTTCCCTCAAACCAAGCTAGAGAGTTGCCTCTATGTTGCTCCCAGCCACTGCTGCTCTAGGAAAGCAGAAATATGGTGCTAGGACTTCCCATCTGAAAAATAACTTAGCTCCCTCCTTAAATTTCGATTTTGCAAATATAAAACTGATCTAACACATGCCTAAAGAAATATTCTGCCCTAGATGCCTCCTTGGATGCCTCCTTGGTTGCTTTCTTCCATGATGTGGGCAGAAAAACAGCAAACAGTAGCAGAAAAATAGCAAATAGCAGCAGAAGACAGCAAACAGCAGCAGAAAAATAGCAAAACAGCAGCAGAAAAATATGGCAGAAAAACAGCAAAACAACAGCAGAAAAGACAGCAAACAGCAGCAGAAAAATATGACAGAAAAACATGGAAAAGGGAGGTGCATAATTAATATTTCAGCCATGCTTTTATGACCTACAAAAAGTAACATTTCTACCCAAAAATTCTGACTACATGGCATTGAATAAGAGTTCAAATGGGCTCCACATCCAGCACAACCTAGTCAGCATCTGCATCACCTAAAAAGTGCCACATTAGCATCCAAATCAGCATCTTTGTCCATGTCAGCACTTTTCTCTCTAAAATTAAAATTTGTAGGAATTAAATTGAGCATTTTATAATTCAAGTTCTAAAAATATAAAATTGAGACACATTCAATCCATAAATAGTTTATACTCAATAAATTCCAAAACATAATAAAATTAGAGAATTGACAAAATTAAAGAGGCAAAAAGGACTAAAATAGGGACTAAAATAAATGGAAAAAGCATGTTATCAACGTGGAGCCAAGAAGCTATTGGACTCTAAAGAAATAGAAATTTCATGGAAGGTATTTCAAAATACTTTCTTTGATAAATACTTCCCAAATTGTGTAAGGATAGAAAAAGAAACAGCTTTTATCCAGATTGGACAAGGGGAGAAATCTATGGCTGAATATGAGACAAAGTTTGAGGAATTGGCCAAATTCTTTTCCTACTTAAAGAATACCTATGACAAAGCCTGAAAGGCTAGTCATTTTGAAAGAGGGCTTACAGCAAACATAAAAGATCGAGTAACCACTCATGAAATAAAGAATTTTGCCCAACTTGTAAACAAATGTAAGGTGGCCGAAAAAAGTATTCGTGAGACCAATCTGGAGAGGGAAATGATGTGTAAGAGAAAGCAGGAGTCCAGATTAAATAATAAGGGTGGAAGTTCATGGAAGAAAAAGAAAAAGTTTACCCATGAGCAAAATAGAAGTAAACCAACAAATAACTCCAACCCGCCTAAGACTCTATGCATTAGATGTGGAAAGAACCATGGCAACACTCAGTGCCTAGCTGGTTTAGGCATGTGCTATAGATGTGGCAAGCCGGGACATATGTCTTAGGATTGCCAAGCCTCAAAGGAAACATTCTCTCAGTCCAGACCACAAACTCAAGGATGAGTATTTGCTTTGACTCAACAGGAAGTCGAGAAATCACCTGATTTGATTCAAGGTAACATTTCTATTTGTAATACTCTTGTAAATGCACTATTTGACTCTGGAGCAACACATTCTTTCTTATCATATGCATGTGTTAAGAATTTAGGATTGAAAATGAATACTTTTCCATATGATCTATTTGTTTCAACACCCACCGGTAGCCAAGCTTATACTTCTCAAGTTTGCCTAAATTGCATTGTCTAGCTCAAAAACCGAATGACCACCTTAGACTTGATTTGCATTACAATGCATGACTTTGATGTCATCATTGGTATGGACTGGTTATCTATAAATAATGCAATACTTGATTATTCTCGTAAGGTAGTATCCTTACCTGTCCATACAACAACCCCATAATCAAAGACTAAGCTGACCTATCTATCTGGTACAAAAGCTATAAAATACCTAAGAAAAGGCTGCCAAGGGTACTTAAATCTTTTCTCCACAGAAGTTAAAGTAAAAGATAAAATAGAGAAAATTCCCATAGTAGATAAATTTCCAGAAGTATTCCCTGAAGATGTAAGTGGTTTACCCCCTAAAAGAGAAGTAGAATTTGCTATTCATTTGGTACCTGGTTCTGGTCCAATATCAATTACGCCTTATAGGATGGCCCCGACTAAGTTAGCCAAACTTAAGAAACAAATAGAAGAACTTCTAGAAAAAGGTTTCATTAGACCTATTGTTTCACTATGGGGAGCCCCCGTTCTATTTGTTAAAAAGAAAGATGGAACACTTAGACTATGTATCGACTATAGGCAACTAAATAAAATCACCATCAAGAATAAATACCCTTTGCCCAGAATAGATGATTTGTTAGATCAACTTGCAGGAGCTTCAGTATTTTCAAAAATTGACCTACGATCAGGATACCATTAATTGATAGTTAAGGAAGATGATATTCCTAAAACAGCCTTTAGGACTAGGTACGGGCATTATGAATTCCTAGTCATGTCGTTTGGTCTAACAAATGCGCCAGCTATTTTCATGGATTACATGAATAGGATTTTTAGGCCTTACTTAGATCAATTTGTAGTTGTTTTTATTGATGACATCTTAATCTATTCAAAAACTGCAGAATAACATAAACAACATCTAAGAATTGTGCTTCAAGTTTTAAAAGAAAAGAAATTGTACGCCAAACTTAGCCAATGTGAGTTTTAGTTGAAAGAAGTAAAATTCTTAGGACATGTCGTCTCTGGAGAAGGAGTATCAGTTGATTCTAGTAAAGTGGAAGCTATCTTACACTAGGAAAGACCAAAAACCATAACAGAGATTAGGAGTTTCCTAGGATTAGCTTGTAATATCTCAAGAATTTATATGAATATTTAAAGTCTAATTTGAAATTTAGTGAAAAATTTAATTACGTGAAAATGTGCTTTTTGAATTAGTGAAGAAAATCTGGGAATAGAAATTTTAATTTTTAATTTAGGAAATTTTTACAAATTCTCAAGGACTAAAGTGAAAAGAAAAGAAAGTATAGAGGACTTTTGAGAAATGACCAAATAGAAACCTGAGAGGAAGAATAAATCTTATGAGAATGAATTATGAGTCCGGTACCGAAAAGATGATGGATTCGAGGTTAAAGTGGTATGTGAGACATCGAGAGGGATTAAAGTGAACAAATCTTATAAGCTAAGGTGGCTATGAGTGATTTTATCGAAAAAGAAATTAGTGGGGCCCACACATACAATTATTAGTTTTTCTTCTCCTTCTTCCTCCCGAGGCTTCATGTTCTTCGTTCATTTCCATCTTCCCTTCTTCAATCATTTCTCAAATTTTCATCCGGCGATCTTGTATTTTCTAACCATACTTCCGATTCTCAGGAGTTCTAGAGGTAAAGAGGTAAGTTTTATCTACTCTATTTCTCTTTTTCTCCATTTTCGGACCTATGGAAGAAAATTAAGATTTTGAGTTTTAATGGATGAATTTAAGTGTGGATGTTAATGTAAAACATTCTTAGGTGGTTTATGATGTTATTAGAACAAGAAATTTCGTAGAATTTGGATATTTGAAAAAGTTAGTGTTCTTGATGAAAATTTGAGATTTGAGCTTGGATTGTTGGTAGAAATTGGGGGTTTTGGTGTTAAAACACTCCTTAGACATTAAGGATGAAAACCCATGGAAGAAATCAAAAGAAATGTTGTTTTAGATATGATTTTAGGATTTTTGGATGAAGAACACGAAGAACATCGAAAATTTTCCCCAGAAATTACTGTTCACCGAGAAAAATTTTCCAGATTTTCTCGTTACTGTAGCGTTGACTCGGTCAACGTTACTGTAGCATTGACTCGGTCAACGTTACTGTAGTATTGACTCGGTCAACGTTACTGTAGCTGCGTTGACCGTTGACTATTACTGTAGCATCAGTTTTTTTTTTAATATCGTTGAAAAGCTCTTTGAGTCTAGTTTCCAATGGTATAAGTGTCATTTAAAAATTCATTACCGGTTAGGACTTATGACTTAAGATGTGAGTAAAGGTCGAGAGTAGTGATAGGAAATTTCTCTATTTTGTAACCCTAATGGTTTTTACCTGGTTACAATAGGGATGATTGGGGCACAAGGTGGGAGCACCGAGAGCGTGGAATCCAGGTAAGTAGGCAACCTTGCAAAATTAATTAGTCAAAGCACAATATAAATCCTATTTGCGTTATTTGTGAAATTGAGAATATTATCAGTGTGTGTTCAGGTTGAGAAAAAGTATAATATCATTGGAAGGTATTTTATTACCTTTGAGAATTGATTTCTCTAGTTGACTAAAGAACTAGATGTGATTGTTCCTTGAATAAATTGGAACATTTTGTAAGTGAATAACCTTACTAAACTAATGTGATCTTATTAGATAAGGTACAATACAAGTCTTGTTTATAACATTATTTAAGTGAGAAATAATCAATCTCGCTGTTGATAATATATGATGATTGTTATGGTTGATGATAGACATTCAAGGGAATAAAAATATGTGTAAATTCATTTATTTCATAGTAATTATATTGTGATAAATTCTCACTATTTTATTGATGAGCAAAAGATCTACGAGATCCATTACACGAGTTTGAAAGGGTTAGAGTCCCATACTACTCGGTGTATAAATGTGAAAATCTATGCGAGTCCCATACTACTCGGTGTATAAATGTGAAAACCTATGCACGAGTTTGAAAGGGTTAGAGTTCCATACTACTCGGTGTATAACTGTGAAAATCAATACACGAGTTTGAAAGGGGTTAGAGTCCCATATCACTTAGTGTATAAATGTGAAAATCTATGCACGAGTTTGAAAGGGTTAGAGTCCCATACTACTCGATGTATAAATGTGAAAATCTATGCACAAAGAGTTTGAGGGTTAAATTCCCAAGTCACTCAGTGCAAGTATTTATGGCATATAATACTATAATTATTTAAAATAAATGATAGATTGATTGTATTAGTAAATGTGGTGTTTGTGCTTATGATATTTTCATGTACAGTTGTTTACTCACTGAGTTATGATAAACTCACACTCTCCATGATTATCTTTTAGATACAGTGGTTGAGGAGAAGAATTTATAGCCTTTAAGGATATACTCCACTTTTGTCTGGTAAACAATTGGTAAGGATTAGGAAACGCTCTGTAATCTAGTAGGTCACCTAGGCTTGGGAGGTTGTATAGTACTGTATAGTGTTTGAAAGTTGAACATTTTCTGAATATGTATACAAAATATCTTTCTTGGAATATTTATGATTCACATAATTATGGATATTAAGAATGTTCACAGAGATTATGGGGTACCACGGAGGTACACCCTAGGTATTTTATGTTTATATCACATGTAAGTTTTGGGATGTGACAAATTGGTATCAGAGGTGGTTTTAGGTCCCCTATAGATTACAGAGCAAAGTGTTCTTTGTGGGCCCTTTTCCATTGTCATGAACCGCGGCATGACCATGGGATTAGGTTCCATAAAAGACCTTGTAAAGTTGAGTGTTCTTGTCATAACTTACCCTTCGATGGAGTTAGTTGGAGATAATTTTGTTACAATATGAGATAATTGATTTCATATGTGGAACTTTGGAACTTGTTAGAGGTATGATCTTTATACCGATGGAAAAGGTGATCTCTGTATGAAATTTTTCTTTTTGAGAAATTGGGAACATAACTCTGTAGTGTACTCTTAAAGCTGAGGATCAGTAATTGCTAGAATATGGCTTGAGGGCTGGGCCAAGAGTGATGTATTAGATGGGGTAAAGTTGATTATGATGCATGGGCTAGAGTTCAAGAAGATTTTCACAAAGAATATAGTGCAGATTACTAATGCAAGAATGGGAAAGAACTCTTGTGAGGCAGATCAAGATTTGATTTCGATAGATGCCAGACAGATGTAATTTATGGAAGAGGATGTAAATCCTAAATAATATGTTCCTTGATAAAAGCTTGGTTGAGAAAATAGATGTGGGCTAGGTAGTTTTTTCCTAAGGGAGATACTACGGTAAAATGGAACCTAGCATAAGAGATATTGAGGTACGTTATAAGTCTTCTCTAGGGGCGACTCGCCAAAGTTGCACTTGTTTAGTTAGGGATTGGCATGATGGTACTATGTGATAGAAGTGTTTCAAAAAAAAATATATATATATACAATGTAGAAGTTTTGTAACATTGGAATAATTAGAGCATGTTAAGGGTAGGCTGTTGGCATATGAACATTCATAATTGTTAAACGTGATGTATGATTGGAATGGTCTAGAAAGATATTCTTATGGTAGTTTGTGCCTCAGAGTGTTAGTTTAAGAAAAGCTTGCGAATCGAGGCTCTTAAGCAAGAATTCATGACAATTCGAGGGCATAATATCGAGTTCAATTGATCTATACGGTAAGCCTTCATCTACTCCCGTATGATAAGGGGAAAGACAACGAGACTTGTATAGAGCTTCTGTTTGTCTCTGTGTCAGCTTATAGGGTCATTAAATTTTTTTTATGTGATTGGCTTATAAGCTGAATTTGTTATTGATTTTGTGTGGCTAATTTCTAGACTTCTGGCTTCCAGCTTGCAGAAATCCATAGGATGAGCATGTAGGGGTGCGACGAAGAGATATCTTCTTTGGCTCTTAGTCATAATTTTCTCTCTATAAAGACTGCCCCAGAGTTCTCAATTACCACACCACAAAGAGTATTCATCTCTGAGCCTATAACTTTCTGACATTCCTCTCTCTTCATACTCCTACAAAAATTTCTGAATTTTCCAAACCATGACAGCAAGAAAGTTCATTGATCTCACAGTAGACGCAAGGGAGGAAGAGCTCGACTTAAACTTGAGTCTAGGCAAGGACAAAGGCAAAAGACCTTTGGAGGAATCTCAAGAGAACCAAAAGAAGAAGATGAAGATCGAAGAAGCTGAGGAGATTAGTACAGGCCAAACGTCAGAAGACAAAATTGCTTGTATGGAGCAGGAGGTGAAGAAACTCAAGAAGATGATAGAGGACCAGGAGAAGTTAGCTAAACGCAACAATGCGGCACTGACTTCAAGAATAGATAGGTTCTTCTATTGGTCTACCCAATGCTTCTGCAATCAACAACAAAGAAGTGTTGATTGTATGAATGGGATTTACACTACCCTCCGTGACATTGCTCAGTCTCTTGCTCCAAGGAATGGCCGAGGGGTGATGATACAATACAACCCTCCTAATCCGAGACCACCTCGCCTGTAGGTTACTCATGCATGAGCAAACTTTCCCTTTTTTTTTTTGCAATGTAATCCTTCGGTTTTTTTTAATGCAAGTGGTTTCTTTCAGATAACGGTACTTAAAAAAATTATAATAATAATAAAGAAAGATAAAGAAAATCAGCCGTACAAATTTAGCACAATAGAAGGATATATATATTTTGAAAAATATATATCCATTTTAAAGATAGAAAGAATTTTCTGACATGGATATATATATCATCATTTCAAAGCAAAAACAAGTTACATACTTACTCAAGATAAAACATATTATAATCAGAGTATGTAGTAATATAATTGAGGTAATATGTATTAATAAGATATAATCAGATATAAACTATAATCCATAAACAATGGTTCATAAGTTACAACTTATGTAAAAGAGATGATATGTATAATGCTCAAACCATGATGTATTAAAAAAAATAATTTAAGTATTTAACATATTTTTATATGTCATGATGTGATCAAGTATGTAAGATGTCAGAAAACAATATGTCATTGCAATGAAAGTATGACAGTAAAAAAATTTGCCAGAAAGTTCAATTGAGATCAAGGAGTATCATTCAATTAAATAATGAAGAAGTAAAGGATAGAGATACTCATCAATTTTGGCAAACTTTTGTTGCTTCTTGAAGTTCCTGTTCAAGATTTTGATATCCTTGTTTTGCTCATTGCTCTTCTTTTGATCCTGTCTTCTTGCAATTTTAATGATCTTAATTGATTGATTATTTGCAAGATCTATCAAGCATTGGTTCAATTTAGGCTTCGTTGGTCAACTACTGATAGGAGCGTTAGTCGACCAACCAACTTCAAAACTATAAATCTTACTGATTTCGGAGAGCAGAGGAAAGAATGTGCTTTAGAGGATTAACTCTTGCAAAACACTTTTGGTGGAGCACTTTGATGTTCAAGATATGCCATATTAATAAAAGTGCTATGCTTCCATGAAATGCAATTTTGCAATAAATTTGATTTCATTGAAAATATTTAAATAAGATTACAACAAGGATAAATACTATGGGTAGGAGTAATCTTATTGTTGTGAAGACAAGAAAAATGTGCGTGTAATGGAAGCAAGTTTTCATGATGCGGTAAAAAGGATAGTTTGAGCAAAATTTGGAAGAAAGATTTTAGCTCAAAACAAAATTCGAATCTATAAGCTGCACACCTAACAATTGTTTTCAGATATAGCATGCATGAGTATCAAGGATAGATGTAATGCATATTAGAGAACAAACAAAAGCATTAGAGAGCAGTAAACATATCAGTCAAATTTCTTACAATGCATTCCAACTTATATGTTTACTTATTCATTGCCTCCTTTTGATGCAAGAGAGTAGAGTTTGAATGATGTAGCCATTGAAAAGTTATTTCCGCTCCTTGCTTCGAGGCAAATCTGCAAATTAATCATTTGTCTTTGATACCCAAATTTTTTTGGGTTTGCCTGGGTCATGAGGTCCTTTTTAAACCCATTTCATTTTTACTCCATGAACAAGATTTTTCTTATAAAAACAGGAGTAAGACTTGTGTCCTTTCAGTCCACAATAAAAACAAGTGCAAGGTGGACTTTTGGACATTTTTGTAGGAACAAAGTAGTTTTCGAAATATTTCTGATTTGACTTGTTAAGAACAAAACCAATTTTGTTAAAGCTACTACTTTGTTTCTCAACAGAAGAGTTTTGAATTTCTCTGCCTTGAAAAAGTTTTTTAAGTGTGTTTTTAAGATCCTCATTCTCCTTTTTCAAGGAATCACACTTGGTACAAAAGCAATTTTTGTTGGTAGAGATATTTGCCTTTAAAATCAAATTCTCTTCTTGCAAAGTTCTGTTTTGATTTTCAAAAACAAAATTCTCTTCCTTGGAAATAGAAAATTCATTTTTCAATGTTTCCAACTCATTTTCAAGAGAAGAGTTTTTCTGTTTTGAAATATTTAGTTTCTTTGCAAGTATAAGAGATTCTTCATGTAAATCATCAAAGGCATCTTGTAATTCTTCAAAAGAGTAGTCAAATGAATTTACCTCATCTTTATCTCTGGCCACAAGACAAGTGTTGGCTTCTTCATTTGTGTTCTCCTTATCGGAATTGCTATTTCCCCAAATGGAAGATAGGTAAGCTTTCTTTGATGATTCAGTTTTTGGTTGTGGTTTCTCTTTTTCTCCTTTTTCTTTTTCTTCTATCTCCTTGGTGATTTGAGATTTTCCTGTAAGTTCAACACCAAGAGCTTGCAATTGATTAAGCACAAGTTGTATCTCATTAATGGTTTCACAATTTTTCATTTGAGCGATATCAAGTTCATTAATGAGATTTCTAGACTTTAATTCCATTGCAACAAGATCTTCCTCATATGCAACTTCTAAAGTTTCCCACATTTCCTTAGCAGTTGCACAATTGGAAATTCTGAAAAATTCATCTTGACTCAATGCACAAGAAATAATCAATTTTGCCTTAGCATTGAGTTGCACTAAACTTCTTTCAGTATCATTCCATTTACTCTTGGGTTTTGGAATGTATTTTCCTTGTTCTTCCTTGACAGGCATATAAAAACCATTTTCTATAATTTCCCAGAGTTTATGGTCTACTGAAATTAAAAAAATTTTCATTTCATACTTCCAATATTGAAAATGATTAGCATAAAAAATTGGAGGTTCTGTGAAAGAACAATTTTCAGACATAAACCACTCACTAGATCCAACCATATTTACTCTTAGACGGTTAAGTCTTAAATCAAGAGCCCAAGCTCTGATACCAATTGAAAGTAATGGTTGGAACTCAAGAGGGGGGGTGAATTGGGTTTTATAAATTTTTCACAAGAATTAATTGGAAGTTAAAATGATTTTCTGTAAAAGTACAATGCTTAGGATAATAAATACAATACAGAAAATCAATGTGCTGTCAAGATAAATAATTATAAAGATCAAGGAATTAAAGAATAGATATCAATATGCACAAATTAAAGAGTAAGGGATAGAGAAAGCAAACTCGGAGATTTATACTGGTTCAGCTAATCCAAGCCTACATCCAGTCCTCAAGAGACCACTTGAGTATTTCCACTATAATTGCAAGTTTAATCCGGGTACTTGCAAACCACTACAACCACGCAAATTTGATCCGGATATTTGCGAAACCACAATGGAGAATTTATGAATCCGGGCTCCTCCTCAACCCAAAGCAAGTTCTTCCAACACCGGTACTTGCGAACCTCAACTCAGAATAATATATGTGTTGATCAAAATCAACAATACAAAGAAACTCTCTCTAAAGAGTAGATGAAAACAAATGAAGCTCTAATAACTCTAATGATAGAGAATATGCAAGATTTGGCTCAAGAATGCTTTCCTTTCTCTCAAAGATGATAGAAGAAGTTAATATCACATTGTAGGACTTTGTTCTTACTCAAAATCGTGTATCTAAGGTCATATATATAAGATTTTACAAAACTAGCAGTTATATAGCCGTTATAGCACTTATAGTGCAGTCCAGATTTTGAGCTTTCTTTAAAAATTCATAACTCCCTCATTTGAACTCCGTTTTAAACAAATAATATACCGTTGGAAAGCTCTTGGAGTCTAGTTTCAAATGAGCTAAGTTTTACTCAAAAATTATTTTTCTTTTAAAAGATATAATCAAAATACTGACTATAGGTCAGAACAGAATAATCAACTTTCAGTTTTTCAAACTATATTTTAAATAGTCATATATTTCTCATTTGGGCTCCGTTTTCAATAAATAATATACCTTTGGAAAGATCTTTGAGTCTACTATCAAATGAGATTAAGATAGTTGAAAAAAATGATTTTTCGTTTATGAGATATGATATAAAGAGTGACCAAAGGTCAAAAACTAACTTTTGTAAAATTTCATATCTCACTATTTTTTGTTCAAAATAATTGAGCCAATGTATGCAAATCTAAATCATTGAGTTGCACAAGTATACTAGCCTATATAAAATATACCTAATGTAAACACATAGGCTATCTTGATGCATCCAAGCTTCCAAGACTTCAAATCTTCTAATTCTTCATTTCTTGGAGCTTCATCCTTGCATGTTGTTTTCCTTGAGTGAAGCATGATATTGCTTTTCCTTGTTCTTCAATACAATGCTCACTCTTCTTGTTTTGAACCAACCTATAAAATATATCTTACTTGCAAACCCAATGGTTAGTTTAATAGCATGATTCAATATATGCAACATACATATTAAATAACATAATCATGCTTAAGTACTTGTAGCATATATATGATAATTAATCTTTATATATATCAATGCTACTATTCAAATACATTTGTCATCATCAAAACTTATGGCATATAGCCTTAGGGTCAACACTCAACCTATGGATTTCTGCAAGCTGGAAGCTAGAAGCCTAGGGTAAGCATGCGTGTCAACAGTGTGTCACATTAATGGCAAAACCACGTAAGTCAATATTCGGTGGATTTACGGCCGATTTATACTTGTTTATTTTTCATATCTCTTGTTGGCATTTTCTGAAATTCTAAGAAGCCGATAGCATAGCCATTAAAGATTGCCTTGGATGATTTTATGATGAACTAAAATGTATTTCTCTGCTTTCTTGTATTGTTCTTGAAAGCCTTCAGTTGAGTATAATATACATGATTGATTGAATTATATTGTGATTATATGTATTTAAATACATATGCCATGTATGTATGTTATCCATGCATTGAGAGTGAAGGCTATTTGTTATGGCCAGGAATAATATGTAATGATTCTACATACATTCAGAGAATGAGAAGTCTGAAATTTAAAAAGGACTTGAATAGATGAAAATATATAGATAATGATGTATCTCTATGTTGATACATACATACATATATGCTCGTAGAGGCAAGAGAAAGGTAAAAAAAAAAATTTCTCACTTTATGGTAACACTTGATATGTGTAAATGTGAGAAGTTTTTATTTTAATATGTATGTTTGAAAATGTGTAAGCTTAGGGCAAAGCCACGGATTAGAAACCTAGATAAGGTTAATATGAAACTACCCGTTCATGGAGTAATATCTCGATTTAGAATTATTGGATAAGACAAATACAGAGTTAGGAAGTCATAAATTGAAGCGGCGATTAGTTTAATAATTTGAGCAAGAGTCAAAAGTTAGCCGAAATTTTTGAGGAAATCTTTTGTATTTGATTATATTTTGTTATTTTCTGGCATGCTTATTATAGACCGTTGGCATTGCGACGGATAAGGTCTGGAGGCCATCTTTAGAGTGTGATGTAAGGGTTTTGGTAACCCTAAATTTCGTCTATAAATAATGGATGCCCCATTACGCCGCTTATTACACTAAGAGTTCATTACTTATAAGCTTTCTAGCATCAAACCTCTCATTCCATACAACCTTTATAGCTCAGAAAAATATGGCCGGCAATAAATCTTTCAATTTAAACTTTGAGGCTGGCAAGGTAGAGCTGGATCTAAATCTTAGTCTGGAGAACTATAAGAATAAGAGATCCATGGAAGAGTCATCAGAAGCTAAGAAAAGAAAAAGGGATGTAGTAGAGCTAGAGGATGTTAGCACAGCAACATCTTCAAATGATGAGCTTGCACTTATGAGAAAAAAGATGGAGGACTTGGAAAGGTTGATAAACCGCCACTTTGAGGACCAGGGAAGATTGATAAATCGTCTTTTTGTAGAACAAGAGAAGCTCTTGAATCGTCATTTTAGGAAATTGGCGAATAGAGTTGATAGACATTCGATGTTTGCAACTCAAAATTTTCGTGACCAACAAGCGAGGTGTATTGACTGTATGAATGGAGTGACCTCTGCACTTCGCCAAATTTCCCAAACGTTTCCTCCAGAAACTCTTTCTAGGCTGCAACGATTAGCTTCCTCCTTAAGATCTGAAGCACCTTCCTCTTCTAGACCTGGAGCACTTTCTGCATTTCAAAAACCTCCTCGTCCTTAATTTATTCTTTCTTTTATTTATACCTTAAGCTAATATTTGATCTGAGCTTTGCGTATTAAGATTATCTGTTTTGTAAATCAAGTTCAGTTTGTTGCCTGTAACTTATGTACTAGAAATAAGGCAATTCTTGTACTGAAGAAACTTGAGAAATAAAAATATGTTGAACTTGTTATATTTTGTACTTGATTGTGAAAATTCTAAAAGAGAGAACGAGATTTGGACAAAATATCTGCATTTGTTTCAATCTTGAGTTAAGTTTTGAATTCGGAGGACCGAATTCTATTAAGGGGGGAAGAATGTAATATCTCAAGAATTTATATGAATATTTAAAGTCTAATTTGAAATTTAGTGAAAAATTTAATTACGTGAAAATGTGCTTTTTGAATTAGTGAAGAAAATCTGGGAATAGAAATTTTAATTTTTAATTTAGGAAATTTTTACAAATTCTCAAGGACTAAAGTGAAAAGAAAAGAAAGTATAGAGGACTTTTGAGAAATGACCAAATAGAAACCTGAGAGGAAGAATAAAGCTTATGAGAATGAATTATGAGTCTGGTACCGAAAAGATGATGGATTCGAGGTTAAAGTGGTATGTGAGACATCGAGAGGGATTAAAGTGAACAAATCTTATAAGCTAAGGTGGCTATGAGCGATTTTATCGAAAAAGAAATTAGTGGGGCCCACACATACAATTATTAGTTTTTCTTCTCCTTCTTCCTCCCGAGGCTTCATGTTCTTCGTTCATTTCCATCTTCCTTTCTTCAATCATTTCTCAAATTTTCATCCGGCGATCTTGTATTTTCTAACCATACTTCCGATTCTCAGGAGTTCTAGAGGTAAAGAGGTAAGTTTTATCTACTCTATTTCTCTTTTTCTCCATTTTCAGACCTATGGAAGAAAATTAAGATTTTGAGTTTTAATGGATGAATTTAAGTGTGGATGTTAATGTAAAACATTCTTAGGTGGTTTATGATGTTATTAGAACAAGAAATTTCGTAGAATTTGGATATTTGAAAAAGTTAGTGTTCTTGATGAAAATTTGAGATTTGAGCTTGGATTGTTGGTAGAAATTGGGGGTTTTGGTGTTAAAACACTCCTTAGACATTAAGGATGAAAACCCATGGAAGAAATCAAAAGAAATGTTGTTTTAGATATGATTTTAGGATTTTTGGATGAAGAACACGAAGAACATCGAAAATTTTCCCCAGAAATTACTGTTCACCGAGAAAAATTTTCCAGATTTTCTCGTTACTGTAGCGTTGACTTGGTCAACTTACTGTAGCATTGACTCGGTCAACGTTACTGTAGCTGCGTTGACCGTTGACTATTACTGTAGCATCAATTTTTTTTTTAATATCGTTGAAAAGCTCTTTGAGTCTAGTTTCCAATGGTATAAGTGTCATTTAGAAATTCATTACCGGTTAGGAGTTATGACTTAAGATGTGAGTAAAGGTCGAGAGTAGTGATAGGAAATTTCTCTATTTTGTAACCCTAATGGTTTTTACCTGGTTACAATAGGGATGATTGGGGCGCAAGGTGGGAGCGCCGAGAGCGTGGAATCCAGGTGAGTAGGCAACCTTGCAAAATTAATTTAATAAATTAGTCAAAGCACAATATAAATCCCATTTGCGTTATTTGTGAAATTGAGAATATTATCAGTGTGTGTTCAGGTTGAGAAAAAGTATAATATCATTGGAAGGTATTTTATTACCTTTGAGAATTGATTTCTCTAGTTGACTAAAGAACTAGATGTGATTGTTCCTTGAATAAATTGGAACATTTTGTAAGTGAATAACCTTACTAAACTAATGTGATCTTATTAGATAAGGTACAATACAAGTCTTGTTTATAACATTATTGAAGTGAGAAATAATCAATCTCGATGTTGATAATATATGATGATTGTTATGGTTGATGATAGACATTCAAGAGAATAAAAATATGTGTAAATTCATTTATTTCATAGTAATTATATTGTGATAAATTCTCACTATTTTATTGATGAGCAAAAGATCTACGAGATCTAGTACACGAGTTTGAAAGGGTTAGAGTCCCATACTACTCGGTGTATAAATGTGAAAATCTATGCACGAGTTTGAAAGGGTTAGAGTCCCATACTACTCGGTGTATAAATGTGAAAACCTATGCACGAGTTTGAAAGGGTTAGAGTTCCATACTACTCGGTGTATAACTGTGAAAATCAATACACGAGTTTGAAAGGGGTTAGAGTCCCATATCACTCAATGTATAAATGTGAAAATCTATGCACGAGTTTGAAAGGGTTAGAGTCCCATACTACTCGATGTATAAATGTGAAAATCTATGCACAAAGAGTTTGAGGGTTAAATTCCCAAGTCACTCAGTGCAAGTATTTATGGCATATAATACTATAATTATTTAAAATAAATGATAGATTGATTGTATTAGTAAATGTGGTGTTTGTGCTTATGATATTTTCATGTACAGTTGTTTACTCACTGAGTTATGATAAACTCACACTCTCCATGATTATCTTTTAGATACAGTGGTTGAGGAGAAGAATTTATAGCCTTTAAGGATATACTCCACTTTTGTCTGGTAAACAATTGGTAAGGATTAGGAAACGCTCTGTAATCTAGTAGGTCACCTAGGCTTGGGAGGTTGTATAGTACTATAGTGTTTGAAAGTTGAACATTTTCTGAATATGTATACAAAATATCTTTCTTGGAATATTTATTATTCACATAATTATGGATATTAAAAATGTTCACAGAGATTATGGGGTACCACGGAGGTACACCCTAAGTATTTTATGTTTATATCACATGTAAGTTTTGGGATGTGACATAGCTGGTTATTATAGAAAGTTCATCAAGGGATTCTCACAAATAGCTTTTCCTTTAACCAGGCTAACAAGGAAAAATCTGCCTTTCATTTGGGACAGTAGGTGTGAAGAAAGTTTTCAGGAATTAAAGGTTAGATTAACATTAACTCCAGTATTAATTATACCTGACCCTCATAAACCTTTCATAATTTATATTGATGCATTACTTAAAGGTTTAGGTTATGTACTAATGCAACTAGGAAGAGTAGTGGCCTATGCATCTAGATAATTAAGACCACATGAACAAAATTACCCTACTCATGATCTAGAATTAGCAACCATAGTCTTTGCCCTTAAAATTTGGAGACATTATTTATACAGTGCAAGTTTTGAAATATTTTCTGATCACAAGAGCCTTAAATACCTTTTTGACAAAAAAGAGCTTAACATGAGGCAGAGGAGATGGATTGAATTCCTAAAGGACTATGATTTCACTCTTAAGTACCACCCAGGTAAAGCCAATAGAGTAGCTGATGCTTTAAGCAGAAAATCTGTTCATCTATCTATTATGATGCTTAGGGAGGAACAACTCTTAGAAGAATTCAGAGATATGAGTCTTAAAGTATCTTTTAACCTAAAAGTCTAAAAATAAGTGTCCTAGTGATTAGAAATGAACTAGAGGATTCAATTTTGGAAGCTTTACCTAAAGACCCTTACATCAAAGAAGTAGAAGAGTTAATGGCCTTAGGTAAAGCAGAGAATCTTAAATTCATCGACAAAGGGTTACTAAAATTCTGAGATAGAGTGTATGTTCCCAATCAAGGAAACCTTAGGGAAGATTTTCCGAGAGAAGCACACCAAAGTATACTATTCATCCAAGAACAACAAAGAAGTACCATGACCTAAAAAGAAATTTTTGGTAGCCCGGAATAAAGAAAGAGGTAACAGAATTTGTTAGTAAATGCCTAACCTCTCAAAAAGTAAAAGTAAACACCAAAGACCAGGTGGTTCATTGCAACCTCTAGAAATCCCAAAAGGGAAATGGGATAGTATCTCAATGGATTTCATTGTAGAACTACCTAGAAGTTCTTCTGGTCATGATTCCATTTGGGTAATAGTAGATAGATTGACAAAATCAACACATTTCTTAGCTGTCAATGCTACCTATACTCTAGATAAGTATGCTAAGTTATACATAAAGGAGATAGTTAGATTGCATGGTGTTCCATGTGACATCATATCAGATAGAGACTCAAAGTTCACCTCTAGATTTTGGAGATCTTTACAAGAAGCCATGGGTACAAAACTGAAGTTTAGCACTGCTTATCATCCTCAAATAGATGGTCAAACAGAAAAGACAAACCAGACCTTAGAGGGTTTACGTGATTGAGTTCAAGGGGAATTGGGATAGATTCTTGCCATTAGCGAAGTTTGCCTACAATAACAGTTTCTAATCTAGTATCAAGATCACCCATATGAATTTCTATATGGAAGGAAGTGTAATCACCTATCTGTTGGGTCGAACTAGGAGAAAGAACATTGATAGGCACAGAAATAGTAAACCAAACTTCAAGGCAAATTGAAATTATAAGGGATAGATTACTTACAGCTTAAAGTAGACAAAAGAGCTATGCAGATAAGAGAAGAAGGCCCTTAAATTTTGAAGAAGGTGATCATGTTTTTCTTAAAATATCACCAATTATAGCAGTTGGAAGATCTATGAAGTCAAAGAAATTTAGTCCAAGATACTTAGGCCTATTCCAAATCCTTGAAAAATTTGGCAACACCGCTTACAAATTGGCCTTACCCCAAACTTGGCAAATATTCATAATGTTTTCATGTGTCTCAACTTAAAAAGTACATCCCAGATCCTTCATATGTCATTGAACATGAGAATGTACATTTACAAGAGAACATGACAGTAGAGATGAGACCATATAGAATCATTGATACACGACTCAAATCATTACGAAATAAGCAAATTCCTCTAGTTAAAGTAGTCTGGAGAGAATTATCCCAAGAGGAAGCAACATGGGAAACTGAAGAACACATGAGAAAATATTATCATGAGTTTTTTGACTAAGGTAATTTAAATTACTAATGTATGTCTAATCCTTTTAATTATATGCTTTCTGAATTTTGGGGACAAAATTCAAATTTTTGGGGGGGTGAGTTGTAACATCCCAATTTATTACTGATTAAATATTTAATATTTTTAATAATTATGAGAGATTATTACTAAAGATTAGGTATTCAATATTCATAAGGAATTAAACTAAGTCAGAATTTCTTCTGCTGCAATTCGTCTCTTGCTGTTAAAAAAAATAGAGAAAAGAAAGGGAATTGCTTTTGTGTTTTTCATTGCCCAAACCACAATGTGAAATAATGGCTTAGATTACATGGTGTAAAAATACGAAATATGGCATATTGTTTTAATGCCATGTGGCTAGTCTAAAACCATGTAAAATGAATGGTTGAAAAGCCTTCAAGGTGGCCTCATTTTGTACCATATAAAATGAGTGATAGAAAATCTCTCAAAGTGGCTTCATTTGCAACTATACAAATGTGTGGCTAAAAATTAAAGAAGAATCAAAGTCAGATTTGGACACCTCTAAGGAAGAAGTAAAATTGGTTTTGACTTCTAGGAGGAGGAAGTAAATTTGGTCTTGAAGAAGAATCAAAGTTAGATTTGGACACCTCTGAGGAAAAAGCAAAATTGGTTTTGACTTCTTGGAGGAAGAAGCAAATTTGGTCTTGAAGAAGAATCAAAGTCAGATTTGGACACCTCAGAGGAAGAAGCAAAATTGGTTTTGACTTCTAGGAGGAGGAAGCAAATTTGGTCTTAAAGAAGAATCAAAGTCAAATTTGGACACCTCTGAGGAAGAAGCAAAATTTATTTTGACTTTTAGGAAGAGGAAGCAAATTTGGCTTGACTTTTTTCAAAAGGACAAAGAGGAAGAGGAAGCAAAATTAATTTTTGTTTTCCATCACAAACTCTATAAATAGAGCTCACCCCTTAAACATAAGGAAGTGTGATAGAAACAAGAGTGGATGTGAGCAAAGTTGTGATCTTTGTGAGCTTTGGGTTATTGAAGCCAAGCTTAGGCTCTTAGAGTGAGGTATAGCTTGTGTTAACTCTTGAGGCGTTTTTATGAGTGAACCAAGTTTTGCAAGCCAAAAACATGTTCTTCCTTGAGAGACCAGTGCAATCTTTCTCCAAGTTCACGTGATATCTTGAAATTCGTGAAACAAATTTCAAGACAGATTAAATAGTTATTTGAGCTAAAAAGTTAGACTACAAAGTCTAGGTAGCTTAGCAATTCATAAAAGCTTGTTTTGCTAGTTGAATATTTTATGTCCATGAAGTTTTATTTAAAGTAAAATATGTTTTTCATGATGAAATTAGCATGTTATCAGCTTGGAAGTTTACTTCCATGTTTAGCTTGGGAGCTACGCTTCCATGTCAGCTTGGAAATTCTATTTCCATGTTTTAGCTTGGAATTTTTCTAGCTTGAGTTAAAGGACTGCAGTAGCCTTTCTCTCATGTTTAGCTTGGAAAAAGTAGTTCTGTAGACTATCTTTTCCATGTCATTGAGTGTGCCACCAACTATTTTTGATTCCATGGTTTATTTATATATATCAGCTTACTAATTCTTCATCAACTTATTGCACTGAACTGAGAATTTATATTACATGGACTGATTTTTATGCTATAAGTGCTTTTATAACTGAAATGGTATATTTATAAATGTTTATAAAGTTATGCTAGCTACTGAGATACCCTTATCTCACCTTTTTGTGCTTTTCCAACTGACCATTTCAGGGGCTGAGTATAAGGGAAAAGGTGTAAAGATTGATTGAATACTTTAAGAGCACTCAAGTTTATTAAGTATTGGAATTATAGATCTTTTAAAGTTTAGAAGTCAAATTACTATGTACGGCAGATTTGTAATTTATTTCGAACGAATGTAAAATTATCTTATGTTTAGAATTTGAATTATTATGTATGACAAAATTATGATTTGTGTTGAGAACGATTGTAAAATGTTCTTTTTGAAAGTACAAGTATTAAGCACTAGAATTTTTTTAAAAAAAAAATTTGAAATTTTAGTATAGTAAAATAGGGACGTTACAGTATCAGAGCATAGGTTATAGGTCTCTGGTGCGTATAATTTTATAGCACATAAAATATTCCAGCAAGTATACTGGGTCGCAACAAGTAATAAAGCGATGAGTAGAGTATCGTCCCACAGAGATTGAGGTATCAAATAAAATTCAATTAGGCTAAGTGAAATGCTATTAAGACTTATGAAGGAAATTTCAGAAATTACACAAAAAAGGGGGGTGATGATTGAAACAACGCAATATAAATAACTGAAATTTAAATAACTAAACAGAAAATAAAACAGACAAAAGATATGTAATTGGTCACAAATTCCATGGAATTGTACATCATCATCCTTTCCTTTGAATATTCTTGGCTAATTCTATTATGTAATCTTCAATCTAAAATTCTTAGAAAGTCTTCTAAGACTGAATTATATTAAAATTATAGTTAGGAAGATCTTCACTAATCTATAACTCAAATATAATCCGATCAAGTCCTAATCACATCAATGCCCCGCAATCGCATATGACATGTTATCTCTTGTCCTACTCATTACAAATACGTAGCAATCGCATGCATGTATAAATAACAAGCTTCATAGGACAATAAATAAAATAGAACTTTGGCCGAGAAAATACTCATTGGTCCAAATGAATTAAAGTACAATTTCCATTTCATCAAATGACCGACTACACAAGAAAATGAGATTGATTTTGTTGGTCCAATCCGATTAATTCATAGACAAATTAATCTTTGAATCATTGAAGAACAATTCAATTAAATTACAATCCATTCAATGTTGGCCAATTTTCTAAAATATGATTGAATCCAAAAGCTTTGAAATTACAATCTAACTTATCCAAAATAATTGACTAAAATCTTAGATCAACCATTCAATTAAGTCATGAAGCTCAAGAAAATTATTCAAGCCACATAAATAAAACTATCTATATCTAGATAATCTAATTTATGGTGGAAATCACAAGGTCAAGCTCAATATCTAGCTAACTCTAGCATAGACATAAAAATCCCAAACTCATTGAAGGTTCATCAAACATTCAAGAGGAAGAATAATCGGTAAAATCCATTCCATTAAACGAAAATGCATTAAAACTGAATATGTTCAACAATAAAGCTTCATAAAATCGAACTACATCAATCCTTAAACTCAGAAATTACATGGAAGAGAAGAAGAACATGACAGAAAACAGAAAATACAGCAGAAATCTAAGATACTATGAAGGAAAATGGAAGAAAAGGAAAGAAAGTGGGAGAAGGAGAGCCATTCCCAAGTGGGAAGGCTTCCTTTCCCTCTAACCAAGCTAGAGAGTTGCCTCTATGTTGCTCCCAACCACTACTGCCCAAGGAAGGCAGAAAAATGGTGCTAGGACTTCACATCAGAAAAATGACTTAGCCTCCTTAATAAATTTCGATTTTTGCAAATATAAAACTGATCTAACACATGCCTAAAGGGATATTCTGCCCTAGATGCCTCCTTGGATGCCTCTTCCATGATATGGCAGCACTTTGACAGCAAAACAGCAGCAAAATTAATATTTCTGCAGCAGCAGAAAAGTATGGCAGCAGCAGAATGGTATGGCAGCAGCAGCAGAATTAATATTTCTGCAGCAGAAAGTGACAAACAGCAACAGAACAGTAGCAGAATATCATGGCAAAATTAATATTTCAGCCATGCTTTTCTTGACCTACGAAAATTAATATTTCTGCCCAAAAATTCTGACTACATGGCATTGAATAAGAGTTCAAGTGGGCCCCACATCCAGCATATCCTAGTAAGCATCTACATCACCCAAAAAGTGCCACATTAGCATCCAAATCATCATCTTTGTCAATGTCAACACTTTTCTCTCCAAAATTAAAATTTGTAGGAATTAAATTGAGCATTTTACAATTCAAGTTCTAAAAATATAAAAATTGAGACACATTCAATCCATAAATAGTTTATACCCAATAAATTCTAAAACATAATAAAATTAGAGAATTGACAAAATTAAAGAGGCAAAAAGGACTAAAATAGGGACTAAAATAAATGGAAAAAGTATGTTATCAAATCCCCCACACTAGGCCTTTTGCACTCCTGGGCAAAATCAATTAAATACAACAGAGAATCCCAATAAGCATAGCAAGAAAAAGTGTTGAAAATATACAACAATGAAATAATTAAAATTTAGAAAGATTTACATTAGGAGAAATAAATCTTAAATTTCTAAAAAGTTCAAGTTCCATGGCAATTATTTCGAAAAGAATGAATTCAAGTAACAATCTCCTCACAAGGTAAGGTGTTTATCCTCTACTCTCTCAAGTGTTTAAGAGGGAATCACTCAAAGTCGTCCTATCACAAATTTCACTACCATAAGCTTGTCAAGAATCTAAATCTCCACTACTTGAATCTAATACATACTTGAATCAAAAGGACTTTACAAGGTTGTAACGTGGGTAAGAAAAATAGTGGGAAACAAAGGGAATGATTGAACAATGAAACAAAATATGGTAACAACTCAAGAAAATGAAGAGCATTTACAAGTGAATTATAAGAGACTGAGTATAAATAAATTTGGGTCTCAATGTTCTATCTGCTCCTCTTTTTCATTATCTTTTTCTCTTCTTTTTTTTTTATTCTTTCTTTCTTTCTCCTTTTTTTTTCTTCTTCTTGACTGGCCAGTCTTTTTTCTTTTGCTTGAGAGGAAGTAGAAGAAATATAGTTCAAAACACCCCAAAATTCACAAAATTTTTCAGCATATCAATCCCTTAAAAGAATTTAAAATACTTCTCACATCTTAAGTTGAAAGAGAAAAATATTGTTGTAGGCAGAAAAAGTGGTGGAAGAACACAAGAAAGAAAATGGATAAGGCACAAAATGGCATACAATGGAAACAATGATAATGGATGGCTATTTGGCTAAAAGTGGTTACAAGAAACAAATGCCTAAATCATTTCCAAGTATGTACAAGATATGTAGCCTTAATCAAAGATTCAAGACAAGTTCTAGAGTGACAATCCATGATAGAGAACACACAACAACAAGAATAGCATTTTTCACTTAGGCTCAAATCCTCACAGCTAAAAGACTATTACTACAAATTCATTAAAGTCAACGTCATTGCCATTTAACTTGAATTCCTTAGAGAAATAAGACTAAATTCTCTTCATGCTAAGTCAATCTACACTTTAGCTATTTCATCATGCATAATTCCACACCAAAACTCCATCAAAAATTTAAAAAGTGAGCATCAAATTCGGACAAAATAGAGTAGCAAAATTCTGCAGTGCAGAATTTCTGGCGACACGGCTTTACCGACATAGAACGACCCCAAAACGGATGCGAATCACTCCAAATAAAATTATACAACTAGAAGACATATAAAGGTTTAAAAACATCTAAAGAAAGTGGCAAAAACCATAGCCAAGCAGTACAGAATATTCATGCAAGATGACAAAATTTCTGCCAAAACAGAGAAAACAGAGAAAAAAAAATGGGCAACAGAAAAAGACTAAAACAAAATTAAAATTACGAAAGAAATACAACAACAAAATTAAAAAGAGAAAGATTAGAAAAACTTAGGTTGCCTCCCAAGAGCGCTTGGTTTAAAGTCCTTAGCTAGACTTTATTTGGTGTCTATGCTTAGCGTCGCTTCTTATTTGTTTTCCTTACTTTCTCTTTGATTTTTTTTTTATTTCCTTCGTCAAGGAAAATGATCAAGTACCTCACATGCAACAAAGAGAAATAACATGAGAGATATATCAAATAAGCAAGGTAACAAGAAGAAATGAAACTAATAAAGACACTTGAAAAGCTAAAAACACTTGAAATTGTAAAAACTAAAACAAGAAAAGACAATGTCTAAAATAACATCACTTTGGCTTAAAAGAAAAATCAATTTGACAACCATCAATCCCCGGCAACGGCGCCAAAAACTTGGTGCGTATAATTTTATAGCACATAAAATATTCCAGCAAGTATACTGGGTCGCAACAAGTAATAAAGTGATGAGTAGAGTATCGTCCTACAGAGATTGAGATATCAAATAAAATTCAATTAGGCTAAGTGAAATGCTATTAAGACTTATGAAGGAAATTTCAGAAATTACACAAAAAAGGGGGGTGATGATTGAAACAACGCAATATAAATAACTGAAATTTAAATAACTAAACAGAAAATAAAACAGACAAAAGATATGTAATTGGTCACAAATTCCATGGAATTGTACATCATCATCCTTTCCTTTGAATATTCTTGGCTAATTCTATTATGTAATCTTCAATCTAAAATTCTTAGAAAGTCTTCTAAGACTGAATTATATTAAAATTATAGTTAGGAAGATCTTCACTAATCTATAACTCAAATATAATCCGATCAAGTCCTAATCACATCAATGCCCCGCAATCGCATATGACATGTTATCTCTTGTCCTACTCATTACAAATACGTAGCAATCGCATGCATGTATAAATAACAAGCTTCATAGGACAATAAATAAAATAGAACTTTGGCCGAGAAAATACTCATTGGTCCAAATGAATTAAAGTACAATTTCCATTTCATCAAATGACCGACTACACAAGAAAATGAGATTGATTTTGTTGGTCCAATCCGATTAATTCATAGACAAATTAATCTTTGAATCATTGAAGAACAATTCAATTAAATTACAATCCATTCAATGTTGGCCAATTTTCTAAAATATGATTGAATCCAAAAGCTTTGAAATTACAATCTAACTTATCCAAAATAATTGACTAAAATCTTAGATCAACCATTCAATTAAGTCATGAAGCTCAAGAAAATTATTCAAGCCACATAAATAAAACTATCTATATCTAGATAATCTAATTTATGGTGGAAATCACAAGGTCAAGCTCAATATCTAGCTAACTCTAGCATAGACATAAAAATCCCAAACTCATTGAAGGTTCATCAAACATTCAAGAGGAAGAATAATCGGTAAAATCCATTCCATTAAACGAAAATGCATTAAAACCGAATATGTTCAACAATAAAGCTTCATAAAACCGAACTACATCAATCCTTAAACTCAGAAATTACATGGAAGAGAAGAAGAACATGACAAAAAACAGAAAATACAGCAGAAATCTAAGAAACTATGAAGGAAAATGGAAGAAAAGGAAAAAAAATGAGAGAAGGAGAGCCATTCCCAAGTGGGAAGGCTTCCTTTCCCTCTAACCAAGCTAGAGAGTTGCCTCTATGTTGCTCCCAACCACTGCTGCCCAAGGAAGGCAGAAAAATGGTGCTAGGACTTCACATCAGAAAAATGACTTAGCCTCCTTAATAAATTTCGATTTTTGCAAATATAAAACTGATCTAACACATGCCTAAAGGGATATTCTGCCCTAGATGCCTCCTTGGATGCCTCTTCCATAATATGGCAGCACTTTGACAGCAAAACAGCAGCAAAATTAATATTTCTGCAGCAGCAGAAAAGTATGGCAGCAGCAGAATGGTATGGCAGCAGCAGCAGAATTAATATTTCTGCAGCAGAAAGTGACAAACAGCAGCAGAATAGCAGCAGAATATCATGGCAAAATTAATATTTCGGCCATGCTTTTCTTGACCTACGAAAATTAATATTTCTGCCCAAAAATTCTGACTACATGGCATTGAATAAGAGTTCAAGTGGGCCCCACATCCAGCATATCCTAGTAAGCATCTACATCACCCAAAAAGTGCCACATTAGCATCCAAATCATCATCTTTGTCCATGTCAACACTTTTCTCTCCAAAATTAAAATTTGTAGGAATTAAATTGAGCATTTTACAATTCAAGTTCTAAAAATATAAAAATTGAGACACATTCAATCCATAAATAGTTTATACCCAATAAATTCCAAAACATAATAAAATTAGAGAATTGACAAAATTAAAGAGGCAAAAAGGACTAAAATAGGGACTAAAATAAATGGAAAAAGTATGTTATCAGTCACTTAATAACTACAGAGCAAGGTCCTTGGTGGGCCTTCCCCTATTGTTGTAAACTGCAACGTAACCATAGGATGCCCTAAGTGCTCAAGGTACTGATATGTGGGCAGCAATAAATACCCTTTAGGGTGCAGTTGCTATTCTTGTTGCAATGATGGGAGGGCAAATTCCTATGCCCATCCCACCGATAGTTCTTGTTCGTGTGAATATGCCACTGGCACCTCATGAACCATCACCTCCATCCCTGCCACAGAGAGAGGCAGGAAGGGAAGTGAAATTGCAGGATTTTCTCAGGTTAAGGCCACTGGTGTTTTCAGGGGAGGACCCTAATAAGGATCCCTAATTGTTCCTGGATGGGGGTGAAAAGACGTGTGTGCCTTGAAGTTATCTTCTGAAGCATCAATGGAATTGTCTGCCTACCAGTTGCAGACAAAAGCTCATGAGTGGTGGAAGATGTGGAAGAGTGAACATCTGGTGGATGTTTCTCTAAGATGTTGGGAGGAGTTTTCGAAAGTCATTATCGAGAGGTTGGTTCCGATAAGCTTAAGGATATCAAGAGCCCGTGAGTTTAAGTGCTTGAGCCAAGGGTCTATGATGGTTGACGAATATGATGCTAAATTCAACTGCTTGCTAAAGTATGCACTGTATATGGTGTAGGAAGAGAGAGAAAGAATTCAAAGATTTATTTTAGGCAAGGTTTTCATAACCAAATTGGTCATTGAACCAAAGGGGTATCGATTCAAGGGTCAATGGTTGAACGACGGTTGAACCGGTGGTAATTAAAAAAATAAAAAATAAAATATATGCATAAAAATAGTGAAATAACTATATAATTACATATCAACATATCATAATTCATATATATGAAAATGCAAAATTAATTACAAATAATATTTAATATTCAATTACACAAAAGATGTTTTGACAAGATAACATATTCAAATAAATGTTTACAAGTAACAACAAAAATAAACTAACTAGCCAAAAAAATTATCATTTATCAGTCATTACTTCATTAATTGAATCTATAATTGGTTGGTCTTCAATTTCTTCAACGCCTAATTATAAAATAATAAAAAAAAGAAAAATGACCAAAGTGACCAAAAAGAAAAAGCAAAGTGACCAAAAAAAAACAAAGAACCAGTTAGACCATTGACCCAATCGGTTTGGCCAGTTCCACCAGTTCAAAGTTGGTTGAACTAGTTCTTGGTCGGTTCAAATGCTCTCTGGTCTAAAAGGGTCAAAGAATCAATCCTACGATCAATTCTTGATCCAACCAGTCTAGCTAGTTAGTTCAGTCCGGTTATGAAAACCTTTGATTTTAGGACTCCAATACCTTTTATGTCAGTTTGTGGGAACTCAAATAGAGACTTTCCCGAATTTCACCATTTTGGTGGATAATGCTAGAATGATGGAGTTGGGTGAGCAGTAGAAAGGGGACTTTCAGAGGAAGCACAAGAGGGGATTTGAAGGAAAATCTCCTAGTCATGGTAAGACCTTTGGTTTTTTCAGACCTCAGTGGGAAGCCCCATCCATGGCCCTTGCCCATCAGTTCAGTCTTCAACACAAACACCACAGTGCTAAGTAGGGTCTCAAGGGAGACAATCCTCAGTGGCATAGGAGTCTTCTCAGAGAGGCGCAATAAGCCTTAATGTTCAAACTGCAGAAGGTTCCATATAGGCATCTGCTATGGGAAGGAAGGAATTTGCTTTTCTTGTGGTCTCACAGGGCACTTGTGGAAGGATTGTCCATGCCTGGCAGGAGGTTCTAGACAAGGGTTGGTTTATCTATCTCACCCTCAGACTGAGTTTGCCTTTGCCAGTAGGGCTGTTGTTCCTTCTTCAGTGGGCTGTAGTGGGATAGGCTGCAGAGGCGGCGACAGAGGTTTGGTGGTAGAGGGCAGTTTCAAGTAGGGTGTAATCCGACTTGAGTGTATACTCTCACTAGACAGAATGCCCAGGCATCTAGTCACAGGTATAATCTCAGTCTGTTGATATATTGCTCATATGTTGTTTGATCTTCAACCCACTCATATGTTTCTCTTGTGTTTACCAAATGTTTTTCTAAGGAACTAGTTAGGCTTGAAAAGCCTTTTTCTTATAGCTACCCTGGTGGGGGAAACTTTGCTTAGGAAATTTGGCTATAGTGATTGTGTCTGTGTGTAGGAGGCACTGTGTTAGACCTCATGTTGTTATTTTCTAGCTGCAAGGCCCAGCCTAATGGTTGCTACCACTCTCTACTCTTCTACGTACCATTTTTAGTAAAAATGGATGCTAGGCATATCTACTGACCCAATGAAGCTGACATAATTCTATCCATAGCTGTCTATATTGCTACCTCTAGACCTTTTTCCTCATTTGAAAAGGAACTGGCGGAATAATTAATGGCGGAATAATTAGTTTAGTCTGAATGAACTAGAACCATTGAAATCTGACTATTGATGTGTCGTCCTTATGTAGGGTTGTCTGAGGTTATAGTATGATCGACTGTACCGCTCGTATATGTAAATCTTTGAAGTCTTTACTATATTTATAACTCTACTTTTTACGGTGATCACTATGCCCTAGTTTACTCCTCCGGGAAGTTCACCATTACAAAGTCTAGAAAGAGGGTTCACTATGCATTTATCGAACAAAGCTTCTTCTTGTCACAATTGTTCAATCAAATTCCATCAAACCTAGCTTGTTGACCAAGTAAAACAACTCCAACTATCACTACAAGAAGTTTGAAGGCCAAAGAAATTGAATATGCAAATGGGTAGAAAATTATTCCTTTTTAGGGTTATATACAACCACAACCTATGGAAACTCCTAATGGGTTATTTACTCCAGCATTGCTTTGATAACTGAACTTACTTGCTACTTTAGGACTCTAACCTCTATAAGTCAAACTCACTCGCAAGTAGGGAGAAAAGGAACTCCATGGTTGCTTTATCCAATTGGCTCACAAGAAATAGGAATGACAAGGGAAAGAGATATGCCACTCTATTATTAAGGCAAGAACTGGTACTGCTATGAAGGCTCCTACCCATCTTGCTAGACTGGTTTCTGCTTAAGGTATTCTTGTTTCAACAACAAAGGAATCAAAAACTGGTAAAGTAAACTATATATGTATTCCCTTTCCTTTGATACTCAATATCTTAGATATCATCCCATGGTTTTTCATAAGAAGAAGGGAATTCATACTCTTACAACTCCTAGTCCCTTCAAAGCAGAAGCACTTCAAATGTACTAGTAAGGAATTATCATGGTATGGCTTACATTTGCCAACTAAAAAGGGGGAACTGCTTCAAAAGGAACGACAACTTCCACACACTCATACCTTAAAAAGGTAGAAGGAATACCAAGGACTGGAACTATAACTCCAACAGATATCTCCTCTTACTTAAAGATAGCACAGAGGAATTGACATGGAAGGCCCTTATATATTTTAGACCATTTGGCTTGTTTGGATCAAAGGGAGCAGGGGGCCCCTTAAACATGCTAGGATAAGAAAAGGGTAGGCCTTTAGGACATGTTGTTAGCTCCTTCTTATTAAGGTCAGGGTGTTGGTAGAAATTCTTAGCATTATCCATGATATTGAGGTAAGGTTTTTACTACTCTCTCTTTTCTTCGAAGTCGATATTGATCATGGAAATATCATAGAAAGTCTTAAAAATCGCTTCTCTAACTAGTAGGGCATAATCCTTTACCTACGACATTTTTTACTCAATCATATAACAAAACTTTTAGTAAAATAGATAGAAAAAGAAGGAATTTATAAACTTTCATTAAGGCAAAAGGAAAATAAACTTCAAAAACAAAGAAAATGGTCCTTACTGATTCATTGGAAGTGTTATTTGAGGAAGAGATTCTTTATTTACTTAGTCTTTTTCTTTACTTTATCTTATACTATGATATTCTTAAGACTATGCATATCCATTATATTCTTAAGACTATGCATATCCATTACTTGTACCTCCCGATGAAGTTTCTTTGGCTAGAAGACCAAAGAACCAAGATAAGGAAGCTACGAGGGAACTAGCGAAGGATAAGTGCTACTGAGTTCAAGTTTCTCTCTCCCTCACTGAACACCTTGAGACTCTTTCACTTTTAGGCATATATATTCAAGGTTGACGACTTTTATTGCTTGAAGTGTTTGATATAAACCTTGATGCAATGCAACAAGACTCAAATTATGGAAAAGAATAAACAGTCCAGAAAGTCTAAATTCATATTCAAAGACCTTGACCCAATGCTTTACTAAGTATGAATCTTGGTCTATGAAAGGAAGTTGGACACCAGACTCAAGCATTTGGTATCAGAGTCAGGTTGTAAATCAATTTGTATTATGTCTTTCAAATTTTCCTTGTAGTTGTTTTCCTCTGTTGCTAATTTAACCCAACTGCCCCCTTTTCCCTTCCTTCCCTAATTTTTTTCCAAAAATTTCAAATTTACAAGTTTTAATTTTTCTTCTTTGTTTGATTTACTTTTACCAATTCTGTAATTGATAAAAAAAAAGAGTTAAAAAAGTAGAAAACAGGAAAAAGAAAAGAACCAAAAAAAAGAGCAAAAGTTTTGGTTCAACAAAAGGAAAAAAAGAATTCATAGCTGCCGAAATTGTAAGTTGAATGCGATTATCTTTGTTGCATGTTTGTTTGCAATATTCAAGTTTATTAAGGCTGAATTGATTCAATTGTTATATCTACTATTCTATTGTTGTTTGAATTCAACTTATCCTTTTGTTTCTAGAACCCTTTGTTTCTATTTGATCCATTTGAAAAAAAAAAAACTTCTCCCAAAGATGTTGCATTCAATCTTTCAAAAAAAAAATTGTGTGTGATTAGTGTTAATTGTGCTCTAATAAGGTGGTTTTATTTAAGAAACCGTAGTTCTTACAAGAACTAAAGAAAAGAATTTAGAGTGGTAAAAGGCACCGGTGTGTAAGTGCAAAAGAGGATAAAAGCCGAAACAAAATGAACCCAACGACCATACTGAAAGAAGAAATAAAGACAGTGCTAGACCAAAGAAGATAAGATTAAAGGCTTTTATTTTAATGTAATGTATTCAGGCCTTTTGTTAAATTTGATGTCCCAAATTGAAGCTCATTCATGGAGAAGTCTAGAAGAACAAAAACAAGATTATAGTGTCTAAGTTGATGATTTGATTTTATCTCCTTTTTATGTTTTAGAAAAGTTTCTTTCTTTCTTTTTTGTTGTTTCCTTTTTCCTTCTATTTCCTTTCTAGCTATGGTTTCCTAATGTTTTCGTAATGCCTTCCCTACTCTATATATAAAAAGGGCTTATGCTAGGAGAATAGGGAACTCAAGAATTAGACATTAAGTGTTTAAAAACAATGTCATGGTGAAAGACCATTCTCTCTGGTTCTTTAAGAACCTCCGAACTTATCAAGGGTAGATCCTTATGGCATTCAACCATTCCTCTTGGGGTTTATACCTTAGGTTCTTGGCTCTTTATAGCCAATAGGTATCGATTCATCTATATTATTGGTACATGATTCTTTATAACCACGGGGTCAATAATCTCTTTCCACTTTTATGTTATTCTATTTTATTTAATAAATTGTTTTTTCTTTGAATTTTGAATCTATATTGGACAATATGAGTTTGTGAATCAACATATTATTGTCGGGTCTCACGACATTGTTCGAAGATGTTTACGTCACAAAAATTATGTGAGACATGAGAGTTTGACATTCCTTGAGTGAAAAGACATGAGAAAGTGAGTGAGGTTTTATTCTAACTTTTTTTTTGTAGAATTGAAAAACATGTCTTGAAGAAGAGACAAAGGCATAATAAATGAGTAACTCAGAGTGGAGGACATAAAACTTTACATAAAGGCCATTCAAGGTACCTTAAAAAGACTTAATCTATAGTTTGATAGCATGGATGAAAGGCTAGAGCAAGTAAAGTCCAATTCCCAAAGAGGGCAGCCTAGGAGTTTCAATCAAAACAATGGTAGACTGAGGCATACACGTGACGTGGACAATGAAGAATACTTTAAAGAAGATTATGAACATGGTTCCAACACAACTAGGGGAAGATTTAAGCAAGTAGATCAAGGAGTAAAAAGAATGGATGGTAATTTGGGAGACATCAAAATGACGGTCCCAACTTTCCAAGGAAAGAATGATCTCGAAGCTTAACATGAGTGGGAGAAGAAAGTGGAGCTTGTGTCGATTTCCATAATTACTCTAAGGAGAAAAAGGTAAAAATTGTTTCTGTTAAATCTACTGACTATGCTATTATTTGGTGGGATCAACTTGTGATGAATAGGAAGAGTAATCGTGAAACACCAATTTCAACTTAGGAGGAGATGAAGGTTGTCATGAGAAAACGATTTATTTGTCAACAATATTATAGAGAATTGAATAAAAGATTGCAAAGTCTTGTGCAGGGCTCTAAGAGTGTGGAGGAATACCAAAAGGAGATGTAGATCGCAATGATTAGAGCAAATGTAGAAGATCATTGTAACACTCATGATTTTCGAGTATTGGCTTTTTCAATTGTAAAGGAATAATGGGAGTATATGGAAAAAAATTTTATAAAATGTGTTAAGGAAAGTGAGGTTAGAGAAAGTACGTCGAGAAGTGGAAATAGTGTTAGGGGATAGGGAATTAAGAGAGAACATTCATGAGGCTTTGAGGGATCCAGATATCTACTAAGTTCAAAGAATGACTAAAATGGAATAAGGAACTAGGGTGACGCCTAGAGTATGAGAAATACCTAAATTGGGGAAATTATAGATTTGCCACTACTGAGGTTGACTACGTTTGACCCGAGGGCAAAGTAGTAATTTTACCATAGGCAGGTATATATAGGTGGCCCTTTTTCTTCATTTTCTCACTTTCTCCATCTCTTTTCACTCTCTTTTCTCTCTTTCTTCTCTCTACCTTATCCACCCAAAACCACCACCCAAGCTCCAGTGAGCGATTCTTCGGTAACGAGGCGGGTCACTAGTAACCAACCAATACCAGGAAAGAAAGGAATCGACGTAGGGATTCTAACTTTTCCATATTTTTGGATTGTTGGTGAAAATTGGGGGTTTTGGTGTCTAAATGCTCCTTAGACACCAAAGATGAAAACCCATGGAAGAAATCATGAGAAACGGTGGAGATTTGGCAAAATCTGAGCCAAAATTGAGGCCAAAATTGATAGGTTGTGATCATGACGCCTAGCATCAAGCTTCAGAAGGGATTGGGGAAGAAGGCCATGACACCCAGGCTCCAGGTGCAGTGCTCAGGTGCCAAGTGTGTTGAGATCATACTGATGTCATGCCAACATCAACCTGAGTGTTTAGTTGGACCTTTCTTCAAATAGTCATAAATCTTTCATTAGGACTCTGTTTTTAGCAAACTTTATATCGTCGGAAAGCTTTTTATGTCTAACTTCTAATGGTATAAGTTTCATGTGGAAATTATTTATTGATTAAGAGTTATTACCAAGGAGTGAGTGAAGGTCGGAATTAGTGGTAGGGAATTTCTCTACTTTGTAACCCTGATATGTTTTTGCATGGTTACTTTAGAGGGAAGACTTCTTTGATGCATCTTCCATAACTTTGGGATGTAATGGCAAGCATAGAAGCTAGGTGAAGGATTTAGCTCTCTTTTATATAAGTATATACATATATGTATGTATATTTATATTTAGGATTTATTTACCTAAATTGCTTTATATACATTTAGTTATTAAATGTGTATACTTGATGTGCTTGATGGTAGTTGTTTGGGATTTAGTTGGTACAATTGGAGATGGTGTGAACACCACCACTTCATTCAGATGCCAACAATAAATTTCAGGGAATGAATATATCTCGTAATAATGTTATATTAAAATAATGCTATACGGATAATGGCAACGAAGCCATAAATATCGTAATACCACCAATCACATGATCCCAAAATTGGTGGGTATTATAATATAGTACAAAGGGGTTGTGCCTATTTGTATTACTTTGTGTGTGTGATACATGTTATGGTTGAGGGCATAACATGAGAGACCAGATATATCTTATAGCTGAAGGCATGACTCAGAGGTCGAACACATGTTATGGTTATGGATATGACCTAAGAGACCAGACACATGATTGGTTTCCCATGATCTATAAGGGATGAGGTTTCATGGTACACTTTTGGGGCCAAGATGACAGTTATCATGGTGTGGCATAAGCCGAAGCTCAGAATGGGAGACGTATTATAGGAACAGTAGAGGTGGCATCCATAGGATAGTTCATGGAGACGCAAATCCATGGGAGGATATCTCGGGTGATGAATTTGTGGAAACGTAGACCCATATTGATGAAGCCTTTAGAATTGAAATATGGGAATTCATACCCATATAGTGTAATACCTATGGAGATGTTTAGTCTATGGGAATGTAGACCCAAGTGAAAGGATTTTTTAAGTTATAATCCATAAGAACGTAGACCCACATTGATGAAGCTCTTGAGAAGTGGCCTCTTGGGAAAGTAGACCCATGAAGAGGGATTTATGCATTTAATATGTGTTGTGTATATGTATGATTGGAGGGTTATACGGCGGGTTGTGATGCCTGGTGGCATTTAGAGTACGCTTGTTGAGTGTTGGGGACGTGATACCATATGCATGCCTTCAGGTAGCATGGTATCGCATGGGATAAGTTTCCCAAGTTTAATTATATATATATATATATATATTGCATATTTGTGTAGAGTAGGGCTAGTATAGGTGAGTCTGTGATTTAGACTCACCCCATTACAGTTGCAGGTACAGAAAGACGGTTAGAACAAAGGCTCACAGATCAAGGATGCCTCTTCATTATCTAGGGTAAAATAATTTATATTTATATTATTTCTCTAGCATGCTCTGGAATAAGATAGGCAACCTAGGTTAGATGAGAGAAAGATCTAGGCCTACAGCGGTGTTGGTAACAAACTGTCTGCACTGGTCACGATTTTGCTTCTAGGAGTGGTAAAACTATTAGTCCAGAATCCAGGTCAAGATAATCGCGATGTGACAATGACAAGGTTTCTGCATGGTCTGAACCATGATATAGCTAATGTGTTAGAGCTTCAACATTATGTGGAGATTGAAGATATGGTGCACATGGCCATAAAAGTTGAAAAACAATTAAAGACTAAAGGAGCTAAATCTAATTCAGCTTTAACTTCCTCATAGAAGTCGAATTGGAAGAGGGATGATAAGGCTACTTATAAGCCTAAATTTGAGACTTTTAAAGGTCAAAAGTTGAAAAGCAACAATAGAACTCAAGGAAAAGAGAATTTTCAAGCATCTAAAACAAGAGAAACGAGGTGTTTTAAATGGTTGGGAATAGGGCACATTGCATCTCAATGTCTAAATAAGAGAATAATTATTTTGAAGGATAACAGTGAGATTGAATCCAAGAGTGAAGATGATGAAGAGATGCCACCATTAGAAGATGCAAGTGACCAAGAATATGCCAAGCATGGCGACATATTGGTCACAAGGCGTGCATTGAGTTTGTAAGCAAAAGAGGATGAGGTCCAACGAGACAACATATTTCATACTAGATGCCAAGTTAACAACAGGGTATGTAGCATGATAATTGAAGGAGGTAGTTGTACCAATGTTGCTAGTACTAAACTTGTTGAAAAATTAAGTTTACCCACTTTTAAGCATCCTAGCCCTTATAAGTTCCAATGTTTGAATGATTGTGAAGAAATTAAGGTTGCTAAACAAGTACTAGTGCCTTTCTCTATTGGTAGGTACAAGGATGAAGTGTTGTGTGATGTAGTGTCCATGCAAGCCAGCCACATTCTTTTAGGTCATCCATGGCAATTTGATACAAGAGTCATTCATGATGGGTTCTCCAACAAAAATTCTTTTGTAATGAATGATAAATTTGTTACACTTGTACCAATGACACCTAGAGAGGCATATGAAGATCAAATGCTAATGAAATAGAAGTGGAATGCAAAATAACTAAGTGATAGTGCACAAAAAGAAAACGATAAAAAGGGTATGCACATGAGAGAAAAGAAAAAAGGTTAGAAATTGCAAAGTGAGAAAAAAGATAGGAGAGAGAGCTTCTATGCAAAAGAAGGTGAAGTGAAGAGAGCATTCCTTTCTAACCGGCCTTTGTTTGTACTTTTGTACAAAGAGGCTTATTTCAATGCTAATGAACTTACCTTTTCTTTGCCTAGTGTTTTTATGTCTTTGTTATAGGAGTTTGATGAGCTATTTCCCGAGGAGATTCCACATGATTTACCACTAATAAGGGGAATTGAACATCAAATTAACTTCGTTCCAGTATCTTCAATTCCTAATCAACCTGCTTATAGAAGTAATCCCGAGGAGACTAAGGAACCTCAAAGGTAATTCAAAAAATTGATGTCCAAAGGATTGATTAGAGAGAGTATGAGTCTATGTTCAATCCCTGTTCTACTTGTGCCTAAGAAGGATCATGGAGGACATCCATTAATTGTCGCGCTGTCAATAAAATCACTATAAAGTATAGACATCCTATTCCTAGGTTAGATGATATACTTGATGAACTGCATGGTGCTTGTGTGTTTTGTAAAATTGACTTGAAAAGAGATTATCATCAAATTCACATAAAAGAGGATGACGAATGAAAAACTGCATTTAAAACAAAACATGGATTGTATGAGTGGTAAGTTATGCCTTTGGGATTAACTAATGCCCCTAACACTTTTTTGAGACTTATGAATCATGTTTTGTGTGCCTTTATCGGTAAGTTCATAGTTGTCTATTTTGATGATATACTTGTTTATAGTCATAATTTAGATGAGCATCTAGACTATGCGAATGGTATTGGAAGTTTTGCACAAGGAATCTTTGTATGTCAACCTTAAAAAGTGTTCTTTTTTGCATTGATAATCTTACATTCTTAGGTTTTGTTGTGAGTGCTAATGGGATTGAGGTTGATGAGGACAAGATCAAGGCCATTAAGGAGTGGCCGACACCTACTTATATAGGGATATGAGGAGTTTTCATGGCTTAGCTAGTTTCTATAGGAGATTTTTTAGCTGCACCTTTAACTGAAGCAATTAAGAAAACTGTAGGCTTTAAGTGGGGTAAAGAACAATACAAGGCTTTTAATGTGCTTAAAGATAAGTTAATTTAAACACATATATTTGTTTTACCTAACTTTGCTAAAACTTTTGAAGTTGAGTGTGATGCTTCAAGTATTGGCATTGGAGCTATATTGATGCAAGAAGGTTGTCCAATTGCTTATTTTAGCAAGAAATTGAATAAGGTAGCCTTAAAAAACCCAATATATGACAAGGAGATGTATACATTGGTTCATGCATTGGAGACTTGGCAACACTCTTTGGCCTAAGGAATCTGTGATCAATACCAATCATGAATCTTTGAAGTATTTAAAAGGACGAAACAAACTGAATCGGTGACATGAAAGGTGGAGCGAGTTCATTGAGTCCTTCCCTTATGTCATCAAATACAAGCAAGATAATATTGTTACAGATGCATTATCTTTGAGGTATGCACTTCTTTCTACTTTAGATGCAAAGCTATTAAGATATGATCATATTAAGGATTTGTATGCAAATGATTCTGCTTTTTGCAATGTGTTTAATGTTTGTAAGGAGGTTGCATTTCATAAGTTTTATAGGCATGATGGATACTTATTTAAGGAAAAATATTTGTGTGCCTATGTGTTCTTTGCGTGAGCTACTTGTAAGCAAAGCTCATGAGGGCGAGTTAATAGGGCATTTTGGATGTTTTACATAAACATTTTTTTTGGCCTCATACGAAACGTGATGTTATACATATATGTGATAGATGTGTTACATGTAAACAAGCCAAATCTAATGTTAAGCCTCATGGTTTGTACATGCCATTAACTATTCCTGATGCACCTTGGATTGATATTTCCATGGACTTTGTGCTTGGATTACCTAGGTCTAGGAGTTGTAAGGATTCTATATATGTGGTTATTGATAGATTTTTGAAGATGGCTCATTTTATTCCATGTCATAAAACCAACGATGCATCATGTATTGCTGATTTGTTTTTCAAGGAACTCATGCATTTACATGGCATACCTCATACTATTGTTAGTGATAAAGATACTAATTTTTTGAGTTACTTTTGGAAGACCTTGTGGTGTTTAAATTAGGTACTAAACTTTTTTTTTCTACTACTTCTCATCCACAAACCGATGGTCAAATGAAAGTAGTAAATAGAACTTTGTCTACTTTATTACATGCTATAATTAAGAAAAACTTGAAAAAATGGGAAGAATGTTTACCATATGTTGAGTTTGCCTATAATAGAAGTGTGCATTCTGCTACTAAGTATTCACCTTTTCAAATTGTTTATGGTTTTATTCCTTTAACTCCATTAGATCTATCTCCTTTGCCTATACGTAAGTATATTAACTTAGATGGAGAAAAGAAGGCCGAATATGTGAAGCAATTACTAACAAGGTGTAGTTGAACATTGAGAAAAGGATAGAGAAATATGTTACTCAAGCTAACAAAGGGCTAAAAAAAAGTGATTTTTGAGCCTGGCGATTGGGTTTGGGTTTATATAGGCAAAGAGAGGTTTTTGGCTCAAAGGCATTCTAAGTTACTCCCAAGGGAAGATGGTCCTTTTCAAGTAATTGAAAGGATCAATGACAATACCTACAAACTTGACCTACCTAATGAGTACAAAGTAAGTGCTACTCAATGTTGTTGACTTAACTCTTTTTTATGTAGATTTCGATTTGAAGACAAATCCTTTTGAGGAGAGGAGGGATGATTCAAATCCAAAGCCTAAGGAGCAAAATAACAGCCCAAGTCAAGAAGTTCAAGTTCCAAACCCAAATGATCCATTGTTCATCAAGGGAGGCCTAATCACAAGGGCTGCCAAGAGATTGAATGAGGCACTAAATGGAATTTTTCAAGACATTTGGGTCACGCCTACTGCAGCCCATAAGGAATTAGAGTTAATCAAATGTATTAGTGTTATTAATCTAAGTCAGCATGTTGAACCATGATTCCATCTTATTTGGCCTGAAAATGTATTAAGGAAGCAAGGAGGCACCTGGTCAAAGAAGCATTAAAAGAGGCGCCTAATTGAAGTCAAGAATCAGATCAAGATTGATTTTTAGTAATTAAGTGGGGCACTTGATTGATTTAGTCAATTAAGAGCATTTAATTGTTTGATTTAGTCACATTTTCAAATAAAATTGCCTATCTTGTTATTAGGAAACATTTATTGATTGGTTTAGTCATATCTCCTATAATCAAATTGCCTATATCAATCAAGTTGCTTGTAAGGAAAACTTTTCAATTAGTTTATATTTTGCTTATTTTTTTTATCTAGATTAATTCCCTATGCACGTAGGAATTATGGTTTTTATTTTGCCTATAAAGACTATGTATGATGCATGGTGAAGGACACATATGAATTTTGAATTTTATTTGTGAGCAATTCACTTCTTGGTTCTTCTGAGAACTAATAAACTTATCAAGACTTATCTTGTGGCATTCAATTGAGACTATCACCCACTTTCATTCCTAAAAAAAGAGAGCAAAAGTTTCAGTTCAACAATAGAAAATGAAGAATTCATAGCTGCTAAAATTGCAAGTTGAATGTGATTATCTTTGTTACTTGTTTGTTTACAATATTTAAGTTAATTAAGGCTAAATTGATTCAATTGTTATTTTTACTATTCATTGTTGTTTGAATTCATCTTATCTGTTTATTTCTAAAACCCTTGTTAGTCCTATTTGATACTTTTCAAAAAAAAAAAACCTTTTCTCAAGGACATTGCATTCAATCTTTCAAAAAAAAAAAATTTGTGTGTGATTGGTGTTAATTGTGCCCTAATAAGGCTGTTTTGTTTGAGAAACCATAATTCTTACAAGAACTAAAGAACATAATTTAGAGTGGTAAAAGGCAATGGTGTGTAAGTGCAAAAGAGGATAAAAAGCCAAAAATTGTGTGAAACACGAGAGTTTGACATTCCTTGAGTGCAAACACGTGAGAGAGCGAGTGAGGTTTTATTCTAACCTTTATTTTGTAAAATTGAAAAACATGTCTCAAAGTAGAGACAAAGGCGTGATGGATGAGGAACTGAGAGGGGAGAACTTAAAACTTTACATGAAGGCCATTCAACGGACCTTAGAATGACTTAATCTAAGGTTTGATAGCATGGATGAAAGGCTAGAGCAAGTCGAGTCCAATTCCTAAATAGGGCAGCCTAGACATTTCAATCAAAACCATGGGAGACCGAAGCATACATGTGACGTGGACAATGAAGAATACTTCAAAGAAGATTATGAAAAGGATGAACGTGGATCAAACATGATGTGATCCATGGAACCATATGTTGGAGGAAAATTTAGAACTTTAAGACTAATAACTTGCATCACATTTTTGTCTATGATCCAGTGTGTTAGAAGTTTCTTGAGAGTCCAAAATTAGGAATATATATAAATGGATTCAAGGACAAATGAGAAGAAATTTGATGGCCCAAATTGAAGCTCATTCATAGAGAAGCCTAGAAGAACAAAAAGAAGACTATCTTGGTGTCCAAGTTGATATTTTATTTTATTTCCTTCTTATGTTTTAGGAAAGTTTCTTTTTGTTGTTGTTGTTTCCTTTTTCCCTCTATTTCCTTTCTAGCTAGGTTTTCCTAATATTTTTACAATGTCTTCCCTACTCTATATATAAATGGGGCTTATGCTAGAAGGATTTTAACTCATGGATTAGACAATTGAGAGTGGAAAGAAAATGTCATAGTGAGACACCATTTTTCTCTGGTTTTTTGAGAACCTCCAAACTTATCAAGGGTTTCTAAATCCTTGTGGCGTTCAGCCCTTTTTAGGTTTATTCCTTAGGTTCTTAGCTCTCTATAGCCAATCGGTTTAGGTTCAAGAGTTTATCAGCCCTTCATCTTGAGAATTATACCTTAGGTTCTTGGCTCTCTATAGCCACTAGGTCTGGATTTAAGAGTATATATGATAGAGATTATTGACCCCATAGTTATAAAGAACCAATAATATATACTCTTGAACCCAGACCCATTGGCTATAGAGAGCTAAATACCTAAGGTATAATCCCCAAAAGGAAGTGTTGATAAACTCTTGAGCTTAAACCCATTGGCTATAGAGAGCCAAGAACCTAAGGTATAAACCCCAGAGTAAGGATTGAACGCCACAAGGATTTAGAAATCCTTGATAATTTCAAAGGTTCTCAAAGAACTAGAGAAAAATGGTGTCTCACCATGACATTTTCTTCCCACTCTCAATTGCCTAATCCATTGCAAAAACATTAGGAAACCCTAGCTAGAAAGGAAATAAAGAGAAAAAGGAAACAACAACAACAACAAAAAGAAACTTTCTTAAAACATAAAAAGGAAATAAAATCACATCATCAACTTGGACACCAAGATAGTCTTCTTTTTGTTCTTTTTAGGCTTCTCCATGAATAAGCTTCAATTTGGGCCATCAAATTTCTTCTCATTTGTCCTTGAAGCCCAAATATATATATATATATATTCATGATTTTGGACTTGCTAGAAACTTCTAGCATATTGGATCATAGACAAAAATGTTTAAAGTTCCAAATTTTCCTCCAACATATAGTTCTATGGATCATATCAGAGAGGGTAGGGAAGACTTCAAACTTCTACTACTCCTCGGGTAGATGTTTATCGACAAAAGCAGGCTTTGTAAAATGTTAACAATAAGGAGAAATAAACATCTCAGTGAGCAGATAACTCCCTGAAGAAAAATAATTTAGATAAGCCATCACAAACAACAACATATAAAAAGCATGAGTTAGCACCCAAAAAAGTACTAAGTCAATCTCTTACCCCCAACACCAAAACAAAAATATGTTCTAGATTTACACACAAACTATGAAGGATATCACACTCTATCAAATACATGTCAATTCATAATCCAACGTAAGTCCACCAAAGTAAGTATAGTTCAAGCAACTATACAATATCAAATCACAAGCATAAATCATACTAATCCCATGACCAGAAGGTTAAAACCCAAGTGTCAGTTCATCATATTTCCATGATGCAAAGGTTATGGTTGAAGGCCAATTCATTTTATTCCCATGATCCAAAGGTCAAGACCCAAAGGTCACACCATCCCATCCCATTCCCATAATCCAAAAATCAAAGCCTCAAGATCAAACATACATCCATGCATGTAAGGCAATTAATTAAAAATTTGACCCAATCCGATGACCATTCCATTCCCATAGACATATGCTAGCTTTCCTCATCACACGTTAAGTTATTTCCCTTTTCATATGATTCACTATATAATCATAATTTTTAATATTAATTCACATATGCACTTAATAATTTATTACGTGAGAGTCTTTTTAACCCATACTATCATGTATGTAAGGGGATGTTTGGATTTATTGACATATGAAAACACCCAAGTAGGTTAGCTACTCACTTGTATTCCAAGCTAACTTTATTGTATTTAAGCACTTTGATTAGAGGGAATACTATAGAATATATTCAAGGAATGTTTCCTACATAATTATGCATGGAAAAGAAAGAAAAAGGGGTCAAAACTTTAGGATTTAAAGCCCCTCTGCCACCGTTGCAATGGTGAAACTATTAAGAAGCATATACTTTTTGTCTCCTCTCACTACAACAGCCTAACTTGCAGCTGTAACAACCAATACCTGGAGCATTTTGTCTCCTCCTAATGCAGCAGTGATTTATGCTGTTGCTGCAACAACAAAAAAATAGTAGTTACTGCAACAACAATGCGTGATATCCCTGTTCTTGCTTAACTCCTTTAACCCACCAAACCTCACTAACCTTCCTAAGCATCAATTAATGACCTTCCATGGACATAAACCACTGACTAAACTCCCAACAATATGCATTAAATCAAACTAGACATTAATGAAACATGAAACATATATTTTCTGATTTCAATCTTCTCCTCTTCTAAAACCTCTTTCTAAGAGTTCAGTCCAAAAATACCCAAATAACTTATAATACTTGACACAAACAACTCATATAATGTCCCAAGGGACTCCAAGACAAAAGTCTCAAGTACATCTTTGAATAGAGGGATCTCAATTTAAGACAGCGTAGATGGTTAGAGTTATTAAAGGTTATGATTATACCATTTTGTTTCATCCCGACAAGGCTAATGTGGTGGCCGACGCCTTGAGCTGAAAATATATGGGGAACCTTGCTCACATTGCTAAGGTAAGAAGACCTTTAATTTATGAACTTCATGAATTAAAGGCAAGTGGGTTTGAAATACCAGAGTCGGGACTACTCCTAGCACATATTCAAGTTCAGTCTTCTCTTGTAGAAGAAGTGAATAATAATCAGTGGGAGGACGTGAAGTTGTGCAAAATTCATGATGAGGTAAGAGAGGGGAAGGAATGTAGTTTCTCCTTTGGTGTTGGTGATGTTCGAAGGTTCAAAGGAAGATTATGTGTACCCAATGTAGGGACCTTGAGAAAGGATATCTTGAAGAAGCTCATAAATTCGCCTACTTCATACACATCGATGCAACAAAAATGTACCAAGACTTGAAGTCTATGTATTGGTGGGATGGCATGAAGCGCAACATGGCAAATTATGTGTCTGGCTTGGCAATAACTCAAAGCTGAACAAAGAAAGCCAACCGGGCTACTTCAACAAATTAAGATCCCTAAATGGAAGTAGGAAAGGATCATGATGGATTTTGTGGTGGGATACCTCGGTCTCCTAAAGGGTATGACTTTATTTGGGTAATCGTGGATCACTTGACAAAAGTAGCACATTTCATTCTAGTAAAAACTACTTTTAGTCTTGCAAAGTATGCTTAATTGTACACTGATGATATTGTGAGGTTGGGTGGAGTACTAGTCTCTATAATATCAGATCGAGGATCTCAGTTTACTTCTCAGTTTTGGAGAGTTTTTCAAAAGGTGATGGGCACTTGTGTAGACCTAAGTACCGCCTTTCACCTTCAAATGGATAGGCAGTCTGAGAGGACCATTCAGATGCTTAAAGATATGTTACAATCGTGTGTAATGGATTTTTGCGGGAGTTGGGAGGCACATTTAATGCTGATAGAGTTCTTTTACAATAATAATTATCAAGCAAGCATTCAAATGGCCCCTTTTAAGGCTCTATATGGAAGGAAGTGTATGTCATTGATAGGATGGTTTGAAACTAAAAAGGCAAGGATCATTTGACCTAACTTGGTACAAGATGGAAGGTCAAGGTCATTCAAGATAGATTGGCAACCATTCAAAGTAGACAAAAGGCTTATGCGGACAATCAACATAAAGATTTAGAGTTTACAATTGAGGATATTGTTTTCCCTAAAGTCTCACCCATGCAATTTCAAGTAAGAGGGAAGTTAAGCCAAGGTGCATCGAGCCCTATAAGGCTATTGAAAGAGTAGGCAATATGGCCTATCGCCTAACCCTACCATCTGATTCAGAAGGAGTACATCCGTTTTTCTATGTATCAATATTACAAAAGACTCGTCTCATGTCGTCCAATCGCAAGACATCCAGTTGAATGAAAATCTAGCCTATGAAAAGGTACAAGTGGCAATTTTAGAAAGACAAGTGAAGAAACTCCAGTCCAAAGAGATCCTCTCGATTAAGGTCTTGTGGCGAAATCATTCTCATGAAGACGCCACATGGGAAGTAGAGAAGGATATGCAGTCTAGATGCCCCTTGCTATTTAATTAGTTTTGTCTTATAAAAATTCAGGGATTGAATTTCCTTAAAGGGGCATACGCCATTTTATGGTTAGGTGTGAATTTTGGTTGGTTTGAATTTCTTCAGATGAAAGGGTACAATGTGAATTAAGGAAAAATTGATGTATGATTTTACCCTCATGCTTAATGATGCACGAAAATGGCTAATGTTGAGATGGATTAGTTGATGCTATAAATTAGTGTTGAATTTTTCTAAAGGGTCCTTGTGTGGGGACTCATGTGAAAGAAAAATACGTTTGTAGGTTTATGATTTCAATTACGCATTTATGTGAATTTGAAGGATTTTGTGATGGTATGTACTATAACATAACCTTAATTAATGAAGGGGAGCCATTTTGACAAAAATAACTAAGTGTAGGAGAGCATATGAAAGGAAGGGCAAAATAGGGATTATGGAAAGATCATTTAAAATCCAAACTCAACACCTAAAAACACACACCTCACTCTCTCTTTGTCGTGTATGATGCATCTCCTCTCCTTCTTCATTCTCTTTCAGCCACTTCTCCTTTCTCTTAGTGGAGAGTGACTTGGCCCTTGCTTGGGAAGCATTCCTCCAGTTTAGGAAAACAAGAACTTGAGGTGTTGTGTTGACTTGATTTCATCCTTGACCAAGGTTCCTTGAGTAAGTTAGATACTCTAATCACATGTGAGGGACTAACTCTATTCATATATTTTCCATGCATGATAAGAATTTCCATGTTGTGCCATACATAGAATTAAATCCTTATAATGATCTTATATCTTCTATGTATGCATACTTAATCATGCTGGTGAGTACTTCAAATTTAAAGCGAATTACTGTTGTGGTAAGGAAGTTCTTTATCCCTTTAATGAAATGGAAAGATGGGGATCTCTTTTCCCCTTTTGTTTGGAAATCAAGTTGTTTTTATGATAGCCTTGATTTGGAATCAATCCTTGTGTGGTTGTGCAAACTTGCCTTGTTATATTTGGTGTGTTGTTTTTGCATAATTATTGTTAGTGTGAGGTCAAATTTGTACAGGTGACCCCAATAGCTAGAGACAGTGCATTGCTAGAAGAGCTATAATTTATTTATTATTGGCTATACAGTGAAACTTCACATGGGTGACCACGGTAGCTAGAGACGGTGCATCATGAGAAGAGCCCCAAAAATAATTATAGGTAGTGGTTATATTATACCCTATTTGTTTTCTATTGAAATGATGACATAGTTTACTATTGGTTTTCTTGATGAGTGGAGATTTGCATGCCGAGATGTATGATGTGTTAAGTTTGTAGGGTATGGTTGGGAATGGGCCCGACCTAAGGCCCTACCCTTATGAAAGGTACACTGTATGTGATTATTTTGTTGTAGAGTAATACCTCACTAAGTATACATTAACGTTCAGAAAATCGAACCAATCAATGAACCAATGAAGGCATCGATTCAAGAGTCAATGATCGAATCACGATCAAACCGGTGGTAATTAAAAAATATTTAAAAAATAAACTATATAATTTGAAATATTAAAATATTTTGCATAAATACAAAATTTGTGAGACAAATTATATGTTTATATATTTTTGAGTAAATAATACTTTTTATTTTTTGTAATACTTTAAAATTATACACTCATTTTTTATTTTCAAAATATATAATTTTTTATAATTATAAACATAGTGATTAAGTAAAAGAAAGAGTGAAATAACAGAGAAAGAGAAAAAGTGAATGAATGGTAGAATGAGGATGGTTTGAAGGCATAACGTGCTGTAGAAATTAAGTGAAGGAGTATTTTTTTGTAAATAAAAATTATTTTTTGTTTATTTTCCACCATTTTCATTTCCCAATACTAGTCTAGTAGGCTGCTTCTCAATTAATTATAACGCTACCAAATGCATACATTACACTACCCAATTAGTTCCTCTTCTCAAGAGTGGGTCCCTATTTGGCGTTTTCTTTACGAAATACTCCCTTCCCTTCTTCCTTTCCCTCGCCTTCTGTTTTTGTCTATTGTCGAAAAGCAACGGCTCATGCCTTCCACTTTTTCCTCTTCTCTCAATTCTTTCTTCTACTTCTTCTTCTTCTTCTTCTTCTTCTTCTTCTTCTTCTTCTTCTTCTTCTTCTTCTTCTTCTTCTCCTGCTCCTCCTCTCAAAACACAAACACTCTGACATATGACTGGTAGTGGCAACGAATGATTGATGATGACTTTGACAGATGATGGCTTCAACGGTCACAAATGACTCACTGCGGCTTGAGATTTAAGGATACGATGTCGAACAATGAATCTTTGATTTTCTTCATCTTCTTTTTTAAGGAACTGATGAAACCGGAGCACCAATCGATTTTACCAGTTTGGCCGATTTGTAGCCAGTTTGACCAGTTTCCACCAGTTCGAACACTAACCACTTTTCTAGGCTTATTCGGACCGGACCACTGGCTGATTCATTGGTTTTCTTATCCATGGTATACATTACTCACCCTTTTTTGTATACCTTTTGCAGATTTTGAGTTAGCCGGTGAGCCTCTGCACGAGAAGTAGCAGGGCTTTTTTCTCCAACCTTTTTTGCCACGGGGTTAGTTCTCATCCTTTTTGGCTTGTTGGGAAGTGGGGTCAATCTATGTGATAGGACGCCTAGGATGCGTGTAGTTTGACATATTTTGGAATTTGTACACCATACCTTGATTCCCTAATTGGGCCATGTTTTAACTCTTTACTTAAACTTTATTTTGTGTTAAAAGAGGAAAGTTTGAAAACATGGAATACATTCTTTTGTGTATTATGATTTCTATATTGGTATGATTATGGATAATAAATTTTCATTTTCGCATTTTGTTCTTAAATTACGGTGATGTTTAGAATTGGTTTAGGCTTACAACGGTGGAGTGAAATCCACCCCATGCTAGTCACACAACCTATAATGGGGGCGTGATAAGTTGTGTGTGTTGCATCAAGGAAATTGAAATAGAATAAATGAGTAATGTAAGGGATCTAACTGAAAATATGTGAAATAATGAGGAGTTCTCATGAAAATGTGGTAGTGAGTTATTAGGTATGTGGTTGATGTGGTTGTGGCAAAATTTGGCTGGTATGTTTGGAAAATAAAAACTTTATTTTAAAGGAATTCCCATGTTGCCCATAGTCCTATATCTCTTGTAGAAAGGGATGAAGGGAAAATTGGTAACACGGCCAAGTAACCCCCCCAAAACTTAGACAAATCAACATTTTCTTCAGCCACAAACACACATACACACACAACATATGTCCATTTCTTTATCTCACACATCCCTCTTAACCCTCAAACCCTAATCACCAAAATCTCTGCAATCTTTGCTTTCTCTTTAATCTCCAACGTAACTCTAGCCACCAGTGACTCATCTTCACATCGAAAAACCTTAAGATTCAAGGTAAGGGCAAGTGGGTAAATCATAGAACCTTATTTCCCTCTAATCATCACACATAAACATGGTAAATCATATCTTGGAGTTGAGGTAAGTGGGTGACCTTACTTAACTTCATTTTTACTTGAACTAGCATCATAAATACTTGCTCATGAGAGGCCTTGTGAATTACGCACTTGTATTGGTTATGTAAAACCATGCAGATCAATAAATTGATAGTTAGAATTGTGAACATGAATAACTAAACTCATTTAACGATTGAAAGAGTTGATGAATGCTCTTTATAATTTGTTATGATATGATGATTAATCATGTTGAGTGCATTCTTGAGATGTACCATGTGCTAAGTTATTATGTAATTGTGAACGGAACTAGACTTGGTGATGAACACCAAGGGGATTGTAATATCTCGATACCCTGGTCGTTACTTTAATCATACCCTATGTATATTCACAAGAGGAGTAAAAATTTCTCTTTTATGGCGAGGAAGTTTCCATGCAATGGTGTGGCTTTTCTTTTAGCTTGAGGAAATTTAGGCATTTCAGTGGGTTATCAGTGCTGTTAGGAAGTTCGTTTGTGTCATAATCATGAGGGACTAAAATGAAAGAGGAAGGATTGGCATGGTTTTATTTTAAAAATGAGTAAACTAAGAAATATTGAGAGGTCTAATATATGAGAACTTTGTTAATTATAAATTATTATTGTGAGTAGGGGTGATAAATGGGAATATGGAAACTTTAGTTGGATATTCATATATATATATATATATATATGTGTGTTATGTGTGGTCTCTAGACATATTTAGCTTCCTCTCCCTCACCATGCGTCATTCTCACCCAAATCCTCTCCTCTCCTCTGCCCTCTTCCATGGAACTCACTTGATTCATCCCCCTTGGAACTTAGCATGGGACCCATCTCCAGTGACCTTTCTTCATCGTAAAACTCAAGATAGAGGTAAGAATCACACTATCTTTAATCTCCCTTTGCTTTTCCTTGGAATTTTGGATACTCAAAACCCTAAGCTAAAATCTTGGTGAATACATATGGTGGATGGATGGGTTAAGTTTCGTTACCTCCCCATGTGTTTCGAACTATTTGAAGTGTGATTTTAGAAAGAATTGAGAGAAAAAGGTAGGTTTGGGTTTAAAACAACTTAGTGCAGAAAATTGGGATTCTCTTAGGTTCTATACTCGTGAAAGGAAATTTAGGATGTCTTTTATCGATTGTGATGAGTTCCTAAGGTGTTGGGACACATTATAAGTGATAAATATGATTTGGGAGAGTTTTGGAAGGCTATGGATGATTTGAGTGTCCTTGGGGATCAAAAATCACAAGAACCAAGCAAGATCTCGATCATATTCTTGCTTAGGCAGGAAAATTGCTCGCTTAGGTGCACAGGTGGCCAAAGGTTTCCTCTGCTTCTGGTCTATTTTCAAATGGACATATCTTTATCATCCGGAATCTGTTTTTGACAAATTATATATCGTTTGAGTCTAGTTTCGTATGAAAAAAGATTCATTTGAAAATTATCTACCATCTAGGAGATATTACCAAAATAGTGACTAAAGGTCAGAGTACGTGGCAAGATTTTTCCTATCTTTTAATTTTGACATGTTTTACATGATTATGAATAGGGTTGGATTCTTTTATGGATCTTCCACATTGTTCAAGACTAGCTAAGATAGATAAGCATGGAATCAAGATAAGAGACAATCTCTACTCTCATCTTGGTTGTGTGTGGGTTTCCACTATAAATTCTTGTTAAATTATAATGAACTATGGTGATTTAGCTTCTTGGTTTGAACTGGAAAAAGGGAAATCATGCAAATTGTAAACCTTGTTAGTGAGTTAATATAGTTGTATTATGTCTAGGTGGTAGTCCCAACTCTATGGACGTTGACTTCTTACACTATCGTACTAGTGGGCATATTTGTGCATATTAAGTTAAAAATTGGCATTTAACATGAAATTAAGACATGAGGTAGATTTTGTTTGTGGGACATCCTTGAGAGTTAATGTGGTAGATATGTTGGTTAATGTATAAATGCTTCATTAGAATACATGGATAAAATTGGGTATTGGGATAATTTTACTTAGGTTTGTCATGGTAGTTCATTACTTTTGGTTTGGAAAGCCCTTGATTTAGGACCCATATAAATGTGATGAAATTAATTGTGCTTATAAGGAGCACTGGCTTATATATACATACACTTATATAAGGTGCTATGAGTTATCTCGACATTATGTATGAAGGTAAGCAGTACCACCTCCCAACCAACTAAAGAATAGTATGTGCGTATTTACATGTACACTTTCAAGGATTTACAGATTCATTATCAATTAATTTGGTATGAATATATATATATATATACACACACCTTTATGAATGATGATTTTGAGAATAGCTATACATGTGACTTATATATATATATATAAATGTGATGTGTATAGAACAAATTTATTCCTCCTAAATTCTTTTGAATCCTATATTCAAGAAATCATAAAGTCTCTCTTAATTTGATTCAAGAGTAGATTGTTAATCGATTAAATGCTACATTCTTTGACTTATGATGGCAGCTCTATGGTATTTAAATGGAAATGTAAGGTAAGGCACCTTTGTTATTGAGTAATTAGTGGTAATATTGACTTCCTTGCTACGTTGTGGATGAGCAAGCCGATATGTCTACTAACTTGAAATTTCTAAAGTTATGAATACCTATAGAATGATGGATACGGGCATAATTAGCGTGTGGTTAAATATTGTAGCTCTATTTTATAACTATATTCCATATCTTGTGGTAAATCTATTGGATTACTTATATTGTATCAGATGTGATTGGCACTTGGGCGGAGCCAGAGGCATAAGGTTAGAGTTAGGTATACATATGGGATATATGTATATCTTTGGCATTTAAGCCAAGAGGGGACATAAGGTTGGGGTTAATTAATAGCTTAAAACACTTGGTGACATAAGGTTGGTGATTAAACATACTTATATATATACTTAAATATGGTTATATAAATTTTGATTTGGTTCCCCACTTTACTCATGTATGGTTTGGTTACATGACAAGGTTGTGTGTAATTATTTAATTGGTAATGCTTGTGTTTTGATGATATTTATTCATTATGAGATGTTTGGTTGTGCTGGAAAGCTATGTATTTATGCATTGTTGTAGGTTGTGGTATCGCCTTTGGATTCAATAAATAAACCAACAATGCGCCTATGTGAGTACATCCCTGATGGTATGTATGTTTATTTATTTATAGTTCCTCCATGCACATGTAAATTGTTTACGTGCTGAGGTAGAATAGAGTTTTCCTCATTGGGTCAGTGTGACTTATACCTTAACTTGTTTAGATACAAAGGAAGCTTAGTGGTGGTATCAAGTGTTGGGTCAAGCTCCCCTTTTGTTCGGGATATGGTATGGTTTTGTCTCTTTCTCGTTTCCCTATTCACTCTAGACTAGCTCTATAATCGGGTAGGTTAACTAAGTGTGTATGATGATTAAGGTTTGATTGATATTCAATTTATGTATTGATTGACTGGGGGTATGAATCGCTATAGATTGTCATATTTGGAAATAAATTGTTTTGTTGTCTTGACTCGCATGTTAAAAGAAAATCAATTGTTTGGCTTATAAAATTAAATATATAAGACTATCATATATTGCTGTGAGTTCAAGTAGAAGTAATGCTAACAGGGGAGCCGATCACATGCCCCATCTTGGGATGTGATAAGGATGAGACAATTGTAGCCTATAGAGGCATGAGCGCTAGGAGGAGTTGCCAAGAAAGGCCTGATAATGTTTTAGAAAGGCCTATAGAGGTACGAGCCCTAGGAGGGAGTTGTCGGGAGAGGCCAATGTGTATGAGAAAGTCCATGTAAGGCGCGAGTCCTACAAGGGAGTTTCCACAAGGGGACAAATTTGATGTGATGGATTTGTTTTATGCCTTTCTGTGCTTGTTGTATGGTGGCATTTGAGTTTAATAGGCATATCTTAATGGCATGCATTCATGATGTTGTTATTACTTCAATTGGTTTTGTGAGTACAATTATTCACTCACTAAGTAGTTGATGAACTCACACCTATTATGGTTTAACATTTTCAGATCATGCAATTGAAGAAGAGTATCCGCTCGAAGAGTACCAGAACTTTAGAGTCGATCACCCTCTTTGATTAGGTGGGTCTTTTGTTATGTTTTGGTAAAAGTGTATCTAAAAAAGTTCTATAGCCATGGAGGTCTCTTAGGGATGGATTGATGTATTTTAGTCAAATATGAATTATTCTTTGTATTGGATTTGTTGTAGAAACTCATGTTCTCGGATATTCTATCCCCTTTTTGTGTTGAATGAATAGTTTGAAACATGGTGGGCTATTTAATAAATGTATGAATATTCACAATCTTTTGATGATACAAATGACTTTTCTTATGTGTTCTACTTTTGAGAATTGCGATGTATGCGATTGATGTCTAGTTAGGCTTACAATATTAGGAACGTGTCTTTATATACTGTACCGGTCATGTGCTAGAGTTTTATTGTGTGAAAGTTGTGAGATTCATATCTTTTGTGAATGAGTGAGTCTTGTTTAGGCTTACGGTAAATAGGGTTATCTCCACTTAGCATGTCAATCACATCCCTAGTTTTGGGGCTTGACATGACCATTGTAGTGGCCAAATTGGGTGCTACAGTGATGAACAGCTCAAGCAGGTGGTTTTCCTGTAGAATCCAGTGCTACAGTTGTGGCTTGAACTTTGTAGCGCTAAGCAAAGTTTTTCCTTCATATTTTTTTCTCTCTTTCATCATTTTTCTGTGTCATTCCATCTAGGCTTTTCCCTGTTTTCTCTTTTGTTTGAAGTGGATTAACAACGAGAATTGTAGCTTTAGACCAAGGTGAATAGATAAACCTACCCTACCATGATTTTGTTTATCTTGTAACTTAAATTTTATAATTGTTACTCTCTTCTTGCTCTCCATCCTTGATAAGACAATTGAAGCAACCACATTCTGGTAATGTACATGTCCCTTAAATTTACTTGAATATGGTAATTGTGGAAAGTTTTCTTTGGTAATTGACTTGTGCCTTATGTTTGAATTTCTTCCTCACATTTTGACACAAGTGGAGAACTTGCTGAATGCTTATAGAACCTTGTGAATTGAGTTGAATGTTCATGTTGAATGGAATATATGACTATCAATTTACTCACTTATTAACACTTGCCATGTGTGACATGATTGTATTTGTGATTATGGATAATGGAAAATGACCTGGTGGTGCACCCCCATGGGTTAAAGTCAATTAGGTTGAACACATGTATACATAATTATTGTTGGAGCGATAAGGGTGGATTCTTTGTTGGAGAGAAAATGGGAGATATGGGTGAGGCTACGGGCAACAAACATGACAGCGTGGACAATCCCGGAAAATTGTTATGAAATGATAAATGAATCCTTGATATGTGTGTTTGCATTGAATACTGTGAAGTGTTGTCATATGCATGGCTTTCTTTGGAAGGTTGTGCCCATTGCTCATTGGTTTTTTTTTTCTTTTTTCCTTTCAAATACTTGCATATGTTTGGTAGTATAGACTTATCTCCTCACTGAGTTTCACATTCACTCCTTTTTTTATTAAAAACCTTTTAGATTCATTAGTAAACAAGGAGCTTCCGCATGTCGAGTAGCAAAATTAGTGGAAGTTCAACACCCCTTTTGTATCTAGGGTCCCTTTTGATGTAATCTTTATTCTTTTGAAGTTCTAGAGTAGCTCTGTCGTCATAGAGGTGTGTTAGAAGAGTTGGTGAATATGCATGTGTATATCATGATCATTGATGTATGGGCAGAGCTCTCTTTTTTATTCTTTTGGAAAGTTCGTTTGTAGACATTCCAGTGAGTCGATTCTTGTGCTTTGTGCTGGAATATTTAAAAACATTGTGGCTACATTTTGTAAAGAACAGCACTTTTCTTATAAACGAAAGTACCTTTTGAATTGTATATGGAATGTTAGTGCAATACAGGAAACTTAGCCTACTATCAAAGCTCTACTATCACAATGCCCATCTACTTCCCTGCGCTGGACTAACCGACATGGAAACTTAGCCTCCAATTGGCTAGCCAAGGTTTGTTGTTAGGGAGATGTGCCCCCGATGGGCGGGTAGGGAAATCCACATCCCCCCTGGCTTTGATTCTAGAGGGGAGTCAATCTGGAGATGCAATGGAGAGTATTGGCTTGGGCGATCTTTCAAAGGTTATGCTTAGTTTTCTTTTGTCTTTGGTTGCTGTCATTTTTCTTTTGCTTTGGTCGAACGAGGTTGTAATTGGTTTTTGAGTTTTTTTATGAAGTTTCAGTTTTTTCATCACCAAAATGAAAAATTCTTAGTGAAGAAAAGAATGAAAACATCATAATTTGTAAATATTTAATAATATAGGGGCTTCATTTTTGTGGGTGGCATGTTTTATAGGGGCATGATTGATTTGTTTATACTTCAAAATCTTCTTAATTAAATTTCTATATTAAGTATTTCAGAATATAAGTGATTCTTCCTGTGTGAGAAGTACTGTATATGATATTATTTTTAAATAAATTTGAATTGAATTTCTATATTAAGTATTATGTATGATGTGAGAATATATTACAAGTTCATTCGTCTATTCATAAATTTATCTAAATTCACGAGCTTGGCATCTTTGTGTGTGTGTGTATATATATATATATATATAATACAAAAAATCAACTTATATCTGATCATACAATTACATGAAATGTGTTAAACACAAATATGAAATGAAATGATTAAGTTTGATAGGATAGGAGCAAAAGTAAGATTATGACAACTTGGGGTAGCTGCAAACTAAGTCCTACTTTGATCACAAATCTGGGATATATTTGGTAGATAGAGAAGTAATAAGAGAAAAGGAGAAATAGTTAAAAAAAATTATCTAAATTATTTTCTTCAGTAGCATTAAGTTTTCTTTTCTGAAAAAAAATCTTAACAAAATAATTTTTTTATTTTTTATTTTTATTTTTTGTCCCTTTTTTTTTCTCTTTTCGTGTATCAAAACGCATCATCAATTTTGGTGAAGGAGAGTTTTAAAGAGACTGTAATAATTAATAAATAAAGTTTGTGAGAGAAGGATAAATGGAAATAGTTATCCGAAGGATGCACAAGGGCTTACGTTGGCTATGCTCACCAAATGACTATAAATGAAATGGACAAACAAGAGACGGTGATTTTGGTTGTTATCTTGCGACCTCATCTTTTAATCCTCAGCTTACATATTTTCGGATATATTGTCTTTCTTTTTCTAATTACTCAAATTTCATTTTGGTCTTTTAGAAATTAAGCATTTTCCTTTTAGTCCCTTATATAGTTATCGTTTTTTATTTTAGCCTTCATATATAAGATATTTTTCAATTTGATTCTTCCTATTAAAACTTTTATTAAGAAAACTAACTGTAAATATGAATAAGTACATATATATAATAGGGACTAAGTAGCAATTAGTTAGAAAATATTTTGTTTTTTAATTTGAACCAGTAGTATTTGAAAACTTAATATGCTTCAACTAATTTAATTTGAATTAGGTTAAATTACAAAGTAAAATTTTCATAGCATAAAGTTTCTTCATTCACAATACTTGAACATGAGATCTTATTTCAAAAGAACAAGTGACAAACTACTGAAACTAATCAGCATTAATAAAAAATATATTATACAATATCAAATTTAACATTTTCATTAATAATATAGTGACAAAAGACATTGATGATAATATATTTATTTTTTAAAATTTTACTTAATCTATAATTAGATAATAAAAAAATTAATATTACAAATCAACTAATTTTAGTAGAAATGACAATACATTGAAATTTTATAGATTTAATATAAATAAATATTATATTAATTAATAATATTTTCTAATTATTTAGATAATTTTTATTTAAACTTTTGATTGTGGACGTTATTTTATATAATTTAATATCAAAAAAATTTTATTAAATTTGTAAATTTATATTTTTAATTTTTAATTATGTTTATTATTTTTTAATATTTAAAAATAAATTTATTCAATCAAGATCTAATTATTAACTTTTAAATTAATATTTTTACTAATTTAATGATCGATTTAAATTTTAAAACCTCTCTCAAAATCAAAATGGAATTCGATGATGAGAATGATGATGATCATGAGGATAATTATTATTATTATTATTATTATTATTTGATAGAAGAATAGCTGATCTGTCTCAAACTTTTTTCTCAGTGGTGTGTGTAAAGTTTTTGTGTGCGGAAAGAAATAAAAGAGTGGGTCCATTTAGTCACGTCGTCATGTAATTGCAAATATTGGAACAAATAAGAATATAAAAAAGGTGATCATATGGTGATGAAGGATAAAAGGATATAATTACTAAGGTTAAGGAAATCAGACCGGTTATTGAATTAATTGAAGCACTAAATCAAAGATTAATGATTGGATTGTAGTTAAACTGTGATTGAACCGGTAGTACTTAAAATATATAATTAATATATATGTTACAAATATTAAAATATTAAAATATATAATATATAATATGTAGTAGTAAAATATTTTAGACAATTTACAGATATATATTTATATCAATCCTAAATCTTCTCTTAATAGCTTGATTTTGGAGATTACTTAAAAATATATAATAATATTCAGTAAAAGATCAAAAAAAATCAACAAAAAAATTGAAGCGGTTAAACTGATCGGTTTTATCAATTTTACCGGTTCGATCAATTTTTCAGCCGTTCAAACACTCATCAATTCATTAGTTCAAATTGAATCAATTCACCAATTTTCTAGTTGAATCGGTCAGTTCAATATTGTTTTCTGAACAGTGATAATTAGGAGTGTCCCCCTAAAAATGGATTTCATGTCAAGGATGTCACATGAGGAATAAAATCCCATTCATGTGGAATATGACAATTACAATGCGAATTAAGGCCGGATCAACCTAATTCAAGCACTTCAAGGGATTCATTGCATATTTCAGATAGACCAATTATAAGAGCGTGACCTAGAAGAATCAAATAAGCATTAAATAGACTTGTTAAAAAGGATCTAAATTGCGATTTGACCCAAGAAGATCTTGGAAGTATAATTATATACATTTGGGCCAAAGAATATTAAATAGCAATTAAAAAGCCCTTCCTTTTTGGATTGTATTTGGGCTTTAGGTTTTTTATTATTGAGAATGTCCATTTAGAAAGAGATTGGTAGTTATATTAAATATGGTGGTTGGTAATTGTATTATTGCAGTGGTTGATAGTTGTATTAATTATTAAATGAGGAGGATTAAGGTCTTTGTTCTCTATAAAAGAGAAGTTGTCCCCTTATGGCAAAAAACAATCTAGTCAATGAAGATTATCTTGTGAGAATCATTTCTCTTTAACATTTGAACTTATCAAGGATTTCTAATTACTTGTAATATTCAATCTTATCTCTTGGGTTCTTGTCTCCTTATAGGCAACGGATTCAAGGGTCTATAACTTAAGTTTTTTGCTTTCTATAGCCAATGAGTCTGAATTTTAATCTATTCTACTTAATTAATTTGTGTTCTTTAAGTCTTAAATTTGTTTTGGAGGATGAATTTTAGCAATCCATTAGCGGGCTGCATCAAATTAATATATAAAATGTCAAAAATCACTAAGTGGATAGATTAATCGAAATAAAAATTCACCAAGTGAACATTATTCGAAAGTGTTAGAAGGGCTGTGACTCGAATACTACTTTTTCACGACGGAAGCGTTAAAAAGATCGTAATGTAGTTATTAATTTGGTTTAGTATAATTATTTTAAATTAATTTTTGAAACATCTCACTTTAATTTTTTCAAAATTGTATAAGGATTTTGAAATTTATCAGTGATAGAATTTTTAATTTAGTAATGAAAATAATTAAATTAAAATAAATATAATATTTTAAATACTGTATTAAGATACTTTATCTTTCAAAAACTTAATTAAAACAATTATAATTTTTTGTAATCAAATTAGTAATTTAATCTTAAATTATTGTGCCCGCTCTTCTCTCTCTCCTATTGCATTGTATAGAAATAAATCTTATACTTGCCTTATGGTATTTTCTCTTCTTGGTCGTTAGATTTCAGATCCAACGACTCAGATGTTAAGTGGTAGTTTTTTATTTTTTTATAAAAATATTAAAATATGAACCGTTAAATTTAAAATCCAACAATTTGTATAAGACAAGCACCACATGAGATCCGGTTCCACATTGTACAATATCAGAACAAAATCCTTATCTGTAATGTACTTGGGTTCGATTTTTATTCAGCGCCTTTTTTTTTTCTGGCTCTCAATTGTGAAGGCTTTATGCTTCTTTTTGTGATCAAAATGAAATATATATTTTTTATGATTTTTAATTTATTTAATTTTTGAACTCAAACTTTTCTTAAAATCTCTTTATGATACATCGTCAAGAAAGATAGTTAATTAAACTCACATGCAATAGTTGATAATCCATTATAGTTTGTAGCAGATTTTAGGAAATCAAGTAATAATTGTAAAAAAGAAAGCATAATCAGAAAAAATATTTCAGATTTCCACTAATTATTCAGAAAAAAACTGCATAGTCAGAAAAAAAAAATTAGATCCTCAAGGGCAGCCTCTATTTCTCTATATTATTAAGTAACAAGATAGTTTAGGGTGATTTCTCATATTCAAAACCATATTTTTAAATAGTAAATTATTTAGTCTCTAAAATATACAATTTCTCAATTTTATCTTTCAAAGATTGATTATTTTAATTTAATCTTAAAAAGATTACATTGTCTTGATTTAGTTTTCTTTTTTTTCTTTTTGTCATCAAATCACAAAATTTAGTGTCACCAAATCTCCATTTTTTGGGTCTTCATCTCTGCAACTCATATCTTTCATTCACTATTGCTTTTTATTTTCTTCGCATAAACATAATTTTCTCACTCATCATAATCCTTATTTCTTGATATTATTTGCTTTATTATCTCTTGCCTTCTTTCTTCGTTTTTTCTTTTTCCTCTACCTAGAAGCAAAAATTGAACCAAGATTTCAAATTGAAGAAAGATTTCAAAATTCTTTTGTAAGACCAGAACTTTCTTCTCATTCTTGTTTCATTGTATTTTACACATCTACATAACTGAACAAATGGAAAGACGAAAAGCTAAGTAAGAGAGAGAGAGAGAGAGAGAGAGAGAGAGCAACAGCAACCAAAAACCAACAAGAATGATTTTACAGTGAACCATTCCAGTGAACCAGCCACCAAGAACTAGAAAAAAATAATTTTACCTAGAAAAAAAAAGCAGCAAACCCACGACGACGGAGAAGCAAAGTTGACCACCACAAACGACAAAGAAGCAAAGCTGAAGGCACAAACGAACGACAATGATGCAAACCACCAGAGACGACGGACCAGTGAAGCTCTGAACAATGGCGGGAACAAGCATTGGAGAATGAGAAGCTCTGAAGTTGTCACCGGAGAGAGAGAAAGAGAGAGAGAGAGAGAATAGGGGAAGGTCCACAAACACCACATAAAAAATTTTCAATTATTTTTAATTATTACAAACTCTTTGTTTTTTTTGGTACATTAGTTATTTAATTTTTTTAAAATTTGTGTATTTTTATTATCATACATACAACTTTTGAACTAATATGACAGTAAAAAGTTTAATTTTTTTTAAGAATTCAATGTCTCTGTAGCAAATGGCATGTACTGTCCCCTTACCATTCAGGGGAATTTTCTACCTCCCATACCTCTCGGACCCAAGACCTTAGCCATATTAGTCATTGGGGAACAAAGTGTGTAGCTCAATGGTAAACACTTTGCTCCCCAATGGCTGATATGGCCGAGATCTTAGGTTCGAGAGGTGTGGGAGGCGGAAATGGAGTGTGGACCCGCTTGAAGTACCACTTGGTCTAATTACAAGAGCAAGAGCAAGGAGACTCAAGGAGGCATTGAATGGGCTGATTCAAGAGTTTTGGGCTCAAGCTATTTCGTGTAGGTCCATGAAACATGGTCCGTAGGATCAACAAAGATGTGTCAACATGATTCACGTTGTAGAATAATCTAGCCAATGAATCGAATATTGTGGGATTAATTGCGAATATTGCATTAGGATTGGTTTCTATTTTGAGATTATAAAAATAAAGCATGTCCCATTTGATTTAGTTTCCTTTTTGCATGTAGCTTGGAGAGTAAGCTATTAATTTCCATTTGATTTAGTGTCCTTTTTGCGTGTAGCTTGGAAAGCAAGCTATTGGTTTCCCTTTTTTTTTTTTGTTTTTGTAGTTTCCTTTCCTTTGATTGGATGAGTGCTTCCTTTGTAATGCCTTTAAATAGGCCTTTTCATTCAAACAAAAAATCAAAATACCTTTGATCAAAAAAAAAATGTGAGAATGAATTTCTCTTTGGTTCTTTGAAGAACTTTTCGAACTTAATAGATTTTGTCTATGGCATTCATGGTCTGACTTGTCAATCGAGTTTCCATCCCTTGATTGTGGCATCTTCATCATACCAAGGTTCACATCTCTTTATAGGTGTTAGGTTGCGGTTTCCATCCAAATCTATAGTAGAATAGTCCTAGGAACTAATTTCCATTACGGGTTTCATCACAAGTTTGCGTGGTTTGTATCATTTGGTATCAGAAGCTAGTTCTAATCTCAGGTTTGCCTATCATTTGTTGCATTTTTCTTCATGCTTATCTCAATCCTAACTTTCTTCTTCATTCCAGTTCATTAAAAAAAAAAGAAGGGGATCCGAACAAAAAAAAAAGAGATTCAAAGTAAAAAAAAGAGTCTAGAAACACCTCTTAAATTTTTTTTTTCATTTTTTTACGTTATTCATGTTCTAGGGAGTCCGAATTTGATCTTACTCTAAATTGTGAATTTTTTTTGAAAATTTTGTATTTCGTATTGTTGGAAACCTAGCCATTTATGATCATTATATTCTTGCTTTTAGAATCCAAATTTGGTTGGTGATGTTTGGGTGCGAATTGTTGCAAAAAAATAAATAAATAATCTGATCCTTGTTTGATTAGTTTGATGAAAACTTTTGAGAAATTACAAGTGGAAAAAGGCAAGAGTGGTGAGCATATAAGAGGGTAAAAGCCAAAATCATTGTGTGAAACATGAGAGAAATTGAGCGCACCATTCTTTGAGTGAAACATGTGAGAAGTGTGAAGTGAGTTCCTTAATTTTATACTAATGTGTTCTTTGTAGCAAAACATGTCTAAAGAAAGTACTTCAGAAGATGCAATGGGTAAGGTTGACACAAAGTTGTTAATGGAGGCTTTGACAAGAGAGATGGGGAGAATGTTAAGGGCAGAGATGGAACCAATTCATGAAAGGTTAGATCGTGTAGAAAATATATGTGTGGAGTCACCTCGTGTGCATTGGAGGGAGAGAGTTCAAGCTAGGAAAGTCAGAGTTCAAAATAAGGAGTATTTTGGGGAAGGCTTTGATGAAGAGGATGATCGGGAATCAATAAGAAACCATAGAAGATACTGAGCGGTTTAGAGAAGCTAGGAATTAGGAAGATAATAGTTTGGGGAGTATTAAGATAAAGATACCATCGTTTCAAGGGAAGAATGATCCGGAAGCATATCTTGAATGGGAGAAGAAGGTGGAGTTAGTATTCGATTGCCACCATTATTCTGAGATAAAGAAGGTAAAACCTACTGCCATTGAATTTTCAGGTTATGCTATTATTTGGGGAGAAATAGGGAACGTCTAATAGAGACGTGGGACGAAATGAAAACTATAATGAGGAAGTGGTTTGTGCCTAGTTACTACTATCAAGAGTTGTATAATAGGTCGCAAAGCCTTAGGTAAGGAATCTAGAGTGTAGAGAATTAACACAAAGAGATGGAAGTGACAATAATCTGAGTAAACATTGAAAAGGATCAAAGGCTACTATGGCAACGTTTCTGGCTGGTTTGAATAAGGAAATTCAAAATGCGGTGGAATTGCAACATTATATGGAATTGGAGGACATGGTGCACATGGCTATTAAAATTAAGAGTCAACTCAAGAGGGGAGGCAGTACACATGCAAGCCATAGCCAAAGTACATCTACTTGGAAGTCAAAACAATGGAAGCAAGATGAAAAGATTTCCACTCCAAAGCAAAAACCTAAGCAAAAGCAAGCAGTGGCTAGCCAAGGAACTCAAGGTAGATTAGATTCTTCCATTACTCAGAATCATGATATTGAGTTTTTTGAATGTCAAGGTAGGGGTCACAGAGCCAGTCAATGTTCAAACAAAAGAGTTATGGTTATGAAAGATGATGGTGAGATTGAAACTGACAATGAATCAGACAACGACTCTATGCCACCATTGGAGGACACTGATGATGAAGAGTACATTGCAAGGTGAATTATTGGTAGCAAGAAGAGCATTGAGTTTGCAATCCAAAGAAGATGATGAAGTGTATTCGGAGAACTTATTTCATACTAGATGTCATGTCCAAAACAAGGTATATAGTGTGATTATTGATGGAGGGAGTTGTACTGTAACATCCCAAGTTTTCAGGTTTTATTATTGGAGAGATATTAGTATAGACATGGAAAAATGTGAAAAAGTTTTTTCGCTTGCTTAAGCGGAAAATGGATGTATGTGATTGAATTTATTGTTTATAAATATAGATGAATATGATGTTTAAAACAAAGGAAATTATCAGTAGGATATGTGTGATGAGTCAGAGAAATTGGGTTGTAGTTGAATAATTAAAGGGAGGGACCTATATGAAAGAATGTAAAGTTTTGGGGTAAAATTTTAAATTCAAAAAAAATAGTGATGTTGTGTAAGAAAAAAAAAGGAGCATTGAGATGAAAGTTGCTAAGTATGGGGAAATATTTCAGGGAGAAAATGATTTGATTGGTAATGGATGGATGGGAAAATACCAAAGATTTGCACTTAAGCCCTTTCTATTTGTAAAATAGATAACAAATGAGGGGCTAAGTTGGAAATTCTAAAAATAACCCCCACACTTAAACAAATCAGACCTCTCACTCTCATCTTATTCCTCTCTCTCTTCTTCTTTCTCATTTCTCTCTTCTCCTTCTTCTCCCATTGTGCCCTGGAACTCCAAACATCAAAGCCTCCCAAATCTTGGTTTCCTCTTCAGTGAGTGGTGCTTTTCCAGTCACCGATGAACCACCATCATGATGGGAAGGTTCAGGAACCAAGGCAAGATTTAGATTCTTGAATCTTTTCCCCATTTTCGGATTTCATGCCCTAAGTGCTGAAAGTTTGGTGTTTTAGAGAGATTTGGGTGTAATCTTGGAGTGTTGTGCTAGATTATGGCTCTTTAACTTGCCTCCTCTTAATCCTAGTTGTTTTGGAAAACTAAATGAGTGGGAAAATCTGAGTTCATGCTGGGTTTTATGGCCATGACAGAAAATTTGGGAATGAATGGGTTTTGGAGAAAATTTGGTTTGACTCTTTAAATTTATGATGAAAACAAGTTTGTAGATGTATTTTTATGGATTAAATATTCTCTTTGATGGCCAAAATGCTTGGGAAATGTTTGATTTTGGTATGGGATTCAAGGGAGAAGTTGGAGGAAGAAAAAGAGGAAAAATTGTGAAAACAAAGGAGGAAGTTCTGCGCGTCACCGCTGCAGCACTGGCATTGTACACTGCAGCGCATAATGCCTCTTGGTCAGTTTTCAAAATATCATAACTTTCTTGTCCAAACTCCGTTTTTAGTATATTTTATATCGTTGGAAAGGTATTTGAGTCTAGTTTCTCATGAAATAAGAATAAATTGAAAATTCATTACCATTTGACAGTTATGACTAAAAAATTGAGCAAGGGTCAAAACTAGTGATAAAGAGTCCCTCATTTTTTTGACCTAAACATGTTTTTACATGGTTACTTTATAGGGATGAATCCTTTGAATCACCTTTCCACATATTTTGAAGAGGATTCCTAGCTTGGAATTGAGGTGAGTGAGCTTTCACCTTATTTTATTTTTTTATTCTTAAGACTCTTGTAAATGCATGTATAAATGCCTAGTGAGCAATGAGATTCTATGTTCACATGTTTGTACATATGAATAACTTCTTATGATTAATTATCTTGTCATAATCATTGGCATCAATGTGAGAGCATGTGATGCATCCAATTTAAAAGGAAGGGGGATTAACTTATATAAGATGTGTCGTAATCATGTTGTCGTTGTGTCTTGAATATAATGTTGAGATATGGATAATTGTGAAATTTGTGTGATTACATGAATACATGATTATGTTCTCTTATAAAGGGAGGTAGGAAGTGTGAAACTCTAAATGTGAGTAAATGTGAATATATATATATATATATTCACATATTAGATTGATTTTCCAGAAAATTTAAAAGGTGTGTATGTACATATACAATTTATTATTCTTGTGCAATGTGACCAAAGAAATATAGATGTGTGTATATATATATATATATGTATACATGTTATCACATGAAGTTTAATGTTGTGATTTTAAGAAGATAAATGTCTTTATGTATATATACATATAATCATAAAGTAAATATAGATACATATATATATATATACTTATTTGGTCACAAGATACATATACATACACATATACACATACTCATTTGTAACATACTTGCGGGAAGACTTAGCTTAGATCTGAGGTGAGGGAAATAACTAATTTACTTGGTTGTTAATGTTTGTCATTATTCTTAGAATATTTATATGTGTGTGTGTGTGTGTGTGTGTGTGTGTGTGTGTACGTGTGTGTGTGTGTGTATTAGGAGTATAATATGCTTGATTACTTTGAATTGTATGGTGAATATAAGTTGAAGGGAGTGATATGTGCTTAAGTCCAATGAACTTTGTGTATGGCATGTTGAAGTGAAAGGGTATACTCTTGTGTGGTTGAAAATACATAAATTAAAGGTAAATAAATATTTTAGACTTATGATAATTCATACATTATTAATTCTTGATTCTTGCGATTGTGAATGATGGTTGAAGGCTTTAGCCAAGTGATGATGCTGTGTAACAAATGTATGTGATCCTTTAAATAAATTATTAAGCATTGTTTAAGCATCTATATATCTACATAAATGTGCATTTCCTATAATTATATATAGGTGTGTATATGTACATATATACATACCTAAATTTTCAGAGAAAACTTTGTGGTGAAGATTAAAGGTGATGAATTAATGCTATCGTATTAAGTGTATGTAGTGGCTTTATCTCTAAGGTTCTTGGGATTGGTTATGATGCATGGTTGATTTACATAATTATATACTTAATTTAGTAACGATATTCAAGAGTAGTAAATTAATTATATTGATCTTACAGTTGTGCTCTACCTTTTGAAAATGGTGTTATGATTTTCCAATTGGAAGTGAGATTTAATTAGTTTTATTACCTTGCTTGGTAAAAATTGTTGTAGGGTAAGTCTCTTGTTGTATTATAAAAATATGAGATATGCTAGAGTTTTTGGCATTTACTCTTATTCCTTGTGCCAGAGTTATTGGCACTCGTTAACACCCTTTTTTGTGCCAGACTTATTGGCACTCATTTTGATCTTAAATTTGGATATGGACTTTACTTGTTAATGAATTTTACTGGTTTGAGCTCATGATTGATGAGGGATTTGGTCATTGTGCTTTCTTATTTCCCTATTTTATCTTATATTACTTAATTGACTTATTGAGTACTCTTTTGGAATTGGTTATTATGATGTGGTGCAGGGTACTGGCACGCTAAGAAATAATAATCAATATAATGCCAGGTATTAGCATGTGTAGAGATAATGATTGATATAATGACGGGTACTGGCATGTGTGGTGATAAGGATTGATATAGTGCTAAGTACTGGCATGTGTAAGGCACCTGTCATATTTATTTCATGCTATATTATGACGATTACTATGACTTGCTTCAAGATGATGTAGTTGTGGGTGGTTATGTATTGCTGGATTGTAGTTTTCCTTATAATGTAGAAATAATAATATTGGGGAACTAAGGGCACGTGGTATGGGAGAAATGGACCATGGTTGGTTAGAAAGGAGTGCTAGGATTCTTTGTGGAGTGCCATGCCAACTCTCTGGTTATAATTATTTGGTTTTGATGTCATTTTATCACTTTTAAGTTCATTTGGATGTATATTATGCTAGGTATAATTTTATTGGTGATTTATGTGGATTAAACTCACTCCCTCATAGTTTCAGGTTCTGGAGGCATTTGTTTCGAAGGTTCGAGTAGCAAGGATGCCTCTCTTTTGTCTGGGGTAAGGTATTTGCCTTTTATTTACTACATTAACTTGCTCTCAAGTAGGCCACCTAGCTTTTATATATACCTCGTTTGAGTTAGTTGATGAAATAATAGACTTGCGGCAATATGGGTGATATGCCGTCTGTGTCGGTCACATGCTCGGTCTTGGGATATGACATGTACTAATGTTGCTAACACTACCATGGTGATGAAGTTAACCATGCCAACAATTAAGCATCATTGACCTTATAAATTGCAATGGTTAAATGATAGTGAAGAGGTACAGGTGAATAAATAAGTGTTTGTTCCCTTTCGCATTAGGAAGTATGAAGATGAAGTGTTGTGTGATGCAGTTCCTATGCAAGCTGGGTACTTGTTATTAGGAAGACCATGGGAATTTGATAGGTGAATCAAGCATGATGGATTCACCAACAAGTACTCATTTGTTTGCAATCAAAGATCAATCACTCTTGTACCGTTGACACCAAAATAGGTTTAAAATCAAGCAAGGTCGCAAAAAGAAAGTAAAAAAATAAAAATAGTGAAGAGAGAGTGGTAAAATAAATTAAGAGACAATCAAAAAGAAAAAAGAAAGAGAGACTGAAAATGTTGAGAGAAAAGAAGAGAGAAAATCAAATGTCTATGCAAAGGCTAGTGAAAAAAGGAGATTAATGCTTCTTAATCAACCTAAGATTGTATTTTTGTACAAAGAGGCTTTTTTTAATACTAACCAATTTGATGATGCTTTCCCTAGTTCAATTGTTTCTATCTTGCAGAATTTTGAGGATGTCTTTCCCAAGGAAATTCCTAATGGATTACCTCCTATCCGAGGGATTGAACATCAAATTGATATTGTTCCTGGTGTTACTATTCCAAACTGACCAACCTATAGGAGTAATCCTAAGGAGACAAAGGAACTACAAAGGCATGTAGGTGAGTTGTTAGAAAAAGGGTATGTGAGGGAAAGCATGAGTCCATGCACTGTTCCAGTTATTTTAGTTCCTAAGAAGGATGGGACATGAAGGATGCAGTAGATTGCCGAGCAATCAACAATATCATAGTAAAGTATCCTCATCCTATTCCTCTTTTAGATGATATATTAGATGAGTTTCATGGTTCTTGTGTCTTTTCTAAAATTGATCTGAAAAGTGGGTATCACCAAAATGAAAGAAGGTGATGAATGGACAACTGCATTTGAGACAAAATATGGTTTATATGAATAATTAGTCATGCTATTTGGTTTAACTAATGCTCCTTGTACTTTCATGAGATTAATGAACCATGTTTTGCTTGCTTTTATTAGAAAATTTATAGTTGTCTATTTTGATGATATTCTCATTTATAGCAAAAATTTGGAAGACTATTTGCTGCATTTGCAATCTATGCTTGATGTGCTTAGGAAAGAGAAATTATTTGTTAACCTAAAGAAGTGCACATTTTGCACTGATAAGCTTGTGATTCTTGGTTTTGTTATGAGTGCACAAGGAGTACAGGTTGATGAAGAAAAGATTAGTGCAATCCAAGAGTGACCAAGACCAACAAGTGTAAGTAATGTTCAAAGCTTTCATGGACTTGCTAGTTTTTATCGGTGATTTCTATAAGACTTCAGTAGCATAGTTGTACTGATAACCGAAGTCATTAAAAAGAATGTTTGGGTTCAAATGGGGAGAAGAGCAAGAAAAAGCATTCCAACTGCTTAAGGAAAAATTAACTCATGATCCTTTGCTTGCTTTACCTAACTTTTCAAAAACTGTTGAGATTGAATGTGATGCTTCAGGTATAGGTATTGGCGCTATTCTTATGCAAGAATGATGAAAAATTGCATATTTTAGTGAGAAACTAAGTGGGGCTACCTTGAAGTACCCACTTATGATAAAGAGTTATATGTGTTGGTTCATGCCTTAGAAACTAGCCAACACTATCTTTGACCTAAGGAGTTCGTGATCCACACTGAGCATAAGTCATTGAAGCATTTAAAGAGTCAACACAAATTGAACAAGAGATATGCGCATTGGGTAGAGTCATAGAAACATTTCCCTACATCATTCGATACAAGCAAGGTAAAGATAATGTGGTTGCTGATGTACTTTCTCACAGGTATGTACTTCTTTCTACTCTTGGTGTAAAATTACTTGGTTTTAAACATATTAAAGAGTTGTATCCTTTAGACTAGGATTTTAGTAAAGAGTATGCTTTGTGTGACAAGGCAACCTATAGTAAGTTTTTTAGGTTTGACGGGTTCTTGTTTCAAGAAAATAAACTGTGCATTTTAGATTGTTCAATTTAGGATTTATTAGTGAGGAAGTCTCATTGTAGAGGATTGATGGGTCATTTTGGGGTAGCTAAAACTTTAGCTGTTTGGCAAGAACATTTCTATTGGCCACATATGGAAAGAGATGTTGAGAGATTTTGTGGTAGATTTGTCACCTGTAAGCAAGCTAAATCTCGAGTGCAGCCCCATGCACTTTATACACCACTACCTATTCCTAGTGCACCTTGGACTGATATTTTGATGGATTTTGTATTAGGTTTACCTAGAACTAAATGTGGAAGGACAATATGTTTGTAGTTGTTGATAGATTTTCTAAGATGTCACACTTTATTCCATGTCATAAAATAGATGATGCTTCCGATGTTCCTGGTTCATTCTTTAGGTAGATCGTGAGATTACATGGGATGCCTAGAACAATAGTTTCAGATAGAGATGCTAAGTTCTTGAGTTACTTTTGGAAGACTTTGTGGTGTAAATGAGGCACTAAGTTGTTATGTTCTACTACTTGTCACCCATAAATTGATGATCAAACCGAAGTAGTGAATAAGACTTTGTATATATTATTAATGGCTATCATAAAAAAAGAACATCAAAACAGGGGAATAATGTTTATCACATGTTGTGTTTGCTTATAATCGTACTATTTATTCTACTACTAAATTTTCACCATTTGAAATTGTGTATAGTTTTAATCCATTGACTCCTTTGGATTTATCTCCTTTACTTGTGACTGAGCATGTTAATTTAGATGGCAAAAAGAAAGCAGATTTTGTTAAGCAAATTCATGAGAAAGCATGGCTCAACATTGAGAGGAGAACTGAACAATATGTCAAACAAGCCAACAAAGGGCATCATAAGCTGATCTTTGAGTTTGGCGACTAGGTGTGGGTGCACATGAGAAAGGAGCACTTTTCAGAAAAAAAGAAAATCAAAGTTGTTACTTCCAGGAGATGGTCCATTTCAAGTCACTCAAAGGATCAATGACAATGCTTACAAGCTAGACTCGCTTGGTGAGTATAATGTCAGTGTAACTTTTGATGTGTCTGATTTAAGCCCTTGTGATGTTGTTGAAGATTTGAGGACAAATAATTTTCAAGAAGAGGGGAATTTTGGTAACATGTGGACCCGCTTGAAGTACACTTGGTCCAATTACAAGAGCAAGAGCAAAGAGATTTAAGGAGGCATTAAATGGGCTGATGCAAGCTATTTTGTGTAGGCCCATGGAACATAGTCTGCAAGATCAACAAAGATGTGTCAACATGATTCACATTCTAGAATAATCCAGCCAATGAATTCGAATATTGTGGGATTAATTACGAATATTGCATTAGGATTGGTTTCTATTTTGAGATTACACAAATAAGACATGTGTCATTTGATTTAGTTTCCTTTTTGCGTGTCGCTTGGAGTGCAAACTATTAGTTTCCATTTGATTTAGTTTCCTTTTTGTGTTTTTCTTGGAGAGCAAGCTATTGGTTTCCTTTTTTATTTTTGGTAGTTTCCTTTTCTTTGATTAGATGAGTTCTTCCTTTGTAATGCTTTTAAATAGGCCTTTTCATTCAATAAAAATCAAAATACCTTTGATCAAAAAAACATGAGAATAAATTTCTCTTTGGTTCTTTGAAAAACTTTTTGAACTTATCAAATTTTGTCTATGGTGTTCATGGTCTGACTTATCCATAGAGTTTTCATCCCTTGATTGTGGCATCTTCATCATACCAAGGTTCACATCTCTTTATAGGTGTTGGGTTGCATTTTCCATCTAAATTTGTAGTAGAATGATGCTAGGAACTAATTTTTGTTACGGTTTCATCACAAGTTGGTGTGGTTCATATCATTTGGGGGATAGTACCTACCAGTTGGCCAACATGGCTCTGGCCGGCTAGGTAGCCGAGAATTGGCCCCAGCTGTTACACTGGTGAAGATTTTAATATAATAGCTCTGAAACTACCTATATTACTGGCTTAGGTTTAATTAAAGATGCAAAAGATAAAGAATAAAAGATGTATTAAATAATACATAGACACCGCCAACCATGTAGGTTAATTGGTAAGGGGGTTCTTAGCTTAACCAAGGATCTCGTGTTCGAGTCTCTTGGAATACAAGTGTGTTAAAACTTGGTAGGAAGAACGTTGTTGTCCATTGTGGTTCTAATCGGCTCAAATCCAAATTAGTCAATACTCGTGGTTTGGTATTTAGATACCAAATGATTGTTTACCAAAAAATTAATATGTAAACAAAAAAGGAAAGCACGAAAAACAAAGTGGAAAGGCATATTGTGTGGTAGCTTTGTTATCATAATCTAATCACAATTATTATTATTTTTTAAACAAATGGAAATCATTTCTATTAAAGAGGCACCAAGCCAATAATACATAAGATTTAATAGGACCTAAAGATAAACTATTATACCACAAGCCTGAACTTATAGGAAAAAAATACATTATTTAGGTTAATACCCTAAAAATAGTACCTAAATTTAAGTAACAATACTAGAAAACTAAAAAGAAGGGGTAACATACCCCATCTCAACACTCTTATCTAGAGAGAGAATATAGAGTAGGTCTTCTAGCAATTTTTTTTTAAATATTGAACGAAGCCTAGAAAGATATGGGCCAAAGCACTAGGCTTCCCTCCGAACCAAACTGAAGCTGTTATTCAGTATCAACATGCAAAGATAGGTCAAGCCAAGTATACTCGAAGGGTTTTGTATGATCCTATCTTGCTGGAGAAGGACGTAGCTCGAGGGACTGTGGTTGAAAGAAGACTACTTCAGTAGATGAAGGTCTTCTACTTGGGTCCGACCACAATCTTTGGCCACTCTCTCAACTTTTCCACCCTCGTGTCCATCAGCGTTCCTTGTTTTCAGATGATTCATAGTGAGAAGGGCTATATCGAAAGTAGATTAAGCAACCTCACTTGGCGAATGCCAAATTGACCTCTTTGGCAGTGGCGTTTTCGATCAAACATAGGTGTCATACCAAAAAGCAAAGAGTGAGAGATCTGAAGCTTCAAAAAAAACTTCCAATGAAGAGAGGAAAACTTCTACAAAAGAAAAGGAGAAACTCTCTCATGGAGGAGAAGGGGAAGAAGAAGAATGTAACACCTCGAGTTCCCTGGTGTTACTATTGGTGAGATATCAATACGAATATGGAAAAATGCAGGAAAATTTTTCACTTGCTTAAAAGGAAAGTGGATGTATGTGATTGAATTTATTGCTTATACATATGCATGAACATGATGTTTAAGATAATGGAAAATAATCCATAGGATATGTGTAATGAGTCGGAGAAATTTGATTCTTGTCGAATAATTATAGAAAAGGACCAAACTGAAAAGATGTTAAAACTTCAGAAAAAAAGTGTAATTTTTGAAAATAGGTTATGGGATGGGTGATTGGGGTGTTGGGAGTGATAATAGCTAAGTTTGAGGAGTAATCGGAAAAGAAAATGATTTAATTGGTCTTGGATGGGAAAATACCTAAATTGCACTTAGACCTATACTCAATGTTTGAGAAAGGAATAAATGAGGGGCCATAGTGCAATTTTTGAAAATGCTTTCCTTACATATAAGCAAAATCAAAACCCCTAACTCTTATTCTCATCTCTCTCATGCCTCTTTCTTATTTTCTCTCCTCTTGAGTTGTCTGCAACCTCCAACACCCAAACTATCCAGAATCTCACCCCCTTTGTGGTTGTTGGTGTATCTACAGTCACTGGTTGTCCACCTTCATCAATGGAGAGCAATGGAAACCTAGGTAAAAATGTTAACCTTGAAATTTCTCTCCATTTTTTCATAACTAAAAATCCTAAGTTTGAAATGAGATTTTTGAAGTGTGGGTGTGATCTTGGAGTGTTTTAGCAAGATATGGTTTCTTAATCCCCCCTCTCTCAATCTTGATGTTTTGGCTGTCCAAAATGGGTTGGATGTTTGATTTTTGTAGTGAAATCTATACCCATATCAAAAAAACAAAAATGGTAGGGTTACATGAGAGTTTGAGTTTGATTCTCGAAATTTAAGATGGAAATAAGTTTTAAAATGTGTTTTTACGGATTAAATGCTCTTTTGGGTGGCCAAAACATTGAGGAAATGTTTGATTTTGGTTTGGGATTGAAGAAGGATGGTTAGAGGTTGAAGAAGGGTCAAAAATCACATTTTTTCTATGGTGGGTTCTATCAAGTGGCGTTGCAGCACCACAATTGGGCACTGTAGTGGCACAAGATAGAGAAAAATGATATTTTGCCAATTTTTACCGCTATAGCACTAGTTCGTAGTATTTCTTCTAGTCATTTTTCAAACGATCATAACTCTCTTATCCGAACTCTGTTTTTAGAAATTCTTATATCGTTGGAAAGATCTTTGAGTCAAGTTTCTAATGATATAAGTTTCATTTAAAAATTCTTTATTGTTTAGGAGTTATGACCAAAAGAGTGAAACCAAAAGTCAAAGTTGGTGTCAAGCATTTTCCTCCCTTGTGTCCTTGACATGTTTTTATATGGTTTTCTCATAAGATTGTGATACAATCCCATGGGAGTCCAATGTAACAAAGTTGTGTGAAACCCAACAACAAGATGTTGAACTTCTTAGATCGAAAACCAAATTATACCAAGTTCTTAACAATGAAACAGCAAAGAAAACAAAGATAGGAATATTGACCCCATGGCTATGAAGAGCCAAAAACCAATATTATTAATGGATAAAAGATTGTTGACCCCGAGGTTATTAACAACCTAAAACCAAAAATATAATCAATCAACAAATCTCAAGTTATCCACTTGGAATTTTCAGTATGAAAGTTGTAGAATAGCACAAAGGAGAACAAATCTCTCTTATATTTATCAAACTCAAGTTCTGTGTATAAAGCATATGGGATGAGGCCTATTTATAGGCTAGAAATGAAAAACTAAAAGACATGAGGGAAACCTAAAGGTTGTTCTTAGCCAAACCAAAAGGTTATTCTTAGCCAAAAAGTCATATTAAGACCTAAATCAGATTGGGCCAAGAACTAAACACTCTAAACACACTAAATAGAAAGTTTAAGGCTTATTTGGGCCTTTTACAAAAGACTGAAAACAAACTTAACAAAAGAAGCCCAAATAGTCTAACTAAGCTTAAGAAAAGCATTTTAAGCCTTTTTACATCAGTTTTAGACTTAAGTAAACAAAAAAGGTCCAAAATACTTAAAATGGCTAGATAAGCTATTTTAAGCCCAAATAACTGTCACATCCCTAAAAATGTGATCGGCACTATAGTGATTATCTATCACATCATGAACCTAATGGAAACAATTCAAGCTCACATCATTCAAAATATAGCATATTTCCATAATGCCGCCCAAGAATTTAAAATATGTTTACAAAGTTCCATATTAAGATAATGTCAAAGTATCATCTTTCAAGCAATAAATTTACAAGGAAACAAAATAAAGTATCATGTTTCTACATAGCCCATCCACAAAATCCTAGGAGGCTTATGTGATCACAGAGCAATGTCTAGGGTCCACAAAATACTTAAGATACAAAAGAACCAACCCAAAGTACAAGAAGGCCAGTAAGATAGGCTCGCTACTCTCCTAAACAATCCCCTACGTCAGCCACGAACTCTGAAAAGTTTTAAAATAACAGGATGAGTAATGGAATACTTAGTGAATGGATAACATTATCTAGTAACAATAAATTTCACATCTAATATCATAAAGATATCAATGATTCACAAACTCATATCAGTTATGAATAATAAAAAAATTACAAATCATACAATGCATAACACAAATCCCATACCAACCGGGTCGTCCACAGTACTAGTGGATCATTGCCCACGGCCCCCTGGCTGCATCTACCTTTATCTCTCCACGAAAGAGGTATCTCTACCCTTATAGCTCCTTTAATTCCTCCCATGGGGTGCACCACCACAAAAACAAGGATAACAATATTCAATCATCATGCAAATGTTACACACATTCTCAATATAACAACAATAGTATTAACATTAACCTTTAATTGTTCCATAGGAATTTCTATTTGATCAATTAAAAGATTTTAAGATCAATAATACTTTAATAAATTATAGTTATTTAAATACAAGGAATATAAATCCTTTAAAATGAATAAACAACATATCACCTAAATTTACCTTCACAAATGTTCTCTATGATACTTGATGATAATACTTTTCAAGAAGTGTAAATAGGATAATGTCATCACACTCACCTCAAATGTGGCACTAACTACCTTTGTTTTTGCAACTAAATTGTGGAATGTGCTAGGAAATGATTCCCAAGGATTTCTTAAAATGCAAATAAAATGAAAATAAGAGAATATATTAGAGCTAGACCTTATTGTAAGTAAAACAGGATATAAGGAAACAAATATTTCTATTGTCATAACAAGGGAGTTTTACTGTAAAAATTTTGCATAATTTCCTTATGTTTTCCAGCCACTAAACAGCAGCAAATTCTGTAGCATTTCCTTTGTTTTACTGTCCAAACTGTCTGCCACCTCACAAGACCATTCAGCCAGTATAATGCCTAATAATATAGTTCTAAAGTGCAGAAAAAATGTGGCCCAAAATATCTTATGACTAATTTAGAAGTAAATCAACATAAAACTCTCTTTTTTTTTCATCATTCTTTCTAATCTCCCAGCTCTCTAACGCCAATCTCCTTCCTTTCCATCCTTTCTATGGAGAAAGATTTTTAAAAATCTCACTAATCAAGAGTTTATGGCATAACAATTACTTTATGTCTTACTAAACTAGAATATTTTTTTTGCAATCTAGGGTTTATAGATAAAGAGAAGAAGGAATGGAGGAAGAGGAAAAAATGAAATTCAAGAAACTTAAGCTTGCTTACCTTATATTTCCTATTGAAATTGGAAGGAGCCTAGGTGAAATCTTCAGTCAGCAAAGAAAAAGAATTTCAGCGTCAATGAAGGGGTGGAGGCCAAAAAATGTGGAAGAAAGAATTTGGGTTATAAGTGACTTCATGAAGAATAGCTGGAAAATACGGGTTGGCACCTGGGCGCCCTATATGGCGCTTGGGGCACCACCTTCAAAGGTTCAGATAGATAGTTCGGGTGTTGGCACCTTGGGCACCCTGTGTGGCACCTGAGGCTCCATCTATTTGGTTTCAAGTCGAGAGTTGAGGTCCTGGCGCCTGAGGTGCCCTGTGTGGTGCCTAGGGCTCCAGCTATTAGTTTTGCTTGCTTTTCTTCATGAATTAAAATTGGATCCTAAACACAACTACATACAATATATGGCCTCAATGACAATAACCCAGTCACAAAAATAAATTTTAGTTAAACCACCTAATTTCTACTATGAAAACATAATAGCACACACATGAAAAGTAAAATAATTTTAATAATTTAACATAGTGAAATTTTTTATACTCCAAAACTAATAACACTTCTAAGGACTAGAATGTTACAATAACACATTATGGATGCTTAAAGTTTCTTCATCCTTCAACGCTTGGTTCTTCTTGGATCTGAAAGTGTGAAACATTGTAGGAATGCTCCAGCTCTTCCTTTAGGTGATTTCCACGTTGCAATTGCATCAGGATGCTATTCACAACTTGCTAGATCTGTTTGGCTTTGGCTCTTGTGATTGGCCCTTTTGGCACATCATTTTCAGCTTTGGATGGTGTAATTAACTCCTTTTCTTATAACTCCAAGCTAGGTAGCTGGATCTCATCATTTTCTTTGATGTATCTTCCATACCTTTTGGGATAGATTGGCTAGTTTGGAGTTGAGGTGATGGATTTTCTACCTTGCTCTTTTATTTCTTTTCATATTGCCTTTCCTAGCATAATTGACGATTGAAATAAATTGTCCTGCTTTGATAATGTGAATGTGTGAATGAATATATGTTGAAAACCCCTCAAATGAGATAGATTGGATAAGTCTAAATTTTATGGCATGGAAATATTATGAAGAGAATATGCTAAGGAAAATTTGAGAAAATGACTATATTGAGTAAAATCTCTACTCCTTGTTATGTCTTATTCACATAATGGATTGTTTTTCAATCTCTCAAGAAAATTGTTATGAAATTCTCTGTGTTAATGATTGATCCTCTATGAAAGCTATTCACATATGGAATGTTGGTTTCCTATGTTGCCAATTGATTGGTGTGGAATTTATGTGATGGATGTATAATGTTCCATTATAATTGTGTATTGTTATGAAATGTACATTTATCAATGTTGACACTGATTTGGGAAATTTGATGAAGGATAAGGATGGACTTGGATTTGCCTAGGCCTCATGATATTGTGTGCATAATGAGTAGGATAAAGGGGGATATTTATGCTGTACCTCAGGTTATCATTGAGTACAAGGGGATCTGTCATGTGTGACATCATTATACCATTGCATTATGATGGAGCATTTTATTGTCTTGATAACTTACTTGCTTGAACTTTAACATGATATTGCATGCTTGTATGAGTAGTTTGGAGATTAATAGAAGATGTACATGTATGAGATGATGGTATAGGATACAGAAAACATGTTTATGATCATGTTAGAGAATTTATATCTCAATATGTAATGGATGATATTGAAAACATATGGTGAATATGTTAATGGCTTGTATTTTACTTTGTGGATCATATGAAATCTTGAGTATGGTTGATTTGATTATGGATAAAGCTTTAGTGATACATACCCGGAGGTAAGGTCAAAGGATTCCTAGAGGTTGTGAATTAGGATTGTCGATGAGAAGGCATAAACCAAGGTCAAGGCAATGAAGTGTTCACAGGAAAAAAGTTAGGATTTGGATGTGTACATAATCCAGAGTCCTAGGATAGACTCCCAATGACGATAGCCAATAGATGCCCAGGAGTGGCCGAGCTTGAGTCCAAGAAGGGTATGGAATTCAGGACATGAATATGGTAATTGCTTGGATGAGATTGTTGGTTAGTGATGTGGATGTGTATGAGTGGTCATGTATTGTAGGAATGCGGTTTCCTTTTGATGTGATGTGATTAATTGTGTCATTTAATTGGTGGTATTCGTTTGGTCTTTCAGTATATTCTGATTATGGAAAATCCATAGTTGCAAATAAGTAACGTGGGTTCCTAGTGTGAAATTTATATACATGTGTGTGTGAGTGTGTGTGTGTGTATTCATACTTGATTGGTATTTGGATGAGTTTGGTGAAAGTGATAGTTCTGGTAGGGAAGGGCATGTGGTATTGTGGAATTAGATAGTGTGCAGTGAGTATGAAATCAAGGTACCAGTATTTGTATTGTTTTATCCTTACTCTATAATATCTATCTATGTATGTTGGTTATACTATGGGATGGGAAGAATTGTTAGGGTACTTTGGGGGTGCCTGTGCACATTTTCTGGCTAGATTTAATCCTTTATGCATTATTTACTTCTTTAGTAGGAATGATTATTTATCTGTTCTTGGTAAAGATGTTTAGATGAGTCACATGGATTAGACTCATTCTCTCACAATTTCAGGTCTGGTGTTGGTTCGGCTTGACGATTTTGGTTGCGCGGTAACAAGGATGCCTCCTTCTTTGTCCAAGGTAAGGTATTTTATCTTTTAAGTTTAAAGTAAATCTTTAATATGCTCTATAATCAGGTAAACCACCTAGGATTTATATGTATTGTGGCAGTATGGGTGACATGTCGTCTACGTAGATCATAACCATATGTCCAGGCTGTGACAAAGAAGGTAGCTGAGAGAGTAAGTGAGGGCTACCTCCAACAATAGTGATGGCTATGCAAGAAACCCTAGCAGAGAGCGTTTTGGGGAATGAGGGATTCTTGATGGCAAATAAATTTGAGTGAAGCACGAAGTGAACTACTTGATACTCACTCTTACTACACCCTATGGGCTCTAGCCCATTCTAATCATTTATTTTTTTAATAAAAAATAACATTATTCTTGAAATTATTTTGATATCTTTTGCTTTTAGCTAGAGGAAGATCGTGTATATTTTCAAAGTAGAAAAAAAAAATTGTATAAGTTTAATTTTTTTAATAAAAAATAAAGTAACTTATCCAAAAATGAATTTTCTAAAATTATTAATTAATTTAGAGTGATTTCATTTAAGTTTTTAAAATATTACAGTTATCTTAAGCTATTTTTCATGTACTAAAACAAGATACTTGATATTTCAAGAATTGAAACAATTATAATCTTTTAAAGATTAAATTAAAATTTACTCACTGTTTAAAATATAAATATGACAAAAAAATTAATAATAAAAAAGAAGAAAAATTAATAATTTAATTTTTTTTTTGAAAAGATAAAGTACTTTATCCAAAATTGAATTTTCAAAACTAATTAATTAATTTAGAACAAATTATTGACTTAATTTTTAAAAGATTAAAGTTCTATTTATTTATTTCTTAAAGGATTCATATGTGAAGGTGATTTTTGATAATTAAACATTTGAAACATAGCAATTGTAAAATTTGTACTTTAACAATAAAAAATAATCAAATTCATAAAAATATAGTTTTTTTCGAGATTACATTTCCATTCAACATAAAGTATAATCAGAATGACCAAATTGACCTGTGCGAAGTCGAAACAATTTGATCTATGTATGATATTGCAGTGGGTCAACCCCTCCTCTGAAATCTTTCGTATTAAAAGCTTTTTAAATTGATGGGGAGTTTTCAGCGAATGGACCCCACAGTATTTTTATTTTTGTGAATATTCGTCAATGAAGTCATAAAAGTTAGAGACAGCGCTCGACTAAATTGTATTGTATTGTACTATACTATATTAAGTCTGGAGAGAGAAGGCTAAGAATTTTGGAATCACATAATTGGCAGTATTATAGCTATCATAATAAAAATTTTCATTATTTTTAATGGAATTATATGGTTATTTTTAATTTTTCATATTTAATTTATTCTTTTTGAATATTATTTATAGAAATGGAAATAAATAACTAGACTGAGTATTTTATTATGGATGATATTTTGAGAGTTGAGGAAAGATAAGAGGAAGTGAAAATTTTGTGGAGATAGAGTTGAGAGACAAGGAATAAGGAGAGAGTAGTTATGAGGTCCAAAGAGAGACTAAGGTGAAATGAGGAAATTGGTGGCATTTAGAATATAGGAAATACTTAAATTGGGGAAATTATGAATTTACCACTATCAAGGTCAATCGAGAGTTACCTATAGGCAAAGTAATCATTTGCCACTTTTCTTTCTTTCCTCACTTTCTCTTTCTCTTTCTCTCTTCCTTCTCAATACCTCACCTGCTCCACTCCAAATCCTCCAATGACTTCGAAGAACCTTTCTTCGGTGGTGAAGCTAGTCATCGGTGGCCTACCAATGTAGGGAAAGCAAGGAATCGAGATAGGAATTCTGATTTCCTGAACTTTTCCCTATTTTTTAGTTTTAAGGGTATTGGGGTAAAACTGAGATTTCAGCTTCATTTCTCAGTTAAAATTAGGGATTTTGGTGTCTAAATATAGTGAAGATCTGGCCAGATCTGACCCAAAATCGAGGCTAGATCGTGGGTTCAGAGTCCTGGCGCCCCAAGTGCCACCATTGAGGGGAAAGCTTGGTCTTAATGCTCCAGGTGAAGTTTAGTCTTGGTGCTCCAGGTGCCAGGTGTGGCACCTCAAGTGCCAAGTACATGAGTTTGGGCAGAAAATTAGGCATCTGGTGCGGACGCTAACCATACCTAGATCCCTTTGTCCGTTTTCAAATAGCCATAACTCCTTCATCCATACTCCGATTTTGACAAACTTTATATCATTAGAAAGTTTTTTGAGTCTAGTTTTCAATGGTATAAGTTTCATTTTCAAATTACTTACTGGATAATAGGTATGATCAAATGAGTGGCCAAAGGTCAAATTTTATGGTGAGGATTTTTCCTATTTATTTATTTATTGAATTGGGTTGGTTCCAGGTAGCTTGGGAGCTTTATTGACTTGTCTCCCAAGATTTCTTATATGGTAAACCTTATTGACATTGAGGTGAGTGAGTGACCTCGCCATTTAACTGTTTAATAAATTATTTAACCAAGTTTAATATAAATCTCATTCACACCATAGTTAAAATTAAATCAATAAAATTCCCTAGTTAGTGGTAATAACTAGATTAAGAAATTTCATTACATGGTTGTGGGATATATTTTATGAGATTAGGAATTTTGTGTTGAATTGTATTTAAAATGGTGAACTGATGTGGCATGTGTTATGTGGTGTTTATGTGAATGTGTTTGATGTTTATGTGAATGCATTTCATAAACAAAGAAAAGAAAAGGAATGAATGGGATCATAGGGATAAACCTCTGGAATAAACTTATTGAGCAATTATAGTCTGAGGGAAACTTGTGGACAGTCTCAATAAGGTAAGAGCGGAAAGCGTACCCATTGAGTAATACTAATTACATTGCATATGTTTGCTGCATCATGTATTTCGGTGTGGATGTTTATTTTTATGTTTTTATTTGATTGAGGATTGTTTTACAGATTGGCTTGTGAGATTGTAGACTCGCATTGAACCACTGGTTTTGGTCAACTGGTAAGGTACGTTATATATATTATATTTCGTACTAATATGTCTTAGTGGTGTTTAATCTTATTATGGTAGTTAGGCTGGTATTTGTACTTGTGCTTTGTTGTATTGCACAGTCATCTACTCACTGAGTTTTCATAAACTCACGTTCTTTATTGCTAATTTTATATTTAGCAGCTGAAGAGGATGAGAAACCACTAGAGTTAGAGGCTTATGGAGATATACTCCATATTTATTCGGAGGGTTCTAAATGAGCCAGTAGAAATTTTCTGTAATCCTATGGGCCACCTAGGTCCTACGATGTTTTAGAGATTTTATTTATTTAGCTGTAATTTGCTTTGTAAATTATAAAATTTATAACTTGCATAGTTGTGATAATAAGATGGTTCATGAAAATTATGGCCTCCTACTGAGGTACACCATATAATATATGTATATTTACATGCCCATTTTTTTGGGGCATTACAGAATAGTTTCAGAGGGAGGTTTGAGTTTAGGTTTCCTATAGATTACAGAGCAAAGTATTCTTTATGGGCCTTTCCCTTTGTTGTGAACTGCGCAGCATGACCATGGTTTTAGGTTCTTTAAAAGACACTATAGGATGTTGAGTTTTTCTTTTGTGACTTACTCCTCGGTGGAGTGAGTCGGAAATGACTTTATTAACATAAGAAGTGTTTATTCTTATATGCAACTCTTGATAAGGGAGGAATCCTCGGAGCACTTGGAGCTCACGAGCTTATTCAGATGTAGCTTTGCTACATTACCACCAAGGTGGTAGTAAATTATTTTGAAAAGGGGGTGGGTGTATATGTGGTTATATATTGTGGAAATACGGGATTTCCATGTGGTATGCAACTATCTGAGATATTTTATTTTTGCTTTGGTATGTTGTGGTACGTAAACTTAATTGTTTACTAGAAGATATGTATATGTTCATATATGTATCTGTATTGGGGTTGTAAGTGGTAAGTGGGAAACTGAGATATCGGTTACTATTTTGTAAGGGTATGATAAAACTTGTCTTGTCAATGCGTGGTAGTTTTATGAATACATGTATATATTAGAAAGTTGGAGAAAACTTGCTGGGATTTCTTGTGGTGGGTGCTTGTGTATATTTTGTACAAAATTTTATTAATATCTTTTAATGAATTGTGGAAACTGGGTTGTTAGGAGAAAAGTGGGAAATGGTTATAGTATATAAATATAACCTAAATACAATACATGTACGCATGTATTGTAATACATCTTGTTGTGGTAAAGAAATGCATACCTATGAGGTGTGTGGGCATTTCTTTGTGACTTGGGTGGTTGGTTAAGGGGAGTGATGAGTTTAGGCATTCATAAATCAACACCTATGTGGATAGATGTATAGTTTATTCTCCTAAGTGTTGATAGCATTCTAGATGGATTGTGTATTTTGAGTTGAAGTTAGATAATAGAGGCCAAAGGGTAAATGAAACGTTAGGAAAAAGGGAGTAAGAGAAGGGAGCATGCTTATGTGAAATGAGCCGAGGGCTAAGATATAAGTTTCATCATAAGAGTTGAGATGGCTGCAATTCTTTTAGTCGGGGTATAGTTCTCAGGCTAGAAGATGGCATCCTCGATATTTAGAATGCGGGAGACTCTGTTCAAGTGAGTACTATTAGTAGGCAGTAGGCTAAGGCTATTTCTTTTACAGCCAGAAGGTATACTTTAAGAGGAATTGGGAGAAGAGAACACGAGTTGTTAGAGTTAGGATACGTACTTAAGTATGTACCATAAGAAATCTAGCAGTGTGAGGTTCGGTTGAGGGTACCAATTTAGATTGTGCAATTCTCCTGAGGAAGGCACCACAATAAGGTGAAAGATGACATAAGGTGATTAGAGTGAGTTGTAAATCTTTTGAGGCAACTTGACTAAGTTGCACCCGTAGGCGAGGTTAGTCTTAAAAAGAAGAAAAGACTTTTGAGACTAGTTCTTAATAGTCGTTTAAGTAGGGATGTGATAGGTCAAAGGTGTAAGGTTGCTTGAGGTCCTTACACCGAGAAGGTCGGATGAGGTAAAGGGTAGTTTACAAAAGTTCCTATCTCGATGAGTGTGTGGAAATCTCATGACCTTAAAATGGTCTTAATGTGTCATGGGTAGGCTTTTAGCATGAGTGTCATTGGAGTTGAGTAGAAGTGGTGGTGAATATGTGATGTCGGGGGTTAATGGGAGGTTTGGCCCACTTTTCTTTGATAATAGGGCCTATGAGTCTATAGTGTGTACATATTAGTGGATATGTAAGATGCCTGGGTGTTTGCTTATAACTAGGTGAGGTAGAGGATGTAAGTTGGTAAAGTGAGCTTTGAGAGTGTTCTATGTTGAGGGTAAGGAAATGGTGCCATGAATATGGCTTGGATGAGTTTAGATTAAATCTAAGCTCATTGGCAATAGAGTGAGTACTTTAGGATCATGTGCATTAGTTTGAGAGGGAATGTGTTTGGGTGTGTGTGGAAACTCAATGACTCAATATGAAGATACATGGAGTGTGTATATATGTATAGTTATGTAAGGATCTCGAATGGGGGTTTATTTAGGGAAAATGACCTTCTTAGGACCTATAGTCTTAAAGGACTAAATTGAGGGATAGTGGTGTATAGTGGGGAAATCTTGGAATCAAACGATCCCATGGCTTAGTTATAGGTACACCTTCTCTTGCGAAAGAGTCTATGAACTTTAGAGGAGACTGTACCTACCAATAGGCTTGTGGGGCCTAGCTAATTAGGTGGTCTAAGTGTTAGTTTGAAGAAGAGTGAGTGCAGATGGGTGTAGAAGCGTAATTACTTATGTATGAACATACACGAGGTATGTGTATATATGTAAATACATAAGATCCCAAATATGAATTTATTTGGAAAAGTATGAGGTGGGTTTAGTTTTAGTTTCATGAATTGGGGTAAAAAGGCTTTGGCCAGTAGGTTAGTGTGTTGTGGTTGAAGGCATGTTCCTATTGACTTATTATTGGTTATAGACATGGCCCAAGGGTCCGAGAGATGGGATAGACTTAGTGTACACGAGGGTCCAATGAGACTCATAGTAGGGCGTTAACGTTAGAAGTCGGTGGAGTGATTTGTTTCATGAGCTGGTCTTCCAGGATAGATATCTCAGTGACTTTAGCTACTTGACATTGTGGAAAGTCAGGTGATAACATCCAGGAAGGAATGGAAATCAAGACCAACCTTTTGTGGGAATTATGATGGTTAGACAATTATTAATTAGCACTGTGGGTGTGGTTCAGGTGTACTCCCGAGGTCAAAAACCGACAACTGCTAATGCGGGGCACAAGAGCTAAGACCAAGAAGAACGCACCTGAAAACAAAAAGGGTGGAGGAACAAGCTTATGGGATGTATACTTCATAGGGAAATCCCTGTGGGGATATTCAGTCTGTGAGAACGCAGACCCACGTAATAGGATTCTTGAGTGGGAATCCTATGGGATCGTAGATCTATAGGAGGATTATTTGTATAGTATGTATATGGTTTCATGTATGTGGTAGCATAGGTTTTAGTTCAAGCAATTTATTTTTTATTGGTGTGATTGTGGATAGTGGATATGATGGGAATATGAAAGCTCGAGTTGAGCTTGACTTTCAAGGGGCAACTTGCTAATCATGGGGTGACACCTATGGGCAGAGCATCACCTATAAGCAGGATAACGCCTTCGGCTGGGGTGCATATATATATATATATTATACTACTGTGAGGTATGCGTGTGGATTATGTTTGTGGTATGCATAGTGAAAAGTGTGGAATTGATGAGGTTAATGAATGAGAGGTAATATACAATGGTATCAAAAATATGCTCTGCGAGGACAATGATGAGGTATCATATTGTGTATATGCTTCCGGGGCGATCGAATATTGTGTGGGATAATTATCCTGAGTGCATTTTTATATGCATTTGTATGTAGATGCTTTGTGGTTGAGTAATAGAGGAACTTATGTGTGGTAGGTAATTAAGCCACCCTAAGTTCCTTAAGTATGTTTGTGGTAGTAATTACCAGAACACACAGATAAGATGCCTTCTGAAGCTTTATATAAAAGGCTCTGTGCTTTGGGTTTTGATCATTGAAGCAATTCATGCTCATTCCTGAGTAAGGGAAGTTATAGAGCTCCAAGGTATATCGAAGCTAAATAACAACTGGCAATCTTAGTTTCCATTTTAATTTTGGTGATTGTGGGGCTTTGTGAGTGGCATTATATATACTTCGGTTTTTGATAGAAGCTAGGGAATGTCGCTTTTCATCGATTATCATGGTGCCTTTCAAGGCTTGTGGTGTGTTTTGAATTTGAGGGACCAAATTCTTTTCAGGGGGTGTAATTTTGGATTCACATAATTGGCGATATTACGGCTATCATAATAAAAATTTCTATTATTTTTAATGGAGTTATTTGGTTGTTTTTAATTTTTCATATGTAATTTATTCTTTTTTAATGTTATTTATGGAAATGAAAATAAATAACAGGACCGAGTATTTTATTGCTAATGATATTTGAGAGTTGAGGAAAGATAAGAAGAAGTGGAAATTAACAGGGAAAGTGTAGTTATGAGGTCCAAACAGGGACTAAAGTGAAATGAAGAAATAGGTGGCATTTAGAATATAGGAAATACCTAAATTGGAGAAATTATGAATTCGCCATTATCAAAGTTAACCAAGAGTTACCTAGGGGCAAAGTTATAATTTTGCCATAGGTGGATATATATAGGCGGTCCCACCTCGTTTTCCTCATTCCTCACTTTTCCCTCTTCCCCTCACTTTCTCTTTCTCTCTTCCTTCTCTCTACCTCACCCTCTCTACCCCAAATCCTCCAACAACTTTGGAGAACCTTTCTCTGGTGGTGGGGCTAGTAATCAGTGGCTTAACAACATAGGGAAAGTAAGAAATTGAAGTAGAAATTCTGATTTCTTGAACTTTTCCCTATTTTTTAGTTTTAAGGGTATTGGGGTAAAACTGAGATTCTGGCTTCATTTCTCGGTTAAAATTGGAGATTTTGGTGTTTAAATACTCCTTAGACATAAAGGATAAGATCTCATTGAAGAAATTATGGAAAACGGTAAAGATTTGACCCAAAACCGAGGCTAGATCGTGGGTTAAGAGTGTGTCGCCCCAGGCGCCACCCTTGAGGGGAAAGCTTGGTCTTGGAGCCCCAAGTGCCAAGTACATGAGTTTAGGCAGAAAGTTAGGCATCTGGCACCCCAAGCAGGCACCAGCCATATCGAGATCCCTTGGTCTATTTTTAAATAGCCATAACTCTTTCGTCCAGACTTCGATTTTGACAAACTTTATGTCATTGAAAGCTGTTTGAGTCTAGTTTCTAATGGTATAAGTTTCATTTGCAAATTCCTTACTAGATAAGAGTTGGGACCTTATCGACATCTAGGTGAGTGAGTAACCTTACTATTTAAGTTTTTAATAAATTATTTGGCCAAGTTCAACATAAATCCCATTCACATCACAGTTAGAATTAAATCAATGAAGTTTCCTACTTAGTGGTAATAACTAGATTAATGAATTTCATTACATAGTTGTGGGATATATTTTGTAAGATTGGGAATTTTGTGTTTAATTGTATTTAAAATGGTGAACTGATGTGGCATGTGTTATGTGGTGTTTATGTGAATGTGTTTGATGTTTGTGTCAATGCATTCCATAAACAAAGAAAAGAAAAGAAATGAGTGGGATCAAAGGGATAAACCTCTGGAATAAACCTGTTGAGCAATTATATCCGAGGGAAACTTATGGACAGTCTCAATGAGGTAAGTGTTGGGGCGTTCTGGCAAGTGCATCAGTCACACAAGTAATAAAGTGATGAAATATGAGTTATTGTCTCCACAGAGACTAACGTGCTAAGTACTCTAGAAATTTAAACGTATTAGTTAAGCAAACTAATTTTTGATTTAAGAAAGCTTTAATTGAAAGTAAAATAAAATTGCAATAGAATCGAATGGAAATAATTTAAATAAAAGGCCTAGAGTTACTAATCCCCCTCTTTCGTTCTAGGAATTGCTAATTCTCCCTAACACTTGTGATTCAAATCAATTATACACATTAATCTTAAGTTTTCTACTGGCTTAAAGTGATTCTCTCGAACCTAAATTAAGCTACTCAACTCTACACAATCCCTTATATGAGTTTAAGTCGAATTAACGTTAACCTAATTTGATTAAACGAGGTTAATTAACATTCCTATTAATTAACAAGTAAAACCCCTAAGTTCTATCACTCGCCCTAATCATTCAGTGTTCTACTAACATCTCCCTCTCCCGAGTTTGACGAAAGCAACAAACAAGTCATAAAGTGGCCAATTTTATAACAAGTACAGTAAATATAAATGATAGGTATGTATTAAATTAAAAAGAATCACAAGTTTCAAGAGAAATACAAATCCTAATCTGAAATTAGGCTCATAGTAACCCTAGAACAGAAAATCAGCCACTCATGGCTTTAAAACTATAGAAAATAGTAAAAGAATGAGCAAACTCCATGAATCTGAGGTTGAGTTGACGGAATTCAGGCTTGATCGGCTTCGGGAATGGATTCCTCCTTCTCCTCCAGCAAAAATCAACGCCTCCCCTCAGTCTCCAACTCAGAATACCCTAGAAAATATGTTCTGACACATTTAAATCAATGCAGGATCGTGAACTACCACAATAGCGGTGGAGGGCAGAGAAGAGAGCTTAAAATCATGTTTTCCAGGTTCCACTGCTATAGCGGTGAAGATTTACCGCTATAGCAGTAGATGGCAGAGAAGATGGCTCCAAAATATTTTTTTTAGCATTCCACCGCTATAGCCGTAGAATCCACCGCTATAGCGATGGGAGACAGCAACTACTCCAGCATCTTCAGAATTTCAGCTCTAACATTCCATCTTCTAACACGAACTTCTCACCAACTCAACCTACATCAAAAATAACAAATAAAACCATTAAATCACAGAAAAGAATCATGAAATCACTTCATTTATTAAAAGATCAAAGAAAACTAAAACTAATCTAAACTACTCAAAACATGGGTTAAGAATTACAAGCCAATAAGAAAGAGATCAAAAGAGAGGGTATTTAGTACCAAAATGGTACTAAATTGAGAACTCAACACTCCCCCAAACTTGCACCTTTGCTTGTCCTCAAGCAAAAACTTTGAATGAGAAAAATATGTGCGACCATGAATATGTGTAACTAGGAGGAGTAAAAATCTAAAAATGTGAATTAAAACAAGCTAAGCCTCATCAAACTATTGCTCAAAAGATTTAACTCAAGAGTTTGCAATCATAAGGATTCAATAAGAAGTGTTAACCAAACCACAAGAAAATTTGAAATCAAAGCTTCACCTCTTGGAATAGTTTATAAAACCAAATTCACAAAAATTCCAAAACTAAATTACTTCTTTATTCTCAAAGGCATCGTTTTATTTCGATTCTCAAAGGCTTCACTGTTTTGTTCTCAAGGATATAGCTTCCTAACTTTCCTTATTTCCTTTGAAATTTTTTTACCAATTTTCTCATTTTATTTTAATTACAGGAGCCTATCGCTTATTGAAACTTTCAACTATCCTCTTATTGAATCCTTTTTTCACTAGCCTCTTATTGAACTTTTTTTAAATATATAAATATGAAAATGATCTAAAAACCATTCAAGGAGACAACAACATGACTCCTGTTATTTTGAAGTGATAGGGTTAACATTTACAAAAATATGAAAAACTTAAGATTAGCAAACTCAAGAAGCAACTCTTAAAAAGAATTTCATTTGACATGATTTGACTTACCAAATAATTTCAAACTTTCAGATTTCAAAATTTTCAGAAGTTTTCCTCTTATAACACATGCATATAGACAACACAAAATTAACCAAAATTTTCTCAAAGAAGAAACCCATCAAACCTCTCCCCCAAACTTAAATTTAACAGTGTCATAATAACCCAAAAAAAAATACCACAAGTAAAATAAACAAAATAAGAACAAAATAATAAAAGCTATGAAAGAGGGAAAGAAAGCTTGGGTTGCCTCCCAAGAATGCTAAGTTTATAATCTTCAGCTAGACTTTACCAGGGCGCCTATGCTCAAGGTGGATCTTCCAATTTCTTCTGCTTCTTGAATGTATTCAGCTGAGTGACAACATTGTATGCAATGTCAGGAGGTTTAAATTTCTAGGGATCGTCACTAAGCTTTTCATGAACCTCTGAACTTCCTAGAACTCTCTTTGTTCTTTTCTCCACATTCTCAATATACTCCAAACAATCGTCACTCATCCTATCATGAAAGTGCCTGTGAAGTTCTTTATCAATCATCTTCACCATATAGCACTTCTTCGGGTTATCAGAAGTTTTCATTGCCTTGTTCATATTAAAGGTGACCTCTTAATCGTTAACCCTCATAGTTAACTCACCCTTATGAACATCAATTAATGTTTTCCCGGTTGCAAGAAAAGGTCTTCCTAAAATGATCGAGATTTCCTTGTCTTCCTTATAGTCCATGATAATGAAGTTAGCTGGAAAAATCAACTTATCTACCTTGACAAGCACATCTTCAATGATTCTGTTCTGATAGCACATCAAACGATCAGCTAGCTAAAGAGTCACTGTGGTGGGCCGAGCATTCCCTAAACCCAGTTTCTTGAGATTGACAGTAGCATCAGATTCACACTGGCTCCCAGATCGCATAGTGCCTTTCCACAAAAATTGTTCCCAATGTTGCATGGGATCACAAAGCTGTCCAGATCTTTCATTTTGCTTGGCAACTTCTTTTGGAGAATGGCGCTACATTCTTTAGTCATAGCAACAGTTTCAAACTCACCCAATTGCCTTTTTCTTAACAAAACATCCTTCATAAACTTTGCATAACTGGGTATTTGTTCCAATGCCTCCACAAATGGGGTATTGATATGAAGTTGTTTCAAGATCTCCAAGAACTTCTTATATTGCTAGTCCAGATTAAACTTTTTATGCCTCAAAGAGTAGGGCATTGGTGGAATAAACTTTTCAGTTCTCAAGTCTTGACTGGTATTTACACTTTTGCCTTTAGCACCCGAAGCACCTATATTCTCAGTTGCCTTTTCTTGGGGCTTGTCAACTTTTTCATTCTCTTATTCAGTTATCTCCCCTTTCTTCTGATCATGTGATTTTACAGCATCAGGGAGCTCTTTACCACTCCTTAATGTAATGGCATTACAATGCTCTCTCCCTCCCTTCTTGGATTATTTTCAGTGTCACTAGGGAGATTACCTTATGGCCTATTGTTTAGAGCAAGAGCCAGCTGTCCCATCTGAGTCTCTAAATTCTTGATGGCCACATTCTGAGTTTGAAACATTGACTCACTTTTCTCCATAAATTTCATGAACATATCCTCCATTGAAGGTTTCTTTTCCACTTGAGGAGGTGGAACTCTATTTTGAAGAGGATAATTACTCTGATTATTAAAGCAAGGTGAGATGACGTACCAGAGGATGCAGCTGAGGGGTTCAAACAGTGATTATTGTTCCATGAAAAATTAGGATGATTCCTCGAGCTCGGATGATATGTGTTGGAGTACTGGTTGTTCTGGTCCTTTTGTAAATTACCCATATAATTTAACTGTTCCACTGAAGGAAATTCCTCACAACACCTATTGATATGAGCCCCTCCACAAAAATCACATTTTGCACTCGGCATAATTATCACATTCACCTTCGCCGATTTATTCTGTCTTGAGTATAGCAAGTCCATTTTCCCGGTTAATGCTTCATTCTGAGCTAACAAAGTATTCAGGGTGTCTAATTCCATGACTCCCCTTCTTGAAGCATTCTTGGATCGGCTAGATGCATTTTGGCTCGTCCCCCATTGTCTCTATTATCTCTCTTACTTGCACTATAGGTTTTGCCATCAAAGCACCACCAGCTGCAGTGTCTAACTTATCTTGAGTCCATATGTGAGACCACTATGAAAAATAGTGAGCTGCTGCCATTCTTGGGGACCATGGTTTGGACACTTCATCAGTAAATTCTTGAATCGTTCCCAGGCCTCATATAAACCTTTGCCTTCATGCTGATAAAAGGCTGTGATCTCATTCCTCAATTTGATTGACCTTGAGGGAGGAAAGAACTTATCTAAAAACCTCTTTTGGAGTTTATCCCAAGTTGTGATAGTCCCTCTCGGTTGAGCGTTCAACCAGCTCTTAGCCATATCCCTCAAGGAAAAAGGAAACAGACAAAGATGTATGGCATCATTGCTTACCCCATTCATCTTAACCATGCCATAGATATCTAAGAAGTTTGTGATGTGGTTGTTTGGGTCTTCTATCGGGCTCCCTCCAAACTAGTTCTACTGGACCAAATTCATCAAGACTACCTTTATTTCAAAGTTGTTTGCACCAAGCAGAGGTTTCACTATACTAGACGCGTGTCTAGCCTCAGTGGGTGATGCATAATCCCACACAGCTCTATTGTCATCCTCCTGAGGCTCATTGCCAGCCCCATTACCAGCATTAACTCCTACACCCTGATGGTTCTGGTTATCCTCGGCCATTTCTTCTTATGTAGCTTGGCTCACTTGAGTTCTCCTAGCTCTCGCTTCCCTTCTAGTTCTCCTTGCTAGTTTTTCAATCTCAGGCTCAAAGAGAAGATCAGAAATATGAGTAGTGCCTCCCATACACAATAGAAAACTCCAGTCAGAATTAACAAAAGGGAAATCACAAAATTAATGCTAAAAGCAAAAATGACTAACTACACAGAAACAAATAAAATAAAAAAACTAAAACAAAATAAAACAAAACAGAAAAATGCCTAAGCTAGCACCTTTAAATTTCTTAGAATATCAACTACAAACTGTTAGTCCCCGGTAACGATGCTAAAAACTTGTTGGGACATTCTGGCAAGTGCACCAGTCACACAAGTAATAAAGTAATGAAATATGAGTTATCATCTCCACAGGGACTAACGTGCTAAGTACTCCAAAAGTTTAAACATATTAGTTAAGCAAACCAATTTTTGATTTAAGAAAGCTCTAATTGAAAGTAAAATCAAATTGAAATAGAATCGAATGGAAATAATTCAAATAAAAGGCCTAGAGTTACTAATCCCCCTATTTCGTTCTAGGAATTGCTAATTCTCCCTAACACTTGTGATTCAAATCAATTATACACATTAATCTTAGATTTTCTACTGGCTTAAAGTGATTCTCCCGAACCTAAATTAAGCTACTCAACTCTACACAATCCCTTATGTGAGTTAAGTCAAATTAATGTTAACCTAATTTGATTAAACGAGGTTAATTAATATTCCTATTAATTAACAAGTAAAACCCCTAAGTTCTATCACTCGCCCTAATCATTCAATGTTCTACCAACATCTCCCTCTCCCGAGTTTGACGAAAGCAACAAACAAGTCATAAAGTGGCCAATTTTATAACAAGTACAGTAAATATAAATGATAGGTATGTTTTAAATTGAAAAGAATCACAAGTTTCAAGAGAAATACAAATCCTAATCTGAAATTAGGCTCATAGTAACCCTAGAATAGAAAATCAGCCACTCATGGCTTTAAAACTATAGAAAATAGTAAAAGAATGAGCAAACTCCATGAATCTGAGGTTGGGTTGACAGAATTCGGGCTTGATCGGCTTCTGGAATGGATTCATCCTTCTCCTCTAGCAGAAATTGGTGCCTCCCCTCAGTCTCCAACTTAGAATACCCTAGAAAATATGTTCTGACACATTTAAATCAATGCAGGATCGTGAACTACCGCAATAGCGGTGGAGGGCAGAGAAGAGAGCTTAAAATCATGTTTTCCAGGTTCCACTGCTATAGCGGTGAAGATTTACCGCTATAGCGGTAAATGGCAAAGAAGATGGCTCCAAAATATTTTTTTCAGCATTCCACCGCTATAGCTGTAGAATCCATCGCTATAGCGGTGGGAGACAGCAACTACTCCAGCATCTTCAAAATTTCAGCTCTAACATTCCATCTTCTAACACAAACTTCTCACCAACTCAACCTATATTAAAAATAACAAATAAAACCATTAAATTGCAGAAAAGAATCATGAAATCACTCCATTTATTAAAAGATCAAAGAAAACTAAAACTAATCTAAGCTACTCAAAACATGGGTTAAGAATTACAAGCCAACAAGAAAAGAGATCAAAAGAGAGGGTATTTAGCACCAAAATGGTACTAAATTGAGAACTCAACAATAAGAGCGGGAAGCATACCCATTGAGTAATACCGATTGAAGGTGCCAATGTGTATGCATACACATTGAGGATTGGTTTTCAATATGATGTGAAAAGAGTAGGATAAACATTGCATATTGCATTTGCATACTCACATCAAGAGAAGGGAAGTGTGGGAAGATGTGGGAACACATTGCATATGTTTGTTGCATCATGTATTTCGGTGTGGACGTTTATTTATGTTTATATTTAATTGAGGATTGTTTAACAGATTGGCTTGTGAGATTGTAGACTCGCATTGAACCGCAGGTTTTGGTTGCATGGTAAAGTATGTTATATATATTATATTTCGTACTGATATGTGTTAGTGGTGTTTAATCTTATTATGGTAATGAGGCTGGTATTTGTACTTGTGCTTTGTTTTATTGCATAGTCATCTACTCACTAAGTTTTCATAAACTCACACTCTCTACTGTTGTTTTCAGATTTAGCAGTTGAGGAGGATGGGAAACCGTTGGAGTTAACGGCTCATGGAGACATACTTTGTATTTATTCGAAGGGTTTTAAATGAACCAATAGAAACGCTCTGTAATCCTATAAGCTACCTAGGTCCTGCAATGTTTTAGGAATTTTATTTATTTGGCTATAATTTGCTTTGTAAGTTATAAAATTTACAACTTGCATAGTTGTGGATAATATGATGGTTCAGGAAAACTATGGACTACCACTAAGGTACATCCTATAATATAGGTATATTTATGTGCCCATTTTTCGGCACGTTACAAAGGCTCTCCTAAAAACCCCAATTCTCGTAATCTACAATCAAAAACAATCGCAATCTTCCAATTTTGACAAGGAAAAATTTAATTAATTTTATAATTAAATATGAAAAGATAATTATAACAAATCTGATCATAAGATAGTAGAGATAATAGATAATGGTCAGTTACAAAGATAATATTATAATTAAGTTTAAAATAAAATAGATAATTATATATAACTAACGTAATCTCACCATATCTAGATAAGTACGAAAATAATTAAATTATTTTTACAACAATTTAAGTATTCTTTTTGAAATACTCTATTTTTTACAACAATTTTCCACATATTTCAAAAAGAGATTTTAAATGAAACAATGTTCTGGGTTATATACATGGGTATAAATGCTTCAAGTTTGGTGTTTTTAAACTATGAACTAGGTAGATAGATAAGACATAACATATAGAATCTGTTTATACTAACCACGCCAACTTGTGATGAAACCCGTAACAGAAATTAATTCCTAAGACTGTTCTACTACAGATTTGGATAGAAATTGCAACCCAACACCTATAAAGAGATGTGAACCTTGGCATGATGAAGACGCCACAATAAAGGGATGGAAACTTGATTGATAAGTTAGAGTACGAATGCCACAGGAAAAATCTAATAAGTTCGAAAGTTCTTCAAAGAACCAAAGAGAAATTTATCCTAACAAAAGTATTCTGGTTTTTATTGAATGAAAAAGCCTATTTAAAGGCATTACAAAGGAAAGAACTCATCCATAACAAAGAAAAGGAAACTTCCATAAATAGAAAAAGGAAACAATTAGCTTGCTCTCCAAGCTACACGCATAAGGAAACTAAATCCAATGGCACAAGCCTTATTTGTGTAATCTCAAAATAGAAACCAATCCCAATGAAATATTCGCAATTAATCCTACACTATTCAAATTCATTGGCTGGATTATTCTAGAACGTGAATCATGTTGACACATCTTTGTTGATCATGCATACCATGTTCCTTGGGCCTACACGAAATAGCTTGAGCTCAATCCTCTTGCATCAGCCCATTCAATGTCTCCTTGAATCTCTTTGCTCTTACTCTTGTAATTAGACCAGTTGGCAGGTTCATACTCCATTTGATAACCATATTTCCATCATCTGTGGTCAAGAGTAAGTTAGAGATCTTATCAATCACATTACACTCCCATAATTCCTGCTGTTAACACCGTTGTAAGCCTTTACAGCCATGAGTGTGCTAGTGTTCATGAGTGCTCTAGAGATTTTGCCACGATTTTATAAGAGTAGCTCCACTCCACACTCATGTATGTGATTTCATCAAATGTATCTACAATGAATATACCACTCTTAAGGGCTATGAAAATCATTAAGAGCTTTTGCTCAACTTCTCCATCAAATGCATTTTAATACTTTAACACTTGCACCATAGGAAAAAAACTGAAATAATAGTGCTAGAAGAATTAACAAATGACTTGTTATTACCCATATAAACCTTATTCATGGAATCTCCAATTACAAATATTAGGTTATTGTCACTGTTAATTTCAATTGGCTTAAGTCCATTTTCCCTCAATGTGTAAAGAACTAATTTCCTTCTTACATGCATGTTTAGTTTTGAATTGGCCAAATTCACTTTTGACTTCACATAACCTTTTAGTATACTTCACATAACTACTACTGACTTCTGTCTGATTTGAATAAGAGATCCGGTTAACGTTATTGTATTCTTCTAATACAATGAAAAATTCACTTTATAAGATATTATAATAAATGGTACCTCTCATTATTTCATTAATTTTGACCAAAGCATCTCAAATAGTCATTATTAGGATTGGGTGTATATATAATCAACTGACATACATCATATGTTATGTTAGATTATGTGAAATTCATTAAATACAACAAACTTACCTCTATTTCTTTAATTGAGTGTTAGAATCATAAGAAGTATTGACTAGTTTGTCATCAAAATGATCAAACTTTTTATAACATCTTCAAACATAATGTTTTTGTGACAGCAAAACACTATCACATTTTTTTTATGATTTTAACCCTAAAATAACATTTACTTCACCTATATCTTTCATATAATTGTTAGATGCAAAGAAATATTTGTCTTATGTATAATATCCATGCTAGTATAAAAATAAGCATGTCATACATATACAATCAAATAATCACACGCTTATCATTTGTTAATTTTGAATATATACATACATCAATCCACATTAAAAGATAAATCGTCAATAATCAAAGCAAGAAATTTGTACACAACATAACAATGAACAAAATCACAGTTTTAGAACTTATTTTCTTTTTCTTAGAGACATGCAATATAAACTTGAAAGTTTGAATACTTCTTATAATTCTAACACTCAATTAAAGAAATAGAGGTGAGTTTGTTGTATTTAATGAATTTCACTTATATATACTATAATTTAGTATATAATTAGTTCATAAAAAGACTCATAATTATTATAGGTGGATATCCAAACACATAATATATATATATATATACACACACATACATATATATTCATCTACCATATAATAATATTATATAATAATATAATTACACTAAATCATTTAGGAACTTTTCAATCTCAATTTTGTGATCAATCACTCAACAACACTATACATTTTTACTTCTACAATAGGAGTGTTCTCATTGATTATCATTTGAAAATTGCTAACTCCAATTTTCATATATGGCATATCATCATCTTAATGAGATGGTATTTTCAATTTACAAATTGATCAAAATTTATATGTCATTATCCACAAAATTTTTGGTCACATATCCACAATAATTTTTGTTCCAAAATGATAAGTGTAGTTCACAATATTATTTAGCAATAATAACACTATCAATAATTTAGGTGAAAGCATTTTGATTTTATAAAATTCTATACCTCACATTGATGGCTATTGTGTCATTTTCAAGAATGTCTACAACTTTCTTTTTACCTAAATTATAATATTCTTATGAGACTTTTATATGTCACTTGTAAAATCACAACTTACATATATGTGAAATTTCTCAAGGCTCCATGATTCAAACCTTCTCAGCTTCAGGTCTCTCTTTCAAACAGATTTGCATTTAGATGCATGAAAATAGGGAACATGGTGAGTAAAATTTAGGATTGAGTCAAAACATGATGGCAATTGGCAAATATGTGAACTCAAAAAAATCATTTATATGTTGCAAAACCAAGAATCAATTCACCCATTTTAAATATATATATATAACATTTATATATAACTTGTATACAAACACTGATACGTCTATAGCTAACATATATATATATATATATAACTGATATATATATCGTCTATATAGGCACCTATGCGCACACACACACACACACACATATATGTTAGATTTAACTATTGCATGCATATATATCAGATTCAACTCAAATCTCAACCACTTTCTTACTTGACTTCATAGCGACCAGAAGTTGAAATACGTAGAGATTAACAAAGAAGGAAAAATCAGTTTAAATTACTGGGTACACCCCAGTGACAACAAATGAAATGAGTTAAATTATTGAGTACACCCCGCGACAACAAATGATACGAGAAGATGAAAGAAGAGTTAGACTTGCCTCTGTTTTCTTCTTTTTTTTTCCTCCGGAAGCTTGTCTCACCATTGTTTGTGCTCTGCCCTTACCAGAGTCCGTTTCTCTTTCAATTGCACTCACCATTGTCCTTTTTCCCCTATTTGTGCTCTCTCTCTCTCTCTCTCTCTCTCTCTCTCTCTCTCTCTCTCTCTCTCTCTCTCTCTCTCTCTCTCTCTCTCTCTCTCTCTCTCTCTCTCTCTCTCTCTCTCTCTCTCTCTCTCTCTCTCAGTTTTTCTTTCATTGAAATTGTCCTCTTGCTTTGTTATGAACAATGAAAAGGTTTGGATGTTTCTTTAAGATTGTTGTAAAAATTGAGAAAAATTGTCAATAAATAAATTTAGTCTAAATCTACTCTAATTAACATTATCTTTAAAAAAAGATTTTGCGGCAGCAAAACTTTCCTTTATGATTAAACATGCTCTTCTAAAATAAAACCTAGGTAATAGAACAACAAAAAGAGAGAGAGCAAAGTTGTGTAATTCAGTATGAAAATTGTTATGTTAGAAATCCCTAGAAACAAGTGGTGGAGGATAAATATGATAAGGGAAAAATTTAATTAATTTTATAATTAAATATGAAAAGATAGTTATAACAAATCTAATTATGAAATGATGGAGAAAGTAGATAATGGTCGTTACAAAGATAATGTTATAATTAAATTTAAAATAAAACAAACAATTATATGTAACTGACATAATCTCACCATGTTCAGATAAACACGAAAATAAATTATTTTTTTAAAATTATTTTCACAACAATCCTTTTGAAATATTTTATTTTTCATAACAAAATATTTCTCGTTACTCCAATTAGCAACCAGTGAATGGATCGCATGCTTGTCTTGAGGACAAGCAGGAACTGTTGGATCTACAAGATCCAACGATTGGCAATTTTTTTATTTTTTTTAAATGTATTTTTTGTTTTAAAAAAATTTAGATAGGTTCTAATACCTTCTTATTTTTGTTGTACTTACTTTTTTGGACTTATTTGAAGAAAAAATAATATTTTTTTACAAGCAGGCAAAATATTAAGACCTATTTGATTAAGTATTTCCTATTTTTATTTTCACTAGAAACAATAAATATGCTTGAAAATGCGTTTGATTGAATACTAAAAATATTAAAAACAAAAAATATTTTCAATGTTTCAAGAAATACTAGAAATAAAAAATATTTTGATTTAATACTAAAAACAAAAAATATTTTTAATATTTCAAGAAATATATTTCAAAAATTAAATATTAAAAATATTTTTTAAATTAAATAAACCGTTATTTTTTCTTCAAATAAATTCATAAAAGTAAGCAAAAAAAAATATTAAAATCTATCCAAGAGTTTTTAAAACAAAAAAAATACATTTAAAAAAAAATTATCAACCGAGATCCAATGGGTTCCTACTTGTCCTTAGGACAAGCAGTCGCCTGCTCGATCCGTTCTCTGAGCAACCATCGAGGTGTCGTCATGCCTTTTCTCCTCCTTTAATGGTTTTAGGTTGTGCTTTTTCCTCTCTCTCTTTCTCTCTCTCTCTCATACCGTCTCTTCTTTCAACACACTCTTGTGCTTGGTACGTTGTGCCGTTGGGGCGGTGGGCCCTAAACTCCACTCAAGTTTTATGGTTTGAGATGGGGTCTTCCTTTCCCTTAACCTCTTTCAGTGCTTCTCATTTTGCCCCCAATTTCGAGCTGTCTCGCATTTAGGTTTTCTTCGATTTCTCGCCGAAGGCTAGCGATTCTTGAGATTTCTCAGGGTAGGTTCTTACTGGTAGAATTGGGTTTTGATTATGTTCTTTGAATGCGTGCCTTGTTGAATTAGTGTCTCTCAAGCCGTTCTGTCGACCAATACAGCTCGTGTTATAAGGTTATTTCACCATGCTGGCGATTTTAAGAGATCGAGAAAGGTTTTTGTGGGATATAATTTAAACTTGCCCCTTCGGAATTTCAACTTTTTTTAAAAAATAAAAAAAATAAAAGCAAACTGAAAAAGTCGGGATATGTATGGGATTGGACTCTGGAGTTTCGTGTTGAGCATCGTGTTTGAGAGATAAAATACTTGATGTATGGGACTGGACTCTATGGAGTTTCGTGTTGAGCATCGTGTTTGAGAGAAAATATTGATTTTGGTGGTGGGACTGTAATACCTTCGTCTGGGGAGCATTTGAGTGCATAAAATGGACAGAGTTATTCAACCTCCTTTGGTAATTCACTTACTCACTCTTCTGTTCTCCTTCGTGTTTTATGAAATATCATTTTTGTTGAGGTAAACATATTAAGATGTTTTGGTTTTTGCTTTTATATTGTCGTTTCTATGGAGCTGACTGATTTTCAAGTTTAATTGAGTTTGTAATTCTTGATGCTTAGTGATTACCATGGTTGAAATCTGCTCTAATTTATTGTTTCTAAAGAGTTTTGATAGTGGCTTCTGCTAGAAGATTCTTGGGTGCCATTTATTCATTGGGAATTTCTTGTGTTACCTTCAATATGCTTAGTATAAGTTGTTGAATATATTATATGACAATATTAAGAGCCGTCCACTATGAAATGCATGTCAAAATGGGTTGTTTAGAGTGGGATAATCTTTTGCTTAACCCCACTGTCTAAATCAGTTATATGAGATCTCTCGTGGCTTTTCCTTAAGGCTCGATTGGGCGGATGGTTTGGGAGTATGGTAAGGTGGGTTAAGTGTAGTAAGTAGCAACCATTGTTCAGATGTTTATAAGATAATGGAGTGGTTTGGAAGGGCTTGAGTTCCTTATATTTTCATTTTCTCTTTTGACCCTCTCCAATTTCCTTTTCTTCTGCCTTTCCTTTTAATTTATGTAAGATTAACATTAGAAATTTTACCCTTCAAACTGACTTAATCCCATTAATGACATGATAACATCCAGTGGTTCGCCATCCATTTTCTCATCAAACTTCCAAATAATAGAATGGATTGTTTCCCCTACCCCATTAAACAAGATTATCATCCTCTATTATTATGGTTTAGGAATTAGGATTTTTGGGCAGAAAACTGAGAAACAGAAGTGCATCAAATAAATGAATTAGCTATTGACGTGCACTAGTCATTTTTAGGCTTTAGGTCCCTGTATACTGTAAATGTATTCTGCATAAATGTGCTTGATGCAAGTCCCATTACATAGGAGCTTAAATGATTTTACACCAACTCATGCTGGTCAAAATTTCAGGTTTTTTTATTTTTTTATTTTTTTATTTTTATATTACATCAGATATGTATATACAAGTTTATTTGAACCTATGAGATGGGTCTGATTTATAGATTTCAGGTTATAAGTAACCAGGGTGCTCTATGTTCTGCATCTCAAGTTGTCTGTATTCGATGATATGGCATGTTGTTTTCTTATAATCTATAAGAAAATTAGGTGTTGAGCTTCCTTCATTTTTAATGGGAAAGTAGCTGAAAGAGTTTCCTTTTTAAACTGAGTGTGCAGGTTGATACGACAGCATGTCTGTGCAGAGTGGATACAGGCCAAAAAACTGTTGCTGGGGCAAAGAAATATGTCCCTGGAACTAAGCTTTGTCTTCAGCCTGACATTAAACCTTCCATTCACCCAACTAGGAACAAGCCATCACGTGGCGAGAGAAGCCGAAATCAATCCCCTCTACTTCCAGGACTCCCTGATGATCTTGCTATTGCTTGCCTGATCCGAGTTCCAAGGGTTGAACATCGAAAACTCCGGCTAGTCTGCCGGAGATGGTATCGTCTCTTGGCTGGTAACTTCTTTTACTCACTCAGAAAGAGTCTTGGAATAGCTGAAGAATGGATATATGTCATTAAGAGAGATCGAGATGGGAAAATCTCATGGCATGCTTTTGATCCCCTGTACCAACTATGGCAGCCCCTACCTCCCATTCCTAAGGAATATTCCGAAACACTTGGTTTTGGTTGTGCTGTTCTCAGTGGCTGTCACCTATACTTGTTTGGTGGCAAGGATCCACAAAAGGGATCCATGAGACGTGTCATTTTCTATAGTGCAAGGACTAATAAATGGCACCGTGCCCCAGATATGCTTTGTAGGCGACACTTTTTTGGCTCCTGTGTCATAAACAATTGTTTGTATGTGGCTGGAGGGGAGAATGAGGGTGTGCACCGGTCCTTGAGATCCACTGAAGTCTATGATCCCAACAAGAATCGATGGTCTTTTATTTCAGATATGAGCACTGCAATGGTGCCTTTCATAGGAGTTGTCTATGAGGGGAAGTGGTACCTAAAGGGACTCGGTTCAAATCAGCAGGTTCTGAGTGAGGTCTACCAGCCAGAGAACGACAGCTGGGACCCTGTTTTTGATGGTATGGTTGCTGGTTGGAGGAACCCAAGTGCTACTCTTAACGGACAGCTCTATGCAATTGACTGCAAGGATGGCTGCAAACTCAGGGTTTATGATGAGGTGGCTGATTCATGGAGCAAACATATTGACAGTAGAATGCATCTGGGGAACTCGCGGGCTATGGAGGCAGCTGCTCTTCTTCCTCTCAATGGAAAACTGTGTATCATCCGGAATAATATGAGCATCTCTCTGGTTGATGTTTCCAAATTTGAAGATTTGAAAGGATCGTCAGCTGAAGAATTGTGGGAAACTGTTGCAGGGAAAGGGCAATTCAAGACCTTGGTCACAAATCTGTTGTCTAGTCTTGCCGGACGAAACCGACTTAAAAGCCACATAGTTCACTGTCAGGTTCTTCAAGCATAGGGTTTGTATAGTGCTTGAGAATCAACCTTCGATTATGACTTACAGCATCACACCCTAGATGTTTTTAGTAATCACATAGTATTACAGATATTGATAGGTAGGTTTTACATGTTGAAAATTGAGTAGACCATTTCCCTAGTCATATATTGTGTTTATCATGAGTAACTGAACGGTGGTTGTAAGGGGAAGAACAATACTTATCCAACTTTTGCATTTACAGTTGTGTACAGCTGTACATGTGCCTCTGTGAGTTTTAACATCAAGCTCGGTTTGTTCAGAACTCATTCAAATGCCGATTTAGTTGTGCATAGTTGTAAATGTTTTAAAAGTTTTGTAGGTATCATTGCTTTAACCAGGAGTTTGTGGATTTAAGTCCATCTGTTCGCAGGTCATTTACAAAATCTTAATCTTTGTACATAAATTAAATTTTGACACTTGCTTGGAAATAAATGGTATGATGGCAATGGTGTTAAATAATATTTTGAAGTTATACAGATTATTTTGATAACTACTGTGGTAACGAACTTTAAAATGTGGGTGTAAATATTGGTCTCTATCAATTTAGTGCACTGTTTTATGATAGAATTTTATTTAAAAGAATTCAGTTCTCGTACTCTTAACATGTTGGGCAGATTAAAACTTTTCTTGAATCTTTTATATTTAGGGATTTTTTTCAATTTGACTCAAGATATTTTGTTCTCAAGATGTTTTTTCATATGAGAAATTGTTAACAAGTTGGTTTGCTCCGTGTACCGGCCATTTAAGAATTTCTGAGCTAGATATGTGACGGTGTCAAATGACATGTTAACTTATTAAAACTTCATCTTGATTCCTCATAAACTGGAGGTTTCTTTTTTTAATAAAAAGTGTCATCGCTCATAGATGTTTGTTCTTAAAATAAATTCCTAAAGGTAACTATATGCCAGTTGTTTAAAGAAAGTATGATGTGAACCATAAAAAGGGCTAGAATGGTGACATTAAATACCTTATTAGTTTTGTGCGTTTTGAATGGTGACATTCAACACTTGTTCCTATATCCTTACACATAATCAGTTTTGTGCAATTTAGAGGCCTCGTTTGTTAGTCTTGGCCTCCTATTGATTGACTAAAATATTCATTCACCTCTCACCCTGAATCCAGAAATGCCAGTCTCTTCTGTTTGATATTCTTAATTTCATTTCTCATAACAAGGATGAAATTAGATAGTCTTAGCAAATTTGATAGTCAGAAATATTATAGCATTTAGAATTGACAGACAAATTTTTATTAAATAACTATTACATAACATTTAGAATTGATTTTCACAACGCAAAAGCCTTCGAAAATCCCCGAAACCGACAGACTTCCCTCTTTTTGAAAAAAAAAAAAATGAAATTGCACGCAATCTCTTTTCAGCTCACATGGTAGTACACAAAGAATACCCCTTTCTGCATTTCAAAGAACCCAAACCTTCATCCTGTTTGAATCATTCAAACCCCTCCGCAAGAAGTCCTGATGATTTTGCTAATATTTTGTTTCATTAACAAGAGACCAACAAGAGACCAAGAACATTAATAACAATTTTATTTGTGAGGGACAATTTTGAGAATAATAAAATCACGAGAGACCAAGGACCAAAATAAGAGTTTGCATGTATTTTCAAAATAAAGAAGATTGCATAATTTAAATGTTTCAAAGGAAGAAAGTGTAACTTACTCAAAATTTATTTATAAATATGATATTCTATTTGTTGGTCTAACATAATTGTAAATTGTAATTAATGAAACACTCCATATTTTTTTAAAAAAATATATATATATATATATTCTATGTCCCTAACGTTTACATTGAGTTTTATTTATACCTCTAACATTTATTTTAATCAAATATGTCCCACATGTTTTATTATTATTTTCTTTACAAATATGTCTTTTTTTTTAACACAATCAAAAAACTAACGAAAAACATTGACTGGACAAATATCATTCCACACGTCACTTGCCATGTGTATCCACCACATGAAATTATAAAAATGCCTTCAATAATATTTTTTTTAAAGAAAGATAAAAAGACATTCTCTCGTCTCCGTCACTCTCTCAATTTTCTTTCTCCTTTTCAACTCACTCTCTTTGTTATATCGTCTCTCTTTCTTTCTCTCCTCCTTCCTTCCAGAAATTTTCATGGCTTTACATGGAAATCAAATTAGAGAATGTGGTTTAAATGTGGTTTAAAGAGAAACAGCAACCAGTTCATAATATAAACTATCAGAAACAAAATAAGTTATGGCATAATCTCGCAAAGTTAGTAAGTCGAGAACTTGATTTCTTGAACCATAGCAGAGAATCAAGCTTAAAAAAATTGTAGAAAAACAGGCTAATCGTATTTCAAAACACAGTCGCATCTAAGAGGATTCAAAACTTTTCAAGAAAAAGAATGAGATAGAGGATATAGTTGAGGTACAATAATTACTGAATACTGAGTTTTAAGCGGGGAACCACATTAAACCCTACAAGCAAGAAGCCATTAATGTTAAGCTAATTACCGTCCAAAATGTTCAAAGAGCCAGAGAATCAAGAAATGAACTAGGGACGACAGAACAAAGAGAGAGAGAGAGAGAGAGAGAGAGAGATACAAAGACAAGAGACCTAGAGAAGAGAAAGAGTGTGTGTGTGTGTGTGTGAGAGAGAGAGAGAACGTCTTTTTTCTTTTCTTTTTTAAATTATTATCAAAGATATTTTTGTAATTTTAAGTGATTGATCCATATAACAAATGACATGATAGATGATATTTGCCACATGACAACTCAGTGAGCATTTTTCGTTAGTTTCTTTGACAGTATTAAAAGAAATGATATATCTGCAAAAAAATCTAACATGTGGCATATATTTGACCAAAAAAAAAACGTTAAGGGCATAAATAAAATTCGATGTAAATATTAGGAACATGAAGTATACTTTTGTTCTATAAAAAAAAATAGATATATGTTATATATTTTCCTTCAATTCTCCATGATGATTATGTACAGATAGATGAAAATTCTATAGATAGGGCAAAATATTTATGATACACTGCAGCAGGTGGCCTGTATAGAAACTGTTATGTCCAACTGATCAAGGGGAGGAAAACTACACTACTAAACCAATAACTTTGTCAGTAAGTTCAATAATTCACCTGCTATCATTTTCTGTGCAGTTTATTATCAGTCAGTTCAATTCCTACTCTTGCCCCTTCGCCTCGCTTCCAAATCTTGGCCTCTATTAAAAACGAAACCAAAGGGGCAAGAATAACAATGATAAGTCACACAATTTTTAGGATTACAACAGAAAGCCGAGGAGCCCTACAGGTTGTATATGTAAAGAATTGTTATAACTGTCACAAGTTACTGGCTACAAAATATATTGTACAAATATCTAACTACGTGAATCAGGGACCTAATGCCACAAACTTAGTCACAAAAACTCTGCTAATGATTACAGTAGCATAATTTACGTACTCTGGCATCCAGAAAGGTAGGATTCTGCCAGCAAAAAGTTCTTTTCCTTCTGTCTTTTGTACTCATTGTATCGCAGGAAAAAGTAACCAAGATAATCAAAATCAATTGGAGACATCTTGGCCTGCTTAGCATAAGCAACAATAAGTAATAGTCACGGATATGAATGATTTAGCCATGTAACAAGCATTAGAATCGGAAAAAATATACCTGAATTAACCCCCACAAAGCCCAGAAAATGTGAGAGGCCAATGCATATGTATTTGCTTCAACATAGAGAGTTTCGAGATCTGTCTCATCCACCTTTATTATAAAATAAATAATTAGTGGTATAACGAGGGAGAGATTTATATGCATGTCTTCTGATTTTTCACAAACTTCGCGGAGAAGATTTTTTAGCAAGCAATATGCAAAAAGGTATGTCTCCTATGGCTAAACCAAGTCCAAATCATACTATTAGTATCGAGAGAAACAGAGAAATCATACAATTAGTATCGAGAGAAACAGAGAAATCAGGGAAGATATATATAGGCTTGATTAATTCATGGAAAATCAGCAACCGCCTACAGCAGTCCAAGATTAAAGCATAAAGTACAAAGGCCTAAAAGTGACCAAACAGTAAATGCTTACATAGAGAACCCTCAATAAATGTTGTGGGAAACATGCAATCACTAGCATTGGCAAAATTAATTTTACTGATAGGGGTTGAGTATCAAAATCCATCACATACCTCGTCTGGTCTGTCAGGTTGTATGTAGTGCCTCAGAAAATGATATTGTTTGTCTTTATTTGGGTACCTGCATAAACAAAATGCTCAACAAGAATTTTAAAAAAAAAAAAAAAGGAGAGAGAAGCAAGCAAGCGAAAATAGGATACAAAGACTTACAAGTTGTAGTTACATTCAAAGCCCGCGTATTCCGCAAAATGGTTCCCAATGTCATAGCCTCTATAGTTGTATGATGCATACTCGTAATCAATGAGGTAAAGTTTATCTGGAGATTTGTTAGAATGATAAGTCAATGAAATTTAAAGAAAAACCCATATGAATAAATGAATAAGTTGGTTAGCTCAACAATCTCTGTTCATATATGTGATAGGTACCAGGGGTAGTTGTTATATGGTTAAGGGATAATTAGGAAATTGTTAAAAGGTGAGTCTATTATAAATAGGAGTAGGAGTGTGAGAAGGGAGAGAATATTGTATCAAAACTTGCGTCAGAGCGCGCTCTAGCATTGGGGCAGAACACTTGTTACTTATTCTCTAAGAACTTTGCTCGAGTCTTAAGACTTGGTTTCTGTTTATCCTTTTCTAGCTATTCTTGCTTTTCTTGTTAATCTTTTACTGTTATTCTTTTTCCAAATAATAAAATCTTATTTCTTTTCTTTAATTCTAGTCTTGGGTTCTCATCATTTGGTTCAACCAGCCGAATCTTTCGAGTGGAGCCAGTATCTTTTCTACGCTACCAAAGAAATGTTAGACATGGATGATTTTTTGGAAGCTTTCAGGGAAGAGAGAAAGATTGAGGGATTTCTAACAATCCATCATGCCTGAGTTAAGACGTCTTCTCGAGAAGGAGCCTACGAATGATAACGTGGTTGACGGAGAAGGGAGACCATCTTCAACGGACTTAGTTTCAGAGGAGTATTTGACGAACTCTGGGACGCGAGCTTATGTAGTCACGGGTTCTTTTTCATCTAAGGTGAGCAGTAAACAAATGGAGAATCAAGAGGAAACGATAAAAAGAACAATCCCACCATTTCCACGATGTCGTCGATGGCGACTTGGGCCATCCGAAAGGAAGGGACCTCCGAGCTTCGTACGTGCGACATCTATCTTGCATGAACGGAGGTGGGTCGTCGAATGGTTCTGTTTTGTCTCAGGCGAGCAACAGCTGGGTATCGAAGGTGGTAAAGAGAAAGAGGAAGAGTCTCAAATGTTTTGAGAAAATGCTGGAGTGATTAGTGAATGCGGCAGCAGATTAGACAGACAAACGAGGACCTAGGTGAATCCTACTCTGGGTAACCCGACCTGATTGGTTGGGCTTCAGTCAAATATGGGCCAAAGTCCAATAGAAGAGACCAAATGTCTCTGGACATGTCCGCTGCCGAGAAAAGAAGGAATATGATGAAGTAGGAAAGAAGGGGAAAAAAAACCAAAGCCTTGGGGACAAGGTTGATCTTCACGAGGGAGTAATGATAGGTACCAAGGGTGTTTGTTATAGTTGTTATATAATTAAGGGATAATTAGAAAATTGTTAAAAGGTGAGTCTATTATAAATAGGAGAGTGGGAGTATGAGAAGGGGGAGAAAACTGCATCAGAACTTGGGTTAGAGTATTGTGCCCTGGCATTGGGGTAGAATACTTGGGAATTATTCTGTAAGAGTTTTGCTCTGTGAGGAGTCTTAGGACTTTAAGAGACTTAGTTTCTGTTTTGTTTATCCTTTTCTAACTATTCTTGTTGTTCTTGTTAATCTTTAATTGTTATTCCTTTTCCAAATAATAAAATCGTAGTTCTTTTTTTTAATTCAAGTCTTGGGTTCTCATCAAATATGAATGTTACACCACTTATGTGGGAGGCAAGTCAGTCTGCCCAGTCGTTTGTTATAAATGGACATAAAGGATGCAGAGGATGTTGTCCCCACGTCACACGCACTTGGGAAGAAGTTTATTTCATGATTAATGTGTCCTATTCTTTTAGATCAACTCCATAAGACTGAAAATGGGTGCTGTTTTACCAATGTCGTGATCCTTTAGGTATTTCATACTCAGACCATTTAACAACCATTGAAATACCGATAGAGTCCCACATCAAAGGGGTTTCCTTATTAAAAAGGCCTTATAAGCCTGAGGCGTTCTATCCCTAAAAAACTAGTCTTTTGGGTGGGTTCCCTTTAAAGGCTTGTACTCTATTAGCGGTATCAGAGTTGGTTCATTGACATCACAAAGAGGGCTACCTGCAGAGGGTCCTGACTGGTGGAGGGGCTGACCACGGTAGAGTGAAGCAAAGCTGAGTCAAGTGCTGCAGTGTGTAGCCGCTGAGACTTGGCTTTTTAGGGTGGTGCTATGATAAAGTCCCACATCAGAGAGGTTTTTTTGTTAAAAGAGCCTTATAAGCTTGAGAAATTCTACCCTCTATCAGGCTAGCTGTTTTGGGTGGGTTTCCTCCAAAGGCCTATATACTCATTCAAATACAAGATAGAAGCAACTATTTACTCTTGGCAAGTAGACATGTATCATTGCATTCAAATCTGTCATCAGTATAAATAAGTTGTGGTTTACTCAAAAATTTTATAGAAAATGCAGAAATGTTAAAAAGAAGAAAGGAACATGATGGAAGAAATTTGCTTCAATAAAGACGAATTTATATATAACCTCAAGTATTCACAAGGTTCGTGGAGAAGAGCACTCAAAATACACATGATTGTAAAATTAATTACTAATAGGCAGTTGCCCAAAATGAGTACACTACAGCTCTGTCAGAGATATACTTTTATGTATACAATCACAGAGTGGAAGCTTGAATATGCTTGTAATTAAGGTTTGTGCATACCTTCTTCATCATTAATCATTATATTACCAGACAGCAAGTCATTGTGAGCAAAAACCACAGGAGCATTCAAACGATCAGTCAATTCCTGTTGCAATATCAAGAAACATATTTTAATAAAGAGAAAATTTATTTGATAATTAGAAAATGCTTTATCCACTAATCCCTATCACTAGTTACGCCTATTTTTAGTTATAGTATCATTCATGAAGTGATTTCAGGACAAAGGATCACAGTGGACAGGTATGATGTGAGAAATCCAAGAGTCTAGGCAAAAAGGGCACTTTGCTTTCACACCTATCCTAATTCAAATAACAGAAAAAGTGTCAGGACATTAACAAGATAAATTATTGATAGTGCTTCTGCTTGTCCCTGCACAGATCACTATTATCTGGAACCAATGGTAGCCTAGAGCAATTGAATAATAATGTTTATTAGCATAATAATAAAACATTAAAATCTGTAAAATCTAGTGATTAACTTAGCATTGCCCATCAAAGATGGTGGTAACTTACTGTTCATCTTGACCCTTATATTGCAACGACAAACAGATATAGAGACAATCATTTAAAAAATGTATGGAAAAAGCAACTACCTTGAGCTCCATAATTGCATCATGGACTTCCTTAAAAAAAATTGTCTCATAAGTCTTCTGCTTCTCACTATCATCAAATTCAAGACCAGATGCTGAAAAAGGGGGGAAAAAAACTTAAAACACTAGAAAAGTCAAATCTTCAAACATTTAAATACACTAGGCCCTTGCAGGAGCAGATGGGGTACATGCTTACTCGATCTCCCTAATTAAATTCTACTGATGTTAGACTTTGGATGTTGAAGGAGATCTTTTCATATAAGGAGATAGGATGTAGTATTTAAGGAATAAGGATCATTTTCGTAACTATATATACTCCAAATTTATGGATATATGCAAGTAAGAGGCCAACATCCCACAAGGACCCTTTAGTCTTAGGCTGTTTAATGGCAGGATATATCATTTAGCTTTCAGCCAATGCAACTAATGGAATACAGATAGAAGATCCTAATCGACACAAATAATATCATAGTTGATTCTCTCAAAAAGTGAAATAAAGTAGGACAAGGTTGAAGGTGAGCTTGAGACCCCGGTCAAAATCCAAGGAAAAGGTCAAAATCCCAGTATTGAAATCTATGCTAATCAAATTCACTTCAAACAGAAGTAATTCAAGCCTAAAGATCAAAGAGAATACAAAGCCAACCATTAATTACAGTAAAGGGAAACTAAATAAAGGACCTTTTTCAAAGAACTTGGAGATATCATTCCATAATTGAGGATCCTTAGAACCTGGAATTTCCAACTGATGAAATCTTTTCACTTGTTTTGCAATTTTAGGAACCAGCTTTGGCTCCCTCATGTCTGCCATGGAAAAAAAGCAAACATGATGTTAACTATGTTGCAGTCGAGCATGTCAGGTGTTAGCATATGCTTAATTAAATAAGCAATATTCTAGTTCTAAGTTTAAACTCCAAATTTCACTTAGTTAGTACATCACAAAAACAAAAAAAGAACATAAAATAGTAGAAGAACATAAATTTAAACTTAGTTAGTACATCACAAAAACAAAAAAAGAACATAAAATAGTAGAACAACATAAAAATCAAGACTAATTGAAAGTCTTTATTTCTAGCCAAGTCCAGGAGAGTAAGGTGAACCTAGCCACCAGATGAGCGATAAATTATATTTTATGCAGTAAGAAATTTACAACAAGACATAGTACCTCCTTAATGCTACTTTTCTGTCAGGAAAGATATTCCCATTGCTATAAAACTGTATGGTATATGCATTATTATGCAGAAAGTCCCAATTTACAGATGTTTGAAGTTGCACCAAAAATTTATCAAGAACACTGAACGCATATAACAGATGATTTAATATATTCATCTACTTTTCATTAACCAAAATATGTTGCTGCCAAAAAGTGTTTTTTAAATGTGTACCTGAGGGAGTTAGAGTACGAGCATTAATAAAAGATTGCACCATGCCATTGCCAAAAACTCCAAGCCATTTAGCACCAAATCCTGCATCTAAGATGTATTTGGTGGCCTAAACACAATATTTGGCTAATGATTAAAACTTAAGGAACATGTACAGAATAGCAAAATAATCTAACCCACTGAAATGCACCATTTGAGCCCATAATTAACTATTATTAATTTATAACAACTGAAATTTTCTTGGCCTTTCTATGCAAACACACCAAATTATGTTTTCTAATAGCGATAATCTATCCATTTTGTAGACTCCATCAATCAAGCATGCATGAAAGAAGATAACATCTGTAAAATATATCTTCAGAAGTGATAGGGAAAACCTCAACTTCCAGTAACATTGAACTCGAGAAGAATTTAAACAAACATGTAAAGCCCTTATTCAGTTGCTTGTAGACCTCATGATTCTAAAATTTTAGTGAGGGAAAAAAAAAAGCCTTATGGAATTGGATATCACTTTTTGAAAGACACTAAAATTCTGATTCCTTAAAACTAAACATGACTTGAATCATAATATGTAGCAAGCTATAGGAACCCTCAATTCAGATATTTTAGTATGATATTCTTCTGCCATTTCACATAAAGAATGGAAGGAATTCATTGAATTATTATTTGCTGAAGTCAGCTAATCATAATTGAAGTTCATAACAGCTCAGCATGAAAAGTCCTACTGCAGATGATCAATTGATTGAACTCATTAATAGAAAACGGAAAAATTTTATCATCCAGAATAATATCACCACAAGCATGGCCATGAGCAAATTTACCGTTTAAGCTGTCACATAAATTGTACAAAATTTACAAGAATGACACCCAAAACAAAAAAAGGTCAGTTTGCCAACTGGATTCCATCTACAAAACAAGATTGACCACAAAATTTGACTTTATCCTACAATAGACAGTCTAACCTGCAATTCCCGACTACGATCAATGATATATTCAGTATTTGGTCCATATAATCTGACGGTTATAGAGACATCTTTACCATTTTCTTCCTTCACTGAAACCTTGAGTACTGAGATTTTTTAACATCAAAAAAGGAAGTTAGAAGAATAAGTCACAAGTACTATTACTATTAAGATAGTGAGTTAATGATAAATTCCCAGTTAGGCCATTGTACACAAAAGAAGGGGAAAAAATTAATCATGATTCATGAATAGAAAGTAATTAAGTAACAATAGTGGTAAGTCGTTTCTCAGATAAGTTAGCCCAGATTATAATCATCAATATTCTGAGTAACAACAGGAAATTACTCACACAAATTTGTGATGCCTCCAGAAACTGTCTTAATATCAAAGACAGAATCATCCAAATTTGACCATTCCTTGAACATATCCTTGCACAACGTTCTGCATGGTTCACAAAGAAAAGTGGACTTTACTTATTTTCCCGCTTATAGATCATATTTGGAGAGAGATAAAGATATTTTCTGAATATATGCTGTGGATGGAGCAGGAGAAGAAAGTTGCCCGGAAACTGATACAGTTACATAGAAGATTTCCACAGACAACACAACGGAAGAAAAAGATTAAAAGTCTAAATCGCCTAATCTGACTTCAACCGAAAGCAAGGATCAAATTTCAAAAATTACAAGAAAAAAACCAAAAAGATAGGAAGTAAGGACTAAGGCAATGCAAGAAACCACAACCAGCTCGGGAATCAAGAAAGACAAAAAGAAAATAGAACAAATGAGGGAATCCAAAATATCAATATGCAAAAGAGAAGCCGGCGTTCAAAAGGCAAGGGCATAAAGGCATGATTACGAACATGATGCGACGATTCATATCAGGAGGAGATTCGGATGGGTCAACCGTGAGAGAGGAAGAAAAAATCAGCGAGCCGTGGTCTTGGCTAACTTCCTCTGCAACTTCCATGGCGTTGTTCCAGGTGCTAGGGGCACCCAAGCAATTCCACTCCGAACCCAGAAGAAGAAGAATGGGTTTGAAACGAGATTTGGTGAGGGAGGAACAGCGCAGGGGAGATATTCGTACAGAGTGTTTGAAAACTCGCTGTAAACTTAAAATTGTTTTTTAGAATTGATTTTATATTAATATAATTTTTATTTAAAAAATATTATAAAAATAATTTTAAAAAATAAATGTTATTTAGATATTAGTTATTAAAAATATTTTTGAATACATAACTATTAGAATGGATATAAATATTACATTATATTGATTTTTATTTAATTTTTATCATTAAAAATATAATTAAAAAATATTAATATTTTGATGCTAATTTTTAAATTATTAATATTAATATTTGATTCAAAATATATATTTATAAATGTTGATTAAATAAATTTATTTATTTTATTACCATTTTTTAGAGAGAGTAGTCAATTATAAAAATAGTAATATTTCGTCAAATCTCTTCTCATTATCATTATTCATCATAGGAGTTTTGTCACAGTGTATCTCACTAATTATATCTCTTCACATTATCATTCATTAGAGAAGCTTTATCCACGCCCCGTGTATCCCACTACTCATATCTCTTCACATTATCATTCTTATTGCACATCATGATTGATTGCTCCAGAGTCCAGTGTTCTGCTGCTTCTTCAATCCCATTTTCATTGCTCCAGCTTCTTCTTCTTCTTTAATCCCAGAAACGCATTGAGACAAGGGCATAGCAGAGCACGGCAACGAGTGAACCATGAAGGGTGATGGCAACAGGCAACTCTCTCTCTCTCTCTCTCTCTCTCTCTATTTTAAAGTCCCTGTGAGGGATGATGGGGGTAACATTAAAAAATTTTGGCTACAGATGATTTGTGAATAATCAATTTTCTGAAAGAAGCTACAACGTTTCACTTTTGCACAAAATCAATTTTAAAGTAATAATCAATTTTAAATTTGATCATGAAGGTAGAGCCAAACATGATAATTTTGCTGAAAAATTGATTTTTAGCACATGAACGCGTGTTGAAAGCAGCCTACCATAGAACCAAACATGCAATTATTGGCTTGCCCTCTTCTTGGATCCACTCTGATGTTGGGAAGATTTTTCAAAAAGACGAAAATGGATACCGCATGCTTCCCCTCTTAATCTTGAATTCTTAACTTATCCTTTTTAATTTTCTTTACTTTTTCACACTAGATTACGTTTATTGCATAAATCAATATTATCGAATTCAGCCTGGTCATTGGCCCAGACAGGCTTTTAGGTCATTAGATTATTGGTCCAATTGTCGAATTTGTGTAAATAAATTTAAAAAATTAAAAATTATACATATATATATATATATATATATATATTTGTTTACAAATAAATTTAAAACTAAGTAAAATAAATAATTTATATACAAATTTTACACTTTAAGTCTTAAAATTATAGTCATCAGTCATAAATAATTAAAATATAAATATACATAAATAATTTTTTTGTCGTAAAATTACAATAATTTTTTAAAATATTTTATTGTTATTTTTTTAAATTAGATGATTGTATAAATTTTTTTTTATTTATGCTCTTCAATTTTTTTTGATTTAATTTTTTTATCAAATAATTATATAAATATAATTGTTTTTTTCTTATCTCCTAATTCATTAATAATAATATACTTTTTTTGTTAAATTAAATATCTTTTCCATTTTAGTTTTTACCATCTTGCTACATGCACATTTTGATTTTTGGGTTAAAATAATTTTAACACTTTATATATATAATATTTCACCCATATAAATTAAGAAAAAGTTGATAGCAAGATGGTAAGACACATAACTTATAGGGAAATAAAGTTTGATTCTTGGTAAGTGTACATTTTTCTAAATTTTCATACAAATTTGAATATTAAAAAAAAAGGTCCAAGTCAATCAAGTTGTCCCAGCTGGTCAAAGGTCGAGTCGGCCTTGACCCAGTTAGGTCACCCAAGTCAACCTCGGGTCACTTGTAGCTAGTCCAAAATGACTGACCCGGACCAGTTTCGAACCTAGATCACTCGGTCAACCTATCGAGCTAGTCCGGGTATGATATCTATGGCGTAAATAACACGTATTTTGAAAAATAAAATTATATTATATTTGATCATTTTCTCACACATATATATATAACTGGAAATTTTTTTAGTGTTTTTTTTTTAAAAAAACAAATGAAGCACATTACATTAGAAATGGAGAGTTGGGAAAAAAAAAGCAAGATAAAGATCAAATCCACTATTTAAGGAAGGAATTAAAGTTTGGAAATTCATGTCTTTTGGGCATATTAAAAAAGGAAAAGAGAGATTTTATCTGGGACTGGGGGTATTGGGGTATTCAAAAATAGTTGAATTGGTGTTCTAATTCTTTTCTTTAGAGATTGGAACATAAGCTTCAATCTATGTTGGCTGACCCGTTTAAGCAAGAGGAAATTTGTGGTTTAAGAAATGTAGGAGTATGTGGCTTACTCATGGTGATAGGAATACCAAGTTCTATCATACTAAAACTATTACTGGTCAGTGGAGAAATAAAGTGCTTATGCTTCGGGATGCTCATGGTAGATGGATAGAGAATAGGGAGGAATTGCAAGAGCTAGCTGTTATTATTTTAAAGGTTTATTTAGTGATGATTTAGTTTCCTCTTGTTTGTGTCCGGAGACCTTTTTTCCTAGGCCTTCCTCTTTCATGCTTTTGATCTTGATACTATTCCGTCAGATGATTGTATTAAGGGTGATTTATTTCCTATTAATGGGACAAAAGCTCTGGGCATCGATGGTCTTCCAACGGCTCTCTTTCAGCATAACTGAGAATTCATTAAAGATAGCTTTTCTGCGGGGCTTTTGCACTTTTGCTGGTACTTTTGACATTTGTACTATTAATCAAACTTTATTGATTTTATTAAGTTCAAGCTTCTCAGACTATTTCTCAAATAAGACCCATTTCTCTTTGTAATTCGGTGTTAAAATGTATATCCATAGTTATTGTGCATAAGCTTCAGCCATTTATGCCCAATTGGATCTCTCCCTCTCAGTCTAATTTTGTCCTTGGTTGAGTTATCCAGGACAATATTATTATTGTTTAGGAGATGGTTCATTCCATGAAGAAGCTTAGAGGAAATAAGGAGCTTCTGTTCATTGCATTGGATCTTGAAAAGACGTATGATCGCTTGAACTGGAAGTTCATTATTGATACACTTGTAGGTTACAACTTCTGGATGGGTTAATCCCAGTCATAATGAGATGCATTTCCACTACTTCTTTTAACGTCTTGTGGAATGATGAACTCACGGAGCAATTTTTTTAGCTCATGAGGTACATGTCAAGGAGACTCTCTGTTATTTGTATGGATACATTATTTCACTTGATTATTGATGCAGTGAATCATAATAATTGGAAGCCAATGCGTGAGTCGTGGAGGGCCTTCTATATTGCATATGATGTTTGCTGATGATGTTATTTTATTGGAGGAAGCTTCTATTGAACAAGCTGAATGTATAATGAGGCGTCTTGAAGTTTTTTGCTAGGCTTCGGGTCAAAGGGTGAGTGCTGCTTAATCCAGGATTTATTTCTCTGAAAATACACCTGTGGTTGTCTAAGGAGTATCACTGATTATATAGGATTTGTTGAGACGAACAACTTGGCACTCTATTTGGGAATGCCATTATTGAACAACATTCAAAAAAATCCTTTTAGATTTTGGGATCAGGTTTCGCTGCTTGGCTTTGGATAGCCATTAAATGAAGCAAGCGGAAGGTGGAGATTTCATTAGGTGCGTTGGTTGTAGGCTATTGGATTGATTCGATCTAACAACCTAAATTGTGCACTCCTTTTCAATAAAAAGTGGCACTTTCATTTTTTTTTCGAGCGAGGCTTTGAGCAACATGCAGTGGAGACCCGCCCACTCACCTCCAACTCGGTTTTTGGACCCCATACCCAACCCACTTCACACCTGTGACATTTTTTTTAAAAATGCCTACATCTCTTCTTCTTTCCTCTTATCTTTGTCTTCTTCTGTGCCACCATGGAGAAGCAAAAGAGGTGGAAAACATTTGATGTGACAGAAAACCCAATCAGTTTTTTTCCCCTTTTTTTAAAATGCCTACATCTCTTCTTCTTTCCTCTCATCTTCGTCTTCGTTTTCTTCTCTGCTGCAGCGGAGAAGCAAAGGAGATGGATAACTATGTTTTAAAGATGGAAGCCATTTTACGCGACACAAAACACAATCAGTTTCCATATTTGATTGATTAGGATCAGAGAGGGATTGCATCAAAATCCATTCGAATGGGAGGAGATTAGAATGAAATGTGAAATTCATGTACCCACAACTTGTTAAAACCAAATTGCAGCGTTCATGCCAAAATGCGAAATATAATGGAGCTTACAAGGCAGAAATTGCAGACAAATCATTTTGTCTTCTTATATCACCAAGTATGCAATTGCATTCTGCAAATTACAATTACAAGTTCGTGTAATATGAAACTATTGTTGGCATTCTTCATGTATTCACTCTGTACTGAAAAATTGCAAGTATTGGCTTTTTATAACTTTTATGCAACTCTGAAACCAATTGTTTACTGATCAAGATGAAATCATACTCCTTATAACTTGCTTCTCCGGAAACCTTGGAGCAGACCTTGTCACCTTAACACGAAATTCAGCCTGAAAATAAATTGGATGTTCAGACATAGTAAATAATGAAAATAACTTGGATGTTCATACATAGTAAACATGCAGTCTGTCAAAAAGAAAAAGAAAAAAGAAATTTCAGAAGTACTAGCAGGTGCATTTGATGTTAAGTATAACCCTAAGTTCTGTCCGAAATATATTCTAAATCTAGTAGTGCAGCAGAATTTAGCTGAGATTGAATTGATTAGTTGCACTTAAACTTCAAGGAAAGAAGAAATCTAACATATTGACACAGACTAACCTTCAAACAATAAAAGAAGCCAATATTTGGTTTTCTTATTTAATAAACAAAACTCTTTTAAAATGATAGATTAAGATGTACTCTGATAAGTTAAAAAGAACAAAGAAAGAAACAAAAATAGCTTCAATAACAAATTCAGCCAGGGTAAAATTACAATTTCAAAACTGTTGGAATACAACGTATGTATAAAATTGCAAGCATCAGAATATGTGGACATGGAAGAATATACAAATGAAAGGCCACCAAAAACATTAAGGCATAAACTTTACCATACCTTGCTCAAGTAACCAACTTCTAGTTTTCGCCTTTTTGTTTCTTTGCCATCCATTGAATTTCGACTTCCAGACCTGCTTAGTTAAAGAATGGCGGAAAAAGTGAAATATATAGAAAATGAAAGGAAGCAAAACTTGGCAAAAAGCAAATATTCAAAATCAAAGGGGAAAAGAGCAAAAAAAAAGCATTCTGATAAAAATATAAGACAGATAAACTAGAAAGTTTCATATTACTTTTTTCATAAGAAAACATATTAGAGTAGTGAGTGGTGGGCACTTCTTTACAAGCAACATGCAAAAATACCATAAATTCCCTTCATTTACAACCTTCTGAAGGGTTCATTTACAAGCAACATGAAAAAATAAGGAATGTATCGGAATTATCTCATAGAAATTTCCCTTGACAGCCATTGGATCCAACCACAAACTTTCAAACTTTTCCCAAAGATAAATGACATATCAGAACTCATAACCATAATAACCTCAATTGTAAAATCCATGAATAATGTCATTATCAAATTCCAGTCAGTCACAAGCAGCAAAGCACCATAAGGGTTGTTGTCACTGTAACCCAAAACTAAAAACCCATTGAATATCTTAATTTATACTTCAAACCATAAATTCCTAGACTTGTCCATAAACGCAAAAAACAAAGTACCACAAGTGGTCTATTTTTTATTGGTACCAAATATGGTGTTAAGTGACATCACATAGCCAAACAATATGTAGTCAATCAACATTCTTGCAACTACCCACAAAACATTTGTAATTTGTTTCTTTGTGTCCAACTGATAAGCATGAGAGAACGAAGGATTCTCTAATGATTGTCAGCTTCCCCATTAGTCATGTTTCTTTTTCTTCTTGACTTGAGATAATTTTTTACATTCGCCCTCAATATATCCAATGTTTGCTCTTCCTTCCGCATATACACTCAGCAAATCAAAAGAGGCCTTTTTGCCCAAGGCCAAAATCCTTCGCTAATTCAATGTCATATGCCTAAACTTCAAAAAATTTTCATTGTGAGAGAAGCATGTGAATTATCTCTGGAGTGTGTAGTTCATAATTATGATCCCCTATAAATTGTTTCACTTTATACTTTACTGAAACGAGTTGCAAGGCTAAACGAGCCATACACCCTATTCTAGTCTCCTCACAGGGATTTTTAGTGTTTCTATCCCTCTTGTTTAGCTCTCAAAAGGCCTCCTTCAAACAAACAAATCTCATCAACGTTATTGTTTTTTTTTTCTTATTTTTATTACGACAATTTTTCCTCACTCCAAATCTCATTTTTCCACCATATATCCTCCAAAAATTCCCCACTACATCTACACTGTCAAAATTCATCCCTATCTCAGGATTCAAATTTGCCTCCATCGAAGGTTTCAACTAAGTCTACAAAAAAAAATTACTTTAGCATGCCTCTGTCAAAGTTTTCAAATACATAGTTCTATTAGCCCGTAACTAAAAAGTAGAAAATTTAGACAAAGAATTTTATCATAAGTTTTGTCCTCTATATAAAAAGGGTTAAGTTAAGTAATAAGTAACGAAATAGCACCCTTGCACTTGTCAATTATAGCGTGGAAAATCGCAAAATATATCATGGTTTGAACGCATACAAGATTCTTTTTGATGAAGTATGCTTTGAAATACATCATTATAAATCCATTCATTTTTTAGTAAATTATTTAATTATTTTTGCGGTGTTTTTCATGAAACATTTTTTGTGAACAAATCTTATTTCGTGATATATGATTAAATTATTTAAATATGTATAATGTGATAGTTATGAAGTATGAGTGTAAATTTTGTCAATTTCTTCACAGTGAAGTATACATGCATTAGTAGCACGAAACGAAAAATACAAGTTATCTGTAGCATTACCCAAATGGTATCATTTTGTAGATGTTATTTTGTTATTTTGTTATCTTAATAGAGTTTATATAGTTATTCTATAGTTAATTTTATAGTTGACTTATCCTCTATTTATGACACAATCATAACACTAATCTATAAGCTAATTATTAAGGATATGTCTGATAGTATAATCTTAGGGATTCTATTTTATTTCCCTCTTTGAATCTATGTAATGTGTATATATACCTATGGAGATCAATGGAATAGATATCAAAAAGTTTTCCTCTTTTTGTTCTGTGTTTCATTACATGGTATCATTCTAGCTCTTAGAGTTGATCCTTGGTGTGTAAAGGGTTAGTGTGTGAGTTTAGAGTTAATCCTCGACACAGGTTAGTTTGAGCGTCACTTGGTCACTTAGGAAAGTGACTGTTTTGTCTCACCGCTAGTCCAGGAAGGAGCGTCTTGTAGTGTTCAACTCATCCATGAAATCGGCGACTATTTCACAGCGCGAGTGAGGCTCATGCACCACTTGAAGATTTGCTAGAATTTTCATGTGCCGGTGCATGAGGGCGCATGTGTCGGCAGTTGTGGCGTGGCTTGGGCTTCCCAGCATTGGATCCTTATTGTCGATTCATTCCCAGCATCATTTTGGCCAAACAAGGTTGTTTGGATTTCAGGTCGTGTTCTCTGTTTCTCATTATTCCCAGTGGAACCTGTAATGTTTTCGGCCCTTTTCTAGCGTGATCCCGTGGTGTGGTCATTGTTTCACGAAGTTTGAATTTTTTGTTGGGTTTGGTCTTCACTACAACCCATGTTCAGTTAAGGACAACGAATCTTCTGAGTTAATGGTTGAAGAGCAATTAAACCCCAACTAATTTGATCTTGTAGCTTTACTATGGTAGATTATCCGTTCGGGTGTGTTTGGATATTGGGTCTACTTCTTCCAGTGGATTTACGTCACTTTATATTGTGTTTGGTTGCTTGTATATTTTGCTAAAAATGACAGACACAAAAACTCATGTTGCTGGATTGATTCCCCACATTGTCAAATATAACTGAGCAAGGTAAAACCTGTCTTATCTCTTTTTCAAGCAAATGGGTCATTGATTTTGGTGCCACAAATCATATGACAGGTAATCCCAATATTTTCTCGAGTTTCAAGTCATATAAATCTCATCTTCTGTTACCATAGCAAATGGGTCTACCTATAAAGTTGAAGGTTTAGGGACTGCTACACCTACTTCTTATATTACCTTGTCATCGGTTCTAAGTTTACCCAGTCTTTCCTTCAATTTGATTTTTGTGAGTAAACTCACTAAAGACTTAAATTGTTGTCTCTTTTTTCCCTGATCATTGTATTTTTCAAGATCTTGTGACGAAACAAATTATTGGTAAAGGACATATATCTAATGGTCTCTACATTCTTAATGTATAGGAGCCTCAATCAATTACTTGCGTTAGTGTCACCTCTTCATTCGATGCTCATTGTCGGTTAGGACATCCTTTCCTGTCTGTCTTGAAAAAGTTATGCCCCTAATTTCATGATGTAACATCTATGGAGTGTGAATCCTGTCATTTTACAAAACATCATAGTAGTACATTAAGGGCCTATTTGGAAGAGCTTATTTTGAGCTAATATGACTTATCTTATGGCATAAGTACTTATACATATGTTTGGAAGATCTTATAGAAATAACTTATGGCATGCCAATAAGTTGTTTTCAGCTTATTTTCATAAGCTCTCCATAATAGTTTATAAAAATAAGCTGAAAACAACTTATGTGAAGTTTGTCTTTATAAATTCTTCAATTGTAGAAATAACTTATATATAAGCACTTATTCTATAAGCACTTAAATAAGTTGTTTACCCAAATAGGGCCTAAGTCCTAAAATTAATAAACGAGATGAATCAGCCTTTGAATTAGTCCATTTAGGATCATGTCCAATTGTGTCTAAAATAGGATCCATGTATTTTGTTATTTTTGTGGATGATTTTTCTCAAATGACAAGGATTTACTTTAGAAAAATCGGTCTAAATTGTTTTCACATTTCTCTGCCTTTTTTACTGAGATTAAAACCTAATTCAATAGTTCTATACATGTATTGAGAAGTGATAATGCTAAAGAGTACATGTCAAAATCATTTCAGAATTACTTGATCCAGTAAAGGATCCTTCATCAAACTTTTTACATGGATACACCCTCTCAAAATGGGGTAGCTGAGAGGAAGAATAGGCACCTTCTTGAGACTGCTCGTGCCTTGATAATCCAAATGAAGGTCTTTAAGCAATTCTGGGATAATGTTGTTTCCATAGCCAATTTTCTAATCAATCGCATACCGTCTATAGTTCTTAGTGGTGAAATTCCCTACAGTAGTCTTTTTCCCAACAAGCCATTGTTTCTAGTGGAACAACAAGTATTTGGTAGCACATGTTATTTTGTGATTTGAGACCTCATATTACTAGACTTGACCCAAAATCCCTAAAATGTGTATTTTAGGGATATTCTCGGCTTTAGAAGGGTTACCGATGCTACTCTCCAAATTTGAATAGATACTTGGTCTCAATTGATGTGGTCTTCTCAAAGGAAACACCATTTTTCTATGCACCTTTCCCATCCCCAAGTTAGGGGGAGGATGACGAAGAATGACTAATCTATAAATCCACATCTCTTAGTATCTTTATCGAACAACCAGAAGAGGTTTTAGCCACTGTACAGCCACCCATTATTCAAGTTTACTCCAAGAGACAAGCAATCGATGATACATTGGCTTCTTCAGGTCCTCAAGCAACTAGTGGTATATGTCCTATACCAACTTCTTCGTCATTAGATCCTCTACCAAGTGATTATGATATACTAATTGCCCTTTGTAAAGGTAAACGTTAGTGTTCCTTTCCTAAGACTACTTATTTCATTGCTAATTTTGTTTTATATGATCATTTATCTTTTGCATCTAACTCTTTCATTGCTTCTTTAGCCTCTACTTCACTTCCTAATTGTTAAAGAAGTCATGGCTCATTCTGGTTAGTATGCCACTTTTGGAGATAAAGGCCCTCGATGATGATTATACATGGAACCTAGTGTAATTACCCAACGACAAGAAAGCTGTGGGATGCAAGTGGGTCTTTATAGTCAAGTTTGATACAGAAGGCTCGATAGCTCGACTCAAAGCCATATTAGTGGCAAAAGGGTATGCCCAAATGTATGGAGTAGATTATTCTAACACTTTCTCACCTATGGCCAAACTCATCTTAATCCGATTATTCGTTTCTATAGCAAACTCTTAGAATTGGCCTTTGTATCAGCTAGACATCAAGAATGCCTTCCTATATATTGATCTCCTGGAAGAGGTGTATATGGAGCAATCACCTAGTTTTGTTGCTCAAGGAAGTATGGGAAAAGACATCATCTGAAGAAATCTTTGTATAGATTGAAGCAAAGTCCTCATGCTTGGTTTAGCAAGTTTAGTATGGTGGTTTAAGAATTTGGATTGCATAAGAGTAAATATGATCACTCAGTGTTCTACAAACAATCAGTAGCTGGCATTATCCTCCTTATGGTCTATGTTGATCATATTATCATCACAGGGAATGATCATATAGGGATCTCATCTCTCAAAGCATTCCTACATACTAAGTTTCACATGAAAAGACTTGGGCCAGCTAAAATATTTCTTGGGAGTGGAAGTAACAAGAAGTAAGAAGCAAATATTTGTCTCAAAGAAAATATGTTCTAGACATGATTGCAAAAATTGGAAAGTTAGTAGCCAAGCCATGTGGTTCCCCAGTAGTTCCAAACGCATATCTTACAAAAGATGATGGGGATCCTTTTGGTGATCTAGAGAGATATAGGAGGTTAGTTGAGAAATTGAACTATCTTACTGTAACTCGCCCTGACATTGCTTTTGCAATAAGTGTTGTTAGCCAATTCATGTTTGCATCTACAGTCAAACATTAGGCAGCGTTGGAATAGGATTCTATGTTATTTGAAAAGAGCTCATAGACTTGATATCTTGTATAGTAATCATAGACATACTAGTATTGAGTGCTTTGTAGATGCTAATCAGGCTGGAAACAAGATTAATAAGAGATCTACTACTAGATATTATGTCTTTGTTGGAGGCAACTTGGTATCATGGAAAAGTAAGAAACAAAATGTTATATCTCGATCGAGTACAGAATCTGAGTAAAGAGCTATGGCACAATCCTTATGTGAGATCATGTGGATACATCATTTATTAAATGAGATTGGGTTGAGGCATTCAAAATTGTGGTGCAATAATCAAGTTGGTTGTCATAGTGCATCGAATCCAATTTATCATGAAAGAACTAAACATATTAAGATCGATTGTCATTTTGGTCGTGAAAAGATTGAGGAAAATTTGATTGCTACTGGATACGTAAAGACCGGAGAATAACTCATCGACCTATTCACAAAAGGCCTGAATGGAATTCAAATTGATTATTTATGTAACAAGCTAAACATGATTAATATCTATGCTCGAACTTGAGGGGAAGTGTTAATAGAGTTTATATAGTTATTGTATAGTGAATTGTATAGTTGACTTATCCTCTATTTATGACATAATCATAGTTGTAATACCCACCAATTTTGGGGTCACATGATTGGCGATATTACAGTTTTTATAATGAAACTTTTCATTATTTTAATGGAATTATCTAGTCATTTTCAATTTTTCATATTTAATTTATTCTTTTTGAATGTTATTTACAGAAATGAAGATAAATAATTGGATTGAGTATTTTATTGCAGACGATATTCTTAAGATTAGGGGAGAGATAAGAGAAAGAGAAAATTTCATGGAAATAGTGTTGGGAACAGAGAGAGTGGTCATAAGGCATAGAGGGAACCAGTTACCTATAGGGTCTAGAAAAGGATTAAAATGAAATGAGGAACTAGGACGACACTCAGAGTGTGGGAAGTGCCCAAATTAGAGAAATTATTGATTTGCCACTACCAAGGTTGACTGGGGGGTTGACCCGAGGGCAAAGTAGCAATTTCACCATAGGCAGGTATATATTGGCAAGCCCACTCCTTTTTTTCCTCATTTTCTCACTTTTCTCTCTCTCCTCACTCTCTCTTTTCTCTCTTCCTTCTCTTTACCTCACCCTCTCTACCCAAACTCGTAAATTGAGCTCCGATGAGCTATTCTTCGGTAGTAAGGTGAGTCATCGGAGGCCAAGCAACATAAGAAAAGCAAGAAATCAAGGTAAGAATTTTGATTTTCTAAACTTTTTCCTATTTTCTAGTTTTAAGGATATAGGGTAAAGTTGAGATTGTGACTTTGTTTGTCAATTAAAATTGGGTAGTTTTGGTGTCTAAATACTCCTTAGATATCAAGGATGAAAACCCATGGAAGAAATCATAAAAAATAGTGAAGATCTGGCCAGATCTAACCCAAAATCGAGGCCAAACCAAGCGGTTCACGATCGTGGTGCCTAGGCGCCACACTTCAAAAAGCAAGGGGTGAAAAAGGGCTCAGGCACCTGGGCACTTGGGCACCAAGAATGCTGACGTCAGACTATAGTGTTTTCTCGGTCCATTTTTAAATAACTCTTTCATTCGGACTCCGTTTTTAACAAACTTTATATTTTTCGAAAGCTCTTTGAGTCTAGTTTCTAATGGTATAAGTTTCTTTTGGAAATTACTTACCAGATAAGAGTTATGACCAAATGAGTGACCAAAAGTTAGAGTTAGTGGTGAGGATTTTCCTTGTAATTATTTTATTTATTGATTTTGGTTAGTTCTAAGTGACTTGGGAGCTTCATTGGCTTTGTCTCCCTAGATTTCTTATAGGTAAACCTTGTCGGCATCAAGGTGAGTGAGTGACCTTGCTAATTGAGTTTTTATTTAAAATTACTCAAGTACAATATAAATCCCACTCACATCATGATTAGGCATATTTTATTAAATTCCCTAATTAGTTTTGTTAACTAACGAGTGGAATGTTGTTTATGGGAATGTAGAACTATGAGAGGGAACCAGCTCGTAATCCATGGATGTGGATATTCCTAGGAAGAATGTCAAAAATTGGAAACAAAGTGGTGGACCTCTAGGATAAACCCATTGAGCAATAATAGTTCAACGGGAAATATCTGGACTGAGTCTCAATATAGTAAGCGTGGGAAAGAATAGGAAAAACATTGCATATCTCATTTACATATTTATATTATGAGAGGGAACTAGCTAGTAACCCATAGATGTGGATATTCCTGAGAAGAACATCATAAACTGGAAATAGAGAGATGGACCTATGAAGTAAACCTGTTGAGCAATTATTGTCTGAAGAAAATTTCAGACTGGATCTCAATGAGGTAAGTGTGGGAAACTGTGGGAAAACATAACATGTGATTGCCTGGTTATTTGTGCTTATATATGCTTGGATGAGGTTGATGTGCTTATATAATAGGTATACTTAAGTTAGTGTATCTGTACTAGTATGTGCTAGAGGTATTTATTTAAATTGTGGTTGTGATTTTAGTATTTGTACTTGTGTTGTATTTTATTGCACAATCATGTACTCATTGAGTTTTTGATAAACTCACACTCTCTGTTGTCATCTTTTTCAGATTTAACAGCTAAAATAGATGGAAAATCGTTGAAGTTTAGCAACTTAGAGATATACTCCAATTTTGTGGAGGGTTCTTAATGAACCAAATTTTGGGCTGTATGTCAATAGAAATACTGTGTAATCATATAGGCCACCTAGGTCTTGCTTTGTCTTAGGGATTTTATTAATTGAATGTAATTTACTTTGCATTTTTAATATAAATATTTCCCAATGTTATGGGAAATAAGAAAATGTATTATGTAAATTTATTTCCTTTGTAAATTTACATTTTTGCATAGTTGTGGATATTAGGATTGTTCATGAAATTTATGGGCTACCACTGAGGTACACCTTATAATGTATATATATTTACGTGCTCATTTTTTAGGGTGTTATAGAATGGTATCAAAGGGAAAGCTTATTTAGGTCTCTTATATATTACAGAGCAAAGTGTTCTTTCTGGTCCCTTCTTCATTATTGTGAATTGGGCAACATAACCATGGGTATAGGTTCCATAAAAGGCATTATATAGGGTTGTGTGTCTCTTTTGTGGGTGATACTGTGTGATAAGAGTGCTTAGGTAGACGAGATTAGTCTTAGAAAGAAGAAAAGACTCACAAGACAAGTTTTCGATAGTCATTAAGTGAGGATACAGTAGATATGAGGTGTGGGGATGTGTGAGGTCCTTACAACGAGAAGGTCGAATGAGGTTGATAACATGCAATTTTCCATATATTTTAGCCTCTATTCTAGCCCTTTTTGCATCTTGATTTTTGTCAAAACTCTATTTTTATAATGTTTTGAATTATTTTGGGTGAAAGTTAATTATAGATTTATGTGCTTTAACTCCATAATTTTACTCCAAAATGGTTCATTTATGTGTTTTACAGAGTTTGGAGGCATTTGGGCTCGAACCGGACAAGAAACAAAGCAACAGAGAGTAAATCAGAAATACTGAAAAAATGGCCTGGCGCCCGGCGCCAGGAAGCCAATGCCCGGCGCCAGGAGTAGTGAGTCAGAAGTATGGCGCAGAACATAGTGAAAAATTAGGTTAAGCCAGCGCCCGGCGCTGGGATCGCAGCGCCCGGCGCTGGCGCCGCAGAGAACCACTATAAATGCAATTTTTAGGTCAAAACAGAGAGAGGCTTCGCTCCAGACTTCAGACCCACGGCTGCTGCAGACAAAGGCGACTTCCAGAGCTTGGTTTGAGGGAAAAGAAGCCTTCCCACTTGGGAATGGCTCTCCTTCTCCTATTTTCTTCCCTTTTCTTCCATTTTCCTTCATAGTTTGTTAGTTTTCTGTTGTATTTTGCAGATTTCTGTCATGTTCTTCTTCTCTTCCATGTAATTTCTGAGTTTAAGGATTGATGTAGTTCGGTTTTATGAAGCTTTATTGTTGAACATATTCAGTTTTAATGCATTTTCGTTTAATGGAATGGATTTTACTGATTATTCTTCCTCTTGAATGTTTGATGAACCTTCAATGAGTTTGGGATTTTTATGTCTATGCTAGAGTTAGCTAGATATTGAGCTTGACCTTGTAATTTCCACCATAAATTAGATTATCTAGATATAGATAGTTTTATTTATGTGGCTTGAATAATTTTCTTGAGCTTCATGACTTAATTGAATGGTTGATCTAAGATTTTAGTCAATTATTTTGGATAAGTTAGATTGTAATTTCAAAGCTTTTGGATTCAATCATATTTTAGAAAATTGGCCAACATTGAATGGATTGTAATTTAATTGAATTGTTCTTCAATGATTCAAAGATTAATTTGTCTATGAATTAATCGGATTAGACCAACGAAATCAATCTCATTTTCTTGTGTAATCGGCCATTTGATGAAATGGAAATTGTACTTTAATTCATTTGGACCAATGAGTATTTTCTTGACCAAAGTTCTATTTTATTTATTGTCCTATGAAGCTTGTTATTTATACCTGCATGCGATTGCTATGTATTTGTAATGAGTAGGACAAGAGATAACATGTCATATGCGGTTGCGGGGCATTGATGTGATTAGGACTTGATCGGATTATATTTGAGTTATAGATTAGTGAAGATCTTCCTAACTATAATTTTAATATAATTCAGTCTTAGAAAACTTTCTAAGAATTTTAGATTGAAGATTACATAATAGAATTAGCCAAGAATATTGAAAGGAAAGGATGATGATGTACAATTCCATGGAATTTGTGACCAGTTACACATCTTTTGTCTGTTTTGTTTTCTGTTTAGTTATTTAAATTTCAGTTATTTATATTTTGTTGTTTCAATCATCACCCCCCCTTTTTGTATAATTTCTACAATTTCCTTCATAAGTCTTAATAGCATTTCACTTAGCCTAATTGAATTTTATTTGATACCTCAATCTCTGTGGGACGATACTCTACTTATCACTTTATTACTTGTTGCGACCCAGTATACTTGCTGGAATATTTTATGTGCTATAAAATTATACGCACCAGAGGTAAAGGGTGATTTATGGGAGTTTCTATCATAGTGAGAATGTGGAAGCCTCATGACCTGGGAATGGTCTGAGTGTGCTACGAGTAGGCTTTTGGCATGAATGCCATCTAAGTTGAGTAGAGGTGGTGGTGGATGCGTGATGTTGGAGGTTAATGGGAGGTTTAGCCCACTATTCTATGAAAATGGAGCCTATAGTGCATAGTGTGTACAAATTGGTGAATATGTAACATGCTTAGTAGGTTACATATGACTGAGGGTGGTTGAGGATCTTTATATGTTGGTAGTGTGAGGATCGAGGGTGTTCTATGTTGAGGGTAAGGAAATGGTGCCATGAACTTAACTTGGGATGAGTTTGGGTTAAACCTAAGCTTCCTAATGTTAGAACAAGTGCCTAGGTGGTGTAAGTGTTAGTTTGAGGAGAAGTGTATGCGGATGGGTGTAGAAGTGTAATTACTCACAAATGAACATGCAAGGAATGTGTGTATATGTGTAATTACATAAAGAACCAAATGTGAGTTTATTTGGGGGATGATGATTCTTTTAGGGCTTATAGTCCTGAAAGAAGAAATCCTATTGGAACTAGTAGTTAGAGAAAGCGCGTCGATGGGAATATGTGAGGTGAGCTTTAGTGGGCCTAATTTTAGTTCCATGGATTAGGGTAAAGGCCTTGGCCTATAGGTTATTGTGTTATGCTAGTAGGCATATCCCTATCGACTTGTTATTGGTTACAGACATGACCTAAAGAACCGAGAATTGGGACAAGCTTAGTGCACCTATGAGTCTGGTGAGGCTCAGAATGGGGGGTTTATGTTAGAAAACCAGTCAAGGGGTTCACCTTATGAACCAGTTCCCTAAAATAGGCCTCTTAATGACCGTAGCCAATTAATGTCATTGAGACTCAGAGGCTAATATTTGGGAAAGAAAGGGAGTTTGGGACCAGCCTATAGTAGGACTTAAGCTGGTCGAATGATTAGTGGATAGAGATGTGAAAATGGGGTGGTGTACTCCTGAGATCTGGTTAGAGCCATTACGACCGTTGAGTCACCTAGAATTGAATTCGTGGTAACTTGCAATATAATGGTCATCCCAGGTTGTATTCTCTCAAGGAGCCTTGCTTCTAAATTACCTAATTATTTGTTTTAACATTAATCTACCTAATTACCTACTGACTACCATAGGGGTGATTGCAATATTTAAGGATAAAACAAAACATAAACAGTAACTAAATAGAATAGAATACAAAATAGAACACAGAAATGAATTGCATAGAACAACAGAGATGCAATCAGCCATGGAATCCTTAGAGTTGCAACTATCATCATTCTTATCTTTAAATTAATTTTAGTTGCATTCTATCATTTGGTCATCAACTAAGATTTCTAGAAAACCTTCCAGAAGTGGATTACATTTAATCCCATGAAGCCCTAAACCAAATCAAGTTAGATAATCATCTAAGCAAGCCATTCCTATTCTACTTGCTACACTGACTAATAATAACAAGATAGCATCTCAGATTCAAGCATTTAAACAAGTAATTATGTTCATATAGGTCTAATAAACAAATATAAAAACAGAGATGAAAGGCAAGAACATAAATGAAATAGAAATATCAACAAGAAAACTTATCTAATTGCTCAAGAATTTAGGTTACAAGCTCCAAATCATCCATGGTCTGATTACATAAGAGTTTTAGCCTTCCATGGAGGCCAAAATACAACAAAACAAAGGAGAAAATAAGGGGGTAGACCTACAAAGTTCTACAGAAGTGGAAGAAGAATATCTCTTCAACAATGGAAATGGAGGTTCAGAAGGTGTCTTATGGTGCTGCTAGGAAAGAGACGAAAATGCAAGGTTTGACCCCTATATGCTGTCCCTTTCTTTTTGATTTATGCTGCTGCCTTGCTATCCTACTTCTGTTGCATTTCTGTTGGCTTTTTCTGCTGCCATCAGGGACTTTTCTATAAACCAGAAAAAGTGCAGAAATGTGGGCCCCAGTACAGTCAGCCCTAGTCAACTCTAGTCAACAGAATTTGTCATGCCTAGTCAGCTGCCATGTCAGCAGATTCGTCCATGTCAGCATAATAACTTTCTAATAATTAAATCTAGGAATTAAGCACAAGGATTAATTGGGATAAAATTATGAAATTAAAGCATATTAATTCTATAATTAATTTACACCCAATAAATCCAAAACATAATAAAATTGGAGAGTTTACAATATTAAAATGGAAATAGAATTAAGATAGGGTCATATCTATAACCATAACATGTGTCCGGCCTCTCAAGTCGCACTCTCACCCATAACATGCATCTGGTCTCTCAAATTATGCCATTAACCATAATATATATCATAAACATACAAAATAACATAAGAGGCCAGACACATGGTTGGATTCCTCGTGGGAAGATAGACCCTTGGGGAATGAGATGAGGCTTCATGGTACACTTTTGGGGCTAAGATGGTAGTTGTCCTGGTTTGGCATAAGCCAGAGCTCGGGATCAAAGTCATACCAGATGGACAGTACACCTATAGACGAGGATGTAGCCTTCGGGCAAGATGATGCCTATGGGCTGCGATATTGCCTATGGGTAGGATATCACTTAAGAGTGGGATGACGCTTTCGGGTGGGGTACATATGTTCTATTATATTGCTTGTATTGTTTTGTGTTTGTGGTATGTAAAGTATGTAATCTATAAGGCTAATGAGTGAGATGTAATATATAATGGTATCAAGATTACACTCTATGAGAACTACGAGCGAGATACCATATTATATATATGTATGCATATGTATGTGGGAGGTAGAGGAACTTATATGTGTTAAGTACTTAAGCCACTTTAAGTTCCTTAAGTTTTCTTGTGCTAATAATTACCAAAAAAGCATAAGTATGATGCCTTCCAAGGCTTTATATGAGAGGCTCTATGCTTTGAGTTTTGATCATTGGGGCAATTTAAGTACATCCCTGAGTGAGGGAAGTTATGGAGCTCCACAGTATATCAGAGCTATATAACAACTGGGGATCTTAGTTCTTACTTTAGTTCTAGGAAATGTGGGGTTTTATGAGTGCAAACATATATGCTCCGGTTTTCGATGGAAGTTGGGGAATGCCGCTTCTTGTCGATTGATGTGGTGCTTTTCAAGTTTTATGGTAAGTTTTTGAATTCAGGAGACCGAATTCTGTTAAGGGGCAGAATGTAATACCTGCCAAGTTGGGGTCATGTGATTGGTGGTATTACAGTTTTATAATGAAAATTTTCATTCTTTTAATAGAATTATTTGGTCATTTTTAATTTTTCATATTTAATTTATTCTTTTTGACTATTATTTATGAAAATGGAGATATATAATTGGATCGAGTATTTTATTGTGGATGATATTCTTGAGATTTGGGGAGAGGCAAGAAGAAGATAAAATTTCATGGAAATAGTGTTAGGGGACAGGGAACAGAGAGAGTGGTCATGAAGCATAGAGAGAGCTGGGTACCTACGAGGTCCAGAGAGGTAATAAAATGAAATGAGGAACTAAGATGGCACCTAAAATGTGGGAAGTGCCCAAATTAGAGAAATTACGAATTTGCCACTACTAAGATTGACTAGGGGTTGACCCGAGGGTAAAGTAGTAATTTCACTCTAAGTAGGTATATATAGGCGACCATACTCCTTTTTCCTCATTTTCTCACTTTTCTCTCTCTCTTCCTCTCTCTCTTTCTCTCTTCCTTCTCTCTACCTCACCCTCTCCACCCAAACCCTCAAACTGAGCTCCAGTGAGTTGTTCTTTGCTGATGGGGCAAGTCATTAGAGGCTGAGCAACATAGGGAAAGTAAGGAATCGAGGAAGGAATTTTGATTTCCCAAACTTTTTCCTATTTTATAGTTTTAAGGCTATTTGGGATAAAATTAAGATTGTGGCTTCGTTTGTCATTTAAAATTGGGAATTTTGGTGTCTAAATATCCTTAGACACCAAGTATAAGAACTCATGGAAGACATCATGAAAAATGATGAAGATCTGGCCAAATCTGACAAAAAATTGAGGCCAAGTAGTGTGGATTGCGATCATGGTGCCCAGGCACCACACTTTAGAAGGGAAGGGGCAAAAAAGGGCTTGGCTCTCAAGCACCAAGTGTGTGTGTGGCGCCTAGGTGCCAAGCATGCTGACGTCAAACTGCAGTATTTTCTTGGTCTATTTTCAAACGGTCATAACTCTTTCATCTAGATTCCATTTTTAACAAACTTTATATCATTGGAAAGTTCTTTGAGTCTAGTTTCTAATGGTATAAGTATCTTTTGGAAATTACTTACTAGATAAAAGATATGATCAAATGAGTGACCAAAAGTCAAAGTTAGCAGTGCTGATTTTTCTTGTTTTATTTATTTATTGATTTTGGTTGGTTCTAAGTGACTTGGAAGCTTCAATGGCTTCATCTCCTAGGATTTCTTATACGATAAACCTTGTTGATACAAAGTGAGTATGTGACCTTGCTAACTGAGTTTTTATTTAAAATTACTCAAGTACAATATAAATCTCACTCACACCATGATTGGACATATGTTATTAAATTTCCTAATTAGTTATATTAACTAACTAGTGGAATGTTGGTTGTGGTTTGTGAGGTTGTTATATGAAATATGTATGGGTTGGAATGTATTTGAAATGTTGAACTGGTTTTGGTGTATGTTGCATTGTGTTTGTGTGTGTGCATTATACATGGAAAGAAATTATATGAGAATGTGGAACCATGAGAGGGAACCGGCTAGTAACCCATGGATGTGGACATTCTTGGGAAGAATGTCGACAACTAAAAACAGAAGGGTCGACCTCCGGGATAAACCCATTGAGCAATAATAGTCTAAGGGGGAATATCTGGACTGAGTCTCAATGTGATAATCATGACAAGGAGTGGGAAAAACATTGCATATCTCATTTGCATATTCATATTATGAGGGAACTGATTAGTAACCCATGGATGTAGATATTCCTAGGAAGAACGTTGGAAACTGAAAACAGAAGGGTGGACCTCTGAGGTAAACCCATTATGCAATTATTGTCCAAGAAAAAATTCCAAACTGGGTCTTAACAAGGTAAGTGTAGGAAAGTGTGGGAAAACATAACATGTGGTTGCTTGCATATTCATAACCCATGTGTGGGGTTATTTGTGCTTATATGTGCTTGGATGTAGTTGATGTGGATTGCGAGAGTGTGGACTCGCAAGGGAATAGCAGGTACGCTTAAGTTTGTGTATCTGTACCAGTATATGCCAGAGATATTTATTTAAATTGTGGTTGTGATTGTACTTGTACTTGTGCCTTATTTTATTGCACAGTCATGTACTCACTGAGTTTTTGCTAAACTCACACTCTCTGTTGTTATCTTTTTTAGATTTAACAGCTGAGGTAAATGGGAAATCGCTAGAGTTTAGCGACTTGGAGATATACTCCAATTTTTTTGGAGGGTTCTTAATGAACCAAAATTTTGGCTATATGCCAATAGAAACGCTCTGTAATTATATAGGCCACTTAGGTCCTACTGTGTCTTAGGAATTTTATTAATTGGCAGCATTTATTTTGCATTTTCATTGTAAATATTGTCAGTAAAACTTTTCTTTGTTTGGATCTTGGTTTTCACGATTCACACAATAATTCATACACATACTTGGATCCATGTCTGCAAATTCGACTCTGTTTATTTCCTCTGAATTTTTGCCTTTAAGTCTCCTTGATGATCAGGAGAGAAAACAGTAACCGTACACTTCTATTCAGAACCACCGTTCTAAACAACGTTACTGTTACCTTTAAATTTGAAATCAGAGTAAAAAGGGGTAAATTACCTTTTGACCCCTAATAAGTTTTTAATTATGTAATAGCCTCTCAACCATCACAAGAAGGCCCCAATATATTAAAAATTTATCATTTAGGTCCTTCAATGTTATTTTGTGTGAATTTAATAATTAATGCTATTAAACTAAATTACACGGGCCATAAAATAGAAAATAATCTAACATTCTCCCACTTGGCCCTTGTAATTACTTGATAGTTTAACAACAACTGTAAGTGCACTCCATCCATTAAATTCACTAACATCTCTAGACTTAGTTGAATTAGTTTTGAGCGAATCATGGCGGTCACATGTTATTCTGCAACATAATCCCTTCCATGTATCACAAAACATCCCTAACTCAACATCAACTTTAATTGAGGAAAACTGTAAGCCTCAACATAACATGTTATCTAACACAATCATATGTACATAGATACCAAAATGATAACAAGTATAATATGCAAAAACATAAATATAATTGAATTCATAGTGTCATAAAAATTAACAAGCATAATAAACACAATACTATAGTCAACACAACAAGGCTTTGTCCATAATGCCCATACGCTCTACATGACTAGAAAATGATTTGGGCGGTAATCCCTTAGTCAATGGATCCGCTATCATCAGATCAGTACTGATATGCTCAATAGACACTCTTCGCTTCTGCACTTCTTCCTTAACTGACAAATACTTCAATTCCATGTGTTTGGCACCCTTAGAGTACTTGTCGTTCATTGAGAAAAATACCGTTGTAGAATTATCACAATAAATTCTCAGTGGCCTAGATATACTGTCGACAATCCCAAGTCTCAAGACAAAGTTCCGTAACCACAATCCTTGAACAGTGGCCTCAAAGCATGTCACGAATTTAGCTTCCATAGTAGAAGCAACAATGACAGATTGCTTTCTACTCTTCCATGAAACTGCTCCTCCAGCTAATAGGAACAAGTAACCAAACATAGACTTCCTAGTGTCCACGCATCTGGCATAATCTGAATCTGTATATCTGACCACTTCTAGATGATCAGACTTCCTGTATGTGAGCATGTGTTCTTTGGTGCCTTGCAAATACCGAAGAACTTTCTTTGCAGCCTTCCAGTGGTCCATACCGGGATTGCTTTGGTATCTACCAAGCATACCAACAGCAAAACTAATATCTGGCCTAGTACAGGTCATAGTATACATCAAGCTCCCAACCACTGATGCATACGGAATTGTTTCCATTTCTTTACGTTCCAGTTCATTTTTAGGACTTTGCATTTGACTGAATTTATCTCCCTTCTGAATTGGAACTATTCCTACAGAGCATTTATCCATTCTGAATCTCTCTAAGACCTTATTGATATATGCCTTCTGGGATAAACCCAAGAGTCCTTATGACCTGTCCCAGAATATTTCTATCCTAATCACATAGGACGCCTCACCCATATCTTTCATTTCAAAGCTCTTAGAGAAACTTTTTCACATCATGTAACATACCCAAGTCATTTGCAGCAAGTAATATATCATCAACATACAAGACTAAAATAACAAATTTACTCTCACTGACCTTCATATAGATACACCGATCAACGGTGTTTTCTATAAATCCATAAGATGTAATAGTATCATTGAACTTGAGATACCATTGACGAGAGGCTTGTTTTACTCCATATATTGATTTCTGTAGCTTACACACTAGATTTTCTTTTACTGTGGCCATAAAACCTTCAGGTTGGTCCATATAGACTTCCTCTTCTAAGTCCCCATTCAGAAAGGCATTCTTAACATTCATCTAGTGAAGCTCCAACTCATAATGAGCCACCAAAGCCATAATAATCCTCAAAGAGTCTCTCTTTGAAATTGGAGAGAAAGTCTCATTGTAATCAATGCCATCCTTTTGGGTATAACCTTTAGCAACAAGTCTGGCCTTGAACCTTTCAATATTTCCACTTGAGTCACGTTTGGTCTTAAAGATACATTTACAACCGACTCTCTTAGAACCTTCAGGCAATTCAACCAAGTCCCAGACTTTGTTGTCATCCATTGATTTAAGTTCTTCCTTCATGGCATTAAACCATTTTTCAGCATTATTACAGTCCATGGCTTGTTTAAATGAGACTGGATCCTTATCAACGCTCAAGTCACACTCATTTTCAAGATTATATACCACAAAATCACTAGGAATAGCATATCTCTTTTTCCTTACAGATAGTCTTAATGCTACTTCCTGTTGAGGTTCCTCTTCAGGTTCCCCTCTAGGCACCCTTTGGGGGTACTTCTTTAGGTTCCCCTTGAAGTACCTATTGTGGGTCAACAATTTCTTGATCAACAGTGACTGGTTCATTCTCTACAATCTGAACAAGCGAATTTTGGACATTGATTGGTTTTTCCAGTACATTGTGAGACTGTGATACAACGACATCAATAACAATATGAAAAGAAATCTTGGGTGTAGGTACTACAACCCTAGCTTCTTGAATGCCCACCTTTCGTGGTTCCCCACTCCCACTAGTTTGACCATTCTCAATGAACCGAGCATTACCAGAATCTACAATCTTTGTAGTATGGCTAGGACAATAAAACCTATACCCCTTTGACTTTTCAGGATAGCCAATGAAAAAACCACTGACCGTCCTAGGATCTAACTTCTTTTCATGTGAATTGTACACTCTTACTTCTACTTGACAACCCCAAACATGGAGATGTCTCAAACTGGGTTTCCTTCCCGTCCACAATTCATAAGGTGTCTTAGGAACTGCCTTACTAGGAACTCGGTTAAGCAGATACGCAGCGGTATTTAATGCGTACATCCACAATGAAAGGGGTAGAGAGCAATTACTCAACATGCTCCTAACCATATCCATTAAGGTGCGATTCCGTTTCAGCTACACCATTTTGTTGAGGTGTGCCAGGCATTGTGTATTGCGCACAAATGCCTCTACTCTTAAGGAACCTTGTAAATAAACCAGGACATTGTCCACTTTCATTGGACCTGCCATAAAACGCACCACCTCTATCTGATCTCACTACTTTCACTTTCTTATCTAACTGCATTTCCACCTCATTAATGAACACTTTTAGGAAGTCCACAGATTGAGATTTATCATGCAGTAAATAGATATAGCCATAACGTGAGAAATCATCTATAAAGGTGATAAAATATTTTTCACCGCCCCAAGATGGGACATCAAAAGGACTACAGATATCAGTATGTATAAGCTCAAGAAGTTGAGTGCTTCTTGTGGTTGCTTTCTTTAATGTATGTTTGGTTTGCTTTCCCTTAATGCAATCCACACATATATCCATATCACTAAAATCCAAATGAGGTAAGATATCATTTTTCACCAACCTCATTATCCTTTCTTTGGATATGTGACCTAATCTTTGATGCCACAAGAATGCAGAACTTTCATTTGGTGCACTACATTTAATGCCTACACTACTTTCAACATGAAACAGAGATTCAGCAAATTCATTATTCAAATTGAAATGGTAAAGTAAATCACACAAAGTACCAGATCCATAAAAGTACTTGTTTTTATACAATGCAAATGTACTATTACCAAATTTGAAATAAAAACCTAAAATATCCAGTTTCCCTACTGAAACAAGATTCCTAGCACAATCAAGTACATAGAGGCACTTTTCAAGATCTAAATGACATTCAGTGTCTAAGATCAATCTATAAGTCCCAATGCCTTCTATCCATGCTTTCATCCTATTTCCCATGAACAAGTACTGTTCAGTTCCTTTTATAGGCTGGATTGAATTGAATCCCTGTAAAACATGAGATACATGAGTAGTAGCACCAGAATCTAACCACCAGGTATTATTAGGAACCTCTAAAAGGTTTGATTCAAAGCATACAGAAACATAATGCATACCTTTCTTTTCGAACTAAGCCTTTCTTTTAGCACAATCTTTCTTTAAGTGTCCCATCTTGTTGTAGAAGAAACACTTAATTTGTTTCTTGATTTGACCCTCAGCAACTTTCATTAGGGCCTTGTCCTTTCTTTTGTCCTTCTTGTCCTTTTTCCTTAGCTTGAACTTGCTGCTGCTAGCACCATCATGGACAGTAAGGTGGATGGAGTGATCCTTCATCTTCTTTAATCTCCCTTCCTCCTGAACCAATATAGCCTTCAATTCCTTTGAGTTCCACTTATCCTTGAGAGCATTATAGTTGATCTCAAATTGGCTAAATTCAGTAGGCAGGGAATTAATGATGAATTGAACCAGAAACTGATCACTCACTTCCATCCCTAAAGTCTTCAACTTTGCTACTAGATTGGACATGTGAGTTACATGATCATGAATAGTCTGTGACCAGTCAAACTTATTTGTAGTAAGCTCACTCATCAGGCTTCCTACAATTGACTTATCCGCCAAGTCTGACTCAGAATACTCTTTCACCTTTTCCATGAATTCCTTAGCATCATCCGTCTTCGGCATCGATGGCTTTACATTTTTAGCCATGGTCATCCTCATGAGGTACAAGCTCAGTCTGTTCGAACGCTCCCACTGTTCATAGAGTGCAACAGCATCATCTGAGCTTTCCTCAGTAATGGTTGTAGGCTTATCCTTATTAACTATGGCTACATCAATGTTCCATAGACCGTGATGGAACTTGATCTGTTCAGACCATTCACCATAGTTCAGCCCGTTGAACTTCACAATGTTGTTCACCGATCCTGAGAGGCTTGCTGTATAACAAACATACATGCTCACCCATTAATGCTTTGAGATAAACTTTAAAAGATTCAGAAAACTTCGCATACAAACTTTAAGCATGCATTTAAGATTTCCTTTGGGCAATACTTAAATACATAAACACCAAATTGATGCCAAAGTAAATTAGTCTTTAATAGAAAATCACAACATACATTAGTTAACTAAGTGTGTTATCTTTGGATATACTCACTAATTAACTTAAGTATCATAGATTATCTCCTTAATGTTATAAATTGCATGCAATGGTCCACCTTTAGGTGACCTTATAGTCATAAAACTTATAACTTCAATTGTTCAAATAAGACAAGCATGTCATTCCATTCATGGCATCTTTAAAATATGAACAATTGAAACACACTTATAAATGTCCAAACTTCAATCCAACTAGACCACTTTGGTGCTAAACTAGTTTCCATCATATAGACAAATTACAAGATGTAAATCATAGTGAACATACATTCACATTCATATAATCCAGTACTTTATATGTAATAGAACATTTATATCACATTCGCTTTAATGCCCCTCACGCAGATTAGATCAGGGTCGGGGGCGGAGCCCCTGAAAGGTAAACGAAATACACAATTCATTAATACATGGCATTTAAGTTTCCCCCAACCGCTATAGCGGTCTAAAACTATCGCTATAGCGGTATTTGACAGAGAAGATCACCATTTTTTTTAAAGACTCACCGCTATAGCGGTAAGCGACAGAAGCAATCAGGATTTTTAAAGATCCACCGCTATAGCGGTTATAAACCACCACTATAGCAGTATGTGACAGAATCCATTACGCGATTTAAAATGGTTATACTCCCAGAACCCAGAAAAGCTAGTTCAAACTTCATGCAAATTTCAGAATTCGAAAAACTGTTGTTTTTCATATAATCGCACAAACCCAAAAATTGCAGAAATTGTAAAATGCATAAAACGAATAGCGATTTCCATAAACTATTATCGATTGCGTAGAACCAGTAATTGCGAAAACAAAACGGTAATGCGCATACACAGCAATTTGCAGAAACAATGATTTCTAGAAAACATTAAAGCAAAACAGTAACGCCATGAATTTCTACGTTTTCCAGGAAATAAATTTCATGGTGAATCATGAAAATCACAAACTGATACCACATGTTAGTAAAACTTTTCTTTGTTTGGATCTTGGTTTTCACGATTCACACAATAATTCATAAACATACCTGGATCCATGTTTGCAAATTCGACTCTGTTTATTTCCTTTGAATTTCTGCCTTTAAGTCTCCTTGATGATCAGGAGAGAAAACAGTAACCGTATACTTCTATTCAGAACCACCATTTTAAATAACGTTACTATTACCTTTAAATTTGAAATCAGAGTAAAAAGGGGTAAATTACCTTTTGACCCCTAATAAGTTTTTAATTACGTAATAGCCTCTCAACCATCACAAGAAGGCCCCAATATATTAAAAATTTATCTTTTAGGTTCTTCAATGTTATATTGTGTGAATTTAATAATTAATGCTATTAAACTAAATTACATAGGCCATATAATAGAAAATAATCTAACAAATATTTCCCGATGTTATGGAAAATAAGAAAATGTATTATGTAATTTTATTTCCTTTGTAAATTTACATTTTTGCATAGTTGTGGACATTAGGATTGTTCAGGGAATTTATAGGTTACCACTCACATGCCCATTTTTGGAGCGTTACAATAGCACTAATCTGTAGGCTAATTATTACGGATTTGTTTAATAGCATAATCTTAGGGATTTTATTTGTATTCACACACACACTTATATATATATATATATATATATATATATATATGTATATATAACTCAAAACACTATCAACCTTTTGAAGGAGCAATGTTATAGATGATGAAGCAGGTGGTGAAGCTAACAATGACTAGAGGAGGAGGATACATGACGAGGATGAATGACAAAGCACTGCTAACGGCAGAGGATGCATGACAAAGGAGAAGGTAGGGGTTTTCAAGGCTTCATTGAAGAAAATGGTGTGAAACAACGTGCGGGCAGGTGCTTGGAGACAAGATAAGGGGGTAAGGTTGTGAAATTAGGTGGCATCCAAAGATTGGTTGACGATTTCTTTTTAATAAAAAGGGTCAAAGTCTGGGTTAGATATGGGATCTGAAACCCGAGTTGGAGGTGAGCTGGTAGGTCTCCGCCAAGCCTAAAGGCAATTTGAGTGTTAAGCCTTATATTATTGAATCAATCTTTAAATATATGTCACATGTATTTAAAATGATGCTACACCATTCACCTTCCCTTAGAGTTTTGAAATCCACTTACAACTAACATTCACACCCCTTTAGTTTTTGGAAATCCACACTACACCCGTCTAACATTTACAATTACACGACCCTCTTATTTGGGGGAAAAAAAACCACACTAACCTTCCTTATTTGAATTTTCATTATGGTGATTTGGACTACACTAAATTAGGTTATATATAAGTCTTTAGGAGCAAAAGTGCACAGGGTGTAAGTTTCATTTGCAATTTTGTTAATAAAAGGGGTCTTTATAAAATTAAAAAAGAGGAGGTGAATACATGGTTTAAGAAACCTTTGGAGGTTGATGTAATTTACTCTTTGCATTTACTATTTTCACTATTTTACTAGGAAAGAGGACATATATGAGGATTTCAAGAATGCAATGGTTATGGTTAGACCCAATTTAAACAAAAGCAAGTGGGAAGAGCTTGAGCGTTGAAATGAGGAATTTGGCTCTAAGTGAAGTAATCCCATTCAAAACATGAGATATGAAAATTTTAAGAATGTAATGGCTGTGGTTAGACCCATTTAAACAAAGCAAGTAGGAAGAGCTTAAGCGTTGAAATGAGTTAAGTAGTCCTATTCAAAAATGATCTATGAAAAATGTGAATCAAAGTGCATATAACTTTTAAATTTGGATTTTCTGTAATTGGTCTAAAGACTATATTTAGTCTCAAAATCACATCTTCATTTTGGATTGGATTGCCACAATTGAAGGAATAATAAGTTGATCCCATATGGCAATTTATTTCCTTCTTTAGATACAATTTTGGAACTGTAAAGTTCCAATTTTGGCGCTAATTTACACCGTCTAGATTCAACTTTTATAAAATGGCTAATTTGAAATCTTTATTCCAACCTATATGCATGACACCTTTTCTCTTGAATCCTATGTACATGTGTATAACTCTGTAACTAGGGAATGTTTGCCATTATTTTTTGAACTTTCATGTTCATTTCTTGAATCTTCCCTTAAATGGGGAAGAAAGCGCACAATCTCTTCATGATGGGGCTTTAGTAGCAAGAATTTTATGTATTCAACTTGGATAATTAACCATCTTTGTCTTTGAAATTTCTCGATCGATCACATCTTTCGTTTGTACATAAAAAATGGATGAGATTAAACAACTCCCTTTTATTCTCGTTCTCCATGAATACTTCAAACAATCTTTTTAGGCTTGGGATATACTTTTAACTTTGCATTATACCACCTTTAACTTATGACATATTGGCAAATATTTTTTAAAATTTCAATTTGGGAGTTAAATCATTCTTTTAATATTACAATAACAAACCTAGTGTATTGTGTTTTATTAATTTTGGGAGTTAAATTTCTTTTTCCTCTAAAATAACAATACCACCTCTAATATGTTGTCTGTATGCAGGAAATCACAATAGACCTAATGTCTTTGGGAAAAAAGGTGGGTTAAGCCCAAATCACATAGAAGATCTTGTAATTAAAGCAAAGGATATAGGGCTTGAGAAGCTTGTGGTTATTTTGAATGTGCGGAGCCTAGCACATGAAAATGGTAAAGAATGCATTAGCGATTGCGCTGAAGGAGGAATTGGGTTGGACATAAATTTGATTGCTGAAGAAATATGGAAATGTAGACAAGTATCTCAATGGCTTGGCAAAGGTAAGGAGATAATAAACAGGGCAAGTTGTGAAAACCCAAAATTGATCATAATCTAAACATTGAGGATAATTGCTATTAGGAATGTGGTGATGTAATACCCATCATTTTTATTTTTCATTTAATTTGATGAATTTTATTTCACAATTGTTGATTTGAAGATATTGTGTAAAATGTGTGTGTGATATCACAATATGATGTGATGATGCTTAGATATGTGGTTTCAAACAGTAAGCTAGCAATGTGTGATGTTAGGCCGTACAGGGACTAAAGTGAAACTCACAGGTACTAAAATGTAAGATTTTGGAATCTTGTGGGGTGTAGCAAAAATGTGTACAAAGTATAGGAATAGATGGACAAAATTATAAGGAACCTTGATGTGAAATAGAAAATGGAAATTAATTTCTAAAACTCTAGATATTATTTTTGGAATATATAGTTGTAATTAAGAAATAGTCTTATACAAAAAAAATGTCTAAAAGGAAAAATTTAATGGATTACGGAAAAAAATGAAAATGAAAAATCTGAAATATACCTTCCAACATTTGAAGTAAGATATTAGATTTACACAATCTAGGATTTGGCGTTTAAGGTTGAATTTTGAAATTTGAACAAAAATGAATGAATAAAAATACAAGTTGATAAATTAACCAATTAGGATACTAATCCTATGAGCAACAGGAGATTTCGAAAGACTATAAGGAATAATTAAATAGATATTAGTAATAGTAATTAAAACAAATCAAAATTAACTAAACAAAATAATATACATATAATATAAATAGTAGTAACAATGGTTAAAGGATAATGCAAAAGATTAAATAAAGAAATTAGATAATTATCCAAACTAACCAATCTAATTAGCATTAAATTGAAGGATAAATTATCCCAATATGAAATCTGAAAAAAAGAAATTTTTTTTTGAAATCTGAATTAAACATATTATTTTTAATTAGAATAATCTAAAATTTGAATAACAAAATCTATTTAAATTTAAACAATTAAATTGATCTATCTTAAACTAAGTTAGAAACCCTAGAACAAATACATACTCAACCAGACTAATCCCTCCCACAAGCACACTCTCTTGGCTAATCTTTTTTTTCTAAACATCAACACTCAATTTTTAATATTGGGAAGCTCAAGAGGAGTTAACAACTAATAAGCAAGAAGAAATTAAGGTAAGTCATAATCTTCCCTTCCATTTTAATAATGTCGTTTCTTTTGAAATAAATATAAGAACAACCCTAATCCCACATCATCTTTTACAGCCTACACATAGTCATAGGATCTTCACATTCCATGCCCAAACAAGAACTCAAAGGGGTTTCATCTATAGCAAGAATTAAAACAAGGTAAGAACATTTATTTTCGGAAATTTTGGAACAATTTTTCTGAAAATTAAAACAACCATATCTCTCTCTAGAAAACTCCAAAATTTTCAAATTACCTATACGAAAAGCTCTTTCCGTCTATTTTCCAGAAAATCTAAAATCGTTTGAAAACTCCCTACCATTTGAGACATATGGCCGAAACAGTACATGGAGGTCAGAAAACTGAAATAAAATAATTTTCTGTTTTAATTTCAAAGTTTGTCTTTCAAACATGCGATAGGAAAATCTGGCACATTACCGAAAAATCTTGGAATGTCATGCTATGGTTTAGTAAGGGACCCAGGTGAGTGAACTAACCCTTCTTTAATATTTTCTTAAGTGTTAAAGTAATGGGATATAAAGATAGGTAATGACTATGGTGGAAATATGATTGATGATGATAATAATAATAATTATTATTATTTTTGGTTAGGAAGAAGGATGCACATGTGATTTATGAGATGGTTGAGATTTGAGATAATTGAGATTATCTAGAGATTTATACTTGATGATTTATGATGTTGTATTTTATTATATTGGATGAATATTGTTTGTGTTTGGGCGGGATAGTACCCTCTCTCATATCAAGCGGGAAATCCGGGTAATAGGATGACTTGACCTCTGAGAGTAGAGACAACGATTCCTTCGGTAGGGAAGTGAGCCCGGATTTAATCCGTGAGGTGCCCTGACCGTTGCTGATGAGGTTGTGCGTCATGGCGAGTTAATAAAATTGAGGAAATTGGTTGAGCAAGCCTATGGGCGCTCCCGGATATGATGAGATTGGTTGAGCAAGCCTACGGGCGCTCCCGGATATGATGAGATTGGTTGAGCGAGCCTACAGGCGCTCCCGGATATTTTGCCATTGACGAGCACTAGTTCCGTTGGTCTGAATTGTTTGATTGATTTGCAATTCTTTGATGTGTATTTTTCCTTATGATTTTATAATTTTTACTCATGTTTTTTATTTTATTGCTTTTGCATAGCGGATTTTATTAGGGTGGGGATTGGCTCGCTCACGGAGATTATTATCTCACACTCGTTAAAGGAGATAGTAAAGGAGAATCTCCCGCTAGAGGAGTAGTTGCTGTTGAACTGTCCCATTGTTGGGTGGGTCCCATATTGTTAGCATTTTATTTTTGTTAAGTTTAGGAAGCTCTGTAGTCAACTAGGACATCTAGGGGGTTCTCGGGTAGTTAAACTACTTTATTTATTGTATTTAATTTGATTCAAATTTGAAGATTTATTTTGAGAATTTATGATACGAATTATGGTAGAAATCGAGATTTAAAACTACGGGGTTTATTTATGTTAATGTGACTTTGAGAATGAATGAAATATCATAATTTATTTTTTTAAACATTAAAATTGTATGAATTGATTTTTTTTATATATTTATTTTAAGTAGTATTCATTCATTCATAAATTAAATTTAATTAATATTAACCTTAATTAATATTTATTCATATTTAAATGCTATTTCCTAAATATTAATTTATATATATATATATATATATATATTTGTTCTTCAAACTTTGTTTTTTCTCTATGTACGCTAAATATTTCATATGAATAACATAAAAGGGGTAAAAATAGAGTTGTTAATTAGGCTTACGGTGACATAGGATTCGTGTCACCGTGCCGGTCACGTGCCCGGAATTTGGGTCGTGACAGGTAAGGTATTAGGGTTATGGGAAAAAGGAGTATATGATGGAATTCCTAGTAAAGGAGGAATCATTGAAGCAACAAGAGAAAATGATTATTCTACTTGTGTCAGAAAGAAAGACAATAATTAAGTAAGGAAACAAATAATTAATTAAAGAAGTAATTAAGTAAATAAGTAAGCAAGGAAGAAAGATAAGAATTAAGTAAGCAAATAAATAAATAATTAAAGAAGTAAATAGGTAAATAAGTAAGCAAGCATACAAGCAGATAAATAACTAAAGAAGTAAATAAGTAAGTCAGTGAGCAAATAAAAAAGTAAAGTTGCAACTAAGTAAACAAATAAAGAACTAAACAAGTCGGCAAGCAAGGAATCAAGAAAGATGGCAACCAAGTGGCCAAGCAAGAAAGTAAGCAAGTAAACAAACAAGCAAGCAATAAAGCACAAGTGAGAAAGTACGTATGAGACGAAGGAAGTAATGAAGCAAGCAAAGTAACAAAGCAAGTAAGGTAGCAAACAAGTAAATCAACAATGTAAGTAAAAAAGCAACCAAGTAGGCAAGCAAAGAAAGGAAAAAGAAAGGATGTAAGTGTGGAAATAGAAAAGTACATATGCAAGCAAGTATAAGAAGCAAGCAAGAAAGCTAGTAAATAGCTAAATAAGTAAAAGTCAGTGAGTAAAAAAGTAAGGAAGTAATGAAGGAAATATGCAAGGAAACACAAGTAAAGAAATACAAAAGCAAACAAGCAAGGATGCAAGGAGGGAAGCAAGGGTATGCAATTAAGGAAGCATGCAAGGGTGCTGCAATAATGCAAGCATGGAAGAAAGTCAGGAATTAAGTAAGTAATTAAGTAATAAGTAAGCAAGTATGCAAGTCAGTAAGGAACAAGAAAGAATGCAGGTAAATAACTAAAGAAGGTAAATATAAGTCAGTGAACAAATAAAGAAGGATGCAAGCAAGTTAGCAAGTAACGAATCAAGCAAGAAGGCAACCAAAGTAGCAAGCAAGAAAGCAAGAAAGTAAGCAAGCAATCAAGCACAAAAGTATGAAGGCAAGTAAAGTAAAAAAGCAAGTAAGGCAGCAAACAAAGTAAGCAAGAAGGCAACCAAGTAGGCAAGGAAGTAAGTGAGTAAGCAAATAAAGGAAAAAGCAAGGACACAAGCAATGATGTAAGAAAGTGTGGAAGTAGAAAAAGTAAAGATGCAAGCACATAAAGGAAGCAAGCAAGAAAGCTTGTAAATAGCTAAAGAGGTAAATAAGTCAGTGAGCAAGCAAGTAACAAAGTAAGGAAGTAATGAAGGAAATATGTAAGGAAACACATAAGCAAGGAAGTAAGAAAGCAAGCAAATAATCAAGTAAGGAAGTAGGCAATTAAGGAAGCAAGGAAGCAAGCAAGAAAGCATGCAACAGAGAAAGCAAGGGCAATTAAGGAAGCATGCAAGAGCTTTGCAATAAAGCAAGCATGGAAGCAAGCAAGCAATCAAGTAAGCAAGAAAGGAAGAAATTAAGGAAGCAAGCAATCATGTAAACAAGTGAGGAAGTAAGGAAGAGGACAAACAAGCTAACAAGTGAGCAAGTAAAAAAGCAATCAAACATGTATGTAAACAAGTAATGAAGTAGGCAATAATTATTAAATAAAGAAGCAAATAAATAATTAAAGAATTAATTAAGTAAATAAATAATTCAAGAAGTAAGCAAGCAAGGAAGAAAGACAAGAATTAAATAAGTAAATAAATAATTAAAGAATTAAGTAAATAAATAAGTAAGAAAGCAAGTAGAGAATAGCAAGTAAGAAAGAAAAACATGAATTAAGTAAGTAAGAAAATAAATAATAAAAAAAGTAAAGTAATTAAGTAAATAAGTAAGCAAGCATGCCAGCAAACAAGCAAGTAAGCGGAACAAGCAAGAATGCAGGTAAATAATTAAAGTAAACAAGTCAGTGAGCAAATAAAGAAGTAAGGATGCAAGTAAGTAAACAAATAGAGAAGTAAGCAAGTCAGCAAGTAAGGAATCAAGCAAGAAGGAAAAAGTAGGCTAGCATTATGTAAGCAAGTATATAAGCAAGCAATCAAGCACAAATGAGCAAGCAAGTATGAAACAAAGGAAACAAGAAATCAAGCAAAGTAAAGCAAGTAAGATAGCAAACAAGTAAACAAACAAAGTAAGCAAGAAGTCAACCAAGTAGGCAAAGACATAAGTGAGGAATTTCTTTCAGATATGCAAGCAAAGAAAGGAAAAAGCAAGGATGCAAGGAAGGAAGTGTGAAAGTAGAAAAGAAAAGACGCAAGCAAGTAAAGGAAGCAAACAAGAAAGCTAATAAATAGCTAAAGAAGTAAATAAATCAGTGAGCAAGCAAGTAACAAAGTAAGAAAGTAAAGAAGAAATATGCAAAAAAAAAACATAAAAAAGGACGCAAGAAAGCAAGCAAATATAATCAAGCAAGAAAATAGGCATATAAGGAAGCAAACATGCAAAGGAGCAAGCAAGAGAATTGACAATTAAGAAAACATGCAAGGGTGCTGCAATAAAGCAAGCATGGAAGCAAGCAAGAAGCGATGAAATTAAGGAAGCAAGTAACCAAGTAAACACATGAGGAAGTAAAGAAGTGAACAAACAAGCTAGCAAACAAGCAAGCAAGTAAAGCAAGTAAAGTAAGTAAAGTAAGCAAGCAAAAAAACAATTAAACATATATGTAAACAAGTAAAAAAATCAAGCAAGGGAAGTAGGCAATTAAGGAAGGAAGCAAGAGTGTAGCGAAGGAAGCAAGGAAATAGGCAATTAAAAAGCATGCAAGGGAGCAGTAATAAAGCAAGCATGAAAGCAAGCAAGTAATCAAGTAAGAAAGGAAGGAAGAAATTAAGGAAGCAAGCAAACAAGTAAACAAATGAAGAAGTAAGGAAGTAAACAAACAAATTAGCAAAGTAAGTAAGCAAAAAAGCAATCAAACATGTATGTAAAGTGTAAACAAGTAATGAAGCAGACAATGATTAAGAAACAAAATAAATAATTAAATAATTATTTTAGTAAATAAGTAAGCAAGCAAAGAAAGTAAATAAGGTAAATAAGCAAGCAAGTAAGGAAGAAAGTCAAGAATTAAGTAAGGAAGCAAATAAATAATTAAATAAATAAGTAAGTAAGTAAATAAGTTAATAAGCAAGCAAGTAACTAAGGAAGAAAGACAAGAATTAAGTAAGTAAGCAAATAAATAATTAAAGAAGTAATTATATAAATAAGTAAGCAAGCAAAGAAAATAAATAATTAAATAATTAATTTAGTAAATAAGTAAGCAAGCAAAGCAAGTAAATAAGGTAAATAAGAAAGCAAGTAAGAAAGAAAGTCAAGAATCAAGTAAGGAAGCAAATAAATAATTAAGTAAGTAAGTAAGTAAGTAAGCAAGCAAGTAACTAAGGAAGAAAAACAAGAATTAAGTAAGTAAACAAATAAATAATTAAAGAAGTAATTATGTAAATAAGTAAACAAGAATACAAGTAAATAACTGAAAAAGTGTAAATAAGTGTAAGTCAGTGAGCAAATAAAGAAGTAAGGATGCAAGTAAGTAAACAAACAAAAAGTAAGCAAGTCAACAAGGAAGGAATCAAGCAAGAAGGCAATCAAGTAGGCAAGCAAGAAATAAGCAAGTAAACAAAGCAAGCAATCAAGCACAAGTGAGCAAGCAAGTATGAAACAAAGGAATCAATGAAGCAAGCAAAGTAATAAAGCAAGTAAGGTATCAAAAAAGTAAACAAACAAAGTAAGCAAGAAGTCAACAAAGTAGGCAAGGAAGTAAACGAGGGAATTTCATTCAAGAATGCATGGAAAGAAAGGAAAAAGATGGGACACAAGCAAGGATGAAGTGAAAGTAAAAAAGCAAAGATGCAAGCAAGTAAAGAAAGCAAGCAAGAAAGTTAATAAATAACTGAAGAAGCAAATAAGTCAATGAGCAAGCAAGTAACAAAGTAAGGAAATAAAGAAGGAAATATGCAAATAAACACATAAGAAAGGACATAAGAAAGCAAATAAAAAATAAGCAAGAAGTCGGCAAGGAAGCAAGGAACCAATAAGTCAGTAAGCAAGCAAGTAACAAAGTAAGGAAATAAAGAAGGAAATATGCAAATAAACACATAAGAAAGGACACAAGAAAGCAAATAAATAATCAAGCAAGAAAGTAGGCAAGGAAGCAAGGAAGCAAGGGAATAGGCAATTAAGGAAGTGTGCAAGGGTGCTGCAATAAAACAAGCATGGAAGCAAGTAAACAACCAAGTAAACACTCGAGGAAGTAAAGAAGTAAACAAAGAAGCTAGCAAGTAAGTAAAGTAAGCAAGTTACAAAACAATAAAACATGAACAAGTAAAAAAAGTAAGCAAGGAAGTAGACAATTAAGGAAGCAAAAAAGTAAGCAAGCAAGAATGCAAGGAAGGAAGCAAGATAATAGGCAATTAAAGAAGCATGTAAGGGAGCAATAAAACAAGCATGGAAGTAAGTAAGCAATCAAATAATCAAGAAAGGAAGAAATTAAGGACGCAAGCAACAAAGTAAACAAGTGAGGAAGTAAGGAAGTAAACAAACAAGCTACCAAGTAGGCAAGGAAAAAAGCAATCAAACATATTCATGCAAACCAGTAATGAAGTAGGCAATAATTAGTAAGGAAAAAAATAACTAATAAATAATTAAGCAAGCTAAACAAGTAAATAAAGTAAATAAGCAAGCAAGTAAAATAATAAGCAAGTAAGAAAAAAAAGTCAAGAATTAAGTAAGAAAGCAAATAAATAATTAAACAAGTAATTAAGTAAGCAAGCAAGTAAATAAGTAAATAAGCAAGCAAACAAGTAAGGAAGAGAGACGAGAATTAAGTAAGTAAACAAATAAATAATTAAGTAAATAAGTAAGTAAGTAACAAGCAAGAATGCAAATAAATAACTATAGAAGTAATTAAGTGTAAGTTAGTGAGCAAATAAATAAGCAAGTCAGATAGTAAGCAAGTAAACAAAAGAAGTAAGCAAGTAAATAAGCAAGAAAGCAAGCACAAGTGAACAAGCAAGTATGAAACAAAAGAAGCAAGGAAGCAAGCAAAGTAATAAATCAAGTAAGGTAGCAAATAAGTAAACAAACAAAGTAAGCAAGAAGTCAACAAAGTAGGCAAGAAGGTAAGCTAGGAATTTCTTTTAAGTATGCATGGATGCAAGCAAGGATTGCAGAGATGGAAGCAAGTAAGAAAGCTAATAAATAGCTAAAGAAGGAAATAAGTCAGTAAGCAAGCAAGTAACAAAGTAAGGAAATAAAGAAGGAAATATGCAAATAAATACATAAGAAAGGACGCAAGAAAGCAAGCAAATAATCAAGCAAGGAAGTAGGAAATTAAGGAAGCAAGGAAGCAAGCAAGGAAATAATAGGCAATTAAGAAAGCATGCAATAGTGCTGCAATAAAACAAGCATGGAAGCAAGCAATCAAGTAAGTAAGAAAAGAAGAAATTAAGGAAGCAAACAGTCAAGTAAACACATAAGGAAGTAAGGAAGTGAACAAACAAGCTAGCAAGTAAGCAAGTAAAGTAAGCAAGCAAAAAAACAATCAAATATGTAAAGAAGAAAGGAAGAAAGAAGTACAGAAGCAAGCAACAATTAAGTAAGGGAGAAAATAAATAAATAATTAAGTAAGGAAGAAAGATAAGAATTATAAGGGAGAAAATAAATAATTAATTAAGTAAGGAAGAAAGATAAGAATTAAGTAAGGAAGAAAATAAACAATTAAAGAAATAATTAAGTAAATAAGTAAGCAAACAAGTAAATAAGAAAATAAGCAAACAAGCAAGTAGGGAAGTATGCAAGTAAGGAAGAAAGACAAGAATTAAGAAGTAAGCAAGCAAGTAAGGAATCAAGCAAAAAGGCAACCAAGTAGGCAAGCATGAAAGTAAACAAGCAAGCAAGCAATAAAGCACAAGTAAACAAATCAAGTATGAAACGAAGGAAGCAATGAAGCAAGCAAAGTAATAAAGAAAGTAAGGTAACAAACAAGTAAATAAACAAAGTAAGCAAGAAATCAATCCAGTAGGCAAGGAAGTAAGTGAGAAATTTCTTTCAAGTATGCAAGCAAAGAAAGGAAAAACCCCTACAAGAGCAAGGATGAAGTGTGGAAGTAGAAAAGCAAATATGCAAATAAGTAAAGTAAGTGAGCAAGAATGCTAATTAAATAGCTATATAATATGTTTACTGCGAACACACACACACAAATGAAATTTGCCCTATACAAAATAAATTGAACGAAGTTCCTTTGATTTTGATAGAATACTTCAGGATTAAAAGTATATCGTTTTCTGGCTCCGATTTTGTATAACCTCAAGTACTAATTTCAATTCCTAATTTTTTGCATTTTAAACAATCTATCTCATTCAAATTTCACGCTGAACTTTTGATATATGTTTATCTTATTACTAATTGAAGGATGAGAATATTAAAAAAAAAAGTAAAGGAATTTTTGATTGGATTAGAAATCCAATTTTGAATTTGGTATGGATAAAAGGTCTTCCTATGTTATACTATTCAATTCTTGATGATGAATCGATTTGATAGCTCATATATTGTTATTCATGATATTGATCCGATTTGATATCATCGAGATGTAATTTATACCATTGAATTTAGCGATGATTGAATTTACCGATGAAAAATTTATCATCTCCATAGGATTAAATCCCGAGTTATTGCGAATTAAAGAGAAATCTAACAATGAGATTATGGAAGTAAATATTCTCGCATTTATTGCTACTGCATTGCTCATTCTAGTTTCTACTGCCTTCTTACTTATAATTCATGTAAAAACTGTAAGTCAAAGTCAAAGTAATTAATTTGACTTAAACTTGACTTCTTAGTTCTTATCAATGATGGATGAAAAAAATGAAAAATGATTTCAATTTCACGTCTTACTCATAAATGAAATGATCATACTAGAATCAGTAGTATTCTATGAAATCTGATAGTATGGTAGAAAGAAATAGATTTTCTTTCTTTCTACCATGCTATCTATTATTGTAGTGTATAAAGTTTTACTCTATAAAGATAGAGGTTTATATTATAATATGGATCAATATCCAATATCTATCCTCATATATATAGAGAATATCAATCACATATATATAATGTACATAGCGTCCCAATTTTTTTTCTTCCAATTTTTTTCTTTGTTTCATCTATTTGATTTATATTGGTTCCAATCAACCTGAAATAATCAAAAGGAAACTCTTATTCTTCCAATTCGAATTTATGGATTTCTGATTATTTTCAAAGACTAATGTCGGTATTATATTAAAAATAATCAAATAATCTTTTTAGCATTTCGAAGAGGTAATTGATTAAATAGTTGACAGATGATCCAGGGGTTCTATAGGAAACTTTTTCCTATTTCGAAAAGATTAGTAAAACCCAACCGATTTTTAACGTTTGAACCATGATATGAAATGAAAGCATAAATCAAATTTTGAAACTAAAATAAAAAATAATAAACCAAATAATAAAACAAACGGTAAGCACGTAATATGTGACTCGCCTAAGGCAAGGGCAATATCTTATTATGTGTAGTATCTCCTTAGACAACTACTATGTTTATCTTGTTTCCTATAAAAAGTGTGTATCCGCTTAATAACTAATAAAAAGATGGATTTCTTTTCTCTTTGAAAAAAAGGAAAGGGGGAGGGGTGATAAAAAAAATAAATAAAAAAAGGTTTATGCGGTTCCTCATTGTTCATATATAACTTTGGTAAACGCTAGTTCAATGAAATCTAAATTTTAGAAAGAATTTGGTTGGAATAAATTTCCTATTATTTGTATTCCCTTGACTTTAAAAACACAAACATAGGAATAATTCAAATATTTATTTAATTGAAAGAGTATTTTCTACTATATTATCCATAGAATATATTACTCTACTCGAATACACTAGAATTCTGAAATGCAGATATTTTTGAATTCAATTTAGAAATTGAATTAATGAATTAAATATCAAAATGAAAAAAATTTCAGAACCCCAATTGATAATGGATACAGTTTGATTTTTGTTTCTTCTCTCAACTCAATTAGGTAGTACCTTTAGAGTCCATTTCTTCCCCATACTACGAGGGAAAGGGAAAAATGTAAAGACAACCATTAAAGCAGCCCAATTGAGATTTACTATATCCATGTAAATTATCTCTCCTATCTCTATCAATATAAAGGAATTATTTCATTATTGTTATTGTTCACTAATTATTATAGTATTATTCACTAATAATAGTGGATACGCTAGTACAGAGTCAAAAAGGGATTTTGGCCTAACATCATTGACGAAAGAATCGAATAAATCAAATTATAACATCTAACAAGTTCTTATATGATTTCTAGTATAATCAGAAAACATTAAGCACAAACAGTATCCGGAGATACCCTTGGAAGTATTAAGGGAATGAATGTTACTAACAAGTAGGAATAATAAAATAAGACCTATGCTTTATTTTGTCTTCCTCCATTTCATTAAGTAAAAAAAAAAAATATAGAATCAAGATAGATCACTTCGCATACTCTTATTTCCATTTAATCTAATCCTTACCATTTCTCGATTGTTTCTATAAAACAATCGGAAGATCGATTAAATTCTTTCACTAGGGGTTACTGAAAAGAAAGAATTTTTTTTGACTTTTTTATTTTATTTTTAATGATTAAATTAAATACAAAAATGAATATTTAATATTTTTATTTTTAATATAATTAAGTTAGAATATTCTTTAATTTAATATAATATTATTTAACCTATTATATTTATATAGATATTATATAGAATTCTAAAACTAAAATAAAAATGAAATAAAATTAAAAAAAAAAAGAAAGCCAATTAACTATTCAATCTAACTAATATTGAATAAATGCAGGAGCACTCATATATTTTCATGAGTCTGTATACAAAGTTTATTCTGCCCCTTCCCCAACTAAAAATGGAATTCAATTCCTTGTCCGATCTATCCCTATCCAATCTAATTCAAGACCCAGTCAATAGACGGACACTATATTAGTAGTGGAGTGGAAGGACTATCATATCAAGATTTACTGATTCCTTTTCACTACTAGAATCTTTCTTGAATCCAAGATGCAAGGATTTATAGCATTTTAAAGAATAAAACCTGCGGATGCTCAAAATTTAGAATTAAGCAAGTCTTAATAGTTGTTTTCCCCCGCTTACTTCTGCTGGAAAAAAAAAATTTCAAGTTTTATATCAACAAAACGAAATAAGCTATTTTGTTGATTTGGTGACACCCAGATTTGAAATGGGGAAAAAGGATTTGCAGTCCCCTGCCTTACTGCTCAGCCATGCCACCAAAATGATACAAAATAAATATATAAGAATAGCCCCCAAAAAACCAAAAAAGGGGTTCTAAACTTTTTTTTTATTTGTTTGTATCTTCAATTATGATTTCCTTAATCCCATTCTTAAAAGAGACCCTTCCCCTTTTTTTTTCTATTAAAAAAACAAATGTGCACTTCCAATCAAAAAAGTTAAAATTCAGGACAAATCGGAACCATTAACTATTATTCTTGAATTTGAATTTAAAAGAAAATGGTTTTTTCCTAATGAGATAAGAAAATCCAAATTGAGACATAACTAATCAGTATTTCTTTTTCAAAAAAAAAATCCTTTTCTATTTCAATTATAACATTAATTATCAGTATATGTAAACCCTAGAACATAAATTGTTACACAGATATTATCTAATTGGATATCTTATCTGTATATAATACCTATAGGGAATTTTCAGGAAATTATCATGCTCCCATTTTTTTGACAATTTTTCATTAAATAGATTGAATAGAAAATAAAAATTTAACATGACATGTGCTGTCCCGAACAAATAGGACTGCAATAAAGGAAGAGACATCTATATAGATAGCTATAGCTAGAGTTATATCTACGCATGTTTAATAAATCCAAGCCTTATTATGCACTTGAATCGTATTCTATAAATTATACTAAAATAAGTAAAAATTTCTCTCTTCTTTGAAGAATTCGAATTCTTTTTTGAACAACTGATTTTGCAAAAAAGTTAAGTGCTAAAAAAATAAATTCTATATTATTTCTGATTATTAGGTTTTTATCTCATCGAATAAATCAAATTTTGAATTCATTTATTTTTCTGGTATCAAATCCAATTTATCTCATTGAACAGATCAAATTTTGAATTCATTTATGTTTCTGGTATCCAATCAAATTGGATTGGAATATGTAATATCATAATAATGGTAAAAATTGAATCCATTTTTGGTTCACATATTCTTCAAAAAACTCCATAAGTCTAGGTGGAATTTTTCAATTCCTTTCCATTTAGAATTTATATTCTATCTGTTTGTTGCAAATTCCAATTTGAGTATAAAATTATTCTATTTATTCCTCTGTTCATAAGTATTTCATACGTTCTATATCTGGAGTTAGGTAAAATTTCATGTGATAAATAAAAAAAATAGAAATTCCATTATTTCTAAATCGATTCATATGATTCGATGAAGAATGGGAGAAAATAGTGAGATATTTTCTATAAATAGGGAAAGTTAAAATGCTTGGGGATGGAAATGCAGGAATGTCTACAATATCCAGGTTGAATCAGATACAAATTGAAGGGTTTTGTAGGTTTATTGATCAGGGCTTAACAGAAGAACTTTCTAAGTTTCCGAAAATTGAAGATACATATCAAGAAATTAAATTTCAATTGTTTGTGGAAACATATCAATTGGTAGAACTCTTGATAAAAGAAAAAGATGTTGTATATGAATCACTCACATATTCCTTTGAATTATATGTATCCGCGGGATTAATTTGGAAAACCTGTAAGGATATCCAAGAACAAACGATTTTTATTGGAAACATTCCTCTAATGAATTCCTTGGGAACTTCTATAGTAAATAGAATATACAAAATTGTAATCAATCAAATATTACAAAGCTCCAATATCTATTACCGGTCAGAATTAGACTATAATGGAATTTTGATCTATACTGGCACCATAATATCATATTAGGGTGGAAGATTAGAATTAGAGATTGATAGAAAAGCAAGGATATGGGCTCATGTGAGTAGGAAACAGAAAATATCTATTCTAGTTTTATCATCAGCTATGGGTTCAAATTTAAGAGAAATTCTAGACAATGTTTGCTACCCTGAAATTTTCTTGTCTTTCCTGAATGATAAGGAAAAAAAATTGGGTAAAAAGAAAATGCCATTTTGGAGTTTTATCAACAATTTGCTTATGTGGGCAGAGATCCGATATTTTCTGAATCTTTATCTAAGGGAATACAAAAAAAAATTTCAACAAAGATGTGAATTAGGAAGAATTGGTCAACAAAATATGAACTGAAGGCTAAATCTTGATATACCTTAGAACAATACATTTTTTGTTACCACGAGATATATTGGTAGCTGCAGATCATTTGATTGGAATGAAATTTGAAATGGGTACACTTGATGATAAATAAGTCAACGCGTAAGTAAGTAACAAAGTAAGGAAGTAAAGAAGGAAATATGCAAAGAAACACATAAGACAAGATGCAAGAAAGCAATCAAATAATCAAGCAAGGAAGTAGGCAATTAAGAAAGCAAGGAAGCAAGAATGCAAGGAAGGAAGCATGGGAATAGGTAATTAAGAAAGCATGCAAGGATGCTACAATAAAGCAAGCAAGGAAGCAAGGAAGCAATCAACCAAGTAAACACATGAGGAAGTAAGGAAGTGAACAAACAAGCTAGCAAAAAAGCAAGTAAAGTAAGCATACAAAAAAGGAATAAAACATTTAAAGAAGCAGGCAACAATTAAGGGAGTAAATAAATAATTAAAGAAGTAATTAAGTATAGTATGCAAGCAAGCAAGTAAAGAAGAAAGAATAAGGAAACAAATAAATAATCAAAGAAGCAATTAAGTAAATAAGTAAGCAAGCAAGTAAATAAATAAATAGGCAAGCAAACTAGTAAAGAAGTAAGTAACTAAGGATGAAAAACAAGAATTACGTAAGCAAGCAAATAAATAGTTAAATAAGTAATTAAGAAACAGTAAGCAAGCAAGCAAGGAACAAGCAATAATACAGTTAAACTAAAAAAAGTGATAAATAAGTCAGTGAGTAAATAAAGAGTAAGGGATCAAAGCAAGTAAACAAGCAAAGATGTAAGTAAGTCAATGAGCAAGTAAGTAACAATGTAAGAAAGTAATGAAAGAAATATGCATAGAAACACATAAGAAAGGAAACAAGAAAGCAAGCAAATAATCAAGCAAGGAAATAGGCATTTAAGGAAGCAATGAAACAAGGCAAGGAATGAAGTAAGGAAAGGCAATTATAAGGAAGCATGGAAGGAATGAAGCAAAGAAAGCAATTATAAGGAAGTATGTAAGGGAGCAATAAAACAAGCATGGAAGCAAGCAAGTAATCAAGTAAGCAAGAAAGGAAGAAATTAAGGAAGCAAGCAACCAAGTTAACAAGTGAGGAAATAAGGAAGTAAACAAAAAGTTAGCAAGTAAGCAAGCAAATAGACAATCAAACATGTGTAAACAAGTATTGAAGTAAACAATGATTAAGTAAGGAAGTAAATAAATAAATAATTAATTAATTTAATAAATAAGTAAGCAAGCAATTAAGTAAAGTAAATAAGCAAGAAAGTAATAAGCAAGTAAGGAAGAAAGACAAGAATTAAGTAAGGAATCAAATAAATAATTAAACAAGTAATTAAGTAAATAAGTAAACAAGCAGTAAATAAGTAACCAAGCAAATAAATAAGCAAGGAAGAAAGATAAGAATTAAGTAAGCAAATAAATAATTAAAGAAGTAATTAAGTAAGTAAGCAAACATGTAAGCAAACAAGTAAGGAAGAAAGACAAGAATTAAGTAAAGTAGAAAAGTAAGCAAGTAAGGAATAAAGACAAGAATTAAGCAAGAAAACAAATAAATAATTAAAGAAATAATTAAGTAAATAAGCAAGAATGCAAGTAAATAACTAAAAAAGTAAATAAGTAAGTCAGTGAGCAAATAAAGAAGTATGCAAGCAAGTAAACAGAAAAAACAAAAAGTAAGCAAGTCGACAAGTAAAGAAAGCAAGGAAGTAAGTGAGGAATAAAGCAAGCAAGTAAGTAGGTAAGGAAAGGAAAAAGGCAAAGATGCAAGCAAGCATGTGTGGATGTAGAAAAGTACATATGCAAGCAAGTAAAGCAAGCAAGAAAGCTAGTAAATAGCTAAAGAAGTAAATAAGTCAGTGAGCATGCAAGTAACAAAGTAATGAAATAATGAAAGGAAATATGCAAGGAACATAAGAAATGAAGCAAGAAAGCAAGTAAATAATCAAGCAAGGAAGTTGTCACGTCCCACCGAGGAAACGTGACCGGCACGAGAGTGAACCTAACCTCACCTCATAACTAAAGTCATCTTATTGACCTGGCATATACAACATTTTAAAATAGATAAATAAAAGTAAATAATCATATTACTGTGAATATATTTTATACATTACACCATAACAAATCAATTAACAAAATATTTAGAGCCAAATCTTTAATATAATTGAGTCATTTACATACACAATTCCTCAACTTCCAACAACAGACATCCAGATCCTAGGTTACCTATGCAATTATAGAGTGTCACTAGAGTAGCAAAACAACAGGAGTACACAAATCGAGACTTTAAATTATCCCCAAATTCAAGTGGGTCTTGAATTAAGAATCCCTTACTTCTTGCGCAAATACTCATCTTCAATTGCTAACTCTGAAAAATATTAATAAGAGGGGTATGAGCAAACCACATGCTCAGTGAATGGACAACACTACGCTAAACAAAATAATAATTATAATGCATCATAATGATAACATATATCAAATATTCATAACCCAAATATATCACAATATACAAAATTCAGAGTAACTCAAAACAACAAGAGAATCAATCAATCATACAATTTTCAAATCAATCAAATACACAAATTTTTCGTACCAATCGAGTCATCCAGGGTATCTCTGAATTGTTGCCCGCGGCCCTGTCGCATCCACCCTTATTGCTCTATATATAAATCTCCACCCTTATGTCTCTATGTAGGTATCCCCATGGGGTGCATCACCATGCCTTTCCATTCATTTCATTCACATACATAACCACAATCATAAACAACTCATAGTCATTTTCAAATCTAACCACAACATAACTCATATCATAGAACAATATTAAACAATAACATACTTCAACTATCCGCAACAAAAGAGCTCAACAATCAGAGAGTGTCATATTTCAACCCAGTCCACATACCATTCACAACCCATAATATAATCAACATTTATGGAAAAATAAGAAAGTATAATTATATATAAATCACCGTACAAGTTTCATAATTATGTACATCTTATCATTCATTTCAAGCACCATAGCAACATTAATTTAAATATAGTATTATATAATTGAATCATCATTCTCTCCAAATTTGGGTATATTACATGTTTTCACTATGATGCAAAGAGTCACTAAAGAAAAATATTTAGTCATAGGAAGCATTAACCTACTCACCTTAACTCCGAGCTAAGTTTCTACACTTCAAACTGGAGAAGGATGCCAAAGATCTTATTAAAAGCCTAAAGGACAAGTAAAGCAAGAAACAACATTAAATCAGAATAAAGACTACCAAACACTCAACCTTATTCTATTTTGAAGCCACTTTTGGGTCTAAATTTGAGAAAATTTTTGGTATTAATCTATAGCTTCAAAAATTATGAAACTTGGTACAAACCCTTATTTATATGTTAACATGCTATGGTAAACATTTCAGATTAAAATTCCCTCATTTGTCCCCTCTACATATCTCACTAGTGACCCTAAGTCAAAGCTGTCAGATTTTCATATAGCTTTTGTTTTATTCTTTTAGACCTATCTAATCATATCCAAATGCAATAAAATTTTGGAAGGAGATAGAAAAATGTCCTAGCTAGGTGTCATAAAATATTTAGGCCAAAATAATATCATTTAATTGCCCAGATAGAGCCAAACTCCTAAACTGCCCAGGTTTGTCTCTGCAGTGAATTCTGATTATGTTTATCAATATTTTACCAAGTTAATCTTCTGTAATTGTCATGAAACTTTCCAATTTGATTATTTATCCTCCCAAGTAGTTGTCATAAATTTTTAAAGATTTTAGGGCCTCATTGATCATTCAAAATACTCAAAAATCGTATCATGCTAAATCAGTTCTGTTTTCTACATTTTTTAGTTCAGTCCCTATCTGTTGTATTTTCTCGGTTTGAACTCCAAGTTCAATATCATAATTTTGTTTCTAACTCAGATTATGACATATTTGATTGATTCTACCCAAAAATAAACGAAAGAGATGGATTAAAATCCAAATCCAGGAAATTCTAACTTACCAAAGGCTTTATGCTCTGTTTTCTGCATTCTTAATTTTTTTTTCTTTTGGTTTCATTGATTTAATCTTTTTAAAGTCTATTCTTAATCTTCTTATGATATTTTTTGGTTAGCCCTATCCGAAAACAAGAAAAAAAATGAATTAAAGAAGGAGATTTAGACTTACCCGATGGCTTCCTACATTTGCTTGGCTTCCTCTATTTTTCGTTCTTCTATTGCACACTTCTCTTTTCAAGCCCTTAGTCCAGCTTCTTCCTATATTTTTTGGCATAACTTTAGCCCTACGAGTCACTGTCCAAAGGTCTAGAAAAATTCGAACTCATATGGCTCTTTTGTTCTCTCTTTTCTCTACTTTGGGCTCACTCACGAAAAAAAAGATGTGTGTGACGGTAAAATTCTTGGCTGAATTGAAGTTTCTCCTCCTTTCCTGAAGAATTCTTGGCGGTTAAGCATTGAGAAGAAAGAGTGGAGTCCAGGTGTGTGGTCCAAAAGCTGCCAACACATTCTCTTTTGGTTCAAATATAAAAAGGCTCCTGTCCATTATTTTTGCCTTTTCAATTAAATCCCTAACTTAATGGTTAAATTTTTATTCTGACATCTCAAAATTATTTTATGATTCTTTTCTTCTCATTTGTCTACTTATTTATTTGTTTATTATGTTATTTCTCTTAAACGCTCTTTCTTTTCTTCTTAAAATTTTCTTTTCATAATAGTCCTTTTAAATATTTAATATAAAAAAAATTTCATACTTAATAATAATATTCATAATTTAGTCAGATATTACACCTTACTTTCCGTTTTGCTAGAATTATACAAAACAACATTTTCCAAAATAAATTTTTAATTGGGTCCTTAAAATCTAGGATATTACAGAAGTAGACAATTAAGGAAGCAAGCAAGGGAATAGGCAATTAAGGAAGCATGCAAGGGTGCTGCATAGAAGCAAGCAAGCAATTAGGTAAGCAAGAAAGGAAGAAATTAAGGAAGTAAGCAAACAAGTAAACAAGTGAGGAAGAAAGGAAGTGAATAAACAAGCCAACAAGTAAGCAAGCAAAAAAATAATCAAACATGTATGTAAACAAGTAATGAAGTAAGCAATAATTAAGTAAGGAAGCAAATAAATATTAAAGAATTAATTTAGTAAATATGTAATTAAGCAGACAAGTAAATAAATAAATAAACAAGCAAGTAAAATAGTAAGCAATTAAGGAAAAAAACAAGAAACAAGTATGAAAGTAAATAAATAATTAACACAAGCAAGTAAATAAGTAAATAAGCAAGCAAGCAAGTGGGAAAGTATACAAGTAAGGAAGAAGGACAAGAATTAAGTAAGTAAGCAAATAAATAATATAAGAAAGAAGTAAGTAAGAAAGAAGTAAGGAACAAGCAAGAATGCATGTAAATAACTAAAGAAGTAAATAAATACCAAGTAAACAAACAAAGAAGTAAAAAGGAATCATGGCAACCAAGTAGGCAAGCAAGAAAGTAAGGAAGTAAACAAGCAAGGAAAGAAGCATAGGTGAGCAAGCAAGTATCAAAACGAGGGAAGCAAAGAAGCAAGCAAAGTAATAAAGCAAACAAGTAAACAAACAAAGTAAGCGAGAAGGCAACCAAGTAGGCAAGGAAGTAATAAGGATGTTGTTGACCCTAAGGCTATATGCCATAAGTTTTGATGATGACAAATGTATTTGAATAGTAGCATTGATATATATAAAGATTAATTATCATATATATGCTACAAGTACTTAAGCATGATTATGTTATTTAATATGTATGTTGCATATATTGAATCATGCTATTAAACTAACCATTGGGTTTGCAAGTAAGATATATTTTATAGGTTGGTTCAAAACAAGAAAAGTGAGCATTGTATTGAAGAACAAGGAAAAGCAATATCATGCTTCACTCAAGGAAAACAACATGCAAGGATGAAGCTCCAAGAAATGAAGAATTAGAAAATTTGAAGTCTTGGAAGCTTGGATGCATCAAGATAGCCTATGTGTTTAAATTAGGTATATTTTATATAGGCTATTATATTTGTGCAACTCAATGATTTATATTTGCATACATTGGCTCAAGCATTTTTGAACAAAAAGATAGTGAGATATAAAGTTTTACAAAAGTTATTTTTTGACCTTTGGTCACTCCTTGTATCATATCTCATAAATGAAAAATCGTTTTTCAAGTATCTTAATCTCATTTGATAGTAGACTCAAAGATCTTTTCAACGGTATATTATTTATTCAAAACGGAGTCCAAATGAGAAATATATGACTATTCAAAATATAGTTTGAAAAACTGAAAGTTGATTTTACTGTAATAAAATATTATTCTGTTCTGACCTATAGTCTGTATTTTGATTATATCTTTTAAAATAAAAATAATTTTTGAGTAAAACTTAGCTCATTTGAAACTAGACTCCAAGAGCTTTCCAACGGTATATTATTTGTTTAAAACGGAGTTCAAATAAGGGAGTAATGAATTTTTAAAGAAAGCTCAAAATCTGGACTGCACTATAACGGCTATATAACGGCTAGCTTTGTAAAATCTTATATATATGACCTTAGATACACGATTTTGAGCAAGAACAAAGTCCTACAATGTGATATTAACTTCTTCTATCATCTTTGAGAGAAAGGAAAGCATTCTTAAGCCAAATCTTGCATATTCTCTATCATTAGAGTTATTAGAGCTTCATTTGTTTTCATCTACTCTTTAGAGAGAGTTTCTTTGTATTGTTGATTTTGATCAACACATATATTATTCTGAGTTGAGGTTCACAAGTACCGGTGTTGGAAGAACTTGCTTTGGGTTGAGGAGGAGCCTGGATTCATAAATTCTCCATTGTGGTTTCGCAAATACCCGGATCGAATTTTCGTGGTTGTAGTGGTTTGCAAGTACCCGGATTAAACTTGCAATTATAGTGGAAATACTCAAGTGGTCTCTTGAGGACTGGATGTAGGCTTGGATTAGCCGAACCAGTATAAATCTCCGAGTTTGCTTTCTCTATCCCTTACTCTTTAATTTGTGCATATTGATATCTATTCTTTAATTCCTTGATCTTTATAATTATTTATCTTGACAGCACATTGATTTTCTGTATTGTATTTATTATCCTAAGCATTGTACTTTTACAGAAAATCATTTTAACTTCCAATTAATTCTTGTGAAAAATTTATAAAACCCAATTCACCCCCCCTCTTGGGTTCCAACCATTACTTTCAATTGGTATCAGAGCTTGGGCTCTTGATTTAAGACTTAACCGTCTAAGAGTAAATATGGTTGGATCTAGTGAGTGGTTTATGTCTGAAAATTGTTCTTTCACAGAACCTCCAATTTTTTATGCTAATCATTTTCAATATTGGAAGTATGAAATGAAATTTTTTTTAATTTCAGTAGACCATAAACTCTGGGAAATTATAGAAAATGGTTTTTATATGCCTGTCAAGGAAGAACAAGGAAAATACATTCCAAAACCCAAGAGTGAATGGAATGATACTGAAAGAAGTTTAGTGCAACTCAATGCTAAGGTAAAATTGATTATTTCTTGTGCATTGAGTCAAGATGAATTTTTCAGAATTTCCAATTGTGCAACTGCTAAGGAAATGTGGGAAACTTTAGAAGTTGCATATGAGGAAGATCTTGTTGCAATGGAATTAAAGTCTAGAAATCTCATTAATGAACTTGATATCGCTCAAATGACAAATTGTGAAACCATTAATGAGATACGACTTGTGCTTAATCAATTGCAAGCTCTTGGTGTTGAACTTACAGGAAAATCTCAAATCACCAAGGAGATAGAAGAAAAAGAAAAAGGAGAAAAAGAGAAACCACAACCAAAAACTGAATCATCAAAGAAAGCTTACCTATCTTCCATTTGGGGAAATAGCAATTCTGATGAAGAGAACACAAATGAAGAAGCCAACACTTGTCTTGTGGCCAGAGATAAAGATGAGGTAAATTCATTTGACTACTCTTTTGAAGAATTACAAGATGCCTTTGATGATTTACATGAAGAATCTCTTATACTTGCAAAGAAACTAAATATTTCAAAACAGAAAAACTCTTCTCTTGAAAATGAGTTGGAAATATTGAAAAATGAATTTTCTATTTCCAAGGAAGAGAATTTTGTTTTTGAAAATCAAAACAGAACTTTGCAAGAAGAGAATTTGATTTTAAAGGCAAATATCTCTACCAACAAAAATTGCTTTTGTACCAAGTGTGATTCCTTGAAAAAGGAGAATGAGGATCTTAAAAACACACTTAAAAAACTTTCTCAAGGTAGAGAAATTCAAAACTCTTCTATTGAGAAACAAAGTAGTAGCTTTAACAAAATTGGTTTTGTTCTTAACAAGTCAAATCAGAAATATTTCGAAAACTACTTTGTTCCTACAAAAATGTCCAAAAGTCCACCTTGCACTTGTTTTTATTGTGGACTGAAAGGACATAAGTATTACTCCTGTTTTTATAAGAAAAATCTTGTTCATGGAGTAAAAATGAAATGGGTTCAAAAAGGACCTCATGACCCAGGCAAACCCAAAAAAATTTGGGTATCAAAGACAAAGGATTAATTTGCAGATTTGCCTCGAAGCAAGGAGCGGAAATAACTTTTCAATGGCTACATCATTCAAACTCCACTCTCTTGCATAAAAAGGAGGCAATGGATAAGTAAACATATAAGCTAGAATGCATTGTAAGAAATTTGACTGATATGTTTACTGCTCTCTAATGCTTTTGTCTGTTCTCTAATATGCATTACATCTATCCTTGATACTCATGCATGCTATATCTGAAAACAATTGTTAGGTATGCAGCTTATAGATTCGAATTTTGTTTTGAGCTAAAATCTTTCTTCCAAATTTTGCTCAAACTATCCTTTTTACCGCATCATGAAAACTTGCTTCTATTACACGCACATTTTTCTTGTCTTCACAACAATAAGATTACTCCTACCCATAGTATTTATCCTTGCTGTAATCTTATTTAAATATTTTCAATGAAATCAAATTTATTGCAAAATTGCATTTCATGGAAGCATAACACTTTTATTAATATGGCATATTTTGAACATAATGTTGCTCCTAGTGCTCGAGATTTATTTGAACATCAAAGTGCTCCACCAAAAGTGTTTTGCAGGAGTTAATCCTCAAAATTATCCTTTAAAGCACATTCTTTCCTCTGCTCTCCGAAATCAGTAAGATTTATAGTTTTGAAGTTGGTTGGTCGACCAACGCTCCTATCAGTAGTCGACCAACGAAGCCTACATTGAACCAATGCTTGATAGATCTTGCAAATAATCAATCAATTAAGATCATTAAAATTGTAAGAAGACAGGATCGATCAAAAGAAGAGCAATGAGCAAAACAAGGATATCAAAATCTTGAAGAGGAACTTCAAGAAGCAACAAAAGTTTGCCAAAATTGATGAGTATCTCTATCCTTTACTTCTTCATTATTTAATTGAATGATACTCCTTGATCTCAATTGTACATTCTGGCAAATTTTTTTTTGTCATACTTTCATTGCAATGACATATTGTTTTCTGACATCTTACATACTTGATCACAACATGACATATAAAAATATGTTAAATACTTAAATTATTTTTTTTAATACATCATGGTTTGAGCATTATACATATCATCTCTTTTACATAAGCTGTAACTTATGAACCATTGTTTATGGATTATAGTTTATATCTGATTATATCTTATTAATCTATATTACCTCAATTATGTTACTACATACTCTGATTATAATATGTTTTATCTTGAGTAAGTATGTAACTTGCTTTTGCTTTGAAATGATGATATATATATCCATGTCAGAAAATTCTTTCTATCTTTAAAATAGATATATATTTTTCAAAATATATATATCCTTCTATTGTACAAAATTTGTGCGGCTGATTTTCTTTATTATTATAATTTTTTTTAAGTACCGTCATTTGAAAGAAACCACTTGCATTAAAAAAAAAAACAAACCGAAGGATTACATTGCATTAAAAAAAAAGGGAAGGTTTGCTCATAGATGAGCAATCTACAGGCGAGGTGGTCTCGGATTAGGTGGGTTGTATTGAATCATTACCCCTCGGCCATTCCTTGGAGCAAGAGACTGAGCAATGTCACGGAGGGTAGTGTAAATCCCATTCATACAATCAACACTTCTTTGTTGTTGATTGCAGAAGCATTGGGTAGACCAATAGAAGAACCTATCTATTCTTGAAGTCAGTGCCGCATTGTTGCGTTTAGCTAACTTCTCCTGGTCATCTATCATCTTCTTGAGTTTCTTCACCTCCTGCTCCAGACAAGCAATTTTGTCTTCTGACGTATGGCCTGTACTAATCTCCTCAGCTTCTTCGATCTTCATCTTCTTCTTTTGGTTCTCTTGAAATTCCTCCAAAGGTCTTTTGCCTTTGTCCTTGCCTAGACTCAAGTTTAAGTCGAGCTCTTCCTCCCTTGCCTCTACTGTGAGATCAATGAACTTTCTTGCTGCCATGGTTTAGAAAATTAAAAATTTTTGTAGAAGTATGAAGAGAGAGGAATGTCAGAAAGTTATAGGCTCAGAGATGAATACTCTTTGTGGTGTGGTAATTGAGAACTCTGGGGCAGTCTTTATAGAGAGAAAATTATGACTAAGAGCCAAAGAAGATATATCTTCGCCGCACCCCTACACGCTCATCCTATGGATTTCTGCAAGCTGGAAGCCAGAAGTCTAGAGTACGCATGCACACCGATAACGCGTCACATTAATGGCAAAACCACGAAAGTCAATTTTCGGTGGATTTGCGGCTGATTTAATTTGTTTTGATTAGAAATTTTAAGGATTAATAAAATGGTGATACTCAGAACCGTATCACTCTGCTTTGTTGTGTTGTTCTTGAGAGCATACATGATTACATCATGCTGTGATTATATGTATCTAAGAACATATGTTGTGTATGCTATTCATGCATCATGAGCGAAGGCTATGGCTAAGAATAATATTTCATGATTCCACATGCACTCATACAAAATGAGCTGTCAAAATTTTTACATGTACTCATCCTCAAGATACATATATAAATTCATTTTGAATGGGTATATAAATTGCTTCCTTTGTGCTGAAATTTATCTTATCCTTTATGAAGCAAATTTGTTTTGAAAAAGGACTTTAAAAATGCTTCTGTTATGTTAATATGTTTTATCATATGAAGCAATATTTTTTTTGAAAAAGAAAAGGTCTTAAAGATCTCTTTTGTTGTTGATGACAAAGGGATATTGATGTTTCATATATGGATTATAAACTATATGCTTGAATATATCTTATTACACTAATCCATGTATATTGCTTCCTTAGATGAAACGTTTCTAAATTCCTTCGAAGCAAAATGTTTTTGAAAAATATCGTGAATCTCTTGAATTGCTTCCACAATGCTGAAATTGCTTTACCATATTGAAGCATTATCTGTTTTGAAAAGAAAAGGATTTGAGTATCCTTATTTTAAATCACTTTTGCTATATGTTGAAATAATTTTATGCATATATGCAGAAATTATTTTCAGAAATCTTGAAAAATATTATTATTCGATTTATGGATTATGATTAATATTCTTGTTTATATCATGCTTTGCTAATCCATATATCATACTTCTGCTGTGTGCTGTAAATATTTCTATCATATGACAGCAAATGATGTTTTTTTTTTCAAAGAATTTAATTTTTCTGCTATTTACTAAAAATGCCTCTTCATAAACAAGCAGAAATCATTTTCAATGAAAATATTGCAGAAATTTCTTCAAAAATCTTATTTCAAAATTCTGCAATCAAAAACTGAATTTCCTTTATAATGATTTGGACAATCTTTTTCAAAGGAAAAATGTTATGAAATTCAGGGGGAGCTTTGTCTCACTTGAATGTATTTTTTTTGAAAAAGAATATATCTTGAAAAATTGGATATTCATTATTCATTATTCTTTTTCAAATTATGCAAGGTTTAAGGGGGAGCCTAAAACTCTTTCAAGTTTTATCTTTTGGCTCATTTCATTTGACATGAGAAAAATTTTTCTAAAATTTTCTTTTTACATGTCAATGAAATCAATGATAAGTTTTGATGTATCCTTACCCCATACTATATTGACATCTTCTGACATCCTGACTTAATGAAGGTATGTGCTTTAACTTCTATATATTGTGTTCCTTACACCTTTTTGTTGATGTCAAATAGGGGGAGAAGAAACAATAGAAAAATATGTATACGTGCTTATAACATTGCATTCATTATCTTGTGATACATATTTTTATGTGGTGATTTGTCATCATCAAAAAGGGGGAGATTGTTGACCCTAAGGCTATATGCCATAAGTTTTGATGATGACAAATGTATTTGAATAGTAGCATTGATATATATAAAGATTAATTATCATATATATGCTACAAGTACTTAAGCATGATTATGTTATTTAATATGTATGTTGCATATATTGAATCATGCTATTAAACTAACCATTGGGTTTGCAAGTAAGATATATTTTATAGGTTGGTTCAAAACAAGAAAAGTGAGCATTGTATTGAAGAACAAGGAAAAGCAATATCATGCTTCACTCAAGGAAAACAACATGCAAGGATGAAGCTCCAAGAAATGAAGAATTAGAAAATTTGAAGTCTTGGAAGCTTGGATGCATCAAGATAGCCTATGTGTTTAAATTAGGTATATTTTATATAGGCTATTATATTTGTGCAACTCAATGATTTAGATTTGCATACATTGGCTCAAGCATTTTTGAACAAAAAGATAGTGAGATATAAAGTTTTACAAAAGTTATTTTTTGACCTTTGGTCACTCCTTGTATCATATCTCATAAATGAAAAATCGTTTTTCAAGTATCTTAATCTCATTTGATAGTAGACTCAAAGATCTTTTCAACGGTATATTATTTATTCAAAACGGAGTCCAAATGAGAAATATATGACTATTCAAAATATAGTTTGAAAAACTGAAAGTTGATTTTACTGTAATAAAATATTATTCTGTTCTGACCTATAGTCAGTATTTTGATTATATCTTTTAAAATAAAAATAATTTTTGAGTAAAACTTGGCTCATTTGAAACTAGACTCCAAGAGCTTTCCAACGGTATATTATTTGTTTAAAACGGAGTTCAAATAAGGGAGTTATGAATTTTTAAAGAAAGCTCAAAATCTGGACTGCACTATAACGGCTATATAACGGCTAGTTTTGTAAAATCTTATATATATGACCTTAGATACACGATTTTGAGCAAGAACAAAGTCCTACAATGTGATATTAACTTCTTCTATCATCTTTGAGAGAAAGGAAAGCATTCTTAAGCCAAATCTTGCATATTCTCTATCATTAGAGTTATTAGAGCTTCATTTGTTTTCATCTACTCTTTAGAGAGAGTTTCTTTGTATTGTTGATTTTGATCAACACATATATTATTCTGAGTTGAGGTTCACAAGTACCGGTGTTGGAAGAACTTGCTTTGGGTTGAGGAGGAGCCCGGATTCATAAATTCTCCATTGTGGTTTCGCAAATACCCGGATCGAATTTGCGTGGTTGTAGTGGTTTGCAAGTACCCGGATTAAACTTGCAATTATAGTGGAAATACTCAAGTGGTCTCTTGAGGACTGGATGTAGGCTTGGATTAACCGAACCAGTATAAATCTCCGAGTTTGCTTTCTCTATCCCTTACTCTTTAATTTGTGCATATTGATATCTATTCTTTAATTCCTTGATCTTTATAATTATTTATCTTGACAGCACATTGATTTTCTGTATTGTATTTATTATCCTAAGCATTGTACTTTTACAGAAAATCATTTTAACTTCCAATTAATTCTTGTGAAAAATTTATAAAACCCAATTCACCCCCCCTCTTGGGTTCCAACCATTACTTTCAGATGTAAGTGTAGAAGTAGAAAAGTAAAGATGCAAGCAAAAAAAGGAAGCAAACAAGAAAGCTATTAAATTGCTAAAGAACTAAATAAATTAGTGAGAAAGCATAAAAGTAAGGAATTAATGAAAGGAAACATATAAGAAAGGAAGGAAGCAAGGGAATAGGCAATTAAGAAAGCATGCAAGGGTGCTGCATGAAAGCAAATAAGCAATCAAGTAAGCAAGTAATGAAGTAGGTAATAATTAATAAGAAAGCAAATAAATAATTAAAGAAGTAATTAAATAAATAAGTAAGCATCCATGTGAGCACAAGCAAAAATGTAGATAAATAACTAAAGAAGTAAATAAATAAGTCAATGAGCAAATAAAGAAGTGCACAGATTCAACCAAGTGAACAAACAAAGAAGTATAATTTCCTAAACTAAATGTTATAATATAGTAATAAATTTTTTATCCCCATTCAACATAAAATTGTATATATAGCAATTGAAACATGAAAATAAACTTAATTAGTTGCTATGACTGTAACACATTACCACAATCAACTAGGAACAAAATGAATAAATAAATATTCTTCCTTATCTCATGAAAAAGGGTAAATTACACAATCTAATAATTATAAACAATGAAAGAATAATCAACTGAACTAGTCAATAAAATAAGTTAAATTTAATAATTTTGAGTTTTAGAATTTAACAAGGTTAACACACACAAAAATAAGATTATAATAATAATTAGACATATAACTAATTTTCAGCTTTAGTCAACAAATTCATTTTATTAGTCAATTATTATTGAAAAAGTTGACGAAATTAACTTTTCAAAAATTATGCCTAGATAGTTTTTTCTTTTCCCTTTTTTAAAGAAACATTTTATGCTTTTGCAATGTCAAATGTTATTTATTTTTTTTGTAAATTTCTCACAATGACGTTGTCAGTATGAAAAACAATAGAGCAAGAAGTTTACTAACGCCGTTTGTTCCACTGACAAAAAATGTTGACTGGGCAATTAGTAAAAAAAGAGTAGATTTGAAACAAAAATGAAACATACAGGACTTATGCAAAAAAGACATAAAATAATATGTTTGAATCTTACATGTTTCATTATTATTTCAAATATATCCTTTTTACTAACCACTCAATCAGCATTTTCGTGAAATAGACGACATTAGTAAAAATGATATATTTGAAACAAAAATAAAATATGTAGGTCATAACTGGCATAAAAAAAGTTAGGGACAAAATTGAAACTTGTAAATATTATGGACGTAAAAAGTACTTTTGCAGAAATATAAATTATCTATGTATTTGCAAAAACTTTGTTGTCATATGTGACAGATAGCTGAGAGACAGAGGAAGCAAACAATCTAAAAACAAAAGGCTATCTATACTAATGTTGACATGTACATAATGATAGTATACACTTTTCTTGATTGCTGTGATTACACTCTATAATCATTCACACTGAAACAGAAAACGCTTTTTAGATGCACCATACTCTAAGATGGTCATCGTCCTCACTCTATAGCCTGGTTTCTCTAAGTTCGTATCTTATAAATTCAAATAAGGATTAAGCACCTCAATATAATTTCCTCAGTTTTTAGTCTATTCATGAAAATTCCATGATTTTATACACTCACAAATTGCAACTTTCATATCACAGATTGAAGAAATTCTAGATACAGAAGAAATAAAAAAAGTAGTGCAATAGAGCTGCAAAAATTAAAAGGATAATTTTACCCAGGAAGATGGATATGAGGACTAGCGAGAAAATAAACATAGATATATAAGCCACCCTTGGAGAAATGCAAACTGTTAATAGTTGCAACATCTTGTTGAAGAAACCAGATGAGCCGCAAAACCAATGCAATCATTAACCACCTGGAAGAAGTTCAAATAGTCTATAGTTGTAATTTGTAAAGCATAAACTATGTAAAGAAAATTGATTTCTATTATAATTTTTGGTTTCTTCATGGACACGCTTGCTAAGTTGACATAATCAACACAAACAACAGGAGTAAAAAGAAGAAGAAAAGCTTGAAATTCTTAAACCAAAAAAAACTGGTGTTTTGCCACGTTTAGCTAAAAAGTGTAGCTTACACAATGTAACTACAGTTGCAAAAACCATGACAAAATTGAGTATGGACTTTATTATTAGCTACGGTTAGAAGGACTGTGGTAACATCCATGATTTAACCTGTGGCTAATTATTTAATTTACTTTCAAAAATTTTTTTAAAGCACCTATTAACCAACCATGACTAATAAATGGCTAATAATTTATTTTTATTTTTAAAAAAATAATTTTTAGGCAATCATTTGCAAACAATTAAAATTTATTTTAAAAAAATATTTATTACTGCATGCGTGCCTCTTCCCTAAAGTTGTCAGAAAGAAGAAATAAAACATAATATTGAAAATCCTTTACTGTTACTATTGGACTTAAATTCCTTTAACATAAATAAAGGTAATTAAAACACAGCCACCTTTAAGTTGTCAGGAAGAATAATTAAAAAAATTAACAAAGCCAAAGTAAATGTACTGTTTGTAGAATTCTATTCACCTGACTTCAACTTATAAAGAACATCAACCTCCATTGTACTAGGATGTTATGCTAGATGGAACTCAATACTTGATCAGATAAAAACTTCAATCTATTTCAAGAATAAGTCCAAAAGGCCCATCTTTAGCACAGGGGAGGGAAAAACACAACTTGGTATAGAAAGTTACCTTCAACAAACCCAGGCAGAGATATGGCCACCCATATGCACAACAAATAGCTCTAAATAAAGATGGGTTTGAACCGTTATTGTTTAGTTATGCTTGCCATCAGGTTAAAACTATGTCATGATAGGAAGCCATATCAGGAGGTAGCTGCAGAATATCTTCAGAGTTCCAAACAATATTGAATATAGCATAATCCTCACATGTCATACAAAAACAAACATGATTAAGAAGAATAAATTTCTTTTCCTATGGCATGCGTTATTGCTTCCCTCTAAACAAAAAGCACCATTCACAGTACAGTATATGACCAAAAGTAAAAAGGCTCATAAATGAAGCATATTAGAACTGAAAATCAACAAGTCTAGTATTGAAATTATAACGTGCTAGATAAGCCCAAAATTAACCACATGCACATGTTTTTATTTAAAACAGAAAACTAGATCTAATAACATGTATTCAAAATAAGAACAAATAGCTCAAACCAAAAAATAAGATGCTTCCAAAATTGAAAGCAAGAGGTTCAGAACTCAAAACAACCATATATTCTGAATTAAGAAGCTCGGGAAACAGAGTAAGAAATTAAGCTTAGAAAAAAAGTAAATAACTTTGTTATAATGTTTCTAGATGTGATTGAACCTTTTTGCCTTAACTGAAAATTATAGATGAAGGATTAAAACAAAAATGAAAAATTCATATTCCAATAAAAATTCAAGTAGGGTACCCATATAAAGAATACATGGCCACATAGCAGACTCAATGACATTAACTGAAAGTATTACCTTGATAGGGGTAAGATATTTTAGACTAAAGCCACCAGCCTTTCAAGAGTATTCCAAAGCAAAATTGAATATACCTTGGTCCTAATTTCAAAAATTACACCCAACTATATATTTCAAAACTCAAACATCTAACTTCTAAAACCATATGAAGCATGACAATTTTTAAAACTTCTTATAACCAAGAACACACTACGAAGTTGAGTATGATAAAGTTTGAAAATCCCTAATTAGGACCAAATATCATTTTGATATGCAGATTTGAAATCATGGGATCATGAATTAATGAGCAAAAAGGGTCCTAATTTAATAAAATTAGGAAATTGACGCTCCCTCAAACTTGAGACTTTGCTTGCCCTCAAGCAAAACCACTCCACACACTCAAAAAGAAGACAAAAAAGAATGCAACAACATGATACATATGCAAATGTTGTCTAGTGATTAAAAAAAATAAAGTTATACAAAAGAAACTCACTATGATACCAAAACAAAAAAAAAACTCCATAAACTCATGTCGCCAAAGCTTCCTTAACATGAAGGTAACCAAACATGAAATAATAGTAAGCAGTTTAAAAAAAAAAGTCTCCCTTAACAATTTGCAAATCCTTGGCATCCCTAGACATTCTGCCAAAACTTGAAGCCAAATCTCACCATTAATTATTTTTATTCTCAAGGGCTTAGCTTTATTTTTGTTTTCAAGGGCTTAGCTTTATTTTTGTTCTCAAGGGCTTAGCTTTAACTAAAGATATATTTTATATTTTTTTAAATTTTTTTTAGAAGCATATCCCTTTATTGAACTTCTTTAGCATATCCCCTTATTAAACTTTTTTAGCCTATCCCCTTATTGAACTTTTCGGGAGAATAAAGCTTCAAGAAATTACAACATGCCTTGAAACACGAAGGGTCTACAAATGGCTAAATTACCATTTATAAAAGACTGCCACTAACATTACATATAGGGTTACCAATATGTAAAAGACTCAAAAAATGACGTAAATTATAAAATCCTCTCTTGTTTTTGTAAAGTGGCTCCTTACACAACTTTAAATCTATAAAACCATTTGAATAAAAACATTAAATTACATGCCCATTCCTTTTTGCACAACTCAAATGCAAACGAAGTAAAATGACAAAGAACAAAACACACCTCCCCTAAACCTATATTGAACATTGCCCTCAATGCGTAGACGAATGACAACAATTAAAACAATAAAATAGGAATGACAAGCAACACATGAATGGTAAAAGATAAATGTGGTTGCAAAAAGAATTGGCATATACTTAATGTTGAATACAAAATGAAGTTCAATTGCCTTTGTCACAGTGTTTGAAAAACAAAAATAACAATCAAAAAGTCAAAACTGAATTACATAACCAAACAAACAAACCGAAAATTAAAAAAAAAAGAATTTTTATTTTTGAAACTCCAACTCCGCTTTTAGCACAAAACTCCCCACTTTTAGCAAGGCATCCTCTTGAAAAAAGAAGGGGAATTACGGTTCAATTTGTTCTAATTATGCAATCAATTTGTTTTAAAATCCCAAAACAAGATTGGCAATGACAGTGTTCTGAAATTTCATATTAGGACCAAAATATCATTTCAAAACTGAAATGTTAAAATTCCAATACAAAATTAATTATAACAATGCTCCGAGTTCCAACCTAAAGCCTAAAACCAAAGAGATTGACCAATCCTCAATCATATCCTCCATCTACAACCACATTCCTTTTCAGTACACTTGTATGCTTCAGTATCTTTTTTCTGGTGGACCACTCTATAGGTATGATGATTCAGGACAAACCACTTTTTTACCGCAGTTCAGAAACGCCCTTTATCACTAAACAATTTCCCAACATAAAGGTCGTCATCATTCATTATAGAACTATCAAGTTTTTCTTTGTTCATTGCCTCATCATCTCAAAGACTTGTTAAAAAACTATGTGTAGGGTGTCGATACTCACAGATGGGATGGACTAAAACTCTTTCACCATGCACGTCGCCATTATCATCTCTGCCATAATCTGCAACATCATCGGCATCATCATCATCATCACTTTCGGTTAAATTACGAAAGCACTCCTCCTCATCAATAAAGTCATCCATGCATGGTCAGAGAGATGAAGGAATATCGTCTGGTTGCGGCACTTATTCATCATCATCTGCCAACAATAGACTATTAAACATTCCTTGACTGGGGTGCTGGAATGAAATATTACCAGGAACGATGGTTTGTGATGTACCAACTGAGGTATTAAGATTCATCTGACGACTTGAAGTTTTGACTAACAGCTCGAGATACCCAGCTTAACACCTTGAATGTTTGTTCATCATTGCTCTAACTGTATTGTCATAGCTCACATTTACTTTTTTGTACTCTCCTTGAATAAAGTCCCTAAAGCTTATGGTATCCACTGATTCACTTGGAGAGATATCTAAATTCTCATGAATCTTTTTTTTCAATTCATCCAGGGGAATATTCATATTATCAAGTGACATCATACCATAAACATCAGATTTAAATGTAGCCCCCTGATCACCCTTAACATCTTTCTGTTGACATAGATAAATATATATATATATATATATATATATATATATATATATATTCCTAAACTCATATTGACTGCCAATAGAATAAGAAGCAACAAATATTTATTCCTAAAATCATTAATGGAAATTAATACAAAAAAATCTATATTTTCTAATTTACTAGGCAAATCACGTTGCTTCTATTATAACCTATCCTAGTATAAATATATAAAAGTAAACACTAAAAAATAAATAACTATATATATGAAATTAAATTTCTTTTCAAATATATTATATGAAATAAAAAATAAAAATATAGAATTAATTTTTAAAATAAAAAAATCTACACAATCTAAACTATTTTTTTTCTTTTTTCAATTACAATTTTGTAATTTTAAAAATATATTTCTTCTACATTAATAAAACAATCTAGTGAAACATATATTTTTAAATCTTTTAGTGATACAATTTTTTATATTTTAAAAATTAGTATTTTACCTTAAAATAAGACAACTTAAGTTACACTTCTCAATTTACAATTTGTTTTATGAAAACTAGTATTTTTCTTCAATTACAATTTTTTTTCAAAGTATATTTCTTGGGCATTTAAAATAAGACAATCTAATTTATAATTATATTTTAAATCTTTTAGGAGAGAATATATTTTTATATTATATATAATTATTTTTAAAAAATATTTAGTAACAATATATTTTTATATAATATATATTTATTTTTTAAATCTTATAGTTAAAAATATATATATTTTATATTCTATATAATTATTTTTCAAATCATTTAGCACAAATTTTTTTTAAATTATTTTTTAAATCTTTTAGTAAAAAAATATTTTTATGCTATATAAATATTTCTGTAAGACAAGCTAATTTAAAGTTTTTTAAATCTTTCAGTAAAACAATATATTTTTATATTATATGTATTCATTTTTTTTAAGTCTTTTACTATCACAAACTAATTTAAAATTTTCACAACTATAGTCGATACCTAAATAATTTTGAAACAATAGCATTTGCATAATTACTTTATAAAGAAATGTAGTATCTCACCAAAAAAAGTCTTAAATGGATGTCTCATTTCATTTTTCCCAAAATTATCATTTCATTATTTTAGTTACTTACAGAAATGTCATATATATTATCTAATCACAAAAAGAAATTAAAGAACTATTTATATATAAGCATGAAAATTAAAACATCATATAATAGCTAATCACAAAAATTTTAACATATTATTCTAACCATAAAAAGTACTAATCTACATTTTAAAATTTAAACACAAAAATTTGAATATAATCTAACAAAAAAAATTAAAAATAATCATCTAACCTTAACTCCCTTGCAAGTTTTTCCTTCTTCTCTTCTTCTCTGTGTTTCCCGGACTCTTTCTCCTCTCTATGTTGTTTCCTTCCTCTCTTCTTCTCTGCGTCTCAGACTCTTTCTCGCTCTTTGTGTTTTTTTTCTTCAAGTGAAGCTCTCCTCCCCTCCCTCATACAAATATAGCCCAATATTAATCCATTATTGCCTCAACTACACAACCATCCACTGGCTCACACACCAATCCCATCAGTCTACCTCTTTGCAGTGGAATCTTTGCACCATGCAGAGATTCCATGTAGCTTTTTGGGTCTCGGCTGCTGACTGGCCGCTTTTCATGTTTTTTTCAAAGTCCTGGCCACTGCATGGTTGAGACCATGTAATTTTTTTACAAAAAAAAAAGATGTCAGGAACTCGGTCACTGTGTGGCTAGCTAAGTTCATGATAGAATAAAGAAAAAAAAATAAGACAAAGGGTGATGTGACATAATTGGTAGTGTTTGCCTAATTATTTTTCAAATAGTAGTGTTTGCCAATTTTTTTTTTTTAAAAAAATAGTAGTATTGACTTGGAAGACTCGAATAAAAACAAGGTTCAGTGAGTCATCCAATTCAAGAAGTTTTTTTTGGGACAAATGGAAAATGATTTCCATTAAAGGCATTAAGCCTGGGATACATAAAATAATACAGGACCTCAAGATTACACAATTATAGTTCAAACCTAGACTCATAGGATAATAGGTACATAAATAAAATAGTACCTAGGTCTTAAAAAAGGTAACACATCTCTAGACTAAGTGGATTAAGATTAATAATGCCTAACCCAAAAGGCTGACAATATTTTTGCTTAACCTTCTTCACATAGGAGCCTCAATCGCTAGCGAGGTCGGCAAACTTTTTGGTGAAGACCTAGCAATGGGTCTGACCCCATAAGCAGCCAGATCAAGCATTGGATTGGCTAAAACTAGTGGGTACACAGAATGGCCAAGCAAGTTGTCAAAAATCGGCGTCATGGAGAAGAGAAACATGAGAGATGAACGAACTCTACTGGGCTTCTCCCTTTTTCCTCCAGATTTGTAGAATGGACGTCAACAGCGAAGACCAGATCTTCAGAAAGATAAAAATATCTTACAAAAATAGGGGCATCTTCTATGTAGAAAGAGGAAAAAACTCCCATTAGAGGAAAAGGAAAGCATATAGAAGAAAGGGATGAAAGAAGAGAGGTGAGGGCTGTCGGCGCCACACAGTATAAGTTTTGCCTTTTTGTTTTCAAATCAAACTTGAAAATAATGATCATCTTCTGCATTAAAATAAGGCCTATAGATTAGTGGGCCAATAGTTTATTGCAAAAAATCAAAACTCATGACTTGCTTTCTCAAAGCTCTTTAAAAAAAAATGCTTCCTCTTTTTTTTTTCTTAAAAGAAAGAAATTATTGTTTGGTTTAACATTTTGGTAGATCATTGTATTATAGTAGCTTGCCATATAAACATAGAATATTTTTAAATACATGTAATTTACATACCAAATTAGTAAAATAAAATAGGTAAACTATTGATTTAGTTCTTAAAAGATTATAATTATTTCAATTTAGTTCTTGAAAGATTAAATTTTAATTTATTCTCTAGAAAATTATATTTTTTTTCAATTTGATAATTTTCATTGTCAAAAATTACTTTAATAAACATATGAATGAAATTTAGATAAATGCAATCTTTTAAAAATTAAATTGAGATATTTAAATTTTCAAAGATCAAATCAAGACAATTATAATCAATAATTTATTCGATAAAATATTTACTACTACTTGCCTCTTATGCATTTTTTATTTATTTTCATTATTTTGATATAAATAAATCAATTTAAGAACATATTTGCATTTATGCATTTTTCTCAATATCTATTGTGAATTTTTTAAAACATATATTTAAGGGAAATCATGACTTATGTTTTGATGATGAAATATATAATTAGATAAATGTGTAAGAAAAAGAAGCAACCAATTTATATTTATGCATATGTATGTGTGCGCGTGCACATATATATGTATACACACACGACGAACAAAAAACATATTTCATTTATAATGATCTGCCATTTATTCATTTAAAGTTTCAAAGAAAAATATTATAAATTTAAATTGTTAACCGTTGGATTATTTCCACCAATTCCCTGTTTCCTTTGAATCTAAAAATAATAATGATGGTTTCGTTTCTAAAATTAAATTTTCCTTTTATTTATCCATGTTTCTTACAATAAAGTGCCAAATTTTGTGATAAAATAATATTTTAAGATTATAAACAACTATTTTTTAATTTTTATCATTTTACACAAATATCAAATATGATATGAAAAACTCAAATTCTTGGTACTCTAATTTAAAATATTTCAGTCTCATATCACTAGACTTATAAACTCAGTATAAAGTATAATTATACATGCAAAAGGTGTGTAATGTGTGATTTTTTTTTTGGTCATGATAAAATATGCAAACTGAATGATCAAAAAGTAAAAATTTTGTTGGGATGGATTCTTCAGCCCATAATATATGTTTTTTTTTTGCAAAGAAGATTTTGTTAGCATCAAAATGAAAAGAATAAAAAAAACTTTGCAAAACTTAAAGAGAGTCATTTATACATGCCCTATGAAATAATATTATAAAATACATTATTAATTTTAAATGTGAGGTTAAGGTGACAACCAAAGCGGATTTGTTATTTGTCTCTCTATTAATCGTTGAATCTGAGATCTAATGGTCCAAATTTTAAGTAGTATTTTTTTTAATTTTTAAAAATACTAAAACCTGAATTGTTAGATCTCAGATCTAATGGCTCATAGAGAGATAAGTATATTGCAATTTAAGCATGCCTTATTTGATTTGAAATAGCATGAGAAGTCAACAAGTAGATAAGAAGTCTACATTTTAATAGGCAATGCAGTTCTGAGCCTAAATTACATGTTTCAACAGCTTAAATATGTTTGATAATGTGAGAGAAATATATATATACAACTAGGAATACAATACATTCAAGTTTTAGTTCTTTTACTTAATTAAAAATATAGTGATAATATGTCTAAACAAAACAAATATAAAATTTTTAGAGTAATTTACTTACTTGGCCCTTGGAAGATGAACTTGTTTTAATTTAGTCTATTTGTCTCAATTTGATTAATATTTCGAGAACTATATAAATTGAAACAATTACAATATTTCAATAACCAAGTTGCTAATATTGAAATTATTATAATTACATGCTCTATTGATAACTGACATATTCTATATTCTTGTATTTGATTATATTGCAATGTTTTAAACTTCTAAAATAATTATTCAAAAATATTCTTAGTTTTATTCAAAGGCTTCAGGCTCTTTGTTTGGCTTATTCTCAGTGTAGTGTTGACTAAAAATTAATTCAAGAGGAAGTAGTTCAGGCCACTATGATGCCGAATCACCCAGAATTAAATTTGTGGCAATCTTGCAATATAGTGATCCCCAGGTTATATTCACTCACGGAGCCTCACTTCTAACCACTAATAAGTTGTTCTTAACATTAATTATGCTAATTTAAATCTAACTAACACCGGGGGAGGGGGTTGTTGACAGATTTTAACATAAAAGAGCAATAAACTAGTAGCAAACCAACAACAGAACAATAACAAAAAGGATTGACAGTAGAAGAGAAGATGCAGCCAACCACTAGGATTTATGGGAGTGTAACTATCACTACTTAACTCATTGATTCAGTCTTGTTCTCATTTCACCATTTGGATTATATGAAAAGAAATCTAGAGCAACTTCCAGAATTTGTAATGCTTCTAATTATAGTAAAAAAGAACTTCATTAATCTATAGCTAGATGCAATTTCAAAAGACCTTAACCAAATCAAGTTAGATATTATCTAAACTAGCCATTTCATTTTACTAGCTTTCCAATCAGTTAAGCAAGGTTATATCTCAAATACATATCAGTTTATGCTTCAACAAGTTCACATCAGAATTTAGTATCAAAATAAACACAAAAACAGAACAGACACTTATCTTGCACTGAAAGTTCAAGCTACAACATCCCAAGTTCCTAGTGACTGATTACAATGAGAATTTAGTCCTCCATGAGAACAAAATCAGCAAAAATAGTAAAGAGAAAGATAGAGGAAAAGTGACCTACGAATTTTTCTAAGTTACAGCCAAGAGAATGTCTGTTCTGAGTTACAAAATTGATGCTAAATGTCTATGGAATATTCTGCCCTATATGCCTTGAAGTTGACTTTCGAAAGGTGCTGAAGTATTGCTGTTTTCTTCTGCAGAAGTGGCAGCCAGCAGACAGTAGCAGAAAACATAGAATAAGTGCAGCAGAAGAGTTTTTTTTTCTATCCAGAAGACTGATTTGGGTTTGTTGCCATTTTCAACAAAGTTTGGGAAGAGGCAAAAGTTGGAATGCATGTCAAAGGGCCGAACAAATCTGAATGTGGGTCCCACACATTCATGTCATCAGGTCAATAGAAAAGAGTGCCAAGTCAGTGTCCTACTCATCCCAAAAGTGCCACATCAGCATCCATGTCAGCATAAGTGCCATGTCAACGCCACATCATCAAAAAATCTTCAAAATTAATTTCTGTAAAATATCTAAATGAATTAAATTGAGTCTTTAATAATTTAAGTCCTAAAATATGAAAATAATTCATTTTCTATCTAAAATTGATTTATACCCAATAAATCACAAAGTGTAATAAAATTGAAAAATTTTCATAAATGAAAATGTAAATAAACCAAGATAGGGATTAAAATGAATATAAAAATGCTAGATATCAAAAAGCTAGGCATGAATAGTTTATGACCTAGATGCAACCTTTGTTTTGAGTCTATTACTCATTGTCTAAGGAATAGTCAATTTTTGAAAGATTTTTGAATTGTTTTCAAATTTAGTTATTGTTAGAACTTTACAATTAAACCGTTGAATTTCTAGGTGCAGGATAATATTACTCAAGATAAAACCTTGTGTAGTGGCAAGATTAACAGCTTCCATCTTCGCACATTTTGAGATTTTGAGCAATTGATCTTTTTTTTTTTCGGTCATTATGAGCAATTAATCTTTTGTTTTAATAAGTTGCACTATTAAATGCATACTCCTCATCCTAGAGCATTGGGCTGCCCCAAGACTAGTAAATTGGGTTTAGGCCCAAAACATCGATAATTTGTTTCGTAAATTTTGAGTTTATGTCTCTTGCTTTTTTTTTTTTTAATAGTTACGCTATAGTCTAGCCTTTTATGTTTTTTAAACTAATTAATTTTAACTTCACTTTTTTTTAAGACAATTATACTCCATTTGCAAGTTTCAAAATTATACTTTCCCTCATTTTATTTTTAAGATATATACTTTTTTCGTAGCTATGAAATTACTATACTTTAAGTCATTTTTTGTTTGTTTAGAGAAATTCGTTAGAGTTTGCAATTTATTATACATTTGTATATTCAGATAGTTTTTTTTAATTGAGCTGTTATGTGTTTGAGATTGTTGTATATTTTTGTTTAAAATTACTCTATAAATGAAGGTTGGCAAAGAGGACTATAAGAAAAAAGTAGTTTGTATTTGGTACAATTATCTAATATAAGAATTGTACTTAATATATTATATTCAATTTTTTTAGAAAAAGTGATTTTTATTATCAAACTAGAAAATTGTATTTCTATTTAGTATTTTTTGCATAGATAAATAATTATAAATATTTATTATGATTTATTTAATAAATTTTTAATTTTTATTTAATTAAAATATAAAAATAAAATCACAAGATATATATATGTGTGTGTGTGTGTGTGTGTGTAGATCAATATGCAAATGTACATAAAGTTGAAAAAATTACATCAAAGACAAACCCAGATGATCCTGCACACATGCACACACATTCACAAATTTAAAAATTATTTTTCTTCAATTATGACAATGGGGCTCGAATCATGTCCCTTAATTCACAATACCTCAATCTCATACTAATTGAACTACAAGCTCAGTTATACTAGTATTCTTAAGTTGCTTATTTATATTTGTTAAATTTTTTTTTAAATTGTTGACCTCATTTCATTAATGAATTTTGACAACAACAATCACTTGATAAAAATTTTCTTGATTATTGTGCTAAATAGTTGAATTTTCAAAAAAATAGTCCAAGGCTGTCACAGTCCAATGCTAGGGCCGTGACCAGTGCGGACGGTGTGCCACCCACACCACTACAAGCCTTATGTAATACTATTAAACCAAAACAAAAAATATATAAATTTTAGGTAACCTACCTAATTAGAGAGCATACTAAAGATTAACTTAAACTCAAATAACAATTACTTTACCCCAGACATGGGGAAGCATCCTTCGCTACTCGAAACTCTAAACAAACTACCTTTGGTATTTGAAACTATGAAGGGTTGAGTCTAATCCACTAGCTTACCAAAATATCTCTACTTAGCACAATCATATAAATAAAAACTACATGCTTAAAATAAACTCAACCAGATAAATGTGCAAAGGCACTCAACGTAATGACCCGAAGGATCTTTCGCAAACTGCATGCTCAGACTCAAGAATTAGTTGTAATCAAAATAATATAATAATAGTACGAGCATTGTCTCTTGATTGATGCTCTTCTTTTCTGAGTTTTTGCCACACTTTGTTTCTTGTATTTCCCCCCATCTTTCCGTAATTTCTTTACCCACATTACAATATAATAAAGTCCTCTTGATTCAAGCATGCACATGAATTGAGTAATGAAGATTTAGATACTTGACAAACTTGTGATAGTGATTTTATGATAAGTGAATTTTCAATGAATTGCTAACTTGCAACACTTGAGAGACTAGAGAGTACACACTTCCCTTGTGAGGAGGCTAATTACTTGAATTCATTCTTGTCAAATGAAATTGTCATAATTCTTGGACTTTTTAGAAATTTAATATTTATTTTCTCTAAGTGTTAAATCTTTTCAAGCTTGAAATATTTCAGTCTTGCATGTTTTTCCACACTTTCCTTGTTGTGTCCATTGGTGTCTTTGGTGCTTTTAATTGATTTTTCCCAGGAGTGAAAAAGGCTAAGTGTGAGAGGATTCGATATCTAGCATTTTTATATTCATTTTAGTCCCTATCTTAGTTTCTTTAACATTTAATAATTGAAAACTCTCTAATTTTATAATATTTTAGAGTTTATTGGGTCTAAATTATTTATGGAGTCGATACACTTTAATTTCATAATTTTAAGACCTAAATAATCAAAGACCCCATTTAATTCATTTGAGTATTTTGCATATTAAATAGTTAGGGAGTTTATTGCTGATCGAGACACCTTAGTTGGATTAGGAAAGCCTTTAACAAGAAGGAGAGGGAAACTTAACAAAATTAAATCAGTGATGGCTCAGGTAAGATTAAGATAAATTATACTTAAGTTTAAACAAAGTGATTTTTAATTTTAAGAACGGTAGGCATGTAGAGACTAAGGATAAGAATAGTTGATTCAATTAGGAGAAATTAATTGAAGGTTTAAATAAATATTTTAATTCAAAGGATTAAAGGGAAGTAGGCGTAGGAAATAATTGTACTTGTGGAATAGGAATCATAATAAGATAAGGATTAAATTTAAAATAGGTATCTAGATTTCAATAGGGATGGTATATGCTTTCAAGCTTCGTGCTCACAGTCTAAGATATTGTCGCCTCCAGTGAAAATAGAAGGCTGTCAAATGTGGGATGAGGAACCCATTATAAGTAGCAGAGTTTGCTCCTTTAAGGGGGAAGTCCTCGAGGGGACTTACATGAACCATTTAAGAACTCTAGCAGTAAACCACCAACAAGGGAGTCAATGATAGTTGAAATTCAGGGACCGAATTCCTTTAAAAGGGAAGTAATGTAATATCCCCAATACTATGACATCGTAGGAAAGGAAAGCACAAGTTCGGACATATGGAAAGTCTTTCATGTATAAGGCAGTTACTGTGGGAATTTTTTTCTTGACCGTCATTGAAAAGGGTTAGTTTAATAGGCCACATGGGAAGAAGCTAAGGCGAATAGACGTGCTAGATATCCTTACTTGTTTAAAGATTAGAGGTAACATAAACTTGGAGGACTAAATTTTTTGAAGGGGGTAATTGTGTAATACTCGCTTGAAAATTTTCAAATTTTATTATGTTTATTTTTGTTTCGTTTTGTTGTTTTATTTGGTTTGCTTCAAGTGCGTTCTTAGTATTGTGGGGAGTGAGACCCAGGGAGAAAGAAAGCATAATGAACCTATAATTACAAATAATAATAATAATAATAATAACAACAACAACAACAACAACAACAACATTAAGAGGGAAGCCCAATTAAAAAATAGGCCCAAAAGAATAATAATAATAATTCAGGAAAATGATAAAGGAAATAAAATAAATAATAATGACTATACTATTTAATATATATATATATAAATAGCATGGAAATTAATACAAAAATATTAAATAAAAAGTAATAATTGTAAGATAAGGGATAAGTCAAAACAAATAAATAATAGGATAAGTAAAATCTACTAGATAATAATAATAATTTAGAAACAAGAGCATAATTGAATTAAGATTAACATATTTAGATACAAAGATAATGAATAAATATATTAAGTAAGATAGCAAGAGTAATAAATAAACTATATATTAAGATAACAATAACTAAAAATACAATAAAATAATATATAATTAAATGTACATTAATAATAAGGTACATAAGATTGAATAACAAATAAAAAGGCTAAACAAATTTTAATTCAAGATAAATAACAAAATTAATGAGTAAAATAATAAGTTATGATTTGAATATAAAATAAATAAATAAATAAAACTAGATTGAATAATAATAAGTCTAACCTAAAAGGAATTCAATTTAGATTTGGATAATCTATTAGGATTTCCTAAAAATCTAATTCAAATCAACTAACTAATTAATCTAGCTAGAACTAAATTAAATAAACTAACTGATCTAGTCAACATACATCCCTCCCCCTGTCTATAATTAAAATTAAAATTTATTCAAATACATACTAAATAATGAATTATCCTAGGACCCTTCCTGTTGCAAATATAATTTAAACAATAAGGGATAAACAATCAAAATAAAATAAATTACTTATCCTTCTCTAATCCAATAGGCACCGAAACAGTAAACAAATGAAAGCAAAGAGCAATCATTTCAATCCACCTATTCCAAGAGCAGCATACCTTCGGCCAAATACTCACCACCACCTAGTTCCAATTCTCTTCTTCAATTACACACCATCTCCAATCACACCCCCATCACGTCACCTCTTCCACCTCTTCATATATATGTTATACTACATATATTAAACACACCATCACTACCTCTCACCCAAAACCAACCTACGACATTCACAAAAAATGGATAGATAGATAGAGGACCCAAAAATCAAGAAAGACAACAAGGTGATCATAATATTCGTCGTCTAAAGAATTTAATTGGGATACGATAAAGGCTAAGCGAGGAATGCAGGTAAGTGGTTTTGACGATTTCCTAACCTTTCCTTAGCTTTGTAAATTAAATATCATGCAGATAAGTTATGTTGACGGAAAACATAGTGACAACATAGGGACAGATGATTGATTGATGTTCGTATACTTTAAATATATATGATATCATGAGGAACAATATGTGATTATAGAATAATGTTGCATTGCATCACATATTGATTGTTGGATTTGGCAAGGAATCAATGTACGATCTTCTCGAGAATGGAACTTGCATGCATAATAATTGTATTGCGATTATTGAATGTTTGATGATTGATTTGTGCTATTGGTACCCCCTGAAACGGCAAGAAGTAGGGATTAGACCGAGTTTAGCAGGGTTCCCAAGGATTGCCTTGTTAAAGTAAGGGTGACAGACATATCTTACGGTAGTATGGATGAGACTGAGTTGAGCAAGATTCCTGAGAGTCAACAAATAAAGAGTAAAGGATGCAAGCAAGTAAACAAACAAAGATGTAAGCAAGTCAACAAGTAATTCAATGAGCTAGCAAGTAACAATGTAAGAAAGTAATGAAGGAAATGTGCAAAGAAACACATAAGAAAGGAAACAAGTAAGAAAGCAAATAATCAAGCAAGGAAGTAGGCATTTAAGGAAGCAATGAAACAAGCAAGCAAGCATGCAAGGAATGAAGCAAGGGAAGCCAATTAAGGAAGCATGCAAGGAAGCAATAAAACAAGCACGGAAGCAAGCAAACAATCAAGTAAGCAAGAAAGGAAGAAATTAAAGAAACAGGAAACCAAATAAATAAGAGAGGAAGTAAGGAAGTAAACAAACAAGCTAGCAAGTAAGCAAGTAAAAATAAGCAAGCAAAAAAAATGTGTAAACAAGTAATGAAGTAGGCAATAATTAAGTAAGGAAGTAAATAAATAATTAAATAATTAATTTAGTAAATAAGCAAGCAAGTAAGGAAGAAAGACAAGAATTAAGTAAGGAATCAAATCAATAATTAAACAAGTAAATAAGTAAACAAGCAAATAAATAAGTAAATATGCAAGCAGGGAAGAAAGAAAGATAAAAATTAAATAAACAAATAAATAATTAAAAAAGTAATTAAGTAAATAAGCAAACATGCAAACAAACAAGGAAGAAAAACAAGAATTAAGTAAAGTAAGGACGTAAGCAAGTAAGGAATAAAAACAAGAATTAAGTAAGCAAATAAATAAGTAAAGAAGTAATATGGTAAATAAGCAAGCATGCAAGCAAGAATTCAAGTAAATAACTAAAAAGTAAATAAGCCAGTGAGCAAATAAGAAAGTATGCAAGCAAGTAGACAGATAAAGAAGTAAGCAAGTTGACAAGTAAGGAAAGCAAGAAGGCAACCAAATAGCAAGTAAACAAGTAAGCAAGCAATCAAGCACAAGTGAATAAGTAAAAATGAAACGAAAGAAGTAAGGAAGCAAGCAAAATAATAAATCAAGTAAGATAGCAAACAAGTAAATAAACAAAATAAGCAAGAAAGCAACAAGTAGGCAAGGAAGTAAGTGAGGAATCAAGCAAGCAAGGAATGAAAGGAAAAAGGCAAGAAGCAAGCATGTGTGGATGTAGAAAAGTACATATGCAAGCAAGTAAAGGAAGCAAGCAAGAAAGCTAGTAAATAGCTAAAAAAGTAAATAAGTCAGTGAGCAAGCAAGTAACAAAGTAAGGAAATAATGAAAAGAAATATGCAAGGAACATAAGAAAGGAAGCGAGAAAGCAAGCAAATAATCAAGCAAGGGAGTAGATAATTAAGGAAGCAAGCAAGGGAATAGGCAATTAAAGAAGCATGCAAGAGTGCTGCACAGAAGCAAGCAAGCAATCAGGTAAGCAAGAAAGAAAGAAATTAGTGAAGCAAGCAAACAAGTAAACAAGTGAGGAAGTAAGGAAGTGAACAAACAAGCCAGCAAATAAGCAAGTAATAAAGTAAGCAAGAAAAAAAAATCAAACATGTAAACAAGTAATGAAGTAAGCAATAATTAAGTAAGGAATCAAATAAATAATTAAAGAATTAATTTAGTAAATAAGTAAGTAAGCAAACAAGTAAGTAAATAAGCAAACAAGTAAAGTAGTAAACAATTAAGGAAGAAAGATAAGAATTAAGTAAGAAAGCAAATAAATAATTAACACAAGAAAGTAAGAAGTAAATAAACAAGCAAGTAAGTGGGAAAGTATGCAAGTAAGGAAGAAAGACAAGAATTAAATAAGCAAGAAAATAAATAATTAAAGAAATAATTAAGTAAGCAAGAATGTAAGGAAGAAACAAGAATGCATGTTAATAACTAAAGAAGTAAATAAATAAGTCTGTGAGCAAATATAGAAGAAATGATGCAACCAAGTAAACAAAAAAAGAAGTAAGGAAGTAAGGAATCATGGCAATCAAGTAGGTAAGCAAGAAAGTAAGCAAGTAAACAAGCAAGCAAGCAAGCACAAGTGAGCAAACAAGTATGAAAACGAAGGAAGCAAAGTAATCAATGAAGTAACAAGGATGTAAGTGTAGAAGTAGAAAAGTAAAGATGCAAACAAGTAAATGAAACAAACAATAAAGCTATTAAATTGCTAAAGAACTAAATAAATTTGTGAGCAAGCATACAAAGTAAGGAATTAACGAAAGAAAACACATAAGAAAGGAAGGAAACAAGAGAATAAGCAACTAAGAAAGCATGCAAGGGAGCTACATGAAAGCAAACAAGCAATCAAGTAAGCAAGTAATGAAGTTGGCAATAATTAATAAGAAAGCAAATAAATAATTAAAAAATTAATTTAGTAAATAAGTATATAAGCAAACAAGCAAGTAAAAAAATAAGTAAGTTAGAAAGACAAGAATTAATAAGTAAGCAAATAAATAATTAAAGAAATAATTAAGTAAATAAGTAAGCAACCATGCAAGTACAAGCAAAAATGCAAATAAATAACTAAAGTAAATCAATGAGTAAATAAAGAAGTGTACGGATTCAACCAAGTGAACAAACAAAGAAGTATAATTTCCTAAACTAAATGTTATAATATAATAATAATTTTTTTTATCCCTATTCAATATAAAATTGTATATATAGCAATTGAAACATGAAAATAAACTTAATTAGTTGCTATAACTGTAACACATTACCACAATCAAGTAGGAACAAAATGAATAAATAAATATTCTTCCTTATCTCATGAAAAAGGGTACATTATACAATCTAATAATTATAAACAGTGAAAGAATAATCAACTGAACTGGTCAATAAAATAAATTAAATATAATAATTTTAAGTTTTAGAATTTAACAAGATTAACACACACAAAAATAAGATTATAAAAATAATTAGACATATAACTAATTTTCAACTTCGTCAACTAATTCATTTTATTAGTCAATTATTATTGAAAAATGTTGACAAAATTAACTTTTAAAAAATTATGCCTAAATAGTTTTTTCTTTTCTTTTTTTAAAGAAACATTATATGCTTTTGCAATGTTAAATGTTATTTTATTAAATTTCTCACAATGACATTGTCCGTATCAAAAACAATAGAGCAAGAAGTTTACTAACACCATATGTTCTATTAAAAAAAAATATTGACTGGATGGTTAGTAAAAAAAGATAGATTTAAAATAAAAATAAAATATAAAAAAAAGTTAGAGACATAAAAATGATATATTTGAATCCTACATATTTTATTATTGTTTCAAATCTATCCTTTTTACTAACTACTCAATCAGCATTTTCGGGAAATAGACGGCATTATTAAAAATGGTAGATTTAAAACAAAAATAAAATATGTAAGACATAATTGACACAAAAAAAATGTTAGATACATAATTGAAACTTGTAAACATTATGGACGTAAAAAAGACTTTTGCCTCTCAGAAATATAAATTATCTATGTACTTGCAAAATATCTGTTGTCATGTGACAGATAGCTGAGAGAGAGGCAGATAAGAAGGCTAACTATACTAATGTTGACATGTACATAAGGATAGTATACTCTTTTTCTTGATTGTTGTGACTATACTCTATACTCCTTCACACTAAAACTGAAAACGCTTTTTAGATGCACCAAACTCTAAGATGGTCATTATCCTCACTCTATAACCTGGTTTCTCTAAGTTCGTATCTTATAAATTCAGATAAGGATTATGTAAGCACCTCAATATAATTTCTTCACATTTTTTAGTCTATTCGTGAAAATTCCATGATTTTACACACTCACAAATTGCAACTTTCATATCACAGATTGAAGAAATTCTAGATATAGAAGAAATACAAAAAGTAGGGCAACAGAGCTGCAGAAATTAAAAGGATAACTTTACACAGGAAGATGGATATGAGGACTAGGGAGAAAAAATAGATATATAAGCCACCCATTTTAATGATCACCATGGAGAAATGCAAACTATTAATGGTTACAACACCTTGTTGAAGAAACCGAATGAGCCTATTGAGAAGCAATGGTCTTGCAAAACCAATACAATCATTAACCACCTGGAAGAAGTTCAAATAGTCTATAATTGTTGAGCGTAAACACTATGTAAAGAAAATTGATTTCTATTATTATTTTTGGTTTCTTCATGGACACGCTTGCTAAGTTGACATAATCAATACAAGCAACAAGAAGAAAAGCTTGAAAACTCACTACAAAAAAAGTGGTGTTTTGCCACATTTAGCTAAAAACTGTAGCTTACACAATGTAACTACGGTTGCAAAAACCATTGCAAAATTAAGCATGGGTTTTATTATTAGCTACGGTTATAAGAAATGTGGTAACATCTACTTAATTGACCATGGTTTAACCTGTGGCTAATTATTTAATTTACTTTCAAAAAATATTTTTTAAAGCACCTATTAGCCAACCTGGCTAATAAATGGCTAATAATTTATTTTTATCTTTTAAAAAATAATTTTTAGGCAATCATTTGCAAACAATTAAATTTTATTTTAAAAAAATATTTATCATTGCATGCGTGCCTCTTCCCCAAAGTTGTCAGAAAGAAATAAAACATAATATTCAAAATCCTTTACTGTTACTATTGGACTTAAGCTTCCTTTAACATAAAATAAAGGTAATTAAAACACAGCGACCTTTTAAGTTGTTAGGAAGAATTATTAAAAAATTTAACAAAGCCAAAATAAATGCACTGATTCTGGAATTCTATTCACCTGACTTCAACTTGTAAAGAACATCTACCTCCACTGTAGCAAGCTGTTGTGCTGCGATGCTCCTTCCAACTCCATGCAGCAATATGAAAAGCAAAATAGCACACCAATCAACAAGCTTAGAGTACCACACAACTGCTCAAGCTTTAAAAGGAGGACACTAGTGAACATGAGCACAAACTCAGATTGTGCTCAGAAGTACAGCTGTACTTTTGCACACAACAATAAAAATCATGTGTCCTTTCTGAATCATTCCTTAACTCATCATCTCTTGTTGAATACAGTGTCCATTTAGCTTCTTTCTTTGTTTACTTATATTCATAAAAATTAGTTCCCAATTTTTAAAAAATGGCTGGCAGTTTGGCACCTAAAATATATACAAGACACAAGATATAAGCGTCTTCAATAAAACAATGAAAGCATTTTTTAGCTGTTTTCTGTTTTCTGTTTTCAGCCCAATATCAATTTCATTTCCAAATAAAAAGATAATTTATCTTATGATCCATCAAGTCCATTTTCTATCCTGTTTCCATTATATTTGAAGTTGACAATAGAAAACAGGGAAAACCAATTGCCTTTTTTTTTTTTAAAAAAAAAATCCTTGATTTATTCCCTTTTTTGTGGGACAAGTAGTTCCCAAAGATCCCAAATCTTCTAAGTATCTGTCAGTAACCTTTTTGCATGGTATCTCACTCAAAATTTTCTCATTCTATACTCACGTAGTTTGAGGAAAGCCACATCAACATTGTAATGCCTTTGAGAAAATGCTGCTACTAAAGCTTCACTAGTTTGTCGACAGGAAATATTAAAGTCTTATACTATGGTTCCATTCTATGCTCATGTAATTAGAGGAAAGCCAAATCAACATTTTAATCCCATCGAGAAGATACTTCTACTAAAGCTTTACTAGTTGATGACAGAAAATATTTGATTGTCATATTAAAAAAAACTAAAACAGAGATTAGATCATCATAAGAAGAAATTCTATAACTGTATCAAGTATTAACACTGTTTCATTTCACCACAAAAAATCACAGCAAACCAATCTCTCGAAAAAATGTTATTGACTACTGGCCAAGAGATTGAGGATTCCCAATGTTGCAATAAATTACCCTTTTTTTAGATAATAGAAAAGTCAGATAAAGTAGAAAAATAGTATGGAATCTACCAAGACAAAAGATTATTGTATAAGGACTAGCAAGAAACATGTTGGACGCAACAAGTAATATTAAGTAGAGTTTTTCAAATGAAAAACAACTATTTCAACAAGGACCAAAGAATGGCCAGCACAAGGGATTAATTTTACAGGGAATGTCGACTCAACAAATTCAACTTCAGCCTTACCATCCATCTTAAAACAAGTCCAACTTCTCAAATCCAAAACCTGTATTAATTTCCATGTCATTCAATTAAATGCCATATAGCTTAGTCAACCAGCAGGGGTTTACCATATATGTACAATTTGTCTTGAAGGACTGCACCTCCATGCTGAACATATAAACACACTTAGTTAAGGATAATAGAGAAAACATTAATAAAGAGACAAAAATTAATGAGACTAGATTTAGAAAATTTATATTTTACACAACATAGGCAATCCCTCATATTGGGGCTTTGAATTTTGAAACACCCATATAACCCATTCATAAAACATAATTATAACCCTAAATCAAATATCATCAAATGATTTGCTTCTAAAAAATTTTGAAGTCTACCTTCTCCAATGGATAAGCAGGTTTGCCACATGTGGCACATTTTTCTTGTGTCCCAGGAAACATGCTAACAACTTTATTTAGAGACATTGTCAGAATATAACAAAGATGCTTATAGTTAATAACACCAAATGCCATAAACCCAAAAGTAAATTACACAATCTATCGAAGTTTCAAATTGAAACTTTGTAAAATCTTATATGAGTAACAGAGACAAACTAAGAAATGGTTCAGTTTCCATTTTTTACTACTAAGTCATATATATATATACAAGAGTTAGTCTCTAATTCTACATCATGCTAACATAACCACTAAACCGAACTATTAACTAACTTCTAATCTGACTAACTAACCATAACTAATTACAACTGATTAAAACAAAATAGAACAATTGTACACGAAGTAAGTCTCTAGCTCTCTGGCTTGTGTATATAATTCTTCATCCCCCCCCTCAAGTTGAGGCTTGATCGGAATCTAGCAAACCCAACTTGACTATCATACTTTGAAATACTGGGTTAGATAAAGACTTGGTGAAAGAATCTGCCAGTTGACTTGCTAAAGAAATGTGTTGTGGATCAATGAAGCCCTCCTTTAATTTTTCTCTGATAAAGTGACAGTCCATTTCTATGTGCTTGGTCCTCTCATGAAATACTGGGTTGCGTACAATATGAATAGCTGCTTGACTATCACAGTATAAAGGGATAGGACGAGAGACCTCTACCTTTAAATCTTTCAAGATGTATGATATCCATTGCAACTCACACACAGTAGAAGCCATGGCTCTATACTCCCCCTCTGCGGTAGATCTGGAGACTGTGTTCTGTTTCTTTGTTTTCCAGGAAATTAAAGCACCACCCATAAATATACAGTACCCTGTGAGACATCTCCTGCTATCCAAACATGCCCCTCAATTCGAATCACAATAAGCAGTAAGGCTGAGAGAACTCACAGCAAAAGGAAAAAATAAGCCTAGTGACGGACTGCTCTTCAAATATTTTAATATGTGCATGGCTCCCTCCCAGTGTGTATTTCTTGGTGAATGCACATACTAACTCAGCTGTTGAGTAGCACAGGAAATATCTGGTCTAGTAAATCCTAAGTACAAAAGTCTCCCTATCAACCTCCTATACTGCTGTACATCTGTCAGTAGCTCCCCTTGATTACTTGAGAACTTAGTCCCTCTTGGTAATGGTGTAGTAACCGGTTTACACTCCAACAACCCAGCATCAGCCAATAAATCCAACACATACTTCCTCTGATGCATAAACAAACCCCTTTCTGACCTTACCATTTCCAATCCTAGGAAATATTTCGCATTCTTTAAATCTTTAATAGTAAATTTGTGATCCAGGAAATGTTTTACCTTTGCTATTTCTGTTTCGAAATCTGCAGTCAGCAGTATATTGTCCACATAAACCAATAACGCCAGAAAACCAGAAGGAGTGTCTAGGACAAATAAACAATGGTCGTGCATAGATTGCCTGAACCCATACTGTGTAAGTTGTGTAGTCAACTCCTGGTTCCATTGTCTTGAGGCTTGTTTCAAGCCATACAAAGATCATTTTAGCAAACATACTTCCCCTTTCCCGACTTTGTTGTATCCTTCAGGAGCTTCCATGTAGACTTCTTCATCTAAGTGTCTGTGCAAAAACACATTGTTAACATCTAGTTAATGCAACACCAATGACTTAGCTGTTGCTACTGTCAGAAGAATCCTCACCGTGACTACTTTAGCCACTGGCGAAAAACTCTCTTGGAAATCTATTCCTTCCAATTAATGATAACCTTTAGCCACCAAGCGTGCCTTGTATCTATCTATTGTGCCATCTGCTTTTAACTTCACTTTGTAAACCCATTTACATCTAATAGCCTTTTTCCCACTTGGCAGAGGTACAACCTTCCATGTATTATTTTTTTCAAGTGCAGCTATCTCTTGATCCATTGCTGCAATCCAGGATGGGTTCTCTTTAGCTTCAGTATAGTTATATGGTTCCTGTATAGCAACAAGGTTCCCAACAAAAGACATATATGTAGTAGAAAAATGTTTGGGTTGAACAAAAGGATAAGTAGGAGGTAAATAAGTAGGACAAGAAGAAGGAGAAGAAGCAAATCTTACTAGTTCGGTGTTATGAACATCATTGCAGTGGGTATGAGAGTTCGCATGACCAACAAAATCCTTTAGCCATACTGGTTGCTTCTTGGCCCTAGTACTGTGTCTGAGAGGCATTTTCATAGCTTATGTTTCATGTTCTTTCCTCAGTTTCAGAATAGGTGGATGTATCAGTAGATGGTTCAAGGGTCGTTTCTGAAACAATGGGAGGCTGTACTATAGTTGGAACTGGTATGGTATTCCTTGGCAATATATCAAAAATGTCTTCTTGCCCAAGAGGTACTATAGGCAGTGGCAACTACTCTATGGAACTATTGGGTTGAGGAGTGTTCTGCTTGAGAGGATAAATCTGCTCATGAAATAATACATTCCTTGATATCAAAAATTTCTTTGTACTTAGATCAAGGACTCTGTAACCCTTTTGTCCAGGAGAGTGTCCCATAAAAATACACTTTGTAGCTCTTGGTGCAAACTTGTCACGCTGTGGGTTTGGCACAGTAGCAAAACAAAGGCTTCCAAAACACCTTAAGCTATCATATGATGGTTTCTTTCCAAAAAGCATTTCATAGGGAGTCTTCCAATCTATTGTTACTGAAGGTAGACGATTTAATAAGTATGTTGCATGTAGCACTGCTTCACCCCAGTAATCTATAGGCACCCCTGACTGAAATAAAAGTGACCTTGCCATTTGCAGGATTGTTCTATACCTCATCTCCACTACCCCATTATGCTGTGGGGTATATACACATGTTTTCTGATGCTGAATTCCTAACTCATTGAATAGCTCTTGGCATTTGCTATTCACAAATTCTGTCCCATTGTCAGTATGAATAGTCCTCACCAATTTGTCAAACTGAGTTTTTGCCTTCAGTAAATAATTTCTCAGTAAATGATGGACTTGAGATTTTTCCTTCATCAAGAATATCCAAGTTGCTCTGCTGTGATCTTCAACAATCGTTAGGAAATAACGTGCACTAGAAGAACTAGGAACCTTATATGGTCCCCACACATCTATATGAATGAGCTGAAACAATTCTTTGGATCTAGTATTGCTCAAGGTAAAAGGTAATTTGGTTTGTTTAGAATAGTGGCATATTTCACAAGTATCAACAAAGGAAGAAGTATTCTTATTCATGGGAAAGGGTAAATGGTTCAGTACTGACACAGAAGCATGGCCTAATCTTTTATGCCATAAAGAAAAATCTTCAGTGAAAGTAGATATCTGACTAGATGTCGGATTACAACTAGTTACCAAGTTACAACCAGTATTGGCATTATTTGAAACAAACGAGTCTTGAGTGAAGTAGTACAAGTGTCCATCTCTCTACCGACTGCAACAACTTCATCAGTCCTCAGGTCCTGTAACAAACAAGCAGAGGATGTGAAGGTAAATTTAAGCTTATTGGTTTCAGTCAATTTACTAACTGATAGCAAGTTATGTTTGAAAGATGGAATGAATAAGACATCCTTTAAACGTAATGATTTATGAAGTTGAATGTCTCTACAAAAATCTATTACCTTAGTAGTACCATCAAGTAAGTGAATGGAAATAGGTTTGGATAAAGGTTTCAAAATGAGAAATGATTTTCTTACTGCACATATGTGGTTTATGGCACCTGTATCTACTATTCATTTATGCAAAACATCATCCTGTGAAAGTTCTTTAGAGATATTACAAGCAAATTCATCCACTTGAGTGAAATTCACTTGTTCAGCTCTAGTGGACTGTTGTTTACTTTTCAAAAGCCTAGATACTTCCTGTTTAATGATCTCCGTCATAGCTGGTGAACACCTTGACATGAAGCCGTCCTGTTTCTCTTCTATTTCTGGTTTTTCGTCACAAGAATCACTTGCCATATTAGCATAATTCTTTCCCGTCTATCTATCTTTCTTGAGCTGCTTATACCAGTCAGGATAACCATTTAATTTGAAACAAGTTTCCTTCAAATGTCCTATAGCTTTGCAATACTCGCAACTTCTATCTTCTTTCTTTTGATTTCTTCTGTTACTACTATACCTTTGGTTATTCTGCTGTGTAGTCCTTACTACCAGCGCACTAGCATCTAAAGCATTGATATTAGCCAAGTCAGATTGAATAGCTTTCTACTTTTCAATCCTTAACACCATTGAGTAAGCCTTATTTACACTCGACAGAGGATCCAGCACCAGTATCTGGCTCCTTATAGCATCATAGGACTCATTCAAGCCCATTAGGAATTGTATCAGTTTGCTTTGTGAAGCCATGTCTGCAAACCTGCTAGCAACTTCACACTGACACTTGTTCATAATTCCACATGTACAGCTTGGAACTAGTCGTAACACATTCAATTCCGCCCATAGCTTCTTCAGGCGACTGTAGTACATGATTATAGATTGTCCTCCTTGTTCGATCGATGCAATTTGACACTGGATGTGGTAAATTTGGGGACCATTTCTTTCCCCTAACTGCTCCTCTAATTCTTTCCATAATTGCCTTACCGAGTCATAGTATATGTAAGTTTCTGCAATTTCCTTTGTCATTGAGTTAATGATCCAGGACGTGACCATTTCATCTACTCTACGCCATTTTCTCTTCTCTGTTTCTTTGCTCGGTTCAGCAACGCTTCCTAAAATAAAATCGAGTTTGTTTTTCGAGCCTAAGGCCCTTCTCACTGACCTACTCCAGGTCAGATAGTTTGAATCAGTCAAGAGACCGGTAACTAGTACCATACCTGGATTATCCGAAGCGTGCATTAGCAAAGGATCTTCTGTATTCAACGTTGAACTCGACCTTCTCTCCATACTCGAATCTCCTGAAGCCTCTCCTGATGTAGACATAGTTCTGTATTTTAGAAAGAAGGAAAACTCTCTTTAACAGCAAACTATCAGAGTGAACCAGGCTCTGATACCATGTAAAATCTTATATGAGTAACAGAGACAAACTAAGAAATGGTTCAGTTTCCATTTTTTACTACTAAGTCACATATATATACAAGTGTTAGTCTCTAATTCTACATCATGCTAACATAACCACTAAACCGAACTATTAACTAACTTCTAATCTGACTAACTAACCATAACTAATTACAACTGATTAAAACAAAATAGAACAACTATACACGAAGTAAGTCTCTAGCTCTCTGGCTTGTGTATATAATTCTTCAAACTTAATAATTTTACCAGCTTAGGAGTGATCTTCTCAACTAGGTTTGCAGCTGTTCAAAATGAATTTTTTTGCATAGAATGGAAAAATTACAAACAGGAAACAAAAAAGAAAGAGAAAAACAAATAACAAAAAAAGTTAATAGCATATTATGTGGCTTGTCTAGGAACATTAGTAAGTATTATGATCATATTCTTTTCCTATTAGGCTTTGCACAAGCATCTAGGCACAACTGCATTCCCTGCAACCAGAAAATGTCACCAAGAATGCATTTCGACTTTTTTCATCATATTATGTTGATAAATTTACTAATTTTGATTGATATATGTACATCAAATCTTCACATGAACCACATCATATTTGCACCTCTCTAAAATGGAGTAGGGGTAACCTTAACTCAATTTCAGTGATATTTGTTAACTGGAGTTTAAATGAGTCTCAAGGCAATCTAAAATTATAAGTGTACAACTTAACTTTGAAGAAAAGAGGGACCAAAATTAAATGGGGAAAGAAAATGAAATCAATAAAAAAAGAAAGGCAAATTAGCAGACTAAATGAAGGAAAACAAAATTACAATCAAAGAAAAAGAGATAAGCTAACAGTTTAATCAGCAAAGGAAGATTCGCAGAGATTACACAAAAAAAATATTAATCAATCAATGAAAATCGCAGATTACCATTCATCGATGTTCCTCTGGTGATTCTCCAATTATGCTTCTCTGTCACGCATCTCAGTCGATGCTCTCCATCGCAACTCTCCATCACACCTCAAGAAGCCAACATCCATGTTCCCTTCTTCAGTCGAACCAAAAGCTTCACTAAGGCAAGAGACACTTCTCTGTAGATAGAATGGGGAATGGAGGCTATGGTAGAATGGTGTGGCAATGGTTGTTCACAGCAAATGTGGTCTTCCAAGGTTTCACAGCAACTAAGATTATGGTGCAAATTTTGGGTTCATAGCAGATTGAGTTTTTTGCAGAGGAAAGAAAGCCAGAACTTGACTTGATTTGGGCAAAAATGAAATCTAGAGGAAAAAAGAAAAAGAGGGAGTCTAATAAAAAAAGGAGGAAGTAGACAAAAAAGGAGGGAAATGAAAGGACAAATAAAAAAAGTTAAAAAAAAATTTGCCGCCTAAATTTTGCCACAGTTTTGTGAACGTAGCAAATGGGTGATATGACCTGAAATTTAGCCACCATTTACTTAACCGTGGGTAAAAAATGTGGCAAAAAGCTAATTTTTTTGTAGTGGCACATGTAAATTAAATGAAACTGATGCATTACTCAAGATCATTCATGTAATAAATGAACTGAGCAAAGCCAAGCCAAAACAAATAACAACTATTTCAGTTCATTTACAACCCCAAGCTATCTCTTTCAAGGATATGTGAAATGCAAAATGAAAAAAATTCCTAGACAAACCTTAATATACTTGATCAGATAAAAAACTTCAATCTATTTCAAGAATAAGTCCAAAAGACCTAGCACATGGGAGGGAAAAACACAACTTGGTATAGAAAGTTACCTTCAGCAAACCCAGGCAGAGATATGGCCACCCATATGCGCAACAAACAGCTCTAAATAAAGATGGGTTTGAACAATTATTATTTAGTTGTGCTTGCCAGCAGGTTAAAATTATGTCATGACAGGAAGGGGGATCCATATCAGGAGATCGGTGCAGAATATCTTCAGAGTCCCAAACAATATTGAATATAGCATAATCCTTACATGTCATACAAAAAAAAACATGATTAACTAGAATAAATTTCTTGTCATATGGCATGCGTTATTGCTTCCCTCTAAACAATAAGCACCATTCGCAGTACAATACATGACCCAAAGTAAAAAGGCTCATAAATGAAGCATACTAGAACTGAAAATCAACAAGTCTAGTATTGAAATTATAATGTGCTAGATAAGCCCAGAATTAACCACATGCACACGCTTTTGATTAAAACAGAGACCTAGATCTAATAACATGTATTCAAAATAAGGACAAATAGCTTAAACCAAAAATTAAGATGCTTTCAAAATTGAAAGCAAGAGGTTCATAACTAAACACAACCATATATTATGAATTAAGAGGCTCGGGAAACAGAGCTAAAAATTAAGCTTAGAAAAAAAAGTAAATAAATTTTTTTATAATGTTCTAGATGTGATTGGACTTTTTTTGTCTTAACTGAAAATTACAGATGAAGGATTAAAACACAAATGAAAAATTTAGATTCTAATAAAAATTCAATCAGGGTCCACATATAAGGAATACATGGCCACATAACAGACTCGATGACATTAACTGAGAGTATTACATTGACAGGGGTAAGATATTTTAGACTAAAGCCACCAGCATTTCAAGAGTATTCCAAAGCAAAATTGAATATACTTTTAATTTCAAAAATCATACCCAACTATTTTTCAAAATTCAAATATCTAACTTTGAAAACTATATAGAGCATGACAATTTTTAAAACTTTTTATAATCGAGAACACACTGCAAAGTTGAGTATGATAACGTTTGAAAATCCCTAATTAGGACCAAATATCATTTTGATATGCAAATATTGAAATTAGGGGATAATGAATTAATAAGCAAAAAGGGTCCTAATTCAATAAAATTAGGAAATTAACACTCCCTCAAATTTGAGACTTTGCTTGCCCTCAAGCAAAACAACTCCATACACTCGGAGAGAAGCCAAAAAGGAATGCAACAACATGATACATATGAAAATGTTGTCTAGTGATTAAAAAACTAAAGTTATACAAAAGAAACTCACTATGATACCAAAACAAAAAAGAACTCAATAAACTCACGTCACCCAAGCTTCCTTAACATGAAGGTAACTAAACATGGAATAATAGTAAGAAGTTTTAAATGAAGTTTCCCTTAACAATTTGTAAATCCTTAGCATCCCTAGACATTATGCCAAAACTTGAAGCCAAATCTCACCATTAATCATTTTTGTTCTCAAGGGCTTAGTTTTAACTAGAGATATATTTTATATTTTTAAAATTTTTGTTGGAAGCATATCCCCTTAGTGAACTTTTTTAACATATTCCCTTATTGAGATTTTTCGGGAGATTAAAGCTTCAAGAAATTACAACATGCCTTGAAATACGAAGGGTCCACAAATGGCTAAATTAACGTTTATAAAAGACTGCCACTAATATTACATATAGGGTTACCAACATGTAAAGACTCGAAAATTGACGTAAATTATAAAATCCTCTCCCATTTTTGTAAAGTGGCTCCTTGCGCAACTTTAAGTCTCACAAAAATTATAGAGCCATTTGCATAAAAACATTAAATTACATGCCCATTCCTTTTTGCACAACTCAAATGCAAACAAAACAAAATGACAAAGAACAAAACACACCTCTCCCAAACTTGAATTGAACATTACTCTCAATGTGTAGATGAATGACAACAATTAAAACAATAAAATGGCAATGACAAGCAACACAGGAATAGCAAGAGATAAATGTGGTTGCAAAAAGAATTTGCATATACTTAATGTTGAATACAAAATGAAGTTCAATTGCCTTAGCCACAGTGTTTGAAAAACAAAAATAACAATCAAAAAGTCAAAACTGAATTACATAACCAAACAAACAAACAGAAAATTAAAAAAAAAAGAATTTTTATTTTTGAAACCCCGACTCCGCTTTTAGCACAAAACTCCCTCTTTTAGCTAGGCGTCCTCTTGAAAAAAGAAGGTGAATTACAATTCAATTTATTCTAATTATGCAATCAATTTTTTTTAAAATCCCAAAACAAGATTGGCTATGACAGTATTCTAAAATTTCATATTAGGACCAAAACATCATTTAAAAACTAAAATGTTAAAATTCCAATGCAAGATTGATTATAACAATGCTCCGAGTTCCAACCTAAAGCCTAAAACCAAAGAGATTGACCAATCCTCAATCATATCCTCATTCATATTCAAACTAGATAATGATTTTGAAATTTGAATCATAGGTGACTATCAATCCAAATTCAACGACAAGTAAAGTAAGGGAAAAGAAAATGAGAATCTCAATTCTTGACTAATGGGTGCAGAGAGAAACATTCAAAACAAAGATACACATCCATTGACCAAAATCTGGGAAAGAGAGGAGCAAAGAACGATTCAATTTGGGTTGGATTCAATTGAATGTGTCTACATTAAATGGGTGCAGCTAAGTATCTATTTTGATGTGTCTAAAATCAATTTATTAGAGAGGCTATATGTGTGTGTGCATGTTTTACTTAATTTGGGTTGGAAAATATGCATAGGAGATCTTGCATTTATTTCTCCTTGCCTTTTCTTTCATTCCTGTGTCTCTTCACTAATAAAAGCATATAACCTTTAATTTATTTTGTCTCCTCTTTCTATAGTTATTAAATTATCTAATCTTGCTTCCATCCATAAAGGTAGCCAGGAGTAACTGTCTTCAACGGCTTCAACGTTTGATAAACATGCTAATTAACGTTCCCTCATTTTTCGACAACTATAGATGACTTGTTCATTGATCATGTATGACTTGCTTGTCGATTGGAGTGCTTCCGATAACTTCACTTTGACAGTTGTACATAAATGTTTTCGGAGATGTCCATCCTTACTCTTTCTTCTATCAAATTCGTCTTTGTCAAATAGCTAACTTTTGTCGAATGTCTAAGTTAGATCACTTACATTGACACTTAAGAAATCATCATTATTTTTTTGTGCTACTGAGGATGATTACTTGTCAGCCAAGTAGCTCATTTATTTTATTTTTAAAATAATCAACAAACGCCCATATTGGAGAAGGATTTGGTCTCTTGGAATCAGATGAGATGGGTGTCCTCTGAGTCTTAGGCTTTTTTATCCTCTTTCTTGTAATAAAAAAAAATGGAAGAACATTAGAAGACTGATTGATTAACTAGAAGAGTTGCGATTTTAGAACAAAAAATGACTATTCAATAGATATTCAAATTTGAAATGGTAACAAAAAAAAAGGAAAAGGACCAAAATAGCCGTTGCTCCTTAGATATTTAAATTTGCGTTTGCATTGCCTCCTATTCATTAATGTGTAGGAGGCTTTTACACATAGGGCTGAGCATCAACCTGCTAAACTGACTTAAACCGTACATTTGGGTTGGGTTGGGTTGGGTTGGAAATTTCCTAACCTACCAACCTGATCAACATATAATTTATTTTTTAGAAAATTTTCTAGTTCCTTCACATCTCCTCCTCTCCTCTTCACATCAGATGTTCAGATCTAATCTGCTTATCGCATATTCTCACTCAGTCATCTCAAATTCTCAATGATGCATCCTCTCTCTTCGCCTTCTAATCTTCCATCTTAGTCTTAGAAGTTGGGTACCTTGCTGACTTGTGAGTTAGTCTGATCCGTGAGAGATTGAAAGTGATGAGTTAGTCATATTTGTGAGGCGAGGTGACTGAAGTCCTTTGCTTCAGAGCCGGTGATGACAAGCGACATTAATCTAGGTCTGCCCACTAAACATAATTTTCTATGCTCCCTACTGGTGTGAGCTTATTAAACAACCCCACAATCTTACCACTAGCTTATCATACTTAGTCAGTATAGCCCTATAAAAGTCCTCCTACATTAATCTAGGTCTGCCTACTAAATGATTATGAAACCATTTTTCAATCATTTTTATCAAAATATAAGGTAGCTACCTGAATTTTCTCCCTTTCAACTATACTGTAATAGTCAAAGCACCTGTTACACTGTCTGATCTAGTATCTAGCATCTATCCTAGTGAACATGGTCAGATCAATCTTGGGCTTGGGCTGGAAGTGATGAGGCTTGCCGTCTCATTTACTGCCTGAGTGTCACTGGTAGATGAGCTCGTGAATAGTGTTTGGTGTACTAGTTTGCCCAATGACAAGTGCTTAGTTTGAGGGCTGCATAAGATGCCTATGTCCTAAGCGAGAAAGGGTGAGCTTGCACCATCCTGTACATTGTTCTCTAATTGTTCATGAGTTAGTCTGATCTACGAAAGATTGAAAGTGATGCGAGTTAGTCAAATTTGTGAGGCAAGGCAACTAAAGTCCTCTACATCAGAGCTGGCGATGATGAGCGATGAGTGAACAATTGGTGATGACGAGCGACAGACTGAAAACTGAAAATGAACAGTAGCAGCAGGCAAGCAACAAGGGAGCTTGGTGGTAGGTTCAAGAAAGTAACGAAAGAGTAGAAACTGAAAACTCACAGAGAAGAAGAAGAAAAAACAAGAGCCCAACCCGACCCAAACCAACCCATCAGAGGCGGGTTAAGTTGGTTCGGGTTCAACCTTAAAATAGGCTCAACTCGACCTCGACCACATTTATTTGGTTAGTTCGAGTTTATTTATTTATTTATTTATTTTTTTTAACTTAATTCGACCCGACTTGTGCTCACCCTTACATACACACGATGTTAGCCATTTGATCCAATGTATGACATTCTAAACATGTTTCTTTTTTTTTTTTTTGGTTAACCCAACATGTTTCTAAACTCTTCTTTTTTTTAAAAAAAATTGCATGATTAATCCTAGTCCATTTGATCAAAGTCAATGGTAAGCCCCTCCAACGGATGAAATCTTGCCTATTTTTTAACTTATAAAATCACTCCTAAACTGTCTGATCTCCGTCAACAGTCATCACATATGATGGAGTAGAATAAAATTACAATAAAATTGTATTAAATATAGAAATAAATTTATAAAAATATAAAATTATAGAACATTAATTCATCAAAATATAAAATTACAATAATTTAAGTTACAAAAAAATGATTACATAATTTATAAAAATATGAAATTCCAAGAAATATACAAATTAATTTATAAAAAGTAAAATTTCAAAAAACATACAAATTAATTTATAAAAATGTAAAATTTCAAAAAATATACAAATTAATTTATAAAAATGTATAATTACAATAAAATTAAAGTAAATAAGTATTTAATTTATAAAAATATATTTAATTTATTAGAATCATCCCTCATTTTTATATGAAACTACTGGGGAAAGATATAGAATTGCACCATATACAGTCAGACATGGAGAAGATTTCAAGACAGGGAATCCAAAATTTTCTTCATCGGAGTCGCTGGGGCTTTGGAGTTGAACAAGTGTGGAACCAAAGTTCCTCTATTTTCTTATGCTTCAATTTTCTTTTACTCTGCTTTGTCGTCTTCCTTATCTTTGTCCATTTTATTTTTCTTCTCTTCTGCTTTTCCCTCTACTTCCTTTTTGTTCGAGTGGAGTAAGTAAAACCAGTAAGTAAGCAAATCAAATAGGAACCAAGCACTCTTTATTTTAATTTTATTGTAATTTTACATTTTTATAAATTAATTTGTATATTTCTTGAAATTTTAAAATTTTTATAAATTACATTCTCATTTTTTTGTACATTAATTTACTGTAAATTTATATTTTAATGAATTAATTGTATATATCCTGTAATTTTATATTTTTATAAATTAATTTCTATATTTGATATAATTTTATTGTAATTTTATTCTACAATGTTGGATGTGCTAACAAACGGTTATGGAGTAATTTTATAGGTTAAAAAGTAGGTGAGATTTTGTTCATTGGATGAATTTACCATTTATTACTGACTCTGATTGGATGATAAGGATTAATCTTGCATTTGTACTGACGACATGTGTAGAACCTCTAGTCCCTCTAGTTGCCATAGTCGCCACTTCCAAGTTCCAAATTCTCTGAAGCTTGCTCATTCTTCCCATTTTCAATTTTGAACCACTAAACAAAATCTTTAATCTCAAAACCAAACCTTATCAAAGTCTTGGGAGCCAGGATGCATGCCAGTTTCATATGACTAGGTAGAGTGGCACAAGATTTGCCTCTTTGCTTATGTCAAGATATTGATTCCTTCCCAAAACAATTTGCTTCTCGTATCGGCAAATCAGAAGATATGCCAATCGGCAATCGTATTTGGGACAAATAGTGGATATTGGTACTGTCACTGCACAGCAAGCAATGGTTTCCCAAAATTGACCCAAAGAGGCAATGGTCTTCACAAGACTTTGAGATCCGAAAACCCCTTGGAAAAGGGAAATTTGGTAAATTCTACGTCGCTAGAGAAGTCAAGGTACTCAATGTGCCAAATCCCGTTTTTGCTAATTTCTTGTTTGGTTCTTTAGAAACTTATACAATAAAGAATTTGTCAGATCCACCCCTTTCAAAAAATATGGTTGTCAATGGTGATGCATAACAGAGTTACAAGTAAGAAAGATTTCTTTATTTCTTCCTCGATGACAGTCTTTTTTAATTGTGCATGTCGATGAGTTTGAATAAAGAACAATGAATCAATGTTTCAATCAGAATTGGTGGGAGGTTTTGGCTGCATCCGAAGTTAGAAAATAGAAAATTGAAGATGGAAATGAGAAGGGCAGCAAAGAGAAGTAGAACATAGTATGGCAAGAGTGACGAAGAGATGAAATCATACCAGAGTGAGAGATATTCTGTTTTTTTGCATATTGTGGTTGGTGTCTATAGAAAATTGTAAAGACGAGGTTTAGATGATATTAAATGAATATTAGAGGAAGATCTGAGCTTGATATCATGGGACAAATTGGGTTTTTCTGCATAATCATTTGTTGCAGAATTTTAGTAGTTTTAAGATTGAAAATTATGGCTTGAGCTTGAACAGAACAAGGTTGGGCTGTATAATTCAAGTATGGGGTTGCATGAATTTGGGTTTCCTCTATGCAATTTAAACATTGTTTCCTTGCTTTTCTCCTCATACATATTGGTAAGTTTGACCCAATGAGTAATGATTCTATTTAATCTAATTATAGGGCTGTTTATAATTTCTTGCTGCACTAAGCTTAAAAAAGAGGATATTTGTTTGTGATGTGTGAAATGAAACCTGAAACTGTGGAATGTATGTCTCTTACTAAATTTGGTTACATATCTTCTTGAATTACTGGTGTAGCTGGAATATATATATATACACACAAAGAAAGATAATTAAATGATATTAGGTTCTAGCCTATACTTGGAGGAATAAGGTTAAATTTAAAGATTTGAGTGTTCCAAAAGTGGACTGATTTATCTAGACTATACGTTGATACAAATATATTATATTACCTTGGAAATGCATGCTCGGATGATTAGAGAGACATAATAATAAATGCAGGGATGATAAAGTGTTGTTGAACAAGAAAACAATATTGTGGTTAAGATTAGAGATTTATGAAATCAAAACAACCTGATATACTTTGGATTTGTTTGTATTTTGGGTGACTAACTAATATCTATAAATTGTGAAAATTTTATGGCATCAAGCTAAGACCTTACTCCGTTAGCCCACCAATTTCAATCACATTTGGATGTTTTTTGACTAGTTAAATAAATAGAAGACCGAAACTATGATAATTTAGACAGTCCTAACATATAAGCACTAATGTGACTATTAGAGGGCTCAAATGGTGGAGTTTTGAGCTGAACGTTTTACCCTAGTATACCATCACATGAATAAGGATATGTGTTAAGTTTCATAAATTTTGGAGCTCTAGATCAATACCAGAATTTTTCTAAATTTAGAATTGAAAACAACCTTAAATGCTGAATTTTGGGAGTTGGGCTTTAAATTTTTGGTTGGCACGATGAGGGTTTGTATAAAATAAATTGTGCAATTTATATTAGCCAACTATGACATGAAACTTGAGAAAAGAAAGAATAATGAAGGGTACTTATTGTTGTCAAAAGTTACAACTGATATACATTAAAACTTCAAAAATTTCTCAACTTGAAATGGGACTGCTTTGATGTTCTTGGAATCTAAACCATAAGATGTTGTTTGTCAAGAGTGCTATTCAAGACTAATTATGAATTAAAAAAATGTGTTAGTGTTTTTGGTAATTTTTGGTCTAACCAGAATCCAACAACAAATTTCTTGTGTATCAATTTGTTAATGGAGATTATTGGTCGAAGGCCAAATTTGACAACAAATACTTGATTCTATCAAGAGTGACTATGTTTTCAAAGTTTTGCGCTAATCTTGTTTAAAAGACAAATGTGTCGAACGCAAGTGATTCGACAAACCTCACATGAAAGAGCATGAGGCCTGAAAATAAGCTTTTTGTAGAAGTTAAATAAAAATGGTAAAATTGTAGGAAAGTAAGTTACAAAATGTAAAGTGTATACAAAGGTAACTATAGAAGGTAAGCGGCAGAAAGTAAACAACTGAATGTAAAGTGTAGAAAAGAAAACTGTAGAAAGTAAAGAGCATAAAGTAAATTGCAGAAAGTTAAAGTATGTGTAAATGAAAGCGATTAGATTGCTGGAAGATAAATGAAAGCGATAAAGGACTAAAATGATAAAAGACTTAGAATTAAATTTAACTGGAATGTAAGGTGGAAAGCATACTTTGATGTTGATCATTCTGCTCGTGTAAGATGTTAGGATTTTTAATCAAGAGTTGCCAACCCTTTTTACAGAAATTACCTTAGTATTTATAGGCAAATGACTAAAGTAACTGCCTATGCCATGTATGTGACGGTTTACAGTGCATTGGCATAACTACCTAAACCCACGTTAACAGTTTACATAGTCTGACATAACCGCCTTAGCCATCTGATTGTAGAGTAACTGTCTTTGATGGCTTCAATCTGATAATTTCACTTGCCTTCAACGTTCGACAACCAAGCTATGTTCAATTGACATACCCTCATCTTTAGACAATTATGGTCGACCTGTTCATCGACCATGTCTAAATTTGCTTATCGAATGGTGTGCTTTCAACAACTTTACTTTGATAGACTTATATAGATGTCTTCGTGATGATGTTCATCCTTCTTGCTCCTTTTTGTCGAATTTGTCTTTGTTGAACAACCTTAGTCGAATTTTTGAGCCAGATCACTTATTTTGATACTTAGGCAGTTAGCACTATTTTGTTGTACCACTGAGGATCATTACTTGTCAGCCACGCATTTTTGCTATCAAATTTTATATTTTTAATTAAAAATAATTGCCCAACATATGCCCCTCAAAATTTTGTTCTCGATGGACATGGAGAGAATAAAATTTTAGATGGCCTCGTAATTGATACCGAACTTTTAGGAATTTAGCTCAAGATCATGATTATCTCTAGTATGATAGTTATTACCTCGACACGTGAGCCGTCATTTCCTTCATAACATTTCATGTTCCTCAAGTCCTTTAAAACCCTGAGCCCTAGTTGTCAGGCCACTTACTCTACTTTTTGCGCTATTCGTATTCTCTTCACGCCATTCCCTCTTCCAGAGCTTTCAGAAAAACTTCAAACCCAAGTTACTCTCAACGATGGCCTCTTTTACCGACGATGGAGCTTCTTATTTTGCCAAATAGTCTGCATGTAATCTGTGATCCAATCGTGGATCGTTCGAAGCTATGGCAGAAATTGAAGGTAATTCTTCCTGTTCCCGATTCTTCTTCTACTCCTTTATTTGCTTTTCTGGGACCTTTGCTATCCCTAGAAACTTTTTTTGGTAAACCTCCATTTGGTGATTCCCTACATGACTGCTAACAAAGCTATTCTCGCCTCTGGTTTGACAATACCCATCCACTACTTTAAGAAGGCTTAGAGGATATTTTGGACTTTGCCTTCTTGAGTTGATGGATATCACACCTAGTTTGATAGATTGTAGGCAAAGAAGGGCAAATTTTGGAAAAAGATGGGCTTTTATAACTTTATCTAACTCTTCCGACAAACCATCAAAATCAACCTTGCCATGGTGGGGGCTTCGGTCTTTTTCTGGGATAAGACCACCAACAACTTCTATTTTTCATACGGCTTTATGGGTCTAATAGTCTTCGATGTATCAGCTATCACAAGCCTTCGACCAGATAGGAGGGTCATTTACCCGTACCTTCGACCTTGTCAGATAAGAGAGGTTTATTCTCCCAAACATACCTCCTTTTAATCTTTTGTGAATTTCCACCATAAAAGTTCATTTGACGTATTGGATGAAGAACATGTCACCTTCCTTCAACTTTGGCTGTCGGCTTACGCATTTGACGCTAAATCTATAACTATGCCAACACCCTTTAGCCCTTGGCCAACCTTATCTATGAAGGCACTTGACTTACCTTAAATCAATGGCTCTTTGTTAATCTCTTCCACAGTATAAACCAAATAGTTGACAATATCATGGCTCAAATGAAAAAGGAAAATGTCGAAGGCCCCATTTGGCTGTTGCAGCTATGGTTAAATGTAGTTTTAGAGTAGCGACTGTCTATCAAGCTTCCATCCAATGAGTTTGCTAGTTACATGTTGGGTTCATATGGATCGAGGCTCTTCTATTTGACATATGACTCCCTTACCAAGGATGAGAAGAATTTTTTTTCTACTTCTTTGAGATTTTTCACTCCATTGCCTGGGATTCGATGAAGATAAACTTTGCTCCATTTGTTGATTGTCAAAGAGGTCCCAAGTGGTTCACCTATCCAATTACTTCCGATAAAGAAGGAGTTTCAATCTAGTCAAATTTTTTATGTCGACAGATTATTTTTAGAAGTGCTCGTAATATGAAAGATGCAAGTTTTTGCATCCATCTGCCTAACACGATAGCTCAACAGATGGGCTTCTACCAATCTATTCTAGCTCCTTACTCATCAGCCTTACATGACAATTTCATTAATGCCCACATATCCAAAGAAGAGGATGTTAGGGAGCTAATTGGGGAAAATGACAGACATTGATAGAGCCTCGTGCTTGTTCCTTTTGAAGTTTCACAAGGAGTATTAAGCTGCTTTGTTGACTGGTGGTCAAAATACTACCGGTTTTACCGCTAAAGTATTAGAACTTGTTTTGACATCCTTGTCGATTCTCTTGTGTAGGAACGTAACTTGGCATCAAAAACCAAAGGTGAGAACTTGGTGGAAATATGAGCCTTCGAGAATATTACAAGATAAAGTAGGATCCTCGTTATGACCATTGGATTATTCAGAATGTGGAAGAAACCATAGCTAAACGAAAACAAGAGCATAGGGCTCGACATAGGTTCAACTATTTAGAATTTCTTGATGTCGACATTCCATCAGAATTCATTAAAAAAGTTGCTTTTCTAGACGCAGTGCCCTTGCCTTGTGCTCGTTTTGGTTTAGCTAATGTATTTCCTGGGGAACCAACGAGAGTAGGTAAGTGACCGTCCAACTGCTGTGTCTCTCAACCCGATATATCTAAAATAACTACTAGGTTTGAAAAGAAAAGGCTCCAACGAAAAGAAAAATAGTCTTTTCTGATGCTAAAGTGTTACCAAGAAGTACAAAGCACGTAAATTTCATTTGTTAAGTATTATGATTTGTCAAAATGAAATACACTTATTTCATTTCTTTTGGCAAGACAAAGAGCCTACTCTTGAGTACTCGACTTCACCTACTGTATTCGACGTTCTAGACCCGCAGACCTAACCAAGAGTATGATCCTTTGACAAAATTTTTTTTTACATTGGGCATGTATTCCGTCTTGAGACTAATATGAATTTGTTTCAGGATCTGAGTCGGGATGTCTTAAGCCCCCGATTGCTAAAAAATCCATTAGAGCTCTTCAGGGCAAGACTCCTATCACAGAAACATCTATCGGAGTCCCCCAGATTGAGGCTCCACAAGATACTCTTCAAATTGAGGCTTCGACAACATCGTTGCCAATCGAAACCCATCAAGGAGAGCTAACTATTGAAGCGGCTGAAGCTTTTCTTGCCAAGGAATCAATAGTTGTACACTCTCTATCTCGACGATCTTTGTTGCTTGAAGAACATGGACAGGCGATAGTGTCTTCCAGCTCTCAACAATTGAACAAAGCCACACCACTGTCGACTTGCCCTCATAGGGTGATCTACCTTTTGTGCTCAGGGGCAATATAGACATGGAAGCTTTCATGGTTGATGCTTCTCCCATCTCTAGTCCAATTCACTCAACAGACCAAGTAGGACCTTCTACTCATCCAAGTATTGGTGGTTTAGACATAAATGCACTAATCAACCTTTTATCGAGTGGTCTGACTTCATCGCTTTCTTATCTGGTTCCATAGGAATTTTCAATAGATCCAAAAGTTGAAGAATTAATAAAAGAGTTAAAAATTTTCCTAGATTACTCCTTCAAGTTTATTGCTTCTGATGAGTTGTTAAGAAGCAGAATTCAAGTCATCTTGAATGAACTTGAGTCGATCAGATCACAGCTTCCCCTCTCTTGTCAAAGCCTTTACTCGTCCTTCAAGGATTTCATCATTGATTTATCTGACAAAGCTCCTACCTTCAATCAGGTTATCTTTACTTACTGTAAAGAAATGTTAGAAAAAGAAGTTGCTCTAGACCAATTACGAGATTTGAAGGCTAAGAGAGATTGACAAGACGAAATGATCGCTAAATAAAGGAAAGCTATGGAATTGCTAATGGCAATATTGACCGGTTTAGAGAATACCTTGTCATTTAGATGAAAAAATTAGAAAAACCAGAGAAGAATTGGCATTAGTTGAAGCGTTAAGAGACAAACTCGCCAATACTCTAACTGAACGTGTAGCAAAATAGGAAAAAATAATAGAAAGTGCTATAGTTGGAGCCACTATGACCGCCGAGTTGCCCAGAGTTAGATTCGTGGCTACTTGTAGTATAATGGTTGTCCCAGACCATATTCTCTCAAGGAGCCTTGCTTCTAAATTGTCTAATTAATTGTTCTAACACTAATCTACCTAATTACCTACTGATTACCAACGGGGGGGGGGGTTGATTGCAATATTTAAGGATAAAACAAAACATAAATAGCAACTAAACAGAACAGAATACAAAACAAAAATATAGAAATGAATTGTACAGAACAACAAAGATGCAATTAGTCATGGAATACCTAGAGTTGCAACTATCATCATTCTCTTCTTTAAATGAATTCTAGTTACATTCTATCATTTGGTCATGGAAGCCCTAACCAAATCAAGTTAGATAACCATCTAAGCAAGTCATTTCTATTCTATTTGCTACATCGACTAGTGATAGCAAGAGAGCATCTCAGATTTAAGCATTCAAACTAGTAATTATGTCCATAAAGGTCTAACCAGAACTTAAACAAACATAAAAACAGAGATGAAAGGTAAGAACAAAAATGAAATAGAGATAAACAACAACAAATTTATCTGATTAAGCTCCAAGAATTCATGTTACAGATTCTACTTCTCCATGGACTGATTACAACACAAATTTCAGCCTTCCATGGAGGCCAAAACAGGAAAAAAAATACAAGGGGAAATGAATTTATAGAGAAAAATGTGGAAGAAGAAACTCTTCAACAACAAAAATGGTTGCCTGAAGGTGTCTTTTAACTTTAGCTAAGGAGGAAGGACGAAAATGCTGCATTGTTTGACTCCATGTGCTGTCTTTTTCTCCCTTTCTGCAGTTCTGCCTTGTTTTTTTCTGTCTACTAGTTGCTTTTATGCAGAAAGCATTTCTATTGCCTTGCTATGTTGCTGCTATGCAAAAAAGAAATCAGAATAGTGCAGAATATAGGCCCCACACAGTTAGCAAAGTTGGTTAACATCCAATCAGCCTTTATGTCATCATCCACATAAGTAAAATGCCCACATAAGCAAATGCTCTCTAATTAAATTAATTATGCAAAGTAAATACAAGGATTAAATTGGGTCTTATCATTTAAGCTCATAAAAATATAGAATTAAAACATATTAGTTCTACAATTAGTTTAGACCCAATAATTACCAAAATGGAATAATATTAGAGAGTTGGCAATATTAAAATGGCAATAGAACTAAGATAAGAACTACAATGTATATTAAAATGCCCGATATCAAATCCCCCACACTTAGCCTTTTGCACTCCTAGGCAAAATCAAATTCAGAACACCAAAAAATATTAAAGGAAAAGTGTGTAAACATGCAAGCATAGAATAATTTAAATTTGAAAAGATTTAGCACTTAGAGAAAATCAATCTTAAATTTCTAACTTCCATGCATCATGGCAATTTTATTTGATAAGAATGAATTAAAGTAATTAGCCACCTTAGATGGTAAGTGTTTACTCTCTATTCTCTCAAGTGTTTAAGGGTAAATCACTCAAATCAGCTTATTAAAAAATCACTACCATAAGCTTGTCAAGTATCTAAATCTCCACTACTCATATCCATATGCATGCTTGAATCAAAAGGACTTTACAAAGATGTAATGTTGGGTGGAAAATAGAGGAAAGGAAGAAGGAAAACAAAATAAAGATGGAAAACAACTCGAGCAAGGAAGAAAAACAAGGATAAAGTGTAGAAACAATTTGGGAAAATGAAGGGGAACAACTTAAGAATATGAAAGAGCATTAACCATAACAATGCAAGAGATTGAATAAAAATAAATTTTGAGTATAAAAGATTCTTTCTAGCCTCTGTTTTCTTTCTATGTACTCCTTCTTTTCTTTCTTTCTATTCTTCTTTTTCTCTTTTTTTTTCTTTTTTTTCTTTCTTTTCGACATCGACATCATTTTCTTTTTTCTTTTTCAACCATAATATTTTTTTGGCCATTTTTTTTCTTTTTGCACAGGAGTAGAGAGAAATATTCATTTCAAAACATTCCAAAATTCACAAAAATTTTCAGCACATCAAATCTGTAAAAGAATTTAAATGCTCTTTCCTTCTGAAATTGGGAAGCAAAAATTATGGTTTGGAAGGAAAAAGTGGTAGAAAATGCAAGAAGGACAAAGCACAAAATGGCATACAATCGAAATAACAAATAGGATGGCTATTTGGTTGAAAGTGGCTCACAAAGAAATGCCTAAATCATCTCCAAGCATGCACATGTAAAATGTAGCCTCAACAAGATTCATGACAAGTTCTAGAGTGAAAATCATGATCAGGAATGCACACAACAAGAAAGAATAACATATTTGCAATTAGGCTCAAAATTCTCACGGTTTAAAGACTATTACTAGAAATTCATTGAAATCAATTTCATTGCCATTATAGCTTGAATTGTATAAAAGCAAGATTAAAATTATAATCATGCTAAAACAATCCAAATCTAAACTATTCTAGCGAGCATATTTCTCGAACAAAATCTTCTTCCAAAAACAAAAAAAAAGCACTAATAACTATCTAAAAGCAACCTAAAATTTTGCACCAAAAACATAAACTAATTACTCCAAAAACTACAGAAAAAGAGGCCAAAAACATAACAAAAAGCATATAAAAATAGAACAGAAAAATTTTAAAATGCATGATATTTAAAAACAAAAACCATTTCATTCTCCCCCCACACTTAAATTTTGCATTGTCCTTAACGCAAACAATTATCAGCATATATTATCCAAGGACATAGAGGACATGAAAAGAAAAGAGAGAAAAGGGAAAAGGGAACAACCTTATCAGTTTGGTGCACCTTTTCTGCATCTTCTAATTGCGTGGCACTGGCTTCTTCTAGAAGTTTTTCTTAGCAGCAAGTTGGATGATGGAAAAAATTGAATTTATGTCACCAACCTGAAGAAAAACAGAAGAAGCTCTGCTTGCCATGGAGGGGTGAGAAGAACCAAGAGAAAAATAAAAAGAAAGGAAGAAGAGGAAGAACTACTGACTAAAACACAATTTAAAACAAAAAGAGAACTACTTTCTAAAAAATAATTAAAATTGAAACTTCTTCTTCTACTCCTACTCCTACTCAAAATAGAACAGGAATTAAATCTACTATCTAAACTAGAATTACTATCTAAAACAAAACTGCTAGCTAAAATAGAATTATCTAAGACAAAATTTAAACTAAGACTATCATCTACAACAGAATTTAACTTAGAAATAGAATAAAAAACACAAGGGATATAATCATAATTTACAACAGAAACAGAGGTGAAATTGGAATCAGATTCAGATGTAATTTTTGATGTACTTGCATATTCAGATTTAGAGGCATTGAATTCATGTGCTAGTGCAAAGTCACATGCAAAATCAGATGCAAATTCCTTGAATTTAGGTGCAAATTCAGATATGGATGCATTCAGTTTAGGTTCAAGTGCATATACATTCGGCTCAGGTTCAACAAAATCATTTTAATTGCTAGGTTTCAAAGCTTTTTCTATCTCAATGCATGCATGGAAAGTATGATAGTCACAATGAAAATCTAAATCTCTCACAAACTCATTCTCACACTTTTATGTCTACCTCTTCTTCTCCTAAGGTCTCTATCTCTTTCTTTTTTTCTAATTGAAGCTCAACAACCTAACCTTATTTGGAGAAGGAAATGGTCTAATTTGGAGAGGGAACTCATCCTCAATTGCTTCCTCATTGTCACTTTCACTTTGCTGACTTACATTGCTAGAGGGTGATAACTCTTTATTTAGCCCACTTAAATCTTTTAATTCAGCTTAGAGGGCTATACCATCTATTTGTGTGTCATCACTTAGAAAAATGACACTACTATTGGCTCCTATATTGGCCATGGGTGGAGAAGGTAGATTACTATTAAACTCTTGATTGATCATCTCACTAACTGTGCTAGCTAGTTGGCTTAATTGAGATTCCAAGGTTTGTAAGTTCACCTCAGTTTGCTCTTGGAGCTATCGGGTATTTGTGGCTAATTGTTGAATCAAGTCTTCTAAACTTGACTCGGTTTCCCTAGGGGTGGCTGGAGGAGGTAAATCACTAAGGTAAAGGGCATCAATTTCGTGCTCATATGGTGGTTAGGATAAGCTCTCATGCCCTAGGTTTGGATGTTCAAATTTAGGATGATATGTTGTGGGGTATGTGTTAAACATGGTCTGTTAGGGATCTTGTTGAAATTGCATTTGGCAAGGAAAGACTCCTATATAGGACTATGTACTTTCTTGGAATTGTGGATATTGGTTAGTCCTATATTCAGATAAGGAATCTATGCTACTCACAAATGGAAAAAGAGGGAGGGGGAAAGGATGGTGGCTCTTGTTCTTGCCTAATGGTTAGGTACCTCAATATGGATGCTAGTTCTTTAAAGTTATTCTCAATGCTATATGGATCCATGGTCAAGGTCCTAATCTGACTCACTAGAAGCAACCTCTAACAGAATTAAACTCTGATTCTATGTCAAAAACAACAATGCTACAAAAAAGAAAGAAAACTACAACAATTACAACAACTACACTATACTAGCCTATAGAAAGGGTCTATCCAATTTTGGATCAAAACTTGCTAATTATGCTTGATAGACCTTAATATAGACTGGAAAGATGAAATCTACAAAGAAAACACAAGGACAAGTACTAAAAATATGCAATTCTTCTATTGCTTCTATGCTCCAGCCTATAAAGAATACCCAAAAATAAAGTATCTCATAAAATTCTAATTTTTCTTGAAAAAATCCTTCACAAGTTGGAGGAACAAATGCAAAAAATAGAACTTAAAAATTCGATCTACAAAAATCACACCAAAAATCACAATTAATTAAAAAAATCATAAAAAAATTAAAAAATAGAAAAAAGGGCCTAAATGATGGAATTTGACAAAATGGGTACCTCTAATACAAAAATTTTGTTAGTAAAGGGGTTAGAACTTGCTTAAAATGTTGAAAACTAGTGGCATGCCAACTTTGAGGTCAATCGAAGATACTCAAATTTCGCCTATTTGTTAAAATGAATAGTAATCGAGAAAAAACTCAAAACTTGTAATCACTTTCAGCCAATCAATTTAGAACCAAATAAAGACACAAATAAACAACTAATTAGGTAACTCATAAGTGAATTGGCTCCCTGGCAACGACGCCAAAATTCTGATTAGAGCCACTACGACCACCGAGTTGCCTATAATTAGATTCGTGACAACTTGCAGTATAATGGTCGTCTCAAGTCGTATTCTCTCAAGGAGCCTTGCTTCTAAATTGCCTAATTAATTATTCTAACACTAATCTACCCAATTACCTACTGATTACCATACAAGGGTGATTGCAATATTTAAGGACAAAACAAAACATAAACAGCAACTAAACAGAGCATAATACAAAACAGCACACAGAAACAAATTGCATAGAACAACAGAGATGCAATCAGTCATGGAATACCTAAAATTGCAACTATCATCATTCTCATCTTTAATTTAATTCTAGTTGTATTCTATCATTTGGTTATGGAAGCTCTAAGCAAATCAAGTTAGATAATCATCTAAGCAAGTCATTTTTATTCTACGTGCTACACCAACCAGTAATAACAAGAGAGCATCTCAGATTTAAGTATTCAAACCAATAATTATGTCTATAAAGGTCTGACCAAAACTTAACAAACATAAAAATAGAGATGAAAGGTAAGAACAAAAATGAACTGATTACAAGAATTCATGTTACAGATTCTACTTCCCCATGGATTGATTACAACACAAATTTTAGCCTTCCTTGGAGGCCAAAACAGAAGAAAATACAATGGGAAAAACGAATTTACAGAGAAAAATGTGGAAGAAGAAACTCTTCAATAGCAAAAATGGTAGTCTAAAGGTGTCTTTTAACTTCAGCCAAGGAGGGAGGACGAAAATGTTGCATTGTTTGACTCCATGTGTTGTCCTTTTCTCCTTTTTTGCTGTTTTGCCTTACTGTTTTCTGTCTGCTAGTTTCTTTTCTGGAGAAAGCGTTTCTACTGCTTTGTTGTGTTGCTGTTGTGCAGAAAAAGAAATCAGAATAGTGCAGAATATAGGCGTCACACAGTCAGCAAACTTGGTCAACATCCAGTCAGCCTCCATGTCATCATGCACATAAGCAAAATGTCCATGTAGGCAAATGCTTTCTAATTAAATTAATTTTGCATAGTAAAGACAAGGATTAAATTGGGTCTTATCATTGAAGCTCATAAAAATATAGAATTAAAACAGATTAGTTCTACAATTAGTTTAGACACAATAATTACCAAAATGTAATAAAATTAAAGAGTTGGACTAAGATATGGACTACAATATATATTAAAATTCCTGATATCATGCCACAGCCATCGTGGTCAATGCCCAAGCTATTGCCAAAAAGATGAAGTCTTTGGAGATTGGATATTTGTCGGCCTGCGTAGACAAGGAGACATTGGCCTTTGTTTGGGAGCATTTATGCCATATGTAGTTATATCGGTTAGGCTTATCCGATAGATTGATTTGTATTGTCGGTCCTTTTAATCTGACAAATTTTATTTATTCATTTATTTATTTATAGCATTTGACAATGAATTGGTCAAAATTCAATGCAATAAAAATTCCTTATTCAATTTTTACTTTGCACATTGTCGACTTGTATGGCTTTAGGTATTTGCCATTGATTGATTTTATTTTTAATCCAGAGTTAACTTCATTGAGGGCCTTGGCATTACCAGAAAATACTTACGTAATCATAAATGCTCCTTCCTATTTTGGCGACCACTTGCCATATTCTTGACAATGTTTCTTAATAATTCGCTCTTTTTGTCGAATTAAACTTTCTAAAGCAATTAATGTCTCATCAGTCAACTCGTTTAATTTGTCAAACATTGAATTCCAATAACTTTTAACTGGTAATTCATCTTGTTTTTTGGATACGAATTGATTGGAGATTTATCTCGATAGGAAAAATGGTATCTGACCATGAACTAATTTATATGGCTATGTGTCTATCAATTCTCTTGGCGAATTCCTGAATGCCCATAAAATTTGATCAAGGGTATTATCCCAATTTCTTGGCTGTCGACTAATATGCTCTTTAATCAGGCTTATAAGTATTTTGTTGATGGCCTCTACCTGACCATTTGACTGTGCGTAGTGTGGTGTTGATGTAATTAATTTTATTTTCCTAGTATCAGTATATTCTATAACTTTTCGTCCAGTAAAGACAGTACCTTAACCGGTTGTCAAAGTTTGAGGTATTCCAAACCTACAAATGATGTGATTTTCAATAAAATTGATCACATCTTGTTGGGTGACATCTTTTAGTATGATTGCTTCAACCTACTTGGTGAAATAATCAACCCCAATTAAAATATATTTATGTCCTTTCGACGAAAGAGGATGTATTTAGCTTATTAAGTCCAAAGCCTATCCTCTAAACCGCCATGTTTTAACAATTGAATGTAACTCAATAGCTGGAATGTTTTGCATATGGCCATGTGTTGGATGATTATTTTAAAATAAAATAAATGAGCTGCTTGGTTGACAAGTAATCATCCTCAGTAGCACAACAAAATAATGCTAATTGCTTAAGTGTCAATGAAACTGATCTGGCTCAGAAATTTGACAAAGGTCAGTTATTTGACAAAAATGAATTCTACAAAAGGAAGCAAGAAGGATGGACGTCTTCACAAAAACATCTATATAAGTCTATCAAAGTGAAGTTGTCGAAAGTAAGCCATTCAATAAGCAAATTCAGACACAGTCGACAAACAGGTTGACTTTAATTGTTGAACGATGAAGGCAAGCGAAATTGTTGGATTGAATCCGTCAAAGACAGTTACTCTATCTTCAGATGGCTAAGGCAGTTGTGTCAGACTATCTAAACTGTTATGTAACATGGGTTTAGGTAGTTAGCCGATGCAATGTAAATGTAAACCATCACATACTAGCATAGGCAGTTACTTTAGTCATTTACCTATAAATACTAGGGTAATTGTTGTAAAAGGGGTTGGCAACTCTTGATTAAAAATCCTAACATCTTATACGAGCATATTAAAGGATCAACATCAAAGTATGCTTTCCACCTTACATTCCAATCAAATTTAATTCAAATCTTTTATCATTTCGGTCCTTTATCGCTTTCATTTATCTTCCAGCAATTTTATCGCTTTCAATTTAATTGCTTTCATTTAATCGCTGTCATTTAAATTCTGTATTTTAACTTTCTACTCTTTACTTTGTGCCGTTTACTTTTTTGCACTTTACATGGCCATTTACTTTTTGCTGCTTACCTTCTGTAGTTACTTTTTTATGCACTTTATGTTTTGCACCTTAATTTCCTGCAAATTTACTATTTTTATTTAACTTCTACAAAAAGCTTATTTTTAGGCCTCACGCTCTTTCATATAATGCTTGTCAAACCACCTACATTCAACACATTTGTCTTTTAAACAAGATTATTGCATAACTTTGAAAACCCAGTTGCTCTTGATAGAATCAAGTATTTATTGTCAGATTTGGCTTTTGACCAATAATTTCCATTAATGAATTGACACATAGGAAATTTGTTGTCAGATTCTGGTTAGACCAAAAATCACCATAAACAATTTGGCACACTCGGTGGGACTAGTTCAGAGTAACTTGTTGAATGTATGCGTTTGAGAAGTGGTAAATTCATACTTCGTTCTACTCATACTTATAATTCTCAAATCATGAGTAATGAAAATGGTGCTAATCAAGTGATAGGTTCACTAACTGCATCTATGACTGCTGCAACCACGGCAAATGTGCTAGTAGTTACAACAACTGGTAATCCTATAGATATTGTGCCAAACGTGTCTCTTTCAGGAAATCCCGTATTAGAACAAGTGTTTGGATTGACACTATCACCAAATCTAGTAGGTAGTTAAACGACAAGGTTTGTGCCTCAATATAGATTACCTTAAGGGTATATCCCTCCTGTGATGACCCAAATTAGGATTGGAAGTCAGTCAGCCAATCCCACGTACCAAATGACTTAGGGCCAAGTAATAAGTTCTGCATTGGTAAATATGGTAGGAACCAGTACTCCCATCATGTTCTGATAGGAAAGACTAAATTTGGGACTTGTTTTCCCAAATATGTCGAGAGATGTGCCAAATACTATCACTACATTTATTGTAAGTTCATTGGCTAACATTCGACAACAAATTGATAAAAGTAATCACGATATGGTGAGTATGTTGACATAATAAATGGATGTCATATTGAAACCCTTGATGGAAAATACAAATAATGCATCTAATATGTTAGCATTACAAATGGGTAAACTTACTCAAGCCTTGGGGATTGTTGTGCTTGAAAATATCTAACCAGAACAGGTGATTATGGCCTAAGATCAAGGCCAAAATCAACAAATAACATAGTATAAGGGCAAGACCAACCTCAACCTTAATTGAGACAGGGTCAAGCACAAATGTTGTGTCAGAATGAGCCATAACTAAATAATACTGTAAGAGAGTTCTGACAAAAACCTCATGGGGAACCCAAATGCAACGTTAACCAAGTTATTGAACAAGTCCTAAATAGATTTGGTTTCAACGTAGGCTATACTAATTAGCCATATTTCACTTCAGTATTTCCTAATTAGGTTCAATAGGCAGAATTGCCTAGAGGAATGGTTAAGGTTCCTAAATTGTCCAAGTTTACTGGGAAAGTGATGAATCAACTGTCGAACACATCACATGATACACCATTGAAATGAGAGATCTAATAACATATGAAGGACTTAAAATGAGATTCTTTTCAAGTTCTCTCACAAAAAATGCCTTTTCTTAGTTCTCGACACTGAGATGAAATTCTATTCATTCATAGGTGCAAATGGAGAAAAGCTTCCATGACCAATTTTTCAGAGGGGATCTAAAAGTTGGTCTAACTGATCTGTTTATTATTAAAAGATTATACAACAAATTTGTTGAGGATTATTTGGCAAGATTTAGGCAGATGAAACTCTGATTCCTGAAGCTGAGATTATCAAGATGGCTATTGGGGGCCTAGATTGTTATATCAGGAAAAAACTTGTCAATCAGCATTTAGTTGACCTTGCCTAACTGAGGGGCAAAGTTCAATAGATAGCACAGTTGAAAGTGGAAAAATGCAAAAGCAAAAGAAATTCCTTAAGAGAGAAAAAGTAAATTACGTTAGAATAGAAGAATCTGACGAAAAGGATGAGAATGCTGATTATGATATAAATCTTGCCAAATTAAAGAATGGACCTCCTTATGTTTGTTAGGTTATAAAGCCTTGAGGGCCAAAGAAAAGATGAGCTATGTCAATAGAAAAATATACACATTCGATATAACGATAGTCGAACAAATTTTTGACGTTTTATTAAAAGAAAATTAAATAAAATTGTCGGATAATCATAGGCTGTTAAAGCCTGATGAAATTAAAGATCAAAAATATTTTAAATTTCATAATGTATTTTGTCATATGACTAATGAATGTGTACATTTCAAGGATTTGATTCAAAAAGCCTTGACAGAAGGAAGATTGAAGTTCATTGACAAAAGAGCAAACATATAGTTAACACTAATCCCTTCCAAACAAATGTTGCAACTATTGACAGCTAAGTTCCTTTGAACATTGGCATGGTTGATGTTAAAAGAAAAGGAAAGAAGTGTGTCAAAGTGGATTTGATTAAAACAGACATCGACCCTATGGCAGATACCTTTGACATGTATCAAAAGCCTTGGGAAACTCTCGAAGAGTTCATAGCAAGAAAGAAAGATTCAATAGCAATCCAGATGTGCCCAAAATGCATCCATTTGTATGATCCAAAAGCCATAGAAGCACGTCTGAAAGCAATAGCTGATACCCAGATACTTGAGAACCAGGAAAAAGAATGACTTCATAAGAGGAATTCTCAACAGAAACCATCCTACACACCGAGGTCTCAGCCATATCATTCAGGTAGGCCGAAATCTAATGGCCGGGGTGTTAAAAAGGCAAGAGAGTCGGTTGGGAGCAATTTAAGTTCCCAAAACCATATTTGACACATTAGAACATAAGTGCCACCTATAAACATAAAGGTTGGCCAATGGGTTAAGAACTCCACAATGACAAACAAGGATAATGCCAAGAGGAGTAGATCCCAAATAAAGCAGCCTTTTTGGGATGAAAACTATTGACATGGCAGGGTAGTGCTATTCGATCAAAGAAATCCAGAAGCATCTCATCGATTATTATTGAAGAACTAGAAACAAAGGTTACAAAGGGATAGACAAGCTCAAAAAATGAGAGCATTGGCAGATGTACTTTTAATCAAAGAAGAGCCATTAGGATCTAGGAAAAAGTGTTTGGTAGTTGAAACCAAGCCAACAGCTCAAAATGCTGAGGAAATCTAACAAGTAACTTCTAAACCACAAGAGGAAAGTATACAACTATAGCTAAATCTCTAGAATGCAAGGCTTCAGGAGGAGATTGCAAAGGCTCAAAAAATGATACAACCAGTACTGTTGACAATAGAGCCTGACATGAGTATCCTTTAGAAATCAAGTCAAAAAGATACCAAAAGAAGTTGGCTAGTCGGGGTGGTAGAAACTGAGAAAGAAAATTGGGACAAAGGTAAACAGGTAGTCATGGTAGAAATCAAAGGGAAAGAATACAAAGACTAGACTAACAAAGAAATAAAAGCAATCTTGGAAGATCCCACAACTGACATTGAACAGAAAAGAGAGACTTTAGCCAAGGTTAAACAAAGGGGCAATTCATCGAGTTCAAGCCAGATTGTCACATATCTAACATCAATTTGTCAGCCGATAAGATTATAGATGCCCTTAATGATCCTAAAGATACTTTAGGTCTCAATGATGAAGAAGAATTTGACCTAGACTTTGATATAGTTAAGGATTTAGATGACGTGATCATGTCCTTGATGATAACTTTGTCAAAAGTAGGATATGATGATAGTCCGGTAGATAGGGATTACCTTAAACATGGGCCATTCATGGATGAAGATAACTGGGACCCAGTTGAAGGATAATTCAGAGACACTGAAGAAGAAGACATTAGAAGAAAAGATGTAGATAAGAGTCCTATCACTATGAGTCTTAATCTTATTTCTATGTACCACCAGAATATAAAACCCATTATGAGATTTATATGGGTGAGAATGAGGAAGATTTAGAAGACTTGTCAGAATATTGGTTGTTTCTAAAAGATGACGTAATTTTATGTTTTGATAGTCTAGAGGATGACTGGGATGACAAACTCAACAATTTAGCCAAGTTTGAAAAACTAACTAATGTGCAAAAAGCACATTTACGACCTTTGCATATCAAGCATTGGAAGGAAAGCCCACTAATAGGGTTCTGGTGGATGGTGGAGCTGTCATTAATCTAATACCAAGAGCTATATTCAAGAGGTTAGGGAAGAATGAGTCTGACTGTCATGATTCAACCTCAGCTCGTGAATGGCGCAGGTAGTGTGATACCAACACTGTCGCAAGCCTAGATTTCAGGCACATAACCATAAGTAGTTGCCTATATGATTATAGAGAACATTAGAGAGATATAATAAAATATTTTACCTTGCCCCAAACAATGGGGAGGCATACTCAATCTGAAAACCCTTAACCTAACTGCCCTGTATACCTGCAACTATGAGAGGGTGAATCTAAACCACAGATTCACCAATGTTAGCCCCACACTACACAAATATACAGAATATATATGTATACAAACCCATTCGGGAATATATCCCATATAACACAAAGCGACCCATAGGCACGCATATGGTATCATGTCCTATCATATTCTCCCTCAAACACATACATGTACACCACACAATAAATATGCGTAATCCTACACAAGGGTTTGCACTCTCATACCACATTTCAAGAGTTTAATCAATATGGGTTTATATTCCTATGAATTATCACTTAAGAAATCCTACTATGTACTGGGTCTATTGGGTCATATCTATAACCATAACATGTGTATGGTTTCTCGGATCATGCCCCTAGCTAGCACATATATATCCCACACACAAGAATAAACAACGACACCCAAAATATATATAATGCAAATGAATGAGATGCAATGTAAATCCCACTCTTTTCCACGCCACATTGAAGGCTAGCCTCAATGCGCATGCATACCCATTGACACCACTCACTGGTATTATACAATGGGTAGCTTCCTACTTCCATTTCCCTCTCATTTCATAATATAAATATGCAAATGAACATGCAATGCACCCATATCATCACCAAACAACCACCAATCCATACTTCCTACACAATAATACATTTAATAAATAAATGTATATATAAAACAATATAAACATACATATATACATATCCGTATATAGGAGAGCTAGATAGATCCCTCACCTAGATTACACACTTTTGGCACTCCTGCCTTGTGCCTCGACCATCCCTATTGTAACCAGGCAAAAATTAGTCAAGGCTACAAAATAGAGAAATTCCTCTACCACTAATTCTAACCTTTACCCACTTCTTTAAACATAACTCTCAACTAGTAATGCATTTACATATGATACTTATACCATTAGAAACTAGGCTCAAAGAGCTTTCCAACAATATAAAGTTTGCCTAAAACAGAGTTCGGATGAGAGAGTTATGGTCGTTTGAAGATCAGTCCCAGAACACTCAGATGGTCGGCGCCTCAGATGCCCTAGTTTCTGCCCAAAATTTAGTGGTTGGTGCTTGAGGTGCCACACATGGTTCCTGGGTCACCAAGACCACTCATTTCACTCAAAGATGGCACCTGGGACACCACACGTGGCACCTGAGGTGCCATGACTTTGACCCCGCGATTTGGCCTCGGTTTTGGATCAGATCTGGTCAATTCTTCACCGTTTTTCATGATTTCTTCCATGGAATCTCATCCTTGATGTCTAAGGAGCATTTAGACACCAAAATCCCTAATTTTCATCAAGAAATGAAGTCAAAATCTCGATTTTACCCCAAATACCCTTAAATCTAGAAAATATGAAAAAGCTTGAGAAATAGGAATTCCTACCTCGATTCCTTGATTTCCCTACGTTGCTAGGCTCCTACAAGCTCGCCTCATCACCCGAGATCCATCCCCTAAAGCTTGGTTTGAGGATTCGAGAGAAGGTAAAGAGAAAGGGAAGGAGGAAATGAGGAAAAAGGGGTGGGACCACTTATATATATTCACCTAGGGTGAAATTACTACATTGCCCTTCAGCTGACCCTCATTCAAGACTGGTAAAAGCAAATCCGTAATATCCTACCTCGGGTGTTTCTAAATCCTAGGTGCCCCTCATTTTTCCTTATTTCACTTTAGTCCCTCTTTGTATCCAACCTGTCTCTTAACTCCCTTGATGCCCTTAGTTTTATTAATGCATTCCTCGGCTCTCTACCACTCAATATTCCACAACCTTGCCACTTCTAAACTCATATTTTCCTTCCTACATAATGAGAAAAATCTCTTCCACCCGAATTATTCCATAAAATTAGTTTTATTTAATACCTAAAAACCATGGATTTTTCAAGGTATTACATTGTTCCCCCTTTTTGAATGTCTGTTTGATTTCATCATTCTTCCTCTAAAACTTCATATATGATGATATCAATTAGATATTCATCATTACTAGTTCTTTGTATAGCAGCTCCCCTTTGACTGTACAAAAACATTTCTCCCACCAGGGTAGCCATCCAAAAAGATAAGACTGCACTGCTCCTGCCATCCTCCAGCACATCTTTTCCCATCCTGGAGAAAGGTTCACAGAACTTCCCTACTTTTTGGCTTCGAGCTATGCTTAAGGCACATTTCACTCACTCTACTCACCACGCTCCCGCTACGCCACTCTGATACAATCAAGGGTGATTTACATGATAATATCCACTCTCATGAATCCCACACATACCCACTCCACAAAATACAAATAACCCATAGAGGTCATAAGGATACACTTACAGTACAAGTGCTAGTATTCTACAAATGCGATATCCAATCTCTTAGGAACTGTTTCAAGAACTTCCTATTGAATCATTCCCATCCCTCAGGTGATAATTTAGGATCCTGCCATCGCTCACTTCGTCCCCCTACCATAAGCTTTCCCTTTCCTGATAGGGACGAAGCTGATCTTCCATGCATTTTAATTCATTGTTTGTGTAGTCTTTATACTCTAGGAGCACGATTTCTACACTTACTAACTCACTTCCCTCTTTAGTGTCTTTCACATTAATCATCCAAGTTCCTCTATGGGAGTCTACCCTCATTATTTGTTACTGCCTGTCAAACCTCTCTATTCTTCCCCCATCTTCTTGGCTCAACTAAGCTCTTACCAGGAGCATACCCATGAAGCACTACTTTCTTCAAGATTATCATCACTTCTCCAGGCCACCATCTTGCCACATCCCTTGTAGCTCTGAAATGCTCATGCCTCATACCACTTAGAATGCATCTCAAACTCATAAGAGGTAGAGGTGGATATTTAAGTCACTCACGAGCTTAAACATATCCTTTAGAAGGAACCCAATAGAAAAGAAAGAAAGACACATCCTATAGGACCTTTAGTAGATTCGTCTCTCTATAGTTGTATCATGGTTCACAATGATAAATGGTTCACACCACTATGATGCCAAATCGTCTAGAATTAAATTCATGGTAATCTTGCAATATAGTGATCCCTAGGTCATATCACTCAAAGAGCCTCACTTCTAACTACTAACTAATTGTTCTAAACACTCAAACACTAATTAAAACCTAATTAAAATAAAGGGTTGGTAGGTTATGATAGTAGCATACAATATAATAGAAATAACAATAGTAAACAGCAACAACCAACCAGCAGAATGGAATGACAGTAACAGAGAATTATAACTAGCCACTAGGATTTATGGGTGTGTAACTATCACTACTTAACTCATTGATTCAGTCTTATTCTCATTTCACCATTTGGTTTTTTATGAAAAGAATTCTAGAGGAACTTCCAGAAATTATAATGCTTCTAACTATAGTCAAGAAGATCTTCATTAATCTATAGATAGATGCAACTTAAAAGGACCTTAACCAAATCAAGTTAGATATCATCTAACTAGCCATTTTTTTTGTTTACCTTTCCAATCAGTTCAGCAAGGTTATATTTCACATATAAACTAGTTTATGCCTCTACAATTTCATATCATAATTTAGTATCAACATAAACATCATAACAAAACAGAAAATGAAAATAAGATGAAATGAAGAATAAAACACTTATCTTGTACTAAAAGTTCAAGCTACAACGTCCTAGGTTCCTAGTGACTGATTACAAAGGGGATTTAGCCCTCCATGAGAGCAAAACTAGCAAAACAGTGGAAAGAAAAACAGAGAGAATATGACTTATGAATTTCTAAGTTACAGCCAAAGAATAATGTTCTGAGTTACAAAACTAAAGCCTAATATGTCTAAGGAATATTCTACCCTAGATGCCCTCAAGTTGACTTTCAAAAGATGCTGATGTGGCTGTTCTGCTGTTGCAAAAGGAAGTTTGAAATGCTGAAGTAGATTCATGAATTAAAGGTAGCAGAACATGCTTTCTTGGTGCAGAAAAAGTGTAAGAAGGGAAGTTTCCATTTCTAGCAAAGTTTGGGGAAGAGAGGGGCTGCATGCATGGTAAAAAGGACTGGATAAATCTCAAGGTGGGTCCCACATGTCCATGTCAGCTAGTCAGCAGAAAAAAGTGCCAAGTCAGCGTCTATGTCAGAAAAAATGTCCACCTTAGCACCACATCATCATGTAATATCCAAAATTAATTTCTATAAAATACCCAAATGGATTAAATTGAGTCTTTAATAATTTAAGTCCTAAAATATGAAAATAATTCATTTTCCATCCAAAATTGATTTAGACCCAATAAATCACAAAGTGTAATAAAATTGGAGAATTTCCATAGATGAAAATGTAAATAGACTAAGATAGGGATTAGAATGTATATAAAAATGCTAGATATCAATAGACAAGGATCCACTAAGGTTACCTTACTTTGTAATCAACAGGAGATCTAAACCTTAAACCTTAAGCCACAATCCCTCTGATACTATCTTTGTACACATGTACAAAGATGACGTCACTCTTATACCATCTTTGTCACGACCAGACCCCAGCTCTTGACCGACACAGACAATATATTACCAATACTACCGCAAGCCTAAATTTTAGGAGCAGGATAGTAAGCGGTGGCCTATATGATTACAAAGAACATTAGAGAAATACAATAAAATATATTATCTTACCTTGAATAACATGGGGGCATCCTCAATTTGCAAACCCTCGACTTGACCGCCCTGTATACGTGCAACTGTAAGGGGGTAAGTCTAAACCACAGACTCACTAAACTACACTACATAGATATACAAATATATATATATATATATATGTATATACAAACCCATTTGGGAATATATCCTGTATGACACCTAGCTACCCGTAGGCATGCATACGATATCATGTCCCATCAAATTCTCCCTAAAACATACACATGCATACCACACAATAGATGTACGTAACCCTACACAAGGGTCCGTACTCTCATACCATATTTCAAGAGTTTAATCAATGTGGGTTTACATTCCCATGGATTATCACTTAAGAAATCCCATTATGTACTGGGTTTATTAGGTCACATCCATAACTATAACATGTGTATGGTTTCTCGAATCATGCCCCTAGCCATCACATATATATCCCACACACAAGAATAAACAACCACACCCAAAATATATATAATGCAAATGAATGAGATGCAATACAAATCACGCTCTTTTCCATGCTATATTGAAGACTAGCCTCAATACGCATACATACCCATTGACACCACTCAGCAGTATTATAATGGGTGGCTTCCCACTTCTGTTTGCCTCTATTTCATAATATAAATATGCAAATGAATATGCAATGCACCCACATCATCACCACACAGCCACCAATCCATACATCCCACACAATAATACATTTAATAAATAAATGTATATATAAAAGAATATAAATAAACATATATGCATATCCACATATAGGAGAGCTAGATAGATCCCTCACCTAGATTACACGCTCTTGGCACTCCCGCCTTGCGCCTCGACCATCCCTATTGTAACCAGGAAAAAATCAGTCAAGGTTACAAAATAGATAAATTCCTCTACCACTAATCCCGACCTTCACCCACTTCTTCAAACATAACTTTCAACTGGTAATGAATTTCTATATGAAACTTATACCATTGGAAACTAGACTCAAAGATATTTCCAAAGATATAAAGTTTACCTAAAATGGAGTCTGGATGATAGAGTTATGGCTGTTTGAAGATCAGCCCCAGAATACTCAAATGGTCGGTGCCTGAAGCTCCAAATGCCTAAGTTTTTGCCCAAAATTTAGTACTTGGAACCTGAGGCACCACACATGGTGCCTAGGCACCAAGACCATTCATTTCCACTTTTAGAATACTCAAATGGTCGGTGCCTGAGGCTCCAAATGCCTAAGTTTTTGCCCAAAATTTAATACTTGGAACCTGAGGCACCAAGAGCACTCATTTCCACTCAAAAGTGGTGCCTGGGATGCCACACGTGATGCCTGGGATGCCACACGTGGTGCCTAAGGTGCCACGACTTTGACCTCGTGATCTGGCATCGGTTTTGGGTCAAATTCAGCCGATTCTCCACTTTTTCTATGATTTCTTCCATGGAATGTTATCCTTGATGTCTAAGGAGCATTTAGACACCAAAGGCCCAAATTTTCATCTTGAAACAAAGCCAAAATCTCAATTTTACCCTAAATACCCTTAAATCTAGAAAATAGGGAAAAGCTTGAGAAATAAGAATTCCTACCTCGATTCCTTGCATTCCCTATGTTGCTAGGCTCTTAGAGGCTCGCTTTATCACCCGAGATTTGTCCCTTAAAGCTTGGTTAGAGGATTTGAGTATAGAGAGATCAAAGAGAAAGAAGAGAGAAAGAGAGGAGAGAAAAAGGGAAGAGAGAAAGGAAATGAGGAAATAAGGAAAAAGGAGTAGGGCCACCTATATATACTCGCGTAGGGTGAAATTACTACGTTGCCCTCTAGTTGACCCTCAGTAAAGATTGGTAAAAGTAAATCTATAATACCCCACCTCGGGTGTTTCTAAATCCTAGGTGCCCTACTTTTTTCCTTGTTTCACTTTAGTCCCTCTTTGTATCCAACCTATCTCTTAACTCCCTTGGTGCCTTCGGTTCTATCAATACATTCCTCGGCTCTCTACCACTCAATATTTCACAACCTTGCCACTTCTAAACTCATATTTTCCTTCTTACACAATGAGGAAAATCTCCTCTGCCTAAATTATTCCATAAAATTAGTTTTATGTAATACCCAAAAATCATGAATTTTTCGGGGTATTACATTGACCTAATTCAAATAGATATGATTGTCACTAATTTTAGTGGTAAATCTTCCCCATCCGATGCAATAGTGATGTTGAATATTTGTGTTGGATCAGTCGAAAGAGCAAATCTTCTCTCAAAGTCCAATTATAACATATTGTTGGGTAGAGATTGGATCTGCACCGTTGGAGCTATCTTGTTAACTTTGCATCAGAAATTGATCCTATGGATAAGTGGAGGTGGTAGAAGCAGATGATAGTCCATGTTACTTGTAGTAACTCCATGTCTACTTCAAAATTTACGCCTCGAATGTCAAACCAGTAGCTGCAGAAGATGGAACGATCAACAAGGAGGCTTTAGAAGCTTGCTTAATGGATCAATTTAGTGTCAAAATTATGGATAAGGCCGAAGAAAATCGGCTAAGTGCTAACCACGAGTCTTAAGGCTCAAATTGATAGGTTGTCGGCCTAATTGGCTGATAAAACAGTCAACATAATGAAAAGTATATTGTCATACTACATTGTAGATAATGGTCCTTTGGGATTCGAGAAAGGGCCTGATGAAAGGATAAATGTCAAAGTTGAAGATCCTTTGGAAAAGGTGAACTTGGGTACTTAAGAGAAAAAAAGACCCATTTTTGTAAGTGCATTTTTTCCAAAGAAGTTCAAAGAAGAACTTGTCATGTTAATTATAGAATACAGAGATTGCTTCGCTTGGGATTACAATGAAATGCCTGGTTTAAGCAAAGCCTTGTTGAACATAGTTTACCACTTAAAGAAGGATGTAGACCTATCAAGCAGGCAAATAGGAGATTTGCTCCTGAGGTGGTGTTGAAAATCAAAGAGGAGGTCGAACGGCTACTCAGAGCTAAGTTCATTAGAACTACCAGATATGTCGAATAGCTGTCAATGTAGTTCCAGTTATTAAGAAAATGGCAAGTTGAGATTATGCATAGATTTTAGAAATTTGAACCTGGCTACTCCAATGCCCATAGCAGATATGTTAGTAGACACCAGGTCTGGGCATGAAATTTTAAGTTGTATGGATGGTCATGCAGGTTATAATCAGATTTTTATAGCCGAGAAGGACATGTAGAAAAACGTTTTCAGATGTCCAGGAGCCACTGGAACATATAAGTGGGTTGTCATGTCTTTCAGTTTGAAGAATGCAGGGGCCACTTATCAAAGAGAAATGAACATCATCTTCCATGATGTTATATGGAAGTTTATGGAGGTTTACATCAACAACGTCAATGTCAAGTTGAAAGATAAACAAAATCACTTGACACATTTGAGGCAGGCTTTTGAAAGAATGCAGAATCACTACCTTAAAATGAATCTGGAGAAATGTGCTTTTGGAGTGTCAACTGCCAAATTTCTAGGATTCTTAATCCATAAAAAAGGAATTGAAGTGGACAAGAATAAGACTAGAGCTGTTTTGGAAGCCGCTGCACTAATAAATAAGAAGGAATTATAATCTTTTTTAGGGAAAGTGAACTTCTTAAGAAGATTCATATCTAATTTTTCGGGTAGGACTAGAGTCTTTTCACCTTTGGTCAAGATAAAAGCTAAGCAAGAGTTCATCTGGGAGCCATGTCATCAAGAGGCTTTTGATTAAATCAAGCAATATCTGATGAAACCTTTGGTTATGATGTCACCAGTACTGCGTCAACACTGAAGTTGTATATTTCAGCTTTTGAGGAAACGATAGGTTGTTTACTGGCTCAAGATGATGAAAGCAATGTCGAAAGAGTTGTTTACTACCTCATTTGAGTTTTAAACAATGCAAAAACAAGATATAGTGCAATTGAAAAGTTATGCTTATCATTATATTTTTCTTGTACTAAGCTGAAATATTACATGATGCCTTGTAATGTATTTGCCATTTCAAAGACAAATATAATAAAAATTATGTTAACTAAACCTATTCTTAATGGATGTATCGGCAAATGGACTATTGCATTATCAAAATTTTCTTTACAATATATTCCAAAGAAAGCCATCAAAGGCCAAGCATTGGTTAACTTTCTAGTCGACCATCTTGGCCTAGACACAGATAATGACATAAATTTCATCAGATTAAGACCATGGTGTCTTTACTTTGACGGATCAAGACACAAAAAAGGAAGTGGCATTGGAATTTTAATAATTTCCCCTAAGGGAACTCCAACCAAGTTTATGTTTGAACTTAAGTATTCTTATTCTAACAATGAGGCTGAATACGAGGCTTTAATTGTCAGATTGGAAATACTTTACCAAATGAAAGCGCAAAGAGTGCATATACTTGGAGATTCCCAGTTACTCGTCAAACAGCTTGAGTGAGTCAGAGGCATACATTGCCTTGTCAGAAGTTCATGAAGGTATTTGCGGGGCCCACTAAGCAGGAGATAAAATGAAATGGATCATTCGACAATAAAGGTATTATTGGCCGACACTAGTCAAGGACTGTATAATGTTTGCCAAGTCTTATGAGGAGTGTCAAAGGCATGGTCATATACAAAACATCCCAGTCAGTGAATTACATTCAATCATTAAACCATAGCCATTTAGAGGATGGGTTCTTGACTTAATAGGCCCAATACATCCTCCTTCGTCGAAAGGAGATAAATATATTTTAGTGAGGGTTGATTATTTCACCAAGTAGGTCGAAGCAATCGCAGTAAAAGATGTCATCCAACAAGATGTGATCAATTTTATTAAAAGGTTTGGGACATCTCAAACTTTCACAACCAATAAAGACACCATTTTCACTGGATGAAAAATTATAGAATAAGCTGATTCTAGGAAAATAAAGTTAATTACATCAACACCATACTATGCACAGGCAAATGGTCAGGTAGAGGCCATTAATAAAATTCTTATAAGCCTACTTAAAAAACATATTAGTCCACAGCCTAAAAATTGGCATAATACCCTTGATCAAGTTTTATAGGCATACAGGAATTTGCCAAGAGAATCGACAGACACATCACCGTACAAATTAATTTATGGTCATGATGCCATTTTGCCTATTGACATTAATCTCCAATCAATTCATATCCAAAAACAAGATGAATTACCAGTTGAAAGTTATTGGGATTCAATTTTTGATGAATTAAACAAGTTGATTGATGAGAGATTAATTGCTTTAGAAAGTTTAATTTGACAAAAGGATTGAATAGCTAAATTTTATGATCGTCGAGTTAAATATAAGTCTTTTAACCTAGGCGATTTAGTTTTGAAGGTAATTTTTCCTATAGAGAAACATTGTCGAGAATATGGCGAGTAGTTGCCAAAATGGGAAAGTCCATTTGTAATTACATAAGCATTTTTTGGTAATGCCTACGCTCTCAACGAAGTTAACTCTGAATTAAAAGTAAAATCAAGCAATGGCAAATACCTAAAGCCATATAGCCAAACAATATATGAAGTAAAAATTGAATAAGGAATTGTTATTGCATTGAACTTTTCACAATTTATTGTTGAATACTATAAACAAATAAATGAATAAATAATACAAAAATTTTATTCAAATTTGTCAGATTAAAAAGATTGATGAAACAAATTATTGTGTCATATAAGCCTTTGGGCATAGACATTCCCAATTAGAAGCCAATGTCTCTTTGTCTATGTAGGCTATCAGATAACCAATCTCTAAAGACTTCATCTTTTTAACAATAGCTCTGGCATTGACCATAATGGTAGTGGCACTTTCTTTCATTTTCTCCTAATTTGCTATACGTACAATCAGAGCACTTTTAAGCTTGTCTCTTAGCACTTCAGTCGATGACAGTTCTTCTTTGACCTTTTTGATTCTTTCCTCTAACTCGTCAAGGCATTCTCTATGCTGATTAGAAGTATTGTTAGCATCTAAACAGCTTGCCCTAAATTTTGCAATCATTTCATCCTGTCAATCTCTTTTAGACTTCAGTTCTCGTAATTGACCAAGAGTGACTTCTTTTCCTAACATCTCCTTGTTATGAGTAGAGATGATCTGATTGAAAGTAAGAATCTTGTTAGAAAAATCGTTGAAGTCCTTAAAGGATGAATAAAGGCTTCGACAGGAGGTAGTAAGCTGTGATCTAACTGGTTCAAGTTCATTCAACATAGTTTGAATTCTGCTTCTCTAGGAATCATCATAAGCAATTACCTCGAAGGAGAAGTCTAGGAAATTCTTCAACTCTTTTACTATTCATCAACTCTTAGGTTTATTGAAGACTCCTATGGAACTAAAGAAGAAGCTGACAGAGTTGGTTTATTCGGTAAAAAATTTATCAATTGGCCTATGTCCAGATCATCATTATTTAGACAACTAGATGATCCTACTTAGACTATTAGGTGAATTAGGTCAGAGATAGGAGATTGAGGAGAGGCATCGGCCATCAACACCTCCATGTCTATATTGCCTCTAATCACATATGGCAAATTAATCTGTGGAGGCAAGTCGATAGCAGGGTGGTTTTGTTGGGAATTAAATGGTATTATCACTTGTCCATGTTCTTCAGGAGATGGAGATCGTCGAGATGGAGAATGTATAGTTGTCGATTCCCTAGCAAGAAAGCTTTAGCCGCTTCGACAATAAGCTCTCCTTGATAGGTTTCGACTGGTAGAGACATTGTCAGAACTTCAATATGAAGAACTTTAGCTTGTGAAACAACTTTTATAGATGTCTCTGTAATGGGAGCCTTGCCCTGAAGAACTCTGATAAACTTTTCAGCAATTGGGCTTAAGACCTCCTGACCTAAATCCTAAAACAAATTCGTATATACAATACATGCCCAATGTAAAAACAAATTTTTTGTCAAAGGATCATACTTTTTGGGTCTATAGGTCTGGTTCGTTGGATACCACAGAAGAAGTCGAGTGCTCAGGAGTAGGCTCTTTATCCTGCCAAAAGAAACGAAAAGAGTATATTTCATTTAAACAAATCATAATACTTAATAAATGAAATATATATGAGAATTAACGACCGAGTCAATACTACTAGGCCTTTACGTGCTTTGGACTTCTTAGCAACACGTTCGGCATCAAAAAAGATTATTTTTCTTTTCACTAGAGCCTTTTCTTTTTTAGGCCTAGTAGTTGTTTTGGATGTGTCGAGTTAAGGAGATGCAACAACTGGACGGTTGCTCGTTCCAGTCATTAATTGGTCATTTGCTTTGACCAATCTCCTTATCCTCTACTGAAGAGGTTGACAATCTTCTTCCTCTTCTCCTGATTCAATGATGGCAACCTACTTCACTAGCTGTTTATAAGCCAAGGGATCCTTTAAGGAGAGCACTGTAAACAAAATTATAAGTGTCAATGGTTGGAAACAATTATTACTAAAAAAAAGATTGTAAAACCTTGGGGAAACTCACTGGCAATCGTCACAGCATCAGATTGTTCAGAAAAGAGGGTAAATCGACGAGTGAAAGTAACTTTGTCATTCTTTGCTTGAAAAAGATTCATGACAGACCTATGTCTTTGGACAAATTTAAAGTTACTTGCTCTCGTTGGTTCCCTAAGAAATGCATCAGCCAAACTAGAATGAGTATAAGGTAAGGGGACACTGGGTCTAGAAAAGGAACTTTTTTAATGAATTCTGGTAGAATGTCGACATCGAGAAATTCTAAATAATTGAACTCGAGTCGAGCCCTATGCTCTTATTTTCATTTGGCTATGATCTCCTCCACTTCTGAATAATCCAATGGTCGCAGCAAAGATCCTACTTTATCTTGTAATGTTTCTCGAGGGCTCGAATTTCCTCTAAATGCTTACCTTTGGTTTTCATTGTCAGATTGCATTCTTACATAAGAGAATCTACAAGGACATCAAAATAGGTTTTAATATTTTGGTAGTAAGGCTGATAATATTTTGACCACCAGTCAACAAAGTAGCTTGATATTCCTTGTAAAACTTCATAAGGGATAAGCACAAGGCTCTGTCGACACCTATCATTTTCCCCTATCAGCTCCTTAACATCTTCTTCTTTAGAGATGTAGTCATTAACAAAATGGTCCTCCGATGCTATGGATTGGCAGAAGCCCATCTGTCGAGCGACCGTGTTAAGCAGATAGACGTAAAAACTCATATCTTCTGTGTTAGGAGCACCTCCAAAAATGATCTATCGACATAGAAAATTCAATCAGATTAAAATTCATTCTTTATCAAAAGTTATTGGACGAGTGAACCACCTAGGATCTCTTTGACAATCAGCAAAACAAAAGTTTATCGTCGTCGAGTCCAAGGCAATGGAGTGGAAAAAAATTCTTCTTCTCATCCTTGATGAGGGAGTTACATGTCAAGTAGTAAAGCCTCGGTCTATATGAACCCGACATGTAACGGGCCAACTCATTGGATAGAGCCTTGATGGATAGTCACTGCTTTAAAAATGCATTCAACCATAGCTACAGTAGCTAGATGCCTTCAACATTTTTTTTTGTCTGAGCCCTGATATTGTCAACCATTTTGCTCATACTTTGGAAGAGATTGGTGAGGATCCATTGGTTCAGGGCCAGTCGAGCACCTTCATGGATGAGGTTAACCAAGGGCTAGAGAGATTTAGCTACTGTTACAGACTTTAAGCCAAATGCGTAAGCCGACAACTAGAGCAAAAAGAAGGCGACATGTTCTTCATCTAACACGTTGTTTGAATCCTTGTGGTAGAGGCTATCAAAAGAGGAGAAAAAGTTGTGCTTAGAAGAATAGACCTTTATAACTTGATGAGGTTGAAGGTATGGATAGATGGCCCTCCTATCTAGTTGAAAGCATGTGATAGCCGATACATTGAAGACTGTCAGCCTCATCATGCTGTACTAAAATGGAAATTGTTGGTGGTCTTTTTCCAAAAAAAGGCCAAAGCCCCCACCAATGGCTAGGTCAATTTTGATGGTGTGTCGAGAGAGTTGGATAAAGTTATAAATGCCTATCTTTTTCCAAAACTCACCATTCTTTGCCTGCACTCTATCAAGCCAAACGTGATATCCATTAACTTTGCAAGGCAGAATCTGTAATATCCTCTGAGCCTTCTTGAAGTAGTGGATAGGTATTGTCGAGCCCAAGGCAAGAATAGCCTCATCAGGAGTCTTACAGGGGAACAATAGATGGAGGTTAACTGGGAAGGTTTCTGGGGATAATACAGGTCCTAAAAAAGCAGATGGAGAAGTAGAAGAAGAATCAGAGGCAGGAAGAATTACCTTTGACTTATGCCACAACTCTAAATAATCCACGATTAGATCATAGATTTCATTCTTGTTCTTTGTAATGGTAGACTATTTGGTAGAAGAGGAAGCTCCAACATCAGTAGAAGAGGCCATTATTGAGAGTAACTTGGGTTTGAAGGTTTTCCAAGAGTTCTGCAAGAGGGAACGGCGTGAAGAGAATACAAATAGTGAAAATAGCAGAGTAAGTGGCTTGATGATTAGGGTTTAGGGTTTTAAAGGACTTAAGGAACACAAAATGTTACGAAGGTAGTGATGGCTTACGTGCCAAGGAAATAGCTATCATACTAGAGATAATCATGATCCTATGCTAAATCCCGAGAAATTTAGTGTCAGTTACGAGGCCATTTAAAATTTAATTCTCTTCATGTCTATCGAGAAGAAAATTTTAGGGGGCATTTATTGGATGATTGTTTTAAAATAAGAAAAAATTAAATGCTTGGCTAACAAGTAATCATCCTCAGTAGCACAACAAAATAATGTCGATTGCTTAAGTGTCTATGACTTAGAAATTTGCCGAAGGTCAATTGTTCGATAAAGACAAATTCCACAGAAGGAAGGAAGAAGGATGGACGTCTTCACAAAAATATCTATATACGTCTATCAAAGTGAAGTTGTTGAAAGTAAGCCATTCAACAAGCAAATTCAAATGCAGTCAACGAACAGGTCGACTATAATTGTCAAACAATGAAGGCAAGTGAAATTGTCAGATTGAAGCCGTCAAAGACAGTTGCTCTATCTTCAGATGGCTAAGGCAGTTGAGTCAGACTATGTAAACTGTTACTTAACATGGGTTTTATTAGTTATACCGATGCAATGTAAATGTAAATCGTCACATACGTGGCATAGGCAATTACTTTACTCATTTGCCTATAAATACTAGGGTAATTGTACCAAAAGTAGTTGGCAACTCTTGATTAAAAATCCTAACATCTCACATGAGCATATTAAATGATCAACATCAAAGTATGATTTTCACTTTACATTCCAGTCAAATTTAATTTAAAGTCTTTTATCATTCCAGTCCTTTATTGCTTTCAATTTAATCGCTTTCATTTAATCACTTTCATTTACTTTCTACACTTTAACTTTCTTCTTTTTACTTTCTGCCGTTTACTTTTTTGCACTTTACATTCTACCATTTACTTTCTGCCACTTACCTTCTACAATTGCCTTTTTATGCACTTTACATTCTGCAACTTACTTTCGTACAAATTTACCGTTTTTATTTAACTTCTACAAAAAGCTTATTTTCAGGCCTTATGCTCTTTCATGCAAGGCTTGTCGAACCACTTGCATTGACACATTTGTCTTTTAAATGAGATTATCACATAACTTTGAAAATATAGTCGCTCTCGATAGAATCAAGTATTTCTTGTCATATTTGGCTTTCGACCAATAATGTCCATTAACGAATTGACACATAGGAAATTTGTTGTCGGATTTTGGTTAGACCAAAAATCACCATAAACATCATGTCTATGACACTCTTCAAAAGATTTGGTAAACATTATACAATCTTTAACTAGTGATGGCCAATAAAATCTTCAATATCGAAGGACCTATTTCATTTTTTCTCCTACTTGGTAATACCTTTATGAACTTATACCCAAAAGCTATTTGGGCTAAATCATTGGCTTCTTCATTTGATTCCCTAGGAATGTGTTGGACAATAACTTCGTCAAATTTTTTCATTGACTTACTCATCTCAGCACAGTATTTAATCAAATTTTGATTAACGCATTTATATTCCTGAGTAATCTCTTGATGAGTAATTAAGAATCTCCAAGTATGTGTACTCTTCGTACTTTTATTTGACAAAGTATTTCCAATCCGAAAATTAAAGCCTCATATTCACCCTCATTGTTAGAACAAGAATAATTAAGTTCAAACATAAACTTAGTTTGGTTCTCTTAGGAGAAATTATTAAAATCCTAATGCCACTTCCTTTTGTGCCTTGATCCATCGAAGTAAAGATGCCAAGGTTTCAATCCGACAAAATTTATGTTGTTATCTATGTCCAGGCCGGGATGGTTGACTAAGAAGTCAGCCAATGCTTGGCCTTTGACGAATTTTGCTGGAACATATTGTAAAGGAAATTCTGATAATGCAATTGTCCATTTGCCAATACATCCATTAAGAACGGGTTTAGATAACATAAATTTTATTATGTTTATCTTTGAAATGATAAATATATTACAAGGCATCATGTAATATTTCAACTTGGTACAATAAAAATACAATGACAAGTATAACTTTTCAATTACACTATATCTTGTTTATGCATCATTTAGAACTCAATTGAGGTAGTAAATAGCTCTTTCGACACTACTCTCATCATCTTGAGCCAATAAACAACCTATTGTTTCCTCATAAGCTGAAATATATAACTTCAGTGGCTGACACATTATTGGTGACATCATAACAAGAGAATTCATCAGATATTGCTTGATTTTATCAAAAGCCTCTTGATGATTGGGCTCCTAGACGAATTCTTGCTCAGCTTTCAGTTTGACCAAAGGTGAAAAAACTTTGGTCCTACCTAACAAATTAGATGTGAATCTTCTTAAGAAGTTCACTTTCCCTAAGAGAGATTGTAGTTCCTTCTTATTTGTCAATCCAGCGACTTCCAAAACTAATATAGTCTCATTCTTGTCCACTTCAGTTCCTTTTTTATGGATTAAGAATCTTAGAAATTTGACCGTTGATACTCCAAAAGCAAATTTCTCTAGATTAATTTTAAGGTTGTGCTTCCACATTCTTTCAAAAGTCTGCCTCAAATGTGTCAAGTGATTTTGCTTATCTTTCAACTTGACAATGACGTCATCTATGTAAATCTCTATAAACTTCTCTATAACATCATGGAAGATGGTGTTCATCACTCTTTGATAGGTGGCCCTTGCATTCTTTAAATTGAAAGGCATGACAATCCACTCATACGTCCTAATGGCTCTTAGACTTCTGGAAGTGATTTTTGACACATCCTTCTTAGCTATAAAAATATGATTATAACCTGCATAAACATCTATACAACTTAAAATTTCATGCCCAGACGCGGCATCTACTAACATATCTGTTATGGGCATTGGATATTCATCCTTTGGAGTAGCCAAATTTAAATTACTAAAATCTATGCATACTCTTAACTTGCCATTTTTCTTAATAACTAGAACTATATTAGAGAGCCATTCAACATACCTGGTAGTTCTAATGAATTTAGCTTTGAGTAACCGTTCAACCTCCTCTTTAATCTTTAGCACCACTTTAGGAGCAAATCTCCTATTTACCTACTTGATAGGTCTATATCTTTCCTTAAGTGGCAGTCTATGTTCGACAAGGTCTCTACTTAAACCAAGCATTTCATTGTAATCCCAGGAGAAGTAATCTCTATTTTCTGTAATTAACATGACAAGTTCTTCTTTGAACTCCTTTGGTAGAAATGCACTTACAAAAATGGGTCTTTTATACTCTTCAGTACCCAAGTTCACCTTTTCTAAAGGATCTTTAGCTTTGACATTAATCTTTTCATCAGGGCCATTATCTATAATGTAATCCGACAATATACCTTACGTTGTATTGACTGGTTTGTCAACTAGATAGGCTGAGAACCTACCCATTTGAGTTTTAAGACTCATGACTGGCACTTGGCCAATTTTTGTCACCCTTATCTATTAGTTTGGCACGAACTTGATCCATTAAGCAGACTTTCAAAGCCTCATTATTGATCGTTTCATCTTCTGTGGCTACTGGTCTGACGTTCGGGGCATAAATTCTGAAGTCGATGTAGAGTTGCTGCAAGTAACATGGACTATCATATGCTTCTACCACCTTTACTTGTCCTTCACTATTCCATAGGATCAATTTCTGATACACAGTCGACAGAATTGCTCTGATGGCTTGGATCCAATCTTTACCCAATAATATGTTATAACTGGACTTTAAAGGAATCACTACAAATAGGGTTGCTCTTTAAACTGATCTGACACAGATATTCAGAATTACTACTCTATCATATGGGAAAGCTTTGCCACTAAAATCAGTAACAACCATATCTGTCTAAATTCGGTCAGACTCATTCTTCCTTAACCTCTTGAATGTAGCTCTTGGTATTAGATTGATGGCAGCTCCACCATCCACCAGAACCCTGTTAATAGGCTTCCCTTCCAATAAGGCCTTGATATGCAAAGGCTGTAGATGTTCTTTTTGCACGTTAATTGGTTTTCCAAACTTGGCCAAGTTGTCGAGTTCGTTATCCCAGTCATCCTTTAGACTATCAAAACTTGAAATTACATCTTCTAAAAACAACCAATCCTCTAATAAGTCTTCTAAATCTTCTTTATTCTCTCCTACATAAATCTCATAATGAGCTTCATATTTTAGTGGTATCACATAAATGAGATTAAGACTTATATTTATAGGATACTTATCTATATCTTCTTTTCTTCCAACGTCTTCTTCAACATCTCTAAATTTTCCTTCAACTGGGTCCCTGTCATCTTCATCCATGAATGGCCCAAGTTTAAGATAATCCCTGTCTACTTGACCATCATTAGAACCTATTTTCAACAACGTTGTTCTCATGGCCATGATCACATCATTTAAATCCTTATCCATGTCAAAGTCCAGGTCAAATTCTTATTTATTGTTGAGACTTAAAGGATCTTTAGAATCATTAAGGGTGTCTATAATCTTGTCAACTAACAAATCCATGTCAGACATATGACATTCTGGTTTGAACTCAACGAGTTGCCCCTTGTTTAACCTTGGCTAAAGTCTCTTTTTTTCGTTGGATGTCAGTTGTGGGATCTTCCAAGATTGCTTTTATTTCTTTGTTAGTCCAGTCTTCGTAATCTTTCCATTTAACTTCTACCATTACCACCTGTTTGCCTTTGTCCCAATTGGCCTTCTCAATTTTTACCAACTCGACTGACCAGTTTCTTTTGGTATTCTTTCAACTTAGCTTCTGAAGGATACTTGTGTCAGGCTCTATTATTAACAGTGTTGGTTGCATCATTTTTCAAGACTTTGCGATTTCTCCTACAAGCGTGTGCTTAACAGATTTGGTTGTGGCTATGCCACATTTTTTTCTCGTGGTGCAATGATTTCTACATCAGGTAATGGTTTAGTTTTGACAACTAAACACTTCTTTCTAGACCTCGAAGGTTCCTCTTTGTTTCAGATTACGTCTGCTAGGGCTTTCTTTTTCTAGGCTTGTCTATATCTCTACAACCTTTGTTTCTGGGTTTTTGACAAAGGTTGATGAGATGCTTCAGGCTTATTTTTGTCAAATGACATTAATTTTCCATAATGATAATCTTCATTCAAAAAAGGCTGCTCCTTACAGAATCTGTTTCTCCTGGCAGTGTCTTTGTTTGTCAGTGTCGAATTCTTCACCCATTTGCTAACCTTCACGTTTGCAAATGACACTTGAGTTCAAATGTGTCAGAAATGGTTTTGGGAAATCAAATTGCTCCCAACTAACTCTCTTAGCTTTTCAACCTACCAGTCATTAGAATTCGACCTACCAGAATGATGTGGCCGAGATCTTGGTGTATAAGATGGTTTTTGTTGAGAATTCCTCTTACGAAGCCATTTTTTTCCCGATTCTCAAGTATCTAGGTATCATCAATTGCTTTTTGATGCTATTCTATGGCTTCTGGATCATACAAGTGGACACAACTTGGGTACATCTAGATTGCTATTGAATCTTTCTTTCTTGTCATGAATTCTTCATACATCTCCCAAGACTTTCGGTACGTGTTGTGTACGTTGCCATAGTGTTGGTGTCTATTTCAATCAAATCCACTTTGATATGCTTCTTTCCTTTTCTTTTTACATCAACTATGCCAATGTTCAAAGGAACTTGGTTGTCAATAGTTGCAACATTTGTTTGGAAGGGATCAGTGTCAACCTTCATGGAACTTCAGTCTTCCCTCGATCAAGGCTTTTTGAATCAAGTCTCTAAAATGTACACATTCGTTAGTCACATGACTGAATGCATTATAAGATTACAATATTTTTGTTCTTTAATTTCATCAAGCTTTAGCAGCATATGATTATCCGATTATTTTATTTGTTTTTCTTTTAACAAAATGTCCAAAATTTGTTCGGCTTTTGTTATGTCAAATATGTATATTTTTCTATTGACATAGCTTATCTTTTCTTTGGCCTTCATAGGCTTTATAGCCTGACAAGTATAGGGAGGTCTGTTTTCTAATTCAGCAAGATTTATGTCATAATAAGCATTATCATCCTTATCGTCAGACTCTTCCATTCTGACATAGTTTGCTTTTTCTCTCTTGAGGAATTTTTTTTGCTTTTGAATCTTTTTAGCTTTCAATTGTTCTATCAGTCAAGCTTTACCCCCAGTTGGACAAGGTGAACTAAATGTTGGTTGATAAGCTTTCTCTTGATATAATAATTTAGGCCTCTGATAGCCATTTTGACAATCTTAGCTTCAGGAATTGGAGTAAAACACCTACTCCTCATTTGCCTAAATCTTGTCAAATAATCCTTGATAGATTTGTTGTATAAACAACTCTGTCAGACCAACTTTCATATTCCCTCTAAAGAATTGGTCATGAAAGCTTCTCTCCATTTGTGCCTACGAATGAATAGAATTTAGTCTCAGTGTCGAGTACCAAGAAAAGGCATTTTTCGTGAAAGAAGTTGGAAAGAATCTCATTTTAAGTCCTTCATCTATCGCTAGATCTCCCATTTTGATGGTATAACATGCGATGTGTTCGACAGTCAATTCACCACTTTCCTTAGCAAACTTGGACAATTTAGGAACCTTAACCATTCCTTTAGGCAATTATGCATGCTGAACCTAATTAGGGAACACTGAGGCTAAATAAGGCAGACTAGTGTACCCTATATTAAAACCAAATTTATTAAGGACTTGTTCAGTAACTTGGTTCACATTGCGTTCGACTTAGTTTCCCATGAGATTTTGTCAAAACTCTCTTACGAAATTATTTACGTGTGGCTTATTCCAATGCAACATTTGTACTTGACCATGTCTCAACTGCAGTTGAGGTTGGTCTAGCCTTTGTATTGCCTTATTTCAGTGATTTTGGCCTTGAGGCCATAATTACCTGTTCTAGTTAGACATTTTCAGGCACAACAATCTCTAGTATATTCATGCATTGTTTGTCTTTTTCATTAAGGGATTCAATATGACACCTATTTTTTATGTCAGCATACTCACTATATCATGATTACTTTCATCCATTTGTTGCTAAATGTTAGCTAATGAGCTCACAGTAGATGTGGTGACAGTATTTGGCATGTCTCTCGACATACTTGGAAAAATGGGACCCAAATTCAATCTTTCCTATCGGAATACAGTGGGAGTACTGGTTCCTGTCATATTTTCTAATGTAGAACTTACTGCTTGGCCTTGAGTCATTTAACACGTGGAATTGGTCAACAGATTTCCAATCCCAAGTTGGGTCATCACATGAGGGACATACCCTTGAGGTAATCTGTATTATGGTGCAAACCTTGTCATTTGATTGCCTACTAGATTCAATGACGTTGATTTAGACACTTGTTCCAATACAGGGTTTCCTAAAAAGGACACGTTTGGCACAACGTCTATAGGATTAGCAGTTATGGTAACTACTGGCACGTTTACTATGGTTACAACAGTCATAGATGCAGTCAGTGAACTTGTCATTTGATTAGCACCGTTTGCGTTACTCATGATTTCAGAATTGTATGTACAAGAAGAACAAGGTATGAATTTACCACTTCTCAAACGTATACATTCAACGAGTTACTCTAAACTTGTCCCACCGGGTGTGCCAATTTGTTTATGATGATTTTTGGTCTAACCATAATTTGGCAACAAATTTCTTGTGTGTCAATTTGTTAATAGAGATTGTTGGTCGAAGGCTAAATCCGACAACAAATACTTGATTATATCGAGAGTGACTGTGTTTTCAAAGTTATGCAGTAATCTCATTTAAAAGACAAACGTGCCGAATGCAAGTGATTCGATAAGCCTTACATGATAGAGCATAAGGCTTGAAAATAAGCTTTTTGCAAAAGTTAAATAAAAACAGTAAAATTGCAAGAAAGTAATTTGCAGAATGTAAAGTGCATAAAAAGGTAACTGCAGAAGGTAAGTGGTGGAAAGTAAATGGCTGAATGTAAAGTGTGTTGACCCTAAGGCTATATGCCATAAGTTTTGATGATGACAAATGTATTTGAATAGTAGCATTGATATATATAAAGATTAATTATCATATATATGCTACAAGTACTTAAGCATGATTATGTTATTTAATATGTATGTTGCATATATTGAATCATGCTATTAAACTAACCATTGGGTTTGCAAGTAAGATATATTTTATAGGTTGGTTCAAAACAAGAAGAGTGAGCATTGTATTGAAGAACAAGGAAAAGCAATATCATGCTTCACTCAAGGAAAACAACATGCAAGGATGAAGCTCCAAGAAATGAAGAATTAGAAGATTTGAAGTCTTGGAAGCTTGGATGCATCAAGATAGCCTATGTGTTTACATTAGGTATATTTTATATAGGCTAGTATACTTGTGCAACTCAATGATTTAGATTTGCATACATTGGCTCAATTATTTTGAACAAAAAGATAGTGAGATATGAAATTTTACAAAAGTTAGTTTTTGACCTTTGGTCACTCTTTATATCATATCTCATAAACGAAAAATCATTTTTTCAAGTATCTTAATCTCATTTGATAGTAGACTCAAAGATCTTTCCAAAGGTATATTATTTATTGAAAACGGAGTCCAAATGAGAAATATATGACTATTCAAAATATAGTTTGAAAAACTGAAAGTTGATTTTACTGTAATAAAAAATTATTCTGTTCTGACCTATAGTCAGTATTTTGATTATATCTTTTAAAAGAAAAATAATTTTTGAGTAAAACTTGGCTCATTTGAAACTAGACTCCAAGAGCTTTCCAACGGTATATTATTTGTTTAAAACGGAGTTCAAATGAGGGAGTTATGAATTTTTAAAGAAAGCTCAAAATCTGGACTGCACTATAACGGCTATATAACGGCTAGTTTTGTAAAATCTTATATATATGACCTTAGATACACGATTTTGAGCAAGAACAAAGTCCTACAATGTGATATTAACTTCTTCTATCATCTTTGAGAGAAAGGAAAGCATTCTTGAGCCAAATCTTGCATATTCTCTATCATTAGAGTTATTAGAGCTTCATTTGTTTTCATCTACTCTTTAGAGAGAGTTTCTTTGTATTGTTGATTTTGATCAACACATATATTATTCTGAGTTGAGGTTTACAAGTACCGGTGTTGGAAGAACTTGCTTTGGGTTGAGGAGGAGCCCGCATTCATAAATTCGTCATTGTGGTTTCGCAAATACCGGAATCGAATTTGTGTGGTTGTAGTGGTTTGCAAGTACCCGGATTAAACTTGCAATTTTAGTGGAAATACTCAAGTGGTCTCTTGAGGACTGGATGTAGGCTTGGATTAGCCGAACCAGTATAAATCTCCGAGTTTGCTTTCTCTATCCCTTACTCTTTAATTTGTGCATATTGATATCTATTCTTTAATTTCTTGATCTTTATAATTATTTATCTTGACAGCACATTGATTTTCTGTATTGTATTTATTATCCTAAGCATTGTACTTTTACAGAAAATCATTTTAACTTCCAATTAATTCTTGTGAAAAATTTATAAAACCCAATTCACCCCCCTCTTGGGTTCCAACCATTACTTTCAAAGTGTAGAAAGTAAAGAGTAGAAAATAAATTGCAAAAAGTTATAAGTACAGAATGTAAATGAAAGCGATTAAATTGCTGGAAGATAAATGAAAGCGATAAAGGACTGAAATGATAAAAAACTTTGAATTAAATTTGACTGGAATGTAAGGTGGAAAGCATAATTTGATGTTGATCATTTAATATGCTCATGTGAGCTGTTAAAATTTTTAATCAAGAGTTGCTAAACCTTTTTACAACAATTACCCTAGTATTTATAGGCAAATGACTAAAGCAACTGCCTATGCCACTTATGTGACAGTTTACATTTACATTGCATTGGCATAACTACCTGAATGCACGTTAACAATTTACATAGTCTGACATAATCGCCTTAGCCATTTGATGGTAGAGTAACTGTCATTGACTGCTTCAATCCGACAATTTCACTTGCCTTCAATATTCGACAACCAAGCTATGTTTAATTGACATACCTTCATCTTTCGACAACTATGGTCAACCTATTCATCGACCATGTCTGAAATTGCTTGTCGAATAGCATGCTTCCGACAACTTCACTTTGACAAACGTATATAGATGTTTTTGTGAAGATGTCCATCCTTTTTGCTCCCTTCTGTCGAATTCGTCTCTGTCGAACAACTGACCTTTGTCGAATTTCTAAGCTAGATCACTTTTTTTTGACACTTAGGAAATCGACCCTATTTTGTTGTACCATTGAGGACGATTACTTGTCAGTCAAGCAACTCACTTTTGCTATCAAATATTTATATTTTTATTCAAAAATAATCGCCCAATAGTTAGTCAAAGGGTTCAAGTATATTGTCATAAAATATTTATGTGTGCTCTCTTTGTGATTGTGACTTCTATTTAAGATAGTTGTTTGCTAAAGTTGGTTGAATCTTGTACTACCTATGTAAGGACTGAGGAAAAATTATTAAATGATCAATGGGATAAAACAATGATGAGGATGGTTGAATAGTAGGAGGATTGATGAAAAGAGCAATCTAGAGAAAGTAAATCTTGATTTAAGCTTTAACCCTTTCAGGCATGTTTTGACCTTATAACTTTTTCTTTTCAATCGTAATTCTTAGGATACTTTCTAGTTCACTGAGTCTTCTTCATTGGGGTCCTGTCGGACAAGCATTTGAGATAGTTTGTAAGTCCATGGGCAGTATCTTGCAACCTGTGTTAGTGCATGTATGTTTGTGACCTTATAACTTTTTCTTTTCAATCGTAATTCTTAGGATACTTTCTAGTTCACTGAGTCTTCTTCATTGGGGTCCTGTCGGACAAGCATTTGAGATAGTTTGTAAGTCCATGGGCAGGATCTTGCAACCTGTGTTAGTGCATGTATGTTTGTCAGTAGCTAATATTGGTTTGGGTAATAGATGTACAAAAGTTGATATGCCTAAGCATGAGTTTCCGTTGAGTATAATTGTAATCTGATCATGATTTTGTGAGATGCAAGTGTGCTTATAAGTGAAATATATTTAAGTATAATTGTAAATTGTTAATGACATTGTTTATATATATATGAATGAAATAGCAATTCATATTTCTTAGTTTCTTGAGTAAAGTTATCAGACATAATGTGACATGTTAGTAGAGCATCTTAAGATTATATTTAGTTGCTGAAAGTACAGGTTTTGGTTGTCTTGTTTAGATAAGGCTTAAGGGTAGAGGCAGACTCTATCCAAGTCGGTCATGCCCTTAGATGAGGTGTGACAAATTTTATTTTGAATATTATATTAAATGCATTTGAATTGATGTCAATTGTAATATAAGAAAATAATTGATATAGAATATAATTTCAATTTTGAGAAGAACACTTATTATAAAGTAAGGGTATTCAAAACCAAACTAAATCAGTCAAACTGACTAAAATTGAAAATAGAAGGTCCAAATCAATTTTTAAAACATGACAACCAAACGATTCGGTTCGGTTTAGTTAAAACCAAATCTAACTGAACCTTATATATATATATATATATATATATATATATATATATATATATATATATGTATATCATATTATATTACATTATATTATATTATGCATAATATATTAAAAAAAATCTTGTACACTAGTGCACCAACTGAGATATATTATTAAAAATTTATATACTAACAATAATGTATTAAGTTATGATTTGAATTATTAATAAGCGGTCTAGAGAAAGAAATATGAATTTATGAAAAGTCTAAAAATTGGTGTTTATTGTGTTCATAAAATAATGTTACAAGAGAAATATTCCAAGTATAATAATGAAATGCCTTAAATATTATACAAAAACTTGATGGTACTTTTTTTTCCCAAAAGCTAAACCAAGCCGCCCAGGAAAAAATAGTTCCAAATCTCCCAAAAAAAACGGAATAAGTCCATTTTTTTAAAAACTGATTGGTTTGGTTTGGTTTGTTTTTGGCTCAAAATGAACCGAGCCAAATCTTTGAATACCACTATTATAGAGAAAGATAATTTTAATAACAAAATGTAAATTAGAGAAAAAAAGACTATCATGTGTAATTTAACCATAATTTATTGAAACAACACCAACATGAAAATTAAAAGTTCATGCTCTTAAAAAAACCTTTTAAATTTCATTTTCATTAGCCTCAAGAATAGATCAATAACTACAATATATCAATTTAATTGAATTCTTTATATGATTTATGAGTTTGTGTTTGACTCTCCACCCTAAACACACAGGTTCATTCAACTAAATTATTTCATTTCATCTCTATTTTTCTTTACTTACAACCGATCTAGGTACTTGAAATCCTGAAGCCTCCTCCTTCATGAGGTGCTCTTATGAAACCACAACCTAGAGGCTTGATAATGATAATTATTAGGGTTATTCTATCAAGAATCAATTTTTGTAATTCAATTGGTCACAATTTTTTTTGCAATTTTGAGTTTCTTTTTATAGAGAGTCGTACCTTTAATTTGTTGTTCTCAATAAAGAATTTTAGGTGAGATATTAAATAGGCAATACAATATAATATTTATGTAGGCAATATAATATTTATGTATTATATTAATTTATTTATAAATTCTAATGGTCTTTTTCTTGTTAATTTTTTTTCCCAATTTCTGGCGACTTTTTAAATTTTGGTTCTGCATTCTGCCTCTTGGTGCACCTATTTAGGATTTGGCTTCTTATTGGTTAGGATATAAATATATATATATATATATATATTAATTTTGTAGCTTTTTGCTTTAATATTGACTTTAAAGCTTGTTGTGTTTGTTGTGCTTTACTGAGTTCTATGCTTAATACGAGGATGTGGCACCCCATTTCCCCCTATCTATTGCTTGCTCTGTATTTCTTTTTTTACTTCTTTCAAGAGCTAAGAATATGAATGTTTAAAATATTTGGGATATTCGATGGTACACAGAAGCATTAGGTTGTATGATTGGGCGACTAACTATGATTTTAGAGTTTTTATTTCTTCGGGTTAATTAAGACTTTTGAATACATTTATGGAAAAGGACTTTCGTAACCATAAATAAGAGTACAACCTTATAAAGTCATTTCTCTACTATTCCTTTTTACAGAGTCATTTCAGGGGCAGAAATTTCAATCTTGTAAATTGCATTTTAAGAGGGGAAACAAGGAATTTGAGATTTGATCTTCTTCTTTTTTTCCCTTTCATTATTTTGCTTCCAAATTGCTCCAAAATCCATTAATGGCCACGATGCAAAGTATTTCCTATCAACTTAAGACTTCCTCAACTTTGCATTGATTAGACCCTCACAAACTTTCAATTTCGTGCAGCACAACTTCTTTATCAACATTTCCGTCCAAAACCCTTACCCTATTTGGCCATATATGAAAGGCCAAATTAGCAAAAAAAAATCCAATCTCAAGGGATGTTCTGTTTTAAAAGCTTAAAAAAAAAAAGGGACAAAAGAAGCCATTCTGTGATGCTTGAAATAACAGATTGGATAAACTTTTTTGCTGGTTTAGTCCTTTCAATTTACATGGACAAGTGATGCAATTGTTTTGAACAAAAATTTAACCAAGGGATTATACGGTGATAAATTGTAAGTTTAGATGAGTTTATCATTTTTTAACTTTGCACTTTTTGGTCTCACTGAGAAGCATCTTTAGCTTTGTAGTAGCCCAAGTGTAATCTAGTTAGACATTGCCAAGTAATTCTAGACTTAGCCTAGTCCATTTTATGGTTTTAGGTTTATGTGTCCTCACTGAAATATATTGTCCTGTGACAGTGAACAAGCAAAGGTTAATTCTTATTCTCAAAAAAAAATCAAAATGGTAAGGTCAAGTTTTTGAGAGGTTACAGATTCTGAGTAAAGCAGGTTTATATATCATATCATTCAAGCATTTTATAGTCCACTCATAAAATCTCAGTTAAAAACTCATTTCTCATTTTTGTGTTCTGATTCCTTCTCTCCCTTCTTTGTTATTTTCAGGTAGCTCATCAACTAATCAGGTACGATATGAACTAAGTTGTAAGTCCAAAGTTTCTGAAAAAATAGGCACACTTACCGTAGAAAATTATTACATTTTTTTATCTTGCCCTTCTAAATTTATTTTTAGAGTTCAGGGATAAATAGATGATTTAGCCACAAAAGCAGTCGCAGTTTTTGTGTTTGTGCATTTGGCCACCGGACAATTAGCATATTACTGGGCAAAATTTGTGGTGATTTATATTGGAGATGTAATGCTATTACATCTATAAGTCACCAATCATATTAGTGGTGGAAAATATGTAATGGTTAAGCCTTTCTGTCTATTGACATACTCCATGTTCGTAGCATAAAATGTGTTTGTGACATTCTAGTTCTTTGATTCAGTCGCCTTTTCCCAAAAGAAAAAAGAAAAAAAGAAAAGGACAGATGAGTTCTTTGCTTCTGAGTATTTATTTTTATGTTTGTGAAAAGCAATTTCCATTGCAACCATGGATATTAACGTAGTTTTATAAATACAAATTTACTATTATGGTTTCTTTTCTTTTCTCCAAAATTTTTTTCACAGAGAACCTCAACTCATGGACAAATTGATCTAGTTTCATTTATACCATCAAATGCTAGAAAAAATGTGTTGCAAAAAAAAAAATCCTCAAAGAGCAATTTAGACGGATAATGATGTAAGCCTGAAATCTAGTCAAGCATCTGGTGGAAATTGCAAAATTAATTGAAATGATTAACATTGCCATAATAGATAGAAGCCCTTCTGTTAAATGGGAAGATGTTGGTAAGTTACTAAGACTTACGACATATTTGTGTTTCTCAAGTTCTTTTGTATTTGTTATCATCTTGGTTTAAAGTGTGGGTATGCAGTTGGTCTTGAGAAGGCAAAGCAAGCTTTAATGGAAATGGTTATTTTGCCTACTAAGAGAAGAGACTTGTTCACGGGTCTCTGAAGGCTATCTAGAGGTAATTCTATGGAACCTTATAACATTTGATTACATATTAGCGAAATTCAATAATGAAAAAGCAAAAGGGAAGAACTGCTGAACTTTCAATTTCTAGGTTTGCTTCTCTTTGGACTGCCAGGTAATGGAAAAACCATGCTTGCCAAAGCAGTAGCTTCAGAATCAAAAGCAACATTTTTTAATGTATTTGCAGCTTCCTTGACGTCGAAATGGGTGTATCCCTATTTTTTATGCCTTAACTTGTTGGTGTTTATTGTCATTTTATGTTCTTATTAAGAAGTTTTACTTTTTTTAACTTGTATTCAATAGGTAGGTGAAGGCGAAAAGCTTGTCCGGACTCTATTCTTGGTACCTTTTTCCAGGCAACCATATGTGATTTTCATAGACAAGAGGAAAAATCTATGTTTTCCTATTTAATTTGATTTTAGAAGTTTTCTGCTGTTCCAGAATTAGTTCTCTAAGAAAAGCAGGCCCATGGTATCTGAAGGGTACTTCATTTAACACAGAGTTCAGAGTGCAACATTAAATGGTCTTTGTTAGGCTATGTTAAGGTCCATTGTCACTGATCTGGTTATGGGCTTCGAAATAGGGAGTTCACCTAAGGAATGGGAAAGACTAGTCCTACCTATCTTGTTGGTTCAATTATAGAGAGAACCAAGATCATTAGTGTTGCACATTAAGTTTAGAGAATAATTCACTGATAATCCTTTCATTTGAAAACAATACATAACTACACAATAGGTTACTGGTACCTACCAATAATTCCCCACAACTGACATGTATTAATAAAAATAAACAGTGCAATAACTGCAATAATACACTTAAGACTCTAAGCCCGTAGACCAACACGACACACATAATAACACACAACAACAACATATAATAATTAATTAATTAAACAATTGCGGCTCCTACCTATCTTGTTGGTTCAATTATAGAGAGAACCAAGATCATTAGTGTTGCGCATCAAGTTTAGCAAATAATTCACTAATAATCCATTCATTAGAAAACAGTACACAACTACACAATAGGTTACTGGTAATTACCAATAACTCCCCACAACGACATGTACATAATAAAAATAACACTGCAATAACTGTAATAATTGCAATAATACACTTAAGACTCTAAGCCACGTAGACCAACACGACACACATAATAACACACAATAAATACATATAATAATTAATTAATTAAACTAATGTTGTTGGCCTTTGGTCTAAATTTCCCATGAGTAAACCTTTGATAAACCAAGTGTCTTCTAACATTACTCCCCCTTCGATTTGTTTCTTGTCTGATAAATCCCGAACTAAAGAAACACTAAAGAATGTTGTAACAATACAGAATATCACTTTATATTGAAAGAAATCCATCAAATGCAAGTCCGAAATGGTGATTACAAGCTATAAACAACGAGAAACAACTGGAAAATAACAACACAAAAAGCTAACACGCTAACACAAAAATACAAAAGATGCAAAAAGGAACAAAGATAGTAAAGGTTGCTAGGCATTTGAGATGGCCATTTATAGATCCTCTAAATTACGTTATTCTTTTCAGAGCATGTATATTGTGGCATTGAAGGTTATCTTTAAGGAACAAATAGAAAAGTATAGGATTCATCATCAACTAAGGACAGAGATGGAGATCCAGACTAGTCTTCACCCACCAAACATCCTACGTCTCTATGGTTGGTTTCATGATATTGAACGTGTCTTCTTGAGACTTGAATAGGCTCAGAATGGGGAGCTTTACAAGGAGCTCAAACAAAAGGGTCATCTCTCTGAAAAGCAAGCTGCCACGGTATACCCTTCTGACAAAATAATTCATTATCTCAAGTCTTAGCTTTGGTTTGCAGAGTGAACATTTATCCTTCTAGGCATTACTTCATTTGGTTTTGAGAAAGCTGGTCAGAGCAGAAGGAAGCTATAGTTTGTTTTGTGAGATTATGGATGAAACAACTAAAGAGATTAAATGGATAATCGGTCAAAACTCCACTTTTGAGATGTTTACAAGTTTCAAACAATGATGTTTATGCTGATAGTAGCAATGGAACAGATGAGTCTGTCTTGGAAATTTTTCATATAGATGGACTTCGTGAAACTGGGGTAGAAACTCATGCTTTACTTATATAAACATTTCATGAGAACAGATCGTATTATATTGTATGCTTATCATTGTACACCCTCTATTGGACCATTTTGTTTCGTTACATAGACTCTAACTTTTGTTTCCTGTGGCGTTTAGTATATATTGAGCCTCACAAAGGCATTGGCATATTGTCATAAGAAGCATGTGATTCATAGGGATATTAGGCCTGAGAATTTGTTACTTGACCATGAGGTATGCCTAAAAGAGAGGTATTTAGTACTTCTAATTAAAGTTTTCAGAGGTAGAGTTTAGCTTTGTAGGTATTTTTTCCAAAATACATATACTGTTTATCGCCTTGTTTCAATTTCTAAATCATAAGGAAAACGAAATTAGCATATCAAAATCTCCTAATTTTCTTTTACCATTTTTCCCTTAAAGCTGGACATTAAATTTATTATTCATGCTATGCAGGATATTTTGGAAGTCACCTACAAGCCTTGGGAGGAAGCAGCAATCAGGCCCATTAGAGAGCTGGGTTTTGACATTCTAACTGTTAACGCAAATCAAGTAAGTCAACTAGAAATTGTCACAACTTCGTTTAAGATGTATTGTCTATTCTCGTCTATTTGTAGTTTAAATTGTACAAATTAAATCCTTGGGTGGGTGGATTGAGATCTTGAGGACTTTAGTTTATAAAATTGAGGTTAGGCATATAGATGAGTGTTAGGTACCTGATATGTGGTGTATTGCATAAGTTGGTTGTGGCATATGGGTGATGTATTGCGTGAGTTACTTAGGAAGGTAGTAAAGGAATTTTAATATGTCATTATATATATGGGTAGTGGGAAGGTAGTAGGCTATGGAATAAAAAGAGTATTGTGCTCAAGTAGTGGGCAGAATACCCTAGTGGTTTTTCTGTAGGAGCTTAGCTCTATGGAAGGTTGCATCTGTAATCCTTCATTTGTTTTCTCTGTTCTTAAGTTCCATTTTCTTGGTAATACAATTTAGTTCTGTTCTTGGCTTAATCTCCTTTTTCTTGGTTTTGTTCTGGTTCATCATTTTGGGTTCCTATCAATACTTATGTTTTTTTCTTTTTTCATGCCAACAAATCTTTCTTTTGTTGTTACCTATAGCTATTAAAAAATCTGCATTTTATTTTCTTAAATGAAAGACCTTAATATATATTTTTGTTTGAAATTAAATAATTGCTGAAGGCAATTTGAGTGTTAAGCCTTATGTTATTGAATCAGTTTTTAGATATATGTCACATGTATGTAAAACACCGCTACACCATTCACCTTCCCTTAGGTTTTTGAAATCCACTTGCAACTAACATTCACACCCCTTTAAGTTTTTTGGAAAAAAAAAAAAAAACTAACGCAGCGTAATTAATTTTATAGTTGAGTGAGCATTCACCTGCCCTTAGTTTTTGAAATCCACACTACACCCGTCTAACAGTTGCAATTACACCACCTCTTGTTTGGGGAAAAAAAAACTACACTAACCTTCCTTATTTGAATTTTAGTAAGCATTTGTTTAACCTTATGGTGATTTGTACTGCTCTAAAGTAGGTTATATATAAGTTTTTAGGAGGAAAAGTGCACAGGGTATAAGTTTCGTTTGCAAGTTTATTAATAAAAGGGGGTTTCCCTATAAAATAAAACAAGGGGGTAAATGCATGTTTTTAGAAACCTCTAGAGGCTGACGCAATTTACTCTTCTTATGGACTATTTTCGCTATTTTACTAGGTAAGAGGACATATATAAGGATTTCAAGAATGCAATGGTTGTGGTTAGACCCAGTTTAAACAAAAGCAAGTAGGAAGAGCTTGAGCGTCGGAATGAGGAGTTTGGCTCTAAGTGAAGTAGTCCCATTCAAAACATGAGAAATGAAGATTTTAAGAATGCAATGGCTGCGGTTAGACCCAATTTAAACAAAGCAAGTGGGAAAAGCTTGAGCGTCGGAATGAGGAGTTTGGCTCTAAGTGAAGTAGTCCCATTCAAAACATGATCTATGAAAAATGTGAATCAAAGTGCATCTAACCTTTAAATTTAGATTGTCAATAGCTAGCCTAAAGACTGGACTATTCAGTCTCGAAATCATATCTTCATTTTGGATCAGACTGTCACAATTGAAGGAATAATAAGTTGATCCCATGCGGTCATTTATTTCCTTCTTTAGATACAATTTCAGGACTGTAAAGTCTAGTTTTGGTGATAATTGTACACAGTCCAGATTCAACATTTAATATCCATGAGTTGATATTCTCCTAGCATAAGCCCCCTTTATATATAGAGTAGCGAAGGCATTACAAAAACATTAGAAAACCCTAGCTAGAAAGGAAATAAAAGGAAAAAGGAAACAACAACAACAACAAAAAGAAACTTTCCTAAAACATAAAATGGAAATAAAATCATATCGTAAACTTTAATTGGGCCACAAATATAACAAAAACCTCAAATACATTAAATTAAAAGAAAAGCCATTAATCTAATCTTCATTGGTCCAACGCTATCTTTGATTATGCCACCCAGATCGCAGGGACAATTTAGTCTCTGAATCAATGATATGAAATTGAAATTTTCTTCTTTCAGCATTATAGTTGGGTTCATATAATTTTCCCCCTCTTGAAATAAGATTCGTTCTCGAATCTTGAAAATAAGTTACAATAAATTCCAAGAAGCAGACAGAAATTGAACAATATTCCTCCTTTCTCTCCTTCTTCTTTCTTTTTTTCCCCTTTTTTTGTCTTTTTTTGTCAAAACGCATGGACATTAAATCGTGTGTTAATGGTACAATGCGTATGAATAGTAAAATGCATGAATAGTAACACTCGAAATATTTTTTTTTTAAATCTGAAGGGAAGATGAACAGATGAAGAACAAGACGAACAAAGATGAAAAACATGGACAGCAGCAGAAGAAAAATAGAGAAGATGAATAGAAAAAGAGAACAAAGCAAATAACATGATCTAATTTGGAGTGACTCTGATACTAACTATGTGAACCCCACGAACAATGCCAGGAGACTCGACAACAATACATTGATTCACAAAATCGGATCGTTCAAATTCAAATTCAAAACTCAAAGAAAATTTAATTTAATAAATAACACGTAATAACAACAAATAAGATAGAGATTGTTGGCCCCGTAGTTATAAAGAACCAGGAACCAATAATACATACTCTTGAACCCAGACGCATTGGCTACAGAGAGCAAAAAATCTAAGGTATAAACCCCAAGAGGAAGGGCTGAACGCCACAAAGATTTAGAAACCCTTGATAAGTTCAGAAGTTCTCCAAGAACCAGAGAAAAATGGCCTCTCACCATGACATTTTCTTCCCACTCTCAATTGTGTAATCCATGAGTTGATATTCCCCTAGTATAAGCCCCCTTTATATATAGAGTAGGGAAGTCATTACAAAAACATTAGGAAACCCTAGGTAGAAAGGAAACAGAGGGAAAAAGGAAACAACAACAATAATAACAAAAAGAAACTTTTTTAAAACATAACAAGGAAATAAAATCAAATCATTAACTCTAATTGGGCCACAAATATAACAAAAATCCCAAATATATTAAATTAAAAGAAAAGCCTTTTAACTAATCTTCCTTAGTCCAACGCTATCTTTGATTAGTGCCACTCAGATTGCAGGGACAATTTAGTCTCAAAATCAAAATTGAGAATTTCTTAGCTTGGCATATTTCTAGAAAAATTATTTTAACTTCCAAAAGGATTTTGTGAAATTTTTATAAAACTCAATTCATCCTTCCTCTTGGGTTTTAGCTATTACTATCGAAATCCTTTCCCAACATAACCATACAATAGCAACACGTTAAGCATTGCTTTTTTAAACAATTCTCCACTATTGAAGGGCTTATCTACGTGTGTGCACATACAAACGTGCATTTCTACCTCTGTGTCCCATCTCCTACCATGATGCTCTCTTCATGTAGGCTCTGTCTTCTTCGCTTCAAGCAATAAGTTGTTCACCCTATGAAACAGGAATACTATACACGTACAACTACATAATCATGCGTTCTCTGCTCTAAGCATTAACGCCCTTGGTTGCTACTCTCACACGGAAGCTTGCATAGCACATGAGTAAGTGATCAATCACCCCCTTAGAGAACACCTTAGTCCCCTTCAATCTCCAAGCTCCTAGGTCTCTAAACCCATTGACCCTTGTGTAGGGTCTAAACTAATCTTCTTGTCATGCCTTAAGCTATTGCTTTACATGACTACTCCTCCATGTAATCGGCTATTGGTGAGAATACCCTAAAAATCCTGGGTCTCGTCATCACAACTCTATGCCAAAGTATGCTCATGTCATAACCTATCTCATCAAGGTACATAATCAAGAGAACCTCAATAGTTGAATGTTACTCTTCTCATCTTCGTCTCTCAATCAATGACATGAGTTCTCCTCCATCTCCCTCGTGTCGTCTCTGATCACACTTCATTTAATATCTTTACAAGGAAAAGACTTTATTATCATATTTTTTTTAGGCTTCATACACACCACAAGATTGTGCATCCAATCTTTCAAGATAAATTATTAACAATTATATATACGTGGGGTTATCCATTTTCTCCACTCCATAAAACACATAAATCTCCCGGCCTACATTATATTGTTGGGCTATAATTCTCCATGCCTCAGCAGAGACATCACTATTGGTACATGGCAACGTAAACCTTTAAATCTCTATTGCTCTTTGCCATCACCCTACCGAGGAGTATGACACGAAAGGAATTTCAACTCCAACAACTCCTTCTCCTAGTTTTGTAGTCAATAGGAGACCTAAAATCCTATGCTCTGATACTAACTTTGTCATGACCCAAAACTTGGGCACATGACTGGCACAACATATGGTCGTTCTCCTATGACATAAGCCTAGTTCTCCTAGCTCCCAATTCCCATGCATATGCGGTATACATATCATCATGTCAAGATATAATTAAACATGTGAAAATAAGCAAATATGTTATCCCAAAAACTCTTCTTTGTGCAACCCTTCCCTCCTATATGTCCTAGTTGACTACATAACTTATAACAACAATAAAGGTGACATACCAAAATAAATTGACGAATACTTAATACCAATCACATACATCGATACTTAAATCGTTACCCTTCAATTTAAGGCAACTTGTCAACTCCTAACCCGAAGGCCAATAACACATCCAAACTTGTAGGTCACACAAGCAACCCCAAGCCCGTAGGTTGATAATGTCTCTAGACTCGTGGGTCTTTCCTAACCCTTGGATTTGTTAGTTATGAACTACACAATTATTGACTACCCCAAACCAAGGAAGCCTCTAAGGCACATGACTCAAGTTATGGCGTTCATATGTCTAAGAGCCATCAAATAAACTAATTACTGGTCTAGGCATATTTTGTACACATTTATAAGGCAATTTCACCATAAATCTAAATGAGTTACGGTCTTTAGGGCTCCTTAAAGTACTCCGGACTATAGGCCGTGTTAGCTGCCAACTCGTAGGCCATAATGTGTCCCAATACACAAGCATATAGGAAAAGGAAAATCCCAAGTTCCCATAACAAGCATCTCATGCCAAGTAACCCCCACTACACCCACACAAGTTAATATTCATATATTAATATTGCATAAATATTTATCTCCCAGCACATAATCCATTTTAATCTCCCTGCTCGTGGACTGGTGTATTTCCCCGACACATGGTGCCAATATGACCTTTCGACACTTAGTTCGATGTATCTCTTGACAAATAGTGCCAATATAACCTCCTGGCACAAAGTGCCAATATAAATCTCTCGGCACTTAGGCTAACATATCTCCTGGCACTTAGGCCGATGTATCTCCTGGCACGAAGTGCCATATAAATCTCCTGGGGGATATTACCTCACCCCACAAATAAGACATCACAACACCAAGCAAGAAGGGCTTCCCAACAGTTTTTCCCACTATTAGCTCCATACGCCATCTCACCCCTCCCGGCACTCCCACTATTCATCCAACTTCAAATTACATAAATAGCACAAGAAGAAATTTTTACATTATTTTATTCACTTTAGTCCCTCCCACGGCTCATGAGCATATAAGGTCTCCCCAAATGGAAAGTGATCCTCAGAGGTTACTCCAAAAATGTAATCGATAAGGGTGCCTATGCTCACTCCCATGCACATACGAGTGCACTCTCGAAATTTTTTGGTGTCCTCTAAGGTCTACATACCTGCTCACTCAATGAAATTTTTGGGCATGCCCAACGAGAATCCTTTTCACAAGCCTATTCCGGTTAGGGTTATTACACAACCCAACCCGCTGCTTACCCCTACATACAAGATTCTTTCCGGTGAAGTATGCTTTGAAATACATCATTATAAATCCATTCATTTGTTTAGTAAATTATTTATTTATCTTTGCTGTGTTTTTCATGAAACATTTTTTGTGAAAAAATCTTATTTCATAATGTATGATTAAATTATTTTAATATGTATAATGTGATAGTTATGCAGACACAGTGTAAATTTTGTCAATTTCTTCATAATGAAGTATACATAATGCATTCATTAGTAACACAAAACAAAAAATACAAGTTATTTGTAGCATTACCCAGATGTTATCTTTTTGCATAAGTTATTTTGTTATTTTGTCATTTTGCATCTGTTAACAATATTCTAGAACTCAAACTATGTTATCTTTTCTCCCTTCCTCAAGTTATATCTATTAAAGTTATTAACATCTATGAGGATAAAATTTTGATGCATGTGGTGTGAGAAGAAAAGAATGCTACAACATTATATTTTATTGGCTGTATTATGGCTTTTTTTTTCCCAAGTCATTAATGGTGGAGGACGCACGATGGAGGATGAGGTGAGGGTTTGCAAGGCTTCATTGAAGAAAATTGTAGGAAATAGTATACAGGCTAGTGCTTGGAGACGAAGAAAAAGGGATGAGGTTGTGAAATTGGACATATGGCGTCCAAAGATTGGCTGAGGTTTTTTTTTTAAAGGTCAAATGTGCAAACCGGATTAGGTATGAGATCTGAAACTCGAGTTGAAGGTGAGCAGGTGGGTCTCCACCACTTGTTGCTCAAAGGCTCACTTGAAAAAAAAAAAGCAATGAAATATCGTGTTGAATTAAAAGGGAGCACGCGATTAGCCAATGTGCCTGATGAAATCTCCACCATCTAAGCTCTCCATCCAACAGCCGTCCAAAGCCAAGCACTCTAATTGGCTTATAAAGCCAAGATATAAGCCAAGCAAAGAAACCTAATCCCAATTTTTGATTGACAAGGTGAAGAATAGGCTTTCGAGGTGGACAATGTCTTTCTATGGCTGGCCGCATTGTTTTAGCTAAATCTATTATTTCATCAATACCAAATTATGCAATGCAATCTACGAGAGTCCCTAAATATGTTTGTTTGCAGATTGAGAAATTAGAATGTGACTTCATTTATGGAGATCAAGAAAATAGGAGGAAGTTTCACTCGGTTAGAAGAAGATCTGTCTTCCTAAATCTTATAGGGGATTGAGAATGCTATTATTGAATGACATTCGAAAAAATCCTTTCAGTTTTTTATTAACAAGGTGAAAAATAGGCTTGCAAGGTGGAAATTGTAGTGTCTTTCTATTGCTGGTTGTATTGTTTTAGCTAATTCTATTATTTCATCAATACCAAATTATGCAATGCAATCTATGAGAGTTCCCAAATTTGTTTGTTTGAAGATTGAGAAATTACAACGTGACTTCATTTGGAGACCAAGAAAATTGGAGGAAGTTTCACTCAATTGGTTGGAAGAAGGTTTGTCTTCCTAAATCTTGTGGGTGATTGGGAATAAGGCAACTTAATGTTGTTAATGATGCTTTTCTTATGAAGGTCACTTGGAAATTGAAAACTCAACCTCAAGCTCTATGTTCTATGGTTTTGAATGGGAAATATGGAAAAGGGGATTCTTTTTTTGGCAAGGAATTAATATTCTAAACTTTGGAAGGAAGTCTGTAAATTTTCTAACTCTCTAAATCTAAATTACTGCTGGGCAATTCAAAAAGGTTTTTTAGCTAAAATTTGGACTAACATTTGGGGTGCTCGTTCAATGCCTCTTATTCAAGAGTCCATTAATCCAATTCCTGTGGAAAGACTGAATGACAAGGTCTCTTTTTATGTTTTGGATGATGGAACTATAAATATTTTTTTATTTTTTATGTATATATATGTATATATTTATATTTTATAAATATATTAAGTGCTAAAAATTATTTGGGTGAAATTATATATTAATTATTATATATGTGTATATATATTGAGATATAATATATGTTGCTATCGATAATTAAGTCCAAATTAATGATCTTTATAAAGTATATTTTAGGTTGGACCTATTTTTATATATTAAATTTAGTTTGAGGTATTTGTAAATTAATATTATAATGTAGATACTTGACCCAAATTGATACGGTGATGGGGCGTTATAAATGAATACGATTAATCCATTGGGCTTGATAAGTTGGTTATAGTTCCTAGAGTTATAAGAAGTTGATTTTTAGGTTTTGAAAAAGTTTATAAATATGTAAATGTGTGACCTAATATCTATTATACAAAACCTAATTTGTGAAAAATCATCCTTACTAACTAACTTTGAAGAGTCTAAGCTCTCTTGAGAGTGATACCTATGAATCAAGGTATGCTCTTCTCTTTTATTATATGAGTTATTATTATTATTATTATTATTATTATTATTATTATTATTATTATTATTATTAATTTGTCTATCAAGATCCTATAAATAATCAAATCATGTTCATAAAAAATAATTTATATTTTTGACAAAATTTCGCATTTGCATGGGATCATGAGTTTTAGTTGTCTTATGGTTATAATTATATTATAACATGGTTTCAATTTGTATCAGAATTCGATTCTGATAGACAAATTAAGAATTATTGGAATTAACTTGAGTTAGGCTTCAAAAGGGAGTTTTTCTATAAAATCCTAACTTTGCGATTTGTTTATGATTGAGAGAAATTTTAGGGTTATTGATAAATTATGTGTTATAATTTTAATATTTTGAATCTGATTATGGTTATATGGAATAGACCAAATCCTTTAGGGTTTATCAAGAATTGGGATAATAGTTTTTATCTTTTCAACATTTGAGATTGAAAACTGACTAATGATTCTGTCATGAAGATTACGCATTCGCATTTGATTCGATCATGAATTTGCAACAATTGATTTAATTAGGAAATTAAGCAATCCCAATTCATGATATTAGACAATTGATTCAATTATGCAATTGATTTTGAATCCCAATCCTAATTATTTAATTGAATTTCAATTATGAGTGGGAGACAAATTACATAAATATTTATATGATTCAATCATATGGGTTCAATTCTCATTGATGTCATCTTCTTTGTATATGTGATTGAGTAAAAGAAGTCATAGTGATTGATTTTCAATCACGTCGGTTTTTTAATTATTCTCAAGATTGATCGAATATTTCAATGAATTCGGGATGATTTAATACTTGAGATTCAATTAGTAAATAGTTTTTGGGATTACAATATATCATATACATATATATATATATATATATATATATATGGAATTGAATTAGTATATTATATTTATTTCAATTTTATATATTTTTCTAAGTAATTTTGATCATGATTGTATTAATCAAATTGACGTGATTAAGGTAATGTTATTGGATTTGATCAACCTATATATTTCAATTATATAGATGATATTGAAAATTGATCAATTATATGATGTTATATGTATGTCATGTTTAACTTAATTTGGTGAAATTGACATCTATGAGGACATGTTTATCTCAATTATATTTTGATCATTAGTGTATTGATCAAATTTTTGACTTTTCAAGTGAATTGGGTTTGAATCTGGTAAAAAAGAAACCCTAATTTTTCTAATTTATGATTGTTTGTGTATTTTGGGTGAATTAAAATAGTTGTCATCAATTAAATTTAGTGTTTCATCAACCCCATACAATTTTAAGAATTAAGATTCATAAAAGTAATGTTTAGGGTGTGATTCGGATCATTTGGGACAAAAAAAAAGGGTGGAACTTTTCAAAAATAAATTGATGCTTTAAATAAGACCATATGAGTATTTTCATGAATCTTAATCCTTTTAAATTGTGGTTTCTTGTCATAATTAAGTTGATTGAACTATTTGATTGCAGAAGTGACTAGTTTGAGTAAAATTAATGTAGTTTTAACAAGAGAAATATGTTAAATGCCTATGCATGCCACTATTTGTTTGCATTTGCTCCAATGTCCTAAGTTAGACATAGAGAAGAGGAAAATGGAGAAAATCATGTATGATGCAGCAATAGGGCATCTCATGCATGCACAAGTATGTATACATCCGGATTTAACATACATAGTAAAAATGTTGGGCAGATACCGAATGGAGGATTACATGCTCATTTATCATCGAAGAATAGATTGACTTGTAGTCACTGGATATTTCGATGTTGAATTTGCATGATCTTATCACAACTTTGCAAATTGTAGAGTGCATTAAGACGCCTTTGAGAATATTCTATAATAGTAAGGCCAACAAGTTGTATTGTGAAAACAACTAGAATTTGTCGAAGTCTAAGCATATAGACATTAAGTTTCTGGTTGTCAAAGAGAAAGTTCAAAGTCTTGTTGTATTTGTAGCACAGACATTATGATTAAAAGTTTACCACCTAGAGTGTTTTATGAGCATTTGGTTCATATGGGTGTGGTGAAACCTTTAGACAATTGAGTTTGAATTAGTTTTTTATGTTTTACAGATAGCATTATTGGATATCCATTTGTGAACATTTTGATATATAAATTGATGTTATTATATGAATTGATGTTATTCATATACATTTTTTTTTGTGTGTGTGCGTGTTGAGTACTCTGAATATAAGTAATTACTTTCTCTTATTGTTTTGCTTAAAGTTGAAAAAGTGTAGAAACTATTTGGAAATAAGCATGAATAAAGATAATTTGCATGTAATTTATATGCTACACATCCAACCTAGATCTATGTCGTTAATTGTATGAACATTATGACCATTGTTGCATTTAGTTTCTATATTACTAGTTACGAAAGCCTTTTTAGTTATGTGCTGATATAATTAATAGACTAGATTGTTATAATATATATGATTTGATAGCATGTTGCGCACACTAAGGTATATTATATATATGTATAATATGTGCATATGCAATATTCAAAATCATATGTAGTTTCAGTGAGAGAATTGTTAGCATTATTTTATTTTTTATGTGCGTGTATATATATATATATGTATGTATGTATATATTTATTTTTATAAATGTATTAAGTGCTAACAATTATTTGGATGAACTTACATAGTAATTATTGTATATTAGGTCATATATGCTGCTATTTATAATTAGGTCCAAATTAATGATCTTTATAAAGTATATTTTGGGCTGGACCTATTTGATATATTAAAATTAGTTTAGGGTATTTGGAAATTAATATTATAATATGTATTAATAAATGGGACCAACCTATTGGCTTTGATAAGTTGGTTACTATTCCTAGGATTATAAAGATTTGATTTTTAAGTTTTGAAAAAGTCAATAAATAAAGCAAAGCACTCTTATAGTAACTTATTGTGACAACAAATAAATGATTACACTGTTTAAAAATCCAACATCTTATGACTAATAAAAGCACATAGACATTTGATTCTACTAGATCTATGAATTAGCATCCCAAAAAGGAAGGGTTTTGGAGCCTCTCTCATACTTTTATACTGTCCTTAGCATATCTCCATTCTTAGATTTGAAGGACGTGCAGTCTAGCTCACGTGCTAGGTCGAAGTTGTAGACCGTTAGATCTATGTAATCCAACGACCTAGATCGTGTCTTTTTTTAAAAAATAAAAATAAAAAAACTTGACCACTTAGCACTCGACAAGTGAAAGTGGGACCCACACACAAAATAAATCTTTACCTTGAAATTGGGTTCCTTTCATTATTGGGTTTCTCTCTCATTTTTCATACTTGTTTAGTTAAGATTATATTTTTTAAGAAAAGACTTAAATTTTGGTTGTTAATAAAAAAAATTAATTATTAATTTAAGAAAAAGCAAGTTTAAAGGGAAGTTTTATTGCATTGATACAAGACTAACAATATTATATGAGAGTGAATGTTGGCCATTAAAAGGACAACATGAACAAAAAATTGGGGTAGTAGATATGAGGATGTTGAGATAGATGTGTGGTCATACAAGAAAAGATACGATCCATAATGATTGTATATAAGGTAAAGTTGGAGTTGCACTTAATGAGGAGAAAATGGTAGAAAATCGTTTAAGGTGGTTTGGACATGTTCAAAGAAGACAATTGGAGGCACCAGTAAGGAGGGTTGAGCAAATGATATAGAGTCTTGTGAAAAAGGGCCGAGAATAACCAAGAAGAATACTTAAAAAAGTCATTGTACGAGATCTTTTAGTTAATAAAATACCTAAAGAGTTGGTTATTAATAGAGTTCAATAGTGCCGTGTGATCTATGTAACCGACCACAGCTAGTAGGATAAGGCTTGTTGTTGTTGTTGTATTAATTTAAGAAAAGACTTAGTTAAGATTTAGTTTAGACACTATATATCCTAAAAATGTGAATTATTAATTTAGTTCCTATTTGTTCTAATGAAGCATTTCAATTTAATTTTTGAAAAATTTTTATTTATTTTAAATAAAAATGATTTAAAAATGATTAATTTAAATACATTAAAATGAATTAAAAATGATTAATTTAAAATAAAAACGATTTTTTCAAAAATAAATTAATGATCTATATTTTTAATTGTTTTAATTTTATCTTAAATTATAAATAATTAATTAAAAAATTAAAATTTACAATTAAAAATGATTAATTTAAAATAAATATAAATTTTTCAAAAATTAAATTGAGATATTTCATTAAAACAAATAGGAACTAAATTAATAATTCACGTTTTTAGGATATCTTATAGTGTTTAAATTAAATCTTAATTATAAGTCTTTTCTTAAATTAATAATGAATTTTTTTTATTAATAATTAAATTTTAAGTCTTTTTTTTAAAAATATAAGGTTAATTAAACCAGTGTGAGGAATGAGAGAGAATCCCACACTAAAAGCAACTCAATTTTAAGGTAAAAATTCATTTTGTGTGTGGGTCCCACTATTACGTGTTAGAATGCTGAGTGATTGGGTTTTTAAAATAAAAAAAAGACGCAATCTGAGACGTTGGATCATGTGGATCCAACAGCCCACAACTTCAACTCAACATGCGATCTGCACTGTACCTCCTTCAAATTCGATGGTGAAGATACGTTAAGGAGATACTCATACTTTAAGTATGGGAAAGGCTCCAAATTCAAAAAAGAAGTGGTCATGGATTTTTCTAATTTAGAAGAAGAAATTACACTTATTTTTACTAAGCCATTAAAAAGATCGAATTATCTTACAGGTTGAAGAGATTATTTCAAAGAGTTTACTTGAAATAGCTAATTTTACCAACTGATTTACAAGAGGCGATATTAAAAATTGAAACCAAGTTGACAACTTGCAACTCCATTTTTTAATTGTATTTTAATCTATTTTGCGTTGTAAACCTTATAAATTATAAGGCACTTGTGTTCTTTTGGATGCAATCCAAGAGTTGTAATACAATGAGTATTTCTTATAACACAGAAATCCTCTCCTTCTGTCTCCCTAGAGGAAATATTATCATACACATCACTAAAGCAAGTCCAGGCCTCGCTATTCAATTTACACATCAATTTTTCTTTCAAGTTTTCAATTGATTCTTAGCTATCAACCATACACTTCTCCTTCACTCAATGGGTTCTCCTTCTGTGTTTCCAAAATTTTATTTCTAATCCTATAAACTCCGCCATCCTACAAATCTCCTCAGACTCTGGGTGAGACTTATCCCCTGAGGAGAACCCAAACAAATACAACGAATCTGTATTGTTCTTACCAACATCAACCCAACTATACCCCACTTCCTTCCTCACTCCTTTCTCTCTCATCCCTTTCCTCAGCTCTGCCACTTTCTCCCAGTCTCCTTTCTCTGCATACAAGTTTGACATTAACACATATGAACCTGAACTAGTGGGCTCCATTTCTATCAATCGATCAACCACTTTCTCAGCCATTTCAACATTCCCATGTAACCTACAGGAGCCAAGCAAGCTCTGCAACACACTCAATCCAGGTCCACCTGGAATTTCACATACCAATTCTTCTGCCTCCTTCAGTTTCCCTGCACGCCCCAGCAAGTCCACCATGATAGAATAGTGTTCGGAAGATGGTTCAATGTGATGATCTTTGATCATAGAATTAAAGACTTTACGACCACTTTCAACCATACCCTTTCTACAACATGCTGTTAGGACAGAAAGGAAAGTGATAGAGTCAGGATTGGTTTTTTCCATCTCCATTTCCTTAAAGAAACTCATCACTGACCCGTAGTCCCCGTGTCGAGCATAGGCAGAGATTATTGCAGTCCAAGCAAACTGGGTTCTTTCAGGCATCTCACCGAAGACTCTCTGAGACTCAGTTATGCTCCCACGCTTGGCATACATGTCAAGGAGAGCTCCTGAAACAATTGGATCAGTGCTGAAGCCAAGTTTGAGCAAGGTAGAATGACACCTTTGACCATGTTTTAAGGACATATCTTCAGCAGCACCTATTGCATTTAAGACACTACCAAAAGTGTATTGGTTGGGCGTTATCTCTTTTATTGCTGACAAAAATGTAAGAAAAGCTTCTTTACACAAGCCGTTTTGAGCATACCCTGAAATTAAAGCATTCCATGATATTGCTTCTCTGTTTCCTAGCTCCTCAAAAATCTTCCTTGACTCTTGAATGGACTCAAACTTGGCATACATGGTAATGAGGCTGTTGCAGACTGTTGGTTCTAACAAAAAGCTGGTTTTTATACATAACCCGTGAACCATTAGGCCTTCTTTCACCAGATTCTTCATTGCTATAGCGTGGAATAATCCTATAAATGTAACTTCATTTGGATACACATCGTCACTTCTCATCTCATTAAAAAGAAAAACTGCTGCATCTTCATCTATAGATATCATTGTAGTCCAAGAGACAACATTTCGATTATCCATGAGCTGAAAGACCAATTTTGCATCTCTTATGACCTCACACTTCCAATAGGTTGAAATCAAAACATTACAAACTGAAACATTTTTGTTATATCCCATTTTTATGGTCAAACCATGAGCCTGTCTCCCTAGCTCTAAATTTCTTTCATGACCAGAAGCTGAAACTACACTGATTAATGAGACATGGTCAATCAACATACCTTCTCTCATCAATTTGATGAACAACACAGCTGCTTCAAACCCATTATCTCCCTCTTGAGCGTATCCCGAAAGCATCGCACTCCACGAAACCAAATCCCTTTGAGGCATTTCATCAAACACCCTTCGAGCCTCCACTAATCGTCCCCGCCTGGAATACAGGGTTATGAGCGCATTCGCTACAAAAATCTCACAGCTGAATCCATATTTCAGTATTGGAGATTGCAACTGCAATCCAACCCAAAATTCATTATCATCAGAACAAAAGGAAAGAATAGTTGTATATGTAAATGGATCAAAAGTAACCCCATTCAAATTCATAGTACGAGCAAAATCCAAGGCGTCCTCACTCTTCTCAAACCCTGAAAGAATGGTGTTCCAAGAAACTATGTCAGAATGACTCAAAGTCTCAAAGATCCGCAGAGCGCTTCCAAAATGTTTAGACTTGCAGTACATATTCATTAGCGAATTTGAAACTGGGAGATACCATACAAACCCACTAGACATGGCAATTCCATGGATTTGAGACCCGAGTTTTGAGTTCCCTTGACAGGCTTTGAGAGACAGAGCAAATGTAACTTCGTTCATGTTTTGAACAAAACCCAGTTGAGATTGCTTCTTGAAGATGGCAAGAGCTTGAAAGGGAAGGTTCTTGTGTAAACAATTAACCATAGAACGGTTGACTGAGGAAACGCTTGGCCGAGGAATTTCGTCGAGTAGGTGGAGTTCATGGTTGCATGAGTGGCATGTTTTGGACCCATATAAGCGTTTTACTGATTTCTTATGGAGGGTTTTGAAACCCAGAGAGCGGCAAACCATTACGAAGTTATTTCAGGGAGTGTTTAGACCCTAAGCATAGAACAACAGCAGTCCAGTTTGATGAGCTTTCATCATAAACGGCAGTTAGTGCCTGCTAACGACACGAAAGTTTTGGCATTTTAAACCGAGACTTTGACAGTTTTTTTTTGTTGGTTTTTTGGCCATAAGACTTTGACAGTTGTTTGGTTAAGGGGAATGGGACAAAAAATGGAGGAGAGAAAACGTTAGATTAAAACTTCATTTTAGTCTCTATGTGTATTTTTTATTTTTTTTTTAAAAAGTTATATTTTTAATTTGGTCCCTCATAAATAAGATATATTCAAAATTTGGTTATTCACAAAAAAAAAAGGTTATGTCACAACCAGGAACTGTGACTTTTACTACTCCTAGAACCGAAATCGTGATTGGCGCAGACAGTGTGTTACTAACATCGCTACAAGCCTACATCTTTCTCTCATTTATCCTAGGTGGCCTATCTAATTACGGAGCATACTATAAATCTAAAATAAATATAAATTACCTTACTCCGAATAATGGGGAGGCATCCTGGAACCATGAGTCTTCGGTCTGACCATCCTTCTATACTGGCAATTGTGAAGGGATGAGTTTAAACCATAGATTCACCTATACTAGCCCTACTCTACACAGATATGCAATATATATATATACATATATAATAAAATACAGATGGGAATTCATCTCGTGCGACACTGTTAGTGATTTAGCAAGTACACCGGTCGCACAAGTAATAAAGAGTGAGTAAGATATTGTTCCTATGAGGATTAAGTGACTAACTACCCAAGAAATTTAATCGAATTAGTTAGACGAAAATGTTGGATTGAAGATAACTCTAATCAAGAACCGACAAAGTAAAAATCAAATGACAATAAATTTTTATTAAGTTTTCTTAAATGAAAAATAAACAAACACTTAGGTTGAAGAAATTAATCTAATTAAAAGCCTAATGCTACTAATCCCTCTCATCCGTCCTAGAAATTATAAACTTCTCACACGCACTTACAACTCTATCAATCATATAAGTTAATCCTAGGTTATTCTAATAACTTAAAAGAATTCTCTAAATCTCAATTAAGATACTTAATGCCTACTTATTTCCATAAGTGATTTAAGTCTGTACTAACCAACTTAACTTTGATTAAACGAGATTAAATAATATTCCTATTAGCTAATAAGAGAAAACGTTTAGGTTAAGATTCATACACTCGTCTTCCCTAACTAGTATTCTACTTTCACCTCCCTCTCCTGAGATTGATGATAGCAACAAACACAATAATAGACTGATCAGTTCCATCATATGCAGTAGTAAAATGAATAAAGAAACATATATTGATTGAAATAAGGTTGCAAATACATGAGAGAAAACAAAATCTAATCTGGAGTTAAGTTTATAGTAACCCTAGAAGAAAAATCTAGCTACTTATGAAATTTAAATGACAGAAAGCAGAAATAAGGATAGAAATAGCCATGAATCTGATGGTGGATGATGGATTTGAGTCCCAAAGCCTTGAAAGTCGAGTTTCCACTTCTTTTCTCAACAAAAATGGTGATCTCCCTTCCTCTCCGGATTAGAATTACTCTAAATAATAACCTCTACTGCTATTTAAAACATTCCTAATGTGGTAGAAAATTTGTTTCGTCACTGCAACAGTGAAGCACAGAAAATCAAGGTAGCAGCAGAGGGCTACTGTTGCAGTGGTGAAAGGCAGAGACAATGGCGACAAATCTACTACTCCAGCACTGAGCACAGGACAGCCAGTGTCGGGCGCTGGACTACTTTTTTTCCATTAGTCATCTAATTTCTTATTCCTAATATGGTTTCCTTTCCTCTATTTGGTGGCCATTCTTTGTATCTTGAAAAGCAAGATCAAACACCAATTATTAGCATAAAAAATTAGGTAAATCAAGAAAGTAACATTAAGCTTAAGGAATTCCAAATTAGAAAATCTTGAGGCCAAAAGGATTACATCAGTAAACTTCAAGCAAAATCAAGGTTCAAATGTCAAGAAAAAGTACAAAAAAATTATGTTAATTGGGAAATTAACACTCCCTCAAACCTAAACCTTTGCTTGTCCTCAAGCAAAAGTTTCCTATGAGAAAAATTCCGATCTAAATATGTGCAACTAGGAATATGTGCAACTAGGAGAAGTATATATATGAAAATATGTGAATTAAAGCAAGCCAAGCTTCATCAAACCATTACTTGTAAGATTAAATTCAAGAGTTTGTAATCTTGAAAATTCCAATGATAAGTGTTAACTGAACCACAAGAAAACTTAAATAACAGATTTTCTGAAAGATCTAATCATCTCCTCTATGAATAGTTTATAGTATCAAATTCAAAAATTTCCTAAACTTAATCGCATCTTTGTTCTCAAGGGCATCGTTTTATTTCGATTTTCAAGAGCTTTGTTATTTTCTTCTCAAGGGCAATGCTTCCTCAATTTTCTTATTTCCTTTGGAAATTTGGCATATTATTCATTTTGTTTTAATTACAAGAGCTTACCCCTTATTGAAACTTTTAGCTACCCCCTTATTGAACCATTTTTTCACTAACCCCTTATTGAACTTTTTTTTCTAAATAAAAGAAAATGATTTATAAACCATTCACAAAGAGACAAGAACACCTCTTCTCTTATTTTGAAGTGGTTGGGCTAACGCTCATAAAAATATATAAAACTTTAGATTTGTAAACTTAAGAGGTACATCTTAAATATTTTTTTATGACTTGATTTGACTCGCTAAAGAATTTCAAACTTTCAGATTTCAAAATTTTCAAAAATTTCCTCCTATTACTTATGCACATGGACAGCACAAAATGCATATGGAAAGCACAAAATCAACCAAAATTTTCTCAATGAAGGAACCCACATATGCTAAACCTCTCCCCCAAACCTGAATCTAACATTGTCCTCAATGAGGTAAGGAGGGTTTAAAAGATGAGAATGTAGAAAAGGTTGTGCACAACAGAGATATTCAACATTGATAGCACAATATCAATAACCAAGCATAGTCATAAGCGCAATACTATATCATAATCCACCACAACAACATCATGTCCTAAGGAAACAAAGTTCACACCAAAACAACGTTATATTCACATTAAAGCGAAAAAAAAAACTAGTAGAAACCAAGCAACAAAACAACAAGAACAAAACAAAACAAAACAAATAAAACTAAGAAAGCAAGGAATCTTGGGTTACCTCCTAAGAGCACTAAGTTTATATTCTTCAACTAGACTTTACGCATTTTATCCTGGATCAAAAGAGCTCATGGAGGAGTCTTGAACCTAAACTACTTTCCCCTAAACCCATCACTGTTTTGTTTTTTCATTGATTGGTTCTTTGGCTTTGCATGAAGGAAATGAAAATTGTTCAACAATCATTGTTTCTTCTTTATGATCATAAGCTTTCTTTTCCACTGGTGATTCAACAATGTCAAACAAATTAAAAGTTTTCCTCTCCTTCTAGACTGTCAGAATTAATATCCCTTGTGAAAGAAATGGTTAGATCCCAAGAGGGGGTGAATTGAGTTTTATAAAAATTTTCACAAAACTTCATTAGAAGTTAAAATGATTTTTTGAAATTGAACAATGCTAAAGATAATAATTTAATTCAGAAAATTAAAGTGTTATCAAGATGAATAATTTTATAGTGTAAGGAATTAAAGAGCAAATATAAATCTACACAAATTAATTAATGCTTCAGGTAGAAATCAAATATAAATGCAAAGCATTAATTAATTAACTTCAAATATAAATAAAGTAGGGATAGAGAAAGCAAACTCAGAGATTTATATTGGTTCAGCTAATCTCAAGCCTACATCCAGTCCTCAAGAGACCACTTGAGTATTTCCACTATAATTGCAAGTTTAATCCGGGTACTTACAAACCACTACAACCACGTAAATTCAGTTTGGATATTTGTGAAACTACAACGGAGAATTTATGAATTCAGGCTCCTCCTTAACCCAAAGCAAGTTCTTCCAACTCTAGTACTTGCAAACCACAACTCAGAATAACATTAGTGTTGATCAAAATCAACAATACAAAGAAACTCTTTCTAAAGAGTAGATGAATACAAATGAAGCTTTCAATAACTCTAATGATAGAGAATATGCAAGATTCGGCACAAGAATGGTTTTCTTTCTCTCAAAGATGATAGAATAAGTTAATATCACATTGTAGGACTTTCTTCTTGCTCAAAATCATGTATCTAAGGTCATATATATAGCCTCAATTGAAATATAGCCGTTTATAGCTGTTATGCACTTAAAAGTGAGTTCCAGATGTCATTAGTCGACTATCGTAAGCCATTAGTCGACTAATAGCTAAAATATGGCTGTTAGATTCAAAATATGACCGTTGCAGGCAATTAGTCAACTAATTAGGGTCCATTAGTGGACTAATGACTCTATCAAAAATCCTGTTGACTTGGAACTTTTAAGCTCAATTTAAAAATTTATAACTCTCTCATTTGAACTCTGTTTTAAACAAATAATATATCATTGGAAAGCTCTTAGAGACTAGTTACAATGAGACAAGTTTTACTCAAAATTATTTTTTGTTTAAAAGATATGATCAAAATACCGGTCAGGACAAAATAATTCTTAAGTACAGCCAAGTCAACTTTCAGTTTTTCAGAGTTTAGTTTAAATTGTCATATCTTTCTCATTTAGACTCCATTTTAAATAAATAACATATCGTTGAAAAGCTCTTTGAGTCTACTATCAAATGAGAAGAAGATACTTGAAAAACTGATTTTTCATTTAGGAGATATGATATAAAGAGTGACCAAAGGTCAAAAACTAACTTTTGTAAAACTTAATATCTCACTATCTTTTTGGTCTAATCATGTGATACTTGTTCAAAAAGCTTGAGCCAATGTATGCAAATCTTAATCATTGAGTTGTACAAGTTTACTAGCCTATTTAGAATATACCTAATGTAAATGCATAGGCTAACTTGATGCATCTAAGCTTCCATGACTTCAAATCTTTTAGTTCTTCATTTCTTGGAGTTTTATCCTTGCATGTTGCTTTCCTTGAGTGAGGCATGATGTTGCTTTTCTTGTTCTTCAATCCAATGCTCACTCTTCTTGTTTTGAACTAACCTATAAAATATATCTTACTTGCAAACTAAATGGTTAGTTCAATTCATGATAAATAGCATGATTAATGTATAAGACATTACACATTAAATAACATAGTCATGCTTAAATGCTTGTAGTATATATATGATAATTAACTTATATATATATATATATATATCAATGCCACATTTCAAATACATTTGTCATCATCAAAACTTATGGCATAAAGCCTTCGGGTCAACACCTTGATCCACATCAATTACCGCTCCTGAAGTAGCCAAGAATGGCCTACCCAAAATGAGAGGGATTTCCTCGTCCTCCGCCATGTCTAAAACCACAAAGTCCACAGGAAAGAAAAATTTTCCCACTTTTACTAGCACATCTTCCACTGCCCCATATGGATATCAATGATCAGTTAGCAAGCTGAAGGGTCATCATAGTTAGTTTCACCTGAGCAATTCTAAGTCTCTTAAAAAGTGACAAATGCATTAGATTAATGCTAGCCCTGAGATCACACAAGGTCTTCTTGAATGTAACACTTCCAATAGTATAAGGGATGGACAAATTCCCTGGATCCTTGAGTTTTGGAGGTAACTTCTTATGTCTAATTACGTTACATTCTTCATTCAATGTAACTCTCTCATCATTCCCCATCTTTCTCTTTTTCAACAACATCTCTTTCATGAACTTCGCATAAACAAGCATTTGTTCCAAAGCTTCAGCAAATGGTATGTTTATTTGTAACTTTTTAAATACCTCTAAAATTCTGTTGAACTGCTTCTTATTTTTTTGTTTATGAAGCCTTTCAAAAAAGGGCACCTTGATGTATGGTGTAGCAATACAATGTTTGTCAACTTTCTCAATGTTCTCCTTACTTCCCGAATCATGTGGAGGAAGTGCCATGAGTTATTGTCATCTTTAGTCAACTGCTTACTATCCTCTTCCTAGACATAGGTTCTATCACCTTCCCACTCCTAGTGGTTATGGCATTCATATGCTCTCTCGGATTGACAACAGTGTCACTAGGCAAAGATCCTTGAGGCCTATTGTTTAAAGCACAGCCAATTGGCCCATTTGTGTCTCTAAATTCTTGATGGCAGTACTCTGAGTTTGGCTTATCGTCTCACTCCTCTCCATAAATTTCATGAACATCTCTTCCATAGATGACTTCTTTTCCACTTGAGTGGTAGAGCTCTATTTTGAGGAAGATAGTTACTTTGATTATTAAAACTAGGAGGGGGAGATGGCTTACCAGAAGATGAGGTTGAGGGATTTAAGCAATGATTATTGCTTAAGAGAAATTAGGATGATTCCTTGAGCTCGGATGATAAGCATTGGAATGCGGGTTATTTTGGTTCCGTTGCAAATTACTCATATAATTCAATTGCTCGACTGAAGCAAATTCCTCATAACACCGATTGACGTAAGCCCCTCTACAAAAATCACAATTTGCTTTCGGTATTGCTATTGCATTAACCCTTGCTAGTTCTTTTTGTCTTGCACATAGCATATCCAATTTTTTGGTTAATGCTTCATTTTGAGCTAACAGAGTATTTAGGGTGTCTAATTCCATAACTCCCCTTCTTGAAGCATTTCTAGTCTAGCTTAAAGCATTCTGGCTTGCCCCCATGACCTTTATTATTTCTTTCACTTGAGTAATCGATCTTGCCGTCAAAGCACCACCAGCTGCGATATCCAATTTATCTTCAGTCTCATATTTGAGACCACTATAAAAAATTGTGAGCTGCTGCCATTCTGGAAGACCATGATTAGGACACTTCATCAGTAAGTCCTTAAACCACTTCTAAGCCTCATAAAGACATTTGCCTTCGTGCTGGTAAAAGGCAGTGATCTCACTCCTCAATTTAACTGACCTTGAGGGAGGAAAGAATTTATCCAAGAATTTTCTCTGAAGTTGATCCCATGTCGTGATGCTCCCCCTTGGTTAAGAATTAAGCCAACTCTTCACCATGTCCCTCAAGGAGAAGGTAAACTGACAGAGTCGTATGGCATAGTCACTAGCTCCATTTACCTTAACCATGTCATAAATATCCAAAAAATTTGTGATGTGGTTATTTAGGTCCTCCATAGGACTAGCTCCATATTGATTGTGTTGAACAAAATTGAACAATACAACTTTAATTTCAAAGTTGTTAGCACTGAGCAGAGGTTTTACTAAGCATGTCCAATATTATTTGGTGAGGCATAGTCCCATACAACTCTAGTTTCATCTTGTTGGAAATTTGCTGCTCTATTTCCCCCATTATTTTTAATGCCTCCCAGGTTTACATTATCCTATGCCATTTCCTTTTGAGAACTTTGCCCCTCTTGGACTTCTCTAGCCTTAGCTTCTTTTCAAGTTCTTCTCGTAAGCCTATTAATTTCAGGATCGAAACGAAGGTCAGCTTGGTTGATGGTACCTCGCATACATAGTAACAAGACACCAATTAGCAATGACAATTAGAATCAGCAAAAATCAACACAAGAAAAGTAAAATGACTAAATAATCAAATAAAATAGAAAAGAAAAGAAAAGAAAACACAAAGCGAAGAAGCGTCTAAGCTAGCACTTTCAAATTTCTTTGAATATTAGCATAACCCTTAGTCCCCAGTAACGACGCCAAAAACTTGTTAGCGATTTGGCAACCGCACCAATTGCACAAGTAATGAAGAGTGAGTAAGATATTGTTCCCATGAGATCTAAGTGGCTAACTACCTAAGAAATTTAATGGAATTAGTTAGACCAAAATGTTGGATTGAAGATAGCTCTAATTAAGAACCGACAAAATAAAAATCAAATGACAGTAAATTTTTATAAAGTTTTCTTAAATGATAGCAAACAAATACTTAGGTTGAAGAAATTAACCTAATTAAAAGCCTAGGGCTACTGATCCCTCTTCTTTGTCCCAGAAATTGTAAACTTCTCTCAGGCACTTATAACTCTATCAATCATATAAGTTAATCCTAGGTTATTCTAATAACTTAAAAGAATTCTCTTGAATGTCAATAAGATGCTTAACGCCTATTTAATTCCTTAAGTGAGTGAAGTCTGTACTAACCAACCTAGCTTTAATTAAACGAGATTAACCAATATTCCTATTAGTTAACAAGCGAAAATGTTTAGGTTAAGGTTTATGCACTCGTCTTCCCTAATCAGTATTTTACTTTCACCTCCCTCTTCCGAGATTGATGATAGTAATAAATATAATAATAGACTGATCAGTTCCATCATATGCAGTAGTAAAATGAATAAGGAAAAATATATTGATTGAAATAAGGTTGCAAATACATGAGAGAAATAAAATCTAATCTGGAGTTGAGTTCATAGTAACCCTAGAGGGAAAATCTAGCTACTCATGAAATTTAAATGACAGAAAGTAGAAATAAGGATAGAAATAGCCATGAATCTGACGTTGAATGATGGATTTAGGCCTCAAAGCCTTGAAAGTGGAGTTCCTACTTCTTTTCTCAGCAAAAACAGTGTTCTTCCTTCCAGATGAGAATTACCCTAAAAATAACCTTTGTTTCTATTTAAAACATTAATGATGTGGCAGAAAATTCATTGCACATTGCAGTGGCACATCTTCACCTCTACAAGGGTAGAGCACAGAAAATCAAGGTAGTAATGAAGGGCTACTGCTGTAGTGGTGAAAACTCATCGCTTTAACGATGGAAGGCAGAGACAATGCTAGCAAATCTGCTACTCCAGCACCAGATGCTGGACAGCCAGCACCGACACTCGGCTACTTTTTTTTCCATTAGTCTTCTAATTCAATGTTCCTAATATAGTTTCCTTTTGCTCTATTTGGTGGTTCTTTTTTGTATCCTGAAATGCAAGATCAAACACCAATTATTAGCAAAAAATAAGGGTAAATCAAGAAAGTAACATTGAGCTTAAGGAATTCCAATTTAAAAAATCTTGAGGCCAAAAGAATTACATCAGTAAAATTCAATCAAAATCAAGATTTAGATGTCAAGAAAAAGTGGACAAAAATCATGTTAATTGGGAAATTAACAGACACCAAGCTGCCTGAAGGCGTGCATGTGGTATCACGTCCCCAACTCTAATAGAGCATACTCTGGATGACACCATGCATCACATCTCGTCATATATTTCCCCAATCATACACATACACAGTACACATATACCCACACACATTAAATTCACAAATTCCCTCTCCTAGGTCTACATTCCCAAGAGGCTACATCACAAAAGCTTCATCAACACAGGTCTACATTCCCATGGATTATCACTCAAGAAATCCTGTCACATGGGTCTACATTCTCACAGATGCTTAAGAAATCCTGAAGGCTCATTGACATAGGTCTATGTCCCTACAGATTCATTGCTGAGATAGCCTCCTATAGGTCTACACTCCTATAGGGAAATTAAGCCATGTGTTCAGTCTCTTGGGTTATGCACTTAACCATAACATGTGTCTGATCTCTTGGGTTATACCCTCAACCATAACATGTATCCAGTCTCTTGGGTTATACCCTTAACTATAAAATGTATCATATATAAACAACAGAAGCAAGTGATTCACGCCACTACGATGTCGAATCGCCCAGAATTGAATTCGTGGCAATCTTGCGGTATAGTGGTCCCCAAGTCGTATTCACTCAAGGAGCCTCACTTCTAATCACATATTAGTTATTCTGAACACTCAAACACTAATTAAAAGCACATAAACGCGGGGGGAGGGGGGTTTGTTGACAGTAGTAACAGAAGTGGTAACAAAATAGCAACAATGGACAACAGCAGCAGCAAAATAAGTTTGACAATAACAGAAGACCATGCAACCAGCCACTAGGATTTATGGGAGTGTAGCTATCATCACTTAGCTCATTGATTCAATTTTGTTCTCATTTCACTACTTGGTTCTTTATAAAGAAAATGATTCCAGAATAACATCCAGAATTTAATGCTACTAACTATAGCCAAGAATATCTTCATTAACTATAACTAGACGCATTTCAAGGGAAAGCCTCAACCAAATCAAGTTAAATATCATCTAACTAGCCATTTCTTTTCATTCACTTTTCTGATCAGTCAAGCAAGGTTATATCTCATATATATATATATATATATATATATATATCTGTTTATGCTCTTTCAAGTTCAAATCAAAATCTGAGAGCAACATAAACATATGAGCAGAACAGAAACGAAATGAGATGAAATGGAGAATAAAACACTTATCTTGCACTTTCAGTTCAAGCTACAACATCCTAAGGTCCTAGTGACTGATTACAATGGAGATTTAGCCCTCTATGACAGCAAGACAGCAAAACAGAAGAAGGAAAACAGAGAGGAAGAGAAAGCTGCGAAAATTGCTCAGTTACAGAAAATAAAAGTGTCCTCTGAATTTTTAAAACTTATGCCCTCAATGCCTTAGAATATTCTACCCTAGATGCCTCCTTGGATGCCTCCTTGGTGCTTCTTCCATGATGTGGGCAGCAAGACAACAACAAAAAAGTGGCAACAACAGCAGACAAGTTACTCCATGGTTCACGCCACTACGATGCCAAATCGCCCAGAATTGAATTTGTGGCAATTTACAGTATAGTGATCCCCAGGTCGTATTCACTCAAGGAGCCTCACTTCTTGATACTAATTAATCGTTCTAAACACCTAAACACTAATGAAGAGTACATAAACGTGGGGGGGTCTTTGTGGCAGTACTAACAAAATAAACAAAACAGAACAGCAATTAACTACAACAGCAGCAACAGCAGCAGCAGCAGTAACAGCAGAAGCAGCAAAAATTGCAAGGTATTGACAGTAAAGAGACTATGTAATCAGCCACTAGGATTCATGGGAGTGTAACTATCATTACCTAACTCATTGATTCAGTTTTGTTCTCATTCCATTGTTTGGTTCTTTATGAAATAGTTCTAGAATAACATCTAGAATTTAATGCTACTAATTACAGTCAAGAACATCTCTCTACTATAACTAGATGCATTCAGTGGAAAATCTCAACCAAACCAAGTTAAATATATCATTTAAGTCAGTTTATGTTACATTCTCAAGCTTTAATCAGAATTTGACAGCAAAATAAACATGACAGCAAAACAGAAACGAAATGAGATGAAAATGGAGAATAAAACACTTAGCTTGCACTCTTAGTTCAAGCTACAACATCCCAGTGGTCTAATGACTAATTACAATGAAAACTTAGCCCTCCATGAGAGCAAAACAGCAAACAACAGAAGCAAAAATAGAGAGGAAGAGAGAGCTACGAATTTCCTAAGTTCTGGTTGCAAAAATAAAAGTGTTCTCTTCTTTAAAACTGATGCCCCTTCAATGCCTTAGAATATTCTACCCTAGATGCTTCTTCCATGATGTGGCAGCACTTTGACAGCAAAACAGCAGCATAATTAATGTTTCTGTAGCAGCAGATAGGTATGGCAGCAGCAGAATTAATATTTATGCAGCAGAAAGTAACAAACAGCAGCAGAACAGCAGCAGAATATCATGGCAAAATTAATATTTCAGCCATGATATTCTGACCTACGAAATTTAATATTTCTGCCCAAAAATTCTGACTACATGGCATTGAATAAGAGTTCAAGTGGGCCCCACATCCAGCATATCCTAGTCAGCATCTGCATCACCCAAAAAGTGCCACATTAGCATCCAAATCAGCATCTTTGTCCATGTCAGCATTTTTCTCTCCAAAATTAAGATTTGTAGGAATTAGATTGAGCATTTTACAATTCAAGTTCTAAAAATATAAAATTGAAACACATTCAATCCATAAATAGTTTATACCCAATAAATTCCAAAACATAATAAAATTAGAGAATTGGCAACATTGGAATAGCCATAGGACTAAGATAGGGACTAAAAAGTATATAAAAATGCCCGATATCAAATCCCCCACACTTGGCCTTTTGCACTCCTGGGAAAAATAATGTTCAGAACACCAAAAGACACCAAAGGAAAAGTGTGGAAAGCATGCTAGAATAGAATAATTAAAATTTTGAAAAGATTTAGCACTCGAAGAAAATTAATCTTAAATTTCTAAGATTCTAAGCATCATGGCAATTTAATTTGATACGAATGAATTCAAGTAATTTAGCCTCCTCACTAGGAATGTGTTTACTCTCTATTCTCTCAAGTGTCTAGGGTAAATCACTCGAAATTCAACTTATCACAGAATTCACTACCATAAGCTTGTCAAGAATCTAAATCTCCACTACTTGAAGCCAATACATACTTGAATCAAAAGGACTTTACAAGGTTGTAACGTGGGTAGGAAAAATAGTGGGAAACAAAAGGGAAAGATTGAACAATGAAACAAAATATGGCAACAACTCAAGAAAACGAAGAGTATTTACAAGTGAAATATAAGAGATTGAGTATAAATAAATTTTGGGTCTCAATGTTCTACCTGCTCCTCTTTTTTATCATTCTCATTTTTTTTTCAATTCAAAAATTTTTTTTAATTCTTTCTTTCTTTTTTTTTCTTGATTGGCCAATCTTTTTTTTCTTTTGCTTGAGGGGAAGTAGAAGAAATATAGTTCAAAACACTCCAAAATTCACAAGATTTTTCAGCACATCGATCCCTTAAAAGAATTTAAAATCCTCCTCACATCTTAAGTTGAAAGAGAAAAATATTGTTGTAGGCAGAAAAAGTGGTGGAAGGACGCAAGAAAGAAAATGGATAAGGCACAAAATGACATACAATGGAAACAATGATAATGGATGGCAATTTTTCTAAAAGTGGTTACAAGAAACAAATGCCTAAATCATTTCCAAGCATGTACAAGATATGTAACCTCAATCAAAGATTCAAGACAAGTTCTAGAGTGACAATCCATGATAGAGAACACACAACAAGAAGAATAGCATTTTTCACTTAGGCTCAAATCCACACAGCTAAAAGACTATTACTACAAATTCATTAAAGTCAACGTTATTGCCATTTAACTTGAATTCCTTAGAGAAATAAGGCTAAATTCTCTTCATGCTAAGTCAATCTACACTTTAACTATTTCATCATGCATAATTCCACACCAAAACTCCATCAATTTTTTTCAAAAATAAAACATCAATTCGGGCAAAACAGAGTAGCAAAATTCTGCACTGCAGAAATTCTGGCGACTCAGCTTTACTGACACAAAACTACACCAAAACAAATGCGAAAGACACCAAATAAAATTATACAGCTAGAAGACATATAAAGCTTTAAAAACATGTAAAGAAACTAGCAAAATTCGTAGCCAATCAGTATAGAAAATTCATGCAAGACAGCTCAAAAATTCTGGACAGAAACAGATAAAACAGAGGAGACAGCAGGAAATTTTTTTTTTTTTTTGAAAATCAGCTCCAATTAAATTCTCTCCCCCACACTTAAACATTGCATTGTCCTCGATGCAAATTATTACCAAACATCAAATAAAATGAGGAGGACATAAATTAAAAGGAGGGAAAGAGTACGGCCTTATCATGGAGCCGGAACGTTGTAGAGTTTGATTTCCTCTACAGTTTCTTCTTTGAAGCCCTCGTAGAACTTCTTCAACCTTTGCCCATTTACCATGAACTGCTTGTTGGTGGCCTCATTTTGAATTTCTACTGCACCAAAAGGAAAGACATTAGTAATAACAAAAGGGCCAACCCATCTAGAGCGAAGCTTACCGGGCATTAGCTTGAGGCGAGAATTATAGAGAAGGACTTTATCTCCCACTTGGAATTCTTTTTTCTCAATTTTCTAATCATGTAAAGCTTTTGTCCTCTCTTTATAGATGCGCGCATTCTCATAAGCCCCTAGCCTTAGTTCTTCCAGTTCTTGAAGTTGCAACTTTCTTTCTTTACCGGCTAGGGTCATGTCCATATTGCATTGTTTAACGGCCCAATATGCCTTATGTGCAATCTCCACCTGCAAATGACATGCTTTACCAAATACCAAGCGGTATGGAGACATGCCGATGGGAGTCTTGAAAGCGGTTCTATAGGCCCAAAGCACATCGTCAAGCCTCTTACTCCAATCTTTTCTGTTGGGTTGCACAGTTTTCTCTAATATTTGCTTTATCTCTCGGTTGGAGACTTCTGCTTGCCCATTGGTTTGGGGGTGGTAAGGTGTAGAGGTTTTGTGCACCACCCCATATTTCTTCAATAGCCCTTGCATGTTTCTATTACAAAAGTGTGATCCTTGATCACTGATTATGGCCTTGGGGACACCGAATCTGCAGAAAATATGTGAACGAAGGAAATCTACAGCAACAATAGAATCATCAGTTCGGGTGGCTTTAGCTTCCACCCACTTCGACACATAATCCACAGTAACTAAGATATACATGAAGCCAAAAGAAACAGGAAAAGGACCCATAAAGTCAATACCCCAAACATCAAAAACATCACAAAAAAGAAGAGGTTGTTGAGGCATTTCATTTCTTTTAGACACATTTCCAGTTCTTTGACACCTAGAATAGTTTTTGCAAAAATCAAAGGCATCCCTAAACAAAGTAGGCCAATATAAACCAGAATCTAACACTTTTCTAGCTGTTCTTTGGGGACCAAAGTGTCCACCACATGCAAGAGTATGACAAAAATTCAGCACAGATGCAAATTCATAATTTGGAACACATCTCCTAATAATTTGGTCACTACAAATTTTCCACAAATAAGGGTCATCCCGCACATAGTACCTAGCCTCGCTTCTTAATTTATTCAATTGATGTCTATTTTGGTATGCAGGCAATTCAGATGCAACAAGATAATTCACTAAATCAGCATACCAAGGCTCACTAATACCATGCAAAAGGAGGAAACACTCATCTGGAAAATTGTCTCTTATGGGGAGATGTTCCAATGGAAGATCAGAAAGCCTACTCAAGTGATCTGCTACTACATTCTCTGCCCTACTCTTATCCTTGATTTCCACATCAAATTCTTGGAGGAGCAGCATCCATCTAAGCAATCTTGGCTTTGCATCTGGTTTCTTCAACAAATATTTCAGTGCTGCATGGTCAGAAAACACAATTACTTTGGAGGCAAGCAAATATGATCTAAATTTTTCTAAAGCAAAAACAATTACTAAAAACTCCTTCTCCGTGATTGTGTAATTTGATTGAGCTGAATCAAGGGTACGGGACGCATAGGCTATGACATGCAACTTCCTCTCTACTCTTTGTGAAAGTACTGCTCCTACAGCAAAATTTGAGGCATCACACATGAGCTCAAAGGGAAGCTCCCACCGTGGAGGTTGGATGATAGGAGGGGAGGTAAGTTGCTCCTTCAACTCATCAAAAGCTGACCTGCAAGCATCATTAAAAATGAAATCAGTTTCTTTTTGGAGGAGTTTAGATAGGGGTAGAGCGATCTTACTGAAGTCCTTGATAAATCTTCTATAAAATCCTGCATGGCCAAGAAAAGAGCAAACTTCCCGCACAGAAGCGGGGTAAGGCAAAGAAGAGATAAGATCAACTTTGGCTTTATCTACTTCTATGCCACGTGATGACACTATGTAGCCTAGGATTATTCCTTGCTCTACCATGAAATGACATTTTTCATAATTCAAGACCAAATTTTTCTCTATGCATCTCTCAAGTACTCTCTCCAAATTTTTCAAACATGCATCAAATGAGTCTCCATAAACAGAAAAATCATCCATGAACACTTCCATGCAATCCTCTAACAAATCAGAAAATATGCTCAACATGCATCTTTGAAAAGTGCCAGGTGCATTACAGAGACCAAAAGGCATGCGTCTATATGCAAAAGTACCAAAAGGACAGGTGAAGGTAGTCTTCTCCTGATCTTCAGGTGCAATGTGAATTTGAAAATATCCAGAAAAACTATCAAGAAAACAGTAATGAGACTTGCCAGCAAGTCTCTCAAGCATTTGATCAATAAAAGGAAGAGGAAAATGATCTTTTCTAGTTGCTTGGTTCAACTTCCTATAATCAATGCAAACACGCCAACTGTTTTGAACTCTAGTAGGCACTAACTCATTATTTTCATTTGCTATAACAGTTACACCGATTTTCTTTGGCACTACTTGTACCGGACTCACCCACTTACTATCAGAGATAGGATAAATAATACCAGCTTAGAGGAGCTTACTTACCTCCTTCTTGACCACATCAAGAATCATGGGGTTGAGTCTTCTTTGGGGTTGCCTCACTGGTTTCGTCTCTTCTTCAAGGAGAATTCGGTGCATGCACACTGAAGGACTAATTCCAGGAATGTCTGCTAGAGTCCACCCAATCGCCTTCTTATTCTTTTTCAGCAAACTGATCAATTTTTCTTCTTGATTGGGGTTCAAGTTGTTGGCCACAATGATTGGAAGTTTGTCTCCTACCTCCAAGAAGGCATACTTGAGGTTTTCTGGTAAAGCCTTCAACTCCAATACAGGTGGTTGGATGGAGGATGGAATTAGTTTTTGTGGAATCACATCCAAGGAGGCACCTACAAATTCAGTTTACTCAAAGACAGAATCCTTGGCTAAAGAGGAGGAAGGGTTAGCAGCACAAGAGGAAAGAGATGAAGAATGTGCAACATTACAATTTAAATCACTACACCTACAACTACCTAAAATAGAAACAGAATCTAAGTATAAGCTAGAGAAATTTACAGAATCAGAATGCACATTAGAATCCAAAGCACTATGCAAATCAGAATGCAACTCAAAATTGTCAGCATTTAGAGAGTTTTCAATTTCAGTGCAAGCATGACAGAATTCAGAACCAGCACAATTGCATTCAAAGGCATCTACCAAATCAGAAAATTCAGGAAAATCAGAAATTAATTCGGTTTGGAAATCATCACATGCCTCATCAACTAAGTAATCCAAAAAGTTAACCACATGCACATTAGAATGATTTTCTATAGGATATTTCATGGCATCCAAAATGTTAAAATCAATTTTGTTACCAGCAAACTCCATTGACAAAGTCCCTTCATGCACATTAATGATGGTTTTTGCAGTTTTCAGAAAAGGTCTACCAAGTATTAATGGTGCATGGCCAGGAGTATTATCATTTTCCATATCAAGCACATAAAAATCAGCAGGAAAAATGAGATCTTTAACTCTTACCAGGACATCTTCTAAAACTCCTGCTGGATGTGCTGTGCTCCTATTGGCAAGTTGGACAATCACTCCAGTTGGTGAAAGAACACCAATCTTGAGGCTCGAGTACACTGATTTGGGCATAACATTGATTGAGGCTCCCAAATCCAGCATAGCATTGGAGAACTCCATGTTGCCTATTGTGCATGGTATTGTGAAAGTTTCAGGATCTTTGCACTTGGGTGGCATGGGTGGTTGGATGAGTGCAGACACATTTCTTCCCAAATTGACTCTCTCATTACCCCTTAAACGCCTCTTATGAGTGCACAACTCTTTGAGGAACTTGGCATACTTGGGGATTTGCTTAATTGCTTCCAAAAGTGGGATATTGACCTCTATTTTCCTGAAGGTCTCCATGATCTCTTTATCCATGTCAGATTCAGAAGCTTTCCTTGATTGAGTCTGCCTATTGGGGAAAGGAAGAGGAATTTTCTGAACCACTTCTTCATCCTTTTTATTTTGCTCACTGGTTGAAGATGAAGGAACACTTTGCTGGACATTTGATTTTTCTGGTTCAGATTCAGAAGCTGGACTGTCTACTTGTTTGCCACTCCTCAAGATGATGGCACTCACATTGCCTCTTGGGTTGATCACTGGTTGGGATGGCAAACTCCCTGAACCTTGACTTTTCAGCTCATTGACTGTTGTGGCTAACTGGCCAATCTTAGTTTCCAAATTCTGCATATTTGTTTCTGTCCTTTGCTGGAACTGAAGAGTATTGGCAGTCAGTTGCTTCATTAGATCCTCAAGACTAGGCTCAGGTTTCTTGGGTGCTGGAGGAGGTGTATGGCTGGGTTCATGTTGATTGTATCTTGCATGGGGTGGCTGATAAGGGGGGTTGGATGTATTCCCATACTTGAAAGCTGGATGATCATGCCACCCATGATTGTAGGTGGAGGAATATGGGTCATATCTCTGTTGTTGTGGCTGCATGGGTCTACCAGGGAATATACCAGCACATGACTCAGTTGGGGTCTCTTGCAGTTGAGGGCATTGATCAGTATGGTGGGTATTCAGGGAACAAATACCACAGACTGAAGGAGGAGGGGCTTGTTGTTGTGTTCTCTGATTTAATACCAATTGCCTCACCATTGAAGCTAATTCTTCCAATTTATTTTCTATCCTTTGTTGCTCCATGGGAGGTGTCCTCACCTCATTGACAGTAACTGTTGGATCACTCAATCTGGTGCCAAATTGCTGAGCATTTTGGGCCATCTTGGCCAACAATTCATTTGCTGCAGTAGGAGTCTTATCCACCAATGCCCCACCAGCAGCTGCATCAACTATGTATCTGTCCATAGGTAGTAATCCTTCATAGAAATATTGGATGAGAAGCTGCTCTGAAATCTGGTGGTTTGGACAGCATGAGCAAAGCTTCTTAAACCTCTCCCAATATTCATGCAGAGACTCACCATTCAACTGTCTAATCCCACTGATATCCTTCCTGATTGTGGCTGTTCTAGAGGCTGGAAAGAATTTTTCTAAGAACAACTTCTTCAGCTCATCCCATCTTGTTATCAAGGCAGTGGGTAGATAGTAAAGCCAATCCTTCGCTGCCCCATCCAGAGAGAAAGGAAATGCTATTAATTTGATCTGTTCTTCTCCAACTCCATGTGGTCTCATGGTAGAGCAGACAACATGGAACTCCTTTAAGTGCTTGTGCGGATCTTCTCCTGCAAGACCATGAAACTTAGGCAACAAATGGATTAGACCAGATTTTAGTTCAAAATTAGCATCCAACTCAGGATAATTTATGCACAATGGTTGATAATGCACATCAGGTGCAATCAACTCTTTAATTGATTGTTCTTGCCTATTTTGAGGCACTTGTGCATTTTGGTTATCCATCCCAGTTATCCCAGCTGACTCAGAATCTATAGACTCCAACACAATATCAGATTCGGAATTTGATTCAACTTCTACACTGTTGACAGCAAACTCAACAATTTCAGCAAGAATTTCAGAAACTATACTAGTCCTAATGCTATTACTTCTCACTAGCCTATGGAAGGTCCTACCAATTTTTGGATCAAAAGGTGGTAAGTCCACATGACCAGACCTTCTCATATACTAGAAAGGGCACAAATTCACAAGAAAACAACAAGAAAACAACAAAAACAACTAAATCACTACAAAAGACTCCAACCGATGAAAATCACCAAAAATTTAAGTATCTCAGAAAAATCTAATTTTTCATGGAAAAATTCTTGACAAATTGGAGAGACAAACACAAAAAACAGAATTCAAAAATTCAAACTACAAAAATCACACTAAAAATCACAATTAATTAGAAAAATCAAAAAAATATTAAAAAATAGAAAAGGAGGCCTAAACGATGGAATTTGGCAAAATGGCTGGTTGGAATTTGCTTAAAATGTCTAAAACTAGTGGTATACCAAGTTTGAAGTCAATCGGAGGTAGTTAGTTTTTTGCCTATGAATAGTAACCGATAAAAACTCAAAAACTTGTAAACCGTTTCAACAATACTAGATAACTTAAAATTAAACAAAGAAACACTTAAACAACTAATTAGATAACTTGGAAGTGAATTGGCTCCCCGGCAACGGCGCCAAAATTCTGGTTCACGCCACTACGATGCCAAATCGCCCAGAATTGAATTTGTGGCAATTTGCAGTATAGTGATCCCCAGGTCGTATTCACTCAAGGAGCCTCACTTCTTGATACTAATTAATCGTTCTAAACACCTAAACACTAATGAAGAGTACATAAACGTGGGGGGGGGGGGGTTTTGTGGCAGTACTAACAAAACAAACAAAACAGAACAGCAATTAACTACAACACCAGCAACAGCAGTAGCAGCAGCAACAGCAGAAGCAGCAGAAATTGCAAGGTATTGACAGTAAAGAGACTATGTAATCAGCCACTAGGATTCATGGGAGTGTAACTATCATTACCTAACTCATTGATTCAGTTTTGTTCTCATTCTATTGTTTGGTTCTTTATGAAAATGGTTCTAGAATAACATCTAGAATTTAATGCTACTAATTACGGTCAAGAACATCTCTCTACTATAACTAGATGCATTCAGTGGAAAATCTCAACCAAACCAAGTTAAATATATCATTTAACTAGTCATTTCGCCTCCCTCACTTTCCTAATCAGTTAAGCAAGGTTATGTCTTATATATAAGTTACTTTATGTTACATTCTCAAGCTCTAATCAGAATTTGAGAGCAAAATAAACATGACAGCAAAACAGAAACGAAATGAGATGAAAATGGAAAATAAAACACTTAGCTTGCATTCTTAGTTCAAGCTACAACATCCCAGTGGTCTAGTGACTAATTACAATGAAAACTTAGCCCTCCATGAGAGCAAAACAGCAAACAACAGAAGCAAAAACAGAGAGGAAGAGAGAGCTACGAATTTCCTAAGTTCTGGTTGCAAAAATAAAAGTGTTCTCTTCTTTAAAACTGATGCCCCTTCAATGCCTTAGAATATTCTACCCTAGATGCTTCTTCCATGATGTGGCAGCACTTTGACAGCAAAACAGCAGCATAATTAATGTTTCTGTAGCAGCAAATAGGTATGGCAGCAACAGAATTAATATTTCTGCAGCAGAAAGTAACAAACAGCAGCAGAACAGCAGCAGAATATCATGGCAAAATTAATATTTCAGCCATGATATTCTGACCTACGAAATTTAATATTTCTGCCCAAAAATTCTGACTACATGGCATTGAATAAGAGTTCAAGTGGGCCCCACATCCAGCATATCCTAGTCAGCATCTGCATCACCCAAAAAGTGCCACATTAGCATCCAAATCAGCATCTTTGTCCATGTCAGCATTTTTCTCTCCAAAATTAAGATTTGTAGGAATTAGATTGAGCATTTTGCAATTCAAGTTCTAAAAATATAAAATTGAAACACATTCAATCCATAAATAGTTTATACCCAATAAATTCCAAAACATAATAAAATTAGAGAATTGGCAACATTGGAATAGCCATAGGACTAAGATAGGGACGGAAAAGTATATAAAAATGCCCGATATCACTCCACTCCTTTGCTGTTTCTGTCTGCCATTGATTGCTGCAGAAGGCCCATGCTGTCAAAGCAGAAACCACATTCCCCTTTGCTGTAAAGTATAGAACAGTGGGGACCAGAAATCCAGTCAGCCTTAGTCAACCAGTCAATGCCCAGTTAGCATGTCCAGGTAGCCTCCAAGTAAGCAAAACGTCTATGTCAGCAATTTTTCTCTCAAATAATTAGATATGGAATTAAGCACATGAATTAATTGGGATAAAATTATGAATTTGAATCATATAAATTCTATAATTAATTTTCACCCAATAAATTCAAAATATAATAAAATAGGAGAGTTGGCAACATTGAAATAGCAATAGGACTAAGATATGGACTAAATAGTATATGAAAATGCTCGATATCAAATCCCCCACGCTTAGCCTTTTGCACTCCTGGGCAAAATAATATTCAGAACACCAAAAGACACCAAATGAAAAGCGTGGAAAGCATGCTTGAATGGAATAATTAAAATTTTGAAAAGATTTAGCACTTGAAAAAAATTAATCTTAAATTTCTAAGATTACAAGCATCATGGCAATTTAATTTGGCATGAATGAATTCAAGGCTAGCCTCCTCACTAGGAATGTGTTTACTCTCTATTCTCTCCAGTGTCTAGGGTAAATCACTCTAAATTCAACTTATCACAGAATTCACTACCATAAGCTTGTCAAGTATCTAAAATCTCCACTACTCAATTCCACATGCTTGCTTGAATCAAAAGGACTTTACAAGGATGTGACGTTGGGTGGAAAACAACGAAAAGAAAGTGAAGGGAAAAACAAGGATAAAGTGTGGAAACAATTTGGGGAAATGAAGGAAACAACTTAAGAATATGAAGAGCATTAGCTATGACATTACAAGAGATTGGAATAAATTTTGGGTATAAAAACTTCTATCTACTCCTCTATTTCTTTCTTTGTATTCTTCTATTTTTTTTTCAACATCGATGCAAATTTTTTTTTTCACAATTTTTTTTTGAATGGCCATAATTTTTTTTAGAGTATAGAGAAGTATTTGTTTCAAAATATCCCAAAATTTTACAAGAAATATTTTTTTAGCACATCAAATCTCTAAAAGAATTTAAATGCTCTTCACTTCTCAAATTGTGAAGCAAAAATTCTAGTTTGGGAAGAACAATGGTGGAGAGTGCAAGAAGAAAAGTGGAAACAAGGCACAAAATGGCACACGATGGAAACAATACATGGGATGGCTATTTGGTTAAAAATGGGTCACAAAGAAATGCCTAAATCATCTCCAAACATGCATATATAAAAAGTAGCCTCAACAAGATTCAAGACAAGTTCTGGAGTGAAAATTTATGATAAGTGCAACACTCAACAATAAAGAATAGCATATTTGTAATTAAGGCTTCAAATCCTCACAGTTTAAAGACTATCACTAAAAATTCATTGAAACCAAATTTATTGTCATTTAAGCACGAATTGTAGAAAAGGAAGATTAAATTTCTAATCATGCTAAAACAATTCAAGACTAAACTATTTCATCAAGAATGCTTTCCACAAAAATTTCATCAAATGTTGAAAAAGAGAGCATCGAATTTGGATAAAGCTGAGAAGCAAAATTCTGCACTGCAAAAATTCTGGCGACGTAGCTTTACCGACACATAACAACCTCAAAACAAATGCGAATCACTCCAAATAAAATTCTACAACTAGAAGACATATAGAGGTTTAAAAACACGCAAAGAAAGTAGCAAAAGTCGTAGCCAATTAGTACAGAAAATTAGTGCAAGACAGCTCAAAAATTCTGGACAAAATAAAGAAAACAGAGGAGACAGCAGAGTTTTTTTTTTTTTAAAAAAAAATCAGTTCCAATTAAATTCTCTCCCCCACACTTAAACATTGCATTGTCCTCAATGCAAACCAGCACCAAACATCAAATAAAACAAAGAAGACATAAATTAAAAGGGGGAAAGAGTACGGCCTTATCATGGAGCCGAAACATTGTAGAGTTGGATTTCCTCTACAGTTTCCTCTTTGAAGCTCTCGTAGAACTTCTTCAACATTTGCCCATTTACCATGAATTGCTTGTTGGTGGCCTCATTTTGAATTTCTACTGCACCAAAAGGAAAGACATCAGTAACAACAAAAGGGCCAACCCATCTAGAGCGAAGCTTACCAGGCATTAGTTTGAGGCGAGAATTGTAGAGAAGGACTTTGTCTCCCAGTTGGAATTCTTTTTTCTCAATGTTCTGATCATGTACAGCTTTTGTCCTCTCTTTATAGATGCGCACATTCTCATAAGCCGCTAGCCTTAGTTCTTCTAATTCTTAAATTTGTAACTTCCTTTCCTTACCGGCTAGGGTCATGTCCATATTGCGTTGCTTAACCGCCCAATACGCCTTGTGTGCAATCTCCACTGGCAAGTGACATGCTTTACCAAATACTAAATGGTATGGAGTCATGCCGATGAGTGTCTTGAAGGCAGTTCTATAGGCCCAAAGAGTATCTTCAAGCCTCTTGCTCCAATCTTTTCTATTGGGCTGTACAGTTTTCTCTAATATTTGCTTTATTTCTCGGTTGGAGACTTCCGCTTGCCCATTGGTTTGGGGGTGATTAGGTGTAGAGGTTTTATGCACCACTCCATATTTCTTTAATAGTCCTTGCATGTTTCTATTGCAAAAGTGTGATCCTTGATCACTGATTATAGCCTTGGGGACACCAAATCTGCAGAAAATATGTGAACGAAGAAAGTCTACAACAATAATAAAATCATCAGTTCGAGTGGCTTTGGCTTCCACCCACTTCGACACATAATCCACAGCAACCAAGATATACATAAAGCCAAAAGAAACAAGAAAAGGACCCATGAAATCTATACCCCAAACATCAAAGATATCACAAAAGAGGAGAGGTTGTTGAGGCATTTCATTTCTTCTAGACACATTTCCAGTTCTTTGACACCTAGAACAGCTCTTGCAAAAATTATAGGCATCCCTAAACAAACTAGGCCAATATAAACTAGAATCTAACACTTTTCTAGCTGTTCTTTGGGGACCAAAGTGTCCACCACATGCAAGAGTATGACAAAAATTCAGCAAAGATGCAAATTCATGATTTGGAACACATCTCCTAACAATTTGGTCACTACAAATCTTCCATAAATAAGGGTCATCCCACACATAGTATCTAGCCTCGCTTCTTAATTTGTTCAACTGATGTTTATTCTGGTATGCAGGCAATTCGGATGCAACAAGATAATTCACTAAATCAGCATACCAAGGCTCACTAATACCATGTAAAAGGGAAAAACACTCATCTGGGAAGTTATCTTTAATAGGAAGATGCTCCAAAGGAAGCTCCGAAAGCCTACTCAAATGATCGGCTACTACATTCTCCGCTCCATTCTTGTCCTTGATCTCCACATCAAATTCTTGGAGAAGTAGCATCCATCTAATTAGTCTGGGCTTCGCATCCAGCTTCTTGAGCAAGTATTTTAATGCTGCATGGTCAGAAAACACAATCACTTTAGAGCTAAGCAAATATGATCTAAATTTATCCAAAGCAAAGACAATTGCTAAAAACTCTTTTTCTGTGGTTGTGTAATTTGATTGAGCTGAATCAAGGGTGCGAGAAGCATAAGCTATGACATGCAACTTCCTCGCTACTCTTTGTGAAAGTACCGCTCCCACAGCATAATTTGAGGCATCACACATAAGCTCAAAGGGGAGCTCCCACCGTGGAGGTTGGATGATAGGAGGGGAGGTAAGTTGCTGCTTCAACTCATCAAAAGCTAACCTGCAAGCATCATTAAAAACAAAATCAGTTTCTTTTTAGAGGAGTTTGGATAGAGGTAGAGCGATCTTATTGAAGTCCTTGATGAATCTCCTATAAAATCCTGCATGGCTAAGAAAAGAGCGAACTTTCCGCACAGAAGTAGGGTAAGGCAAAGAGGATATAACATTAACTTTAGCTTTATCTACTTCTATGCCACGTGATGACACTATATGGCCTAGGACTATCCCTTTCTCTACCATAAAATGGCATTTCTCATAATTCAAAACCAAATTCTTTTCTATGCATCTCTCAAGTACTCTCTCCAAATTTTTCAAGCATGTATCAAATAAGTCTCCATAAACAGAAAAATCATCCATGAACACTTCCATGTAATCTTCTAACAAGTCAGAAAATATACTTATCATGCATCTTTGAAAAGTGCCAGGAGCATTGCAGAGACCAAAAGGCATGCATCTATATGCAAAAGTACCAAAGGGATAGGTGAAGGTAGTCTTCTCTAATCTTCGGGTGCAATGTGAATTTGAAAATATCTAGAAAAACCATCAAGAAAACAGTAGTGAGACTTTCCAGCAAGTCTTTCAAGCATTTGATCAATAAAAGGAAGAGCAAAATGATCTTTTCTAGTTGCTTGGTTCAACTTCCTGTAATCAATGCAAACACACCAACTATTTTGCACTTTAGTGGGTACTAGCTCATTATTTTCATTTTCTATAACAGTTACCCCGATTTTCTTTGGCACTACTCGTACCGGACTTACCCACTTACTATCAGAGATAGGATAAATAATGCCAGCTTAAAGGAGCTTACTTACCTCCTTCTTGACCACATCAAGAATCATGGGGTTAAGTCGTCTTTGGGGCTGCCTGACTGGTTTAGTCTCTTCTTCAAGAAGAATACGGTGCACGCACACAGAAGGACTAATGCCAAGAATGTCTGCTAGAGTCCACCCAATTGCCTTCTTGTTCTTTTTCAGCAAACTTATCAATTTTTGTTCTTGATCAGGCTCTAGATTGTTGGCTACAATCACTGAAAGCTGATCTCCTACTTCTAAGAAAGCATACTTGAGGTTTTCTGGTAAAGCCTTCAACTCCAATGCAGGTGGTTGGATGGAGGATGGAATCAGTTTTTGTGGAGTCACATCCAAGGAGGTACCTACATATTCAGATTGCTCAAAGACATAATCATTGGCTAAAGTGGAGGAAGGGTCAGCAACACAAGAGGTAAGAGATAAAGAATGTACAACATTACAGTTTAAATTACTACATCTGTAACTACCTAAAACAGAAACAGAATCTAGATCTGAGTTGGAGAAAATGACAGAATCAGCTTGCTTAACAGAATCCAAATTAGCATGTAAATTAAAATGCAACTTAGAATTGTCAGCACTTAGAAAATTTTCAATTTCAGTACAGGCTTGACAAAATTGAGAACCAGCACAATTGCACTCAAAGGCATCAACCAAATTAGAAAACTCAGGAAAATCATAAATTAATTCAGCTTGGAAATCATCACATGCCTCATCGACTAAATAATCCAGAAAGTTAACTACATGCACATTGGAATGATTTTCCATAGGATGTTTCATGGCATCTAAAATGTTAAAATCAATTTTGTTGCCAGCAAACTCCATGGACAAAGTTCCTTCATGCACATTAATAATGGTTTTTGCAGTTTTCAAAAAAGGTCTACCAAGTATTAATGGTGCATGGCCAGACGTGTTATCATTTTCCATATCCAGTGCATAAAAATCAGAAGGAAAAATAAAATCTTTAACTCTTACCAAGACATCTTCCAGAACTCCTACTGGATGTGCTGTGCTCCTGTTAGCAAGTTGGACAATTACTCCAGTTGGTAAAAGAACACCAATCTTGAGGCTTGAATACACTGATTTAGGCATGACATTGATTGAGGCTCCCAAATCCAGCATAGCATTGGAGAACTCCATGTTGCCTATTGTGCATGGTATTGTGAAAGTTCCAGGATCTTTACACTTGGGTGGCATGGGAGGCTGGATGAGTGCAGAAATATTCCTCCCTAAATTCACTCTTTCATTGCCCCTTAAACGCTTCTTATGAGTGCATAACTCTTTGAGGAACTTGGCATACTTGGGAATTTGCTTAATTGCATCCAAGAGTGGAATATTGACCTCTATTTTTCTAAAGGTCTCCATGATCTCCTTATCTATGTCAGATTCAGAAGCTTTCCTTGATTGAGTTTGCCTGTTTAGAAAAGGAAGAGGTATTCTCTGAACCACTTCTTCATCTTTTTTATTTTGCTCACTGGTTGAGGATGAAGGAACACTTTGCTGCACATTTGATTTTTCTAGTTCAGAGTCAAAAGTTAGACCATCTACTTGCTTGCCACTCCTCAAAATGATGGCACTAACATTGCCTCTTGGATTGATCACTGGTTGAGATGGCAAACTCCCTGAACCTTGACTTTCCAGCTTATTGACTGTTGTGGCTAACTGACCAATCTTAGTTTCCAAGTTCTACATATTTGTTTTTGTCCTTTGCTGAAATTGGAGGGTGTTGGCAGTCAGCTCTTTCATTAAATCTTCCAGACTAGTCTCAGGCTTCTTGGTTGTTGGAGAAGGTGTATGGCTGGGTCCAAGTTGATTGTATCTTACATGGGGTGGTTGGTAAGGAGGAGGATTAGAGGTATTTCCATACTTAAAGGCTGGATGGTCACGCCACCCAGGATTGTAGGTAGAGGAGTATGGGTCATATCTCTGTTATTGTGGCTGCATAGGTCTACTAGGGAATATGCCAGCACATGACTCAGTTGGGGTCTCTTGCAGCTGAGGGCACTGATCAGTATGGTGGGTATTCAAGGAACAAATACCACAGACTGAAGGAGGAAGGGCTTGTTGTTGTGTTCCCAGGATTGTAGGTAGAGGAGTATGGGTCATATCTCTGTTGTTGTGGCTGCATAGGTCTACTAGGGAATATGCCAGCACATGACTCAGTTGGGGTCTCTTGCAGCTGAGGGCACTGATAAGTATGGTGGGTATTCACGGAATAAATACCACAGACTGAAGGAGGAAGGGCTTGTTGTTGTGTTCTCTGATTTAATGCCAATTGCCTTACCATTGAAGCCAACTCTTCCAATTTATTTTCTATCCTTTGTTGCTCCATGGGAGGTATTCTCACTTCATTGACAGTAATTGCTACTGGATCATTCAGTTTAGTGCCAAACTGTTGTACATTTTGGGCCATCTTGGCCAACAATTCATTTGCTGCAGCAGGGGTCTTGTCCACCAGCAGCTGCATCAACTATGTATCTGTCCATAGGCAATAATCCCTCATAGAAATATTGGATGAGAAGCTGCTCCAAAATTTGATGGTTGGGACATCTTGAACACATCTTCTTGAATCTCTCCCAGTACTCATGCAATGATTCACCACTTGCTTGTCTAATCCCACTTATGTCTTTCCTGATTGCTGCTGTTCTTGAGGCTGGGAAGAATTTTTCTAGGAACATTTTCTTCAGTTCATCCCATCTTGTAATTAAGGCAGTGGGCAGGTAGTAAAGCCAATCCTTGGCTGCCCCATCCAAAGAGAAAGGGAAAGCTATCAATTTGATCTGTTCTTATCTAACTCCATGTGGTCTCATAGTAGAGCAGACAACGTGGAACTTCTTCAAGTGCTTGTGCGGATCTTTTCCTGCAAGACCATGAAACTTAGGCAACAAATGGATTAGACCAAATTTCAATTCAAAATTAGCATCCAACTCAGGATAATTTATGCACAATGGTTGATAATGCACATCAGGTGCAATCAACTCTTTAATTGATTGGTCTTGCCTATTTTGAGGCACTTGTGCATTTTGATTTTCCATCCCAGTTATCCCAGCTGACTCACAATCAGTAGACTCCAACACAATATTAGATTCAGAATCTGATTCAACTTCTACACTATTGACAGCAAATTCAACAATTTCAGCAAGAATTTCAGAAACTATACTAGTTCTAATGTTATTGCTTCTTACTAGCCTATGGAAGGTCCTATCAATTTCTGGATCAAAAGGTGGTAAGTCCATGTGACCAGACCTTCTCATATACTAGGAAGGGCAAAAATTCACAAGAAAACAATAAAAACAATAAAAAAAACTAAATCGCTACAAAAGACTCCAACCGATGAAAATCACCAAAAATTGAAGTATCTCAGAAAAATCTAATTTTTCTTGGAAAACTTCTTCACAAATTGGAGAGACGAACACAAAAAACAGAATTCAAAAATTCAAACTACAAAAATCACACTAAAAATCACAATTAATTAGAAAAATAAAAAATATTAAAAAATAGAAAAGGAGGTCTAAACGATGGAATTTGGAAAAATGGCCGTCCAAGATGATCCTTTGGATAATCGAGGGGTCAAAACTTGCTTAAAATGTTGAAAACTAGTGGTATACCAAGTTTAAGGTCAATCGGAGGTAGTTAGTTTTTTTGCCTATGAATAGTAACCGATAAAAACTCAAAAACTTGTAAACCGTTTCAACAATACTAGAGAACTTAAAATTAAACAACGAAACACTTAAACAACTAATTAGATAACTTGGAAGTGAATTGGCTCCCCGGCAACGACGCCAAAATTTTGATTCACGCCACTACGATGCCGAATCGCCCAAAATTGAATTCGTGGCAATCTTGCGGTATAGTGGTCCCCAAGTCGTATTCACTCAAGGAGCCTCACTTCTAATCACTAATTAGTTATTCTGAACACTCAAACACTAATTAAAAGCACATAAATGTGGGGGGTTTGTTGACAATAGTAACAGAAGTGGTAACAAAACAGCAACAATGGACAACAGCAGCAGCAAATCAGCAGCAAAATAAGTTTGACAATAATAGAAGACCATGCAACCAGCCACTAGGATTTATGGGAGTGTAGCTATCATTACTTAGCTCATTGATTCAGTTTTGTTCTCATTTCACTACTTGGTTCTTTATAAAGAAAATGATTCTAGAATAACATCCAGAATTTAATGCTACTAACTATAGCCAAGAATATCTTCATTAACTATAACTAGACGCATCTCAAGGGAAAACCTCAACCAAATCAAGTTAAATATCATCTAACTAGTCATTTCGTTTCATTCACTTTTCTTATCAGTCAAGCAAGGTTATATCTCATATATATATATATATCTGTTTATGCTCTTTCAAGTTCAAATCAAAATTTGAGAGCAACATAAACATATGAGTAGAACAGAAACGAAATGAGATGAAATGGAGAATAAAACACTTATCTTGCACTTTCAGTTCAAGCTACAACATCCTAAGGTCCTAGTGACTGATTACAATGGAGATTTAGCCCTCCATGACAGCAAGACAGCAAAACAGAAGAAGGAAAATAGAGAGGAAGAGAAAGCTGCGAAAATTGCTAAGTTACAGAAAATAAAAGTGTCCTCTGATTTTTAAAACTGATGCCCTCAATGCCTTAGAATATTCTACCCTAGATGCCTCCTTGGATGCCTCCTTGGTGCTTCTTCCATGATGTGGGCAGCAAGACAACAGCAGAAAAGTGGCAACAACAGCAGACAAGTTACTCCACTCCTTTGTTGTTTCTTTCTGCTATTGATTGCTGCAGAAGGCCCATGCTGTCAAAGCAGAAACCACATTCCCCTTTGCTGTAAAGTGTAGAGCAGTGGGGACCAAAAATCCAGTCAACCTTAGTCAACCAGTCAATGCCCAGTCAGCATGTCCAGGTAGCCTCCAAGTAAGCAAAACGTCCATGTGAGCAATTTTTCTCTCAAATAATTAGATCTGGAATTAAGCACATGAATTAATTGGGATAAAATTATGAATTTGAATCATATAAATTCTATAATTAATTTTCACCCAATAAATTCAAAATATAATAAAATAGGAGAGTTGGCAACATTGAAATAGCAATAGGACTAAGATAGGGACTAAATAGTATATGAAAATGCTCGATATCAGCAAGCACCACCCCTTTTATGCTAATTACTTCTATGTCCCATGCCTAAACACATATTATAATATGTATTGGCACGATGCCTTGGAAACTATATGGAAAATGGTAGTACTCACGCCATTTCCATTTCTGTCCTAGGATTCCCCTCTGTTCATAATATGTATATCAAACTTATTATAAACCAAGATAAAGATGTATACATGCAAGTAAATAGAATTCATGAGTTGTATACATTTCTTGAAAGTTATAGTTGGCATTTGAATAAAGTGAGTCCTCATACCATCCCCAATTGTAATACCCGCCAATTTTGGATCACGTGATTGGTGGTATTACATTTGTTATGATAAAATTTTCATTATTTAACAAAATTATTTGGTTATTTTTAATTTTCCAAATTTAATTTATTCTCTTTGAATATTATTTATGAAAATGGAAATAAATAACTAGACTGAGTATTTTATCGTTGATGATATTTTGAGAGCTAAGGAAAGATATGGGGAAGAGAAAACTTTATGGAAATAGAGTTGAGAGACAAGCAATAGAGAGAAAGCAATCATGAGGCATAGAGGGAGCTGAGTACCTACAGGGTTCAGAGAGGGACTAAAGTGAAATGAGGAACTAGAGTAATACCTAGTGTGTGAGAAATATTTACGAGTTTATTACCACTATGGTTAACCGAGAGTTACCTAGGGGTAAAGTAATAATTTACCTTGGGTGAGTATATATAGGCGGCCCTACGTCTTTTCCTCATTTCTCACTTTCCTCTCTCTCTCTTTCCTCACTCCCTATTTTCTTTCTTTCTTTCTTCCTTCTCTTTACCTTTCTACCCTAATCCTCAATGATCTTTGGAGAACCTTTCTCCAGTGGTGGGGCGAGTCATCAGTGGCCAAATAACCTAGGGAAAGTAAAGAATTGAGGTAGGAATTTTGATTTCCTAGACTTTTTCCTATTTTCTAGTTTTAAGGGTATTTAGGATAAAACTGAGATTCTAGCTTCGTTTCTCAATTAAAATTAGGGATTTTGGTGTCCAAATACTCTTTAAACATCAAGGATAAGATCCCATCGAAGAAATCATTGAAAATAGTGAAGATTTGGTTAGTTCTAAGCCAAATCCAAGGGCAAATTGTGAAAATATGATCGTGGCACCTAAGCGCCAGGTTTCAGACGATTCAAGGAAGAAAAGGTCTAGTGCCTAGGTGCAACCATCCCAGAAATCTTCGTTCTTTCTTCAAACAACCATAACTCCTTTGTTTGAACTTTATTTTTAACTTTGAGTCTAGTTTCTAATGGTATAAGTTTCATTTGCAAATTTATTTACCAAATAAGATTTATGACCAAATGAATAACCAAAGGTCAGGGTTAGTGGTAAGGATTTTCCTCGTTTTATTTAGTTATTGATTTAGGTTGATTCCAGATGACTTGAGAGCTTCATTGGCTTCGTTTCCTGGGACTCTTATATAGTAAACCTTGACGGCATCAATGTGAGTGAATAATCTTGCCATTTAAGTTTTTAATAAATTATTTGGCTAAGTTCAATATAAATCTCATTCACACTATAGTTAGAATTAAATTAATAAAATTCCTTTAGAATAAGGAATTTCATTAATGATAGTGGGATATACTTTGTGGGATTGAGAGTTTTATGTTTAATTATATTTAAATTGGTGAATTGATGTGGTATGTGTTATGTGGTGTTTATGTGAATGTATTTGATGTTTGTGTGAATGCATTCCATAAACAAAGAAAATGAAAGGAAACAGAGGGATGAACCTCTGTAATAAACCCGTTGAGTAATTATCATCCGAGGGAAAATATTGGACAGCTTCAACGAGGTAAAGTGAAGAAGCGTACCCATTGAGTAATATTGATTGAAGGTGTCAATGGGTATGCATACTCATTGAGGGTTGGTCTTCAATGTGGTATGGAAAGAGTGGGATAAATATTGCATATTGCATTTGCATACCCACATCAAAAGAGGGAAAGTGCGAGAAGATGTGGGAATACATAGTATATGTTTGTTGCATCATGTATTTTGGTATGGATGTTTATTTATGTTTTTATTTGATTGAGGATTATTTTACGGATTGGGTTATGAGATTGTAGATTCACATTGAACTGTGGGTTTTGGTTGCTATAAGGTACGTTATATATATTATATTTCATACTGATATATGTTAGTGGTGTTTATTTTAATTATGGTAGTGAGGCTGATATTTGTTCTTGTGCTATATTTTATTGCATAGTTGCTCACTGGGATTTCATAAACTCACGCTCTCTATTTCTGTTTTCAGATTCAGCACCTGAGAAGGATGGGAAAATTGCTGGAGGTTAATGACTTGGAGACATACTCTATTTTAGTCTGAAGGGTTCTAAATGAACCAATAGAGATGCTCTATAATCCTATAGGCCACCTAGGTCCTGTGATGTTTTAGGATTTTATTTATTTGGCTGTAATTTACTTGTAAATTATAAAATTTACAATTTGTATAGTTGTAGATAATAGGATGGTTCAGGAAAATTATAGGCTACTACTGAGTAATATATGTACATTTACGTGCCCATTTTTTGAGGCGTTACAGAATGGTATTAGAGGGGAAGTTTAAGTTTAGGTTTCTATAGATTACAAAGCTTGGTGTTCTTTATAAGTCCTTCCCCATTGTTGTGAACTACGTAGCATGACCATAGGTTTAGGTTCCATAAAAGGCACTATAGGACGTTGAGTTTTTCTTTTATGACTTACTCCTCGGTGGAGTGAATTGGAAATAATTTTATTAATATGAGAAGTGCTTGTTCATTATGCAGGTTGTTAGCTTTAGATGGAGGAGAAATCCTCAAAGCACAGAGAGCTCATAAGCTCAGTTCAAATGTAGCATTGCTACATTACCACTGAGGTGGTTGTAACTATTTTTTATCAGCATATGGGTGGGTGTGTGGTTATGTATTATGGAAATATGGGATTTCTATGTGGTATGCAACTATCTATGATATTTTATTTTTGATTTGGTATGTTGTGGTATGTAAACTTAATTGTTTACTAGAAGATATGTATATGTTTATATTTGTATTTGTAATGGAGTTGTAAGTGGTAAGTGGGAAACTGGAGTGTTAGTTACTAATTTGGAAGGGTACGGTAAGACCTGTCTTGTAAATCGTGATGGTTTTATGAATATATTTATATATTTGCAAGTTGAGAAAAATTTTGCTGGGATTCCTTGTGGTGGGTTCCTGTGTATATATTCTACACAATTTTCATTAATATCTTTTAATGAATTGTGGAAAACTGGGTTGTTAGAAGAAAAGTGGGAAATGGTTATATCATATAAATAACCTAAATGCATTACATATACGTGTGTATTGTAATACATCTTATTGTGGGTAGGAAACATATACCCACAAGGTGTGTGGGCATCCTTTGTGACTTGGGTGTATAGTTAATCTATTGTGGCTTCAACCATTATTGATTATGTAGAGTGACGAGTGTAGGTGCTCAGGAATCTACACTTTTATGGATTTGGATATAATTCATTTCCATAAGTATTGATAGTGTCATAGGTGGTTGTGTGTAGGCAAGTATTTCAACCAAGTTATCTTGAGTTGAAATTGGGTAGAGGGGACAACGAGAATAGAAGAACCTAGGAAGAAGAAGGGATTGGAGAAAGAAAAATGCTCACGTGAGATGAGCTGAGGGCTAAGATATAAGTTCTATCCTAAGAGTAGAGGTGGTTGCAATTCTTCTAGTCGGGGTGATTCTCAGGCTAGAAGATGGTGACCTTGCCTTTTAGAATGCGAGAAACTCAGTCCAAGTGAGTACTATTAGTAGGCAGTATGCTAAGGCTGTTTCTTTTACAGCTGGAAGATAAACTTTAAGAGGAATTTGGAAGAGAAAACATGAGTTGTTAAAGTTGGGATGCATACTTGAGTATGTATCCTAGAGAAATCTAGTAGTGTGAGGTTTGGTTAAGGGAACCAATTTAAATTGTGTAGTTCTCCTGAGAGAGACACCATAGTAAGGTAGAAGGCGACATAAGGAGGGTGGAGTGAGTTGTAAATATTTTAAGGCAACTTGATTAAGTTGCACTCATATGGTTGGAGGTTTGTATGTGGTGATAAAGTATGGTGAGTGTGCTTAGGTAGGCGGGATTAGTCTTAAAGAGAAGAAAAGACTCATGAGACAAGTTCTCGGTAGTCATTGAATGGGGATGCAGTAGACGTTGGATGTGTATGGTCCTTATACCAAAAAGGTCAGACGAGGTAGAGTGTGCTGTGAGTAGGTTATTGGCATGTATGCTATCTTAGCTGAGTAGAAGTGGTGGTATATGCATGATGTCGGAGGTTAATGGAAGGTGTAGCCAACTTTTCTATGATAAAAGGGCCTATTAGTCTATAGTGTGTGAATGTCAGCGGATTGTAATACCCACCAATTTTATATTTATATAATTAACGGTATTACAATGTTTAAATGTTTTAGTGGGAATTATGCTATTTTTAATGAAAAATTTAATAGTGTTATTTTTATTTCATTATTTCTAATCATTTAATTTCCATAAATTGGAGGAATACTTTTGGTAATTTATTTATGGATTTAATATGTTGTGATTGGAGTGGGTGATTCGTGGTGTTGTGGTATTTTTTGTGATGTGTGAAAAAATTGTGAATGAGGGATTAAGTGAAATTAATGTGATTAATTGAGATATTGTGGAAATGGGTGAAATGGGTTGGGTATGGGTCCATGGGTCAACCCATGACCTACCACCCATAAAGGGTCCCTTTCTACCCTTTTCCCTTTCATTCCAACACTTAGTGAAATTTAGGCAAAGTGAGGAACCCTATTTTCTCTCTTCTCCCTCTTCATCTAACTTGAGTTTCTACCAATTAAACTTCAGTTTCTGGTTGTTTTCTGCATCTCTGGACAATTCTAGGACTAAAGGTAAGATTACATCTCATTAATCTCCTCTAAATTCTTGAATTTGTCCATGCCCTAGTGATATTGGGTTTTTGAAGGTTTTTCATGGAAACTTCGTCTCTTTGTCTCCTTTGTTGGATTTGTTCGATAGATTTTGTTATAATCTAGTTCATGGTGGTAAAATAAACAAGTTTCATGCATTGGAATCCAAGAACATGTTCTTGAGAGATTTCTAAGGAATTTTGAGAAATTCATGAAATTCATTTGTTTTGAATTTTAATTGTTCTAAATTGCTTAATGAACATTTGTTTTGAAAAATGAAAGAAAGAAGAGAAAGAGTGCATATGGTCAATTTTTGGAGGATTTTCCCCTAAAAATAGTGAAGAACAACTCAAGAATAAAAGAACCCAGATTCTAGTGCCTAGGCGCCAGGGTTCCTGAAGGAAAAACTTGACTTAGTGCCCAGACACCAAGGTACACTAGTGGACGAGTAGAGCTGGCGTCCAAGCACCTTTTAGGCAGAAAACACTATGTTTTATGTATATGTTGTGGCGCCCAAGCACCCTTGAGGTAGAGAGGAATATGAAATGTATATTTTGAGGGGATTGTTGAAGGATTTTGATGCCTAGTTGTTGGGACTTCTTTTAGGTACTTTGGTAGGATTAATTAGCTCCATTTCAAGACTCTGAGTACGGTAAAAACTTTGTTGAGGCAAAGGTGAGTGGTGGACCTGGCCAAAGTTATTTTATTTAAAGTATAATGTAAATCCCTCCTCCCTCATTTATAGAAGATAAGTTGATTATGCTTCTAACTGATTATATAAATTAGTAATTGGAATTGTGTGTGGAATATTTATTGTGATTGTGATGTAGTGTATTGTGTATTGGTGTCGTTACATCCATTTATGACACTTAACATAAATGGAAATGTATAGGAAAGCATAAGGTTGGTCTTTTGCATGATGTGGGATATTCAAAGGGGATTAATCTCTGGAATACACTCATTGAGGATTGGTCTTCAATGGGTAGAGTGGTAAAATATATGGCAAGTATTACATTTGTTTGATTGCATATTGGTAATCTGTTTGTGATTATTTAATGTTTTCTATATGTTTGGTTAAATTCGAGTTATGGCATTTGTACTTATACACTATAATCATTTTTCTACATAGTCAATTACTCACTGAGTTTTGATGAACTTACACCCTCTGTGGTTACTCTTTTTAGATACAGAGATTAAGGAAGAGGAGTTTCCACTAGAGAGTTAGCTGCTCTTTTGGATTTATACTTCTCTTTGTGTCGGTGGGTTCATAGAACCAAATTTTGTTAAGTGTTGGATAACACTCTGTAGTCTGATAGGGCACCGAGGAATAGGGCAGGAAACTATACATTATAAATTCGGTTGTAATTTATTTTTGTACTGAATCTGCTGCATTATGATGTTGGAAGATTATCTATACATATGTGTTTATATAATATTTTACTTTTATGATAATAATTGGCTTGTGTATTGCTAGTTGTAGATAACTAGGACTGTTTGTTGTGGTAATGGAGTATTCACTCATGTTAAATATGTTAAATTTTTGGGGTGTTACAGATATGTAAGATGCCTGGGTGTTGTGTACAACCAGGTGAAGTGGAGGATGTAAGTGGGTAGAGTAAGCATCAAGAGTGTTCTATGTTGAGGGTAAGAAAGTGTTAGAGTGAGTACCTTAGGAGCATGTGCATTAGTTTGAGAGGGAATGCATTTGGGTATATGTGGAAACGCAATGACTCATATATGAACATACATATAGTATGTATATATGTGTAGTTATATAAGGATCCTGAAGTGGGGTTTATTTAGAAAGAATGACGTTCTTAGGACTTGTAGTCCTGAAGGACTAAATCGAGGGATGGTGGTGTATAGTAGGAAAAATCATGGAATCAGACGGTCCCATGGCATAGTTATTGGTATACCTTCTTTTGTGAAAGATTCTATGAACTTCAGATGAGACTGTACTTACCAATAGGCTTGTGGGGCTTGGCTAATCAGGCCGTCTAAGTGTTAGTTTGAGGAGGAGTGCATGCAGATGGGTGGTGAAGCATAGTTACTTGCAAGTGAACATGCATGGAATGTATGTACACACATAAATATGTAAAGACCTTAAATGTGAATTTATCTGGAGGAGGATGATCTCCTTCGGGCTTCTAGTTCTAAGGGAGGAATACCAATTGGAATTAGTGGTTAAGGCCTTAGCCTGTAGGTTATTGTGTTGTGGTTGTGGGCATGTTCTTGTTAACCTGTTATTGGTCATGAACATGACCCAATGGACCGAGAGTTGGGACATGCTTAATTCATACAAGAGTCCGGTGAGGCTCATCGTGGAGGTTTGTACACAAAAAAAAGGAGAGAATCAGTGGAGCAGTTCATCTCATAACCTGATTTTCCAAATGGGCCTCCTAGTAACAATAGCCAACTGATGTCATTGAGACCCAAAGGCTAATTTCTAGAAAAGAGTAGGAGTCCAGGACCAGCCTATAGTAAGACTTAAGCTGGATGAGTGATTAGTAGATAAAGATGTGGAAATGGAATGGTGTACTCTTGATATCTGAAACCAGTAGTTACCCCATATAGGGAATGTGGTTTTAGGTCAAGAGGGATGCACCTGAAAAATAAAAGGGTAGAGGAACAGACTTATGGGATGTATACTTCACAAAGAAATCTTTGTGGGGATATCTAGTCTGTGAGAATGCAGACTCATGTGACAGGATTCTTGAGTGATAATCTCATGGAATCGTGGATCTATGGGAAGACTATTTATGTGGTATGTGTATATGGCTTTATGCATATGATAGCATAGGTTCTAGTTTGAATAATTTATTTTATTGATGTGACTGTGGATAGTCGATATGATGGCAATATGGAAGCCTGGGTTGAGCTTGACTCCCAAGGGCAACATGCCAATCATGGGGTGACACCTACGGGTAGGACATCGCCTATGGTGGGATAATTTACAAGTGGAATATTTCCTTCAGGCGTGGTGCATATATTCTATTGTATTGAGAGTATATGTGTATGGGTTTGTGTTTGTGGTATGCTTAGTTCCAAACATATGATTGGTACAGCTTATGAGCGGGATAACGCCTTCGGGCAGGGTGTATATATATTTTATATTATTGTGAGGTATGCGCATGGATTATGTTTATGGTATGCATAGCTTAAAGTGTGGGATTGATGAGGCTAATGAATGAGAGGTAATATACAATGATATTAAAATACACCCTCCATGAGCCACGAGTGAGATGCCATGTTGTTTATATGCTTCTGAAGCAACCGGATATCGTGTGGGATAATTATCCCAGGGGCATCTTTATATTTATACATTTGTATGTGGGTGCTTTGGGTTTGAATGGTAGAGGAACTTATGTGTGGTAGGTACTTAAGCCACCCTAAGTTCCTGGTTCATGCCGCTACGATGTCGAATCGCCTAGAATTGAATTCGTGGCAATCTTGTGGTATAGTGATCCTCAGGTCATATTTACTCAATGAGCCTCACTTCTAACTACTAATTAATTGTTCCTAACACTAATTACATTGATTAAGACCTAATTAACATAGAGGGTTTTGGCTGTGATAGTTGCATAAATAGAACAGAAATCAAGTAGTAAACAGCAGCAGCAAACAATAGTAGAAATATTTGACAGTGAAGGAGAATATGTAACCAGCCACTAGGATTTATGGGAGTGCAACTATTGTTACTTAACTTATTGATTTAGTTTTATTCTCATTTCACCATTTGGTTTTTATAAAAAGAATTCTAGAGGAACTTCCAGAAATTATAATGCTTCTAACTATAATCAAGAAAAACTTCATTAACTATAGCTAAATGCAACATCAAAAGACCTACACTAAACCAAGTTAAATATCATCTAACTAGCCATTTCGTTTTTTACTCACTTTTCCAATTAGTTAAGCAAGGTTGTATCTCAAATACAAATCAGTTTATAGCTTTATAAGTTCATATCAGAATTTATAATTAGCATAAACAACATATGCAGAACATAAACTGAAAATGAGATGAAATGGAGAATAAAACACTTATCTTGCACTAAAAGTTCAAGCTACAACATCCCAAGGTCCTAGTGACTGATTACAATGGAAGTTTAGCTCTCCATGAGGGCAAAACCAGAAGAATAGTGGAGAGAAAAGCAGAGAGAAGAAGACCTACAAAATTACTAAGTTACAGAATGAAAGAGTGATCTGGGATACAAAATGATGCCCCACTAAACCTAAGGAATATTCTACCCTAGATGCCTTCAATTGACTTTCAAAAAGGGTTGAGGTGTGGCTGTTCTATAACTGCAAAAGGAAGTCTGAAATGCTAAAGGGAAGACATGAATAAGATGTAGCAAAGAGACTAGTTTTCCATGTAGAAGGCTAATATGTTTTTGTTTCCATTTTTAGCAAAATTTGGGGAAGATACAAAAAGCTAGACTACATGCAAAAGGGCTGAAAAATTCTGAGCCCTCCCACACGTCCATGTCTCAAGTCAGCAGAAAAGAGGTGCCTAGTTAGCATCCTACTCATTAGAAAAGTACTACATTAGTGTCCATATCAGTAGGAGTGCTATGTCAGAGCCACATCATCAAGAAATCTCCAATATTAGTTTCTGCAAAGTACACAAGATGGATTAAATTGAGTCTTTTATAATTTAAGTCCTAAAATACGAAAATAATTCATTTTTTATCCAAAAGTGATTTAGACCCAATAAATCACAAAGTATAATAAAATTGAAAAATTCCCATAGATGAAAATGCAAATGGACTAGGATAGGAGTAAAAATGTATATAAAAATGCTAAATATCAAATCCCCCACACTTAGTCTTTTGCACTCCTGGGCAAAATCAGTTAAAAGCAACATAGACATCAAAGGACACAATAAGAAGTGTAGAATGTATGCAATAATGAAATAGTTCATGCTTGAAAAGATTTATCGCTAGGAGAGAAAAAATCTTAAATTTCTAAAAAGTTCAAGAATCATGGCAATTTCATTGACAAGAATGAATTCAAGTAATAATCTACTCACAAGGAAAGGTGTATATGCTCTATTCTCTCAAGTGTTTAAGGTAATGCACTCACATTTCAACCTATCACAAATTCATTACCATAAACTTGTCAAGAATCTAAATCTCCACTACTTGAATCACATACATGCTTGAATTATTAGGACTTTACTATGGATGTAAGGTTAGGTGAAGGAATGTTTGGAAGGTGGAAAGAAATACACAAAACAAATTTTAACAAAAACTTAAAGAAATGAAGAGCATCAATCGATCTAGTCATAAGAGATTGAACTATGAAACTTGGGTACAAAAATGCTACTTCTCTTTTCTTCTTTCTTGCTCTTTTTCTCTTTTTTTTTTATCTCCATACAATATATTTTTCATAAAGAATTGTCAAATTTTTCTTTTCTTTTGAGTAGAAAAACTGAATTTCAAAACAAGCCACAAATCCTTCTTTTTGCATATGCTTAATCTCTTTTCAAAAGAAATTTCTAAAGCTCTTCGAATCCTAAGTTGGGGACAAGAAAGAATTTGTTTTAAGGTGGAAAAAGGGTTGAAACACAAGAAAGAAAGGTGGAAGTAAGGCACATAGTGGCACACAATGGAAACAACATATAAGATGACTATTTGGCTAGAATGGTTACAAGAAACAAATGCCTAAATCATTTCCAAGCATGTACATGTAATGTAGCCTCAACAAAGATTCAAGACAAATTCTAGAGTGAAAATCATGATTGTGAATACATACAAGAAAGAATATTATTTTGCAATAGAGGTTCAAATTCTCACGGTTTAAATACTATTACTAAAAATTCAATAAAAACAACGTCATTGCCATTTTACTTGAGATCCTTAGAAAAAGAAGACTGAATTATTTTCATGCTAAATCAATCCAACACTTAATCTATTTCATCATGCTTGCTTTCACACAAAAACTCCATTAAATTTTCCAAAAAGAGAGCATCAAATTTGGACAAAACAGAGTAGCAAAAATCTCCACTGTAGAATTTCTGGTAACTCGGCTTTACCGACACAAAACCACACCAAAACATATTCGAAAGACATCAAATAAAATTCTACAGCTAGAAGACATATAAAGCTTTAAAAACATGTAAAGAAAGTAGCAAAATTCGTAGCCAAACAGTACAGAAAATTCGTGCAAGATAGCTCAAAAATTCTGGACAGAACAGAAAAAACAGAGAAAAATATGTAGAAAAATTTTAAATCAGAAACCAATGCTTTCTGCAATTAAATTCTCTCCCCCCACACTTAAACATTGCATTAACCTCAATGCAAATCAGCACCAAACATCAAAAAAAAAAAAAAGAGGACATAAATTAAAAAGGAGGGAAAGAGTATGGCCTTATCATGGAGCCGACACATTGTAGAGTCAGATTTCCTCTACAGTTTCTTCTTGGAAGCCCTTGTAGAACTTCTTTAACCTTTTCTCATTTACCATAAATTGTTTGTTGGTGGCCTTATTTTTAATTTCTACTGCACCAAAAGGAAAGACATTAGTAACAATAAAAGGGCCAACCCATCTAGAGCGAAGCTTACTGGACATGAGCTTGAGGCGAGAATTGTAGAGAAGGACTTTCTCCTATTTGGAATTCTGTCTTCACAATTTTCTTATCATGTAAAGCTTTTGTCCTCTCCTTATAGATTTGCGCATTCTCATAAGTGGCTAGCCTTAGTTCTTCTAATTCTTGAAGTTGCAACTTCCTTTCTTTACCGGCTAGGGTCATGTCCATATTGCATTGCTTAATCACCCAATATGCCTTATGTGCAATCTCCACTGGCAAATAACATGCTTTACCAAATACCAAATGGTATGGAGTCATGCCAATGGGAGTCTTGAAGGTGGTTCTATAGGTCCAAAGCGCATCATCAAGCCTCTTGCTCCAATCTTTTCTGTTGGGCTGCATGATTTTCTCTAATATTTGCTTTACTCTCGGTTGGAGACTTTTGCTTGCCCATTGGTTTGGGAGTATAGAAGTTTTGTGCACCACCCCATATTTCTTTAATAATCCTTGAATGTTTCTATTACAAAAGTATGATCCTTGATCACTGATTATGGCCTTGGGGACACCGAATCTGTAGAAAATATGTGAACAAAGAAAGTCTACAACAATAATGAATCATCAGTTTGGGTGGCTTTAGCTTCCACCTACTTTGACACATAATCCACAGCAACCAGAATATACATAATGCCAAAACAAATAGGAAAAGGACCCATAAAGTCTATACCCTACACATCAAAAATATCACAGAAAGGAAGAGGTTGTTGAGGCATCTCATTTCTCTAACACATTTCTAGTTCTTTGACACCTAGGACAATTCTTACAAAACTCATAAGCATCCCTAAACAAAGTGAGCCAATACAAACCGGAATCTAACACTTTCCTAGCAGTTCTCTAGGGAACAAAGTGTCCACCACATGTAAGAGTATGACAAAAAGTAAGCACAGATGCAAACTCATGATTTGGAACATATCTCCTAACAATTTGATCACTACAAATCTTCCATAAATAAGGGTCATCCTACACATAGTACTTAGCTTAACTTTTTAATTTATTCAATTTATGTTTATTTTGGTATGCAGGTAATTCAGATGCAACAAGAAAATTCACTAAATCAGTATACCAAGGCTTACTAGTACCATGTAAAATGAAGAAGCACTCATCTGGGAAGTTGTCTCTGATAGGGAGATGTTCCAATGGAAGATTTGAAAGCTTACTCAAATAATCAACTACTACATTCTTCGCTCTACTTTTATTTTTGATCTCCACATCAAATTCTTAGAGAAGTAGGATCCATCTAATTAATATTGGCTTTGCATCAGGCTTCTTCAACAAATATTTCAATGTTGCATGGTCAGAAAACACAATTACTTTAGAGTCAAGTAAATATGATCTAAATTTATCTAAGGCAAAAACAATTGCTAAAAACTCCTTCTCTGTGGTTGTGTAATTTGACTGAGACGAATCAAGAGTACACGAAGTATAAGCTATCACATGCAACTTCCCTTTTACTCTTGGTGAAAGTACCACTCTTACAATATAATTTGAAGCATTACACATGAGCTCAAAGGGGAGCTCCCACCGTAGAGGTTGGATGATAGGAGGGAAGGTGAGTTGCTACTTTAACTCATCGAAGGCCAATCTATAAGCATCATCAAAAGCAAAATCAATTTCTTCCTAGAGGAGTTTAGAGAGGGGTAGAGCGATCTTACTGGAATCCTTGATGAATTTCCTATAGAATCCTATATGGCCAAGAAACGAGCAAACTTCCCACACAGAAGTGAGGTAAGGCAAAGAAGAGATAACTTCAACTTTTACTTTATCTACTTCTATGCCACGTGATGATACTATGTGGCCTAGGACTATACCTTGCTCTACCATGAAATGACATTTCTCATAATTCAAGACCAAATTCTTTTCTTCTTCTCTCAAGAACTCTCTCTAAATTTTTCAAGTATGTACCAAATGAGTCTCCATAAATAGAAAAATCATCCATGAACACTTCTATGCAATCTTCTAATAAATCAGAAAATGTACTTATCATGCATCTTTGAAAAGTGCCAGGTACATTGTAAAGACTAAAAGACATGCGTCTATATGCAAAAGTACCGAATGGATAGGTGAAGGTGGTCTTCTCCTGATCTTCAGGTGCAATGTGAATTTGGAAATATCCAGAAAAACCATCAAGAAAATAGTAGTGAGACTTTCCAGTAAGTCTCTCAAGCATTTGATCAATAAAAGGAAGAGGAAAATGATCTTTTCTTGTTGCTTGGTTCAACTTCCTATAATCAATGCAAACACGCCAACTGTTTTGGACTCTAGTGGGTACTAACTCATTGTTTTCATTTGTTATAACAGTTACCCAATTTTTCTTTGGTACCACTTGCACCCGACTCACCCATTTACTATTAGAGATAGGATAAATAATTTCAGTTTGGAGGAGCTTACTTATCTCTTTCTTGACCACGTCAAGAATCATAGGGTTGAGTCGTCTTTGGGGTTGCCTCACTGGTTTAGCCTCTTCTTTAAAAAGAATTCAGTGCATGCACACGGAAAGGCTAATCCCAGGAATGTCTGCTAAAGTCCACCCAATTGCCTTCTTATTCTTTTTCAACAAATTTATCAATTTTTCTTCTTGAATAGGATTCAAGTTGTTGGCTACAATGACTGGAAGTTTGTCTCCTACTTCCAAGAAAGCATACTTGAGGTTTTTTTTAATGCCTTCAACTCCAATGCAAGTGGTTAGATGGTAGATGGAATCAGTTTTTGTGGAGTCATATCCAAGGAGGCACCTACATATTTAGATTGCTCAAAGATATAATCCTTGGCTAGAGAGGAGGAAAGATCAGCAGCATAAGAAGAAAGAGATGAAGAATGTACAACATTACAGTTTAAATAACTACACCTACAACTACCTAAAATAAAAACAGAATCAAAATCTAAGCTAGAGAAAATGATAGAGAATTTTCAATTTCAGTACAAGTTTGATAAAATTTAGAACCAGCACAACTATACTCAAAGGCATCAACCAAATCAGAAAACTCAGGAAAATAAAAAATTAACTCAGCTTGGAAATCATCACATGCCTCATCAATTAAATAATCCAGAAAGTTAACCACATGCGCTTGGAATGATTTTCCATAGGATGTTTCATGCATCTAAAATATTAAAATCAATTTTGTTGCCAACAAACTCTATGGACAAAGTCCCTTCATGCACATTAATAATGGGCTTGCAGTTTTCAGAAAAAGTCTACCAAGTATTAATGGTGGATGGCTAGAAGCGTTATCATTCTCTATATCTAGAACATAAAAATTAGCAGGAAAAATTAAATCCTTAACTTTTACCAAGATATCTTCAAGAACTCTCGATGGGTGTGCTATACTCTGGTTGGCCAATTGAACTATCACTCCTATTGGTGAGAGGATACCAATCTTGAGGCTGGAGTATACTAATTTGGGCATGACATTGATTAAGGCTCCCAAATCCAGCATAGCATTAGAGAATTCCATGTTGCCTATTGTGCATGGTATTGTGAAAGTTCTAGGATCTTTGCACTTTTGTGGCATGGATGGCTGCATGAGTGCAAAAACATTCCTTCCCAAATCTACTCTCTCATTGCCTCTTAAATGCCTCTTATGAGTACACAACTCTTTAAGGAACTTGGCATACTTGGGGATTTGCTTAATTGCATCCAAAAGTGGAATATTGACCTTTATTTTTCTAAAGGTCTCCGTGATCTCTTTATCCATGTCAGATTCAGAAGCTTTCTTTGATTGAGTTTGCCTATTGGGGAAAGGAAGAGGTATTCTCTGAACCACTTCTTCATCCTTTTTATTTTGCTCACTGGCTGAGGATGAAAGAATACTTTGCTACACATCTAACCTTGCTGGTTTAGATTCAAAAGGTGAACCATCCACTTGCTTACCACTCCTAAAAATGATGGCACTAACATAGCCTCTTAGGTTTATCACTAGTTGAGATGGCAAACTCCCTGAACCTTGACTTTTCAACTCATTTACTGTTGTAGCTAATTGACCAATTTGAGTTTCCAAGTTCTGTATATTTGTTTCTATTCTCTGCTGAAACTGGAGAGTGTTGGCCATTAGCTCCTTCATTAAATCCTCAAGACTAGGCTCAGGTTTTTTGGTTGCTGGAGAAGGTACATGGCTAGGTCCAAGTTGATTATATCTTATATAGGTTGACTGGTAAGGAGGATTGGAGGTATTTCCATACTTGAAAGCTAGATGGTCACGCCACTTAAGATTGTAGGTGGAGGAGTAAGAGTCATGCCTCTGTTGTTGGGGTTACTGTATGGTTCTACTAGGGAATATGCCAATACATGACTCAGTTAAGGTCTCTTGCAGCTGAAAACATTGATCAATATGATGGGTATTCAAGGAGCATATACCACAAATTGAAGGAGGGAGGGCTGTTTATTGTAATCTCTGATTTAATGCCAATTGCCTCACCATTAAAGCTAACTCTTCCAATTTGTTTTCTATCCTTTGTTGCTCTATAGGAGGTGTCCTCACTTCATTCATAGTAGCTACTGCTGGATCATTCAGTCTAGTGCCAAATTGTTGTACATTTTGAGCTATCTTGGGCAATAATTCGTTTTCTGCAACAGGGGTTTTATCAACCAATGCCCCACCAATAGCTACATCAACTATATATCTGTCCATTAGCAATAATTCATCATAAAAATACTAGACGATATGTTACTCTGAAATCTGGTGGTTTGGACAGCTTGAACATAGCTTCTTGAATCTCTCTTAGTACTCATGCAATGATTCACCTCTTGCTTGTCTAATCCTACTTATGTCTTTCCTTATTGCTGCTGTTCTAGAGGCTGCAAAGAATTTTTCTAAGAACATCTTTTTCAATTCATCCCATCTTGTTATTAAGGTAGTTGGCAAGTAGTAAAGCTAATTCTTGGCTACCCCATCCAAAGAGAAAGGAAAGGCTATCAATTCGATATGTTTTTTCCCACTCCATGTAGTCTCATGGTGAAGCAAACAACATGAAATTCCTTCAAGGCTTATGTAGGTCCTCACATATAAGACCATGAAACTTTGGCAGCAAGTGGATTAGACTAGATTTCAGTTCAAAATTAGCATCCAACTAAGGATAATTTATGCACAATTGTTGATAATGCACATCAGGTGCAATCAACTCTTTAATATATTGTTCTTGCCTATTTTGAGGCACTTGTGCATTTTGATTATTCATCCTAATTGTCCCACGTGACTCAAAATTGGTTGACTCCAACACAATATCAAATTCATAATCTAACTCTACTTCTACACTGTTGACCTCATGATCAACAATTTCAGAAAGAAGTTTAAAAACTATGCTACTTCTAATGCTATTGCTTCTTACTAGCCTATGGAAGGTCCTATCAATTTAAGGATCAAAGGGTGGTAAGTCTACATTAAGAGACCTTCTTATAAACTAGGAAGGGCAAAATTCACAAGAAAATAATAGAAACACTGAAAACTGCAAAAGCAAGAAAAACACAACTCCAGCCTATGAAAACGCCCCAAAATGAAGTATCTCAGAAAAATCTGATTTTTCTTGGAAAAATCCTTCACAATTTGGAGAAACAAAAAAAAAATAATTAAAAAATTCATTCCATAAAAATCACACTATAAATCACAATTAATTGGAAAAATCATGAAAAACATTAAAAAATAGAAAAGATGGCCTAAACGATGGAATTTGGAAAAATGACCACCCCGGACTGGGCCAAAGGTGAAGTAGGGGTCAAAACTTGCTTAACACATCAAAAACTAGTGGTATACCAAGTTTGAGGTCAATCAGAGATAGTCAAGTTTTTGCCGATTTGGAAAATGACTAACTTCGGAGAAAAAAAAAACTCAAAACTTGTAAACCATTTCAACAACGCTAAATAACTAAAAATCAAACAAAGACATAATGGAACAACTAAATTAAAAATTCATAAGTGAATTGGCTCCCTGGTAACGGTGTCAAAATTTTGATTCATGCCACTACGATACCAATCGCCCAGAATTGAATTCGTGGCAATCTTGCGGTATGGTGATCCCCAGGTCGTATTCACTCAAGGAGCCTCACTTCTAACTTCTAATTAATATTTCCTAGCACTAATTACAGTAATTAAGACCTAATTAACATGGGGGTTTTGGCTGTGACAGTTGCATAAACAAAATAGAAATCAAGCTAATAAACAGCAGCAGAAATATTTGACAGTGGAGGAGAATATGTAACTAGCCACCAGGATTTATGGGAGTGCAACTATCACTACTTAACTCATTGATTTAGTCTTATTCTCTTTTTACCATTTAGTTTTTATGAAAAGAATTCTAGAGGAACTTCCAGAAATTATAATGCTTCTAACTATAATAAAAAAACTTCATTAACTATAGCAAGATGCAACCTCAAAAGACCTACGCGAAATCAAGTTAAATATCATCTAACTAGCCATTTTGTTTTTTACTCACTTTTTCAATTAGTTAAGCAAGGTTGTATCTTAAATACAAATCATTTTATAGTTTTATAAGTTTATATCAGAATTTATAATCAGCAGAAACAATAGATACAGAACATAAAATGAAAATAAAATGAAATAGAGGATAAAACACTTATCTTGCACTGAAAGTTCAAGCTACAACATTCCAAGATCCTAGTGACTGATGACAATGGAAGTTTAGCTCTCCATGAGAATAAAACCAGAAGAATAGTAGAGAGAAAAGTAGAGAGAAGAAGACCTATGAAATTACTAAGTTACAGAATGAAAAAGTGATCTGAAAGACAAAACTGATGCCCCACTAAACGTAAGGAATATTCTACCCTAGATGCCTTCAGTTGACTTTCAAAAAGGGCTGAGGTGTGGCTATTCTGCAACTGCAAAAGGATATCTGAAATGCTAAAAGGAAGACATGAATAAGGGCAGAAAAGAGACTCTTTTTCCATCCAGAAGGCTGATATGTTTTTGTTTCCATTTTCAGCAAAGTTTGGGGAAGATACAAAAGTTAGACTGCATGCAAATAGGCTAAAAAATTCTTAGATGAGGGCCCATACATCCATGTCATCAAGTCAGCAGAAAAAAGGTGCCCAGTCAGCATCCTACTCATTAGAAAAGTGCTACATCAGCATCCTTGTCAGCACCACATCATCCAAAAATCTCCAATATTAATTTCTACAAAGTACACAAGATAGATTAAATTGAGTCTTTTATAATTTAAGTCCTAAAATATGAAAATAATTCATTTTTCATCCAAAATTGATTTAGACCCAATAAATTACAAAGTGTAATAAAATTGGAGAATTTCCATAGATGAAAATACAAATAGACCAAGATACGAGTAAAAATGTATATAAAAATGCTAGATATCCTTTCCTCAAGTTTACTTGTGGTAATAATTACTAGAATGGCATAGATAAGAAGCCTTCCAAGGCTTTATATGAGAGGCTCTGTGCTTTAGGGTTTCAATTATTGGGGCTTTGTGAGTAGCAGCATATATGCTTCGGTTTCCAATGGAAATGAGGGAAAGCCGCTTTTCATAAATTGTTGTAGTGTCTTTAAGGCTTGTGGTGAATTTTTGAATTCAGGGAACTGAATTCTTTCAAGAGGGTGGAATGTAATACCTGCCAATTTTGGATTACATGATTGGCAGTATTACGATTGTTATAATAAAAATTTTAATTATTTTAACAGAATTATTTGTTATTTTTTATTTTCCATATTTAATTTATTCTCTTTGAATATTATTTATGGAAATAGAAATAAATAACTAGACTGGGTGTTTTATTGCTGATGATATTTTAAGAGTTGAGGAAAAAGAAACTTCATGAAGATAAAGTTGAGAGACAAGGAACAGAGAGAAAGCAATCATGAGGCATAGAGGGAGCTAAGTACCTACGGGGTCCAAAGAGGGACTAAAGTGAAATGAAGAACTAGAATAATACCTAGAGTGTGAGAAATACACGAATTGGAGAAATTATGGGTTTGTCACCACTAAGGTTAACGAGAGTTACCTACGGGCACAGTAGTAATTTCACCCTGGGCAGGTATATATAGGCAGCCATACGCCTTTTTCTTGATTTCTTACTTTCCTCTCTCTCTCTTCACTTTTGAAATGAGGAACTAGAATAATGCCTAGAGTAGGAAATACTCGAATTAGAGAAATTATGGGTTTGTCACCACTAAGGTTAATCGAGAGTTACCTAGGGGAAAAGTAGTAATTTCACCCTAGGCGGGTATATATAAGCGACTCTACTCCTTTTTCCTCATTTATCACTTTCCTTTCTTTCTCTCTTCACTTTCTTTCTTCTTTTTTTCTCTCTTCCTTCTTTCTACCTTTCTATCCAAATCCTCAATAAGCTTTGGAGAGGATTTATCCAGTGGTGGGGCTAGTCTTCAGTGGCCAAATAACCTAGGGAAAGCAAGAAATCAAGGTAGGAATTTCGATTTTCTAAACTTTTCCTTATTTTCTAGTTTTAAGGGTATTTGGGAAAAAACTAAGATTCTAGCTTTGTTTCTCTATTAAAATTAGGGATTTTAGAGTCTAAATACTCCTTAGACATCAAGGATGAGATCCTATGGAAGAAATCATGGAAAACAGTAAAGATTTGGAGGGATCTGAGCCAAATCTGAGGGAAAATTGAGAAGAAAGCGATCCCCCATTGTTCCTTCAAAATTGAAAAAACAACAGGTATTACATTATCAATTAATTTATTATAAATAAAATAAAAAATATGATGATTTTCAATATATTTTATTGATATGTTACTATTTTTTATTGTTATTTAATATATAGATTGGCGTTGAATTTTATTAATGAAAACTTAACATAAGGATATTATAGCAATAATTTTATTTGTCAGTGACCAAAATGAAAAAATATTCTATCTATAAGGATATAAATTGAGAAGGTGATTCTACAATGAGTCAAATTGAAAAATATCCTATATGTGAGGATCAAAACCAACATACAACTATATGAGAACTAAAATGAAAATACAACTCTGTGAGAATCAAAGTAAGATGCACCCTATTTTTAAGGAATCAAAATGAGGATTTAATTTATTTTTGAGTAAATTAGTGATTTGGTCTTCAAAAGATTACACCAGTCTCATTTTAATCCTTGAAAGATCAAGCATATTAATTTAGTACCTAAGAGTGTAAAACCCACAATTCATGTCTATATAAATGAGGTGTTTATTTTGTGTGTCATTTGCTGATGTGTGATACCTACGGCTTTGAGGTGGTTTAGTTAATAAAATATCCTACTAATTGAGTGAACAAAATTGCAAGGACCCAATTGAAACTTTTCCTTTTACCAATTAATTATGGAATTTTGAAAACTTGTGTGGGTATTTCCATCTTGTATGCATATATATGTATATGTGAAGGGTTGGGTATTATGTGAGGGTTATGGTGTCGAGTTATGGAATTAGGGCCTTTATGTAGGGACCAAAGTGAATGAATGTGAAAACTCATGTGAGAGAAGTCAACTGTGGTAAATTTATGATCTGAGTTGGATGTGATGGTCGTGAGGTGTGATTAAGGGAAAAATATGTGTTGGATACTTAATTATGTTTTAAGGAAATTCCATTTGTACCCTTGTACCAATTGCATTGTGTGGGAACTAAGGAGCAAAATGGTAAAACGCTATTATATATATATATATACTAATACACATACTTTAGTCCCATAAACCGCTCCTCACTCCTCATCTCTTTGTGCCTCACATCTCCTCCCCTTTTTTCTTCCTTTCACTCCTATGCCTTAGTCATGGCTTTCCACTTGGATTTCCAGCGAGAGTTTGACTCCGATGACCTTCCTCCAACAAGGAATCGAGGAACTTAAGGTGAGTTCTATGTAGAACTCATTCTTCTTCTTCTTTTTCTTCTTTTCTATTTTCAGAGTGCCCAAACCCTAAGTTGGGATTTGTAGAAATTTGATGGTTTTGAGCTAATTGGTGTTCAAATTGTCTCCCATTGGCGTATTAATTTGTTTGGGAACTTAAATTTATAGTTGTGATGGTTAGAAATGTATCAAATTGATGGATTATGTTAAGAGGAGAAACTTTGCTGTCATGTTATAATATCTATCAAAAGGACAAAAATTTACAACTTTTAAGAACCCAATCTTGTTTTGAAGCTTCAAAGGGTTGGGGGAATAGTTTATGCTAAGTTTTGATAGATTTATGTTTGTGATTTGTCCATGGATGCTTGAGGGCTGAAAATGTGCATTTAGGGAATGTTTTCATGCAAGTTTGTGTGACTAGTCTCCATCACTGCTACAGCGGCATACATGCAGGTTGGCTAGCGCTGCAAAGACAAAAACCAAAGAAGGTATTTTTCTGGGTAGTGTTGGCATTGCAGCAGTGGCAAGTCTGCTGCAACGATGGGCCAAGGTCTTTTCTACATATTATGACCCCTTTCCTTGTCTTTTCTTGTGTTGGATAAGTAGGTATGGCATTCTAAGATTATTAGCATTTCTTGCACGCTTTCAAGGAAGGATTCAGATGGATATTTGGGGTCATCATTCGAGGTAAGGGATAATTACCATTTCTACATTGAGTTGTATGATTTAATCATCTCTATTATATTGAACACTTATGGTATGTACAAGTGTATACTTGAAGTAACATTTAATAAAGAGATGGATCCTTATTCTCGTATTTGGATGTGATGAAATTATACTTACTTGCTCTTTACTTCTAATTTATTATCTACTTTATGTATTGCTTTGGTAATGCTAGGTAATACTCACTTGGAGTAAGTCTAAAGTGGCTTAGGAATAAACTCATATGTAATACCCCTTGTGTGATTTTGTGGTATTTATTAAATTTTCAGAATATGGTTATTTAAACATGGTGTGTGCTTAAATGCTGGGATATTGTGAGATGTGATGCTTTATTTTAAATATGGTTAAGTGTGAGGAGTGTTGACTACGTGTAAGAGTCAAAGACATAGAGGGAATTATGTAAATTGTTAAACTAAAAATATATCTCTTCTGATGCTCTTTACACATACACTCATTCCTCTCCATTTAGTAGTCTTTCAACAGCAAGTAAGTGTTTTCTCATCTCTTCCTTCATTTTCGCACTATAGAAACCCTAGATGGGTTGAAAGACAAAATTTGAAATTGGGGAGTTGGGTTTGATGCTAAACCTTCCTTTAATGTTGAATGATCCATGGGGAGTGTTGTTGAGGGATTATCTGTAAAATCTTGACAAACATGGATAATTTCCTATCAAATCAGAAAAATGGAAGAGTTTGGGAAACTCCTTGGATTTTTAGCTCTTGTGGTGATTCTTTAATCTTGGGTAATGTATTTCTGAGTTATTTGGGTTAAGTATACGTCCTAGTGGGATAGGAATTTGAGTTAGTATGGTTTTGTGATGGATTTGTGAAATTTGGTAATCTAGTTGTCGAGATCTATAGGCAACTAGTCAACCATTGTGGGTATATTGGTTGGTTAACTTCCTCTAGTACACTTCCTAGTTCGACAGTAGCGCACTAGTTAATCAATGACTAAGCACCAGTTGACCAGGTGCCTTCTGGTTAGAGTGAAAATTTTGGTTAGGCATAATGGTCAACTAGTAGGGCGATACTAGTCAATCGATTGCCTTCTGTTACCCTATTAAAGAATTTGATAATTTCGGGATGGTTGACTAGTTGGTGACTACTAGTCTATTAGGTGCTTTCTATTAGGATTGTTCAAGTTTAACCAGTCGACCATCAAGTGAAGGGCAGTCAATCGGTGGCTTCTGGAAGTGTTTGGAAAGATAATTAATCCTTCATTTTCATATGCATGATTGATAGGGTGAAATTCTCTAGCCTTGGCATCTTTATGCTTTCAAGTATTCACATATACGGTAAAGTATAAGCTTGGAATCGAGGTGAGTAGAACAACCTATATCTTTAATTTAGGAGTTATACTCATAACCCTATGCGATTCAAGAGTATTAATGAGTCAATAGACTAGTATGCTTGCCATGTGATGTGCTAAGGTTATGGTCCCCAACGGAGACTTGAGTTTTATTGTGATTATGCATACATGTGATCATTGTGGATTGTATGATTGGTAATTTTGGATGGATAAGTGTGTAACATGCCATGGCATGGCATTTTTCTTACTCTTTAGTACCAAGGTATGGTGCATGTCATGACTAAAATGTTTCGGGGTATGGCACTCTCTATAATTAAATTAGTTGTGATTTGGTGCTCGTGTATTGTATTAAATATTCTTTCTACCATGAATTGGTAGTATTCGTATGATTGTAATGTTGGGAGATAATTTATGTTATTTCACAATTTACATTATTATGCTTATATTGTTACTTACTGAGTAATTTGGGTACTTATACTCCTCACTCTTGAATCTTTCAGAGTCTGTAGCTAAGGAAGGTGATATGAGGAGTAGTAAGCCCCTGAGTCGCCAATCTTTTTTGAATCTTTGGGTTGGTCCTTATTTTGAGTTTAGTTATTTATTTAGATTCCTAGGTGTCGTTCTATGACTATGTAGGTAGCTTAGGACTTGTTGTATGTAATTAAATTGAGATCTTGGGCTATGATAAACAGATGATGGGATACAATATATTCTTGTGTATAACTATGAATATTTAATAGATGGTATGGAATAGAAGTTATTATCTTGTGTATTGTGAAAATGATTTTAAATCTTCTTATATTTTAAAAAGGATTCGTCGTTAATTGAGTTTATCGGGCTATGTTGTTAGGCTTATGGTGTGAGTGTGGTCTCATCCTCGTGCCGGTCACATATTGTGTTTTGGGGATGTGACAAGGTGGCATCAGAGCATAAGTTTTAGGTTTCTTACAAGTAGCGAAGCAAAATAACCTTGGTTGAGCCTCCCCTATAGTTGTGAATTGTATCATGACTATAGGGTAAAGGTCAGCTAAAGGCCTTGTAGGTGTGGTGGTGTCCTTTCATTCCTGTAATCAATCTTTTAAAAAAAAACACATTTTTCAATTGTGGCATTTCAGAAATTTAAACTGTTCTTTTTATTTTCTTATCAATCCTAATAATTTTCTGTTGTTAATCTCTCAGGGTAGATGATTCGGATCAAGTATTAAATATGTACCCACTATAAGTAATGACCCAGATTTAGATCTGGATCTAGAGTTGGATAAATTTGTAAGGAATTTCATAAATTCTGCTAAAACGTCACAATATGGTCCTAACCCTATTGCATGTGGCTTCAATTTAGAAGAAGGTTCTCTTTCGCCTTTCATTTCGTATCCATTTAGCACTCATTTACAGATTTGATGTACCCTATTGTATAGCGATCTTGTATTCTCGAGGTAATGAGTTATGTTGTTATAGATTTTGAGGACCTACAATGGCAACTGGAGGACTTGTTGGAGTGGAGGATCACGTAGGCTCTGAAGAAGCCTCATCGCATCCACTTATTCAAGAATAGGATGTTTAAGAGCAAGCTGAGAGTGAACATGGGCAAGATGTTTAGGGTTTAACTCGAGTACCTCCTTTACCTCCTAAGGCCCCTCAAATTGATCCGGTGGCATTAATGGCCAAAATGGTCGCAATTATGGAAAGACTGGCCACCTTACAGGGGAGTTTGGCCACCTTCTGGAGAGGACAAGCAATAGCCTTGAATGTACTAATGGCATCCACCTCGAGAGTAGCTCAACTGGTATATTCAGTACCACCCCCTCCTCCTCCTCAAAGGGAAGGGGTGGTATAGGATGTACCTTTATTAGAGTTTCTTAAGCTCAAGCCTCTTACTTTTTCTAGTGAAGACCCACAACAGTTTTTAGATGGATAGAGAAGACATGCAAGGCCTTAAGATGCGACTAAAGTTTATGGACGGGATTTGCCACCTATCAGCTGCAAGGTAAATCCTATGAGTGGTGGACTATATGGCAAGATTATCTATCTAAGAATGCCCTGCAAGTTACCTACAATGAATTTCGCAAGGTATTTATCAAACAGTTTATGCCTAAGAGTGTGAAGAATACCCAGGCAAGGGAGCTCGAGTACCTTAAAGCAAGGCAATATGTTGGTAGATGAGTATGATACACGGTTTATCCTAGTCTCGAGGTATGCACCTCATTGATCCCTAATAAGGAAGAGAAGATTTGTCAGTTTGTTTTGGGCTTCTAACTCCATTTGTGTCAGTTTGTGAGTATGTCGATAGATATGTATCCTTCTAGTGAAGACCCACAACAGTTTTTAGATGGATAGAGAAGACATGCAAGGCCTTAAGATGTGACTAAAGTTTATAGACGGGATTTGCCATCTATCAGCTGCAAGGTAAATCCTATGAGTGGTGGACTATATGGCAAGATTATCTAGCTAAGAATGCCCTACAAGTTACCTACAACGAATTTCGCAAGGTATTTATCAAACAGTTTATGCCTAAGAGTGTGAAGAATACCCAGGCAAGGGAGTTCGAGTACCTCAAAGCAAGGCAACATGTTGGTAGATGAGTATGATATACGGTTTATCCTAGTCTCGAGGTATGTACCTCATTGATCCCTAATAAGGAAGAAAAGATTTGTCGGTTTGTTTTGGGCTTCTAACTCCATTTGTGTCAGTTTGTGAGTATGTCGATAGATATGTATCCTTCTCATGATTGGGGTGGATGTAGCGAGGACTACAGAAATGAATGAGAATGATAAGGATGAAGACTCCAAGAGAAAAAGGAAACGTGGAAATGATAGGAAAACTTATAGTTATGGTGGTACTTCAGGGGCTGCAAAGCCTCACAAGAAGGGGCAATCTGCTCCTATGGCATCTCTTTCTCTGACCACCTCCTTGAGTAGTGTCTTTCGCCTGAGATCAAGTTCAGGGGTAGTGCATCTTCTACAAGACAAACTTCACCATAGGGGTGTGGTAAGCCTAATTGTTCTGAGTGTGGCACTACCACACTGGTGTGTGCTATGATATCACTCCAGGTTATTTTCAGTGTAGTTAGCAGGGCCACTTGAAGAGAGATTACCCTCAGCTTGCTGTTGTATTTGGCTAGGGATCTACATACCCTTCTCAGTCTGAGCAGGTGTTAGCTCTAGTGGTTAGAGCTTCTTCTTTGTCAGCAGGCATTGTTTTAAACTAAACTAGTATAAAAATACTTGTGTTCAATCTTCTCTTCCTTAGCTCCTTAAATATTTAAGCTTAATTTTTTAGTCATTGCACTTCTTACATATTCATCTTCAAACATACTCTATTTTTCTATCATAAAAGTTTGGCATTGTTTTAGAAAACTTCCTAAATTTCCAAAAAGTCTTAGAACAAGTTTTTATAAATTAATTCACCCCCTCTTGGGTGTTAACCATTTTTAACAATTCGTACAGAACTTGGGCTAACCATCTAAGAGTTTGATACATGGGTGGCTTAGGTGATTGTATTTTACCAGAAGGAAGTTCCTTCACAAAACCACCTGGTTTTAATGGTCAACATTACACTTATTGGAAGTCTAAGATGAGAATGGTCTTTGATGCAATGGACCTAGACCTTTGGGATATTGTGGAACAAGGTCCTTATACTCCTACCAAAGAGGTTAAAGGGTATACCATTCCAAAGCCCAAAAGTGAATAAAGTAAAGCTGAAAAGAAACTTATTCAATTAGATGCCAAAGCAAAAAAGATCATAATTAGTGCTTTAAGCTAAGATGATTATTTTAGAGTCTCAAGTTGTGCTAGTGCCAAAGAGATATGGGACACTGCACATGAAGGGTCTACTAGAGTCAAAGAATCAAAGATTAGTGCTCTCACCTTTGAATAAGAAAATTTTAAAATGAAACCCTGTGAGAGTATTAGTGAAATGCAAACTAAGATTTACCAATATCACTAACCATCTTAAAGCTCTTGGTGTTACTTTTTCAGAAAAATCTCAAACTACCAAGGTGCTAAGATGTCTTTGTCATGACCCAAAACCGAGGCTAGGAGTTTTATCATTCCCAAAGCTGAATTCATGATTGGCATGGACACTGTGTTACCAACACTGCTGCAAGCCTCAATTTCTCCTATTTATTCTAGGTGGCCTATCTGATACAAAGTACACTAGAGAAATATAATAAAAATAAATTACCCTACCTCAGACAATAGGGAGGCATCCTCGATCCATGAGCCCTCGATCTGATTGCTCTTCCACACCAGCAACTGTGAGGGGATAAGTTTAAACCATGGACTCACCAATGTTAGCCCTATCCTACATAGATATGCAAATATATATATATATGAATACCTACTTGAGAATTTATCCCACATGATACCAGGCTGCTCAAAGGCATACATATGGTATCACATCCTGTCATATTTTCCTCTAAGCATACATATACACACCACACATTAAATGCATACATTCTTTCTCAAGGATCCATGCTCCTAATGCACGCAATCCTGCTCAAGGGTCCACACTCCCATACTACATCTTAAGAGCTTAATCAACATGGGTTTATGTTCCGATGGATTATCACTCAAGAAATCCCTATTATATGTCTAGCCTATTGGGTCATATCCATAACCATAACATACATCCAGCCTCTTGGGTCATACCCACGGCCATAACATGCATTTAGTCTCTTAGATTATGCCCTTAGCCAGCACATATATCCTACATACAAAACAATACAAACAACCACACACAATATATTATGCGAATGAATGAGATGCAATGTTTATCCCACACTTTTTGAACTTACCACATTGAAGACCAACCCTCAATGGCTTTATTTTAGAGGTCTACTCCTTTGTTTCCACTCTTTACAAAAGTCCATCCTTCTATTTTTTTCTCATAACACAAATATGCAACTAATGATATGTAATGCATCCACACAAATACAATACAACAACCAATCCACTATTCCTACCCACATTCCATACAATAATCCCAAATAATCCCCAGTACACATATGCCTGGCACTTAGGTACCACACTTAGCTTGGTGCCTAGGCACCACGACCTTCTTCTTCCCAGAAGCTTGACACCTAGACACCATAATCGCGACCTTCACAATTCCTTCTCTATTTTGACTCAAATCTGGCCAAATCTCCACCGTTTTTCATGATTTCTTCCATAGGCTTTAATCTTTAGTGTCTAAGGAGCATTTAGACACCAAAAGCCCCAATCTTAACTGAAAAACGAAGCTAGAATCTTGATTTTACCCTAAATATCCTTAAAACTAGAAAATAGGGAAAAGTTTGGGAAATCAGAATTTCTACCTCGATTCCTTGCTTTCCCTACTTGGCTTGGCTGCTAAATGCTCGCCCTGTCACCAAAGAACTACTCCTTAGAGCTCGGTTGATGGATTTGAGTAGAGAGACAGTATAGAGAAGGAAGAGAGAGAGGAGAGAATGTGAAGAAAGAGGGAGAAGAAAAGAGAAAATGAAGAAAAAGGGGAAGGGCCACTTATATATACTCACTCATGGTGAAATTACTATTTTGTCCTCCAGTCGACCCTTGGTCAAGACTGTAAGAGCAAATCTCTAATATCCCACCTCGGGTGTTTCTAAATCCTAGGTGCCCTATAGTTTTTCTTATTTCATTTTAGTCCCTTCTTGGATTCAACCAATCTTTTAACTCCCTCGGTGCCTTTAGTACCACTAATACAGTCCTTGACTCTCGACCACTCAATATTCCACAAAATTGCCACTTCTAAAACTCATATTTTCCTTAATTTCCTCTACCCGAATTATTCCATATGATTAATTTTAAATAATACCCAAAATTATGGGTATTATAGTCTTACATCGGAATGGGAGGGCAAAAGGATAATAATTATGGAAGAAAATCATGGGTATTACAGTCTTACATCGAAATGGGAGGGCAAAAGGACAATAATCATGGAAGTAAGAGGAGAATCAATAAGTTCTCTCACAGCCTTGTTTGGAAACCTCCAAAATTATGAATCCAAGATAGTGGAGATGAGGCAGAAAGAAAAAACCAAAAAAAAGAAAAAAGAAAACTCTCTCACTCAAATCATCTTCTTCTAAGAAGGCGAAAATTGATAGTGATGAGGGAGATGAAGATATTAGGATTAATGATAAAGACCTTGGGCTCTTAGTCAGAAAGTTCATTAATTTCTTAAAGAGAAAGAATACTAAAAGATGGAGAAATGACCAAGATAGCAACAAGGAAGGTCTCACTTGCTATGAATACAAAAAGGTTAGGCACATCAAATGTGATTGCCCACAATTCCTTAAAAAGCAAGAAGGGAAGAAGAAAGCATACATTTCTTCTATATGGGAAGATAGCGATTCCAATAAGGAAGAAACAAATGAAGAAGCTAACCTTTGTCTTAGGGTAAGAGAGGATGAGGAGGTAAACATCCTTGAACCTTTTCCTTCTTTTGATGAGTTACAAGATGTTTTTGAAGAGCTACATAATGAATCTTTAAAGCTTGCAAAGAAGTTAAGTATTTCAAAATAAAAAATTTCTTTACTTAAGGATGAAATTTCAAAACTAAACTTACTATATTCAAGAAAGAAAATCTTGCTTTGGAAGTTCAAAATAAACTTTTCAAAAAGAAAATGCAAGCTTAAAGACACTACTTACTTCTTCAAAAGAAAATTGTCTTTGTTGTAAATGCATTGAATTAGAAAAGGAAAATTAGATTTCAAAAATACCCTTGCAAAGTTTACAAAAGGAAGAGACAACTTGAACATATTGCTTGGAAAACAAAGACGTGTATTTGACAAAGCTGGTTTAGGATATAACCCTAAAGTTAGTAAATAATACTACAAGAATTTCCTTATTCATGCAACTATGTCAAGTAACCCCTTCACCACTTATTCTTATTATAGCTTAAAAGGACATAATTCTCATTTTTGTTGGTATAAGAAGAACACTCCCTATAGGAAAAAAAAAAGAAGTGGGTACCCATGGGAACCTCTAACCAAGAAGGACCCAAACAAATTTGGGTACCTAAAAAGAAACCTTAACCTTATGGTACAGGTTTGCCTCAAAGCTAAAAGTGGGAAGTGGTTTTTGGACAGTGGTTGCTCAAAACACATGACTAGTGACCAATCCCAATTCTTCTCCGTAACTCCAAGAGGAGGCAAAGTGATCTTTAGAGGAGACAACAAAGGTTTGACAAGAGTGTATAGAATGTTGGTAAGAACTCTTCAACCTCTATTGAAAATGTTTTATTTGCTGAAGGCCTCAATCATACTTTGCTTAGTATTAGTCAACTATGTGACAAAGGAAATATAGTGATTTTTTATTCAACTCAATGCATAGTTGAAACTATTAATGATAAGCAAATTAAACTTATTGGTCAAATGATCAATAATGTTTATGTTATAAAATCTTGATGAAGATCCTTCTATAGACTCTACATGTTTAATTAGTGTTAGTAATGAAAGTTGGCTATGGTATCGAAGACTAGCTCATGCTAGTATAAGCCTTTTGGATAAACTCTTCAAGAAAGAACTAGTAATTGGCTTCCCCAAAATTAATTTTGAAAAAGATAAGTCTTGTGGTGTTTGTCAAATGGGGAAGCAAGTTAAAAGCTCTTTCAAGTTCTATAACTAAGCCTTTGTAATTACTTCATATAGACCTTGTAGGATCATCTAGGACAAAGATCCTTAGAGGCAACTTCTATGTGCTCGTCACTATAGATGACTACCCAAGGTACACATGGACTCTCTTCCTAGCTCATAAAGATCAAGCTTTAATCTTTTCTAAAACTTGCGAACGTTATTCAAAATGAGCAAAGCTTGACCATTGTGAGAATTAGGAGTGACCATAGTGGAGAATTTGAAAACCATGGCTTCATGGAATTTTTTGATGAAAATGGCATTGAGCATAACTTTTTATCTCCTTGAACTATGCTTAGTGAAACTTCCTCAATATTATCGGGCGGATGCGGTTAATACTACTTGTTATGTAATGAAAAGAACCTTGATAAGGCCAATTTTAAATAAAACCCTATATGAACTATATAGAGGAAGAATGCCCAACAGTTTCCCATCTCCATTTGTTTAGTTGCAAATGGTTTGTTTTAAACAATTGAAAAGAAAATTTGGGAAAAGTTTATGCCAAAGATAATAAAGCAATTTTCATTGGATACTCTAACACTAGTAAAGCATATAGAGTTATAACAAATGAACACTAGTTGTTGAAGAGTCCATACATGTTGTTTTTGATGAATCTAACCCTTCCCTCAAAGATTGTGATGATCAACATGAATTAGATTACTTCAAAGACTTTTCCATAGATGATCAAGTAGAGAAGGAGGAAGAAATAGCACCAAAACGTGATGATGATCATGATAAGGGTACTAACTTGCCACAAAAAGAGGAGAAACCACAAGAGGAACCACCAAGCAACCATGATGATCTCTCAAAGGATTGGAGGTATGCAAAAAGTCATCCTAAGGAGCTCATCATTGGATATGCCTCTTAAAGGGTAATAACTCAAAACTTTCTTAAGAATGTTTGTAACCACTTAGCTTTCCTTTTTCAAGTTGAACCAAAAAATGTTGATGATGCAATTATAAATGAATATTGGGTCTTGGCTATGCAAGAAGAACTAAATCAATTTGAAAGAAGCCAAGTTTGGGAATTAGTTCCTAGACCCAATGATCATCCAATAATTGGCACAAAATGAATTTTTAGAAAAAAACTTGATGAAAATGGAATATTGGTTAGAAACAAGGCTAGACTTATTACAAAAGGTTATAATCAAGAAGAAGGAATTGATTATGATGAAACTTTTGCACCCGAGGCTAGACTAGAAGCTGTTAGAATGTTGTTGGCATTTGCATGCATTAAGGATTTTAAACCTTTTCAAATGGATGTGAATAGTGCATTTTTGAATGGCTATATCATGGAGGAAGTTTATGTTGAACAACCTCCCAGTTTTGAAAATCAGGATAAGATAAATCATGGTTTTAGATTGAAAAAGCTTTATATGGTCTCAAACAAACTCTTAGAGATTGAGCCCATTTCTTTTAAACAATGGATTTTCAAAAGGAAAGGTTGATACAACCTTGGTTTTCAAAAAGAAAAAGCATGATTTAATTATAGTGCAAATTTATGTTGATAATATAATTTGGTGCTACTAATGAAAATTTATGCAAAGAGTTTACTAAGATCATGTAAGGTGAGTTTGAAATGTCAATGATAGGAGAACTCAACTTCTTCCGTTGGCTCCAAATCAAACAAATAGAGAATGAAATCTTTGTGAGCCAAACCAAGTATGAAAAGGAGTTGCTAAAAAAGCTTGGGATGGAGAATGCAAAGTCTATATCCACACCCATGAAAATAGTGTGTTGGACCTCTAAATTTTTTGAAAAAAAATGAAAGAAGAAAAGAAAAATTTTGAGAAACTAAAATTTTAGATTTCAAAAATATATAATGAGGATTAATTTGTAATAATAGATTATTGAGGACTTATTTGAAAATTTCTTAATTTAAGTAGGAGAATTAAATTAATGGGAAATGTGAGACAAGAAATGGTAAAAATATAATTTTGAATTTTGGGTAAAATTTAGAGTTTCTATAAAATTTTAAGGACTCAAATAAAAACTTAATTTGAAGAAGGTGGTCTTGCATAATAAAAACTTATTTGGGAGTGAAGCCACGTGGATCATCTTCCTATCATACAAAATTAGAAGCCCCTTGTGAATATATATACATGTACACACTCAACATCACCTATTTCCACGGACACACCAAAAAAAAAAAGCAATCTGATTTCTTTCTCTCTCGAATTCTCTTGCCTTCTCTACTTTTGATTCCTCCTCCCTCTGTTGGCTTCCTTCTTCAATGACTCTTGTCATCGGCGGCAACCATCTTCCCGAAGCATCTCCATTATGAGGTAAAGTGGAGAAATTTCTCTCTTCTCTTCCATTTTTTCTTATGCATTTGGAACCCTAGGTAGGAATCTTTAAATAAGTATGAATGTTGGTATGTTTTAAGCTCTAAGTCATCCTTCTTGCTTCCTTATCTGAATTGAAACAACTTTGGATGGGGAAATTGGGTTTTTGCTTGATTGGTGATGTGGTGGCTGTCAAAGGAAATTAAATCAAAATTTTGAACTATAATGGTTGAGACTTATGAGAAACAATTTGAGATGATCTGAGTTTGTGTTTCAAAAGAGAATGGGTGTTAAAGAAAAGTTGTTTTGAGACTTAAGGACGTGGAGGACTGAGGGTGGAATCATTGGGAACCAAAGGAAATGAAAGGGAGGCTAAAAACATAGTTGGGAATGAAAATCTGCAATTCTGCAGAATTTTTCTGCTTATTATTTACTATTAAGAACGGTTTGAATTGTTAGAGGTATTAAATGAACTCCAATGGTCATGAAATTTGGTATGTAGCTAAATATAGTGTCCAATAATATGTCTAAATTATTTCAAAATTTTCTGGGCTGGTTTGTTGTCCTCAATGCACCTAAAACAGTAGCCGAAAACTAAAGAGTATGAAAATAAGACTAATCTATCATGTTTATGGTTTTATGTGTTTTTAGATAACCAAATCAACTCCTAAATTTATGATACTTTATGGAGAGATTCTTTATATTGTGATAATTGGATCTGGAAAGTTTTAAGTTCATAAAAACTGGTTTACTTGTTCAAATAAGCATGGGAAAACACTTGTTCAAGGCAGAGTAAAGCTTGAGCAGTTTTGGAAATTGGGTCAGTTTTGGTAGCTAAAAGCCTCTTTTTGACCTGAATTTTTTATGGCATTTAGAGAAGACATAATATAATGATCTGAAAAATTTCATTGTATTTTAAAATGGTTAAGGTGGCTTGTTGCATGAAAGAACAGAACTGTTAGCAGAATTTAGCAATTCTGATATATGGATATGAAAGTGACCATTTGATGGGATAAATGGAGGATTTTTGGGCTGAAATTTTTATCCTAGCATGTTAACACATTAATAAAGGTATATGTCAAGTGTCTTGAATTTTGGAGCTATAATTTTGTAAAATTTAGTTCCAAATTTAGCAGAAAAACAAAACAAATGTTGAATGCTTGGTGACTTAAATTCTAAAATGGTGTTGTTTCCTTTTTGGCTTATTTTCTAGGCCTCCTATAAGATCTTTGACATCCTTATCCAGTTTAAAGGGAATCATTCAGAATTAAGGTGAGTGGGTTATTGCTTCCTATGGCTAAGTGATTATTTCCTTATGACCCTTTGCATCATAATGAAAACATGTAATGTAACTAAATTAAAGAAAGTGATGAATTACATATGAGAGTATTTTGAGTATCATGTTACTGTTGTGCTTTAAATGAGATAGTTAAACTTGTGAGGTTATGTATATATATAACTACATTTCTCATGAATGAAGGAGTGAAATAAATAATTCTAATGTGTGTGTAGTTGTTTATATATATCCATGAAATATATTGAGATACAAGGAAATGCTAGAGAATGTATGTCTATATGCACTTTACTATCCTTTGAAGATGTGAAAGTGATGTATAAGTGTTTGTTTATGTATACATATGTATATATATGTACATAAAAGCACATGAAACTTTATGTCTTTAACTTGTAATATGTGTGTGTATATATATATGAGTATTTATACCTAATAATTGCATATAATCCCTTAGGTATGAGGTATATGTACATACATATAGTTTATACCATTTTTCTTGTAAATTTCTTATTTGAAGGGTTTGGCTTTAATATATATATATATATATATATATGAACATATACACACATGTGGGTACTCTAATATTTATTTTGAGATAAGAAGGCTGTAAAACCCTTTGTGTATTATGTTTGATTCAATGTGATGCCTTGTACCTATTGAGATCCTATTATGGGTTATGCATGATATGAAACTTGAATTGAGATGAGAATTATTGAATGTGTATTGTATTGATGTACCATATCTCTTGTGGATAAAATGTGGGACATATAATGAGCATCTATGCATGTTGTATGGCATAAGTGTGGAATTGGTATGGATTGTGAATGGTTTGATATACTTTTAGTTGTGATTGTGACTGTGTTTGACTGAAAATGAAAGGCATGGTGGTGTACCCTATGGGAGATTCTACAAAGAGCCATAAGGGTGGAGATTCATATATGGAGCGATAAGGGTGGATGCGGTGGGGGCCGCAGGCAATGATCTAGTGATACCCTGGACGACTCGGTTAGTACGGGAAATTGTGTGACTATTTGATTTGGAATTATGTAATTGATTGAATGAAAATTGTATAATTGACTGATCTTCTTGTTATTATGATTGATTCTAAATTGTTTATATTGTGAGATATGTTAATGAATAATTAGCACACGTTAGCATTATGATGTATGGTAACTATTTTTTTGTCATAATGTAGTGTCATTCCCTCATTGGGCAAGTGGTTGCTTATACCCTCTCATTAACATTTTTCAGAGTTGACAGTTTAAGGGAATCTTTGTGCACAGAGTCGTAAATATTTTCCAAGCTCAAGACCTCACTTGAATTCGGGAGTGACCTACTTCATATTCTTGTATCTTCTATTTTGTCATTCTAGAGTCGCTCCATGATCGTATAAATAGCATAAGATATAGTTTTCTATTAATGTAAGTTGAGGAATGATGTATATGAATAACTTAACAATAATAAAGACTCTATTATAAATATTTTATTGAATTTCATTGTTGCGATAAAATGTGTGAAGTATATTCGCGGTAAGATGGTTACTTATACTTGATTACTCATGGATAAATAAGAGAAAGTCTTCCTTAGATGAATTCTATTGTTATTTGTCTATTTTGAAATCTTTATGCATGATTGAATTGTAAATGTGAGCTAGGTTCTGAGTTGAGCTCAGGCTCACTCTCATGCCAGTCACGTGTTGTAGGTAGGACATGATACTTGGACAAGGATAAAGAGGGTCAACCTTATGCCATAACTAAATATAGAGGTATGATTGGCTCTCTTTTGTATTCAACCGCAGTAGGCTAGATATTATGTTTAGTATTTGCATGTGTGCACACTTTCAAACTTGCCCAAAGAAATCTCATTTTAAAGTTGTGAAAAAGAATTTTTACATACTTAGTTGGCACATCTCAAATGGATCCTAAAGGATTCTTATATTTTTTTAATTGGCTACTTGGTTATGGATTTTGCGGGTATCAAAACCAATAGAAAGAGTATAAATAGAAGTTACTAATTCTTTGATAATTCTCTTGTGATATGAACCCAACTACCATGTTGAAAAAAGAAATTCTCAATTTTATATCATTGATTTTGAGACTAAATTGTCCTTGCGATCCGGGTGGCATTAATCAAGATAGCATTGGACCAAGGAAGATTAGATTAAAGCCTTTTCTTTTAATGTAATGTATTTGGGCTTTAGGCTTTGATACTAAATAATGTGAACCTCACCAAACATTGCCTGGAAACCTGACAACAATACGTTGATTCACAAACTCGGATTGTCCAAAAATAGATTTAGAACTAAAAAAAAAATATAATTCATTAAATAAAATAGAATAATAACAAATTGGATAGATATTATTGACCTCATGGTTATAAAAGAACTAGAAACCAATAATATAAAACTCTTGAACCTAGACCATTTGGCTATAGAGAGCCAAGAACCTAAGGTATGAACCCCAAGAGGAAGGGCTGAATGCCACAAGAATTTAGAAACCCTTGATAAGTTTGGATGTTCTCAAAGAACTAGAGAAAATAGCCTCTCACCATAACATTGTCTTCAAACTCTTAATGTCTAATCCATGAGTTCATATTCTCTTAGCAAAAGCCCCCCTTTATATATAGAGTAGGGAAGGCATTACAAAAGGTTTAGGAAACCATAGCTAGAAAGGAAGTAGAGGGAAAAAAGGAAACAACAACAAAAAAGACTTTTCTAAAACATAAATGGGAAATAAAATCAAATTATCAACTTTAATTGAGCCACAAATATAACAAAAAGCCCAAATACATTAAATTAAAAGAAAAGCCTTTAATCTAATCTTCCTTTGTCCAACACTATCTTGATTAGTACCACCCGGATTATAGGGACATGTTAGTCTTGAAATTAATGGTATGAAATTGAGAATTTCTTTTTTCAGCATGGTAGTTGGGTTCATATCATCTTGTCTCTTGGTTTAGCAAAAAGTGAAATAGTGTTGCTTTATCCACAACTGAAGCTAAATATATTGCAGCTGGGCGTTGTTGTACCCAAATCTTGTGGATGAAACAACAACTAAAGGATCTTGGTGTTTTTCTTGAAAACATACCTATTAGATGTGATAACACAGGTTCCATATGCTTAAATAAAAATCTTGTCATGCACTCTAGAACTAAACATATTGAGATAAGACATTATTTTATAAGAGATCATATTCAAAAAAAAAGATGTCTGTCTAAGGCACTCTCCTCTTGTCAACTCAAAATATCAGAAAATGGCTCTTCTGCAAGCTACCAATCAACTACCTGAAGTTGCCAGTCCACCAGGTCCTTTTACTATTTTATTGTTATTTTACAATGTTGTATGACAAATCTAGGGTTAGCATGGATGTTTATTGTTTACAATGTATTCTTTTGATTTATAAAATATATTACCCTGTAAAGATTGGACAAAAAATACACGATAGACTGCATGTGAAATATTTAAACAAATTCTTGTTGTCTCCTACATATGTATTTTCATAGTCATGCAAAATATTTTGCAAACAAAAAAAACCATTCGTGATAGTTTATTTCATATTTAATTCATAAGAAAATGATTCCTATGAAATCTTTCAATGTTTTGGCTATATTATATATTCATGAACAATAATAGAATTTAAATTGTATGGTATTAATTATTTGTTCTATAGCCCAAGTTTGTTATATCAGTTGGCCCCAAGTCTGCTGGAATGGACAAAGAATGAAGCTCTCTAGTTTTTTCCTTTATTGAAAAGAGTAGGAATAAGTTGATGGAAATTGATTGTAATTTTTTTTTTATTTTCATCCTTGAGGATAAGGCTGATTTGAAGGGGTGGATGTTGATAGGAACCTATAGTATATTTCTCTTATTAGGTTAAAGGGTAATTAGGGAATTTTGAGAGGGATGATTTTATTATAAATAAAGGAAAGAGAGTGTGAGTGGGTATGCAAGAAAATATTATGTCAGAGCGGCGGCTTTTTGGGTAGGCAAAATACCTTAGTAGTAGGAACTTAGCTATAGAGGAGGATTGCTTTGTAATCCTTTATTTGATATTAAATATTTTAATATTATTCCAATATTATTTCTTGGGTTCTAACAATTAGAAATTCCCAACCTTTAAGCTAATAAGAGAAATCTACTATAGTTTCCTATTAGTTTGACAACAAAGACCATGGCCATCAACTCTTTTTCATAGATGGATTTATTCAAATGTGCACTCAAGAGAGCTATGCTATAAAAAGCAATGGGTCTGCCCTATTGCATAAGAACAGCTACAAGACCATTTCCACAAGTCTCATTCTCTAATTTAAATGTAAGGGAGAAATTTGGAAGAGCTAGAACAAGGGTTGTTATGATAGCTACTTTCAATTTATCAGAAGTTGATTGGGCTGCTGTGGTCCATTCAAACTCCCATTTTTTTTCGTTACCTTAGTTAAGGGCCTTGCAATTTTTCCATAATCAACAATGAATTTTTGTAATAACTAGTGAAGCCCAAAAAACCTCGAACACCCGTAACACGTTGAGGAACCAGCCACTCCAAAATGCTTTGAATTTTAATTGGGTCCATGGCCAAACTAGCTCTTGAAATTACATGGCCTAACTTGATTGCACCCAAAACAACACTTCTTTGAATTAACTATAAATACATATTGTCTCAAGATCTAAAACACAATAGATAAATGATGAAGATGTATTCCCAATCAAAACTAAACACTAGGATATTGTCTAAGAAAACTAACACAAATCTGCGCATATAAGGCTTAAATATCCGGTTCATGGTAGCTTGAAATGTCGCATGAGCATTCATGAGACCAAAGGGCATTACTAGGAACTCTTAATGACCCTTATGTGTTCTAAAAGTCATTTTCTCTATATCTTCTTCCTTCATGTAAATTTGGTGATATACCACCTTGAGGTCCAGCTTAGAAAAATATGAAGCACCACTGAACTCTTCAATTAGTTCATCAACCACTGGTATTGGAAATTTATCTTGGATTGTGACTTTATTCAACACACAATAATCAACACACATCTGCCAGGAATCATCCTTCTTCCTAACCAAGATGACTAGACTAGAAAAAGGACTCAAGCTTGGCCTTATAATTCCCTATGTAATCATCTCTTGCACTTGTCTATTTCAGTTTTCTGATAATGGGGATATTAGTAAGGCCTCACACAAATAGGATTTGTTCCTTCTTGAAGGGTAATTTAATGTTCAATGTCTCTCTTTAAAGGTAATCCTAGCTGTTCAATGAAAGCCTCGGGAAAATCATTCAACACTATCTATAATTAAGATGTTGCTCCACATCCATCTCTAACCCCTGCACAGTAGTAGCCTCCAATTGAGATTTCCATAAACATCCATAAATTAACATAGGAGAATCTGCCATGACTGAAAAGATAGTTGCCCTTTGCAATACACCATCCATAATTCCCTTAGCATCTCACCTTTAGATCTTAAACCATGTAAGGTCACTTGCTACCCTTACCATAAAAAAGAAATTGACATTTTCTGCCAATCTATCAATATCTTACCTAACAGTCGAAGCTAAGCAACTCCTAAAATCAAGTCAATAGATCCCAAATCCAGAATATGTGTATTAATTGGAAACTCAAAATTCTCCAACTTAAGTATAAAAAGACTACATTTTCATCTAGTAGCAACCTTCTTCCATTCCCCAATCGCACAAGAAATTGGCAAGTATTATCAGATGAAAGACCCAATGTCGTTACCACTTGAGGCAAAATAAAGTTATGGCTCGCACCACTATCCATCAAAATCAATAGAGGAATATCACCAATAACCTCGCGAACATGCATGGTCTACATGCCAGTATCAAGATCACCTATTAAGCTACTAATCTTGTAATCCAGTACTATTGGTTACTCCTCAACATCCCCCATAGTAGAGCCAATTCCCCTGGATCTATAGTTGCCTTATTGTCCCGATGTATCAAAATACGCAAGGATTTGCTGGAACATTGATGCAATGGAGAAAATGTTTCACAGCATTTAAAACATAAACCCTTACTCATTTTATCCATATATTCTTGATGAGAAAGATGACTAAATCCTTGCAAACAGTCAGGAAAGACCTTCCAATCAATGTTCTCCCTGCATTGTGGAGGCAACACCGATGACAAAGAAGTTGCAGATGACACAAACTATGACGAATATGGGAGTTGTGAGCTAAACATGGATTGAGAAGATATAAGAGGAGAATAACTTTGTGACCCCTAAATTCAGACAACTCGAAACCACGAACCCGCCACTCTTTGAAGTTGGGCTGATGTTTGCTAGAGGCCCAACAAAATGACTTGGTCTAGAGCCAAAATACCCACTCGCTACTAGAAACCCAAGCTTCATCTCAACATCCCTAGCCAATTGCATCACTATCCAATGCGTGTTTGCATGTAAGGTGTGCATTCGCTGGTGATTCTTTGAATGCAATCCTCCCATAAATAGCCCCATGTATTGAGCCTCAGTGAGCTTTGAAATTTGAGAAGAGTGGGGATGGCAATTTTCACTCGAACTTGGCTAATTCAATAGTTAACCGAGGAACGAGACAGGTTTTGGGATTTCCCAAATATGTACTTACAGGTTTGCTATGGAGATGGGTCAGTGTCTTCCCTACCCCGAATATTATATATATATAATTATATAATATATAATATATAAATATATAAATATATATAATATAAATAAATATATAAGATTTTAGGGTTTCATATGCTAAGTAAGAAATTCAGTTCTTCAATCTTCCAGTTCTAGACTCCATTTTTGCCATTCTTCTATCGCCCCTACTCTGCTACTCAATACTTGCCAAGTCACTATCTCCATTTGTGAGACTGTGATGTTGTGCTTGAGCTCGACATATTCAGCATCCTTGGCATCTTGACATCTTTTTTGACCTTCTTCTTCTTCTTCTTGCTTAGCTCAGTTAGTCATTTCTTCGCCATTTCCCTCTCAGCTCAGCTTAGATCTGTTGAAGAAACAAGCCATTGATGATCCGTCTCTTCAACCGATTAAGAAACAAGCCAATGCCACTAATCGATCTACTCCTCTGCAAACAGTCTAACACCGAGGCAAACAATCTAGTAACATCCTCTTTTCCTCTTTGTTTCTTCTTCACTTTAACTCTTCTAATTTGACCTATAGCATAATTGTGTAGTATGATGTATTTTAGAGTTGTTTATGTATGTTGCTATTAGGAAAGTTGTTTAGTTGAGTTCCTAAGGATTTACATAAGTAAATTGGTGACAATGAACTCAGCTATGCCCTTTACCCCGTACCCGGCCATGCCCCTTCCTCTGTTCACTCTCTTTGTCGTAACCATGTTCTTTTCTCTACCAAATAAGCAAATAATTTGGTACCTCAACCAAAGCTTTGAAGAAATCACAACAAAACATATTTGTTTTCCTTTTTTTAGTTGTTCTAGAATGTTTCTAGAATATTGTTGCTGCTACTTGAAATCAAAAAAAATCTTATATCTCATAGATTAATATGTAAGTATGATAAAATTAAATACAACATGATTAATGGGAATTATTTTTCAGTTGCTAAACTCTAACTAGTAAAATACCTATGCTATGCTAGGAAACCAATCTAGTGCTACTATTACATGATAACCTAACTTATTGTTCTCCCATCTTACTAGTTCATGTGAAAGCTAAAGTAGAATTTCATATGCAAATGAAATTACAAAGCACAGCCAAATAACATTGCAAATACCAGTGCTCCTCTGTTCATGAACAATCAATCAAAAATATCATACAAAATAAAATACCATTCTTCACAAGAAGCAATTGAAATTAAGAAAATAAAAGTATGATTGGTTTAGATTTTGTAAGCATATTAAAGTAATTGTTGTATTAGGATGGTGTTGGAAGTAATTGGAAGGTAGGGACCATAATTTTTCAACTTGAACTTTTGACCCTAGAATGGATTGTTACAACCCATAATTAATTCTACACAACATAAATCTTCTAGCCTACTGTGAAAATTGATTTATGTATGCTGCACTTCTAGTAATGGCTTATGCTGCTATAATGAGGATATGTTTTAACTTTTATTGCTCTTTCACTGAATCTTCCCTTTAAAGTTGTTGAAAGTTTTAGTTAATTAATTAAGGATATGTTAAATGTTTTCAATATTAGTTTCACAGTGATTAATAAAATTACTTGAGATTTTTTTTAAAGACATGCAAGAGTGTTCTTTCAAGTAAAAGAATTTAATGTTTTAGTGCTTAAACATTATTTAGGATTTGGTTCTATATACCTTTTCTAGTTCAGTTTATTATACTAATATGACCTTTTTTAAAATGGAAGATACTTCAAATAAATGTTCAATCGATAGTAGTAATGAAGTAAGTAAAGCGGGTGATACTTCTACACCAACAACACAAGCAAGTGAATCAAGAGAGAAGACACAAGTGCAAGATGATGTAGAAGAAGATTTCAAAGCTTAGAAGTGTAATGTGGAAGCATTTTATTAGGCATTAAGATCATGGAGAAAGGAAGGCCAAATGTAATTATTACTCCAAATTGTTAAGAGGAAACACAAGGAATGGGACAAAATATATGCATAGTCATCTTGATAGATGTAAGAGAAAAGGAGTGAAGGATTTGCATCAAACAATTCTGACTAACAATTTTTCCAAAGGAAGCGAGCAAGAGCTGAAAGTTGGCATATTTGAATAAGGAATTTCAAGGAAAGAATTAGCTAAGATGATCATTATGCATGAATATCCTCTTACCATGGTTGAGCACATGGGATTCAAAAGATATTCTAATTCTCTTCAACCTTTATTCAAAATTCCTTCTCGCAACATTGTAAAAGGTGACATTTTGAATATTTATGATACTAAAAATAAAAAAAATTGAATATGTTCGAGAAAAATAAAGGTAGAGTTGCAATCACAACTAATATGTAGACTTCTAACTAGAAGAAGGGATACATGGCTATCATAGCTCACTTTATTGATAGCTCGTGGACACTACAAAGTCAAATATTAAGGTACACTTCTTAGTTTCATATGCTAAAATTTCATTAATTACATTTTAGAAATTATATGAAAATATTAATTAATTAACTTCAAAGTTTATTGTTATTTATGTTTGTTTATGTCCCTTGCCCACACACAAGTGATGTGTTATGTGAAGCATTGATTGATACTTCGATGGATTGGAATATTGACACAAAATTGTTCACAGTAACTTTAGATAATTGTTCCATTAACGATGCTTTAGTGCAATTATTGTTAGACAAGTTGCAACTTGAAAAATTAATATCTCATGGCCGTTTGTTTCACATGCATTGTTGTGGGCATATTTGAATTTTATTGTGAAAGATGGACAAGAGGTGATTAAGGGAGGGATTGAAAAGATTTGTGACAGTGTGATATATTGGGGTGCAACACTTAAAAGAAAGAAAAAGTTTAAAGAAACCACTAAACAATTGCGCATCCCTTTTACTAAGAAATTAATTTTTAATTGTCCAACAAGATGGAATTCAACATTCTTAATGCTTCAAGTTGCTATAATGTATAAGGATGTTTTTGTTCGTTTAAAACAATGAGACTCCAAATACAAGATATTTCCTAGTGAAGATGAACGGGAATTAGCAAAAGATTTATGCAAACTATTGGAGGTTTTTTATACTATTACTAAATTATTTTCAGGAACAAAATATCCTACAACCAATATGTATTTTCCTCAAATTTTTGAGCTAAAACTATCATTGAATGATTGGCTAAAATCTCCAATGGATGTTATAAGGAATATTGCATCATCTATGCTAGGTAAATTTGAAAAATATTGGGATGTGATTCATGGCATTATGGGAGTTGTTGTGGTTTTGGATCCTAGATATAAGATGACTTTACTTAAATATTATTTTCCCAAAATATATGGTAGTGATTCATCAATCAAGTTGATATAATTTGTCATTTATGTTATGATTTGGTGAGTGAATTGAGACTAAGGCTAAATTCACTTGGGAAAGATTAATCTTCTGGACAATCATGTAGCACACTGTCTGTGGATGATAGATTGACTGGTTATGACCAGTTTGTGAGAAATAAGAAAAGATCTAGAATTTCTTATATTAGAACAAAGTTGAATCATTACTTAGAAGAAGTTTTGCCATGATTAGCTAATTTCAATATTTTGCTTTGGTGGAAACTTAATGGTGTTAAATATCCAACTCTTCAAGCAATTGCAAGAGACTTGCTAGTCATTCCAATATCTACAGTCACTTCAAAATCTATTTTTAGTACAAGTGGTAGATTAGTGAGCCCTCATCATAATAGGTTGCACCCAAAGATATTGAAAGCTTTAATGTATGCTCAAAATTGGTTGTTGGCTACGGAAATAAAAGGTTACATATTTTTCTTTCTTTTTTTGAAATAATATTTATTTAATTTACATCAATTTAGTATTTGATTTTTTTAAAAACTTTAATTTTTTCATAGATGATAGCACATCTGCATCTCATAGTTATGCCACTATTAATGATGACATGAAGATAGATGATAAATGTTCATGTATAATTTAAATGTTTGATATTTTGTCTCTTTTAAATTTCATATAGAAATTGAGAGTTAATAATATTTTTTTATCAATTAATGTTGAAGTTACTGATGTATGATTCAGATGATTGGTTTAAGCAGAGACTTATAGGTAAATTCAAGCGACTTTATTACTTTTTGGCAGCTATTATTATTCTTGACATCAATTAAAAAAAAATTGTATGTACATTAGTGCATTAACACACACACACACCCACACACATATATATATATATATGAAGTTGTGATGCCCTAGCCTTTGCAAATGAAATTATGAAATTAATTATACTACATATGGCATTATCAATATTTATTGTATAATAATGAAACAGGTTTTCAACTATGGAAATAACTTCAAAGCTATCACATTCCGGGAAACCTCATGATTATATTTACTAATATGTGCAATTAATGCTTTTTATTTTAATTGATCTTGTATTTATAATATATGGCCTTTTAAGATGGATATTTTTTGTACTCAATCATTTGAAGTTCAGAATACAGTAAAACCAAAATCAATAGCGCACTGCTTGGTACCCTAATAGTTTACTAAAAGGATTCCCCACTCTCTATCCTGTTGGTCTAATCTGACGGATATGTACTACCATTCATAAAAGGCTATTCGATAGCTGCTGATTCGAGAACAAGGATTCATTATGCAGCTGAGTCAATAGGAGCCGTGCCGGTTGGGGGAAGCGAGGATGGTATTTGTAATGCTCCTTCTTCAGTTTAATAAATGGTTTCCAAGACATTCCAAATAGCTATTAGTATTTTTTAACTTTTTTTTAAATCTTTTTATGAAGCAAAAATTTAAACCTATGGCCACTTGTAAGAGGTGAATTAATGTAGTGGCGTTTATCTTGGTGCGTTAACATATTTGCTAGTCATACTATAAAAATAAAAAGACTGAATAGTTTAGAATTACAAATATTACAAATACCAATTTTTGCAATTGATGAAGACTACACTATTGGCCATTTATCTTGGTGCATTAACATATTGGTTATTTTATTTTTAAAGATCACAACTATTTGCCATCTCAAGTGCAGTGGTCTCTGGAATGCATGCTCAATGCAATGCTCAAGTGTGTATGAATAGGATTGATGAAGCAGTTAAGCATGACAACTTGTAAGATGAAGCATTTCAAGCATGACAACTTTTTAGAGATTTATGAAAGGGACCATTTTTAATGTTGATGTGTATCTTAACAAATTGATGAATATTGTGCTTTTTGAATTGATTTTGTTGAGTATTGTGTAATGAGATTTGTTATGATAAGTTTATGAATATTATGTTGAAAATTTATGTTGTTAAATGTTGTGGGTTAGGTACGGGTATGAGAAAAAAAAACACTCAATATCGTGGTTTCAGGGCAAGGTAGGGTATTGAAATTTCTCTCGAGTTTGGGGACAGGGCAAAACCAAAAAATAACCCACAAGGTAACGGGATAGTGAGTATGTGTACAAGGAAGAGACAGGTATTGAAAAACCCATCCCAATTTGCCCCATTGCCATCCTGAGAGAAGAGACCATTTCGAATTAGTCAATGTATTCATTGATAGAACCCGATTATTGCATCATCTTCAACTCTTCATAAGGGTTGTCATAAACACTACCAGCAAACTGAAGAAGAATAACTTGCTTAAACTTCATATTCACGCACCAAGTTGAACCAATGGATGGTTGAACCTTCCATACATAGACAAGCTAGACGAATTCAACTCATTAGACGTATTATGAACTTCAAGTATGTTTTTGCTCTAGAAATCTAGCCCACCAGGTCTACGCTGGTGAAACCTGAAGTTCGAGCTTCTTAACAGAAAGACAATATTCATCATAACTCTCACGAACTGGGTCATATACATCACTCCATAGTTGACACTTAAGTACATGTTTGAAGGCAGAGGAAAGGATGTCAAACCCCCCGCAACATTAGCATTAGGTGAACTAACTTGTATAGAAATCTTACTGGAAAGGTGTTGAAGTTTGGTCAACAACATCTAGTGCCTTGATGCTCGGTCTTGCTATAAGCTCTCATGGCGTTGCTGAAATAACGTAAAAGAATCATGAATAGAAGATTCCAAGGCTGCGATAGAGGATTCAGTGGAATCCAAATGACCTCCCATGGCCTCCAAGTTAGCAGCAAAGTCAGTGTGTTCAACTGGTTTCAATGCATGATGACGGCATCAGGTCAGACCAACTGATGAAATTCTAATAAGGTATTGTAGCTTTATTTAAATTCAAGTAAATTGTAAACAACAAATAGTAACCAGAGTAATGCTCCTCTAGAAAGTTTCCCTCAAGAAGGAAATCCTTCAGTCCCAAAACTAACAAGACCACTATTGATATGAACCTTGATGCAATGCAAGGCAACAAGACCCAAATTACGGAAAAAAGAATAAACAAAAGACCTCGACCCAATACTTTACTAGATGTACAAACCATGGTATAAGAAAAGATAATGGATGCCACACTCAAGAAAAGGAAAAGAAGGTGAGTGATAAGTCTTAATTGAATACCACAAAACAAGTCTTGATAAGTTCACAAGTTTTCAGAAGAACCAAGAAGTGAATTGCTCATGGAAACTTTCCTAATAATCCACAATGGAAACTTTTCTAAAAATCAAAACTTTCCTAATAATCAAAGTGAAAACTTCCCTAATAATCAAAATAGAAACTTTCTTTAAGCAAGATAAGCAATCTTCAAGTCATTTTGGCTCTTTCCACCCAAATCATAGGGGAAAATAGATATGAAATTTAGTGATGTGAAATAGCGAATTTTTTCCTTCAGCATGGTATTTGGATTCCTATCAACTATTCTCTAGACTGACCCTACCTTTCCCCCTCCACTCACAGATAATGAATCTCTCCCTAACTAACTTGTCAGCTCAGCATTCCCTCCCATCACGTTCTCTTTCACACCTCTCTTTGTCCTACTATAGACTTTCCAAATCTTGGGCTTGGGCCCAAACGTTGAGTCAATCAACAACAATCTCTATCTTCCTCATGCACCTTATTAAGAGGGCCCATAGTCCTATCATTATCTGTCATCCTTTGTTCGATGTGCTCAATTGTGCCCTTGATGCCCTTGAAATGTAATGTTCATTAGTCCTATACTAGGCTCCAAACATGAACAAACCCCTTTGTTTGAAAGGTTTCCAACGGCATTGAATGGCATTTGAATCTGGGCTTACAATAGGCCCTTCATGATTTCTCCGGGGAATAATATTCTTAAATCTAAGCGGATAATCTTACACATGTTATTAACGGCACTATAACTTCTGTTAAATGTAATCCTTTTTAATCCAGATTTTCTTGCTCCTGTTCTTGTCACTTGCCTATACCTAAGTTTAGGACCATTCCTCCAAAAGATAGACAAGGGTGATCAAATTTTTCACAAGTTTATTGGAGGGTTTTGATATATTTAATATGCATCTTTATTCTGTTTCTATTTCGCTTGCAGATGTTATTTATTTTAGTGTTTCCTGTTATATTTGTTGTGAGAAACGAGTAACTTTCTATGCAGCCATGTTTAGTTACCTGCTACAGCTTTGCCTATCACCTGAACTCTGACAGCATCTAAGAAAGTTACCAAGGATGAACTAGGTAATGTAGCTGGATTAGCAGCAACTTCGACAGCTAGTGGTGGGAAATTTGACAAGAAGTTGCCAGGTGAAAAGGCTGCACCGCACAAGGGAAAATATCAGAAGGTTGTGAACCTATACACTGACAGTAATAAATTTGTCTGATCCATTAAGATATATTTATGAAGAAGCTTCAGCATTTACTGTCTCTCTAAAATGATTAATTATTTTGTTTTGTTTTGTTTTCATCCAGTTCCTGCTAGTGGTAGAAGGATCAGAGATTACATCACAAGAGAAGGAGCAAACTGAGAAAGTATTAAACAAAATTATCTCGAAGAATTCCCATGACATTCTAAATGTTGACAAGGTACTTTTACTAACCTTGCTTTCCATGCGAACCAAAATTTTACTTGGTTTTCTAACTAGTTTTAACTGTAAACTAGGCTATCAAAATATACAGCGTCAAGAAAGAGAAAAACCAAAAAGAATGAGCAAGGGAAGGCATCGGTAACTGGCAGCAATTTCAAACCTCTGAAAAAAGTTCAGAAGTCTCTCAAAAAAGGGAAATTCCAAGAAAGGCAAGGCAAAATGAAATTAGGTTATGTTCGAACAAAAGCTTGCAGAATTTTGGGCACTGGATCTTGAAGCTTTGCTTACTGCTTTGAAGTTTTGTAGTGGATATAAATAAAATATGTTCTATCTATCTCTCTATCTATCAGTATATTCGCACTCTTTAGGGAGCTCTCTTATGTGGCTAGTCTGCACCTTCATGTTACTACACATGAGCATGAGAAAAACATGATCCTGCTGGCATCAAGGGTCAAGTATTTGTTCATACTATAGGAGATCAAGGTCAAGCTATCGATAATTGGATAGAAGAAAAAATTGTTTTGCTAAGTCGTCCAAAATGTCAGGACCTAACATGAGAGAAAGGTATAAATATATTGGTCATCAGAGAAAGGTATACAGATTGCATGAAAACAATGGGTGGTTCAGGGTTTTATGGATAATGAAAATATCACTTTGGCATCTAAAAGTATTGAAACCTTGAAGGTCCATCAAAGTGGGAGAGTGCTGGAATGATTGAAGGTTAAAGAAAGTGAGAAATTATTTAAATTGTCTTTTTTTAAAACGTTAAATTAATTTTTTATAATAAAATATGAAATATTTTAGTAAAATGTTTTTTTTCATTTCTATTTTTTTTTAAGTTTAGTATAGTATCCTTTTAATTGAAAGTGAGGATATCACTTTCACATCTTGTTAAATAAGAATTTGTGCAATTTGTTTCGTAAATTGTAAAACCTAATTATTGATTCTTTGGTTAATAGATTTGTGCAACCTGTTCATCCAAAAATCTTTATGGAATTCTTCCATGTTTCATTATATCACGTCACGTCATCTTTGAACAGCTGGCGTAAAAATATTTGAATATTGTCCGACAAACAAAAATACGAGTTTCCCATAATAAGAAAAAAAAAATTAAAAAGCCTTGTAGTTCTTCCATCTCTATATTATGTGCAAACTTCAATTTCTTTTTCACAGTTTGAATCAGTTTTAAATCTGAAGAATTTAAATGTTCTGTCCATTAATTAGACTTGTAGATAAGTTTGTTAACAAAAAGAACAAGTTAAACGAATTCAATTCTAAGGAATTCATTATCAAATTTTAAAAATAAAGAAGTTAAAATGTACAAAATTTTAAATTAAATAGAGTTTTAGGTATTTTAACTTATTGAATATTGATTCATTTAGCTAGGAAGAGTTGATTTAGTTTGTAGGATCAAATTGAACAAGTAGTCTTTAGTTCCACTTCTATAACTATCTTTTTGTTGATAGATACTACTAATTACATCATTTCTTCTTATAAAAGAAATAATTTATTTAACTTCTCAATTTATTTAAGTTAAAGAATATAGATCCATTCACAAGTCATTTACCTTCCTGGCCTTTTATGAAATTATTGTTACGCTATTTTTTTTTTGGGTGCCGGGCGGGTATTTTCTCACATATATTATATTTATTTAAATATCTTCTTTTTTTAAAAAAAAAGTTTTGTTTAAATATAATTGTTTGTCCTCAGTAATTTTTTCAAGCCACACCAAATTGAGTAATTTTTCACATAAAATTTAAAGAAAAATGCTGGCCTTAGCTAGGTTCTTCCTCTTTTCTTTTCTTTTTTATCTTTTTTATTTTTTTATTTTAAGATAGAACATACGTCCTCTTTAAGGAAGTAGACATACATTCTCCCACCACAAATTACTATTACAGCCCGTTTGGTTCGCAGTACAAAGAAAGAATGAATAAGAAAAAGAGAAATGAAAAAAAGAGAAGAAAATGAAAAAAAAAAGTTGTTTAATATGAAATAGAAAAAAATGAGAGAGAAAATAAATATTTTGATATGTATTTTTTAATGGGATAATTTAACCATAATACCCTTAATTTTTTCACTCGTCGTCGCTTTTAGTCTCTTCCATGATCCCAATTCCTGAATCATCATTATCTTACTTCCCTGTCTAGTCTCCAAAACCCATCTCTCTCTATCTCTCTCTTTCTCTATCTATCTATCTATTTATCTATCTGTCTGTCTGTTTGTCTATATATACATATATATATATATATATATTTCCTTTAACTCTCAGAGCCACCCTCCTCCTCCTCCTCCTCTTTCTCCTCCTCCTTCTTCTTCTTCTTCTTCTTCTTCTTCTTCTTCTTCTTCTTCTTCTTCTTCTCCTCCTCTCTCTCTCTGCTTCTTTTCCTTCTCTAATTCTGATTTCTTTACATCGTTATCCTCCTCTAATTCAGCATGTTCAAATTCAGGTTCTGTTGTTAATTCTCTGGCATGCCTTTTTTTGTTCATAGGTCTGCATTAAACCCACTTCCACTGCGTACCTATCTGAGCCTGTTGTTCATACTCCTCGATTCCCCTGTCTTTCACAGTCATGGCGATATCTCTAATAATTGGACGCACGTTGTCACAGTTTCAGGGACAAGCCTTTGTCACTATGTCTCAAAGGTTAGAAACAATTTGAGGGCACCACTGTAAATTCCCTTGTTTTTTATAGTAGAGACCAGTTTTCCATTGTTGCTAGAAGGGAAAGGATTGAGCTGCAAAAATGGAAAATTAACTGTTGAAGGGAATACCAGTTTTCCATTAGGCACAGGAACCAAATGGAAGAAAATTCATTGTAGAAGGGAATTCCGCGTTCCTTTTCCATTGGGCATGGAAACCAAACGTGTTGTTACTTTCTTTTCATTCCACTTTTTTTTTCTCATGTCTCATTCCTTTCCAAAACTTCCTTCATCTTTTTTCTTAAACTTCTTCAATGCCAAACACAAAGAGCTACCACAAGATCGCTTCTTCCTTTTCTTCATCCTCTCAATGGAACAAGGCACCAAAGTATAGAATTTTATCTTTTTTGTTCTTCCTTCCATTTAGGTAACATAATGTAAATTTTTTTAGAAAAAATATATAAATATTTAGTATGTATTAGAATTAAAATTGTACGATTTTATTGACCAATGTTGGTTATTTATGCTTTTAAAAATTATTAATGTCAATGTTGACCTATATATTAGTTATTTATGATATACGTTAGTTCCAAAGGTTCAAAAAATGATTTTTTTAAATATTGATTTTGATGATAACAAAACTCATTGAATTAAATAATTTGTTTGAATTAATTTTTAAAAACAAAAGCATTAAATATGAATGTGATAGTATAAATTAATATAATTGATTACATTTGTAATACCCATAAAAATTTCATGTTGGATCTTGTGCATGTTGTATTATTTTATATGTACCTACATGATATGTGAGGAAAATCTTGAAATGGATAAGAAAATTTTAGATGATATAAGAAATGAAATTGTGTGCTTTGAACTAGTAAATGTGGTATTTTGTGTTAGCTATAAATCCTTGATTCCAAGAAACATGCCTATGTGGCTTGTGTATGTGTATATGTCCTATGAAGGACTAAAATGTATTGAAAAGGGAATTTTGAAATTTCATGAGGAAATGGAAGTTTGTGTGATCTTGAGTTATATATAATCTTGAATTGTTTGGGATAATGACAGTAATTATAAAGTCCAATTGAAAAGTTTTATGTTAAGTGTTGAACATTTGTTTGTGATTAATTATGAAATTTCCAATCTAATCCTTAAGCCAACACTTTTTCCGTCTTATGAGCAAAGGGTACTCTTGAAATACCGGAGTATTATGAGAATGAAAGTAAGATGCGTTCATTTCTAATTTCATATATATGTGTGTGTTTACGGTGATTTTTGGTCTAACAAGAATATGACAACAAATTTCATATGTGTCAATTCATTAATGGAGATTGTTAGTAAATGCCAAATCTGACAACAAATACTTGATTCTATTGAAAGCGACAATGTTTTCAAAGTTATGCGGTCATCTCATTTAAAAGAGAAATGTGTCGAATTCAAGTGGTTTGACAAGTTTTGCATGAAAAAGAGTGAGGCCTGAAAATAAGTTTTTTGCAGAAGTAAAATGAAAATGGTAAAATCAGAGGAAAGTAAATTGTAGAACGTAAAGTGCATAAAAAGGTAACTATAGAAGGTAAACGGCAGAAAATAAATGGCACAATGTAAAGAGCAGAAAAATAAATTGCAAAAAGTAAAGTGAATAAAGGACTAGAATGATAAAAGACTTTGATTATATTTGACTAAAATGTAAAGTGGAAAGCATACTTTGATGTTGATCCTTTAATTTGCTCGTGTAAGATGTTAGGTTTTTTAATTAAGAGTTGCCAACTCCTTTTATAACAATCACCCTAATATTTATAGGCAAATGACTAAAGTAACTATCTATGTCACGTATGTGACAGTTTACATTTACATTACATCGGCAAAACTACCTAAACCCACGTTAAGTAACAGTTTACATAGTCCGACACAACTGCCTTAGTCATGTAATGGTGGAGTAACTGTCTTCGACGGCTTCAACATTCGACAACCAAGCTAATTGACATACTCTCATCTTTTGATAGCTATAGACGACTTGTTTGTCGACCATGTATGAACTTACTTGTTGAATGGCATGCTTCCAACAACTTCACTTTGACAGTCATTCATAAATGTTTTTTGTGGAGATGTCCATCCTTACTTTCTCTTCTGTTGAATTTGTCTTTGTCAAATAACTGACCTTTGTCGAATATTTGAGCTAGATCGCTTACTTTGATACTTAAGTAATCGGCATTATTTTTGTTATGCCACTGAGGATGGTTCCTTGTTAGCTAAGCAGATCATTTATTTTATTAAAATAATCACCCAATAGATGCCCCCCAAAATTTTGTTCTCGAAGGACATAGAGAGAATTAAATTTTAAATGGCCTAGTAACTGACACCAGATTTTTAGAGATTTAGCTCAGGATCATAATTATCTCTAATATGATAGCTATTTCCTTGGCATGTAAGCCATCACTGCCTTTGTAACGTTTCATGTTCCTCAAGTCCTTTAAAACCCTAAACCCTAGTCATCAAGCCACTTACTCTGCTATTTACGCTATTCGAATTCTCTTCACACCGTTTCCTCTTCCAGAGCTCTCGAAAAACCTTCAAACCCAAGCTACTCTCAATAATAGCCTCTTCTACCAATGCTGGAGAATAGTCTGCCATTGCTACGAAGACAAGAATGTAATCTGTGATCCAATCATGGATCATTCAGAACTGTGGCAGAAGTCAAAGGTAATTCTTCCTGTTTCCAGTTCTTTTTCTAATCCTCCATCTGCTTTTTTGGGACCTGTGCTATCCCAGAAACCTTCCTAGCGAGCCTCCATCCAGTGTTCCCCTGCAAAACTTTTGATAAGGCTCAGGCTCGACAATGCCCATCCACTACTTTAAGAAGGCCCAGAGGATATTCCCGACTCCACTTTCCCGAGTTGATGGATACCACACCTAGCTTGACAAAGTGCAGACAAAGAAGGGTGAGTTTTGGAAAAAGATAGGCATCTATAACTCTATCCAACTCTCCCGACACACCATTAAGATAAACTTGGCCATGGTAGGGGCTTCGATCTTTTTCTGGAACAAGACCACCAATAATTTTCATTTTTCGCATGACATGATGGGCTCGACGATCTTCGATGTATTAGTTATCACGGGCCTTCGACCAGATGAGAGAGTCAACCATCCATATCTTCGACCTTATCAAGTTATAGAGGTCTATTCTTCCAAGCACACCTCTTTCTCCTCTTTTGTTAGCCTCCACCACAAGAATTCAAATGACGTGTCAGATGAAGCACATGTCCACTTCCTTTTGCTCTGGCTGTCGACTTACGCATTTAGCTCGAAGTCCTTAACTATAGCCAAATCCCTTCAGCCCTTGGCCAACCTCATCTATGAAGGCACCCGACTAGCCCTAAACCAATGGCTCCTTGCCAATCTCTTCCAAAGTATAAGCCAAATGGTTGAAAATATCAGGGCTCAGACAAAACAAAAATGTCAGAGGCCTCATCTGGCTACTATAGCTATGGTTGAATATAGTTTTGGAGCAGCGACTATCTTTCAAGCCTCCACTCGATGAGTTGGCTAGTTACATGTTGGGCTCATATAGACCGAGGCTCTACTACTTGACATGTGACTCCCTTACCAAGGACGAGAAAAAGAATTTTTTCTACTTCTTCAAAATTTTGCACTTCATTGCCTTGGACTTGATGACGATAAACTTTACTCTTTTTGCTAGTCGTCAAAGATGTCCCAATGGTTCACTCGTCCAATAACTTCTGATAAATAAGAAGTTTGGATCTGGTCAAATTTTCTCTATCGATAGATCATTTTTGGAGGTGCTCCTAATATGAAAGATGCAAGTTTTTACGTCCATCTGCCCAACATGGTAGCTCGATAGATGGGCTTCTGCCAATCCAATTCAGTTCCTTACTCATCAGCACTAGAGGACTATTTTGTCAATGCCCACATCTCCAAAGAAGATGTTAAAGAGCTAATGGGGAAAATGACAGGCGTTGACAGAGCCTTATGCTTATCCCTTATGAAGTTTCACAAGGAGTATCAAGTTGCTTTACTGACTGGAGGTCAAAATACTACCGATCTTACCACCAAAGAATTAGAACCTATTTTGATGTCCTTATGGATTCTCTTGTGTAAGAATGCAATCCGACAACGAAAACCAGAGGTAAGCATATCGAGGAGATTTTTGCCTTCCAGAAATTTTATATGATAAAGTAGGATCCTTGCGACGACCATTGGATTGTTCAAAACGTGGAGGAAATCATAGCTAAACGAAAACAAGATCATAGGGCACGACACAGGTTCAAATATTTAGAATTTTTGGATGTCAAAACCCTACAAGAATTTAGTAAAAGAGTTCCTTTTTTGGACCCAATGTCCTTGCCTTGTGCTCATTTTTGTTTGGCTGATGCATTTCCTAGGGAACCAATGAAAGCAAGTAACTTTAAATTTGTCAAAGGATATGGGTTTTTCACGAATATTTTTCAAACAAAGAATGACAAAGTTACTTTCACTCTTCGATTTGCCCTCCCTTCTGAACAATCCGATGTCATGATGATTGCCAGTGAGTTTCCCCAAGGTATACAATCTTTTTTGTCCAAATGCAATAATCATTTCTGACCCCTAACACTTGTAATTTTGCTTGCAGCGCTCCCCCTAAAAAGCCTTGGCTTATAAGTGGCCAGTGGAGTTAGTGGTCATCATCGAATCAGAGGAAGAGAAAGAAGATTGTCAACCTCTTCAGTAGAGGAGAAGGAGATTGGTCAAAGTGAGTTGCCAATCAACGACTGAAACAAGTGACCGTCTGGTTGTTACTTCTCCTCAACCCGACATATCCAAAACAACTACTGGGCCTGAAAAAGAAAAAGCTCCAGTAAAAAGAAAAATAATCTTTTTTGATATTAAACGTGCTGCCAAGAAGTCCAAAGCACATAAAGACCTAGTAGTATCTAACCTAGCCATCGAGTCTCAGGTATATTTCATCTGGCAAGTATTATAATTTGTCAAAATGAAATCTACTCATTTCTTTTCTTTTGGCAGGACAAAGAGCCCATTCCTGAGCAGTCAACTTCATCTGCGGTATTCATAAACCAGACCTACAGATCCAAAGAGTATTATCCTTTGACAAAATTTGCTTTTACATTGAGCATGTATTTTATCTTGAGACTAATACGAATTTTGTTTTAGGATCAGAGTCGGGAGGTCTTAAACCTTATTACTAAAGAAAATGTCAGAGTTCTTCAAGGCCAGGCTCCCATCACAAAAATATCTGTCAAAGTTGCTCTATAAGCTATTCTTCATATTGAAGCTTTGACAATATTGCTACTAGTCAAAACCCATCAAGGAGAGCTTGCTATTGAAGTGGCTAAAGCTTTTCTTACTAGGGAATCGGCAACTATACATTCTCCATCTCGATGATCTCCATTGCCTGAAGAACACAGATAGGTGATAGTACCCTATAGTTCACAACAAAGCTATCCTGCTGTTGACTTACCTTCATAGAGTAATATGCCATTTGTGATCAGAGACAACATAGATATGGAGTTGTTGATGGCCGATGTCTCTCTTTAATCTTATGTCTCCAGCCCAATTCACCCAACAGTCCAAGTAAGATCATCTAGTCATCCAAGTAATGATGATATGGACATAGACGAATTGATAAATCTTTTGTCGAATGAACCAACTTCGTCTGTTTCTTCTTTGATTCTAGAGGAGTCTTCAACCAACCCAAAGGTTAATGAACTACTGAAAGAGTTGAAGAATTTCCTGGACTTCTCCTTTGAGGTTATTGCTTCTGATGATTCCTTAAGAAGTAGAGTTCCAACTATTTTGAATGAACTCAAACTGGTTAGATCACAGCTTCCTACCTCTTGTCAAAGCCTTTATTCATCCTTCAAGGACTTCATCAATGATTTATCCAACAAGGCTCCTACTTTCAATCAGGTCATCTCTACTTATAACAAGGAGATGTCAGAAAAGGAAATTGTTCTCGGTCAATTGCGAGAATTAAAGGATCAACAGGATGAAATGATTGTAAAAGAAAGGGAAAGTTATATAGATGCTAGCAAATTAGACGAAAGAATAAAAAAAAATCAAAGAACTGGTGTCGACTGAAGCGTTGAGAGACAAGCTTAAAAGTTCTTGACCGTAAAGGTGGCTAAATAGGAGAAAATGGAAGAAAGTGCCACAGCCATTGAGGTCAATGCTTGAGCTATTGCTGAGAAGATAAAGTCTTTAGAGATTAGCTATCTAATAGCTTGTAGGACAAAGAGACGTTAGCTTCTGATTGGGAATGCCTATGTCAAAAGGTATATCCGACACAATAGTTTAATTTGTTTCACCGGTCCTTTTAATCTGACAAAGTTTAATAAAAATTCTTTGTATTATTTATTCATTTATTTATTTATAGCTTTTGACAGTAAATTGTACAAAGTTCAATGCAATAATAAATTCTTTATTCAATCTTTACTTCACACGACCTATATTGCTTTAGGTATTTTCCATTGATTGACTTTACTTTTAATCCAAAGTTAACTTTGTCAAGAGCGTAGGCATTTGCTAGAAAATACTTGTGTAATTACAAATAGTCCTTCCCATTTTGGTGACCGCTTGCCATATTCTTGACAATGTTTCTCAATAGGCAAAATTACCTTCCAAACTAAATCGCCTAAGTTAGAAGACTTATATTTAACTCGACAATCATAAAGTTTAGTAATTCACTCTTTTTGTTGAATTAAACTTTCTAAAGCAATTAATCTCTCATCAGTCAACTCATTTAATTCGTCAAACATTGAATCCCAATAACTTTTAACTGGTAACTCATCTTGTTTTTGGATACGAATTGATTGGAGATTAATCTTGACAGGCAAAATGGCATCATGACCATAAACAAATTTGTCCGTGATGTGCCTGTCGATTCTCTTGGCAAATTCCTATTGAGTTCTCAATTTAGTGCTATTTTGATGCTAAATACCCTCTCTTTTGATCTCTTTCTTGTTGTCTTGTAATTCTTAACTCATTTTTTGAGTAGTTTAGATTAGTTTTAGTTTTCTTTGATCTTTTAATAAATGGAGTGATTTCATGATTCTTTTATGCGATTTAATGGGTTTATTTGTTATTTTTGGTGTAGGTTGAGTTGGTAAAAAATTCGTGTTAGAAGATGGAATGCTAGAGCTAAAATTCTGAAAATGCTGATGTGATTGCTGTCTCCCACAGCTATAACGGTAGAATTTACAGCTATAGCGGTGGAGTGCTGAAAAAAAGATTTTGGAGCCTTCTTCTCTGCCAACCACCGCTATAGCGGTGGATCTTCACCGCTATAGCAGTCAATTATGAGTTGGAGATAGAGGGGAGGCACCGATTTCTGCTAGAGGAGAAAGAGGAATCCATTCCCGAAGCCGATCAAGCCCGAATTTCGTCAACCCAACCTCGGATTCATGGAGTTTGCTCACTCTTCTACTGCTTTCTGTAATGTTAGAGCCATGAGTGGCTAATTTTCTGTTCTAGGGTTACTATGAACCCAATTTCATATTAGGATTTGTATTTCTCTTGAAACTTGTGATTCTTTTCAATTTAATACATACCTATCATTCATATTTACTATACTTGTTATGAAATTGGTCACTTTATGACTTGTTTGTTGCTTTCATCGAACTCGGGAGAGGGAGATGTTGGTAGAACACTGAATGATTAGGGCGGGTGTTAGAACTTAGGGGTTTTACTTGTTAATTAATAGGAATATTAATTAACCTCGTTTAATCAAATTAGGTTAACATTAATTCGACTTAAACTCACATAAGGGATTATGTTAGAGTTGAGTAGCTTAATTTAGGTTCGGGAGAACACTTTAAGCCATTAGAAAACCTAAGATTATTGTGTATAATTGAACTAAATCACAAGTGTTAGGGAGAATTAGCAATTCCTAAAACGAAAGAGGGGGATTAGTAACTTTAGGCCTTTTATTTGAATTATTTCCATTCGATTTTATTGCAATTTGCTTTTACCTTCAACTAAAGCTTCTTAAATCAAAAATTGGTTTGCCTAAATAATGGATTTGAATTTCTGGAGTACTTTGTCCCTGTAGAGACGATAACTCTTTACTCATTTTAACACTATATTACTTGTGCGACTGGTGCACTTGCCAGAACGTCCCAACAATTCCTTTATGCCCATAAAACCTTATCAAGGGTGTTATGCTAATTTTGGGCTATCGACCAATATGCTTTTTAATCAAGCTTATAAGTATTTGTTGATGGCCTCTACCTGACCATTTGCATGCGCATATTATGGTGTCGATGTAATTAACTTTATTGTCCTAGAATTAGCATATTCTACAACTTTTCATCTAGTGAAAACAGTGCCTTGATCAATTGTCAAAGTTTGAGGTATCTCAAACCTGCATATGATGTGATTTTCAATAAAATTAATCACATTTCTTTGGGTGACATCTTTTAGCTTGATTGCTTTGACCCACTTGGTGAAATAATCAACCCCAACTAAAATATACTTATGTCCTTTTGACGAAGGAGGATATATTTAGCCTATTAAGTCCAAAGCCCATCCTCTAAATGGCCATAGTTTAATGATTGAATGTAATTCACTAGTTTGAATGTTTTGTATATGGCCATGCCTTTGACACTCTTCACAAGACTTGGCAAACATTATACAATCCTTGCCCAGTGTCAGCCAGTAATATCTTCACCATTGAAGGATCCATTTCATTTTATCCCCTTTCTTGGTAAGCCTTGCAATTACCTTCATGAACTTCCGACAACGCAATGTATGCCTCCGACTCACTCAAGCATTCTTCTAACTACCCATCAACAGTCTTTCTATATAATTGTCCACCTACAATACAAAATTTAATGCTCTATATTTGTGTTTCCATTCGACATTAAAACTTGGATTCTCTAAATAATCAATGATTACTTTTCTCCAATCATTGCTTGCATGAACGTCAATTTGTAGCATATCCCTTTCTTCCAAGAGGTATAAGAGTTCTTTGATTTTTATTAAATCCGACAGAACTTTTTGAGGAACTTTATACCCAGAGGCTATTTGTGCTAAATCATTGGCTTCTTCATGTGATTCTCTTGTCCTATTGGACAATTAACTCATCAAATTTTTTCATTAACTTACTTGCCACAGCACAATACTTAATCAAATTTTGATTAACACATTTATATTCTTGAGTAAGCTACCTGATGACTAACTGGGAATCTCCAAGTATATGCACTCTTTGTGAATTCATTTGAAAAAGTATTTCTAATTTGACAATTAAAGCCTCGTATTCAGTCTCATTGTTGGAACAAGAATACTTAAGTTCAAACATAAACCTAGTTGGAGTTCCCTTAGGGGAAATTATTGAAATTCCAATGCATTCCTTTTTTGTGCCTTGGTCCGTCGAAGTAAAGACGCCATGGTGTCATCTGACAAAATTTATGTCATTATCTATGTCTAGGCCAGGATGGTCGACTAGAAAGTCAGCCAATGCTTGGCCTTTGCTGGCTTTCACTGGAACATATTGTAAAAAAAATTCTGATAACGCAATTGTCCATTTTCCGATACGTCCATTAAGAATAAGTTTAGATAACATAAATTCTATTATATCTTTCTTTGAAATGACAAATACATTACAAGGCATCATGTAATATTTCAAATTAGGATAAGAGAAATACAATGATAAGCTTAACTTATCAATTGCACCATATCTTGTTTCTGCATCATATAGAACTCTACTGAGGTAGTAAACGACTCTTTCAACACTGCTCTCATCATCTTGAGCTAGTAAACAACCTATCGTTTCCTCAGAAGCTAAAATATATAACTTCGGTGGCTGACACAGTATTGGTGACATCATAACTAGAGGATTAGTGACAAGGCTCCTAGATAAACTCTTGCTCAACTTTTAGCTTGACCAAAGATGAAAAGACTTTGGTCCTACCCGACAAATTAGATATGATTTTTTTAAGAAGTTCACTTTTCCCCAAGAAAGATTGTAATTCCTTCTTATTTGTCGGTGCAGTAGCTTCTAAAACTGCACTAGTCTCATTCTTGTCCACTCAATTCCTTTTTTATGGACTAAGAACCCTAGAAATTTGGCAAACGACACTCCAAAAGCATATTTCAAGCATTCTTTCAAAAGCCTGCCTCAAGTGTGTCAACTGATTTTGCTTATCTTTCGACTTGACAATGACGTCGTCAATGTAAACCTCCATAAAATTCGCTATAGCATCATGGAAGATTCTTTGATAGGTGGCCCTTGCATTCTTCAAACCGAAAGGCATGAAACCCACTCATATGTCCCAATAGTTCCTAAACATCTGAAACTGGTTTTTGACACGTTCTCTTCGGCTATAAAAATCTGATTATAACTTGCATGACCATTCATACAACTTAAAATTTCATGCCTAGATGCTGCGTCTACTACCATATCTGCTATGGGCATTGGATATTCATCCTTTAGAGTAGCCAGATTCAAATTCTAAAAACTATACATACTCTTAACTTGTCATTTTTCTTAATAATTGGAACCACATTAGATAGCCATTCGACATACCTGGTATTTCTAATGAACTTAGCTCTGAGCAGCCGTTTGACTTCCTCTTTGATTTTCAGCACCACTTCAGGACTTCTGTTTGCCTGTTTGACAGGTCTACATCCTTCCTTGAGTGGTAATCTATGTTTAGCAAGGTCTCTGCTTAAACCAGGCATTTTGTTGTAATCCTAAGCAAAGCAATCTTTGTATTCTGTAATTAACATGACAAGTTCTTCTTCAAATTCCTTTAGCAGAAATTCACTTATAAAAATGACCACTTTATCAATGCCCACATCCATAAAGAACAAGATGTTATAGAGCTAATGGGGGAGAATGACCGGTGTCGACAGAGCCTTGTACTAGTCCCTTATGAAGTTTCACAAGGAGTATCAAATTGCTTTGTCGACTAGTGGTCGAAATATTATCGATCTTTCAGTTAAAGCAACCTATTTTGATATCCTTGTGGATTTTACTATGCAAAAAGGCAATCTAATGACAAAAACCAAAGGTGAGCACTTGAAGGAAATTCAAGCTTTCGAGAAATATTACAATATAAAGTAGGATCCTCGGTATGCTCATTGGATTATTCTGAATATAGAGGAAGTTATAGCTAAATGAAAACAAGAGCATAAGCTTTGACATAGGTTCAAATAGTTAGAATTTTTAAACGTCAAAACTCCACAAGAGTTTGTTAAAAAAGTTCCTTTTCCAAACCCAATGCCCTTGCCTTATGCTCGTTTTGGTTTGGCTAATGCATTTCTTAGGAATCGACGAGGGCAAGTAACTTCAAAATTGTCCAAAGACACGATTTCGTCACAAATATTTTTCGAACAAAGAATGACAAAGTTACTTTCACTCGTCAGTTTGCCCTTCCTTCCGAACAATCTGATGCAGTGTCAATTGCCAGTGAGTTTCCCAAAGGTATACAATCTCTTTATTTCAAGACAATATATGTTTCTGACCACTGACATTTATGAGTTTACTTGCAGCACTTCCTTTAAAGGAACCTTTAGCCTACAAGCGACCAATGGAGCAAGTAGTCATCGTCAAGTTAAAGGAAGAGGAAGAGGATTATCAACCTCTTCAATAAAGGAGGAGGAGATTGCTCAGGGCGAGTGACCAATCGATGATTGTAACAAGTGACCATCCAGGTGTTGCTGTTCCTCAAACTGACATATCTAAAACAACTACAAAGCCAAAGGCTTCAGCAAAAAGAAAAATAGTCTTTTTTGATGATAATCATGCTACCAATAAATCTAAAGCACGCAAAGGCTTAGTAGCACCTGACCCAACTGTTGAGTCTCAGGTATTTATTTGTCGGGTGTTATGATATGTTAAAATGAAATGTACTCACTTCCTTTCTCTTTGCAAGTCAAAGAGTCTACTCCTAAGCACTTAACTTCACCTTTAACGTCTGACGAACTAGACCTTCAAACCCAAAGAGTATGATCCTTGATAAAATTTGTTTTTATTTTATACATGTACCCTATCTTATATGCATTTATTTCAGGATTTGGGTCGAAAAAGTCTTGAGCCTGATTACTGAGGAATCTATGGGGGCTCTTCAAGATGAAGCTCATACTATTGAAACAGATCCAACAGTCAAAGAATCTGACAAAGCTCTTCAAAATGAAGCTCCTACCATTGATACATTTGTTGAAGCCTATCAGGTTGAGGCTTTGTATGCCGATGCTTTTCAAGTGGAAGCTTTAACAGTGTCGCTTAGCCCTGAACAGCCTGTCAAAACCCATCAAGGAGAGCTTATGATTGAATCAGCTAGAACTTTTCTTGTCGAGGAATTAGCAGGTGTTCGTTCTTTACCTTGACAATCTCTGTCTCTTAAAGAACATGGGCAGAATCTTATGTCCTCCACTTCCCAGTAGTCCAATCAAAGCCATACTATTATCAATCTGCCTTCACAAGATGATCCACCACTTGTGATTAGGGATAATTTTGACATGGAGGCTCTAATGGTTGAAATTCCCCCCACGTCTCCTAACTCTAATCCAATCCATCCAACGGATCAAGTAGGACCCCCTGAATATCTAATTACTGGTGATTTGGACCTAGATGCAATAATAAGTCTTCTGTCAAGTGACCTTACTCCCTCCATTTCTTTGGTTCTAGAAAAGTCTTCAACAGATCCAAAGATCGACGAACTAATAAAGGAACTAAAGAACTTCTTGGATTATTCCATTGAGGTTCTTGCATCTGATGAGTCTTTGAGAGGCAAGATTTAAGTTATTTTGGGCAAACTTGAGCCAGTCACAACTCCTTATTTCCTGCCAAAACCTTTACTCAAATTTCAAGGACTTCATTGATGACTTATCCGACGAAGCTTCTTCTTTTAATCATATTATCTTTTCTTACAAGAAGGCGATGTCAGAAAAAAGAAGTCCTTCTTCACAAGTTACGAGACTTGAAGGCTAATAGAGACTGGCATGATGAAAGGATTGTCAAATGTAGAGACACATAGGACCGCGTTAACCAAAGTATAACCATATCAAAGTATTTCCTCGACAACTTAGAAAAAAGAATCAAGAAAGCCAAAGAAGAATTGGTATCACTTGATGCAATAAGAGGCAGGATTGACAATAATTTGGCTGAACATTCGATAAAATGGGAGAAAACCAACGAAGATGCTATGACTATTGTGGTCAAAGCCCAAGTACTTGTCGAGAAGATGAAACTCTTGGAGACTAACTACCTGACAGCCTACACCAAAAAGGAAATATTGGCTTCTGTCTGGGATCAACTTCGTCGAATGTGAAGGTGTTAGTTAAACCCAACTGACAGATTATTTATATTGTCGGTCTTTTTCTTTTGACAAGTTTTATTCATTTTGAGGCTTTTTTATTTTAGCATTTGACAATGTAATATGAACTTTATCACAATAAAGATTCATTCAATTTTTACTTCACACATTGTCAGCCTGTATGGTTTTAAGTATTTGCCATTGATTGATTTTACTTTTATCCCCGAGTTAATGTCATTGAGAGCATAAGTATTCCCTAAGAATACTTGCATAATTATAAATGGTCCTTCCCACTTTGGCGACCACTTACCATATTTGCGACAATGTTTCTCAATTAGCAAAATTACCTTCCATACTAAATCACCTAAGTTAAAAGCTTTAAATTTAACACAGCGGTCATAAAATTTCACAATCCATTCTTTTTGTCGAATGAAATTTTCTAAAGCAATTAATCTCTCGTCAGTCAATTCATTCAACTGGTTGAACATTAAATCCCAATAACTTTCAACTAGTAATTCATGTTGTTTTTTAATACAAATTGATTGGAGATTAATCTCGATAGGCAAGATAGCATTATCACCATAGACTAATTTATATGGCGATGTCTCTGTCGATTCTCTTAGCAAGTTTCTATATACCCATAGAATCTGATCAAAAGTATTATGCCAATTTCTAGGCTATCGGCCAACATGCTTTTTTATCAAGCTTATAAGAATTTTGTTAATGGCCTCCACTTGGCCATTCATCTGCGCGTAGTATGGTGTCAACGTGATCAACTTGATCTTCTTAGAATCAGCATATTCGGCAACTTTCCATCCAGTGAAGATGGTTCCTTGATCAGTTGTCAGAGTTTAAGGAATCCCAAATCTGCAAATGATGTGATTTTCAATGAAATTAATCACATCTTGTTGGTAACATATTTTAACGCAATCACTCTGACCCATTTGGTGAAATAGTCGACCCCAACTAAAATGTATCTATGCCCTTTTGATGAAGGACGGTGTATGTAACCAATTAAGTCCAAAGCCCATCCTAGAAATGGCCAAAGTTTAACAATCGAATGTAACTTACTATTTGGAATGTTTTGTTTGTGGCCATGTCTTTGACCACAAGACTTAACAAATATTACACAATCCTTAACTAGCGTTGGCCAATAGAATCTTCATCGTCAAAGGATCCACTTCATTTTTTCATCTACTTGATGAGCTCTACAAATGCCTTCATAGACTTCTGATAGGGCAATTATGCCTCTGACTCACTCAAGTATTCTTCCAACTGTCCATCAACAGTTTTCCTATATAATTGTCCATCTGACAATACAAAATTTAACACTCTATATTTGAGTTTCTGTTCTATGTCAAAACTTGGATTCTCTAAATAGTCAATGATTGCTCCTCTCCAATTATTACTTGTATGAACGTCATTTTGTAATACGTCCCTTTCTTCTAAAGGGTATAAAAGTTCTCTGATTTCTATTAAATCCGACAAAATCTTTTGAGAAATTTTATATCTAGAATCTATTTAATCCAAATCATTAGGCTCTTTGTTCAATTCCTTAGGAATGTATTGGACAATTACCTCGTCAAACTTATTCATTAATCTACGCACAATATTTTACCATATTTTGATTAACACATTTTTATTTTCGAGTAAGTTGTTTAACAACTGGGAATCTCCAAGTATATGCACTTTTTGTTAGAACAAGAATGTGCTTTTATTTGACAAAGTATTTCCCGACAATTAAAGCTTCGTACTCAGCCTCATTATTAGAAAAAGAATACTTAATTGCAAACATAAATTTAGTTGGAATTCCCTAAGGGGATATAATTAAAATCCCGATGCCACTCCCTTTTTTGTGCCTTGAACTTTTAATCCAACAAAATTTATGTCACTATCAACATCTAAACCAGGATGGTCGACTAAAAAGTCAGCCAATACTTGTCCTTTGATAGCTTTCGTAGGAACATATTGTAAAGAAAATTCTGATAGCGCAATCATCCATTTACCAATATGTCCATTAAGAACAGGTTTAGATAACATAATTTTATTATATCGATCTTCAACACGACAAGTACATTATAAGGCATCATATAATATTTCAACTTGGTACAAGAATAATAAAAAGATAAGCATAACTTTTTAATTGCACTATATCTTGTTTCTGCATCATTTAGGACTCTACTGAGGTAGTAAATGGCTCTTTCGACACTATTCTTGTCATCTTAAGCTAGTAAACAACCTATCATTTCCTTAAAAGCTGAAATATATAACTTCAATGGCTGTCGTGGTATTGGTGACATCATAATCGGAGGGTTCGTCAGGTAATGCTTAATCTGATCAAAAGTTTCTTGGTGACAAGGTTCCTAGATGAATTCTTGCTCGACTTTTAGCTGAAAAGACTCTGGTCCTGCTTGACAAATTGGATATGAATCTTTTTAAGAAGTTTACCTTCCCCAAGAAGGATTATAATTCCTTCTTATTTATCAATAGGGTGGCTTTTAAAACTACTCTAGTTTTGTTCTTGTCCACTTTGATACCTTTTTTATGGACCAAAAAACCTAGGAATTTGGCAACCGACATTCCAAAAGTATATTTCTCCAGATTCATTTTAAGGTTGTTCTTTCACAGTCTTTCAAAAATCTGCCTCAAATGTGTCAAGTAGTTTTGCCTATCTTCCTACTTGACAATGACGTCGTCAATGTATACCTCCATAAACTTCCTAATTACATCGTGGAAGATGGTGTTCATCGCCCTTTGATAAGTGACCCTTGCATTCTTTTAGCCAAAAGGCATGACAACCCATTCATATGTCCCAATAGCTCTCTTGGACATCTGAAAGTGATTTTTGACACGTCCTTCTCGGCTATAAATATCTAATTATAACCTACATGACCATCCATACAACTTAAAATTCATGCTCGAATGTGGCATCTACTAACATATCTGCTACAAGCATATGATATTCATCTTTAGGAGTTGTCAGATTCAAATTCCTAAAATCAATGCATACCCTTAACTTGCCATTTTTCTTAACAACTGGAACTATGTTAGAAAGCCATTCAACATATCTGGTACTTCTAATGAACTTAGCTTTGATAGTTTTTTGACCTCTTCTTTGATTTTCAGCACCACTTTAGGAGTAAATCTCCTATTTGGCTGTCTGACAGGTTTACATCCTACTTTAAGTGGCAGTCTATGTTCGACGAGATCTCTACTTAAACCAAGCATTTTTTTGTAATCCCAGGCAAAGCAATCTCTATATTTAGATATGAGCATGACAAGTTTTTCTTTAAATTTCTTTAACAGAAATGTACTTATAAAAATACATCTCTTATTCTCTTTAGTGCCTAAGTTCACTTCTTCTAAAGGATCTTCTACTTTAACATTTATCTTTTCATCAGGTCCTTTCTCAAATCCCAAAGGACCATCGTCAATAATGCAGTTTAACAACACACCTTCTGTTGTACTGATTGCTTTGTCGGTCAAATATGTCGACAATCTATCCAAATGAGTCTTAAGACTCATGGCTATCACTCGACCAATTTTCTTCAGCCTCTTCTGTGCTTGACTGATTGTCGTATGCCCTATCCATTAATTTGACACCAAACTGATCCATTAGACAAACTTCTAAAGCATTTTTCTTAATCACCCCATCCTCTATCGCAATTGGTCTAACATTTGGGCCATGAATCCTGAAATCGACATGGAGTTGCTACAAGTAACATGGACTGTCATCTGCCTCAACGACCTCTACTTATCCTTCGCTAAAGGATTAATTTTTAGTGCACAGATGATGGGATAGCTCTAACGGCATGGATCCAATCTCTCCCCAAAAGTATATTGTAACTAGACTTTGAGGGAATTACCAAATAGAGGGTAGCCCTTTCAACTAATCTGATGTAGATGTTTAGCACTACTATTCCATCAAAAGGAAAAGATTTGCCACTAAAATCAGTGACAACCATATTCGTCTGAATTAAGTTAGACTCATCTTTCCTAAGCCTTTTAAATGTGGCTCTTGGTATCAAATTGATGACAGCTGCACCATCTACTAGGATCATGTTTATAGGCTTTCCTTCTATTGAGGCCTTGAAATGTAAGGGGTGCAGGTGTACCTTTTGAACGTCAGTTGGTTTCTCAAACTTGGCAAAGTCATCAAGTCCTGCATCTCAACTATCTCCTAAACTGCTAAATCCTGAATATATTTCATCTTCTGTAAATAACTAATCTTCTGTCAAATCTTCAAGGTCCTCCTCATTTTCTCCAACATAGATCTCATAATAAGCTTTATATTCTGGCAGTATCATCGAGAAAAGATTCTGACTCATGTTGACAAGGTGTTCATATGTATTCTCTTTTTCTCCGACATCCTCATCTTCGGCCCTTTTAAACTTTCCTTTAATCGAGTCCCAGTCATCTTCATCTATGAATAAACCACATTCATCTGTAAAAGGCCTAAGCTTGAAGTAATCCTTGTCCACTGGACAATCATCAGATCCTGTTTCAGACAAAGTTGTGCCCATAACCATGATTGGATCGTCTAAATCCATGTCAAAGTCTAGATCAAATTCTTCATCGTCATTGAAACCTAAAGGATCTTTAGGGTCGTTAAGGGCTTCGATGACCTCGTAGGCTGACAAATCCATGTTGGTCGCATGACATTTAGGTTTGAACTCGATCAGTTGCCCCTTTGTTTGACTTTGGATAAAGTTTTTCTTTTCTACTCCATGTCAGTTGTGGGATCCTCTAAGGTTGCCTTGATCTCTTTGTGAGATCAATCTTCAAAGTCTTTCCCTTTTACTTCTACCATGGCCACCTGTTTCCCTTTATCTCGTCAGGCCTTTTTAGTCTCGACCAGCCCGACTGGCCAGCTTTTCTTGGGTAGGGAGAGAAGTATATTCTTGTCAACTTTTAATCTTAGAGGTGTCGAATGCACCGATTTTTGAACCTTTGCAATCTCTGCCTCAAGCCATGCACTCAAAAGGTTTGGTTATGGTTGTGCATTCTCCTCTTGCTACTCAGAAGTTTCTTGTTGAGCTAGCTCAATATTCTAAGCTGCTAGCTTAGTCTCGACTACCAAACATTTCTTCCTTAAACCTGATGGTTCTTCTTTAATTTGATGTGCGTCTGCCAATGCTCTTCTTTTTTGTGCTTACCTGTATCTTTGTAACCTTCTTTTCTGACATTTTGATAATGGTTGGCTAGATGTTCCAAGATCTCTTTGACTAAATGGCATTATTTTGCCATGTCAATAATCTTCATTCCAAAAAGGCCAATCCTTCTGGAATTTACTCTTCCTGGCACAATCTTTATTTGACATTGCAGAGTTTTTGTATCATTGGCTAACCTTTATGTTTGCAAGTGACAATTGTGTTTTGATATGTTGGATATGGTCTTGGGAACTTGGCTTATTACTCCCGACTATCTCCTTCAACTTTTTAGTCCACCAATCATTAGAATATGGCCTATTTGAGTGATGAGACCGAGATCTTGGTGTATAGGATGGTATCTGTCAAAAATTTTTCTTACAAAATTCCTCTTTCTTTTGATCTCTAAGTAATCGGACATCAACCATTGCTTTTTAACAAGATCCTATGGCCTTTGGATCATATAAATGAACACACCTCGGGATTGCCACTTTATCTCTCTTTCTAGACATAAACTCTTCATATGTCCCCTTTGACTTTTGATAAACATCAAAGTTATTGAAGTTATCAATCATAGGATCATCGATGTCGTGTAACTCATCTGAGTTAACTTTATCATTCATTTTCCCTTTTCCTTTTGTGTTGACCATGCCAATATTCAAAGGAATTTGGCTGTTAATCTCAGCAACGTTTATCTAAAAGGGATCGATGTTAACCTTCATATTACCTTTCATCAGCAAATTTTGGTTTTCCTTCCATCAAAGCCTTTTTGAATTAAGTCCCTAAAATGTACACATTCGTTAATCACATGACCGAATACATTATGATATTTACAATATTTTCAGTCTTTAATTTCATCAGGTTTCAACAACTTATGATTATCTTACAGTTTTATCTATTTTTCTTTTAACAAAACATCAAAAATTTGTTTAGCTTTCATTATGTCGAACGTATATACTTTTCTATTGACATAAGTCATATTTTCTTTGGCCTTATTGGCTTTATAGCCTGACAAGTGAACAGAGGTCCATTTTTCAGCTCGGCAAGATTTTTATCATATTCGTTTTCTTCCTCCTCGTCAGATGTTTCCATCCCGATATAGTTTATTCTTTCTCTTTTGAGGAATTTCTTTTGTTTTTGGGCTTTTTCGGCTTTCAACTATTCTATTTACTGAACTTTGCCCCCTAGTTAGGCAAGGTCGACTAAATGTTGATTTATAAGCTTCTTTCTAATATAATAATCTAGGCTTTCGATAGCCATTTTGACAATCTCAACCTCAAGAATTAGAGTAAAATACCTACTCCTCATTTGCCTAAACTTGCCAAATAATCATCTACAGATTCATTGTATAATCTTTTACTATTGAACAAATCTTTGAGACTAACTTTTAGATCTCCTCTAACGAATTGGTCATAGAAACTTCTCTCCATTTGTGCCCACGAATGAATGGAATTTTGGTCTCAATGTTGAGAACCAAGAAAAAGCATTCTTCGTGAGTTAACAAGGAAAGAATCGCATTTTGAGTGCTTCATCTGTTGCTAGATCTCCCATTTCAATGGTATACCATGCGACATGCTTGACAGTCGATTCACTACTTTCTCTAGCAAACGTAGATAATTTGGGAACCTTGACCATTCTCCTAAGCAATTCCACCTGTTGAATCCAATCAAGGAATGCTGAGGCAAAATAAGACTGATTGGTATAGTTTATGTTGAAACCAAATCTATTAAGGACTGTTCGATGACTTGGTTTACATTACGTTTGACTTGATTCCCTATAAGACTTTGTCAGAATTCTCTTACAGCATTGTTTACCTATGGCTCATTCCAACACAACATCTGTACCTGACCATGCCTTACTGAGGTTGGGGTTGGTCTTGTCCTTGTGCTAGGTTATTTTGTTGATTTTGGCCCTGATCTTGAGCCATAGTCGCTTATTCTTGCTGAGCATTCTTAGGCACAATAATCCCTAAGGCCTAAGTAGTCTACCTATTTGTAATGCTAGCATATTACACATGTTATTTGTATTTTCCATTACGGGTCTAAGCACAACACCCATTTGTTGTGTCAGCATGCTCACCATGTCATGATTGCTTTCATCCATTTGCTGACGAATGTTAACCAATGAACTTACAGTAGATGTGGTGCCAGTATTTGGCATATCCCTCGACATATTGGAGAAAATAGGTCCCAAGTTTAGTCATTCCTATCGGAACATAGTGGAAGTCTTATTCCTACCACATTTGCCAATGCAGAACTAATTGCTTGGCTTTGAGTTATTTGACATGGAAGATTGGCTAATTGATTTCTAATCCCAAGTTGGGTCATCACATGAGGGACGTGCCCTTGAGGCAATCCATATTAAGGCGTAAACCTTGTTGTTTGGCTGTCTACTAGTTTTGGTGAAACTGGTGTTGTCCCAAACACTTGTTCCAATACAGGATTCCCTAGAAGGGTTACGTTTGGCACAACATCTATAGGATTAGCAGTTGTTGAAACTATTGTAACTGCTGATACACTTACTGTGGTTAAAGTAGTTAGTGAACTTGTAACTTGATTAGCGTCATTTGCGTTACTCATGATGTCAGAATTGTGAGTATGAGAAGAACAAGATATGAATTTATTGCTTCTCAAACGCATAAATAAAACGAGTTACTCTAAACTCGTCCCACTGGGCATGCCAATTTATTTATGGTGATTTTTGGTCCAACAGGGATTTGACAACAAATTCCCAAATGTTAATTCGTTAACAGGGGTGTTTCAGTCGAAGGCCAAATCTGACAACAAATACTTGATTCTATCAAGAACGATTGTGTTTCCAAAGTTATGATGAAAGTATGGCCTGAAATGCAATTTTTGCAGAAAAGTTAAATGAAAAATGGTAAAAGCTTGCAGGAAGTAACTAGCAGAAAGGTAAAGATCAGAAAGTAAATTGCAGAAGGTTTAAAGTGCAGAATGTAAATTAAAGCAATTAAATGTAAGTGATTAAATTGCTGGAAAATAAATGAAAGTGCGGTAAATTGCTAAAAGATAAAAGAGGCTAGAATGTAAAAGACTTTGAATTTAAACTTGACTGAAATGTAAGGTGGAAAGTATACTTTAATGTTGATCTATTAATCTACTTGTTTGAGATGTTAGGATTTTAATGAAGAATTGTCAACTCTTTTTACAATAATTAAACAAGTATTTATAGGAAAATGACCGAATTAACTACCTATCTAACTATTTGCCACGTATATGATAGTTTACAATCATGTTGCATCAACATAACAACCTAAACCCCCATATATAGTAGTTTACAAGGTTTGACAAGACTACCCTAGCCATCTAATGGTAGAGTTATCTTTGAAAATTTCAACCCAACAAATTCCCTCTTCTTCGATGTTCGACAAACGAATTATGTCCAAATAACATACCTTCACTTTTTGACATAGATAACTTGCTCATCAACCATATATGAACTTACTTGTCGAATGACAAGCTCCTAACAACTTTGACATACACAAGTGTTGTCACAAAGGTGTCTATCTACCCCTTCTGTCAACTTTGTCTCTATCGAATAACTTACCTCTGTCAAATCGTTCACCTTTGTCGAGTGTGCTAGATTATTGCACTGACACTTAGATAATCGGCACTAATTTTGTTGCAACACTAAAGACGATTATTTGTCAACCGAGCAAACTTGTCTAACAAATATAAATATATTATTATTTTTTTAAAAATAATCATCCAACAATTTGATAATCTAATACCACAATTTTTATTGAAATACTTTCTATTAATTCAAGTGCATATTGGGATTTTCTTTTTTTATATAGAATAATAGAATATTTGTGACATCTTATTTTGAATTAATAGTAATAAAAAGTTATCACATTATATAAAAACTACTTTTAGGTTTATAGAAAGTATTTCGGTTAAAATAATATATGGGATTATGTTGTCAAACTTTAATAAATCTCTTTATTTAAAAAATATAAAATTGGATTAAAATATAACATATTTTATAACTATAAAAGAAGATAGTGTATATTTTAAAAATAAATAAAAATGATGTTTACTTTCAAAAATTAACAGGAAAAGGCAATGTGATTTTATCTTTCTTTTATAGAATTGACTTGATAATTATTTTTCCTCTATTTGTTATGGTGAAAACTATAGACTTTAGTTGACAAACACAAATTCTTACATTTATAAATTAATGCATTATTAAAAACTAAACGTGGAAGAACATTGGTGATCCTCCCAAGTTGCTGAAGCCCATATTGGTGAAGGATTTGGGCTCTAGGAATTAGATGAGATGGGTGTCCTTTGAGTCTTAGGCTTTTTTGGCCTCTTTCCTGTAACCAAAAATAAAAAATAAATAAGGAAGAACATTGAAAGACTGATTGATTAACCAGAAGAGTTCATGTTTTAGAACAAAAAATGACGATTCAATAAATATTCAAATTTGAAAAGGTAACAAAAAAGAAGGAGAAAGACCAAAATTGTCGCCACTCCTTAGATATTCAAATTTACGTTTAGATTGCCTCCAATGCATTAATGCACAGGAGGCTCCTATACATACGGGTGCGCATCAATCTATCCAACCCAACTAAACTACACATTTGGGTTAGGTTGGTGGGTTGGGTCAAAAGTTTTCAGCCCACTAATTGGCGGATCAGGTGGCAGATTGAGAATTTCCCAACCTAACCCAATGTACCAACCCGATCAATATATAATTTGTTTTTTAGAAATTTTTCTAGTTCCTTCGCATCTCCTCCTCTCCTCTTTGCATCAAACATTTAGATCTCATCTACTCATAACACATTCTCATTTGTTGTCTCAGATTCTCAGTGACTCATCCTATCTCTTCGCCTTCCAATCTTCTATCTCAGTCTCAGAAGTTGGGTACCTTGTCGGCTTCCGAGTTGGTTTGATCTGCAAGAGATTGAAAGTGATGCGAGTTAGTCAGATCTGAGGTGAGGCGAGGTGACTGCAATCCTCTACTTCAAAGCTGGCGACAACGAGTGACAAAGGTCTTCCCACTAAATGTAATTTTCTATGCTCCCTACTTGTTTGAGCTTGTTAAACGACCCCATAATCTAACCATAATCTGTCTTATCATACTTAGTCAGTATAGCCCTAGAAAAATCCTCCCACGTTAATCTAGGTCTACCCACTAAATGATTATGAAACCATTTTTCAATCTGTTTATCAAAATATAAAGTAGCTACCTGAATTTTCTCCCTTTCAGTTGTACTGTAATAGCCAAAGTACCCGTTACACCATCTGATCCAATATCTAGCATCTGTCCCAGTGAACATGGATATATCAATCTTGGGCTTGGGCTGGAAGCGATGAGGCTTGCCTATCTCATTTGTCGCTTAAATGCTGCTGGCAGATGGGCCCGTGAATAGTGTTTGGCATATTGGTTTACCCAAAGACAAGTGCTCAATTTGAGGGGTGAGTAAGATGCCTATGTCTTAAGCTGGAGAGGGTGAGCTTGCACCATCCTGTACATTGTCCTCTAACTATTTAGTGCTCAATTGCCAGAGAAAGGCAAGCACCTGATCCACCTTAGAGTTGTAGTCATTTTGGATGTCTTGCATTGTTGTAGGCTCCTTATTTGCATATTAAACTCGTCGTTCATCTTTTGCATTTTTGCCTCCATCCTTAGTTTAAGGTCAACTTGATCCTTTTCTTTGTCATTTGCCTTTTGAGCTATCTGTGAATGCTTGTCTTAGCCAATGTGAAATCCTAGAAAAGTGCTCTAATATCACTTGGCAAATGCTTTCGTAGTTGTTTGTCTTTCATAAATCCAAGAATTTCACCTCTGATTATGAAATACGAATGCCCTTGACTGCCCCTGTTAATCATTATTCTAATCTCGAAGCCCAACACAATAGGATCAAAATACATCCGTTTCTCCAAATCTCGATCTCTCTCCCTTTTCTTTTGATCACCATCTGTCTCCTTCTTAGACTGCTTTCCCAATGGCCCAGCCCAATAAGAATATTAACAAAAAAACATAAACCTAGCCAACAGATAACTTGGCACATTTTCTCATCAAAGCAAACACACCAGTATTATCCTACATGTGTGCATCATTCATGGGAATGAATACACCAGTATTTCTCGAATTCATAGGGCCCCTTAGCATAAGCATCATAGGAGCATCAGATTATTATCATTTACATCACAATATTAGCATTAACACATTGACAATTGCAGAATCATAAATACATGCACATCATTATCACAGAAAGGTACAGACAATTTCCAATAGATGTTTGTTTTGAAATGACCATTAATAAAAGTCAAGGCCAATCTCTTTCCAACGTCGAAATATATCTACCTCATCCTTTTTTACTCATGGTCAACTATATGTTGCAATTTCAAGAGTAAGATGCAAAAGTGATATAAAGATTCTTTCACTTAACAATGAAGGTAAATGTACTAACTCTATTGTGAATGTAGTATATAAGGAAGTGTTTAATAATATTAATTAAATTTCACCTGTAATCTTAAATCCTTGCTATAAAATTATGTGCAATGCATAGGTGCAATACTAATTAATCTATATTTAATATGTTAAATTTGGATAGTCCAAATTCAACGAACTAGGCTTTTAGATTGGGTTACATGCTAGCCAACCCAATAAAGAATGTCGCGTCTTTGCTTGGGCCCAAAATTAGTGAACACATGTCTAATTGATTTGGGCTAGGTTGATCTAGAATGACACTAAATTAGAAGCCCTTCCTTCTCTTTCTCTTTTCTGTTCTTTAACGTGTTTTCTTCTTTCTCCCCTGCTGCTGCTATGTGATATAAATGGCTAGTTCCCAAGAGGGGGTAAATTGGGTTTTTTAAAAAAAAACTCTTTCAAACTTGTTAGAAGTTTAAAAAGTTTCTGAAGCAAGCCAAATTGAATAATAATAAAAATAGAGCAAAGCCAAGATGAATGGAAATAGAGTACAAGTAATCAAAGACAAAGCTTATAAACAATTAAAGAGATAAGGGAAAGAGAAACACAGGTATTTATACGGCTTAAACCAAGCCTACATCAAGTCCTTAAGATGACTTCTTGAGTATTTCACTATAAACCACAAATTTGTACAATAGGGTACTTGTGAGCCACTACAACAGAGATCTTTTCTTTCCTAAGGGTGTCTCCCCCCTCACAAATTGTTTTCTCTCAAAAACAAATCTGAAGGAAATCTTCCTTGATTAATACACTCAGAGAATGATGGATGTGTAGAAGAAACTCTCAAAACAGAGTAGATAAAACACTGATATGCTCTCTAAAGGTAAATGATTTGACTGGGATTGATTTTCTAAAAATCTAAAGCACAAAGAATATTCTACTTGATGATTTGACATTCCTTAAGGCTGATATTTAAAGATCCAAAAGGAGCAGTGACATTAGAGACAAATCCCATACTGATTTCCATGTCAGCAAAAAAATAGCCATTTAAAAGTGTCAGCGGTCGATCGGTGCATTCCAGAGAGTAAGTAGTTGACCATTTGAAGCACAATGGTCGATTGGTTGCCTTGTGTTCTTCAGATGGACTGCGTTCTAGTGCTTGATGATTGACCAGTTAAGCATGTATCAGTCGATAGGTTGCTAGCAGAGAATAAATCCTTTTCTTTCAATAGAGATCGGTCAATCGACTTCTGTAGTGCAGTCAACCGACTTCTAGTAGAGAGCACAACCTAGAATGCTTCATATGAGCAGTCGACCGATTATCACTAGGTGGTTAACCGATAAGCTGCAAGCCTTTGTTGAGCTAATTCAAATGTCTATAAGAACAAGGCTTTAGCAAAAATGGTAAATACTCACAAATCATGTGTTATTTTATTTTGCTTTGTCATTCATCAAAATCAAGTATTGCTTTAAATGCAATGGGTTCAATAATCTGCCCCTTTTTGATGATGACAACCAAAATAATAAACATTTTGAACCAAAGTAAGGATATCAGAAACAGAAACATACTCCCCTGAATTATATAACCTTTGTAAATCATATAAGGAAAGACTTTCTTTCTAGAAATCAATATAAGGTTAGAATATATAATCAAGATTAAAAACAATGAAGATCACATATATATATATATATATATATTCAGGGATAAAAACAGACAGGGATAAGAATAGAGTAGCACAGCAGCAGTAAACCAAATATAACCATAAATCATAATCCAGAGTTTAAAGTATTTAAAGTACTAATGGTTAGACAGTATAATTAAAATGACATAATACTTAAATCATATTAAAACATAGATTATTCTCCCCTTTTGTCATTTACAAAAAAAATGGGGGTCTTCAGTCCTCAATCCTCTGTGGCAGCTCAATCCCTATGATGAAGATCTCTAAGCATGTCCTCAATCCTTTAGATTGCAGATGCCTAAGTAGAGGAAGCTTCTTCCAAAAAGTGAAGCCAGAAGTTCATAGAAGTCATCATAGTAAGTATACCAATAAATCATTCAACAACTGTGATGATGGCGTAACTGATGTGGATGGCCCTGCTGAAGTATCAACTAGAGGAGCAACTTCTTCTTCTTCCTTTGAAGATTCTTTTTCACTGCTAGCTTCTCCTACTCCAGTACCTATGCTTCTTTCTCTTCTTTCTCCAGCCCTCTTCATAGTCACATTCTCAAGGGCTCTTCTCCATTCATTTCTAATCAACTCAAAGTTCATCCGCCTCAAGGAATTAGCGTCTATGATAGAGGTGGTCTTCATGACACTGAGGTGGTAATTGATGTAACAGTGCTTCACAATCTTGGATACTATGCCAACATATGGCAGAGGAGATTTCCTCTTTGCAACACAAGAGGCCATCCTTTCCATGATGAAGTGAGGAATGCTGAATGGAGTACCTTTCATAATACATGTTATAACAAAGAATTCTAACTCACTTCCTCTAGCCCAGTTACCAGGCTTGTTCACCAAGATATGAGTGATCACATTCGGTAACAATCGATCATTCGGATCTATATGACTGACCAAGATCTCTTTGCCACAGTACACATCATCCCTATTAATGGTCTTATGTTTTTTTTTTCTCTACTATAATGAGTAGAATGTAGAGAGTGATAGCTATCAGAAAACAAAGGTCAATTCTTCCTGGACGAGCTATACCAATGATTTCAACCAATTTGTCCTCAGTAATCAAAATTTTATTTCCTCTGACCTCAGCAGTTATCAAGCTCCTATAGGAATGATATTCAAATGTAGTATAAAAAGCCTTGACTACTTCATTAGACCAAATTCCCTTATGATTGAAAAACTCTTTCAATTCCATATTTGCTAGACGGTTGATAAAATCCATATTCCTATGTTCAAAATAATCCCAATGTAAACATTTGCTAGGAATGACTTTTCGATTATGAAAGTATGCCTCATACTTGGCCTTGTGATCATTGTCCTTCAGTAGATCACCCATTGATTGGAGAGAAAATCAAAGAAGGAACCCAAGAATGAAAGGAGACGAGAGCAGAGATGATTTGCACAGCACAATCACACAAAAGGGGATGAAATTGAAGAGAAACCACTGAAAATGGGAAAAAATTTCACCTGAAACTTGAAGAGCCACGTTCCACTAGAGAGCAGAGGTGTTCAGCTAAGAGGAAACAGTGTAAATTAGATTTTAAAACCTTGAAAAACCTTTTATTGTGGCGCGTATTAATGACGGGGTGATCCACCATCGTGGACCATGCAGTCAACCATCTGTTTTGTATTTCAAGCCCTTTCCTTTCTACCAAGGACTGGTCAACCGTTTCTTAGAGGTCAGTCAACCGATGTCAACCAATGGCCTTCAGAAGCTTATTGCCAAGGGCTGGCTGACGGATTAAGAGAGGTCGGTCGATAGCCTTGTTCCAGTAAAGAGCAAAAGTCTCATCGTTTAGCATTGGCTATCCTGGTGTCGGGCGCTGGACTAGTGACGCCTGATGCTGTGAGTTTGTCTTTGGTGTTGGCTGCCTATATCATTTTTCAATCTTGCCGGTCGACCACTAAGCAAGTAGCCAGTTGACCGATTAAGCCCAGAACTGCATAACATTACTGATTTTCAGTGCAAAAAGAAGAGAGTGCCTTAGAGGATATTTTTTAGGATAAGTACATGCAAAACACTTTTAGTGGACACTCTGAAGCTCAAGTTAGTACTGTAAATCATCAAGAAAAGACTGAATTAAACATGTATGCAATGGAAAAATATTTTTTAAAGCTCAAAAGGATTTGCCATGTTCTCCCCTTATAAAGCTAAATCTTTCTTCAAAAAGAGGTTTTATGAAAATGTCAGCCAATTGAAATTCAGTTTGTACAAACTCAAGTGAGACATCTTTCCTTTGAACATAATCTCTTATAAAATGATGTCTAATCTCAATGTATTTAGTTCTTGAATGCTGAACTAGATTTTTAGATAAACATATAGCACTTGTATTGTCACATCTAATGGGCATGCTTTCAAGAAAAATACCAATGTCACATCCTAAACCCATGCATGTGACCAGCACGAAAAGTGAGCTTTGCCTCACCTCCGTAAGTCTATCTAACATAACTTTATTCCCTATTTCCGTTAATTTACAAAATCAATTTATAATTATGCTCATTATTAACCATTAATTTTACATTTCATTAACAAAACTATTTATACAAAATCCATAATTTAACAACATAATTCCATTACATAATATGTTTCTACATATTCAATCTTATTCCATTTATACCTTTCCCATCCTAGGACAACCTCCCGATTACAGAGCCTCAACTAGATTTTTATAAAATAAAAGCTAAGACTAACAAGCACATTTTACTCCGAACAAATGGGAAGTTGATCACCATATGCAACTCGATAGTTTCTCTTCTATCTCACCTGAAAATGTTAGGGTGTGAGTCACACTGACCCGGTGAGGAAACCACTACCCTACCATAACCACAGACAATGCATATATGTATATATACATGTACGCATAATAACGTGCATTGGAGATACACAATTCAGACATACAACAATAGTATACACTTCCTTAACAAATCCGTAATCAGCTGACATAATATCATATAACACAATTTAGAATAACTCATAATAATCAGTCAATCAATCAATTACACATATTCTCGTACCAACCAAGTCATCCAGGATACCTCTGAATCGTTGCCCGTGGCCTCCACCACATCCACCCTTATCATTCCATTTATAAATCTCTACCCTTATGGCTCCTTATAGAGTTTCCCATGGGTTGCACAACCATGCCTTTCTTTTTCGATCAAACACAACCACAATCACAATCATAAACATAACTCATCATCATTTACAAATCTAACCACAATGTAATACATATCAATTTCCATACTTAAACACAAATTGATCAACATGTACATAACCATCCACTATTCACAAAATTTATCTTCCAAATCATATCTCAACATAAAAGCTCATTTTTATTTACAAATCATCTACAATAATATTTATATGTCATTCATTCAATATTCATATGATGGTGTTTATGTAAAGAGATGTCCCTGCTAAATTGTTTGAGAGTGCAATCCCTCAACCCTAGAAAGTGTGCATGAATGTACATGCTTACTCTTCTACAACTAACTTAGGATTGACACATATTGACATACAAACATAAATTAATTTATAATACTATGTGTAAAAGTATCACCTTATATATATATATATATATATATATATATATATGTAAATATGTGCCCATTTCTTCATTCACAATCTAAGCAATAAAAGGATGTCCACACACACACACATTCTCATAGTTACAGCAATGGTGAAGGCATGAACAGATCTATACTTTTTCCAATTGTGGTGTTATTACAATTACATAAGCATGTACTTTTCCTTACATATATCAATTCACACATTCAAGCATGAATGTAGCTTATGCAAGTGAATCTCAAATCATAATGAATATCAATATATAAGTTAACCATCAGTACCTTCACATTAAGATACACTACATGTTTTCATTATGACGCAAGGAAGTATATAATAGAAACTTAGCCATAGGAAGCGTCAACCCACTTACATGCACAAGTACTCTTTAACTAGCATACAAGAATATAAAAGGGCCTCAAACTCATTTTTTGTAAGATTTTATATGAAAATACAAACAAGGTAAGATAGAAATCCCCTCACCTTGGATCCGAGCCAAATATACCCTTTAATCCCAAAGAAAGGATACCAAAAATCTCACCGAAGGCCTAGAGAACAAGTCAAATGAGAAATAACATCAAATCAAAACATAAGCTACCAAACATTTATCCTTTTTCTGTTTTGAAGCAAGTTTCGAGTCCATTCTTTAGAAAATTTCTAGTATTAAGATACAACTCCAAAAATTGTCAAATTTGGTACAAAGACTTATTAGTATATTGACATACTAGAACAAAAATTTCAACTTAAAACTCCACTGTTTATCCCCTCTAATGGTTACATAGTGACCCTATGTCAAAACTGCCCAATTTTGCTATGGGTGTTGTTTTACGCTTGACAACCTAGCCATAACCAAATGCAATGAAATTTTTCAAATCATTAGTTTCATGTCTTGGCTAAGTGCCATAAAAATTTCAAATAAAAAAGAGGCCTTTAGCTACCAAAACCAACCTAATTCCCTAAACTGCCCAAACCTTACTCTACATTGAACAAGTGTTGTTCCCATGCTCATCTGACCAAGCAAACCAATTTTAATGAACTTGAAACTTTCCAGATTAGATTACCACAACATAAAGAATCTCTTCACAAAGTTTCATAAATTCAAAAGTTGATTTGGTCATCCAAAAACACATAAAACCAGCAACATGCAAAGTTATCACATTTTCCTCACATGGCCCCTTTTATGGATTAATTTCATTAGTACCTTAGCTCTAATTGGATTCCATCAAGAAACATAACCATATACCTTATTTTCCATTACTCATCTCATTTAGTTTAACTTATAGCTAGATTATCTCAGTCACATTGTGAAAGAATTTAAAAGAGCCGAAACATGACAAATTATGCAAAATTCTCTACATAATCTATCCATGTTCCTCTCATTTCTTGTTTTGAATTTCTAATTCCTTTGCTCTTTTCTCTTATGTGTTCCTTTTTGAAATATGGCCTCAATCATCTCACCGCCAGCCCCTAACACTAAACTATACCTTAAAACACATACTAATTAACTATCAACACCATCGTTCACTATACTCAATTCATACAGCCCACATTTACTGTCTCACTCAACTCCAAATTCATGGTTTTAATCTTTGAACAAATTTTCAGATTTCCAATTTACAATTCAGAATACAAATTAGCCATGAAATGCATCAACTTCTTCCTATAGCTCAAGAATAAAGAATAATCAATCACAATAGATCATAATGGAACCATTGAACTCTTAAAATCATCAATTAACCTTATATTCTCGGGGCACAACAAAAAAGGCAAAGAAGAAGAGAAAATAGATCCCTTCATTTTAATTCATTCCTTCAAGTCTTATACAATTAGGTTCCTTTTTCTATTAGCCAGCAACCAATGAAGCAATCAACACAGAAGATATTCACATAAACTTTTCTGCATAAGAGAAATTACAAAACCCAAATTTCTTACCTTGTATTTTTCATTCCTTCAAAGCTTTTGGGTTCTACAGCTTCAACTAGTATTTTTCCCAAAAATATTCCCATCACTTTATATCCATATTTTCACTAATAAAATAAAATAATATAATAAATAATAAAAAATTCCCTATGTAATTAAATTTTCCAACAAACTTCCAAATAATTTTTAATTATATGAATAAATCCTTTGGATATTACAACCAAGATCCTCTAGTTGTTGCTTCATCTACAAAACTTGAGCACAACAACTTCTAGCTGCAATGTATGCAGCCTCAGTTGTGGATAAAGTAACACTATTTTGCTTTTTGCTAAACCAAGAAACAAGAGAATTACCAAAGAATTGGCAAGTTCCACTTGTACTCTTTCTATCAGTTTTGCTACCCACAAAATCAGCATCCGAGTAGTTAGTTAAAATATTTGAGGATCCTTCAGGATACCATAAACCCATTTTAGATGTGCCAACCAAGTATCTAAAAATTCTTTTCACATCTTTAAAATGAGATTCCTTGGGGCAAATTTGAAAATGTTCACACATGCATACACTAAACATAATATCTAGTCTACTAGTTGTTAAATACAAAAGGGAGCTAATCATACCTCTATATTTTGTTATGTCATAGGGTATACCTTCTTCATTCTTGTCCAAATTTGTTGAGGTGCTCATAGGTGTGGAAATAGGTTTAGCATTCTCCATTCCAAATTTTTTGAGCAACTCTTTGGCATATTTGGTTTGACTCACAAAAGTACCATGTTCCATTTGTTTAATTTGGAGCCTAAGGAAGAAGTTGAGTCCTCTCATCATTGACATTTCAAATTCACCTTGCATGATCTTAGCAAACTCCTTGCATAAGCTTTCATTAGTAACGCTAAAAATTATATCATCAACATAAATTTCAACAATAATTAAAACATGATTTTCCTTTTTGAAAAGAGAGTTGTATCAACCTTTCCTCTAGAAAAGCCATTTTCCAAAAGAAATGAGCTCAATCTCTCATACCAAGCTCTAGGAGCTTGTTTGAAAACATAAAAAGCCTTTTTGAATTTATAAACATCATTAGGCTTATCATGGTTTTCAAAACTAGGAGGTTGTTCAACATACACTTCTTCCATGATATAGCCATTGAGGAAAGCACTTTTAACATCCATTTGAAAAAGTTTGAAATCATTTATGCATGCAAATGCCAACATCATTCTAATGGCTTCAAGCCTAGCCACGGGTGCAAAAGTTTCATCATAATCAATGCCTAGCTTTATTTCTAACCACTACTCTATTTTCACCAAGTTCATTTCTAAAAACCCATTTTGTGCCAATTATTGCATGATCATTGGGTCTAGGAACTAAGTCCCAAACTTGGCTTCTTTCAAATTGATTTAGTTCTTCTTACATAGCTAAGATCCAATTTTCATCAATAATTGCATCATTAATATTTTTTAGTTCAACTTGTGAAAGGAAGGCTAAGTGGTTACAAATATTTCTAATAGAATTTTGAGTTGTTACCCTTTGAGATGTATCACCAATGATGAGTTCCTTCAGATGGCTTTTTGCATACTTCCAATCCTTTAGAAGTTCATTGATGTTACTTAATGGCTCCTCTTCTTGAGGTTTAGCTTTTTCTTGAGGGTTCTCTTCTTCTTGTGGTAGGTTGACATTCTCCTCACTGTCAATATCTTACTTTGGGGCAACTTCTTGTTCTTTTTCTACTTTATCATTGAAGGATAGGTCCTTGAAAAAATCTATTACTCTATTTTGATCATCACTATCTTTCTTTGAAAGTAACATAAATAGATTCTTCAATAGTAAGAGTTCATTTATTGTAAACTCTATATGCTTTACTAGTATTAGAGTACCAATAAAAATAGCTTCATCGGCTTTGGCATCAAATTTTTCCAAATTTTCTTTTCCATTATTCAAGACAAAACATTTGCAACCAAATACATGGAGATGAGAAATATTAGGCTTTCTTCCTCTATACAGCTCATATGGGGTTTTTTTGTTTAAAATTGGCCTAATTAAGGCCCGATTCATAATGTAATAAGCGGTATTAACTATATCTGCCAAAAAATATTGAGGAAGTTTCCCTTCATTGAGCATAGTTCTTGCCATCTCTTCTAGAGTTCTATTTTTCCTCTCAACAACACCATTTTGTTGAGGGGTTCTAGGAGATGAAAAGTTATGCTCAATTCCATTTTCATCACAAAATTCCATGAATTCATAATTGTCAAATTCTCCACCATGGTCAGTTCTAATTCTCACAATGGTCAAGCCTTGTTCATTTTGAACAAATTTAGCAAGTTTTTAAAAAGTTTTGAAGGCTTGATATTTTTGAGCAAGAAAAAGTGTCCATGTAAGCCTTGAGTAATCATCTACAACAACTAGTATATAGGAGTTACCTCCAAGGCTTTTTGTTCTAGATTGTCCTATAAGATCCATGTGGAGTAGTTGCAAAGGTTTAGTTGTAGACACAATGTTTTTAGCCTTGAAAGAACTTTTAACTTGCTTCCATATTTGACAAGCATCACAAAGTTTGTCTTTTTCAAATTTTATTTTGGGTAAGCCAACTACTAGTTCTTTTGAAACTAATTTATCCAAGAAACTCATGCTAGCATGAGCTAATCTCCTATGCCAAAGCCAACTTTCATCACTAACACTAATTAAGTAAGTAAAGTCTATAGTTGGATCTTCATCAAGATTTATAACATAAATATTATTGATCCTTTGGCCAATAAGCTTAATTTGCTTATCATTAGTGTTTTCAACTATGCAACGAGTTGAGTCAAAAATAACTCTATTGCCTTTGTCACATAGTTGACTAATGCTTAACAAATTATGATTAAGGCCTTTGACATATAAAACATTTTTAATAGAAGTTGAGGAGTTCTTACTAACTTTACGTATACCTTTGATTAGGCCTTTGTCATTACCTCCAAAGGTTACTTTGCCTCTTTTTGGAGCTAAGGAGATGAATTTGGATTGATCGCTGGTCTTGTGTTTGGAGCAACCACTATCCAAATACCATTTCCCACTCCTAGCTTTGAGGCACACCTACAGCACAAGGTTAAGACTTCACTTTAGGTACCCAAATTTGTTTGGGTCCTTTCAATCCATTTCGGTACCCATTTCTTTTTGTTACCTTTTGGAGTATTCTTTTTATACCAGCAAGTATAGGAGTTGTGTCCTTTCAATCCATAATGGAAACAAGTAGTAAATAGACTATTTGACATAGTTTCATGTACAAAGAAGTTCTTATAGTATTTTTGACTAGCTTTGGGTTTATACTGTTAGGCAATTTGGTAAGTGCACTAGGCGCACAAATAATAAAGTATGAGTAAGATATCATTCCCATGAGGACTAAGTGGCTGACTACCCAAAAAACTTGATAGAATTAGTTAGATGAAAATATTTGGATTGAAGATAGCTCTAAATAGAACTAACAAAGGAAAAATTAAATAGCAATAAATTTTTATGAGAATTTTCTTCAATGATAGCACACAAACTCACAAGCTGATGAAAATAATCTATTTAAAAGAACCTAGAGTTACTAATCCCTCTTCTCCGTCCTAGAAATTGTAAAAGCCCTCACACACATTCGCAACTTAATTAACCATATAAGTTAATTCTAGGTTATTCTAATGACTTAAAAAAATTCTCTTGAATCTTAATTAAGATACTTAACGCCTACTCAATTCCTTAAGTGGGTTAAGTCTATACTAACCAACTTAGCTTTGATTAAACGAGATTAACTAATATCCCTATTAGCTAACAAGAAAAAACACTTAATAAGGTTCACGCACTCGTCCTCCCTAATTAGTGTTCTATTCTCACCTCCCTCTCCCGAGTTCAAAGATAGCAACAAACATAAATATAGGTTGATCAAGTCTATATAATGCAACAGTAAAATGAATAAAAAGACTTATATTGATTGAAATAAGGTTGCAAATACATGAGAGAATGCAAAATCTATTCAAGAGTCGAGTTCATAGTAACCCTAGAAGGAAATCTAGCTACTCATAGAATTTAAATAACAGAAAGTAGAAAATGGGATAAAGATGGTCATGAATATGATGTTGGATGATAGATTAAGCCCCAAAAGCCTTGAAGATTGAGTTTCCCCTTCTCCTCTTAGCCAAAACGATGCTTTCCCTTTTGCTTGAGATCAGAATTGCTCTAAAAAAATAACTTCTGAAGCTATTTAAAACATTCCTGATGTGGCTTTAAACGTGCTCTGGCATTGCAGCGGTGTAAATTCACCTCTGCAGCGGGAGAAGGCAGAGATACAACCTAAAGAAAAGCTTCAGCATAGCACTTAAAGGTGCAGCGGGAGGTCTGATGCTGTAGCGGTGTGAATTCACCACTACAGCAGTGGGAGACTGTCACATCCCAAAAATTGAGTATGTGAAAAGATACTACTCATTTGATATAATTCTCAAACATACGTTATATACATATATTCTGTAAGGTTTTACATTCAACCTTAATCATTCATTCCACACTACAGAATTATATTCATCTGATAAGCAAATATAGACATACATAGTCTGATATTTCTATCTCATCGCAAGCCTAGGAGACCTATAGAAAATACAGAGCTTTTCTAATATCCACATTAATAAGTACTGGTGTCCCACCAGACAGAAATAGAGAATAATCCCAAGGGGCTTCTAATCTTCAAACAGATTCTCTTCTTCTCTGTTTTCTGTATCTGAAAAAAATAATCATAGGGAGTGTGAGTTTATTTAAAAACTCAGTAAGTAAATAACTGTACTATATAAAATATCAAAAGTACAAATACCACATTTACTCATATAATTAATTATCTTATACATCGAGTAGTATGGGACTCTAACCCTTTCAAACTCATGAATAAGATTTCATAGATATACACCGAGTAGTATGGGACTTTAACCCTTTCAACTCGTGTATAGATTTCATAGATATGCACTGAGTAGTATGGGACTTTAACCCTTTCACACTCGTGTATAAGATTTCTTAGATATACACCGAGTAGTATGGGACTTTAACCCTTTCACACTCGTGTATTAGATCCCGTAGATCTTTACTCATTAATAAAATAGTGAGAATTCATCACATAGTACAATTGTCATGAAATAAATAGTTTCTTCATACTCTTATTTCTACTGATCATCATATACTCCCATATGAAAAATTAATTGCTTATTATCCAAATAATATTGTAAATGGGACTTATATTGTACTTTGACTAGTAATATCAAAGTAGCTGAGCAAGGTTATTCACTCACCTTGATGTTTGTCCAAGTTTACCTTGTTCCACACTAGAATTTGTGTAGGAAAATTTCCTAGTAAAATATATTACAAGGAATCATAAGAAAGGAAACAAAATCACGAAAATACGTAAAATTTTCTGACTGCTACAGTAACGGGTTGCTACAGTACGGTTTGCTACAGTAACGGTTTGCTACAGTGTCGGTTCGCTACAGTAACGGTTCACTACAGTACCGGTTCGCTACAGTAACGTTGACTACTACAGTACCGTTGACTGCCGACACTACAGTACTGCTACAGTAACCCGAAGAAAATTTTCCAGATTTTGTTTCGAAATCCCTGGTCGCTACAGTAACTCGGTTTTGCAGAAAAATCTTTCAAAAATTCATCCTTTCCTTTCTTGTTTCAAAACCAGAATTTCAACTCTTTTAACCGATTATAACTCAAATATAACTTCTAAAACAACTGAGATTCATGAATTATCATCAAAATCTTCAAGAACAAAACCTCCTCTGATCTTCTACATAAACTGAAATTTAAGGAAAATAATCGGATTAAAGCTTACCTTTGATCCTTACAAAGCTTTTGAACCGAACAAATAATCGAACTTCTGAAGATCAAGGAAAGGATTTGAGAAGAAAATGAAGAACTGAGAAAGAATCTTTTCTGCTTCCTTCGGCTGAGTGAAAAATATGAGGTTACTATTGAAACTTTATATTAAATATTTCTAATGGGTTATTCAATAACCCATGGGTATCCATAACCCAACATCCAAACCCATCCAGTCAATTTACAATAAATGGATTAATTGACCATTCTGCAACCACTTTTCCATGAATTTCACCATTCTTAGAATATATCCCTCATTGTGCAAATATTTAGTCCAGTCATTTAACTCAATTTTCATAAATAATATTCAAAGAGAACAATTAAATATGAAAATTAAAAATGACCAAAATAAATAACTAAAGTAACGTTGTAGAATTCTAAAATACTCTTAAGCGAATTATATTCTGAAATTAACGGGTATTACATTCTACCCCCCTTAAAAGAATTCGGTCCTCCGAATTAAAATCTTACCTCAAGTTTCAAATAAATGTGGATAGTTTTTCCACATCTCATCTTCTGCCTCCCACGTAGCTTCCTCGCGAGAATGATTTCTCCAAAGAACCTTGACAGTAGGAATTTCTTTGGTACGCAATTTCTTGACTTTTCTATCAAGGATAGCTACTGGTACCTCTTCGTAGGTGAGAGTTTCATCAAAATGAACTTCTTGGGGTTGAATGACATGAGAAGGATCAGGAAGATACTTCCGTAGCATGGACACATGAAATATTGGATGAACTCCCTCTAGGTTGGAAGGTAGGTCTAGGCGATATGCCACATTACCCACTCTGTCTACAACCTCATATGGGCCAACATACCTCGGACTAAGCTTGCCTTTCTTCCCGAATCTCATTACTCCTTTCATAGGTGAGATTCGTAAGAAAACCATATCACCTATTGCAAATTCAAGGTCACGTCGTCGGTTGTCCGCATAAGACTTCTGTCTACTCTGAGCAGTTAACAACTTCTCTCTGATCAGTTTAACTTTATTTATATCTTCCTGTATCATCTCAGGTCCAAATATTTTGGTTTCACCAAGTTCAAACCAACCTATAGGAGATCGACACCGTCTCCCATACAAAGCCTCAAAAGGTGCCATCTGAATACTGGCTTGGTAACTGTTATTATAAGCAAATTCAATAAGAGACAAATGATCTTCCCAACTTCCACTGAAATCCATCACACAAGCTCTTAGCATATCCTCTAAAGTCTGAATTGTCCTTTCGGACTGTCCATCAGTCTGAGGATGGAATGCTGTGCTAAGATTCACTTTGGTACCCAAAGCCTCTTGAAAGACTTTCCAGAACCGAGAAGTAAACTGAGGTCCTCGGTCTGATATAATGGATATTGGTACACCATGAAGTTTCACTATTTCTTTAACATAAAGTCGAGCAAGTTTTGCTACACTGAAAGTGGTATGAACAGGAAGAAAATGTGCTGACTTAGTAAGTCGATCCACTATGACCCATATTGAATCATTTCCTTTTGTTGACCGAGGTAAACCTACTACAAAATCCATGGTGATCCTTTCCCACTTCCATTCGGGAATATCTAGTTTTTGCATCAATCCAGGTGGTCGTCGATGTTCAGCTTTAACTTGCTGACAAGTCAAACATCGAGCTACAAAGTCAGTCACGTCTCGCTTCATGCCCTCCCACCAATAAATTTGTTTTAAGTCCTGATACATTTTCACAGCACCAGGATGTACAACGTAGGGTGAACCATGAGCTTCCATTAAGATTTCATGCTTCAAAGATTCAATGTTGGGGACACAGAGTCTACCATTAAACCATAAGACTCCTTCTTCATCTACCAAGAAACTTGGTGCTAGACCTTGCCTTGCCTTATCTCTTATTTTGACCATATCAATGTCACCTTCTAAAGTTGCTTTTACTTTTTCAACAAGGGATGATCTAACTGTTAAATGAGCCAGAAATGTACCTGACTCAGTGATCTCGAAGAATACTCCATCAGCTTCCAATTCTTGTAGTTCATGTATTAGAGACCTCCTTATAGTGGCAATGTGAGCTAAACTTCCCATAGACTTTCGACTTAGAGCATCAGCCACTACATTTGCTTTACCTGGATGGTAAAGGATGGTACAATCATAATCTTTCAGAAGTTCCATCCACCTTCGTTGCCTTAAATTGAGATCTCTCTGCTCAAAAATGTACTTAAGGCTTTTGTGATCTGTAAAAATTTTACAAGTTTCCCCATACAAGTAATGTCTCCATATCTTTAGGGCAAACACTACAGCTGCCATTTCCAAATCATGAGTGGGGTAATTCAATTCATGCTTTTTAAGCTGACGTGAGCCATAAGCTATGACTTTACCATGTTGCATCAACACACACCCTAAGCCTATCTTTGAGGCATCACAGAATACAGAGTAACCCCCTGGTCCTGATGGTAAAATTAAGACTGGTGCAGAAGTTAAACACTCTTTCAATTGGGTGAAACTTTGTTCACATGAATCATCCCAAATGTATTTAACATTCTTTCGGGTTAACTTATTTAATGGAAGAGCCGTCTTAGAGAAATCTTTGACAAAGCGACGGTAATACCCTGCTAAGCCAAGAAAACTACGTACTTCAGACACAGTTGTTGGTCGAGGCCATTGTTTTACTGCTTCAATTTTACTTGGATCTACATGAATACCTTCTTGGGAAATAACATGTCCCAAAAATGTTACATGACTCATCCAGAATTCACATTTTGAGAGCTTTGCGTACAACTGATGCTCTCTTAAAGTCTGAAGCACTTTTCTCAAATGTTCAGTATGTTCTTCATGACTCTTTGAATATACCAAAATATCATCAATAAACACAATTACAAACTTATCAAGGAATGATTTGAACACTCTGTTCATTAAATCCATAAATGCTGCTGGTGCATTTGTCAACCCAAAAGACATCACAAGAAACTCATAATGTCCATACCGTGTACGAAAAGCAGTCTTAGGTATATCATCACTCTTAATTCGTAACTGATGATATCCAGACCTTAGATCAATCTTTGAGAAGTATTTTGCTCCTTGAAGCTGATCAAACAAATCATCTATCCTTGGTAAAGGATACTTATTCTTCACTGTGACTTTATTCAGTTGACGATAATCTATACATAATCTCATAGAACCATCTTTCTTTTTCACAAAAAGAACAGGAGCACCCCAAGGTGAAAAACTTGGGCGAATGAACCCTTTGTTTAACAAATCTTCCAATTGTTCTTTAAGTTCTTTTAGCTCAACAGGAGCCATACGATAAGGTGGAATAGAAATTGGTCTTGTGTCTGGGACCAAATCAATACTGAACTCAATATCTCTTTCTGGCGGTAATCCAGGTAAATCTTCTGGGAACACATCTGGGAATTCATTAACCACATGAATGTCTTCTAACTTCTGTTCTTTCTTTTCTAAATCTTTGATAAAAGCTAGAAATCCCTGACATCCCTTTCGCAACATACGCTGGGCACTTAACATAGATATCATGTTGCAAGGTACATCACTTCGATCTCCTTGAAACACAAAATTACTCCTCCCCGGTATATTAAAGGAAATAACTTTGTCACGACAATTTATAGTAGCATGACAAGAAGATAGCCAGTCCATCCCTAGAATCACATCAAAATCTAACATATTGAGAACCATAAGATCTATCTCAGTTTCCATGCCTCCAACGATTATTTTACAAGAACGATAACATGTTTTAACCATCAAAGTCTCTCTCATCGGTGTGGAAACCAAGAATGGTTCTTTAAGAATAATCGAATCAATTGCAAATCTCTTGGCAAATAGGGGTGACACATATGAGTGAGTAGAACCGGGGTCAAACAAAATACGTGCAGCAAAAGTATTAACAGATAATATACCTGTAACTACAGCATTGGATGTTTGAGCATCCTGTCGGGTTAGAGCATATATTCTTGCATTTCCTCTGCCAGCAGCTTGTTTTCCACGGTCACCTTGGCCTCTTCCAGAACCTCTTCCCATACTACCCCCTGTTGAAGGGGTTGGTGTTTGAGTAATAGATTGTGGTCGAGGTGGCAAAGTAGACCCTTGACCTGGTCTTGTCATGAGCTGAGGGCACTCCCTTATAAAATGTCCTTTTTGTCCACAGTGAAAACAGCCTGTACCAACAGTGTTTAACCTGCATTCTCCGAAGTGAAACTTTCCACATTCAGGACATTGAGGTTTTTCCCTTCTACCTTGAGTACCTCCTCTACTAGAAGAGCTAAAACCACCCCTGCTCTCTGAACGAGGCTTAGCCACACTGGCTATAGAATAAGATGACTTAGTAGGAGTGGCTGGAGCATGTTGTGGTGCAGTAAAAGTCCCTGAGTCTTCCCCTTGATTAAAAGATCTCCTATATCTGGCCTTCTTCTTTTGACGATATTCTTCTTTATTCTTTGACCTCCTTTCCATTCTTCGGGCCACATCAACAGCTTCTGAGTACGAAGAGTAATCATTCATATTAGAACCCACTTGATCATATAAGGCATCACGAAGCCCTTCCACAAACTTTTCTATTTTCTTCCTTTCAGAAGGAATGATTTCAGGGGCATATTCAGATAATTTAACAAACTGAGCTGAATATTCATCAACAGTCATGGTTCCCTGCCGTAGATACAGAAAATCTCTGGCCCTGGATGATCGTTCACTTGCCGGAAGAAATTCATCCATAACCAATCTGTAAAATTCTGTCCACATAACTGGCGGTGCGCCTTGAATTCTAGCTTTCTTCCAGTTCCTCCACCATTTACCAGCCCTACCTTTTAACTGAAAGGAAGTGAATTCTACCTTTTGAGTAGGAGAACACCCTATAGCATCACAGATTGCTTCACAATCTTCAAGAAAACATTGTGGGTCCTCTTTGGGATCTTCCCCTAAAAAAGTAGGAGGCCTCATTTTCTGGAATTCAGACATTCTTACCTCTCTTACATTAACTCCTCCCGCTAACGGAGCTGGTGGTACATTTTCAGCTTCAACAATAGGAGGATCCACTGGCAGGTTAGCTTGTGCAGCTCGACCTCTCATTTCAGCCTCAAATCGGTCAAATCGTTCATTCATCAAATGAATCACATGTGCAATAGTTGCATTACCGACATGAGCATCAGGTTCGACTCTTCTTGCTTGCTCACTAGTTGCGCCCTCAGTACTTTGAGCATGTAAACTATCACCACGGTTAGGATCATCTTGCACATGTACTGGTGGATTTATGGCCCTCCTTGGACCCATATGCTCATTATTATTAGAAGATCCTTCTGACATTGATCTGTCACAGATCTACACACATAACAAACAATTTTCAGACATAAACAAAATATCACTTACTAGCCCCACTGAGAAGTTATCTATAAAATGACGTTATACTCTACAAGGTCTTTTATGGAACCTAATCCTATGGTCATGCCGCGGCTCATGACAATAGGGAAGGGCCCACAAAGATCACTTTGCTCTGTACTCTATAGGGGACCTATAAAACCTTTCCTCTGATACCAAATTTGTCACATCCCAAAAATTGAGTATGTGAAAAGATACTACTCATTTGATATAATTCTCAAACATACGTTATATACATATATTCTGTAAGGTTTTACATTCAACCTTAATCATTCATTCCACACTACAGAATTATATTCATCTGATAAGCAAATATAGACATACATAGTCTGATATTTCTATCTCATCGCAAGCCTAGGAGACCTATAGAAAATACAGAGCTTTTCTAATATCCACATTAATAAGTACTGGTGTCCCACCAGACAGAAATAGAGAATAATCCCAAGGGGCTTCTAATCTTCAAACAGATTCTCTTCTTCTCTGTTTTCTGTATCTGAAAAAAATAATCATAGGGAGTGTGAGTTTATTTAAAAACTCAGTAAGTAAATAACTGTACTATATAAAATATCAAAAGTACAAATACCACATTTACTCATATAATTAATTATCTTATACATCGAGTAGTATGGGACTCTAACCCTTTCAAACTCATGAATAAGATTTCATAGATATACACCGAGTAGTATGGGACTTTAACCCTTTCAACTCGTGTATAGATTTCATAGATATGCACTGAGTAGTATGGGACTTTAACCCTTTCACACTCGTGTATAAGATTTCTTAGATATACACCGAGTAGTATGGGACTTTAACCCTTTCACACTCGTGTATTAGATCCCGTAGATCTTTACTCATTAATAAAATAGTGAGAATTCATCACATAGTACAATTGTCATGAAATAAATAGTTTCTTCATACTCTTATTTCTACTGATCATCATATACTCCCATATGAAAAATTAATTGCTTATTATCCAAATAATATTGTAAATGGGACTTATATTGTACTTTGACTAGTAATATCAAAGTAGCTGAGCAAGGTTATTCACTCACCTTGATGTTTGTCCAAGTTTACCTTGTTCCACACTAGAATTTGTGTAGGAAAATTTCCTAGTAAAATATATTACAAGGAATCATAAGAAAGGAAACAAAATCACGAAAATACGTAAAATTTTCTGACTGCTACAGTAACGGGTTGCTACAGTACGGTTTGCTACAGTAACGGTTTGCTACAGTGTCGGTTCGCTACAGTAACGGTTCACTACAGTACCGGTTCGCTACAGTAACGTTGACTACTACAGTACCGTTGACTGCCGACACTACAGTACTGCTACAGTAACCCGAAGAAAATTTTCCAGATTTTGTTTCGAAATCCCTGGTCGCTACAGTAACTCGGTTTTGCAGAAAAATCTTTCAAAAATTCATCCTTTCCTTTCTTGTTTCAAAACCAGAATTTCAACTCTTTTAACCGATTATAACTCAAATATAACTTCTAAAACAACTGAGATTCATGAATTATCATCAAAATCTTCAAGAACAAAACCTCCTCTGATCTTCTACATAAACTGAAATTTAAGGAAAATAATCGGATTAAAGCTTACCTTTGATCCTTACAAAGCTTTTGAACCGAACAAATAATCGAACTTCTGAAGATCAAGGAAAGGATTTGAGAAGAAAATGAAGAACTGAGAAAGAATCTTTTCTGCTTCCTTCGGCTGAGTGAAAAATATGAGGTTACTATTGAAACTTTATATTAAATATTTCTAATGGGTTATTCAATAACCCATGGGTATCCATAACCCAACATCCAAACCCATCCAGTCAATTTACAATAAATGGATTAATTGACCATTCTGCAACCACTTTTCCATGAATTTCACCATTCTTAGAATATATCCCTCATTGTGCAAATATTTAGTCCAGTCATTTAACTCAATTTTCATAAATAATATTCAAAGAGAACAATTAAATATGAAAATTAAAAATGACCAAAATAAATAACTAAAGTAACGTTGTAGAATTCTAAAATACTCTTAAGCGAATTATATTCTGAAATTAACGGGTATTACAGAGACAGAAAACAAAATGCTGAAATTCTACTATGCCAGTACCGGGCACTGTGCTGGCACTGCAGCGGCTTTCCTTCTGCGCTGTAACGGCTGGCGACAAAGCTGGTGCTATGAAACTGGAACACCAGCGTTGGGAGCTGGGCCGCTGGGCAGCAATTTTGCTTCTAAATTACAATGCTAAAAGGTGACTTCCGTGCTGAAAAGTGATTTCCTCTCCTCTAATTGGTGGTCCTTCTTTATAGCCTAAAATGTAAGATAAAATACTAATTTACTAACATACAAAGGAGGGTAAATCAAGAAGGTAACATTGAGCTTAAGGAATTCCAAATTATAAAATCTTGAGGCCAAAAACATCTATAAAATTCAAGCAAGATCAAAGTTCATATGTTAAGAAAAAGTGCAAGAAAATCATGTTAATTGGGAAATTAATATATACCCAATCCCGTTTTGTCAAAGACACATCTTTGATTACCAAGCAATATGTTGAAATTGTCTCCTCCTTAAGTAAATTTTTCAAGGGTAGTTTTTAAATCCTCAATTTGTTTTTCAAGATCAATACATTTACAACAGGAGCAATCTTCTTTTAGAGAAGTAGACAATGATTTCAAGCTTGCATTTTCATCTTATAAAACGGAGTTTTGTCTTTCAAAAGTTTGATTTTCTTCCTTGAGTGTGGTGAGACTATTTTTCAAATTTAAAATTTCACTCTCAAGTAAGGAAATCTTTTGTTTTGAAATATTCAGCTTTTTGGCAAGCTTCAAGGATTCATTGTGTAATTCTTCAAAAGCTTCTTGTAATTCATCCAAAGAATGAGAAGGTTCAAGAAGTATTTCCTCTTCATAATCTCTTGCCATAAGGCAAATATTTGCTTCTTCCTTCTCTTCATCGGATTCATTTTCTCCTCAAATTGAAGAAACATAAGCCTTCTTTTTACTTTTGTCATACACTTTCTTTTCTTCTTGTTTCTTGATGTATTGAGGGCAATCCCACTTGATATGTCCAATCTTCTTGCATTCATAGCAAGTGGGGCCTTCCTTGTTATTCTCTCTATCCCTTCTCCATCTTCTAGAGTTCTTGTTTCTCAGAAATTTGTTGAACTTTTTGATAAAAAGGCTAAGATCTTCATCGTTGATGTCAAGTTCTCTTTCATCCTCATCAATGTCAGCTTCCACTTTTTTGGAGGAGATTGAATATAAGGAGATAGTTTACTTTTTCTTGGTTTCTTCCTCTTGTCTCATTTCCAAAATCTAAGATTCATAGTTTTGGAGATTTCCAAATAGAGTTGTGAGAGAATTCATGGATTCTCCTCTAACCTCCATAATGGCAGTCCTCTTTGCTTCCCATTCTGAAGTGAGGCACCTTAGAATCTTAGTGGTTTGGGATTTTTCTGCATAAGTCACACCAAGAGCTCTCAAGTGGTTAGTGATGTGAGTAAATCTCAATTGCATTTCACTAATGTTCTCACCACTTTTCATTTTAAAATTTTCATATTCATTGGTGAGAGTGCTTATTTTTTATTCCTTGACTCCTAGAGTCCCTTCATGTGCAATTTCAAGTGTATCCCATATTTCTTTGGCATTTGCACAACTAGAGACTTTAAAGTACTAATCTTGACTTAAAGCACTGACAATGATCATTTTAGTCTTAGCATTTAAGTGTACAAGCTTCTTTCTAGCTTCATTTCATTCACTTTTGGGTATTGGAACATTATTCCCATTAACTACCTTCATAGGTATATAGGTTCCATTTTTCACAATATCCCATAAGTCAAAGTCCACTGCATCAAAAATAATCTCATCTTAGACTTCCAATAAGTATAGTGATTTGCCATTGAAACCAGGGGGTTTTGTAAAGGAGTTTCCTTCAGGCAAAATGCAATCACCAAGACTAGCCATAATCAACTATTAGACTGTAAAGTCTTTGATCAAGAGCCCAAACTCATATACTAATTGATATAAATTGCTAGTTCCCAAGAGGGGGTGAATTGGGTTTTTTTTTTTAAAAAAAAATTCTTTCAAACTTGCTGGAAATTTAAAAAGTTTCTGAAGCAAGCCAAATATGAATAATAATAAAAACAGAGCAAAGCCAAGATGAATGGAAATAGAGTATAAGTAATCAAAAATAAAGTTTATAAGCAATTAAAGATATAAGAGAAAGAGAAATAAACACAAGTATTTATACTAGTTCAGCTTAAACCAAGCCTGTATCCACTTTTTAAGATGACTTTTTGAGTATTTCACAATAAACCACAAGTTTATACAATAGGACACTTGTGAGCCACTACAACAGAGATTTTTTTTTCTTTCCTAAGGGTGTCTCTCCTCCTCACATATTGTTTTCTCTCAAAAACAAATCTCAAGGAAAACTTCCTTGATCAATACACTCAGAGAATGATGGATGTATAGAAGAAACTCTCAACACAAAGTAGATAAAACACTGATATGCTCTCTAAAGGTAAATGATTTGACTGGGATTGATTTTCTGAAAATCTAAAGCTCAAAAAATATTCTACTTGATGATTTGACATTCCTTAAGGTTGACATTTAAAGACTCAAAAGGAATAGTGCAGTTAGAAACAAATCCCATACTGATTTCCATGATATCAGCAAAAAAATAGCCATTTAAAAGTATTGGCGGTTGACCGGTTAAAGCAAGGTGGTCAATTGGTGCATTCCAGATAGTAAGTAGTAGACCGTTCGAAGCATGACGGTTGACCTGTTGCCTTGTGTTCTTCAGATAGACTGAGTTCTAGTGCTCAATGGTTGACTGGTTGAGTCTGTATCAATCAACCGGTTGTTGGTAGAAAATAAATCATTTTCTTTCAGTAGAGATCGGTCAACCGACTTCTGCAGCGCGGTCAACCGGCTTCTGGTAGAGAGCATAGCCTAGAATGCTTCATGTGAGCGGTTGACTGATTATCACCAGGCGGTCGACCAGCAAGCTGCAAGCCTTTGTTGAGCTGAAATTCAAAAGTCTATAAGAACAAGGCTTCAGCAAAAATGTTAAATACTCACAAATCATGTGTTATTTTATTTTACTTTGTCATTCATCAAAATGAAGTATTGCTTTAAATGCAATGGGTTCAACACTGCGGAGGAAGCCTTCGCTATTTCGCTTCCCTTCACAGTTAGCCTACCTCTTGGGTCATCGTGTTTTGAGAAGAGCGGTGAAGTGACGAGAATTAGTCTCTACCTTAGATTCTAATAATAGCAACCTGTTATGGCCCAACTACCCTGTAGGCCCAACGTAAATATCCACCCAAATGGCAATGTTGAAAATATTAACACAACTTAGGGTAAAATGGTCACTTTAATTAAAAAATAAGGGCACAAAAGTAAAAACAATGGGAAACTCAAATGAGAGAACCAAGGTCGTAGGATAACTGAGTAGATGAAATAAACGGTGGAAATGTGTTTGGACCAGTCACTAAAATATTCCCGCCGCTGCAGAATGACGGAGCCCTAGCATAAGTTCGCCAGAATGCAGCTGCATAGAGATATTTGAGATTTGAAATAATTTTGAGATTATTTTAACCAAGTGCTAATATTTTAACATATATATCAAAGAGGAATTACATAGATTGCTCTTAATGAATTAATCTGATCAATTGGATCAACACCCTGGATGAAAAGATGAAAGTGAAGTTACAACAATACCCCCATCAGGAAGGCATCTCAGCCATTCATGACTTGAAGGGTTAAGATTTTTTCTTAGAAAAAGGTATCAGACTTATTTTACTTTTGTGTCCTTATTTTTAAATTGAAGTGGCCATTTTACCCTCTGTTGTGCTAATATGCCCTTAAGATAAATATATATATTTATATATAAATAATATGAGGAAAACATTTCACAATTATAAAACTATTTTAATAAAAAATTTAAAATTCTTAAGGCTAATCTAATCCCTTCTCATTCGGATTCCCAATTCCCATGCATTCAACAATCATCATTCCATCAAACCCTAATCGCGACCTCACTCTAACGTCGTGTCTGCGCCTTTGGCTCTCTGCTCTACTTACCGTCGTGCTTCCTCCATCTTCCTGCCGTCGTCATCGTTTCTGGTCCTCTTCTCTACTCGCCGTCGTCAACCTCGTGCAGTCATACTGCCAACGCACCGTGCTCCACTCTTATCTCCGGCGCTGCCCCCACCTTCGGCGGCCACTGTCTCATCGAAAAAGCGTCTCCGTCCCAGGTAAGCCGAGACCCCTCTCTGTTCTACATTTTCGTGCCATTTTCATTCCTTTCAAGTGAATCTCTAGCAGTTGAGGGTTGAAACTTGTTGGCTGTGATCTAGATTAAATTTCTAGTTTTTTCCCATGAGTTCGATGATGATTTATTTTAACTTGTTTGCATAAATAAGAGGTTTGAAAGTGAAAACAAAAATTAGTATTGACCTGTCATTCAAAGTTTTTACAAGGTGAAGTAGATAAGTTTGTTTATTCTTTATATGAATCATTGAACTTCAGTTTAATTGACAATAGAAGTGGATATATGCTTGGGTTCTACTCATTGTGCTGGTTTCCCGAGGGAGAATATTTCAATTTCTGAACTGATCAGGCACAATGAGACTTTTGAAGAGAAAATTGTTCAGGCCCTGGCTGTTAGGAATTATACTTCAGAGGAAAAATATTCTGGATTTGTTTGTTCTTAGTTTGGCCTTTGGGTTCAATCGTTGCTAGTAAATAATCCTTATTGGCTTAGCTGAAAGTGCCTGTTCTTGGTCTAAGCAGAAGGATGGTGCTCAGAAAGGGTGGAAAGAGGTTGTTACATAAAGGATGGAAAGAGGTTGTTACATAATTGATTTTGGGTGTGCTGGTTTTTTGCAGAGCTTCTATACTAAGTTTGTTAGGGTAGGGGTCAATAAATGAAGCACCTGTGTGAAAAGTTGCAGGAATGGAAGAATTTTAGACGATTTTGGTGGGAGATAGCTATCATCTCGAAGACCAAGCTTGGTTTTCTATATTTCTGCATTTTATCTCTGTTTTTGGTGTAAATGCAAATCTGCTATACTGATGTGTGCCTCTCTTTCACTGTTTAATTTCATCATACTAGTGTTTTCTGGAGCATTTGTTTGGTCTTCATTAGAACCATTTTATCTGAGGGAAACTTGTTTTTTATATTATTATTTCATCGTTGATCTTGTTTTGTTTGGTTAGATCAGCAATTATTGGCTTGTCAGTAAGCCTGGAGATGATGTGCATTATGGATATAACAGCATTAGGATTTTTCTTTTTTCAGTGATTTATTTTACCACACTGCAAGATTTGTTTCTTGATTTTGATAGTCATGTCAAATGGGATGCCTATGCAGTTCATTAGGTATAACCTCATATTGTGATACTTGTCTCATTTTTGTTTGTGCATGTGTGTTTAACCTTTTTGAAGGTTATCAGGTCAAGTAAGATACCTGAATCAGAAAGGCAGTGAATTTACTATGATGTATTTGGTAGTTGAGCATTTGGAGTAAATTTGTCACTGATGCTGTGTTTCATATTTATATTTGGTTTTGGTTTGTTGAGTGCTTCACTTTTGATTATTGAGATCACATATTTAAACAGCATTTGTCTACGTTTGCAGCTAACTGTTCTGTTACTGCTGTTCAATTTATTGGATTTATTAAATGTTAAGAGATAAAGCAATCATGTACGATCGTCACAGGTTTTTTATATTGTAGCTCCGTAGAGGTATGGAGTATGGACACACAGAGTGAGATGATAAAATTTGAAGTGTTTTTATGCTGTTGCTTCACGTCTGATATGACAGCATTGGGATTCTTCTTCCTTTATTTTTCTTACACTAAGTTAATGATGTTTTGGTCCTTTTGGAGAAGTTGAATGAACATTTTATCTTTGAATTTAGCTTATTATGTGTAATTATATATATATATATATATTTATATATATATTATGTATTATTGATTTTATTTTATTTTTTTACATTTTTAAATTTTTTGTTAAATAATCCCTCATGGAGCGGGGAACAGGGATGGGGGATTTTTTTTCTCTCAGCAAGGATCGGGCCCCGTCTTGCCCCGTTGCCATCCCTACATAACAACCCTTTAATCTTTGTTGTGTTACCTGTTATAGTGAATCTTTGCCTCTCTCAACCTACCATATAGTACTGCCAGTGGAGATGGAAACTCAGAACCCGTTTCAAGTAGACCTTGGTAATCTCATGGCGTTCAACCCTCACCATAGCTTTCCTTCTCAACCTTCTTCCAGGTTCAGTAATTTTGAACTTTCGTTATTGTTTTTCGCCTTTATGTGAGACGTTCAAGGCCTTTTTTCTGAGACTACAGTGCATTGAGCTTTCTCTTATTCTTTGCACATTTGTTATTAGTTTCTTTTCCCTTTGTTTCCATTAGTATTGCTGTTCCTAAACTTGCTGTTTAGGGTTTCTTATTTATTCTTAATGTCTTTTCCTATTTTTCTTAGTCCGATTGAAAAGTAAACGGCCATGATTAGGAAAGCTTCATTCAAACATAGCTTAATATCACGGAGAGAGTGAACAGTTGGGATCTTGGGATTTATGTGGAAAAAGGAAAGTGAGTGTAAAATGCAGGAGGCTTGTTAATTTGTAATTTGTCTGAAGGTTGACTTGGTTTGAACTTTAGAGTCCAAACAGTGATTTAACAGCCTATTAGTGAGTTCTTAAGACAAATCGTGAATTCTAAATGGTGATCACTCCCTTTTTCTTATCTTCTTTTACCTTTTACAATTTTTTCCTGTATTACATACCTATGATGAGGAGACCCGGTATTTGTTGCCATTTTAAACTTGATTTCTTCAATAAATACAGGGAGGAGCTAGTCAAGGAATGTTTACAAAAGGGCACTGAGTTAGTTCAAGCTATTGCAGATAATCTCTTTAATTTACCTTCTAAGGAAGATGTAGATGGACCCCTTGTGATGCTGCCACCGCCAGTGACAAAACTGCCAAGAGAGAAGCATGTAAGTTCTTTTATTGTTCATGTGGTGCTCCAGAATTAGATGTAAATCAGGCATTATGTGCCTTTTACACCAGAAATCCTTACTTTTTGAATGTTTACCTTAACTTTAGATTCTATAGCCTTTTTTCTTTTTTTTTTTTGGGTTTTCTTGAACAACAAAATTACTTGCTTATGAAGTCTATATTACTTTCAGCTGCCAAGGCCAAAACCTCCAACAAAATGGGAACTATTTGCCCAGAAGAAAGGTTAGTCATCCAGCATATGTGGCAACAAAAATTTTCATATTTTAGAGAACTTTAATACATTGTTCTTAAATCCAGCCTCTATGCTTTGGCGTAATCAGATGGGCCATGTTGTGTCCTAATCTTAACCACGCAACTCCATTGTCATGTTACTTTGCAGGCATTAAGAAGCGTAGAAAAGACAAGCTTGTATACGATGAACAGTCTGGGACCTGGAAACGAAGATTTGGGTATGATCGTGCAAATGATGAAGAGGCTATACCTATTATTGAGGCCAAAATGACTGATGGTAAATAATGCTTCCTTATAAAGGAGCGGTCATTAAAATAACGTATACTATAATTTCTTCATGGTCAAGCACAACGGTGGACACCCTTTTTACTGTTACCACTGGGTACCAACATTACTACATGTGTTAAGAGTGAATTTTTAATTTTGGAAAAGACATGGCAAACATATGTTAGACATGTTCTGCACTTGAGATGAGTGCATTTAAAAAAAAAAAAAGAAGAGGAATTAGAGCACTGTAGATCAATTGGAAGATCCAAGACTATTAACGAATTTGGAAGATATTTTGACATGCTAAATGCTATATCATAACACATTGTCAATTTTGGTGTGCGTGATTCTTTTTTTTTTTTTAACCATAGTTGTTTCTTTTGGAAGTATTGTATTATGCATTCCTTGGGACTTGGTTGGACTGGAAGTGTTGAAAACAGTTGGGTGGGGTGGTGATTTATGAGATGGGATGCAGTGGTGTAGAGTGGGATGGAGAAGAAAACCCACTTCATCGATGGGAAGTTAATGAAAATATGGATAGTATCCCACTCCCCATTGAGTGGATGTTACAATGCGATTGATTAGTTAGAGTGGGCTTGAAGGGAGAAGCTTCAACTATTATCTTTGTGATGTTAGCCCTTTTAAACCAAAATTACCCAATTTGGAGTGGTTTGAAAATTTGGGTGTAGGATGGGTAGGACAGTTTAACCAGACTAATTTGTTCCACTCCATTAGCATTTAAACATCTAATCAATGGCTATGATGTAGTATCCCGCTCCCAATTGAGTGGATGTTACAATGTGATTGATTAGTTCGAGGGGGCTTGAAGGGTGAAATTTCAAATATTATCTTTGTGATGTCAGCCCTTTTAAACCAAAATTACTCAATTTGGAGGTGTGGGATGGGTTAGGAAGGTTTGACCATACTAATTTATTCCACCCCATTAGCATTTAAACATCTAATCAATGGCTATTCCACCCCAACTCTTTTAGTACTAAAGTTTATTAAAAAGATTGTGGGACCTTTTAAAATGAAGTTTCACACCACAGAAAGTTGTGTCTCATATAGAAAACATCTTAAACTTTTCAATTCCCTAGCTATGGAATTTGTTGAGCAGCTGTCAGGCAAAACTCCTGATACTCATGAGTAGCGTATGATACACTATGTTGGTTGGTTTTTCTTTAATAAATCTAGTAATAAATTAAGTTCAATTTATCATAAAGAACAAAATCTATATATAATTGTATGGTTGTACTCCACAAAATTTCCCTCATTTTACTGTTTTTAAGTAACTTAAGCCTTACCAACTTAAGTTGGTGTGAGTGGTAAGGGATCTTGCCTCTTAAGCTAGTGGTTGGGGGTTCGATCCTCAGCTCTTGTGAATGGAGCAAACCTAGTTGGCATGGATTTGTCCTTTGCCTTCACTACATCGGAGGAGATTATCGGCTAGGAAACTCCTTGCGGAAGCCTCAAAAAAAAAAAAAAAAAGGGTAACTTAAGCCTTGGCTACCCCCAAAAACAAAAAAAAAAAGATTGGAAGATGCCATTTCTGGTTCATGCATGGGCCACATTGTAGCTTTAGATGAAATACACATCTAATTCTATTTTATTGATGCTAGTAGTTTGTTATTTTGCAGACAAACTTTCACATGTTTAATTGATTATGCATGCTTGCCCATGTGTGCATTTGTCCGTGCATATTTATGTAGAAAAATTCTTTTGCTGATTAATATTATAACATTCTGCAGAGCCAGAGGAAGATCCTTTTGCCAAAAGAAGAGAAAATAAGAAGAAAAGGATTGAAAAACAGGAGAAAAATAGGCTTCAGAACTTGAAACAAGCTGCAAAAACTGGTGCTTTGCCAAGGTTTTTCTCTAAAATTTGAACCTCATCTTACGCAGTTAGTCACACAGAAATTGTTACTGTTAGTCAGAAAGTTATTTAGTTGTTGTATATAGCTCCTGTTTTACATATCATTGGCTGTTTTTTAAATGCATTGGCATGGCATCTACTATATATGGACTTTCTTCACTAACCTTGTTTGTCTGTTCTCTCCTAATTTTTTTCCCTCCGCCTTCACTAGTCTTTTTCTTTTCCTTGGCATATTAAAGTTCAATTTCCTGTCATGGGTCTCATACTTATCTTTAATAAAGTCAGGCTATCCTGCCAAAAGGTAGCCTGATAAAAAAGTCTTTTTCAGCCTTGCAAAAACATAGTTTAATGGAAGTTAGTTACATACCATCCAGGCATCCAGTACAGGCATTTGTAAAAATTACTGGTATAGTAAACCAAACATTGTCCGGAACTATAAAATTAATCATAGGATAGCTAGAGCTAAGATGCTGAATATCATAAACAATGGTCTCATGTCCTTAATATGTCATCATTTCCCGCATAACTTCTGCAAAATGATCTTGCTTGGGACAAGCATGTAAAAATTATCTGTCATCCTTTGTTCGATGTGCTCAATTGTGCCCCTGATGCACTTGAAATGTAATGTTCATTAGTCCTATACTAGGCTCCAAATTTGAAAGGTTCCCAATGGCATTGAATGGCATCTGATTCTGGGTTTACAATAGGGTGCCCTTCATGATTTCTCTGGGGAATGATATTCATAAGTCTAGGCGGATAATCTTACACATGTTATTAGCGGCACCATAACTTCTGTTAAACATAATCCTTTTTATCCTAATTTTCTTGTTCCTGTTCTTGTCACTTGCCTATACCTGGTTTAGGACCATTCCTCCAAAAGATAGACAAGGGTGATCAAATTTTTCACGAGTTTATTGGAGGGTTTTGATATATTTAATATAATATCTTTATTTTGTTTCTATTTCACTTGCAGATGTTATTTCTTTTTGTTTTTCCTATTATATTTGTTGTGAGAAACTGAATAACTTTCTATGCAGTCATGTTCAGTTGGCTGCTACAGCTTTGCCTATCACGGGAACTCAGGCAGCACCTAAGAAAGTTACCAAGGATGAACTAGGTAATGTAGCTGGATTAGCAGCAACTTCGACAGCTAGTGGTGGGAAATTTGACAAGAAGTTGCCAGGTGAAAAGGCTGCTGCGCACAAGGGCAAATATCGGAAGGTTGTGAACCTGTACATTGACAGTAATAAATTTGTCTGATCCATAAAGATATATTTATGAAGAAGCTTCGGCATTTGCTGTTTCTCTAAAATGATTAGTTATTTTGTTTTGTTTTGTTTTCATCCAGTTCCTGCCAGTGGTAGAAGGATCAGGGATTGGATCAGAGGAGAAGGAGCAAACTGAGAAAGTATTGAAGAAAATTATCTCCAAGAATTCCCATGACATTCTCAATGTCGACAAGGTACTTTTACTAACCTTGCTTTCAATGTGAACCGAATTTTACTTGGTTTTCTAACTAGTTTTAACTGTAAACTAGGCTATGAAAACATACAACGTCAAGAAAGAGAAAAAACAAAAGAGTGAGCAAGGGAAGGCATCGGTAACTGGCAGCAAATTCAAACCTCGGAAAAAAGTTCAGAAGTCTCTTAAAAAGGGAAATTCCAAGAAAGGCAAGGCAAAATGAAACTAGATTATGGTCGAACAGAAGTTTGCAGAATTTTGGGTCCTGGATCCTGAAGCTTTGCTTACTGCTTTGAAGTTTTGTAACGGATATAAATACAATATGTTCTATCTATCTATCTATCAGTATATTCGCACTCTTTAGGGAGCTCTCTTATGCGGCTAGTCTGCACCTTCATGTTACTACACTTGAGCATGAGAAAAACATGAACCGGGTGATTCAAATTTTTGAATATCATCCTACTGGCATCAAGGGTCAAGTATTTGTTCATACTATTGGAGATCAAGTTCAAGCTATCAGCGATAATTGGATATAAGAAAAATTTGTTTTGCTGAGTTGTCCAAAATGTCAGGACCTAACATGAGAGAAAGGTATATGTATATATGTATAGGTCATGACAGAAACGTATATAGATAGCCTGAAAAACAATGGGTGGTTGAGGGTTTTATGGATAATAAAATTCACTTTCGCATCTGAAGAATCTAACAGCGCCTCTGGTACATGTGAGAGTGCAGGAATGATTGAAAATTAAATACAGTGAGAAATTGTTTAAATTATTTTTTTAATATTAAATTAATTTCATAAAATAAAAAATGAAATATTTTAGTAATTTTTTTAATTTCCATTATTTTAAGTTTAGTATAGTATCTTTCTAATTGATAGTGAGGATATCCCTTTCACACCTTGTTAAATAAGAATTTTGTGCAAGTTGGTTCGTCAGTTCTAAAACTTGATTATTGATTCTTTGGTTGATTGATTTGTGCAACCAATTCATCCAAAAATCTATATGGAATTCTTTTATGTTTCATTATATCACGTCACGTCGTAAAAATATTTGAATATTGTCCAGCAAACAAAAATACTAGTTTCCTAGAATAAGAAAAAAAAATTAAAAAGCCTTATAGTTCTTCCATCTCTGTATTGTAAGCAAACTGCAATCTCTTTTTCAGAGTCTGAATCAGTTTTAAATCAGAAGAATTTAAACATTCAGTCCATTAATTAGGCTTCTAGATAAGTTTGTCAACAAAAAGAACAAGTCGAACAGATTCAAGTCTAAGGAATTCATTATCAAATTTTAAAAATAAATTTAAAATGTATAAAATTTTAAATTAAATAGAGTTTTATGTATTTCAACCTATTAAATATTTATTCATTCATCTAGGAAGAGTTGATTTAGTTGGTAGGATCAAATTGAACAATTAATCTTTAGTTCCATTTTTATCAGTAATCTTTTTGTTGATAGATACTACTAATTATGTCAGTTCTTCTCAGAAAAGAAATAATAACTTCTCAATTTATTTTAGTTAAAGAATTTAGATCCATTCACAAGTCAATTAGCTTCCTGGCCTTCTATGAAATTGTTCACACGCTATTTTATTATTTTTTTTTGGGGGTACCGGGCGGGTATTTTTTCACATATATTATTTTTATTTAAATATCTCTTTTTTAAAAAAGTTATGTTTAAATATAATTGTTTGTCCTCTAAATAGTTTCTCAAACCACACGAAATTGAGTAATTTTTCACATAAATTTAAAAAAAAAAATTGCTGGCCTTTGCTAGCTTCTTCCTTTCTTTTTTTTTTTTAATTTTTTTTTTAAGATTGAACATACGTCCTCTTTAAGGAAGAGGACTTACGTTCTCCAACCACATATTACTGTTACTTTCTTCTCATTCCACTTTTTTTCTCATGTCTCATCCCTTTCCAAAACTTTCTTCATCTTTCTTCTTAAACTTCTTCAACGCCAAACACAGAGCTACCACAAGATCACTCCGTCCTTTTCTTCATCCTCTTGATGGAATAAGGCACCAAAGTATAGAATTTTATCTTTTTCCTTCTTCCTTCTATTTGGGTAACACAATGTAAATTTTTTTAGAAAAAATATATAAATATTTATTGTGTATTAGAATTATAATTGTACGATATTATTGACAAATGTTGGTCATTTATGTTTTTAAAACTTATTAGTGTCAAAGTTGACATATATATTAGTTATTTATGATATAAGTTAGTTCCAAGGTTTGAAAACAATGCTTTTTTAAATATTGATTTTGATGTTAACAAAACTCATTGAATTAAATAATTTATTTGAATTAACTATTTAAAACAAAAGCACTAAATATGAATGTGATAGTATAAATTAATAAAATTGATTACATTTGTAAAACCTGTAAAAATTTCATATGCATGCTTATTATTTTATATGTACCAGCTTGATATGTGAGGAAATTTTTGAAATGGATAAGAGATTTCAAATGATATAAGAAATGAAATTTTGTTTGTCGTATTTTGTGTTAGCTACAAATCCTTGATTTGAAGAAACATGCTTATGTGGCTTGTGTATGTGTATATGTCCTATGAAGGACTAAAATGTATTGAAAAGGGAATTTTAAAATTTCATGAGGAAATGGAAGTTTGTGTGATATTGAGTTATATATGATCTTGAATTGTCTCGGATAATGACATTAATTATAAAGTCCAATTGAAAAATTTTATGCTAAGTGTTGAACGTTTATTTGTGCTTAATTTTGAAATTTCCAATCTAATCCCTAAGCCAACACTTTTTCCGTCTCATGAGCCAAGGGTACTCTTGTAATACTTGTGTATTATGAGAATGAAAGTATGATGTGTTCATTTCTAATTTCATATTCATGTGATTGTGTTGATGTTATAAATGTTGGGTTGGGTGAAAACCAGTGCATGTGGGTCTGGGTGAGAGACCAAAGTGAATGAATGTGTGCTGCATATTTGCCGCGAGAGGCGATAAATGAAAATTTACTCGGTGATTGAGTTTTGTGATAATCATGTATGCGTGGTTGTTGCTATGGGGTGGTGGTGGAGGCCAGTTCATGCGTGTGGGTTCTTGAAGGGGACTAGAGTGAATCAAAATGTGATATTTTATTTATGTTGGTGAAACATGGGAAATTGAGGTTTTGGTGAATATCTGGATTGATAAATTGTGACAGGTGAGGTGGTTTCAGTATGTTGTCTTTGAGGGTACGAATTAAATATTTAAAAAGGATTTCTAGTTTTGTCCTTAGGTCAATAACACTCCTTTTAAGCTTGAACTCTAGAAAAACAAGGCTAAAATTCTAATCATACTAAAATAATTCAAACCTAAACTATTCCAGCAAGCATATTTCCACAACAAAATCTTCTTCCAAAATACAAAAAGCAAGCACTAAAAACTAAACTAAAGCAATCTAAAATTCTGCACCAAAACACAAGCTAATTACTCCAAAAAATGCAGAAAAAAAGGCTAGAAACATAACCAAAAACCAATAAAAACAAAGCAGAAAAATTTAAAAAAATGCATGAAATTTAAAAGCAAAGACCATTTCATTCTCCCCCCACACTTAAATTTTGCATTGTCCTCAATGCAAATAATTATCAACACATATCATTAAACAGACATAGAGGACATGAAAATAAAAGAGAGAGAAGGGAAAAGAAACAACCTTATCATCAATGGCGCGCATTTTCCGTGTCTTCCAATTGTGTGGCATTGGCTTCTTCCAGAAGTTTTTCTCAGCAGCAGGTTGAATGATGGAAAGAATTGATTTTATGTTACCAACTTGAAGAAAAACATAAGAAGCTCGGCTTGCCACAGATGGGTAAGAAGAACCAAGAGAAAAACTAAAACAAGAAGGACTACTAACTAAAACACAATTTAAAACAAAAAGGGAATTGCTTTCTAAAACAAAATCAAAATTAAAACTTCTACTTCTACTCCTACTCTTACTCAAAACAGAACAAAAATTAAATCTACCATCTATACAAGAATTATCTAAAACAGAACTACTATCTAAAATAGAATTTAAACTAAGACTATCACCTAAAATAAAATCTAAAATAGAACAATCTAAAACATAATTAAAACAACATTGGGGAAAGAATCAGAATTTACAAAAGAAACATAGGTGAAATCAAAGTCATATTCAGATGTACATGCATAATTAGGCTCAGATGCAATTTTTGATGCACTTCTTTCACATTCAGATTCAGAATTAATTGCACATTTATATTCAAAAGCTTTAAATTTAGGTGTAGATGCAACATTAGATGTAAATGCAAATGCAGACTCAAATTCAAATGCAAGTTCAGATACAGGTGCATTCAATTCAAGTTGAAGTATAGATTTAGGTACAAGTGCATTTAATTCATGTTCAACAAAATCATCACAATTGCCGAGTTTCAAAGCTTTTTCTATTTCAATGCATGCATGATAAGTATGACAGTCGCAATTGAAATCTAAATCTCCCACAAACTCATTCTTATTTTCCAACTCTAACTCTAGCACTTTTATGTCTACCTCTTCTTCTCCTAAGGGTTCTATTTCTTTTTCTAATTCAAGTTCAACAATCTCAGGTTGGATGACCCTATTTGGAGATGATAATGGTTTATGAAGGAAAGTGAACTCATCCTTATCAGCTTCCTCATACTCACTTTTCTCACTCGTACCACTGGAGGAAGAGGACTCCCTATTTGGCCCATCAAAATCTTCTAATTCAGGTTGAGGTCTTAAACCATTTAATTGAGTGCCATCATTCAGAAAAATGACATTGTCATTATCTCATATGTTTCCCACAAATTGGGAAGACAGACTCTCACACCCCTGATTGATTATCTCATTAATAGTGCTAGCTAGTTGGCCTAATTGAGATTCTAAACTCTGTAAGCTCACCTTAGTTCGCTCTTAGAGCTATAGGGTATTTGTGGCCAACTGTTGAATCAAGTCTTCCAAACTTGACTCCGTCTCCTTAGGGGTTGCTAGAGGAGGTACATCACAGAGGTATGGATTATGAATTTCGTGCTCAAATGGCGAATAGGATAAGCTCTCATACCTCAAATATATACAATGGCAACTAGGATAAATGGCAAAATTTCATAATTTCATACGTAGAATGATTTATTGACTAGTAGGTCATTCCTCTTTATTACATATAAGAACATGTACATGTATATGGATAGTAAAATCAAGCTATGTAGGTTCAAGAGCCCCTTGTAAGGCATGTCCTAGACTTGTGTCAATGTTCCACATAGTCACCTCTAGTCACACATATCATAGTATTCTTAACTTAACAAAATCTCATAAAAGAGGCTTTGTAGAAAGAAAGGAGACGCTTCTAAGAAGAATCATTTAACACTTGGCATCAAAAAAATCTTAAAGGAAGATGAGCTATTCATCCACATTATGTTTCTCATCACATCACAACTTAGCCAAGTCTTGGTGTAACCACACACCATTTCCATGATTACTCTAATACCATTCCACATTAACTACTTATTTTAATGATGAGCTATAGCTACCGTTCCCTTAGGATAAGTTTGGAGAGAGGGTGTTCCAAGAGAATCTAGGGTAATTCCTCAAGAAATATAAAAAGGGAGAATTTCCTGTCATCTGAACTTTGGTCCCCAATATCACTAGATAGGAGTCACCAAACAAAATTACATGAAAACCAGTTTTATGTCATGATTATTTTCATAAGAGTATAAAGTACTTAACTTAGAGGTAATCCTTTTAATATTGTTTAAGTCCTTAAAAAGGAGCATGATTATTGTACTTAGGACTGAATTTCAGATTCCTACATTCCCAAAATTTTTTGGGAAAAATTCACTACTCCAGTATTTATAAATTTTGGTAGTAAAAATACCTAACATGTCTAAAATCTTAGATAAAAATTTCAGAAAGAAATTACAATGTTTTCCCCTTCAAAACTTTACTTTTGTAACTACTACTCATACTTTTTCTACAACAATAGTGTCTTGGTTTTGTAAGCATTTGACCTATTAATTCAACCCCAAATCCCATGAAAATTGGTATACATATACTTTAATATTATGAAATCCTCCCATAAAATTTCAGGGTAAAACATGACCAATATGACATCAAAACATAGTTTTTATTTAAGATTGGTCAGATTTCTCTAGATTCTGAGGTAGGTTCAATTCTTGTAATATTTGTCCTAGTAATTGACATATGAGCTCATTTCATACTACAATCAACTCAAAACATCATTAATAGTAATTGCTAGCAAACATGCCTCCAAAGAAATTTCTAGCCTTTAGTCACTCTATTGATCATAAAACACAAACGGTAAAGAATTATTGAATGAAACTTGATTCTAGACTCAAACACCTTTCCAATGATATATAGTTTGTTAGAAACGGAGCTCAAACGAGAGAGCTATAACAATTTGAATTATGCTAAAGTTGCAGCCAAGGGTTAGCACCTGGGCACCAAGGCTATTCTTCTCAGCTTTATGGATGTCTGGGGTGCCAATATTGGCGCCTCAGGTGCTCCGAACTAGGAAAACTCACCCAAACTGCAATTTGGCACAAAAAATCTACCACTTTGCCTCTTAAGTTCTCCCAAAGTTCACCTAAACCATTTTAGATCACATTACTTGTTTCTATCACACAAAAACTTCCTAGAAGATCAATTTCAAGCATTGATTCAAGATGAAAACAAGGTTACCCAAGATTCAACTATGTTATTTCTTAGAAATTTCAATCCTTGTTCTTCCTCTATTAAAGCTCTCAACCACGATCTCATTTAATTTTTAGGTCATAAGCTCATTAAAAGCAAGAGGTAACAATCCCATTCAAGACTCATGACTCAAGTTTATGATTTCTCTATATATCCAATCTAGGTTTTCATGCAAAATTTCAAGAAGAAAAGAGGAGGATTTAGTTCTTACATTAGGGGGAGAAATCCGGTGAACGGAGAAGGTGGCCGGTGATGGTGTCGTTGGAAGAGATGGTGAAGATGTCCCAAGAGCTTTGGTTCACACCATTACGATGTCAAATCACCCAGAATTGAATTCATGGCAATCTTGCAATATAGTGATCCCCAAGTTGTATTCACTCAAGGAGCCTCACTTCTAACCACTAATCAGTTGTTCTTACATTAATTATGCTAATTTAAACCTAACTAACACTGAGGGGTTGGTGACAGATTTAAGTATAAAATAGAATCAAACCAGCAGCAGTAAACCAGTAGCAGCAAACCATTAGTAGAACAATAACAGAAAGAATTGACAGTAAAAGTGAATATGCAACCGGCCACTAGGATTTTCGGGAGTGTAACTATCACTACTTAACTCATTGATTCAGTCTTGTTCTTATTTCACCATTTGCTTTGAAAAGAAATCTAGAGGAACTTCCAGAATTTGTAATGCTTTTAACTATAGTCAAGAAGAACTTCATTAATCTATAGCTAGATGCAACTTCAAAAGACTTTAACCAAATCAAGTTAGATATCATCTAAACTAGCCATTTCATTTTACTTACTTTTCCAATCAGTTAAGCAAGGTAATATCTCAAATTCATATCTTTATGCTTCTCCTAGTTCATATCAGAATTTAGTATCAACATAAACACAAAAACAGAACAGAAAATGAAAATGAGACGAAATGGACAATAAAAACACTTATCTTGCACTGAAAGTTCAAGTTATAACATCCCAAGTTCCTAATGACTTATTACAATGGGAATTTAGCCCTCCATGAGAGCAAAAACACCAAAACAATAGAGAGAAAGATAGAGGAAAAGTGACATATGAATTTTCTAAGTTACAACAGTGTAGAATATGTTCTGAGTTACAAAATTGATGCCAAAAAGCCTAAGGAATATTCTGCCCTAGAAGCCCTCAAGCTGACTTTCAAAAGATGCTGAAGTGTTGTTGTTTTCTCCTGTAGAAGTGGCAGCTAGCAGACAAGCAAGAGAAAACATAAAATAAGTGCAGTAGAAGAGTTCTTTTTCCATGCAGAAGACTTATGTGGGTTTATTGCCATTTTCAGCAAAGTTTGGGAAGAGGCAAAAGCTAGAATGCATACAAAAGGTGCTGAACAAATCTAAATGTGGGTCCCATACATTTATGTCATCAGGTCAGCAGAAAAAGAGTACTAAGTCAGCGTCCTACTCATCCCAAAAGTGCTACATCAGCGTCCATGTTAGCAAAAGTGCCATGTCAAGGCCACATCATCAAGAAATCTCCAAAATTAATTTATGTAAAATAGCCAAATGGATTAAATTGAGTCTTTAATAATTTAAGTCATAAAATATGAAAATAATTCATTTTTCATCCAAAATTAATTTAGACCCAATAAATCACAAAGTGTAATAAAATTGGAGAATTTTCATAGATGAAAATGCAAATAAACTAAGATAGGGATTAAAATGAATATAAAAATGCTAGATATCAAGCTCTCTTGGCTGTGGTCGAGTAGTGAGAGCATAGAGGGAGGGAAGTTGATGAAGAGATGAAGGAATGTGTGGGGTGCTAATAGGTGTGTATGTGTTTTATTAAGTGTGTGGACCCCACTCTATTTCAAGTAAGTCCCTTCTCCAAGAAGCAATCCAATTAGGACTTTAGTGAAAGTTTAGATATACAACAAGGGTGCCAACACCATATCCCAATAAGACAATATATACATAAAATTTCTATTTCACCACATATTTGTAAAAAGGGATATTGAACTTTATATTTTATTCACTTTAGTTCCTTTTAGCGTCTCTTGCACTATTTTAGCTCCACTACCACATTATCTTGGTACTAACCACACCCTGAATATCTCCTAAGGCCTAATCACCATAGAGGTCCGCATCTGTTCCCATACAAAAAACTTATTTTCTCTATTTTCACTATGGTCCCTCACTCGACCCTTTACAAAGTTCCTCTCACCGAAAGTTAAGTGACTCTACCATTGGTACAAATATCACATATGCAGATGTTCTTATCAACCTTGAAGATCTCCAAGCTCTTACTAATCCCATACAAATAACCATATAAGCATATATGTGCAAGGTCTAGCCTTAACCCGGGAATCTAATATCTCAGGTGTCACATGTTTTGACCTTTTAACTTTTTCTTTTCAGCTGTAATTCTTTGGATACTTTCCACTTCACTAAGTCTTCTTCATTGGGGTTCGGCTGGATAAGCATTTGAGAAAGTTTGTAACTCCGTGGGTAGGATCTTGCGACCTATGTTAATGTATGTATATTTGTCAGTAGCTAATACTAGTTTGGGTAATAGATATACAAAGGTTGATATGCCTAGGCATGAGTTTCTGTTGAGTATAATTGTAATCAAATCATGATTTTGTAAGATGCTAGTTTACTTATAAGTGAAATATAATTGAGTATAATTGTAAATTGTTAATGACATTGTTTATATATATATGAATGAAATATCAGTTCATATTTCTTAGTTTCTTGAGTAAAGTTATGAGACATAACTAGTCATGCCCTTAGATGGGGTGTGACAAATTTTATTTTGAATATTATATTAAATGCATTTGAATTGATGTTAAGTGTAATATAAGCCAATAATTGATGTAGAATATAATTTTAATTTTGAGAAGAACACATATTATATAGTAAGGGTATTCAAAACCAAACTAATTCGATCAAACCGACAAAAATCGAAAATAGAAGGTCCAAATCAGTTTCTAAAACATGACAATCAAATGATTCGGTTCAGTTATTGATTTGGTTCTGTTAAAATCGAATCCAACTGAACCTTATATATATGTATGTATCATATTATATTATATTATATTATATTATATTATGCATAATATATTAAGGAATCTTGTACACTAGTGCACCAATTGAGATATATTTTTAAAAATTTATATATTAAATATAATGCATTAAGTTATGATTTGAATTATTAATAAGTGGTCTAGGGAAAGAAATATGAATTTCTGAAAAGTTTAAAAATTGGTGTTTATTGTGTTCATAAAATAATGTTACGAAAGAAATCTTCCAAGTATAATAATGAAATGCCTTAAATATTATACAAAAACTGTATGGTACTTTTTTTCCCAAAAATTGAACCAAACTGCCCAGTAAAAACCAGTAGCAAATCTCCCAAAAAATAAAACTGAATAGGTCCATATTTTTTATTGGTTCGGTTTGGTTTGGTTTTAGCTCAAAACAAACCGAACCGAATCTTTGAATACCCCTATTATAGAGAAAGATAATTTTAATAACAAAATGTAAATTAGAGAAAAAAGTCTATCACGTGTAATTTAATCATAATTTACTGAAACAACACCAACATTAAAATTAAAAGTTCATGCTCTTAAAAAAAGCTTTTAAGTTTCATTTTCATTAGCCCCAAGAATATATCAATAACTACAATATATCAATTTAATTGAATTCTTTATATGATTTATGAGTTTGTGTTTGACTCTCCACCCTAAACACACGGGTTCTTTCATCTAAATTATTTCATTTCATCTATGTTTTTCTTTACTTACAATCGATCTAGGTACTTGAAATCCTAAAGCCTCCTCCTTCATGAGGTGCTCCTATAAAGCCATAACCTAGAGGCTTGATAATGTGGAAAGCATGAAAGTATGAAATAATTTAAATTTGAAAAGATTTAGCACTTGAAGAAAGTAAATCTTAAATTTCTATAAGTCAAGCATCATGGTGATTTAATTTGACAAGAATGAATTAAAGTAATTAGCCTCTTCACTTGGTAAGTGTTTACTATCTATCTTGTCACATCCCAAAAATTGAACATGTGAAAAGATACTACTCATTAAATAAAATTCTCAAACATACGTCATTTACATATATTCTGTAAGGTTTTACATTCAACCTTAATCATTCATTCCACACTACAGAATTATATTCATCTGATAAGCAAATATAGACATACATAGTCTGATATTTCTATCTCATCGCAAGCCTAGGAGACCTATAGAAAGTACAGAGCGTTTCTAATATTCACATTAATAAGTACTGGTATCCCACCAGACAGAAATAGAGAATAATCCCAAGGGGCTTCTAATCTTCAAACGGATTCTCTTCTTCTTTGTTTTCTGTATCTGAAAAAAATAATCATAGGGAGTGTGAGTTTATTTAAAAACTCAGTAAGTAAATAACTGTACTATATAAAATATCAAAAGTACAAATACCACATTTACTTATATAATTAATTGTCTTATACATCGAGTAGTATGGGACTCTAACCCTTTCAAACTCATGAATAAGATTTCATAGATATACACCGAGTAGTATGGGACTCTAACCCTTTCAAACTCGTGAATAAGATTTCTTAGATATACGCCGAGTAGTATGGGACTCTAACCCCTTCAACTCGGGTATAGGTTTCATAGATATACACTGAGTAGTATGGGACTTTAACCCTTTCAAACTCATGTATTAGATCCCGTAGATCTTTACTCATTAATAAGATAGAGAGAATTTATCACATAGTACAATTGCCATGAAATAAAATAATTTCTACATTGTGCAAATATTTAGTCCAGTCATTTAACTCAATTTTCATAAATAATATTCAAAGAGAACAATTAAATATGAAAATTAAATATGACCAAAATAAATAACTAAAGTAACGTTGTAAAATTCTAAAATACTCTTAAGCGAATTATATTCTGAAATTAACGGGTATTACATTCTACCCCCTTAAAAGAATTCGGTCCTCCGAATTAAAATCTTACCTCAAGTTTCAAATAAATGTGGATAGTTTTTCCACATCTCATCTTCTGCCTCCCACGTAGCTTCCTCGTGAGAATGATTTCTCCAAAGAACCTTGACAGTAGGAATTTCTTTGGTACGCAATTTCTTGACTTTTCTATCAAGGATAGCTACTGGTGCCTCTTCGTAGGTGAGAGTTTCATCAAAATGAACTTCTTGGGGTTGAATGACATGAGAAGGATCAGAAAGATACTTCCGTAGCATGGACACATGAAATATTGGATGAACTCCCTCTAGGTTGGAAGGTAGGTCTAGGCGATATGTCACATTACCCACTTGTCTACAACCTCATATGGGCCAACATACCTCGGACTAAGCTTGCCTTTCTTCCCGAATCTCATTACTCCCTTCATAGGTGAGATTCGTAAGAAAACCATATCACCTATTGCAAATTCAAGGTCACGTCGTCGGTTGTCCGCATAAGACTTCTGTCTACTCTGAGCAGTTAACAACTTCTCTCTGATCAGTTTAACTTTATTTATATCTTCCTGTATCATCTCAGGTCCAAATATTTTGGTTTCACCAAGTTCAAACCAACCTATAGGAGATCGACACCGTCTCCCATATAAAGCCTCAAAAGGTGCCATTTGAATACTGGCTTGGTAACTGTTGTTATAAGCAAATTCAATAAGAGACAAATGATCTTCCCAACTTCCACTGAAATCCATCACACAAGCTCTTAGCATATCCTCTAAAGTCTGAATTGTCCTTTCGGACTGTCCATCAGTCTGAGGATGGAATGCTGTGCTAAGATTCACTTTGGTACCCAAAGCCTCTTGAAAGACTTTCCAGAACCGAGAAGTAAACTGAGGTCCTCGGTCTGATATAATGGATATTGGTACACCATGAAGTTTCACTATTTCCTTAACATAAAGTCAAGCAAGTTTTGCTACACTGAAAGTGGTATGAACAGGAAGAAAATGTGCTGACTTAGTAAGTCGATCCACTATGACCCATATTGAGTCATTTCCTTTTGTTGACCGAGGTAAACCTACTCAAAATCCATAGTGATCCTTTCCCACTTCCACTCGGGAATATCTAATTTTTGCATCAAACCAGGTGGTCATCGATGTTCAGCTTTAACTTGCTGACAAGTCAAACATCGAGCTACAAAGTCAGTCACATCTCGCTTCATGCCCTCCCACCAGTAAACTTGTTTCAAGTCCTGATACATTTTCACAGCACCAGGATGTACAATGTAGGGCGAACCATGAGCTTCCATTAAGATTTCATGTTTCAAAGATTCAATGTTGGGGACACAAAGTCTCCCATTAAACCATAAGACTCCTTCTTCATCTACCAAGAAACTTGGTGCTAGACCTTGCCTTGCCTTATCTCTAATTTTGACCATATCAATGTCATTTTCTAAAGTTGCTTTTACTTTTTCAACAAGGGATGATCTTACTGTTAAATGAGCCAGAAATGTACCTGACTCAGTGATCTCGAAGAATACTCCATCAGCTTCCAATTCTTGTAGTTCATGTATTAGAGACCTCCTTATAATGGCAATGTGAGCTAAGCTTCCCATAGACTTTCGACTTAGAGCATCAGCCACTACATTTGCTTTACCTGGATGGTAAAGGATGGTACAATCATAATCTTTCAGAAGTTCCATCCACCTTCGTTGCCTTAGATTGAGATCTCTCTGCTCAAAAATGTACTTAAGACTTTTGTGATCTGTAAAAATTTGACAAGTCTCCCCATACAAGTAATGTCTCCAAATCTTTAGGGCAAACACTACAGCTGCCATTTCCAAATCATGAGTGGGGTAATTCAATTCATGCTTTTTAAGCTGACGTGAGCCATAAGCTATGACTTTACCATGTTGCATCAACACACATCCTAAGCCTATCTTTGAGGCATCACAGAATACAGAGTAACCCCCTGGTCCTGATGGTAGGATTAAGACTGGTGCAGAAGTTAAACACTCTTTCAATTGGGTGAAACTTTGCTCACATGAATCATCCCAAATGTATTTAACATTCTTTCGGGTTAACTTATTTAATGGGAGAGCTGTCTTAGAGAAATCTTTGACAAAGCGACGGTAATACCCTGCTAAGCCAAGAAAACTACGTACTTCAGACACAGTTGTTGGTCTAGGCCATTGTTTTACTGCTTCAATTTTACTTGGATCTACATGAATACCTTCTTGGGAAATAACATGTCCCAAAAATGTTACATGACTCATCCAGAATTCACATTTTGAGAGCTTTGCGTACAACTGATGCTCTCTCAAGGTCTGAAGCACTATTCTCAAATGTTCAGTATGTTCTTCATGACTCTTTGAATACACCAAAATATCATCAATAAATACAATTACAAACTTATCAAGGAATGATTTGAACACTCTGTTCATTAAATCCATAAATGCTGCTGGTGCATTTGTCAACCCAAAAGACATCACAAGAAACTCATAATGTCCATACCGTGTACGAAAAGCAGTCTTAGGTATATCATCACTCTTAATTCGTAACTGATGATATCCAGACCTTAGATCAATCTTTGAGAAGTATTTTGCTCCTTGAAGCTGATCAAACAAATCATCTATCCTTGGTAAAGGATACTTATTCTTCACTGTGACTTTATTCAGCTGACGATAATCTATACATAATCTCATAGAACCATCTTTCTTTTTCACAAAAAGAACAGGAGCACCCCAAGGTGAAAAACTTGGGCGAATGAACCCTTTGTTTAACAAATCTTCCAATTGTTCTTTGAGTTCTTTTAGCTCAACAGGAGCCATACGATAAGTTGGAATAGAAATTGGTCGTGTGTCTGGGACCAAATCAATACTGAACTCAATATCTCTTTCTGGCGGTAATCCAGGTAAATCTTCTGGGAACACATCTGGAAATTCATTAACCATATGTATGTCTTCTAACTTCTGTTCTTTCTTTTCTAAATCTTTGATAAAAGCTAGAAATCCCTGACATCCCTTTCGCAACATACGCTAGGCACTTAACATAGATATCATATTGCAAGGTACATCACTTCGATCTCCTTGAAACACAAAATTACTCCTCCCCGGCATATTAAAGGAAATAACTTTATCACGACAATTTATAGTAGCATGACAAGAAGATAGCCAGTCCATTCCTAAAATCACATCAAAATCTAACATATTGAGAATCATAAGATCTATCTCAGTTTTCATGCCTCCAACGATTATTTTACAAGAACGATAACATGTTTTAACCATCAAAGTCTCTCTCATCGGTGTGGAAACCAAGAATGGTTCTTTAAGAATAATCGAATCAATTGCAAATCTCTTGGCAAATAGGGGTGACACATATGAGTGAGTAGAACCGGGGTCAAACAAAATACGTGCAGCAAAAGTATTAACAGATAATATACCTGTAACTACAGCATTGGATGTTTGAGCATCCTGTCGGGTTAGAGCATATACTCTTGCATTTCCTCTGCCAGCAGCTTGTTTTCCACGATCACCTTGGCCTCTTCCAGAACCTCTTCCCATACTACCCCCTATTGAAGGGGTTGGTGTTCGAGTAATAGAAGCAGAAATAGACTGTGGTCGAGGTGGCAAAGTAGACCCTTGACCTGGTCTTGTCATGAGCTGAGGGCACTCCCTTATAAAATGTCCTTTTTGTCCACAGTGAAAACAGCCTGTACCAACAGTGTTTAACCTGCATTCTCCGAAGTGAAACTTTCCACATTCAGAACATTGAGGTTTTTCCCTTCTACCTTGAGTACCTCCTCTACTAGAAGAGCTAAAACCACCTCTATTCTCTGAACGAGGCTTAGCCACACTGGCTGTAGAATAAGATGACTTAGTAGGAGTGGCTGGAGCATGTTGTGATGTAGTAAAAGTCCCTGAGTCTTCCCCTTGATCAAAAGATCTCCTATATCTGGCCTTCTTCTTTTGATGATATTCTTCTTTATTCTTTGACCTCCTTTCCATTCTTCGGGCCACATCAACAGCTTCTGAGTACGAAGAGTAATCATTCATATTAGAACCCACTTGATCATATAAGGCATCACGAAGCCCTTCCACAAACTTTTCTATTTTCTTCCTTTCAGAAGGAATGATTTCAGGGGCATATTCAGATAATTTAACAAACTGAGCTGAATATTCATCAACAGTCATGGTTCCCTGTCGTAGATACAGAAAATCCCTGGCCCTAGATGATCGTTCACTTGCCGGAAGAAATTCATCCATAACCAATCTGTAAAATTCTGTCCACATAACTGGCGGTGCGCCTTGAATTCTAGCTTTCTTCCAGTTCCTCCACCATTTACCAGCCCTACCCTTTAACTGAAAGGAAGTGAATTCTACCTTTTGAGTAGGAGAACACCCTATAGCATCACATATTGCTTCACAATCTTCAAGGAAACATTGTGGGTCCTCTTTGGGATCTTCCCCTGAAAAAGTAGGAGGCCTCATTTTCTGAAATTCAGACATTCTTACCTCTCTTACATTAACTCCTCCCGCTAACGGAGCTGGTGGTACAATTTCAGCTTCAACAATAGGAGGATCCACTGGCAGGTTAGCTTGTGCAGCTCGACCTCTCATTTCAGCCTCAAATCGGTCAAATCGTTCATTCATCAAATTAATCACATGTGCAATAGTTGCATTACCAACGTGAGCATCAGGTTCGACTCTTCTTGCTTGATCACTAGTTGCGCCCTCAGTACTTTGAGCATGTAAACTATCACCACGGTTAGGATCATCTTGCACATGTACTGGTGGATTTATGGCCCTCCTTGGACCCATATGCTCATTATTATTAGAAGATCCTTCTGACATTGATCTGTCACAGATCTACACACATAACAAACAATTTTCAGACATAAACAAAATATCACTTACTAGCCCCACTGAGAAGTTATCTATAAAATGACGTTATACTCTACAAGGTCTTTTATGGAACCTAATCCTATGGTCATGCCGCGGCTCATGACAATAGGGAAGGGCCCACAAAGATCACTTTGCTCTGTACTCTATAGGGGACCTATAAAACCTATCCTCTGATACCAAATTTGTCACATCCCAAAAATTGAACATGTGAAAAGATACTACTCATTAAATAAAATTCTCAAACATACGTCATTTACATATATTCTGTAAGGTTTTACATTCAACCTTAATCATTCATTCCACACTACAGAATTATATTCATCTGATAAGCAAATATAGACATACATAGTCTGATATTTCTATCTCATCGCAAGCCTAGGAGACCTATAGAAAGTACAGAGCGTTTCTAGTATTCACATTAATAAGTACTGGTATCCCACCAGACAGAAATAGAGAATAATCCCAAGGGGCTTCTAATCTTCAAACGGATTCTCTTCTTCTTTGTTTTCTGTATCTGAAAAAAATAATCATAGGGAGTGTGAGTTTATTTAAAAACTCAGTAAGTAAATAACTGTACTATATAAAATATCAAAAGTACAAATACCACATTTACTCATATAATTAATTGTCTTATACATCGAGTAGTATGGGACTCTAACTCTTTCAAACTCATGAATAAGATTTCATAGATATACATCGAGTAGTATGGGACTCTAACCCTTTGAAACTCGTGAATAAGATTTCTTAGATATACGCCGAGTAGTATGGGACTCTAACCCCTTCAACTCGGGTATAGGTTTCATAGATATACACTGAGTAGTATGGGACTTTAACCCTTTCAAACTCATGTATTAGATCCCGTAGATCTTTACTCATTAATAAGATAGAGAGAATTTATCACATAGTACAATTGCCATGAAATAAAATAATTTCTACATTGTGCAAATATTTAGTCCAGTCATTTAACTCAATTTTCATAAATAATATTCAAAGAGAACAATTAAATATGAAAATTAAATATGACCAAAATAAATAACTAAAGTAACGTTGTAAAATTCTAAAATACTCTTAAGCGAATTATATTCTGAAATTAACGGGTATTACATATCTTCTCAAGTGTTTGAGGTAATTCACTCAAAATTCTACCTGTCATAAAGTCAATACCATAAGCTTGTCAAGTATCTAAATCTCCACTAGTCATATTTACATGCATGCTTGAATCAAAAGCACTTTACAAAGATGTAATGATGGGTGGAAAATAATGGGAAACAAAGGGAGAAAAACAAGAACAAAGGTGGAAAACAACTTAAGAAAGTGAAGGAAACAACTGAGAAAATGAAGGGGAGCAACTTAAGAACATGAAAAGCATTAGCTATAACATTGTAAGAGATTGAATAAAAATAAATTTTTGAGTTTAAAAAGTTCTTTCTACTCCTCTTTTCTTTCTATTCTTCTTTTCTTTTTTGTCAATCATTTTTCTTTTTCTTTCTTTTTGACTTCGACATCATCATCATTTTTCTCATAATATATATATTTTTTTTCCTGAATTTTTTTTTCTTTTTGCATGGGAGTAGAGAGAAATATTCATTTGGAAGCATCCTAAAATTTACAAAAATTTTCAGCATATCAATCTCTTCAAAAGAATTTAAAAACCCTTCACATCTCAAATTGGGAAGCAAAAATTCTAGTTTGGGAAGAAAAGTGGTGGAAAATGCAAGAAGAACAGTGGAAACAAGGCACAAAATGTACACAATAGAAACAATACATGGGATGGCTATTTGGTTCTTAAAGAAATGCCTAAATCATCTCTAAGCTTGCACATGTAAATGTAGTCTCAATAAGATTCAAGACAAGTTCTAGAGTGAAAATTCATGATAAGTACAACACTCAACAAGAAAGAATAGCATTTTGCAATCAAGGCTCAAAATCCTCATAGTTTAAAGACTATTACTAAAACTCATTGAAACCAAAATTTATTGCCATTTAAGCTTGAACTCTAGAAAAGCAAGATTAAATTCTAGTCATGCTAAAATCAATCCAAATCTAAACTATTTCAACAAGCAAATTTCTAGAACAAAATCTTCCTCCAAAATACAAACTAAACTAAAAGCATACTAAAAATTTTGCACCAAAACACAAGCTAAAAACTCCAAAAAGTGTAGAAAAAAAGGCTAAAAACAAAACAAAAACATATAAAAATAGAATAGAAAAACTTAAAAATGCATGAACTTTAAAAACAAAGACCATTTCATTCTCCCCCCACACTTAAATTTTGAGTTGTCTTCAATGCAAATAAGCACATAGATCATAAAAGCACAACAAATTAGAGGACATGAAAATAAAAGAGAGAAAAGGGAAAAGAAAACAGTCTTATTAGTGGTGGCGCACCTTTTTCGTGTCTTCTAATTGTGTGGCACTGGCTTCTTCTAGAAGTTTTTCTCAGCAGCATGTCGGATAGTGGAAAGAATTAAATATAATTCACCAATTTGAAGAAAAATAGAAGAAGCTTCACTTGCCACAGAGCGGTGAGAAGAACTAAGAGAAAAACTAAAAGAGAAGCAAGAAGAACTAACTAAAACACAATTTAAAACAAAAAAGAGAACTACTTTCTAAAACAAAATTAAAATTAAAATTTCTACTCCTACATAAAACAAAACAAGAATCAAATCTATGATCTACACAAGAATTTCTATCTAAAACAGAACTATCTAAAACATAATTATCTAAAACAGAGTTTAATCTAAAACTATGACCTAGACCAAAGTCTAACTTAGAAACAGAACTGGAAAGAAAATCAACATCAGAAACAAAATTAAAAACAACAGGTACAGAATCAGAATTTATAATAGAAACAGAGGTGAAATTGGAATCAAATTTAGAATCAATTGCACATTCAAATTCAAAAGCCTTGAATTCAGGTGCAGGTACAAAATCATATGCAAATGCATAATTAGATGCAATTGCAGATGTGCATGGATTTAATTCAGATTCAAGTACATATTCAAGTGCAAGTGCATATAGCTCATGTTCAACAAAATAATCACAATTGCCAAGTTTCAAAGCTTTTTCTATCTCAATGCATGCATGGCAAGTTTGACAGTCACAATGAAAATCAAAATCTCCCACCACAAACTCATTTTTATTCTCCAGCTCCAACACTTTATGTCTACCTCTTCTTATCCTAAGGTCTTTATTTCTTTTTCTAGTTCACATTCAACAACCTCAGGTTGGATAACCTTATTTGGAGAAGGCAATGGTCTAATTTGGAGAGGGAACTCATCCTTATTAGCTTCCTCATTCTCATTTTTCTCACTTGTGCCCCTTGAGGAGGAGGAATCCCTATTTTGCCCATCTAGCTCTTCTAATTCCTCTAATTCAGGTTAGAGGGCTAAACCATCTATCTGATGTCATTATTTAGAGAAATGACACTATCATTGGCTCCTAGGTCGGTCATGGGTGGAGAAGGTGGACTACTATCAACTCATTAACAGTATTAGCTAGTTGGCCTATTTGAGATTCTAAGCTTTGTAAGTTCACCTCAGTTCGCTCTTGGACCTGCAGAGTATTTGTAGCTAATTGTTGAATCAAGTCTTCCAAACTTGACTCAGTTTCCCTAAGGGTTGCTGGAGGAAGTACACCATAGAGGTATGGAGCATGAATTTCATGCTCATATGGTGAATGGGATAAGCTCTCATACCTTAAATCTTGAAGCTCATAATCAGGATGGCATATTGTAGGGTAGAGGTTGTACTCTTGAGGTTGAGGATCTTGTTGAAATTCTCTAAGGCCATGAAAAGACTCCTATATAGGACTCTGTACTTTCTTAGAATTGTAGGTATTGGTCTGTCTTATATGTAGATAAGGAATCTATGCCACTCACAAATGGAGAAGGGGTGGGTGGCTCTTGTTGTTCTTGCCTAAGTGTTAGGTACCTCACTATGGATGTTAGTTCTTCAAGGCTATTCTCAACTCTATATGGATCCATGGCAAGGTCCTAATCTAACTCACTAGAAGCAACCTCAAATAGAATTAAACTTTGATTCTATGCCAAAAACAACAATGCTACTGAAATGAAGAAAAGCTACAACAATTACAACAACTACACTACTCTTAACACAACTACTTTAATTAGCATATAAACAGGGTCTATCCAATTTTTGATCAAAATTAGCCAATTCTTCTTGACAAATCTTATTATAGGCTAAAGAGATAAAACACACCAGAAAAACACAAAGGAAGCTACTCCTAATGTTATTTCTATGCCCAACAGATGAAAAACACCCAAAAATCAAGTATCTCAGAAAATTTTAATTTTTGTTTAGAAAAATTCTTCACAAGTTGGAGCCCAAAAAAAAATAGAGCTCAAAAATACATTCTACAAAAATAAACCAAAAATCACAATACATTAGAAAAGTCATGAAAAACATTGTAAAATGGAAAAAGGGGTCTAAACAATTAAATTTAGCAAAAACAGGGTGGGGCACCTAAGCAATGTAATTGCCTAGGGAGCCTTGCTTAGAACATCAAAATTTAGTTGACTACCAGTTTTCAAGTTATTCCAAGTTACTTGCCAAAAATGAATAGTGCATTAATAGTACCTAGTAATCTGAAAAATTGAAAACTTGCAAACTACTTTGCCAAAAACAATAAACTACCTAAAATCAAACAAAGACTCAATTAAAAAACTAATTAGGTGTTTCAGAAACAATTTGGCTCCTCAGCATCAGTGCCAAAGTTCTAATTCACGCCACTACAACCGCCGAGTTGCCCAGAATTGAATTCGTGGCAATTTGCAGCATAGTGATCATCCCAAGTTGTATTTTCTCAAAGAGCCTTGCTTCTAAATTTCCTAATTAATTATTCTAATGCTAATCTACCCTAATTACAGGTTAATTACCTACTAATTACATCAGGGGGTAAGTGCGTAAAATAGAACTTAAACACAAATTAAAGCTATAACAGAACAGAACAGACTAATAGAGCAGAACATAGAAATGAAATTCCAGAACAACAGAGATGCAATCAGTCATAGAATCCCTAAAGTTGCATCTATCATCATTCTTGTCTTCAAATTAATTCTACTATTCTCTATCATTAGGTTTTCTAACTAATATTTCTAAGAGACTTCTTAGAACTAGATTACACATCAATTAAACCTAACCACATTTAATCTGATTAAGCCTTAACCTAAATCATGTCAAATAATCATCTAAGCAAGCCATTTCCATTCTACATGTTACACTAACTCATGTCAGAGCAAGTATCAACATAAAAACTAGAGGCAAGTAAAGAACAGAAATGAGACAGAGAAATAACAAGAAAAACTTACTTATTGCTCCAAGAATTTAGGTTATATCTCTAGTTCATCATAGACTAATTACAAGAGACTTTTTAGCCTACATAGGGGGAAGACTTACAAAATTACAGAGAAATGGAAGAAGAAAGAAGTCTTCAACAACAAAAATGGTGTTCTGAAGTGCTCTTTTAAGCTACAGGAAAGAAGGAGGACGAAATTACAATTCTGAGAAGTCTTTTTCTGCTTCTGTTTTGACCAAAAATTTAGTAGCAACAATGCAGAAAAGAAACTCTAAAATATAGTGCTGTAGAAACTCTTTCTGGTGCAGAAAAGAGATTGTCTTTTGTATAAAATCTGGACAACATGCTTGTAAAAATGCAGACCACTTTGTAGAAGATGGGGCCCACATAGTTAGCAAAGTCGATCAATGTCCTAGTCAGCATAAAATGCCAAGTCAGCACATCCACATAAGCGTCTTTGTCAGTAATTCGTCCTTGTCATCAATTTAGCTCTTTAATTATGAAATTAAAGCACAATTAGTCCATGATTAGATTACATCCAATAAATTCTAAAATATAATAAAATTAGGAAGTACATAACATTTAAGATGCAAAAGGGACTAGGATAGGGACTAAATTGCTTATAAAAATGCTTGAAGCCTCCTCTTTCATGAGGTGCTCCTATGAAGCCACAACCTAGAGGCTTGATAATGATAATTATTAGGGTTCTTCTATCAAAAATCAATTTTTGTAATTCAGATTGGTCACAATTTTGGTGGAATTTTGAGTTTCTTTGTATAGAGAGTCATACCTTTAATCTGTTGTTCTTAATAGAGAATTTTAGGTGAGATATTAAGTAGGCAATATAATATAATATTTTTGTAGGCAATATAATATTTATGTATTATATTAATTTATTTATAAATTCTAATAGTCGTTTTGTTGTTTTTTTCCAATTTTTGGTGACTTTTTTCATTTTGGTGTTGCATTCTACCTCTTGGTGCACCTATTTAGGATTTGGCTTCTTATTGGTTAGGATATATATATATATATATATATATATATATATTAATTTTGTAGCTTTTTGCTTTAATATTGACTTACTGGCTTTTGTACTTAATACGAGGATGTGGCACCCCATTTTACCTCTATCTATTGCTTACTCTGTATTTCTTTTTCTACTTCCTTCAAGAACTAAGAATATGAATGTAGAAAATATTTGGGATATTTGATGGTAGATGTATTAGGTTGTATGACTGGGCGACTAAATATGAATTTAGAATTTTTATTTTTCAAGTTAATTAAGACTTTTAAATACATTTATGGAAAAGGATTTTCATAACCATAAACAAGAGTACAACCTTATAAAGTCATTTCTCTACTATGCCTTTTTACAGAGTCATTTCATGGCTAAAATTTCAATCTTGTAAATTGCATTTTAAGCCGAAAGAGGGAATTTGAGATTTAATATTCTTCTTCTTTTTCCCTTTCATGTTTTTTCTTCCAGATTGCTCCAAAATCCATTAATGGCAACAATTTATTTCTAATCAACTTAAGACTTCCTTAACTTTGCATTGGTTAGACGTTCATGAACTTTCAATTTCGTGCAGCACAACTTCTTTGTCAACCTTTCCATCCAAAACCCTTACCCTATTTGGCCATATATCAAAGGTCAAATTAGCAGGAAAAAAAAATCCAATCTCCCATCTTGAGGGATGTTCTGATTTAAAAGCTTCGAAAAAAGGGACAAAAGAAGCCATTTTATGTTGCTTGAAATAACAGATTGGATAAACTTTTTTGCTGATTTAGTCCTTTCAATTTACATGGACAAGTGATGCTATTGTTTTGAACAAAAAGTTAACCAAGGGATTATACTATGAAAAATTGAAAGTTTAGATGAGTTTATCATCATTTTTTAAAGTTGATTCACAACCCAAAAGTTAAATGGGTACTTTGCACATTTTGGCCTCACTGAGAAGAATCTTTAGCTTTGACATAGCCCAACTGTAGTCTAGTTAGACATTGCCAAGTTATTTGTAGACTTATCTTAGTCCATTTTATGGTTTTAGGTTTATGTCTCCGCACTAAAATATATTGTCTTGTGACAGTGAACAAGCAAAGGTTAATTATTATCGTAAAAATTTATCAAAATGGAAGGGTCAAGTTTATGAGAGGTTATAGATTCTAAGCAAAGTAGGTTTATATATCATATATTTCAATCATTTTATAGTCTATTATCATATATTTCAAGCATAGTCTAATCATGAAATCTCAGTTCTCGTTTTTGTGTTTTGCTTCTTTTCTCCCTTCTTTGCTATTTTCAAGTAGCTCATCAACTAATTAGGTACCGATATGAACTAAGTCTAGAGTTTCTAAAAAAGAGGGTACACTTAGCGTAGAAAATTATTACATTTTTTTTATCTTGCCCTTATAAATATATTTCTAGAGTTTAGGGATAAATAGATGATTTAGCCACGAAAGCATTGCAGTTTTTGTGTTTGTGCTTTTGGCAACCGAACAATTAGCATATTAGTGGGCAAAATTGATGGTGATTTATATTGGAGATGTAATGCTATTACATCTATAAGTAATTAATCATATTAGTGGTGGAAAATATGTATTGGTTAAGCTTTCTGTTTATAGACATACTACATGTTTGTAGCATAAAATGTGTTTGTGACATTCTAGTTCTCTAATTCAATTACCCTTTCCAAAAAAAAAAAAGAAGACAAATGAGTTCTTTGCTTCTAAGTATTTATTTTTTATGTTTGTGCTTTCATAAGCACTTTCCATTGCAACCATGGATATTTAGATGTAATGTACTTTTATGAATATAAATGTACTTTTATGGTTTCTTTTCTTTTCTCCAAAATCTTTTACAGAGAACCTCAACTCATGGACAAATTACTCCAGTTCCATTTATACCATTATGCTAGAAAAAATGTGTTGCAAAAAAAATCCTCAAAGAGTGAGTCAGATGGATAATGATGTAAGCCTGAAATCTAGTCAAGGAAATTATGATGCAAAATTAATTGAAATGATTGACACTACTATAGTAGATAGAAGTCCTTCTATTAAATGGGAAGATGTTGGTAAGTTACTCAAATCTATGACATATTTGTGTTTCTCAAGTTCTTTTGTATTTGTTATCATCTTGGTTTTAAGTGTGGGTATGCAGTTAGTCTTGAGAAGGCAAAGCAAGCTTTAATGGAAATGGTTATTTTACCTACTAAGAGAAGAGACTTGTTCACGGGTCTTCAAAGGCTGTTAGAGGTAATTCTATGGAACCACATCACATTTGATTATATATTAGTGAAATTCAATAATGAAAAAGCAAAAGGGAAGAACTGCTAAACTTTCAATTTCTAGGTTTGCTTCTCTTTGGTCTGCCCGATAATGGAAAAACCATGCTTGCCAAAGCAGTGGCTTCAGAATTAGTAGCAACATTTTTTAATGTATCTGCAGCTTGCTTGACGTCAAAATGGGTGTATCCCTATTTTTTATGCTTTAACATGTTGGTGTTTACTGTCATTTTATGTTCTTATTAGGAAGTTTTACTTCTTCTTTTTTTATCTTGTATTCCATAGGTGAAGATGAAAAGCTTGTCTGGACTCTATTCTCGGTAGCTTTTTCCAGGAAAGCATATGTAATTTTCATAGACAAGAGGAAAAATCTATGTTTTCCTATTTAATTTGATTTTAGAAGTCTTCTTGATGTGGCTAAAAGAGGACACAATCTGTACCACAAGGAAAATAAAGAGAAGAAAACCAACTCAACTAAATTGATAAGCCTATGACGCCACAATCAAGCTAAGATGGGTAGAATTCGCCACACCCCAGATTAGAGAACGGAATGGGAGTGATAAGAATTCTGAGATTTTCTCGCCACACTAACACAATTGTTAGATAAGAGAAGATAGATGTGCACAAAGCAATCTCAAATATAATTCACTCAAATCTGATTATCTTGCCACAAGGGGGCAAGTTCCCTTTTATAGATAACAAAAACCAGCTGCCTCATTAATGCAACCAAAGCCACCTCATTAATGAGCCTACAACAACTATAGTCAACCTATAGCCACCTCTACAACAACTACAGCCTCCCTATAGCCACCTCATTAATGAGCCTACAACTATAGTCAACATACAGCCACCTAGCCTATACCAACTACAGCCACCCTATAACCACCTCATTAATGCAACAACAACAACTACAACCACTTGGAAAGCTAAAAGACAATACAACAACTCTGAAAACATTAAATTACATCAGATTTTATATCCCAAAAAGTCATGCACGAAAATTATTAAAACAATAAGAAAAATCTGTAGTTATTTTAATCTTCAAAGTCCAAGCTTCTAAATTGGCCCAGCCCATCATTGCACACAAGTAAAGAAAACCAAGTCAATCCCATTTGATGCTTCTTGGCCCTTGAACGTGTTATTGGCCCATGTATAGATTCAACCTCTTGTTCTTCAAGGACAGCCTTCATGATCACATCATCTTCCCCTGGTTGACAAGGATTTGCCCTCAAATCCAACTCCATGTTATCTTCCAAATAAGGGGTTATGTCCCTTACATTGAATGTTGCTGAAACACCATAATTTCCTGGGAGATCAATTTTATACGCATTGTCATTTACCTTTGCTAGTACTCGAAAAGGACCATCAGCTCGTGGCATAAGTTTAGACTTCCTTTTGTTTGAAAATCTCTCCTTGCGTAGGTGAATCCAAACAAGATCTCTTGGGCTAAATTGAACATGCTTTCTTTTCTTGTCTACTGACTTTTTATAGGCAGCATTCTTCGTCTCAATTTGCTTCTTTACTGCCTCATGCATTTTCTTCATGAATTCAGCTTTACTTTTGCCATCCAAGCTAAGTTTTTCATTAATTGGAAGAGGTGCCAAATCTGCTGGTGTATTAGGATTAAATCCATACACAACCTCAAATGGAGATTTCTTTGTAGTACTATGAACACTCCGATTATAAGCAAATTCAACATGCGGCAAGTACTCTTCCCAATTCTTCAAGTTTTTACTGATAACACTTCTAAGCAAAGAGGAAAGAGATCTATTTACCACTTCAGTTTGCCCATCAGTTTGAGGATGACAGGTTGTGCTAAATAGCAGCTTTGTTCCAAGCTTCATCCATAATGTCTTCCAAAAATAGCTCAAGAATTTGGCATCACGATCAGAAACAATACTCTTCGGAATGCCATGCAATCTCACAACTTCTTTGAAGAATAAATCAGCAATATGAGAAGCATCATCAGTTTTGTGACATGAAATAAAATGAGACATTTTTGAGAATCTATCAACAACCACCATAACTGAATCTTTTCCCCTTTTTGTTCTGGGTAATCCAAACACAAAAGCCATGCTTAGATCCATCCATGGTTGATCTGGAACAGTCAATGGCATGTACAAGCCATGTGCAGCCTCATTGCTCTTTGCTTTCTTGCAAGCAACACATCTTTCTACAATCCGATGCACATCCTTCATCATATTTGGCCAATAGAAATGCTCTTTCAACATTTCAAATGTCTTCTTTTCACCAAAATGTCCAGCCAGCCCACCTGCATGTGATTCTCTAACAAGCAATTCCCTAATAGAACAATTAGGAATCACAAGTTTCCCAAATCTGAACATATAACCATCATGCCTATAAAACCCTTTAATGGCCATTTTCTCACAAGCTGAATAGATTTTAGCCAGCATAGGATCAAGCAAGTATTGCTCCTTAATAAGTTCAAAGCCCAACAGTTTAGTGTTCAACAGAGAAATCAAAGCATACCTCCGAGATAATGCATCAGCCACAACATTCGTCTCTCCCTTTTTGTATTTGATTACATAGGGGAAAGCTTCCAAATACTCCACCCATTTGGCATGCCTTCTATTCAGCTTCCCTTGCCCCTTCAAATGCTTTAGGGATTCATGATCGGTGTGAATGATGAACTCCTTTGGTAATAAATAATGCTGCCATGTCTCAAGAGCTCGAATTAGTGCAAAGAACTCTTTATCATAGATTGAGTAATTCAGACTTGCTCCACCAAGCTTCTCACTAAAATAAGCAATGGGACACTTATCTTGCATTAAGACAGCTCCAATCCCTACTCCAGATGCATCACATTCAATCTCAAATACCTTTGAAAAATCTGGAAGAGCTAGAATAGGTGCTGAACACAATTTCTCCTTGATTAAGTCAAAACTCTTTTGTGTAGCTTCGGTCCATTTAAACTCACAATTTTTTTTTATGCATGCAGTTAATGGTGCAAGAATAGTGCTAAAATTCTTCACAAATCGTCTATAAAATGAAGCAAGGCCATGAAAACTTCGTACCTCAGAAATACTTTTAGGAATTGGCCACTCCTTGATTGCTTTTATTTTCTCCTCATCCACGTGCACCCCATGTTGAGAGACAACAAAACCAAGGAAAATAACTTGGTCTTGACAGAATTGGCACTTCTTGAAATTGCCAAATAGCTTTTGTTCTCGTAATACTTCAAATACTTGCCTCAAATGCTCTTCATGCTCTTCAGAATTTTTACTATAAACCAAAATGTCATCAAAATAAACGACAACAAACATACCTATAAATTTTCGAAGCACATGGTTCATTAGCCTCATAAAGGTGCTTGGGGCATTGGATAATCCAAATGGCATGACCTTCCATTCATACAGCCCATGTTTTGTCTTAAAGGCTGTCTTCCATTCATCTCCTTCCTTCATACGAATTTGGTGATAACCACTCTTCAAGTCTATCTTTGAAAACACTTTGGAGCCATGTAATTCATCAAGCATGTCATCTAACCTTGGAATGGGATAACGATACTTGACTGTAATCTTGTTAATTGCTCTGCTATCCACACACATCCTCATGGTCCCATCTTTCTTTGGCACCAATAAGGCCGGTACTGAACAAGGACTCATGGACTCCTGCACATATCCTCTTTCCAGCAACTCATTTACTTGACGTTGCAACTCCTTTGCCTCCTCCGGATTCATTCTATAAGCTGGCCTATTTGGTAAGGCAGCTCCTGGTACAAGATCAATTTGGTGCTCAATACCACGAATTGGTGGTAATTCCTTTGGTAGTTCTTCTGGAAATACATCACGAAATTCTTCCAAGAGCCTTTGAATTTGTGGTGGAAGTGATCCCACAATTTCTGGTACTATCTCCTTCAAATGCAATAAAAGAACTAAATTAGAGCTGGATAAAGCTCTCTCAATGTCTCCTTTGTTGGCAAGTAAATTACCCTTCCTTTCAGCTTCCTGTTGATGTATCTTCACTTGTTGAGGACTCAATGGTGCTAACACAATCTTCCTTCCATCTTTCTCAAAGGAATATGTGTTTTTAAACCCATCATGCAAAGCTCTTCTATCATACTGCCAAGGTCTTCCCAAGAGCAAATGACTAGCACTCATTGGAACAACATCACATAGTACCTTATCTTTGTAATTTTTCCCAATAGAAAAGGGCACAACAACCTGTTTAGTGACTCTCACAACTCCATCTTCATTTAGCCACTGCAATTTGTAAGGATGAGGGTGTTCAGTTGTGGCTAAATTCAACTTCTCCACCAAAGTAGTAGAAGCCACATTTGTGCAGCTCCCTCCATCTATAATTACACCACAAACCTTCTTTTCAACAGTACACCTTGTGTGAAAAATGTTCTCCCTTTGCTCATCACTAGGCTTAGCTTGCAAATTTAGAGCACGCCTTATGACAAGGAGTTCTCCCTCATCAGCATACTCCATGTTTTCCTTATCAGAACATTCTTCCATAACTCCTTCAATGGCTGCCTCATCTTCGCTTACCACTTCTCCATGCGTGTCTTGGATAATCATTACCCTACGGTTTGGACATTCAGATGCGTAATGCCCATGACCAAGACATTTGAAGCACTTTACATCTCTACTCCTTTTAGGAGGTTCTGAATCAGCTCCCTTTTCTTTCCCCTTTGATGAACTTGATGGAAGTTTTGAAGAATCCCTCTTCTCCACCTTTTTTTCTTCTCCTTTAGATGCAACCCATGATGGTGTTGTAGAGAAATTTGTGATTTTGTTTCTAGTTGGTTGTGACATTTGCTTACTAGAAACTCTCTTCCTTTGTCTCTCCACTTTGACTGAAAGTTTAATAACATCCTCTAAGGTTACATAATTTTGTAGTTCCACCAAATCACCAATCTCCCTATGCAAACCACCAATGAACCTTGCAATTGTTTGCTCTTGAGGTTCATTCAGTTCACATCGAATCATTAGCATCTCAAACTCTTTCACATAGTCTTCTACACACATACCTCCTTGTCTCAAGGATTGAAATTTGAAGAAGAGCTCTTGCTTGTAATATTCTGGCACAAATCTTCTTTGCATAAGTCTCTTCATTAGCCTCCAATTTCTGACTTCTTCCTCACCATCTCTCCTCCGTTGGTTCTTCAAATTCTCCCACCATAAATTAGCGTAATCTGTGAATTCAAGGGCTGCAAGACGACATTTGGTTGCCTCCGAGTACTCATGGCACTCAAAGACCTTCTCTACACGCTGCACCCACTCCAAAAATTCCTCTGGAGAGCTACTTCCCTTGAAAGTAGGGACCTTCATCTTAATCTTCAATTCTTGCTCTCTTTGTTGCCTCCTTGGCCTTTGAGACCTTTCATCTTCTGTATTGCTTTCTTGGTCCGATTGCTCTTCATTTCTATTTCTTCGCTGCCGACGCCTTGGTTGATGGTTTAGCCTCTCCATTTGTTCTACCAAACGATTCAACTGCTCCATCATTTGTTGTTGAGATCTCTCCATTTGACTGTGAGACCTTTCCAACTTCAGAATTTGAGCTTGCTCTAAAGTAAGCCCCATTGGAATTGGAGGTTCAGAATTGTTTTCTCCAGACATGATCTCTCTCTATAAGTGTTCTACTCTCAAGTTACAAGAGTTTTCCCACACGAAACCACCGCTTTGATACCAATATGATGTGGCTAAAAGAGGACACAATCTGTACCACAAGGAAAATAAAGAGAAGAAAACCAACTCAACTAAATTGATAAGCCTATGGCGCCACAATCAAGCTAAGATGGGTAGAATTCGCCACACCCCAGATTAGAGAACGGAATGGGAGTGATAAGAATTCTGAGATTTTCTCGCCACACTAACACAATTGTTAGATAAGAGAAGATAGATGTGCACAAAGCAATCTCAAATATAATTCACTCAAATCTGATTATCTTGCCACAAGGGGGCAAGTTCCCTTTTATAGATAACAAAAACCAGCTGCCTCATTAATGCAACCAAAGCCACCTCATTAATGAGCCTACAACAACTATAGTCAACCTATAGCCACCTCTACAACAACTACAGCCTCCCTATAGCCACCTCATTAATGAGCCTACAACTATAGTCAACATACAGCCACCTAGCCTATACCAACTACAACCACCCTATAACCACCTCATTAATGCAACAACAACAACTACAACCACTTGGAAAGCTAAAAGACAATACAACAACTCTGAAAACATTAAATTACATCAGATTTTATATCCCAAAAAGTCATGCACGAAAATTATTAAAACAATAAGAAAAATCTGTAGTTATTTTAATCTTCAAAGTCCAAGCTTCTAAATTGGCCCAGCCCATCATTGCACACAAGTAAAGAAAACCAAGTCAATCCCATTTGATGCTTATTGGCCCTTGAACGTGTTATTGGCCCATGTATAGATTCAACCTCTTGTTCTTCAAGGACAGCCTTCATGATCACATCACTTCTGCTATTCTATAATTAGTTCTTTGAGAAAAGCATGCCCGTCGTATCTAAAGAGTATTTCATTTAACACATAGTTCAAAGTGCAACATTAAATGGTCCTTGTTAGACTATGTTAAGGTCTATTGTCACTGATATGGTTATAGGCTTCAAAACAGGGAGTTCACCCAGGGAATGGGAAAAACTGGTCCTACCTATCTTGTTGGTTCAATTATAAAGAGAACTGATATCATTAGTGTTGCACATCAAGTTTAGAGAATAATTTACTGATAATCCATTCATTAGAAAATAGTACACAACTACACAATAGGTTACTAGTAACTACCAATAACTCCCCACAATTGACATGTACATAATAAAAATAAACACTGCAATAACTGCGATAATACACTTAAGACTCTAAGCCACGTAGACCAACATGACACACATAATAACACACAATAACAACATATAATAATTAATTAATTAAACTACTACTACTCCTATGGTTCAAGCCACTATGACTACCGAGTTACCTAGAATTGAATTCGTGGCAATTTGCAATATAATGGTTGTCCCAGGTCATTCTCACTCTTGAAGCCTTACTTCTAAATTGCCTAATTAATTGTTCTAACACTAATCTACCCTAATTAGCTACTGATTTACTACTGGGGGGATGATTGCATAATTAAGCTTAAAATAGAAATTAAACATCCAAACAGAACAGAAATGGAAATATAACAGAACAGGAGATAGAACAAAATGAACAGAGATGTAACCAGCCATAATTGCCTAGAGTTGTATCTATCATAACCCTCATCAACTTGTTAATTTTTGCCACTTGGTTTTAATTCCTAAAATTTCCAGAAAAATCATTTAGAACTAGATTCCACTTGCCTTGACGCAAACTTAATGAAATCTGATAAGATCCTAACCAAATCTTATCATACACATACAGCAATAGCATTCATACATGCATAATGGTTCACACCACTACAATGCCGAATCACCTAGAATTAAATTCGTGGCAATCTTGCAATATAGTGATTCCTAGGTTGTTTCACTCTTAGAGCCTTGCTTCTAAATTATCTAATTAATTATTCAAACACTAATCTACACTAATCTACTTGTTGATTACAGCCTAATTACCACCGGGGGTGATTGCAATTAAACCATAAAACAGAAACTAACAGAACACTAATCCTAAACTATGACAGAATAGAAAAATGAAATTACACTAAACACAAAAATGTAATCAGCCATAGAGTCCCTAGAGTTGCGACTATCATCATTCTTATCTTCAAATTAATTCTAGTGTTCTCTATCATTAGGTTTCTAACTAATATTTTCAAGAGACTTCCTAGAACTAGATTACACATAAGTTAAACCTAACTACATGCAATCTGATTAAGTCCTAACCTAAATCATGCTTGATAATCATCCAAGCAAGCCATTTCTATTCTACTTGCTACACCAAACAGTAACAACAAGAAAACATCTCAGATTTACAGCATTCAAACTAGTAATCACATCCATAAAAGTCTAAACAGAACAAATATGAATCTGAAAACTAGATGAAGCTGGAACAGAAATGAAACAGAGGAAACCACAAGAAAACTTACTGATTAAACTCTAAGAATTCATGTTACAGACTCTAGTTCTCCATGGACTGATTACAACACAAACTTCAGCCTTCCATAGAGGCCAAAATAGAAGAATTACAAGGGGAAATACAAATTACAGAAGAAAATGGAAGAAGAGAACTCTTTAACAAGCAAAAATGGAGTTTTGAAGGTCCTTTATAGTCCAGCCAGGAGGGAAGACGAAATTTGCCTTCTTGTTTAAGGTGCTGTCCCTTTCCTTCTAATTTCTACTGCTGCCTTTTTTGGTTTCTGTTGATGCTACTGTTACCTTTTCTACTGGTTCTACTGCACCTTGCTGTTAAAGCAGAAGCTACTGTTTACTATGCTGGGAAAGTGCAAAAAGTGGGCCCTACTAGACCAGTAGCTGCCATGTCATCAATTTTGTCCATGTGGCATCCAAGTCAGCAAAGTTTACTCTCCAATAATTAAATCTACAAATTAAACACGAGGATTAATGTATCTTTAATTAATTAAACTCAAAAATATGGAATTAAAACATATTAGTTCTATAATTATTTTAGACCCAATAATTACCAAAATATAATATAATTGGAGAGTTGGCAATATTAAAATGACAATAGGACTAAGATAGGGACTAAATTGTATATAAAAATGGTCAATATCACATAACTAGATTGCTCCTCAGATAAAAAGATTAAAACAGTAATCATAACCATATACCACACAAATAAAAAATGAATATGGATATAAAAAAAGTGAGGCAATAAAGGAACAGAAAATGGAACAAGAACTTATTTGATTAATGCCCAAGAGGATTCAAGCACAACTTCAAATTATGTATGACTGATTACATGGGAAATTAGCCTTCCATGGAGGCTAAAATACAACAAAAACAAAGGAGAAAATGAGGGAGGGAGGGGAACCTAAGAAAATACAAAAGAAATGGAAGAAGAAAGGTCTTCAATAGCTACAAATGGAGTCTGAATGTGTCTTTTAGCTTGAGCCAAGGAGGGAGGACGAATTTGACTTCTGGTCAAGTCCCTTTCAGCTTTTGTTTTGACTAGAAAGTGTAGCAATAGTGTGGAGTAGATTCATGGAAATAGTGCTATAGAAACTCCCTTTTGTTGATGCAGAAAAGTAGCTTTCATTTTTGGTTTCTGTTGCTTTTTTTGATGATGTTAGAAAGTGCATAATGCTTTCTGGTTTATGCAGAAATAGTGGGGCCCACAGTCTAGACAACGCCCAATCAACCCTAAAATACCATGTCAGCATCCAGGTGGCATCCACATAAGCGAAATGTCCATGTCATCAATATAGCTCTCTAATTATGAAATTAAAGCACAATTAGTCCATGATTAGATTACATCCAATAAATTCTAAAATATAATAAAATTAGATAGTACATAATATTTAATATGCAAAAGGGATTAAGATAGGGACTAAATTGTATATAAAATGTCCGATATCAAATAATTAACAACATATAATAATTAATTAATTAAACTATTGTTGCTCTTACCTATCTTGTTGGTTCAATTATAAAGAGAATCAAGATCATTAGTGTTGCACATCAAGTTTAGAGAATAATTCACTGATAATCCATTCATTAGAGAATAGTACACAACTACACAATAAGTTACTGGTAACTACTAATAACTCCCCACAATTGACATGTACATAATAAAAATAAACATTGCAATAATTGCAATAATACACTTAAGACTCTAAGCCACATAGACCAACAGGATACACATAATAACACACAATAACAACATATAATAATTAATTAATTAAACTACTGCTGCTGCTCCCCTATAGCCTTCGGTCTAAATTCCCTATGAGTAAACCTTTGATAAACCAAGTGTCTACTAACATTACTCCCCCCTCGATTTGTTTCTTGTCTGATAAAACCCAAACTAGAGAAACACTAAAGAATGCTATAACAATACTGAATATCACTTTATATTGATAGAAATCCACAAAACACAAGTCTGAAATGGTGATTACAAGCTATAAACAATATGAAACAACTGGGAAATAACAACGCATAAAGCTCACACACTAACACAAAACTACAAAAGATGCAAAAATGAACAAAGATAGTAAAGGTTGCTAGGCATTAAGATGGCCATTTATAGATTTTCTAAATTACATTATTCTTTTCAGAACAAATATATTGTGGCATTGAAGGTTATCATCAAGGAACAAATAGAAAAGTATAGGATTTATCATCAACTAAGGAGAGAGATGGAGATCTAGACTAGTCTTCAGCAACCAAACATCCTACATCTCTATGGTTGGTTTCACGATTCTAGATGTGTCTTCTTGATACTTGAATATGCTCATAATGGTGAGCTTTACAAGGAGCTCAAAAAAAAGGGCCATCTCTTTGAAAAGCAAGCTTCCACAATATACCCTTCTGACAAAATAATTCATTATCTCAAGTCTTAGCTTTGGTTTGCAGAGTGAACATTTATCCTTCTAGGCATTACTTTATTTGGTTTTGAGAAAGCCAAGTCAGAGCAGAAGGAAGCTATAGCTTGTTTTGTGAGATTATGGATGAAATAACTAAAGAGATTGAATGGACTATCAGGCAGAACTCTACTTTTGAGATGTTTAAAAGTTTCTAATGGGCCTGTAAGTATCCCACCTTACAAAAGAAAACATAATCAGAGAGAGGTAAGGGTTAGGCCCAGCAGCAAAATGGACCCAAAAGTGTACTCTAGGAAAGGTAAGAGAGCAAGGGCAGAAATGGGAAATAGTTCTGACATAGTAGTGGAGGCAAATGAGGCATGACAGGCTGATATAAGTGGGACTGTGAGGAGTGAAAAGGGGCAGGAAGGAATTTGGAATTGAGGGGAGAGGACCTAGCCTCTCGAAAGCTAGGAGGACTATCTGTGTGCTGTGTGTCTTGTGTTTCTTTTATTGTTCTGTGCTTTACTATATTTTAATCCATTTTCTGTGGTACTGTGTTCGTGTGTGAAGAGTTCCTTAACTCCTGTGAGTGTGTTGTTGTGTGAGTGACTATCAGAGTGTTGTCTTCTTTACCTACTGGTAGAGATTTATCAATATATTCAATACAATCCTTAGTTATTAGTCTTCATTTTTTACTGTGTTATTTCCATTTCACTATCTGGGTCCTAACAATTGGTATCAGAGCGGTGACATGAAGGAATGGTCAATACTCGAATAGAATCAAGAATGGAAGAGAGAATGGAAAACGTGGAGTAGGATATAGCAAACATTAAACAATGGGTGGTAGAGATAAAGGAGGCCATTGAAGAACTGAGAACTTCTCGAAGAGTGGAGGAAGACAATTGCAGTGTACAAGAGAATTAAAACCAGGAACTCAGCAGGGGAAATGAAGGCGAAAATGTGTAGCAAAACACTGAAGGAATGGAGGAGAAAGATCCTAAAAAATACCGAAAGTTAGAGTTGCCAGTGTTTAATGGAGAAGACCCGACAGGATGGATATTCAGAACTGAAAGATATTTTCTAATTAATCATATTCCCGATGACGAGAAAATGGAAGCCATGGTGGTTTGTATGGAGGGGACAGCCCTTAGCTGGATTCAATGGTTAGAGACCCGCAAACCACTTCAATCATGGTCGGAGTTTAAGATAGAATTGCTCAGGCGATTTCATCCGTCTCAACAAGGAGGAAACTACAAACGTCTTATGGCTCTCAGATAAGCGGGCACGGTGGCTAAGTACAGAGAACAATTTGAGGTGGTTTCGGCCACCTTGAAGGAAGCTTCAGATGAACTCCTGGTGGGAGCCTTCACCAATGGGCTGAAGGATGAAGTGAGAGCTGAAGTGAGGATGTTGGGAGCCTAATCCTTATTGGGCCTAATGGAGTTAGCCCAAAAGGTAGAGGATAGAAATTCTTTGCTGAAGAAATGAAAAGAAGCCCAGAGGAATGCTTCGAAGTCTGTCATTGGGTCCAAATGGAGTGAGTTATCCAAACCCAGCTTGAATCAGGCATCCAATTTGCTAGAGCACGTCAAAACAATTCACCCACCTTATTACTCGTCTTACACAAGTAAGTCTGACTCAAGACCAGTGGCGGACAGCAAGTTGCACGCGTCTGGCAGTGCGAGTTCGGCGACGGTGTCAGCAGAGAAGAAAGATAGCAACATCGGCAGTGTGGGTTCTGGTTTGAAACGCTTGTCGGAGACTAAAGTAGCTCGGAAGAGGCGACTCAGGCTCTGCTTTAAGTGTGACGATAAATATGGCCCCAATCACCAGTGTAAAAATAAGTAGCTAAGTGTACTCCTGTTGTCTGAAATCGAAGACACTGAATCGGGTGAAGATGGGAGAGATCGAGGCAAGCCCGAAGAGGGAGATTATGAGCCAGCTGTGACTGAAAAGACAATGGCTCTATCAAAGAATGCCATCGTGGGGCTCTTGGAGGGGAAGACAATGAAATTGATGGGAAACACCTATGGAAGGGAAGTACTGGTGTTAATTGACAGTGGAGCCTCCCATAACTTTATTTCTAGCCAAGTAGTGGATGAATTAAACATACCCATAATAGACAGGAGATTTGTCATTATAGTGGGGGATGGGTATCGGGTTGAAGGAAAGAAGATATGCAAAGGAGTGGAGCTTGATTTGCAAAGAGCTTACATCAAACAGAATTTTTATGTTTTTGATTTAGGTGGAGAGGATTTGGTTTTGGGGGTGGAATGGCTTGAATCCTTGGGGGATGTCAAAATTAATTGGAAGCAACTGACTATGAATTACAAGGAAGGGGGAAATACAATTTGTCTGAAGGGAGATCCCACACTTGAAAAAACCATTGTATCCCTTAAAAGTATGCTGAATTCGATGAACTAGGAGGAACAAGGGTTCATGGTGGAATTTGGTTCACTTTCTCTGCAGACCCAATTTCATGATTTTCACCTTGAGGACAAGGTGAAGCTTGTTGGGTGGGTATTGATAGGCCTGCAAGTATCCCACCTTTCAAAAGAAAACATAATCAGAGAGAGGTAAGGGCTAGGCCCAGCAGCAAAATGGACCCAAAAGTGTACTCTAGGAAAGGCAAGAGAGTAAGGGCAGAAATAGGAAATAGTTCTGACACAGTAGTGGAGGCAAATGAGGCACGACATGCTGATATATGTGGGACTGTGAGGAGTGAAAAGAGGCATGAAGGAATTTGGAATTGAGGGGAGAGGACCTAGCCTCTCGAAAGCTAGGAGGATTATCTGTGTGCTGTGTGTCTTGTGTTTCTTTTATTGTTCTGTGCTTTACTACATTTTAATCCATTTTCTGTGGTACTGTGTTCGTGTGTGAAGAGTTCCTTAACTCCTGTGAGTGTGCTGTTGTGTGAGTGATTATCAGAGTGTTGTCTTCTTTACCTACTGGTAGAGATTTATCAATATATTCAATACAATCCTTAGTTATTAGTCTTCATTTTTTTACTGTGTTATTTCCATTTCACTATCTGGGTCCTAACAGTTTCAAACAGTGATTTTTGTATTGATAGGAGCAATGGAATGGATGAGTCTATTCTAGAAAATTTTCATATAGAGGGACTCAGTGAAACTAGGGCAGAAACTCATGAAATATATATATATATATATATATATATATATATTTGCTTTACTTATATAAATATTTCATGAGAACAAATCATACTATATTGTATGCTTATCATTGTACACCCTTTATTTGGACCATTTTGTTTTGTTACATAAACTCTAACTTTTGTTTTTTATGGGGTTTAGTATATATTGAGCCTCACAAAGGCGTTGGCATATTGTCATGAAAAGCATGTGATTCATATGGATATTAAGCCTAAGAACTTGTTACTTGACCATGAGGCATGCCTAAAAGAGATATAAGGTATTTAGTTCTTCTAATTAAATTTTTCAAAGGTAGAGTTTAGCTTTGTGGGTATTTTTGCCAAAATACATATATTTTTTATTGCCTTGTTTCAAATTCTAAATCTTGGGGAAAACGAAATTAGCATATCAAAATCTCCTAATTTTCTTTTACTATCTTCCCCTGAAAGCTGGACATTAAATTTATTATTCATGCTATGCATGATATTCTGGAAGTGGCCTACAAGCCTTGTAAGGAAGTAGCAATGAAGCCCATCAGAGAGTTAGGGTTCTGACATTCTAAATGTTAACGCAAATCAGGTAAGTTAACCAGAAATTGTCACAACTTCTTTTAAGATGTATTGTCTATTCTCATCTATTTGTAGTTTAAATTGTACAATTTAAATCATTGGGTGGGTGGATTGAGATATTGAGGACTTCAATTTATAAAATTGAGTTTAGGCATATAGATGAGTGTTAGGTGCCTGATATGTGGTGTATTGCATAAGTTGGTTATGGCATATGGGAGATGTATTACGTGTGTTGGTTAGGAGGGATAGTGAACGAATTTTATTGTCAGTTTATTATATATAAGGGTAGTGGGAAGTACGGATGGCAGCAAGGCGGGAATTTGGAGAATCCTGGTTCACGCCACTACGATATCAAATCACCCAGAATTGAATTCGTGGTAATCTTGCAATATAGTGATCCTCGATTGTATTCACTCACAGAGTCTCACTTCTAACCACTAATTAGTTGTTCTTAACATTAATTATGCTAATTTAAACCTAACTATGATAGGGGGGTTGGTTATGACAGTAGCATCAAACTAGCAGTAGAACAATAACAAAAAGGATTGACAGTAAAAGAGAATATGCTACCAGCCACTAGGATTTATAGGAGTGTAACTATCACTACTTAACTCATTGATTCAGTTTTATGCTCATTTTACCATTTGGTTTTTATGAAAAGGAATCTAGAGGAACTTCCAGAATTTGTAATGCTTCTAACCATAGTCAAGAAGAACTTCATTAATCTATAGCTAGATGAACTTCAAAAGACCTCAACCAAATCAAGTTAGATATCATCTAAACTAGCCATTTTGTTTTACTTAATTTTCCAATCAGTTAAGTAAGGTTATATCTCAAATATATATCAGTTTATGCTTCTACAAGTTTATATTAGAATTTAGCATCAACATAACCACAATTTGCAACAGGAGAGTTCTTTTGTATGCAGAATCTGAGCCACACGTGCAGCTTCCATTTCCAGCAAAGTTTGGGGAAGTGGAGGTTGCATGCATGGCAAAAAAGGCTGGATAAATCTAAAATTAGGGCCCCACACGTCCATGTCACCAAGAGAAAGAGAAAAACACACCTAGTCAGCAAACATGCGGTGTCCGGTCAACAAAAATGTCCACCTCAGTGCGACATCAGCAACCATGCCACATCAACAAGAATTCTCCAAAATTAATTTCTGTAAAATACGCAAATGGATTAAATTGAGTCTTTAATAATTTAAGTCCTAAAAGATGAAAATAATTCTATTTCCATCCAAAATTGATTTAGACCCAATAAATCACAAAGTATAATAAAATTAGAGAATTTCTATAAATAAAAATATTAACAGACCAAGATAGGGATTAAAATATATATAAACATGCTAGATATCAAATCGCCGTAGAGATCTCCATCGCGGGGCCCTGTGAGCAAGGAAATTATCCCTACAGGGATGGGGACGGGGTAAAAATCAACGGCCCCAAAGATATTTTAGTAATTTTACATAAAATTACCAAAATGCCCAGTAATATATGTATATAAGGATAATAAGTAATTTAATTTAATTTAAAAAAAAATCCCAACCCTAAAGTAAATATCCCTAAACCTAAATACCTAATCAATCTGCCAGCAGCCAGCATTTCAGCTTCAGCCTTACTGCTTGCCTCTGCCCTCAGCCGAACTCTTCACTCTTGCCGTCTACACATCTGGCCTTGCCTCGCCTCCCCTCGCCTGCGCCTCTGCTCTCTCATTTGCGTAGCCTTGACTCTGTCTCTCGTTTGCTAAGTCTCTGTTGCCTCGCCTCTGTTTTTGGCTTCGCCTCTGTCTCTCGTCTGTGAAGTCTCTCTCTCTCTCTCTCTCTCTCTCCTCGCCTTTGTCTATTGTTGTATTTTGTATCCTCTTCAGTGTTAACTGCTATGATAATCCATTAACACTAAATAGGATCTCTCGTCTACGAAGCTACGCCTCCGTCTCTTGTCTGGGAAGGCTCTCCTTCGTCTCTTGCCTCGCTTTCGCCTCTCGCCATCGCCTCTCGCCATCGCCTCTATTTCAGGTATGGTTCTCTCTTGCCATGGATTGTTAACAAATATATACTGATATACGTGCTTGGCATTTAATATAATTTTGAGATTATGTTAAAATAATTTAATCCTAACCCAAAATCATCTGAGATTGTGGTTATAATTTTGAGACTATGTTAAAATAATTCGAAACCTGACTCTCATGCGAGGAAGGAATGACAGTTCATTATGTGCTTGTATTTGAACTATGAAATTAACACCCACTTCTGTGGCCCTAATCACGGAGGAAGGAAAAATTTTGAGGTGCGTTGATTATGAAATTTAGTTGGGGTTTGATTCTGAAATTTAAAAGTGGTTTGGTTCTGTAGTTTTGGCTATTTAGAATCCCGGTGCTTTGATTCTAAAATTTTGAAGTGGTTTGATTCTGAAGTTTTTGGCTATTCTGAAGCTTTGGACGTAAATTGAAGTTGGTTTGTATTATTTGAGTAGTTTGCAGTAATATGATGAGATGTGCTTATTTTCAAGTCTCAAGCAACTAAAGGAATTTGAATGGCAAGAGATCGCTCAAAACATTCAAGGCAGATTCTGGCAAGAAAGCGGAAAGAAATTAAATATAAAAAAGAATATCAAATAAGCATAAACAAACTATAATGTGCCTACCACTGTCAAAAAAATTTTTTCATATAAAACAGCGGTACATGAAGAGTTCAGAATTGGATATGACACAATTCGGGAGTACATACAAAATATGAAAAACAAATTCATGCCCTACACATCCATTTCAAATCATTATGTTAGAAAATTAAAAAAAAAAAGAAGCAAATTGATATTTAAATTTTATGGATTATAATTTTTTTAATTTTAATTTTTATAAAAAAGCCCACGGGGTCCTCGCTTCCCCACGGGGAATGGGGGCGGGAGGAATTTTCCTTCCTCACTGGGAATCGGGGCCGGGAGGAATTTTCCTTCCCCGCCGGGAATCGGGGGCGGGGATTTGGGGGTTGGGGATGGGGACAGGGGAAGCACTACCCGCCCCCGCCCTGTCCCGCCCTATTGCCATCCTTAGTGGGAAGGCAATAGGCTATGGAAGGAAAATATTATGTTTGTAGAAAGAGTGCTCTGGTAGTGGGTAGAATACCTATGGTTTTTCTGTAGGAGCTTAGCTCTGGGAGAGGGTTGCATCTATAATCCGTCATTTGGTTTCTCTATTCTGTAAGTTCCATTTTCTTGGTAATACAATTTAGTTTTGTTCTTGGCTTAATGTCCTTTTTCTTGGGATCTGTTATGGTTCATCATTTTGGTTTCCTATAAATGAAGAATACTTATGTTATTTGTTTTTTGTTCATGCCAACAACTCTTTCTATTGTTGTTCCCTGGAGTAGCTATTAAAAAATATGCATTTTATTTTCTTAAACGAAAGACCTTAATATATATTTTTGTTTGAAATTAAATACTTGTTGAAGGCAATTTGAGTGTTAAGCCTTATGTTATTGAATCAATCTTTAGATATATGTCACATGTAAGTAAAAAACTGCTACACCATTCACCTTCCCTTAGGTTTTTAAAATCTGCTTGCAACTAACATTCACACCCCTTTCGTTTTTGGGAAAAAAAATACGCTACGTAATTAATTTTATAGTTGAGTGAGCATGCACCTGCCCTTAGCTTTTTGTAATCCACACTACAAACGTCTAACATTTACAATTACACCACCCTCTTGCTTGGGAAAAAAACTACACGAACCTTATTTTGAAATTTCATAAGCATTTATTTAATCCTATGGTGATTTGTACTGCACTAATTTAGGTTATATATAATTTTTTAGGAGGAAAAGTGCACATGATTAAGTTTCATTTGCAATTTTGTTAATAAAAGGGGGTTTCCCTATAAAATAAAACAAGAGGGGTTGAATGGCTGTTTTCAGAAACCTCTGGAGGCTGATGTAATTTACTCTTTTCGTTGATTATTTTCACTGTTTTACCAGGTAAGAAGACATATATGAGGATTTCAAGAATGCAATGGTTGTGGTTAGACCCAGTTTAAACAAAGCAAGTGGGAAGAGCTTGAGCATTGGAATGAGGAGTTTGGCTCTAAGTGAAGTAATCCCATTCAAAACATGAGATATGAAGATTTTTAAGAATGCAAATGGATGTGGTTAAACCCAGTTTAAACAAAGCAAGTGGGAAGAGCTTGAGCACTGGAATGAAGAGTTTGGCTCTAAGTGAGTAGTCCCATTCAAAACATGATCTATGAAAAATGTGAATCAAAGTGCATCTAACTTTTAAATTTGAATTGTCTATAGCTAGCCTAGAGACTAGACTATTCAGTCTTGAAATCATATCTTCATTTTGGATCAGATTGCCATAATTGAAGGAATAATAAGTTGATCCCATGCGGTGATTTATTTCCTTTAGATACAATTTCGGGACTGTAAAGTTTAGTTTTGGTGCTAATTGTACACAGTCCAGATTCAACTTTTATAAAATGGCTAATCTGAAATCTTTATTCCAGCCTGTACGCATGATGCCTTTTCTCTTAAATCCTATGTACATGTGTTTGCCCTGTAACTCTGTAACTAGGGAATGTTTGCCTTAATTTTTTGAACTTCCATGTTCATTTTGTTGAGTTTTCCCTAAAACGAGGAAGAAAGCACACACTCTCTTCATGATGGGGCTTTAGCAGCAAGAATTTTATGTATTCAATTTGGATAATTAACTGTCTTTGACATTGAAATTTCTCAATCTCTACCATTCCTTATTTTATCTTTTGAACTTCGTCTATTGATTTCTTGGTGTAGGAAAATGTGCTTTCATATGTGATGGAGCAAAGATATAGCTATTAAATAGGGACACTTACATAATTCAGGAAACAAGAGAAATGTCTATTACCTCATTCCTGAAGTTCCAAATCCTAAAGAGGTAGGGTAATGTAGGCCAATCAATTATAGTAATTTTCTTGATAAGATTACTGCTAAGGTCATGGTAATTAGATAAAAGGCTTGCTTAATCCTGTTATATATCACGAAATCAAAGTGCTTTTGTTAGTGGTCATATGATACAAGATAACATTATCGTGGTGCAATAGGTTTTTCAAGAAAAAATTCAAGAAGGAAAAACCATTGGCTTGCTCTTCAACTTAACATCAACAAGGCATATGTGTTCAATCGATGACTTACAAAGTTAAAGTAAATGACTTGGGAGTACTATTTTTCCCCATTGTTGACTAAGGCAAGGGAATTCATTATCTCCCTACCACTTTATTCTAACAATGTATATATTATTTATGCTTATAAACAAGGCTAAAGATGATGGCAGAATTTCAAGAATTAAAGTGGCTGCAAGTGCTATAGTAATAACCCATGTTTTGTTTGTTGATGATGTAATGTTGTTCTCTGAAGTAGATAAACAGGAAACAAAGGTAATATTTAATATTGTCAAAATGGGCCTAAGACTTAGGGCTAGCCAAAGCTTCTAAAATTAGGGCTGTTCAAAAATGAGCCTAAAGGACTTGGTCCATTTGTTTGTGGGTTGACCCATTTTTTCATAGTTATATTTTTAATTAAAAAAAATATTTATTAAAAAGAAAGCCATAGAATATTGATAAATTAGTATAAAAAAAAAGACTTGAATTGTGCAACTATTATTGCATTTTAGATATGAGACTTTTGTAGAAGTTGGAGGGGCAATATAAGAATAGTACATAGCATGATAACAAAACAAGTAGTGACAATCACAAAATTAAAGGAGGGCCCATTATAAGTTGGACCGACCCGTTTTGAACAGTACCAGATATATCAAAGGAGTACAATGAAGCTTTTAGTCAAAGAATTAATATGGAGAAATCGGGCCTCTTTAGTTTATCCACCCAAAAAATGGGATGTAATTGTTAGCAACATTAACATCCAAGAATAGTCTAGTCTTGGGAAATACCTGAATTTACCTGTAATTTGGGCATTTCCAAAGTGCAAGCTCTAAAGTGGATAAAAGATAAGAGCTATGAAGAAAATCACGGGATAGAAAAACCAATTTTTATCAAGTGCAAGGAAGGTGTTAATCATATCAATTATTCAAGTTATTCTAGCCTATGCAACACGAATATCTCCGGTAGTAAGTGTCACGACCCACTACCCACTACCCAGGCTGAGACCGGCACAGTAGCGATACTTCCTCGTTATTGTAAGCCTCTTATTATTATTACCCCTTTTGTTTTATTCAATTGTGCAGAAGCATAAAATTTTTAATAATTACTTATTTTTTTATTCACATAATTACTTATTCAAAAGAAATTACATTTTTAATGATTACTCCTATGATCATTTTTAATAATAACTAAAATGTATCTACCTATGTTTTCAATTCAACATCCAAGGAATTTTATAATTTAACATATAATTATCAATCATAAAAATTCATTAAACATGAACCAACTATTTTATAAAATTAAATTAAATTAAATTAACCAAATCATCATATTATTTAATCGATGTAAATAATGTCATTATAAAAATTATATAATTTATGAAAATTCTAGTGATCATATTTATTCATTTGAATTCCAAATAAAAATCCTCATCCGGATCCTATGCGTCCTAACAACTACAGAGCACCTACTAAACTCAAATGACTCAACGAATATTATGGCAAATGAAGGGTTTGCAATATGATTCCTCACTACTTCTCGAGAGGGGTCTCTTCCTCGACCACCAAAGCTAAAAACATAAAACAACAAGTGTGAGATAAAAATCTTAGTGAGCGATTCGATCCCTGCCCTGATAAAATCCAAATATGTTAAAGAATAATAAAGTAAATTCAAGGGCATTATGAAATCACAAGGAAAGAAATATACCAGAAACATGACAATGAATCTTAACTAACTAGTGGCACAAGTCAATGGCTTGCTGCACTATGGGTCCTTGCCCTACCATGATATTGTGAATTCCCCATCGGTTAAGATACCAATGGGAGCCGTAGCTTAACTCAAGTCCTTGCCTTACCTTGTCATGAAGAAGGGGTGCCACTCGTACCAATCAAAGCATCCAAAGGGGGTTCACAAAATCCACAACAACATAAAATTGTTATGAAACATAATTACAATCAATATCACCATTTATCCCACTATTCATCATAATCTCCACAATGCTCCCCAAAAGACACAAGATGCTAGAATCATAGTAAGATTCAGTTAGATCACTCACAAAATAACTAATAGTCACAACAATCAAATTCATGCAAGGATAAACGTTAGTATATCTGAACGTAAAAGACATTCATCACTTATCACATGATTATCTTTTCCTCTAACGTTTCCTGTTAGCAATTTTACATTAACACTCGAATTCATGCTCTCTCAAAATAACTTTTCTGAATTCCTAATTAAATTCATTCTTTCCTAACCGTGAGTTTGCCTATTTTTCTACCTTATTACTTTAACACTAAGATAATATCAAAGAATGGTTAATCCACTCACTGGATATCGTGAAAAAGTATTACTTTGAGATAATGCAGAGAAGAGCATGTATGTGGGTTTCAGGTTTTGCTACAGAGAATTTCATGAAGGATTAAAGAAATGTTGTTAGGGTTGTTTTCTTATTTTCTTCTCTCTTTTTTTTCCCAATCAAAATTAACAAAGAAAGAACGAAGGGATTCAACTTACCTGAATTATTGATTCTTGGTTAAGTTACACCTCGGTTTACATTCTTTGGATTTGGGAAAGGAGAGCATTCATGTTGTGAAGCTAAGTGAATGAAATTATGAGAGGGAGTGGCGGCTGTATACGATTTTAGTAGGTACAGGCTCTTGAAGGCTCTTTTAGTTTGAATTATCTGTGATTAATCTCCCCTTCTCTTTCTTTTTTCTTTTTTTTTTAAATTAGAATAAAGGTTAGAAAAGAGAAAGAATAAAGTTAGATTCGGCCTCAGTGAAACTCATAATTTGGTCCACTTTAATTAATAAGAAATTCTAAATTCAATTAATAATCAATTCCATTTGTATTAAATAATAGAGTGAGACTAGAAATGGAAATGGAATGGCTAGGATGGGGCAATAATATCATACAGAATACTTAAATGAAAACTGAAATGTTGAATTGTGATTCTATAGTTAGAAATTATTGTAGTAATGATTACTATACCATATTGATCATAACGAGATCTTTCATAATTTGATTTCAAGTTAGCAACTTCTATTATTTTTTTTTTGTTCCTCTCTTCTTCACTTCAAATTGTAAAAAGAGTTAAGTGAATAAAATAAATATTGATTAGTTATGTCTCCATTTTGATTTTCTTATCTCATTAGGAAAAAACCATTTTCTTTTCAATTCAAATTCAAGAATCGTTCATGAATTAATAGTTAATGGTTCCGATTTATCCTGAATTTTAGCGTTTTTGACTAAAAGTGCAAATTTGTTTTTTAAAGGAACTGCAAATCCTTTTTCCCTAGTTCAAATACGAGTGTCACCTGATCAACAAAATAGCTTATCCTAGTTTGTTGATATAAAACTTGACAATTTTATTTCTAGCAAAAGCAAGCAGGGGGAAAAGAACTCTTGAGACTTGCTTGATTCTAAATTCTAAGCATATGTAGGTTTTATTCATTAAAATGCTATAAACCCTTGCGTCTTGGATTCAAGAAAGATTCTATTAGTGAAAAGGAATTAGTAATTGATATGATAGTCCTTCCATTCCACTACTAATGTAGTTTTTGTCTACTGACTGGGTCTTGAATTAGATTGGATAGGGATAGATCGGATAGGGAATCAAATTCCATTTTCAATTGGGGAAGGGGCAGAATAAACTTTGTATAAAGACTCACGAAAGTATATGAGTGCTCTGACATTTATTCAATATTAGTTAGATTGAATAGCTAATTGGGTTTCTTTTTATTTTTTATTTTATTTCATATTTATTATAGTTTTAGAATTTTATATAATATCTATATAAATCTTAAAATATTTCAATTATATTAAAAATAAATTAAAGAATATTTCAATTTAATTATATTAGAAATAAAAATATTAAAAATTCATTTTTGTATTTAATTTAATAATTAAAATGAAAATGAAAAAGTAAAAAAAATTCTTTCTTTTTGGTAACCCCTAGTGAAAGAATTTAATCAGTTGTCTTTCGATTGTTTTAAGGAACAATTAGGAGACAGTAAGGATTAGATCAAATGGAAAGATTAAATGGAAATAAGATTATGCGAAGTGATCTATCTTGATTCTATACATATTTTTCCACTTAATGAAATGGAGGGCAACAAAATAAAGCATATGTCTTATTTTATTATTCCTACTTGTTAGTAACATTCGTATCCTTAATACTTTCAATGGTATCTCTGGATGTTTTGTTTGTGCTTAATGTTTTCTGATTATACTAGAAATCATATAAGGACTTTATAATTTTATTTTATTTTTTTTCAAAATACTGTAAACCTTGCATATGCTCGTTGTCCATATATAACTTTGGTAAATGCCAGTTGAGCGAGATCAAAATTTTAGAAAGAATTTGGTTGGAATAAATTTCCTATTATTTGTATTCCCTTGACTTTAAAAATACGAACATGGAATAATTCAAATATTTGTTTAATTGAAAGAGTATTTTCTATTTCTATATTATCCATAGAATAGATTACTCCACTCGAATACACTAGAATTCTGAAATGCAGATATTTTTAAATTCAATTTTGAAACTGAATTAATAAATTAAATATCAAAATTAAAAAAATTTCAGAACCCTAATTGATAATTGATACGGTTTGATTTTTGTTTTCTCCATCAACTCAATTAGGTAACCTTTAGATTCCACTCACTACCAAAAAAAAAAAAAGACTTATGGTGGCGATAGTCTAAAAGTTGCCACTAAAAGGCCTTTGGTGGTGACTTTTAGTGGCGACTAAGTTGCTGCTGAAAGTTCGCGGCTGAAAGGTTTTTGGTGGTGACTAAAAAAGTTACCAACAAAAATTACCCTTTAGTGGAGACTTTACCAAAAGTCTTTTTTTTTGCCCCAAAAAAAAATTTCATGCCAAAAAATGATTTTTAGTTACCTTGAGTGGCAACTTTCAAAGTTGCCACTAAAAGAAAAGTTGCCACCAAAAGTAACCTTTAGTGGCGACTTTCAAACTCGCCACCAAAAGACCATTGGTGGCAACTACAGTAATTTTTTTAGACTCGGATTGCTTCGATGGGTCGACCCAAGGCCCATTCGACCTGTACAGGTTTTTATGCAATATTAGAGTTTATTTGAAATTAAACAAAATATATACATACCTGAGATTCGAACATGGGTCCCTTGCTTGCAACCATATGTGTTTTGCCATTACGCCACCACTTTATTTGTGCCATGTAAGAGCAAAATATTATATATATATATATAATCTGTTAAAATTATTTTAAGCCAAAAACATCATAACACTAAAATGAAACAACATCTAACTTAACAAAAAGGAAATATATTATTATTAATAGATTAAGAAATAAAAAATATAATTATATATAAATAAAAAAAATTGACTTTTGGTGGTGACTATGAGAAACTCCACCTATATTTTATAGCTGGTCCCAAGCCCGGGTAAAGGAAGAGGGTTGTGTTAGGCTCTCAATAGGCAACGTAAAACTTTGTCAAAACTCTCATGAACATGGATCAATGACAATATTATGATAATGCTAGGACGTTACCCGGAAGCAATGTACTGTATGGCTCGAGTATAGTGTCAAGTGAGTTAGAGTCGCTGCATTGGTGCCTGGATGTGGTGTTAAATGAGCAAGGGTCCACTAATACTAGGTCGTTGCCTAGAAGCAACGTGCTATATGGCTCGAGTATGGTGTCAAATGAGCTAGAGCCACTGCATCATCGATCGAATGTAGTGTTACATGAGCACGTTCCTAGACAGTTGAGGGTAAAGAAGTTAGTCTAGGAGAGCAAAATCAAGATTGGTACGTGGAATATTGGGACCATGACAAGGAAATCCATGGAGGTTGTGGATACTATGAAGAAGAGGAAAATTAACATCTTGTACCTTTAAGAGACTAAATGGGTTGGAGAAAAGGCTAAGAAGTTTGACTGTTCAGGTTTCAAGTTTTGGTACATGGGAAAAGTAAGGACAAAGAATGGTGTAGGTATTATGGATGACAAGGAATGGACGTCGAGTATGGTAGAGGTAAAAAGGATTGGGAATAGGATTCTATGCTTAAGAATCAGTGTTGTAAGAGATACTATCCATATCAGAAGTGCCTATGCATCCCAAGTAGGGACGAATGGATATCTTAAGGAAAAGTTTTGGGAAGATTTGGAGGGGTTGGTCAGAAGCATACCTTTAGAATAGAAGATTTTTATCGGGGGAGGATGGACCTTAATGGCCACGTTAGGAAGAAGCAAGACAGTATGAGAGGGTTCATGGTGGTTTTGTTTTGGGGAGCTTAACGATGAAGGACAATCTATCATTAATTTCTCAATGGCTTATAATTTCAAGGTTGTCAACACTTGCTTTAAGAAAAATTTGTCAAAATTGTAAAGTTATTCCTGGGGAACCCGTGGCAACTTAACATAGGGTTTTAGTCCTTGACGTGCTTATTAAGGGTCAAAAACAAAAGTACCGAAAGGTGATGAACCTTAGGATCAAGTGGTGGCAGCGAAAGGGGGAGAATCAACAGACTTTCAAGAGAAAACTGTTGGAAGAAAGGTCCTAGGAGTTACGAGAAAATGCTAACATCATGTGGGAGGAGATGGCCAAGAGGGTTAGAAAGGTAGCTAAAGCAATTTTAAGAGAATCTTGATGGTGGAATGAGACCATTCAAGAGAATATCAAATTTAAAAGAGAATGATTTAAAGCTATCCATTTGTGCAATAACACGAAAAATTGGGAAAGGTATCGGAAGGCTAATAAGGAGACTAAAAAAGCAGTAAGTGAAGCACGATCTAAAGCGTTTGAAGAGAAACAAGGACTTAGGAACCAAAAAATGGGAACAAAAGATTTACAAGATTGCAAAGACTAGAGAAAGGAAATCTAGAAATTTGGATCAAGTAAGATGTGTTAAGGATAAAGAAGGAAAAGTTTTGGTTACAGATAAAGATATTAAAAATATATGGCAGGGTTACTTGTACAAGCTCTTTGATGATGGAGCAGGGTCGATTAATGATATGGAAGATCTAACAACCCTAAAGAAAGAACAAATTTTGTCATATTATCACAAGATTAAGGTTGATGAGGTCAAGGAAGCTCTTAGAAGAATAGATAATGGTAAAGCCATTGATCTTGATGGTATTCCTATTGAAGTTTAGAAGTATGTAGGGGATGAGAGTACTATCTGGCTAACTAAACTCTTTAATGAGATTTTAAGGTCCAAGAAAATGCTTGAAGAATAGAGAAGAAGCACTTTAGTGCCTATATGCAAAAACAAAGGAGACATCCAGAATTGTACAAACTACTGAACGATTAAGCTTATGAGTCACACTCTGAAATTATGGGAAAAAGTGATTGAAAGTAGGTTAAGAATTGAGACAAGTATTTCTGAAAATCAATTTAGATTCATGCTAGGGTAGTCTATTATGGAAGCTATTTATCTACTAAGAGGGTTGATGGAAAGGTATCAGAGTAAACAAAAATACTTGCATATAGTATTTATTGATTTGGAAAAAGCTTATGATTGAGTACCAAGAGAAGTGCTGTGGAAAGCTTGGAAAAGAAAAGTGTACAAGTTGCATATATTAGAGCTATAAAAGATATGTATGAGGGGGCTACAACTAGTATGAAAACATTTGGAGGGGAGACAAGAGACTTTCTTATTAAGATTGGCCTGCATCAGGGATCATCTTTGAGCCCTTATTTTTTTGACTTGGTTTTAGATGTTCTGACGAAACACATCCAAGAAGAAATTCCAAAATGCATGCTTTTTGCAGATGATATTGTTCTCATAGCAGAGTTAAAGGAAGAGATTAATTTTAAACTTAAGTTATGGAGAGCTACTTTGGAATCGAAGGGTTTTCGTCTGAGCAGGAGTAAGACAGAATATATGCATTGTAAGTTTAATAAGTGAAAAGTTAGAAACGAGTTGGAGGTTAAAATTGGAGATCATGTTGTATCACAAGTGTCAAAGTTTAGGTAGTTGGATCAGTTATACAAGATGACAACAAAATTATTGGAGATGTGGCACATAGGGTACAAGCTGGGTGGTTGAAGTGGAGAATAGCATCAGGAGTTGTTTGTAATAAGAAAGTACCTGATAAGCTCAAAGGAAAGTTTTATCGTACTGCTATAAGACCAATAATTTTATATGAGAGTGAATGTTAGGCAATGAAAGGACAACAAGAACAAAAAATTGGAGTAACGGAGATGAGGATGGTGCGATGGATGTGTGGTTATATAAGAAGAGATATGATCTGTAATGATCATATACGTAATAGAGTTGGAGTAGCACCTATTGAGGAAAAAATGGTTGAAAACCGTTTAAGGTGGTTTGGACATGTTCAAAGAAGATCGTTGGAAGCACTAGTAAGAAGAGTTGAGTAGATGGTTTAGAGCCTTGTGAAAAAAGGTCAAGAAAGACCAAGAAGGACACTTAGAGAAGTTATTGAACGAGATCTTTTGATAAATGAGATACTTAAAGAGTTGGTCATTGATAGAGCTCAATGACGTCATGTGATCTATATAGCCGACTCCATCTAGTGGGATAAGGCTTTGTTGTTGTTGGTGGTGACTATGAGAGTCGCCAATGAAAGTCCCACTTTTAGTGGCGACTCTTAAAAGTCATCACCAAAAATTAATTTATTTTTAAATTAAAAATAAAAAAATTTAGACTTCTGGTGGCGATTCTCAGAGTTGCCACCAAAAGTCACTTTTAATGGCGACTATAATCGCCATCAAAAGTCATTTTTTGCAAAAAAAAAAGTGTCAAAAAATGATTTTTGGTCACCTTTGGTGGCGACTAAAAGTCGCCATAGATGGTCTTTTGGTTACCTTTAGTGGTAACTATAGCTACCACAAAAAGTCATTTTTATGAAAAAAATGCCAAAAAATGATCACCACCGAAGGTGTAAAAGTTGACACCAATGGTATTTTGGTGGCGACTAAAATCCAATTTATTTGTAAATAATAAAAAAAAAAATTAGACTTAGTGGCGACGCTTATAGTCGCCACCAAAAGTCACTTTTAGTGGCGACTATAGTCGCCACAAAAGTCTTTTTTTTTTTGCAAAAAAGTGCCAAAAATGACTTTGGTCACATTTGGTGGCAACTTTTAGTCGCCACCAATGATGTTGTAGTGGCGACTTTTAGTCGCCACGAATTGTATTTTGGTGGCGACTTTAAAAGTTGCCACCAAAAATCAATTTATTTTTAAATAAAAAAATCTTTTTGTCACCTTTAGTCGCCACAAAAGGTAATCGCCACCAAAAGTCTGATTTTTTTAATTTTATTTAAAAATAAATTAATTTTTGGTGGCGATTTTTTAGAGTCGTCATTAAAAGTCTGACTTTTGGTGGCGACCACCAAAAATTTATTTGTTTAATTTTATTTAAAATTAAATTAATTTTTGGTGGTGACTTTTAAAAGCCGCCACTGAAAGTTGACTTTTGGTGGCAACTCCGAGTCGCCACCAAAAGTCAACTTTCAGTGGCAACTCTGAGAGTAGCCACCAAAAGTCAACTGTCGCCACCAAAAAGTTGCCACTGGAAGTCAATTTTTTTGTAGTGACTTCTTCCCCATACTATAAGGGAAAGGGCAAATGTAAAGACTACCATGAAAGCAGCCCAAGCGAGACTTACTATATCCATGTAAATTATGTCTCCTATCTTTATCAATATGAAGGAACTATTTCATTATTGTTATTTTTCACTAATTATTGTTCTGAAATTCCAATTCCAATTCCAAGGGGAATTACCTTAGAACAAGCTCAAATTTTGAAGTTGGAAAGTGATAGAAATGGCTAGCACCTAAGAGGGGGGGTGAATTGGGTTTTAAAAAAAATTGCGAAGACTTGATGGAAGTTTAAGAAGTTTTAAAAACAATGCCAAGCTTTTTATGAAAGTAAAATAAGTATGATCAAGATGAATAAATATAGAGTACAATTAATCAAAAACAATTAAAGAGATGAATGAATATAAAATGCAAGAAAGTAAAGAACATATAAATAATTAAAGAGCAAGGGAAGAGAAAATCAAACAGCGAGATTTATACTGGTTCGGCTTAAACCAAGCCTACATCCAGTCCTCAAGATAACTTCATCCAGTCCTCAAGATAACTTCTTGAGTGTTTCACTATAGACCACAAGTTTATGCAATTGGGCACTTGTAAGCCACTACAACATAGAGATCTTTTCTTCCTCAAGGGTGTCTCTCCCCCTTACAATGTGTTTTCTCTCAAACACTAACTCAAGGAACCAATCCTTGAGCAACTAAATTTGAAGGCTTAAGGAAAATAATGGTGGACACTCTCAAAGTGTAGATAACGCAAAAATTAAGCTCAGAATATTTCTCTAGCAATTTAGAGAGAATGAAACTCAAGATAATATGAGAAATGAACAATTGAAGCTTGATGTAAATGGTGTTGTGAAGTCCCCTTTATATAGTGAAACCTTGCTGCTACAGTGACTGCTTTAGTCAAAATTGCTACAGTAAGCTTTATCATCATTTTTCAACCTTTCTACAACAACAAAAAAACTTTATCAATCTTTTTCAACAATCAATATTCTTTTTCAAATTTGCTACAGTAAAAAGTATTCTTTTTCAAAGTTTATTACAACAACCAATAAACTTTATCATACTTTTTCAACAATCAAAATTCTTTTTCAAAAGTGCTACAGTAAAAGATATTCTTTTTCAAATTATATTACAACACCCAATAAACTTTATCATATTTTTTCAACAATCAAATTTCTTTTTCAAAAATGCTACAGTAAAATATATTCTTTTTCAAATTATATTACAACACCCAATAAACTTTATCAAAAATCAATTTATATTACTATATATAAATATATAAAGCATTAAATATATTTGGGCCAAGAAAAATTGAATCATGCATTTGGGCCAATAAGATTAAATCATACATTTAGACCAAGAAAATTAAATCATACTATTTGGGCTAAGAAAGATTAAATCATACATTGGGCCAAGAAGATTAAATCATACTATAATTCTCACATATTTGTCATCATCAAAACTTATAGCATAATACATTAGGGCTAACAGAAAGGTCTCAATGTCAAATGGAGAGATCTCAACAACAAATGATGGAGTGGTTGGATCATTTGGTATAACAAATGGAGAGGCTAAACATCTACCAAGGCATGGGCAGTGAAGTGATATGAACCTTGGTGCAATGCAACAAGACCCAAATTGCAGAAAAGAATAAACAACCTATAAAGTCTAAATTCAGATTCAAAAGACCTCGACCCAATGCTTTATTATAAGTACGAACCTTAGTATAATAAAGGAAGTTGGATGCCACACTCAAGAAAAAGGAAGAAAGTGAGTGATAAGTCTCAATTGAACACCACAAGACAAGTCTTGATAAGTTTACAAGTTTTCAGAAGAACTAAGAAGTGAATTACTTGCAAATAAAATTCAGAATTCATGTGTGTCCTTTACCATATGCTATATATAGTATTTATAGGCGAAATAAAAATATAATTCTCATATACATAGGGAATCAATCTAGAACAAAAAATAAGTAAAATATAAACTAATTGAGAAGTTTTCCTAACAAGCATCTTGATTAATTTAGGCAATCTGATTATAGGAGATATAACTAAATCAAGCAATAAATGTTTCCTAATAACAAGATAGGCAATCTGATTTTAAAATGTCACTAAATCATTGTTAATTTCCTAATTTTACTAAATTAGGATTCATTTTGCTCATTAATTTGTAATCACTTGATTGTATTTTTGTTGCCTTTCTAGTAAAATTAACTTATTTGTTTCCTTTCTTGTTGCTTCATTTGGATTTCTAAATTCCTACCATTTTGATTTTGATTTTCTAGCTTTTTTCTAATTTTAAGATTTTTTGTAGGGCTAATGAGGTGAAATAAAAAGGGAGATCCTATTGCAAAAAGGAAGGAATTTATGTAGAGTTCTCCAATGAAAGCGATGTTTTCTCTATTGTTAGCGAGGATGAACAATACCAGCGAATTTAAAGGTTGAAATATTTTTTTGTAAATTTTGGAAGGAGCATTCTGAGCTGGAAAAAAGAGAGAGGAACCATTCTTGACCTAAGGGGCAAGGAAGCTTGTCTTTGGAGCATCATTGGAGCCAATTTCTCTACTCTGACCTTGGACTCATGGATCTATCTCTATCTTTTGTTGATTTTTGTTGTTTTGTCACCATGAGTGGTTAATTTTCCGGTCTAGGATTGCTATGAACTATAGTTTTGAATAAGATTTGTTGTTTCTCTCTACTCTTGTGAACATCGACTTCGTTTTACAATTATTTTCATTCAATGATTAATGATTTCCTTAATCTTGATCAAATTGTGGATTGATTTGTGATTTTGCTTGTTTTGAGAGAGAAAGTGAAATCAGACCAATGAATGACAAGTATAAGTCATAAACCTTAGATGTTTAGGGGAATTGATTTGCTAATGATATAGAAATATAACCGCTAGCCTCATATAATCAATCATAGGCTTGGTTTAAAATTGAACCTAATGCTCATAAGAAATTATAGAGAAATTAGGTTAACTTCGTTAAGGTTTAAGAGAATCATTCTAGGTAATGATAAGCCTTAGATTATTTTGTATATCGGTGAGAACAAGAGTAAGGTAGAACGACAATTCTTAGGAAGAACGAAGAGGACTAGAAACTCTAGGCCTTTTTAATTGGTAATGTTCATAAATACTTTTGTTATTGCATTCTTTTACATTAACTGTTCTTTGAGTTTTATTTTATTATTTAAACTTCATTCAATCAATTGCCTAGTCTAAATAGTATATTCTAGTTTTCTGAATAATTGGTAATTGAATCCCTGTGGAGATGATACTCAAAGTCATTACTTTATTACTTGTATGACCAGTATACTTGTTGTGTCACTAACAAGTTTTTAGAATAAATGCTCCTAATTGACTAAATTAATTAGGCACCCCACTGAATTACAAGAAAATCAATCTTAATTAATTATTGACTCCAATTAGGCGCCTCTTTTAATGCTTCTTTGACAAGGTGCCTCCTTGTTTCCTTAATGCATTTTCGGCATAAATAAGATGGAATCGTGGCCCAAAATAGGTTAATAACACTAATATGTTTGATTAACTCTAATTCCTCATAGGCTATAGTAGGTATGGCCCAAATGTCTTGAACTAGTCCAATTAGTGCCTCCTTTATTCTCTTGGCTCTAGCCCTTGTGATTGGGCCTCCCTTAATGAACAATGGATCATTTGAGTTTGGAACTTGAACTTCTTGACTTGGGCTGCTTCTTTGCTCCTTAGGCTCTGGATTTGCATCATTCCCCTTCTCTTTAAAAAGATTTGACCTCAAATTGGAATATGCATAAAAAAGAGATAAGTAAGCAGCATTGAAAGAAGCACTTACAGTGTACTCACCGGGTAGGTCAAGTTTGTAGGCGTTGTCATCATTTCAATTACTTGAAAAGGATCATTTCCCCTTAAGAATAACTTAAAACGCCTTTGAGCTGAAAACCTCTCTTTACGCATATGGACCCAAACCTAATCGCTAGGCTCAAAAATCACTTTCTTTCATCCTTTGTTAGCTTGAGTAACATATTACTTTGTCCATGCCTCAATGTTCATCTACACCTTGTCATGCATTTGCTTCATAAATTCAGCCTTTTGCACCATCTAAATATAGGCAAATAAGATAGATCTAATGGAGGAAAAAGAATAAAACCATAAACAAAAGGTGAATACTTAGTAGCAGAATGCACACTTCTATTATAAGAAAACTCAAATGGGGCAAACATTCTTCCCATGTTTTCAAGTTTTTCTTAATGATAGACACAGTAAATAGTAAATAAGTAAGCAAGCAAAGCAAGTAAATAAAGAAAATAAGCAAGCAAGTAAAGTAATAAGCAAGTAAGGAAGAAAGTCAAGAATTAAGTAAGGAAGCAAATAAATAATTAAACAAGTAATTAGTAAATAAGTAAGCAAGGAAGTAAATAAGTAAATAAGCAACTAAGCAACCAAGGAAGAAAGACAAGAATTAAAAGTAAGCAAATCAATAATTAAAGAAGTAATTAACTAAATAAGTAAGTAAGCATGCAAGCAAGAATGTAGGTAAATAACTAAAGAAGTGTAAATAAGTGTAAGTCAATGAGCAAATAAAGAAGTAAGGATGCAAGCAAGTAAACAAACAAAGAAGTAAACAAGTCAGCAAGGAAGGAAACAAGCACAAGCCAACCAAGTAGGCAAGAAAGAAAGTAAGCAAGTAAACAAGCAAGCAAGCAATTAAGCTTGTGTGAGCAAGGAAGTATGAAATGAAGGAAGCAAGGAAGCAAGCAAAGTAATAAAGCAAGTAAGGTAGCAAATAAGTAAACAAATAAAGTAAGCAAGAAGTCAACAAAGTAGCCAAGGAAGTAAGCGAGAAATTTCTTTCAAGTATGCATGCAAAGAAAGGAAAAAGATGGGATGCAAGTAAGGATGAAGTGTGGAAGTGAAAAAGCAAAGATGCAAGCAAGTAAAGAAAGCAAGCAAGAAAGCTAATAAATAGCTAAAGAAGTAAATAAGTCAGTGAACAAGCAAATAACAAAGTAAGGTAATAAAGAAGGAAATATACAAATAAACACAAAAGAAAGGATGCAACGAAGCAAGCAAATAATCAAGCAAGGAAGTAGGCAAGGAAATAAGGAAGCAAGCATGCAAGGAAGGAAGCAACAGAATAATAGGCAATTAAGAGAGTGCTGCGATAAAGCAAGCATGGAAGCAAGCAAGCAAGCAAGTAAACATGTGAGGAAGTAAGGAAGTGAACAAACAAGCTAACAAGTTAGCAAGTAAGTAAAGTAAGCAAGAAAAAAACAATCAAACATGTAAACAAGTAAAAAAAGCAAGGAAGTAGACAATTAAGGAAGCAAGGAACTAAGCAAGCAAGCATGCAAGGGAGCAATATAGCAAGCATGGAAGCAAGTAAGCAATCAAGTACGCACGAAAGGAAGAAATTAAGGAAGCAAGCAACCAAGTAAACAAACAAGAAGTAAGGAAGTAAACAAACAAGCTAGCAAGTAAGCAAGCAAAAAAGCAATCAAACATATTCATGTAAACAAGTAATGAAGTATGCAATAATTAAGGAAGGAAGAAAATAATTAATTAATTTAGTAAATAAGTAAGCAAGCAAAGCAAGTAAATAAAGTGAATAAGCAAGCAAGCAAAGTAATAAGCAAAGAAAAAAGTCAAGAATTAAGTAAGGAAGCAAATAAATAATTAAACAAGTAATTAAGTAAATAAGTAAGCAAGCAAGTAAATAAATAAATAAGCAAACAAGCAAGTAAGGAAAAAAGCACAAGAATTAAGTAAGTAAGCAAATAAATAATTAAAGAAGTAATTAATTAAATAAGTAAGCAAGCATGCAAGCAAGTAAGGAACAAGCAAAAATGCAGGTAAATAACTAAAGAAGTAAATAAATGTAAGTTAGGGAGCAAATAGATTAGCAAGTTAACAAGTAAGAAATCAAGAAGAAGGTGGTTAAGTAGGCAAGCAAGAAAGTAAGCAAGTAAACAAGCTAGCAAGCAATCAAGCACAAGTGAACAAGCAAGTATGAAACGAAAGAAACAAGGAAGCAAGCAAAGTAATAAAGCAAGTAAGGTAGCAAACAAGTGAACAAACAAGGTAAGCAAGAAGTCAACAAAGTAGGAAATGAGGTAAGCCAAGAATTTATTTTAAGTATGCATGCAAAGAAAGGAAAAAGATGGGATACAAGTAAAGAAAGCAAGCAAGAAAGCTAATCAATAGCTAAAGAAGTAAACAAGTCAGTAAGTAAGCAAGCAATAAAGTGAGGAAATAAAGAAGGGAATATGCAAATAAACACATAAGAAAGGACACAAGAAAACAACCAAATAATCAAGCAAGGAAGTAGGCAATTAAGGAAGCATGCAATGGTGCTGTAATAAAACAAATGGAAGCAAGAAAGTAATCAAGTAAGCAAGAAAGGAAGAAATTAAGGAAGCAAGCAGCCAAGTAAACATGTAAGGAAGTAAGGAAGTGATCAAACAAACTAGCAAGTAAGCAAGTAAGTCAAGTAAGCAAGCAAAAAAAAATGAAATATGTAAGGAAGAAAGAAGTAAAGAAGCAAGCAACAATTAAGCAAGGGAGAAAATAAACAAATAAAGAAGTAATTAAGTAAATAATTAAGTAAGGAAAAAAGACAATAATTAAGTAAGGACACAAATAAATAATTAAAGAAATAATTAAGTAAATAAGCAAACAAGTAAATAAGAAAATAAACAAGCAAGCAAGTAGGGAAGAAGAAATACAAGAATTAAGAAGTAAGCAAATAAATAATTAAAGAAGTAATTAAGTAAAAGTAAGCAAGCAAGCAAGCAAGTAAGGAACAAGCAAGAATTGGGGTAAACTAAAGAAGTAAATAAGTCAGTGAGAAAAAGGAGTAAGGATGCAAGCAAGTCAACAAGTAAGGAATCAAGCAAGAAGGCAACCAAGTAGGCAAGCATGAAAGTAAGCAAGTAAACAAGCAAGCAAGCAATCAAGCACATGCAAACAAAGCAACTATGAAACCAAGGAAGCAATGAAGTAAGCAAAGTAATAAAGAAAGTAAGGTAACAAACAAGTAAACAAACAAAGTAAGCAAGAAATCAACCAAGTAGGCAAGGAAGTAAGCCTAGAAATTCTTTCAAGTATGCAAGCAAAGAAAAAAAAAAGGCCTACACAAGCAAGGATGAAGTGTGGAAGTAGAAAAGCAAAGATGCAAATAAGTATAGGAAGCGAGCAAGAATGCTAATTGTGGAAATATGTTCTCTTATTGATAATCAAAACATTGGAGGAGTACAACTTAAAAGGAAGGAGAAAGAGAAATCAACTCCTTAAACATAGGAAGGAGCATCCTGTAAAAGTAGAAAGAAACATAGGAATAAAACAAAAAAGGAAAATAAATCCCATGGAATTGGGATCCTAGGAAAATATCTTCCGATTTTATTTTGAATCATAAAAAACTAATATTCCTAAAATATCCACACTCCCCCTTAGTTAGTGCAAAGATATCTATCATGCCCAACTTGGTGGCTTGATGTTCGAAGGGCTGTCTCAGTAGGCCTTTTATTAATATATCCGTACTTTGCTCAGTAGTAAGGACGAAGGGAATACAAATAGCTCCTTTTTCAAGCTTCTCCTTGATGAAGTGTTTGTCAATCTCAACATGTTTCATCCTATCATGTAAGACTGGATTATGAGCAATGCTTATAGTAGCCTTGTTATCACAAAACAACTACACAGGTAGAAAACCTGGTCTTTCAAGTTTTTCTAGAACTTGTTTTATCCATAAAAGCTCACAAACTCCTTGAGCCATTGATTTAAACTCTGCTTTAGCACTACTCATAGCAACAACATTTTGTTTTTTGCTCCTCCACGTGACAAGATTACCTCATAAATCAGTAACAAAGCCTATCCAATCAGCATCAATATATTCAATTCCTCTCTTCTTTCCAAAGAATAAACCTTTCCTTGGTGTGCCTTTGAGGTATCTAAGGATTCTATATACATCTTCAAGGTGTTCTTCATAAAGAGAATACATAAATTGACTCAGTGAAAGTAATGTTAGGGCGAGTATGGGACAAGTAGATAAGTTTCTTGACCAGCCTTTGATATCTACTTGGGTCTACTGGAACACCATCTTTGATATCTCTAAGTTTAGTCTTCACTATTATAGGAGTGTCTGAAGGCTTACAGCCACTCATTCCAGTTTTTTTCAATAAATCTAAGATATATTTCCTATGTGACACCACTATACCCCTCTTTGACCTTTCCACTTCCATTCCAAGGAAATACCGAAGTTGTCCAAGGTCTTTAACTTCAAATTCCTTGGCTAGACTTTCCTTCAATATGTGCACCTTAATTATATCATATCCTGTCAATATTAGTCATCTACATAGACAATTAGAATTGACACTTTGCCTTCAATAGACTTTTTTATGAATAAAGTGTGATTTGACTAACCTTGACTATAACCCAGGTTCACAAACCTTGTGAATTTTTCAAACCAGTCTCTAGAGGATTTGTTTGAGGCCATATAAGGATTTTTTAGCTTGCATACCTTATTTCCAAATTTCTCAGCAAATCTGGGTAGAGGTTCAATGTAGACTTCTTCCTTTAACTCTCCATTCAGAAATACATTTTTTATATCTAGCTAAACTAGAGGCCAATCATAGTTGGCTGCAATCAAGAGGAGAACCCTAATTGTATTTAGCTTTGTCACTGGAGAAAAAGTTTCAGAGTAATCTACTCTATATGTCTAGCGAGCCTTATAACTCTCCAAAGAGCCATCTGAATTGTATTTCAAGGTAAACACCCATTTAAAACCAACAATTTTCTTCCCAATTGGCAGTTCCACTCTTTCCCAAGTAGCATTCTTCTCTAGAGCTCTCATCTCCTCAGAAATAGCTTCCCTCCATTAAGGAACATTTAGAGCTTCCTGGTTAGGAATAGTAACACTAGAGACTTGTGAGATAAAGGAGCAATATGAGGTTGAAATATTTTTTTAAGACACAAAATTTGACAAAGGGTGTTTTGTTGTGCAAGATCTGACACCTTTTCTAAGAGCAATGGGAAGATCATCATTACTAGTAGAATTTAACTGAGAATTACCTGGGAAATTATTGTCAGCTATTTCTAGAGAATTATTATGAATTCTAGAAATTTTGAGATGGCATTATTGCATTATGCTCACAGTCATAATTAATAGAATTATTTAACTCATTCGTTTCCTCAAGATTTTCATTTATATTTTCTGCCTCATAAAAGTTGAAGCATAAATCAAATTTATCTAAAAAACCATCTTCACTACCATGCTCCCCCTAAAGATGGGATTTGTGATAATATAAGGTTCCTACAGAAAACGTGACATCCATGAACACACAAATTTTTTTGAGATTGGATCAAAACATTTATATCCTCTTTGGTTAGAAGGATACCCAATAAAAATGCGTTTGTAAGCTCTAGGGTCAAGTTTGGACCACTTGGGATCATGGTTATGAACAAAATCTACACTCCCAAAATTTTTAAGTGAACATCAGTAAGAAGTCGTGAATAGGGAAAATAGTAGTGAATGTTTGTGAGTGAGTTTGAAATTTTAAAATTCTAGTAGGCATTCTATTTATCAAATAAATGGCAGTTAAAATAGCCTACCCTAAAGATACTTAGGGAACTTTGTTTGGAAAATTAGAGCCCTAGCAACTTCGAGGAGATGTTTGTTTTTTCTTTCTGCCACATCGTTTTGCTAAGGAGTATTAGTGTAAAAACTTTCGTGCACAATGCCCTTTGCAGCAAAAAATTGCCCAAAATATTATTAAAATATTCCTTGCCATTAACATTGTGAAGTATTTTAATCTAAGTCTAGAATTGTGTTTGAACCATGTGATAAAAATTTTTCAACACAAGTGTAGCATTAGCTTTTTCTCCTAAAAGAAATACCCAAGTGACCCTAGTGTGGTCATTAATAAAAGTGATGAGCCAGCGTTTTCCAAAAATAGTTGTTATCTGAGAGGGACCCCATATATCACTATGAATCATAGTAAAAGGTTCACAAGACTCACATTTAAAAGGTAGCTGATCTATTCATAAATAATTTGGGAAACAAATGTCTTAAATATTGGACATCAGGATGTCATACCCAATAATGCCATAACATAATGTCTTTATTAGAAATAGAAACATAAAATTGAAATAGGTCTATTGGTCTTGCCTATCGAAGTTGAGGCAGTTATTGATAAAGATAAAGACCATTATCCTGCCTGGCACCCCCAATCATCTTCCCCAACAATAAATCCTAAAATTCACAATGAGAAGACCAGACATTAATCCAACAATTATGATCAAGAGTTAATTTACTAACAAACAAATTAGGGATATGTAGGACATCTTTAAGACTTAAAGAGGGAGAAAGAGGCACGATTCCTTTTCCAACTACAGCAGCTAGGTAACCATCAACAAGTTTAACTTTTTGATTTCCTGCACACGGTGTATATGAGGAAAAATATTAGGAAACACTAGTCATATGATCAGTGGTACCTGAATCTAATATCCAAGGGCCATTAGAACTGTTGCACACAACAATAGCAATAAAATGATTACCTCACTGGGCTATAGAACAAGAAGGATTAGAATTTCCTACAGAGTGAGATTAGAAAAGTTTGTGCAAGTGCTCTATTTGTTCCTTTGTGAAGGAAAGATGATCGAAAGATGATTGCTACTCTGGATCAGTGTTCTTCCTTGGAATGCATGAGTTTCCCCCCAAATTTGTTATCAGTACCTAGTTTCTTCTTGGAAGGGGGTTTTCCATGTAATTTCCAGCATGTTTCTTTTGAGTGCCATGGCTGTTTACAATGCCTCGCCTATGACTTTCTAAGTCTCTTCCTCAGGTTACAAGGGCTGATCTTTCATAATCAATTTTTAGCATCACTTGTCTCCGAGCCTCTTCTCTTTGCACTTTGGAAAAACTTCTCGAATAGATGGCAAAGGTTTCCTTCCTAAGATCCTCGAACTTCATCAAGGTTTTCGTTCAGCCCTACTTGGAAGACAAATACTTGTCCTCTTTCTACTTTTTTCTTGTAACGAGCACTATCCTTGTGGCTTTCCTAGTCTTCTTCTTTGAGCATATCTAGTTCCTGCCATATAGTCATCATTTCATTGTAACAAACTATTGCCCCATGCTCACCTTACTGTAGTTTCCATATTTAGGTGGTCAATTCAAAGAGTTGTGAGTGATTATCTAGATTTGAGTATGTTTCTTTCACAACATCCCATACATCACGAGCTATTTGTAGGAACATACGTGGCTTACCAATTATTGGGTCCATAAAATTGATCAGCCATGCTGTAACCACGAAGTTTTTAGATTGCTACTACCTGTATATGGATCACCTATCATTGGAGCTATCACTTCTCCATTTACGTATCCAAGTTCCCTTTTCCATCAATCACTAACTGAATAGATTTGGACAACTCAAGATAATTGTTTCGATTCAATTTGTGAATGGTAATTTAAAGAGAGTGGTAGTTTAATGGCGTCGCATCGCTGGGAGGGGTCACATTTGTTTGGATGAGAATTTCTCTCGAAAGGTGTTGGTTACAGCTTGGGCTATCAGCAAAAGTGGTTAAACCAAAACTAGTAGCCGAACCAAAACCCACCATGGCAACTTTGTAATTCAGCGAACACTATACATCTGATACTCTATGGAAATGTGTTCTCTTATTGATAATCAAAACATCAAACCACACCAACTTGTGATGAAACCTATAATGGAAATTAGTTCCAAGGACCATTCTACCACAAATTTTGATAGAAACTGTAACCCAACACCTATTAAAAAGATGTGAACCTTGGTATGATGAAGATGCCACAATCAAAGTATGGAAACTTGATTGATAAGTTAGAGTATGAACACCACAGACAAAATCTAATAAATTTGAAAGTTCTTCAAAGAACCAAAGAGAAATTTATCCTCACAAAAGTATTCTAATTTTTATTAAATGAAAAGGCCTATTTAAAGGCATTACAAAGGAAAAACTCATCCATAACAAAGAAAAGGAAACTACAGAAAAAGGAAACTAATAGCCCTTAATAAAGAAAAAGGAAACTACAAGAAAATGAAATAGCTTACTCTCCAAGCTACACACATAAGCTAGAAAAAGGAAACTAAATCAAATGGCACTAAATCAAATGGCACATGCCTTATTTGTTTAATCTCAAGATAGAAAATAATCCTAATGCAATATTCACAATTAATCCCTTAATATTTGAATTCATTGGCTAGATTAGTCTAGAACATGAATCATGTTGACACATCTTTGTTGATCATGCAGACCATGTTCCATAGGTCTACACGAAATAGCTTAAGCCCAAACCTCTTGCATCAGCCCATTGAATGCCTCCTTGAATCTCTTTGCTCTTGTTCTTGTAATTGGACTAAGTGGTACTTCAAGCGGGTCCACACTACATTTGGTAACCATATTTCCATCATTCCCCTCCTCTTAAAATGGATTTGTCCACAAATCTTCACCTACATCCAAAGGACTTAAATCATACAAATTAAAAGCAGCACTGACATTATACTCACTAGGCAAGTCTAGCTTATAGGCATTGTCATTGATCCTTTCGATGACTTGAAATGGACCATCTCCTAGAGGTAACAACTTTTATTTTCTTTGTTCTGAAAAGTGCTCATTTCTCATGTGTAGCTACACCTAGTTGAAAAGCTCAAAGATTAGCTTATGACGCCCTTTGTTGGCTTATTTGACATATTGTTCAGTTCCCCTCTCAATGTTGAGCCTTGCTTTCTCATGAATCTACTTAACAAAATCTGCTTTTTTTTTTACTTTCTAAATTAAGATGCTCAGTCACAAGTAAATGAGATGAATGCAAAGGAGTTAATGGATTAAAACCATACACAATTTCAAATGGTGAAAATTTAGTAGCAGAATAAATAGTACGATTATAAGCAAACTCAACATGTGGTAAACAGTCTTCCCATGTTTTGATGTTCTTTTTTATGATAGCCCTTAACAATGTAAACAAAGTCTTATTCACTACTTCGGTTTGACCATCAGTTTGTGGGTGAGAAGAGTAGAAATAACAACTTAGTGCCTAACTTATACCACAAAGTCTTCCAAAAGTAACTCAAGAACTTAGCATCTCTACCTGAAACGATTATTCTAGGTATTCCATGTAATCTGACAATCTCCCTAAAGAACAAATCAGCAACGTTGGAAGCATCATCTGTTTTATGACATGTATTAAAGTATGCCATCTTAGAAAAAATCTATTAAAAACCACAAACACACTATCCCTCCCACGTTTACTTCTAGGAAAACCTAACACAAATCCATCGAAATATCAATCCAAGGTATACTAGGAATAGGTAATGGCGTATAAAGTCTATGGGGCTGTACTCGAGATTTAGCTTGCTTATAGGTGACACATCTACCACAAAGTCTCTCAAAATCTCTTTTCATATGTAGCCAATAGAAATGTTCTTGCAAAACAACTAAATTTTTAGCTACCCGAAAATGATCCATCAATCCTCCACCATGAGACTCCCTCACTAACAAATCCTGAATTGATCAATTTGAAATGCACAATTTATTTTCTCGAAGCAAAAACCCTTCAAACCTAAAAAACTTAACATAGGCTGCCTTTTCACATAAAGCATACTCTTCACTAAAATCTTGGTCTCAAGAATACAACTCTTTAATATGTTCAAAACCAGGTAATTTTGCATCAAGAGTAGAAAGAAGTACATACCTACGAGAAAATGCATCAGCAACCATATTCTCCTCACCTTGTTTATATCAGATGACTTAGGGAAGTTGTTCTATGAACTCCACCCAATGTGCATGTCTCTTGTTCAACTTTTGTTGACCCTTTAATTGCTTCAGTGATTTATGATATGTGTGGATCACGAACTCCTTAGGCTAAAGATAATGTTGCCAAGTTTCTAAGGCTCGAACCAATGCATACAACTCCTTGTCACAAGTAGGGTACTTTAAGGCATCCCCACTTAGTTTCTCAATAAAATATGTAATTGGTCATCCTTCTTGCATAAGAACAGTGCCAATACCTATACCTGAAGCATCACATTCAATCTCAAAATTTTTGCAAAGTTAGATAAAGCAAGCAAATGAGCGTGAGTTAATTTTTCCTTAAGCAGTTGAAATGCTTTTGCTTGCTCTTCTCCCTATTTGAACCCAACATTCTTTTTTATGACTTCGGTTATAGTGCGGCTATGCTACTGAAGTCTTTCATAAATCGCTGATAAAAACTAGCAAGTCCATGAAAGCTTTAAACATTACTTATATTTATTGGACTTGGCCACTCTTGGATTGCATGAATCTTTTCTTAATCAACCTGTACTCCTTGTGCACTCACAAAAAAACCAAGAAATGATAAATTTAGCTGTAACCCAAGAGGGGGGTGAATTGGGTAAAATAAAAAATTTATTAAAAGATAATAGGAAGTTCAAAATAATTTAAAGTTCAGTAGCAATATATTGACAATACAGAAAACAGAGTGATATGAAGATGAAGAACAATGTTAAGTAATTAAACAATTAAAAGACTTTAAGCAGTTAAGAGAATAAGAAGGAGAGATAAACACAGATATTTATACTGGTTCAGCTTAATCCAAGTCTACATCCAGTCCCCAAGAATATTTCTTGAGTATTTCACTATGAACCACAAGTTTATGCAGAAGGGCACTTGTGAGCCACTACAACAGAGATCTTTTTCTTTCCAAGGGTGTCTCTCCCCCTCACAGATTTGTTTTCTTACAAAAACAAACTTCCAAGAAAGAACTTCCTTGATACACTCAGAGAAAAACAATTTTTCAGAAGCAAACTCTCAAAACAGAGTGAATATGACAGTAGCAAGCTCTTTAGTAATACACAGATTTGAATGGGATTGACTTCAAGGATATGTAGCACACTTGATTTCTCTACTCTGTTACAAATAACCTCCTTAAGGCAGATATTTAAAGACCAAGGAGAAATAGAGCCGTTGGAGATAAATTACAAAACAAATCTTGTATTACGTCAGCAAAAACTAGCCGTTAGAACTCTTTTACGATGTCGGTGGTCGACCAGTGTGGCACGATGGTCGACCAGTGAGCTCCAGAATTGATACAACAGGTACGTTGGTCGACCAGTCATATTGCATTGGTCGACCAGTGCTTGATTTCTTCTTCCACTGGAGCTGGGTGGTCGACCAGTGGTGTGATGGTGGTCGACCAGTCTTCAAAACAATCTTCTTGCTGGAACACGATGGTCGACCAATGTTCAAGGAGTGGTCGACCAATGAGTGGCAGTGATGATTACTGGAGTTCATTGGTCGACCAGTGCAGGAAGAGTGGTCGACCAGTGTATCACTTGTTACTGATATTTTGCTTCTGCCATCCATTGGTTGACCAGTGCAGGCATGGTGGTCGACCAATGTGATATTACCATTCATTCTTTAGATTCTGGACTCCATTGGTCGACCAGTGCAGGAAAGGTAGTCGACCAGCGTGATACTGAAATGCAGAAGAACTTTAGACAAGAGCTATTTTAAGTTGAACTGTCAATCATCAAAAATAGAGAGTGCTTTAAATGCAATGAGTTCAACAAGAAACACAAGCTTATCAGTCCAAAAAGTGAACTTCTTTAGGCTAGCAAATAATTTCTCTTTCCTAAGCACATCAAGCATAGATTGCCTATAAATGAGAATATCATTAAAATAGACAACTACAAATTTTCCAACAAAAGCACACAAAACATGGTTCATTAATCTCATGAAAGTACTAGGAGCATTAATTAAACCAAATGGAATGACTAACCATTCATATAAACCATATTTTGTCTTCAATGCAGTTTTCCATTGATCACCTTTCATTCTAATTAGGTGATACCCATTTTTCAGATCAATTTAAGAAAAGACACAAGAACCATGCAACTCATCTACCATGATATTGTTGATTACTCGGCAGTCTATACACATCCTCCATGTCCCATCCTTCTTAGGAACTAAAATCACTAGAACATCGCATGGATTCATGCTTTCCCTCACATACCCCTTTTCCAATAACTCACCTACTTGCCTTTGTAGTTCCTTTGTCTCCTTAAGATTACTCCAATATGCTGGTCGGTTTGGAATGGTAGCACCAGGTACAAAATCAATGTGATGTTCAATTCTTTAGATAGGAGGTAATCCATTAGGAATTTCCTCAGGAAAAACATCATCAAAATACTGCAAGATAGAAACAGTTGAACTAGACAAAGCATCATCAAATTGGTTAGTATTCAAAAATTCCTCTTTGTACAAAAATACAATCATAGGCTGATTAAGAAACATTGCTCTCATGATTTCACTCGCCTTTGCATAGACATTTGTTTTTTTCTCTTATTTTCTCTCAACTTTTTCAATCTCTTTTTTTTTTCTTTCTGATTGTCTCTCAATTTCTTTTTACCATTCTTTCTTTCATTCTTTTTATTTTGTTCACTCTCTTTTTGTAACCTTACTTGATATTCATAAACATGTTTTGGTATTAATGGTACAACAGTGATTGATCTTTGATTGTGAACAAATGAGTACTTGTTAGTGAATCTGTCATGCTTGACTCACCTATCAAATTGCCATGGTCTTCCTAATAACAAATGCCCAACTTGTATGGGAACTACATCACACAACACTTTATCTTCATACTTCCCAATACGAAAAGGAATAAACACTTGTTTATTAACCCGTACATCCCCACTATCATTTATTCATTGCAATTTATAAGGCTGAGGATGCTTAATTACTGGCATGGCTAACTTCTCCAGCATGGTAGTGCTAGCAACATTAGTACAGCTCCCTCTATCAATAATAACACTACATACCTTGTTTTAGACATGGTATCTAGTATGAAATATATTCTTCCAATGCATTTCATCATCTTCTTTAGATTGCAAACTCAAAGCTCTTCTTGCTACTAAATATTCACCTTGGGTAGCGTACTCTTCATCATTAGCGTCCTCCAATGGTGGCATAGAGTCGTTGTCCGATTCATTGTTAGTTTCAATCTCATCATCATCTTTCATAACCATAACTCTTTTGTTCAGACATTAACTGGCTATGTGACCCCTGCCTTGAAATTTAAAACACTTAATATCATGATTCCAAGTAATGGAAGATTCTGATTTACCTTGAGTTCCTAGGCTAGCCACTGCTTACTTTTGCTTAGGTTTTGGCTTCAGAGTGGAAATCTTTTCATCTTGCTTCCATTGTTTTGACTTCTAAGTGGATGTACTTTGGCTATGGCTCGCACGTATACTGCCTCCCCTCTTGAGTTGACTCTTAATCTTAATAGCCATGTGCACTATGTCCTTTAATTCCACATAATGTTGAAATTCCACCGTATTTTGAATTTCCCTATTCAAACTAGCTATAAATCTTGCCATAGTAGCCTTATGATCCTCTTCAATGTTTTCTCAAATCATTATCACTTCAATCTCTTTGTAATAATCCTCTACACTCTAGTTTCCTTGCCTAAGGCTTTGCAACGTATTATATAACTCTTGATAGTAGTAACTAGGCATGAACCACTTCCTCATTATAGTTTTCATTTCCTCCCACGTCTTTATTAGACATTCCCTATTTCTGCTCTTGTTCAACACCAATTGATCCCACCAAATAATGGCATAATCTGAAAATTCAATGGCAGTAAGTTTTACCTTTTTTATCTCAGAATAGTGGTGGCGATCGAGTACTAACTCCACCTTCTTCTCCTATTCAAGATATGGCTTTGGATTATTCTTCCCTTGAAATGATGGAATCTCCATCTTAATACTCTCAAAATTATTATCTTCTCGATTCCTTGCTTCTCTAAACCACCAACTAAATCTCCTATGGTTTCTTATTGATTCCTGATCATCTTCTTCATCAAAGCCTTCCCCAAAATACTCCTCATTTTCAACTCTGACTTCCCTCAGTTGAACTTTTTCCCCCTATGCACACGAGGTAACTCCATAAGTGTATTTTCTACCCAGTCTAACCTTTCATGAATTAGTTCTATATCTGCCCTTAACATTCTCCCCATCTCTCTTGTCAAAACCTTCATTAACAACTTTTTTTCAACCTTACCCATTTCATCTTCTAAATTACTTTCTTTAGACATGTTTTTGCTACAAAGAAGATGTTAGTAAAAAAATATAAAGCACCTTACTTCACACTTCTCATGTGTTTCACTCAAAGAATGGTGCACTCAATTTCACTCATGTTTCACACAATAATCTTGGCTTTTACGTTCTTATATGCTCACCACTCTTGCCTTTTTCCACTTATAATTTCTCAGAAGTTCTTATCATCATGTAAAAATAGAAAGAAATAAAGGAATAAAATAAAAAAGAAAAGAAGGAAAATAAATCCCATGGAATTAGCATCCTAGGAAAATATCTTCCCATTTTATTTTGAATCATAAAAAACTAATATTCCTAAAATATCCGCACTAATAAATAGCTAAAGAAGAAAATAAGTAAGTGAACAAGCAAGTAACAAAGTAAGGAAGTAAAGAAGGAAATATGCAAAGAAACACATAAGAAAGGACATAAGAAAGCAAGGAAGCAAGAAGTAAGTATGCAAGGAAGGAAACAAGGGAATAGGTAATTAAGAAAGCATGCAAGGGTGCTGCAATAAAGCAAACAAGGAAGAAAGCAAGCAAAATAAAAATAAGCAAGAAAGGAAAAAATTAAGGAAGCAAAACATGTGAGGAAGTAAGGAAGTGAACAACAAGCTAGTAAAAAAAGCAAGTAAGTAAAGTAAGCATGCAAAAAAGCAATCAAACATGTAAAGAAGAAGGCACATTAAGTTAGGGAGCAAATAAATAATTAAAAAAGTAATTAAGTATAGTAAGCATGCAAGCAAGTAAAGAAGAAAAAGTAAGTGTTGAGTACTAGATTTAGTGCCTTTTTGGTGCTAAATACCTTTTCTTTTGGTCTCATTCTTGCCTTAGCTTGTGAATCTTCACCCAAGTTTTGAGTATTTTAGATTAGTTTATGATTTCTTAGATTTTCGGTTAGTATAAGTAATTTCTTGTCTCTGGCCTATGATTTGATGTTGTTATTTGTCTCTCGGTATAGGTTGAATTATGGAAGAGGTTACACATGCAAATGTTGCGGTTTTGGAGCTCTAAAGCCTGATTTTCTATCATCCACCGCTATAGCAGTGGACTAGTGCCGCTATAGTGGTGACCACTAGAACCAAAGCCCCAGGAACATTACTCTCTGCCAGCCACCGCTATAGTGGTGGCTCCTGGACCAAAATTCATTTAAGCTAAACATTATATCTTCCACCATTATAGTGGTGGGAACTCATCGCTATAGCAGTAGGTTGCGAATCTGCAATTGTTTTAATAGCATCAGAATTGAATTTTTAGGTTATTTTAAGTTAGAGGCAGAGAGAAGGCACCGATTTCTGCTAGAGGAGAAGGAGGAATCCATTCCCGAAGCTCTCCGAGCCTAATTTCTGTCAACCTGACCTTGGATTCATGAAGTTTACTTTATCTTTTACTGTTTTATATAGTTTTAAAGCTATGAGTAGCTAAATCTTTTGTTCTAGGGTTATTATGAACCCAATTTCAGATTAGGAGTTGTATTTCTCTCTGAACTTATGATTCTTTCAAATTAATTTCCTATCATTTATCTATATTGTGCTTGCTTTAAAACTGATCACTTTATTGCTTGCTTGTTGCTTTCATTGAACTTGGGAGAGGGAGCTGTTTGTAGAACATTGAGTGTATAGGGCGAGTTCTTGAACCTTAGGGGTTTTGGCTTGTTAACTCATAGGGATATCAGTTAACCTCGTTAATCTAACTAGGTTGTTGTTTAATAGGCTTAACTCACATAAGGGATTGTGTTAGAGGTGAGTAGCTTAATTTAGATTCGGGAGAATTACTTTAAGCCCATGGGAAACCTAAAATTAAGTGTATAATTGATTAGAATCACAAGTGTTAGGAAGAGTTAGCAAATCCTAGGATGAAAGAGAGGGATTAGTAACTCTAGGCTTTTTAATTGAATTATTTTCATCCAATTCTATTGTAATTTGATTTTATTTCTCATCTCTTAAATTTGAGCTATCTTTAATCCAAAATTGGTTTGTCTAACTAATGCGTTTAAATTTCTAGAGTACTTAGTAAGTTAGTCCTCGTGAGATTGACACTTTTACTCATTTTTACACTATATTACTTGTATGACTGGTACGCTTGTCAATTCGCTTAACAGTAAGAAAGCAAATAAATAATCAAAGAGGTAATTAAGTAATAAGTAAACAAGCAAGTAAATAAATAAATAAGCAAGCAAGCTAGTAGGAAAGTAAGCAAGTAAGGAAGAACAACGAAATTAAGTAAGCAAACAAACAAATAATTAATTAATTAAGTAAAAGTAAGTAAACAAGCAAGCAATGAACAAGAAAGAATCCAGTTAAACTAAAAAAGTAAATAAGTAAATCAGTGAGTAAATAAAGAGTAAGGGATGCAAGCAAGTCAACAAGTAAGTCAGTGAGCAAGCAAGTAACAATGTAAGAAAGTGATGCAGGAAATATGGAAAGAAACACATAAGAAAGGAAGAAAGAAAGGAAACAAAAAGCAAGGAAGTAGGTATTTAAGGAAGCAATGAAGGAAGCAAGCAAGCATGCAAGGAAGGAAGCAAATGAATAGGCAATTAAAGAAGCATGCAAGGGAGTAATAAAACAAGCACGGAAGCAAGCAAGCAATCAAGTTAGCAAGAAAGGAAGAAATTAAGGAAGCAAGCAACCAAGTAAACAAGTGAAGAAGTAAGGAAGAAAACAAACAAGCTAGCAAGTAAGTAAGAAAAAAACAATTAAACATGTGTAAACAAGTAGGCAATACTTAAGGAAGGAAGAAAATAAATAATTAAATAATTAATTTAGTAAATAACTAAGCAAAAGTAAATAAGCAATCAAGGAAGAAGCACAAGAATTAAGTAAGGAATCAAATAAATAATTAAACAAGTAATTAAGTAAATAAGAAAGCAAGCAAGTAAATAAGTAAATAAGCAAGTAAGCAAATAAATAATTAAAGAAGTAATTAAGTAAGTAAGCAAGCATACAAGCAAACAAGTAAGAAGACAGACAAGAATTAAGTAAAGTAGGGAAGTAGGCAAGTAAAGAATAAAGACAAAAATTAAGTAAGCAAGCAAATAATTAATTAAAGAAATAATTAAGTAAGCAAGCAAGATGCAGGTAAATAACTAAAAAAGTAAATGAGTAAGTCAGTGAACAAATAAGGAAGTAAATATGCAAGCAAGTAGACAGACAAAGAAGTAAGCAAGTTAGCAAGTAAGGAAAGCAAGAAGGCAACCAAGTAGCAAGTAAATAAGTAAGTAAGCAATCAAGCACAAGTGAGCAAGTAAATATGAAACGAAAGAAGTAAGGAAGCAAACAAAGTAATAAAACAAGTAAGATAGCAGACAAGTAAACAAACAAAGTAAGCGAAAAGGCAACCAAGCAGGCAAGGAAGTATGCGACGAATAAAGTAAGCAATGTGTGGATGTAGAAAAGTACATATGTAAGCAAGTAGCAAGCAAGAAAGCTAGTAAATAGCTAAAGAAGCAGATAAGTAGTGAGCAAGCAAGTAACAAAGTAAGGAAGTAATGAAAGGAAATATGCAAGGAACATAAGAAAGGAAGCAAGAAAGCAAGCAAATAATCAAGCAAGGAAGTAGGAAATTAAGGAAGCAAGGAAGCAAGAGAATAGGCAATTAAGGAAGCATGCAACGGTGCTGCATAGAAGCATGCAAGCAAGCAAGTAAGCAAGAAAGGAAGAAATTAAGGAAGCAAGCAACCAAGTAAAAAAGTGAGAAAGTAAGGAAGTGAAAAACAAGCCAACAAGTAAGTAAGTAAGATAGCAGACAAGTAAACAAACAAAGTAAGCGAAAAGGCAACCAAGCAGGCAAGGAAGTATGCGACGAATAAAGTAAGCAATGTGTGGATGTAGAAAAGTACATATGTAAGCAAGTAGCAAGCAAGAAAGCTAGTAAATAGCTAAAGAAGCAGATAAGTAGTGAGCAAGCAAGTAACAAAGTAAGGAAGTAATGAAAGGAAATATGCAAGGAATATAAGAAAGGAAGCAAGAAAGCAAGCAAATAATCAAGCAAGGAAGTAGGAAATTAAGGAAGCAAGGAAGCAAGAGAATAGGCAATTAAGGAAGCATGCAACGGTGCTGCATAGAAGCATGCAAGCAAGCAAGTAAGCAAGAAAGGAAGAAATTAAGGAAGCAAGCAACCAAGTAAAAAAGTGAGAAAGTAAGGAAGTGAAAAACAAGCCAACAAGTAAGTAAGCAAAAAAAAAAATCAAACATGTATGTAAACAAATAATGAAGTAGGCAATAATTAAGAAAGGAAAAAAAATAAATAATTAAAGAATTAATTTAGTAAATAAGTAAATAAACAAGAAAGTAAAGTAATAAGCAATTAAGGAAGAAAGACAAGAATTAAGTATGTAACACAAGCAAGTAAATAAGTAAATATGCAAGCAAGTGGGGAAGTAAGCAAGTCAGGAAGAAAGACAAGAATTAAGTAAGTAAGCATATAAATAATTAAAGAAATAATGAAGTAAGCAAGAATGTAAAGAACAAGCAAGAATGTAGGTCAATAACTAAAGAAGTAGATAAATAAGTTCGTGAGCAAATAAAGAAGTAATGATGCAACCAAGTAAACAAACAAAGAAGTAAGCAAGTCAGCAAGTAAGGAATCATGGCAACCAAGTAGGCAAGCAAGAAAGTAAGTAAGTAAACAAGCAAGCACAAGTGAACAACCAAGTATGAAAGCAAATGAAGCAAAGAAGCAAGCAAAGTAATAAAGCAAACAAGTAAACAAACAAAGTAAGCAAGAAGGCAACCAAGTAGGCAAGGAAGTAAGCAAGCAAAGAAAGGAAAAAAAAAAAAAGCAAGGACGCAAACAAGGATGAAGTGTGGAAGTAGAAAAGTAAATATGCAAGCAAGTAAAGGATGCAAACAAGAAAGCTATTAAATTGCCAAAGAACTAAATAAGTCAGTGAGCAAGCAAGTGACAAAGTAAGGAAGTAATGAAAGAAGAAATGAAAGGAAACATAAGAAAGGAGGAAGCAAGGGAATAGGTAATTAAGAAAGCATGCAAGGGTGTTGCATGAAAGCAAGCAAGCAATCAAGTAAGCAAGTAATGAAGTAGCCAATAATTAATGAGGAAGCAAATAAATAATTGAAAAATTAATTTAGTAAACAAGTAAGTAAAATAAGTAAACAAGCAAACAAGCAAGTAGGGAAGTAAACAAGTAAGAAAGAAAAGAATTAGTAAGTAAGCAAATACATAATTGTCAAAATATCCTCAATTTTCCCCTAAGGATCTGCCTTTAATCATGCTTGGATCCCCTCTATTCTTGCTTGATTGTTTTTTGATTTTTTTTTGTGATTAATATATTGACTATAGAATATTTTGTAATTATTTCAGTTTATTGGTTTTCCTTTTGAGGACTTTTTTCTCTTGTATAAATTCTAACAAGTTGCATAGATCAGATGCATACTTGAATAAGAACTCTTTCTCTTAAATCTCTGTTTTTCTATATGGTATCAGAGGCAAGTTCTATTGTCCTTGCTCATCAAGGATAGATGACGAAGAAAGTAGGACGATTCTTGAAACCTCTGATAACCGAACAGAGGACATGAATTTCAACACCTATCACTTGTCATTTCAACTCACGATGGAGAAAAAATTTCCGTTAGTGGGCTCAATCAGTTAAGCTACTATTGGAAGAAAAAGGGAGAATGGGTTGCCATACAGGAGACACAAAGTAACCCAATGCCACTAATCTCTTAGCCCTTTAGAAGTAAAGATCAGAAAACTCTTTAATCAAAGCATGGTTGGTAAACTCGATGAAACCCACTATCAATAATACATATCTTTTCTTTCCAACTGTGAAAGATATCTGGGATGCAGTTCATTAGACCTATTCTAATAGAGAAGATTTTTCACAAATCTTTAAGATTAAAATAGAATTGTGGCAGATGAAGTAATGGTGCGTATAATTTATAGCACATATAAAATTCCAGCAAGTATACTGGGTCGCAACAAGTAATAAAGTGATAAGTAGAGTATCGTCCCATAGAGATTGAGGTATCAAATAAAATTCAATTATGCTAAGTGAAATGCTATTAAGACTTATGAAGGAAAATTCAGAAATTACACAAAAAAGGGGGGTGATGATTGAAACAACACAATATAAATAACTGAAATTTAAATAACTAAATAGAAAACAAAACAGAGAAAAGATGTGTAATTGGTCACAAATTCCATGGAATTGTACATCATCATCCTTTCCTTTGAATATTCTTGGCTAATTCTATTATGTAATCTTCAATCTGAAATTCTTAGAAAGTCTTCTAAGACTGAATTATATTAAAATTATAGTTAGGAAGATCTTCACTAATCTATAACTCAAATATAATCCGATCAAGTCCTAATCACATCAATGCCCCGCAATCGCATATGACATGTTATCTCTTGTCCTACTCATTACAAATACAAAGCAATCGCATGCATGTATAAATAACAAACTTCATAGGACAATAAATAAAATAGAACTTTGGCCGAGAAAATACTCATTGGTCCAAATGAATTAAAGTACAATTTCCATTTCATCAAATGACCGACTACACAAGGAAATGAGATTGATTTCGTTGGTCTAATCCGATTAATTCATAGACAAATTAATCTTTGAATCATTGAAGAACAATTCAATTAAATTACAATCCATTCAATGTTGGCCAATTTTCTAAAATATGATTGAATCCAAAAACTTTGAAATTACAATCTAACTTAACCAAAATAATTGACTAAAATCTTAGATCAACCATTCAATTAAATTATGAAGCTCAAGAAAATTATTCAAGCCACATAAATAAAACTATCTATATCTAGATAATCTAATTTATGGTGGAAATTACAAGGTCAAGCTCAATATCTAGCTAACTCTAGCATAGACATCAAAATCCCAAACTCATTGAAGGTTAATCAAGCATTCAAGGTTAATCCCAAATTCTAGCATCTGCATCACCCAAAAAGTGCCACATTAGCATCCAAATCAGCATCTTTGTCTATGTCAACACTTTTCTCTCCAAAATTAAAATTTGTAGGAATTAAATTGAGCATTTTACAATTCAAGTTCTAAAAATATAAAAATTGAGACACATTCAATCCATAAATAGTTTATACCCAATAAATTCCAAAACATAATAAAATTAGAGAATTGACAAAATTAAAGAGACAAAAAGGAATAAAATAGGGATTAAAATAAATGGAAAAAGTATGTTATCAAGCAAGCAACCAATAACATTACCAAATATTTCCTGGAGATGATAGTGTTGTCGCAAGAACTCGACCTCAATCACAACTAGAAGTGGAGATGCCTAGAGGATAGCGTCTTGTACTAGACGAAGGTGGAGTTGAAATGGGTCTTTGAATTTCTCACCGACCTGAACCACAACCTTGATGATGTGAGAGGATGCATACTCAGACGAAGGTCACTGCCTTCCACCAGGGAGGTATTCATAGAAGTGAGGCTTAAGGTGCAACGGAGAAAGGTAATGTTTAGGGCCATTGCTACTTGCTACACGTGGGCCTTAAACTAATGAAGCTCGAAATAATGGCCTCTTAAAAAAAGACCTTTTTGTGAGCACTACAAAAAATAGGTCACACAAAAAATAATTATTGGGAAATTCATGATAAACCAGTTGATTGGAAACCAAAGCAAAGCAAGAACTGCGGCTCTTCAGAAAACACTGAAAAATCAAGAGAAAATTAGGAGATTTCAATGCCGAACAAATAGAGCAAATTTATAAAATGTTTGTAAATTTCCAAACTACTGGTCAATCATCATAAACCCCATTTGGCTCTTTAGGTAAGAAAGGTAATTTTTTACAAGCTCTAAATACCTCCTTAAATAAAACTCCATGGATAATTGACTCTAGTGCCTCTGATCACATGACTACCGCTTATCATCTTTTTTCTTCATATACACCTTGTGCTGGAAATTTGAAAATTAAAAATACAGATGGAACTCTCTCACATGTTGCTAGAAAAGGGAGTATTCGACTCTCCAATTCTATTGCTCTTGAATTTGTTCTCCATGTCCCAAAACTTTGTTGTAATCTTTTATTCCTTAGCCAAGTAACGAAACACTCCAATTGTTTTGTTAATTTTTTGTCATCCTCATTTGTTTTTTAGGACTTATCATCGGGGAAGATAATTGGCAGTGCTAAGGAGTGTGAGGGCTTTACTGCTTCAAAGATACCATAGTGAGTACACAATATCAAGTTGCAAATTATAGCTCTTATTTCGGGAATAATGATCTTCTGTTATGGCATTTTAGAATGGGACATCCAAATATCTCATATTTAAAACATGTATTACCTTTTATGTTTTTGAATAAAGACGATCTTGAATTACAGTGTAAATTCTGTGAACTTGCAAAACACTATCGTACTTCCTTTCAAAAAAATTCTTACAAGCCTTCTAAACCTTTTGCAATTATTCATAGTGCTGTGTGGGGACCTTCCCATATTCTTAATTGTATGCTTGCAAAATGGTTTGTAACTTTTATTGATGATCATACTAGGGTATGTTGGGTGTATCTCCTCAAAGATAAAAATGATGTTAGAAGGGTTTTCATAAAATTCCATATAATGATTCAAACTCAGTTTCAAACTCAAATTCAGATTTTAAGAACCGATAATGGCATTAAGTACTTTAACACCACTCTAAGAGATTACCTTCAAAATCATGGCATTGTTCATCAAAGCTCTTAACCTTATACCCCGCAACAAAATGGGATAGCTAAAAGAAAAAATTGTCACCTCTTAGATGTTGCTCGTGCCATAATGTTCACCACTAATATGCCAAAATATTTTTTGGGGGATGTCATTCCTACTTTTACATACCTTATAAACCGGATGCCTAGCTAAATGCTTTCATTTGAATCACCTATCCATAGACTCAAATTTTTTTTCCCACTTCTCGTCTGTCATCCACCTTCCTCTCAAAATCTTTGGTTGCACCACCTTTGTTCATAACCACAATACTCATAGTAAATTTGATCCTCGGGCTATCAAATGTGTTTTCCTTGGCTATTCTCCATCTCAGAAAGGCTACAATGTTTTGACCCTTCATCAAAAAAAGTTTTTATTAGTCTTGATGTTACTTTTTTTGAAAATCAGCCTTACTTCACCAAAACCTCTCTTTAGGGAGAGAATGACATTAGTGAAGATCGGTTCTTGGATAGAAATCATCTCTTTTTTGAAAATTTTCCTTCCCAGACTAGTATGCCATTGATAACATACTTTTTCCATTTATTTTAGTCCCTATTTTAGTCCTTTTTGCCTCTTTAATTTTGTCAATTCTCTAATTTTATTATGTTTTGGAATTTATTGGGTATAAACTATTTATGGATTGAATGTGTCTCAATTTTTATATTTTTAGAAATTGAATTGTAAAATGCTCAATTTAATTCCTACAAATTTTAATTTTGGAGAGAAAAGTGTTGACATGGACAAAGATGATGATTTGGATGCTAATGTGGCACTTTTTGGGTGATGTAGATGCTTACTAGGATATGCTGGATGTGGGGCCCACTTGAACTCTTATTCAATGCCATGTAGTCAGAATTTTTGGGCAGAAATATTAATTTTCGTAGGTCAAGAAAAGCATGGCTGAAATATTAATTTTGCCATGATATTCTGCTGCTGTTCTGCTGCTGTTTGTCACTTTCTGCTGCAGAAATATTAATTCTGCTGCTGCTGCCATACCATTCTGCTGCTGCCATACTTTTCTGCTGCTGCAGAAATATTAATTTTGCTGCTGTTTTGCTGTCAAAGTGCTGCCATATCATGGAAGAGGCATCCAAGGAGGCATATAGGGCAGAATATCCCTTTAGGCATGTGTTAGATCATTTTATATTTGCAAAAATCGAAATTTATTAAGGAGGCTAAGTCATTTTTCTGATGTGAAGTCCTAGCACCATTTTTCTGCCTTCCTTGGGCAGCAGTGGTTGGGAGCAACATAGAGGCAACTCTCTAGCTTGGTTTGAGGGAAAGGAAGCCTTCCCACTTGGGAATGGCTTTCCTTCTCCCATTTTCTCCCCTTTTCTTCCATTTTCCTTCATAGTTTCTTAGATTTCTGTTGTATTTTCTGTTTTATGTTATGTTCTCCTTCTCTTCCATGTAATTTCTGAGTTTAAGGATTGATGTAGTTCGGTTTTATGAAGCTTTATTGTTGAACATATTCAGTTTTAATGCATTTTCGTTTAATGGAATGGATTTTACCGATTATTCTTCCTCTTGAATGTTTGATGAACCTTCAATGAGTTTGGGATTTTTATGTCTATGCTAGAGTTAGCTAGATATTGAGCTTGACCTTGTGATTTCCACCATAAATTAGATTATCTAGATATAGATAGTTTTATTTATGTGGCTTGAATAATTTTCTTGAGCTTCATGACTTAATTGAATGGTTGATCTAAGATTTTAGTCAATTATTTTGGATAAGTTAGATTGTAATTTCAAAGCTTTTGGATTCAATCATATTTTAGAAAATTGGCCAACATTGAATGGATTGTAATTTAATTGAATTGTTCTTCAATGATTCAAAGATTAATTTGTCTATGAATTAATCGGATTAGACCAACGAAATCAATCTCATTTTCTTGTGTAGTCGGTCATTTGATGAAATGGAAATTGTACTTTAATTCATTTGGACCAATGAGTATTTTCTTGGCCAAAGTTCTATTTTATTTATTGTTCTATGAAGCTTGTTATTTATACATGCATGCGATTGCTTCGTATTTGTAACGAGTAGGACAAGAGATAACATGTCATATGCGATTGCGGGGCATTGATGTGATTAGGACTTGATCGGATTATATTTGAGTTATAGATTAGTGAAGATCTTCCTAACTATAATTTTAATATAATTCAGTCTTAGAAGACTTTCTAAGAATTTTAGATTGAAGATTACATAATAGAATTAGCCAAGAATATTCAAAGGAAAGGATGATGATGTACATTTCCATGGAATTTGTGACCAATTACACATCTTTTGTCTGTTTTATTTTCTGTTTAGTTATTTAAATTTCAGTTATTTATATTGCGTTGTTTCAATCATCACCCCCCCTTTTTGTGTAATTTCTGAAATTTCCTTCATAAGTCTTAATAGCATTTCACTTAGCCTAATTGAATTTTATTTGATACCTCAATCTCTGTGGGACGATACTCTACTTATCACTTTATTACTTGTTGCGACCCAGTGTACTTGCTGGAATATTTTATGTGCTATAAATTATACGCACCAAGTTTTTGGCGCCGTTGCCGGGGATTGATGGTTGTCAAATTGATTTTTCTTTAAAGCCAAAGTGATGTTATTTTAGACATTGTCTTTTCTTGTTTTAGTTTTTACAATTTCAAGTATTTTTAGCTTTTCAGGTGTCTTTATTAGTTTGATTTCTTCTTGTTACCTTGCTTATTTGATATATCTCTCATGTTATTTCTCTTTGTTGCATGTGAGGTACTTGATCATTTTCCTTGACGATGGAAATAAAAAAAATCAAAGAGAAAGTAAGGAAAACAAAGAAGAAGCGACGCTAAGCATAGACAGAAAATAAAGTCTAGCTAAGGACTTTAAACCAAGCGCTTTTGGGAGGCAACCCAAGTTTTTCTAATCTTTCTCTTTTTAATTTTGTTGTTGTATTTCTTTCGTAATTTTAATTTTGTTTTAGTCTTTTTCTGCTGCCCATTTTTTTTCTCTGTTTTCTCTGTTTTGGCAGAAATTTTGTCATCTTGCATGAATATTCTGTACTGCTTGGCTATGGTTTTTGCCACTTTCTTTACATGTTTTTAAACCTTTATATGTCTTCTAGTTATAGAATTTTATTTGGAGTGATTCGCATCCGTTTTGGGGTCGTTCTATGTCGGTAAAGCCGTGTCGCCAGAAATTCTGCACTGCAGAATTTTGCTACTCTGTTTTGTCCGAATTTGATGCTCACTTTTTAAATATTTGATGGAGTTTTGGTGTGGAATTATGCATGATGAAATAGCTAAAGTGTAGATTGACTTAGCATGAAGAGAATTTAGTCTTATTTCTCTAAGGAATTCAAGTTAAATGGCAATGACGTTGACTTTAATGAATTTGTAGTAATAGTCTTTTAGCTGTGAGGATTTGAGCCTAAGTGAAAAATGCTATTCTTCTTGTTGTGTGTTCTCTATCATGGATTGTCACTCTAGAACTTGTCTTGAATCTTTGATTGAGGCTACATATCTTATACATACTTGGAAATGATTTAGGCATTTGTTTCTTGTAACCACTTTTAGCCAAATAGCCATCCATTATCATTGTTTCCATTGTATGCCATTTTGTGCCTTATCCATTTTCTTTCTTGTGTTCTTCCACCACTTTTTCTGCCTACAACAATATTTTTCTCTTTCAACTTAAGATGTGAGAAGTATTTTAAATTCTTTTAAGGGATTGATATGCTGAAAAATTTTGTGAATTTTGGGGTGTTTTGAACTATATTTCTTCTACTTCCTCTCAAGCAAAAGAAAAAGACTGGCCAGTCAAGAAGAAGAAAAAAAAAAAGGAGAAAGAAAGAAAGAATAAAAAAAAAGAAGAGAAAAAGATAATGAAAAAGAGGAGCAGATAGAACATTGAGACCCAAATTTATTTATACTCAGTCTCTTATATTTCACTTGTAAATGCTCTTCATTTTCTTGAGTTGTTACCATATTTTGTTTCATTGTTCAATCTTTCCCTTTGTTTCCCACTATTTTTCTTACCCACGTTACAACCTTGTAAAGTCCTTTTGATTCAAGTATGTATTAGATTCAAGTAGTGGAGATTTAGATTCTTGACAAGCTTATGGTAGTGAAATTTGTGATAGGACGACTTTGAGTGATTCCCTCTTAAACACTTGAGAGAGTAGAGGATAAACACCTTACCTTGTGAGGAGATTGTTACTTGAATTCATTCTTTTCGAAATAATTGCCATGGAGCTTGAACTTTTTAGAAATTTAAGATTTATTTCTCCTAATGTAAATCTTTCTAAATTTTAATTATTTCATTGTTGTATATTTTCTACACTTTTTCTTGCTGTGCTTATTGGGATTCTCTGTTGTATTTAATTGATTTTGCCCAGGAGTGCAAAAGGCCTAGTGTGGGGGATTTGATAACATACTTTTTCCATTTATTTTAGTCCCTATTTTAGTCCTTTTTGCCTCTTTAATTTTGTCAATTCTCTAATTTTATTATGTTTTGGAATTTATTGGGTATAAACTATTTATGGATTGAATGTGTCTCAATTTTTATATTTTTAGAAATTGAATTGTAAAATGCTCAATTTAATTCCTACAAATTTTAATTTTGGAGAGAAAAGTGTTGACATGGACAAAGATGATGATTTGGATGCTAATGTGGCACTTTTTGGGTGATGTAGATGCTTACTAGGATATGCTGGATGTGGGGCCCACTTGAACTCTTATTCAATGCCATGTAGTCAGAATTTTTGGGCAGAAATATTAATTTTCGTAGGTCAAGAAAAGCATGGCTGAAATATTAATTTTGCCATGATATTCTGCTGCTGTTCTGCTGCTGTTTGTCACTTTCTGCTGCAGAAATATTAATTCTGCTGCTGCTGCCATACTTTTCTGCTGCTGCAGAAATATTAATTTTGCTGCTGTTTTGCTGTCAAAGTGCTGCCATATCATGGAAGAGGCATCCAAGGAGGCATCTAGGGCAGAATATCCCTTTAGGCATGTGTTAGATCATTTTATATTTGCAAAAATCGAAATTTATTAAGGAGGCTAAGTCATTTTTCTGATGTGAAGTCCTAGCACCATTTTTCTGCCTTCCTTGGGCAGCAGTGGTTGGGAGCAACATAGAGGCAACTCTCTAGCTTGGTTTGAGGGAAAGGAAGCCTTCCCACTTGGGAATGGCTTTCCTTCTCCCATTTTCTCCCCTTTTCTTCCATTTTCCTTCATAGTTTCTTAGATTTCTGTTGTATTTTCTGTTTTATGTTATGTTCTCCTTCTCTTCCATGTAATTTCTGAGTTTAAGGATTGATGTAGTTCGGTTTTATGAAGCTTTATTGTTGAACATATTCAGTTTTAATACATTTTCGTTTAATGGAATGGATTTTACCGATTATTCTTCCTCTTGAATGTTTGATGAACCTTCAATGAGTTTGGGATTTTTATGTCTATGCTAGAGTTAGCTAGATATTGAGCTTGACCTTGTGATTTCCACCATAAATTAGATTATCTAGATATAGATAGTTTTATTTATGTGGCTTGAATAATTTTCTTGAGCTTCATGACTTAATTGAATGGTTGATCTAAGATTTTAGTCAATTATTTTGGATAAGTTAGATTGTAATTTCAAAGCTTTTGGATTCAATCATATTTTAGAAAATTGGCCAACATTGAATGGATTGTAATTTAATTGAATTGTTCTTCAATGATTCAAAGATTAATTTGTCTATGAATTAATCGGATTAGACCAACGAAATCAATCTCATTTTCTTGTGTAGTCGGTCATTTGATGAAATGGAAATTGTACTTTAATTCATTTGGACCAATGAGTATTTTCTTGGCCAAAGTTCTATTTTATTTATTGTTCTATGAAGCTTGTTATTTATACATGCATGCGATTGCTTCGTATTTGTAACGAGTAGGACAAGAGATAACATGTCATATGCGATTGCGGGGCATTGATGTGATTAGGACTTGATCGGATTATATTTGAGTTATAGATTAGTGAAGATCTTCCTAACTATAATTTTAATATAATTCAGTCTTAGAAGACTTTCTAAGAATTTTAGATTGAAGATTACATAATAGAATTAGCCAAGAATATTCAAAGGAAAGGATGATGATGTACATTTCCATGGAATTTGTGACCAATTACACATCTTTTGTCTGTTTTATTTTCTGTTTAGTTATTTAAATTTCAGTTATTTATATTGCGTTGTTTCAATCATCACCCCCCCTTTTTGTGTAATTTCTGAAATTTCCTTCATAAGTCTTAATAGCATTTCACTTAGCCTAATTGAATTTTATTTGATACCTCAATCTCTGTGGGACGATACTCTACTTATCACTTTATTACTTGTTGCGACCCAGTATACTTGCTGGAATATTTTATGTGCTATAAAATATACGCACCAGCCATTTATAAAAGGGAACCTAAATGAAGGGGAAGAACCAGAACAACAAGGCAAAGATATTCTCATCTACTTATGGAGGTCAAAAGACAAAAATAAAGATCTTACCATTGAAGCATAAAAAGGGCCAAACGAGTCAACCCCAATGATGGTCCCAGATGATTCACCTACCTACAATGAAGGTAATCATAATCTCTCTTAAAATGATTTACCCAAAGCTTTGAGAAAACCAGCTCGGTCATGCACTCTTCACCCCATTTCCAAATTTGTTTCATATAATGACCTTTCACTAAAATTCTATGCCTTTTCTTCTAACTTTGATAGAAGAGAAATCCCAAAAGATGTTCAAGAGGCTTTGAGGCATCCCAAGTGGAGAAAAGTTGTGATGGAGGAAATAAGAGCTTTGGAGAAAAATGACACATCAAAAATGATGGATATGCCTAAAGGAAAGAGAGCTATCAAGTGCAATGGGTCTTCACTAAAAAATATAAGGTCGATGGAATGATTGAACTCTATAAAGCCCATCTGGTTGTTAAAGGCTTTGTAAAGACCTGTGGTATTAACTATACTGAAACCTTTGCAATCAAATTTTTGTCTGTGGCTTTCATACTCTGACTTATCAATCAAGTTTCCATCCCTTGATTGTTGCGTCTTCATCATACCAAGGTTCACATCTCTTTATAGGAATTGGGTCGTGGTTTCCATCCAAATCTATAGTAGAATGATCCTAGGAACTAATTTTCTTTACAGGTTTCGTCACGAGTTGGCGTGGTTCATATCATTTGACTAGTCTCAAGTTTGCTAATCATTTAGTATTTTCTTTATGCTTATCTCAATCCTAACTTTCTTCTTCATTCCAATTCTTAAAAAAAAAAGAAGGGGATCTGAACAAAAAGAAGGGGATCCAAACAAAAAAAAAAGAATCCGAAGCAAAAAAATAAAAGAGCCTGGAAACACATCTTAAATTTTTTTTGCATTTTTTACATTATTCTTGTTCTAGGGAGTCCGAATATGAACTCCAACTTGCAAATTTTTTTTGAAATTTTGTATTTTGTATTGTTAGAGACCTAGCCATTTGTGATCATTATATTCTTGCTTTTAGAATCCAAATTTGGTTAGTGATATTTGAGTGTGGATTGTTGCAAAAAAATTTTTTGATTTTTGTTTGATTAGTTTGATAAGAACTTTTGAGAAATTACAAGTGGAAAAGGACAAGAGTGGTGAGTATATAAGAGGGTAAAAGCTAAAATTATTGTGTGAAACACAAGTGAAATTGAGTGCACCGTTCTTTGAGTGAAACATGTGAGAAGTGTTAAGTGAGGTCATTTATTTTGTACTAACATCTTCTTTGCAACAAAACATGCCTAAAGAAAGTACTTCAAAAAATGCAATGGGTAAGGTTGATATAAATTTGTTAATAAAGGCTTTGATAAGAGAGATGGGGAGAATGTTAAAGGCGGAGATAGAATCATTCATGAAAGGATAGACCGGGTAGAAAAAACATGTGTGGAGTCACCTCATGTGCATAAGGGGAGAGAATTCAATCGAGGGAAGTCAAAGTTGAAAATAAGGAGTATTTTGGGGAAGGCTTTGATGAAGAAGATGATCATGAATTAATAGGAAACCATAGGGGATATGGTGGGAAATTTAGAGAAGCTAGGAATAGAGAAGATATTAATTTGGGGAGTATTAAGATGAAGATTCCATCATTTCAAGTGAAGAATGATCCGAAAGCATATCTTGAATGAGAGAAGAAGGTGGAGTTAGTATTCAGTGGCCACCAATATTTTGAGATAAAGAAGGTAAAACTTGTTGCCATTGAATTTTTGGATTATGCTAATATTTGGTGGGATCAATTGGTGTTGAACAAGAGCAGAAATAGGGAAAGTTTAATAGAGACGTGGGAGGAAATGAAAATTATAATGAGGAAATGATTTGTGCCTAGTTATTACTATCGAGAGTTATATAATAGGTTACAAAGCCTTAGGCAAGGAAACTACAGTGTAGAGGATTATTACAAAGAGATGGAAGTGACAATGATCCGAGCAAATATTGAAGAGGATCAAGAGGCTACTATGGCAAGGTTTATGGCTAGTTTGAATATGGAAATTCAAAATGTGGTGGAATTGCAACATTATATGAAATTGGAGGACATGATCCACATGGCTATTAAGATTGCAAGTCAACTCAAGCGAGGAGGTAGTACATGTGCAAAGCCATAGCCAAAGTACATCCACTTAGAAGTCAAAACAATGGAATCAAGATGAAAAGATTTTCACTCCGAAGCCAAATCCTGAGCAAAAGCAAGTAGTGGCTAGCCAAGGAACTCAAGGTAAATTAGATTCTTCCATTACTCAAAATCGTGATATTAAGTGTGTTAAATGTCAAGCAGGGGTCACATAGTTGGTCAATGTCCAAACAAAAGAGTTATGGTTATGAAAGACAATGCTGAAATTAAAACTGACAATGAAGTGGACAACGACTCTATGCCACCATTGGAGGATACTGATGATGAAGAGTACGCTACTGTTACGGTAATTTTTGGTCTAACTAGGATCCGACAACAAATTTCCAAATATTAATTTGTTAACATGGGTGTTTCAGTTAAAGGGCAAATCCGATAACAACTACTTGATTCTATCGAGAATGATTGTGTTTCCAAAGTTATGCAGTAATCTTGTTTATGATGAAAGTGTGGACTGAAATGTACTTTTTGCAAAAAAGTTAAATGAAAATGGTAAAAGTGGAAAGTAAGTGCAGAAAGTAAATTACAGATTATAACGTGCAGAAAAGGTAAACTCAGAAAGTAAAGAGTAGAAAGTAATCGACTGAATGTAAATTATAGAAGGTTTAAAGTGCAGAATATAAACGAAAGCCAACAAATTGCTGGAAGATATAAGAAACTAGAATGTAAAAGGGCTTTGAATTTAAACTTAACTAAAACGTAAGGTGCAAAGCATACTTTAATGTTGATCCTTTAATCTGCTCGTGTGAGATGTTAGGATTTTTAATCAAGAGTTGCCAACTCTTTTTACAATGATTAAACAAGTATTTAAAGGCAAATGACCAAAGTAACTGCCTATCTAATTATTTGTCATGTATATGATAGTTTACAATCATGTTGCATCAACATAACTACCTAAACCCATGTACATAGCAGTTTACAAGGTTTAACAAACTACCCTAGCCACTTGATGGTAGAGTTGTCTTCGAAAATTTCAACCTGACAAATTCCCTTGCCTTCGATGTTCAACAAATGAACTATGTCCAAATAACATACCTTCACTTTTCAACATAGATAACTTGCTCATCAACCATATATGAACTTACTTGTCAAATGACAAGCTCCTGACAAATTTGACATACACAAGTGTTGTCACAAAGGTGTCTACCCCTTCTGTCGACTTTGTCTTGTAATACCCATGAATTTTAAATTCACTTGGTAAATGTGTTAACCTTATTATATGTTTGTATGTGAAATTTTGGAGCTGATTTGAAATTTAGTGAAACTACAAAATCATAGAATTTCTAAATTTCATTATGAGAAATTTTCAAGAAAATCCTCAATGAAGGACTTTTGAGGAGAAAATAGCTCAAGGAGGTTGAATGAGGAAGCTGGAGTTTCGACAATGGTGGAAGGAGCCAAAGCAGTGGATTGGTGGGTGAGAGGGACTAAAATGAACTAAAATAAAATTTGATGTTTTAAACAAAATATGTTGAGAAATGGAATCTTGATTTTATGTGTGTTTCTATGAGTGTGACTTAGTGCCCATACAGACTATTTCTTTAAAATAATTTCCAGTACCTCATTTAAGGGACTTAAGTAAACTTGTCCAAATTTTGAGGGACCAAATGAGAGAGGAAGTAGACCCACACTCATTTAAACCCATACCCACAACAAAAATTTCTACACCCTCCCCCCCCCCCAAAATAATTTGTCTTCTTCTTCCCTTTCATACTCTCTCCCCTCTCCCTTCATGTCTTTCATCCCTTCGGCCAAAAAAGGAGACATCTATGATGGCTCAACTATCAACTCTGGCAAAGCTCCTCCACAGATGGCCTCTTCTACTCTTTGGAACCCCTTCTTGAGGTAAGGATCAAGCATCCTCTTTTATTCTTCTTCTTGGATCTTGCAAGAAACCCTAGATTGAAGATTTAGAGAAATCATAAAATTAAGGTTTGAGTCTTAAATGGGATTGTTTTATCTTGCTTTTAATGAGTTTAGAACCTAGAAACTTAATGAGATCATGATTGAAGGCCTTGGTAGAGAAAGAACATATTGAAATTTTTAAGAAAGAAAATAGTTGAATCTTGAATAAACTTATTTTGATCTTGAATCAATGTTTGAAATTGATCTTCTAGGAAGTTTTTGGGTGATAGAAACTAGCATTAGTGATCTAAAATGGTTTGGGTGAACTTTAGGAGGATTTAGGAGGAAAAGTGGTAGATTTTTGGTGTCAAATCACAGTTTGGGTGAGTCTACCTAATCCACAGCTCCCGAGGTGCCACTGTTGGTGCCCAAGGCACCCATGTAATCGAGAAGAAGAACCTTGGCACCTAGGGGTGCCATTCCCAAGTAGCAAAGTTTATCATAATTGAAATCATCATAACTCTCTCATTTGGGCTCCATTTCTAGCAAACTTTATATCTTTAGAAAGGTATTTGAGTCTAGTTTATGTTTTATGATTAAAAGAGTGACTGAAGGTCAGAAATGTTTGGGAGTATGTGTGCTAGTATTACTATTGATGATGTTTTGAGTTAATTATAGTATGAAATGAACTCTTATAGTCTTGAAATCTTTATATGGTATTCCTTAGCATATGTACCTATGATTTGGATAGTTTCATAGTGTTTGGGAAACAATTGCTAGGTCAAATTTTTTTGAAACCAAAGCTACTATAGAAATCAGAATAATCTGATCAGTCTAAATTAAAGTCATACTAGACTGTCGAAAAGGTCAAATTTTGCTTTGAAATTTTTATAGGGAGATGTCATAACATTATGTTACATGTCCACCAAGTTTCATGATATTTGGAATTGTTTTAGTAGGTCAATACTTGCAAAAACTAATACTACAGAAGCTACAGAGGCAATCTGGGTAGCAGCTGTGTTTTAGTGGCTTTGATGGGGTAAATCAAAGTATTTCCGTTTGAAGTTTTATCTAATATTCTAGAAATATGAAGGATGGTTTCTACCAAATTTCATTAACTTTGGACTTGTGATGGCTGCCCAATAAATTCACCAAGTTCAGCATCCAAAATCTGGTCTTAAACAGAGAATGTGGAGAAATTTAATGATTTTAAGGGAACTTACGTCTAAATTAAATAGGAAAAGGTAGATGATACATAAAGGGATAATCTCAAGGGATAATCTCATGGCTTTTTGTTCCATAGTAGGTTCACCCAATGATATCTTAAGTGGACAATTTGAGCTTATTGAAGCAAGAACTGATTTTAATGGGGATTCCCCTTCTTCTTCAATCTTGGGATGCAACTTTTAAAGTGCCTTATTGATCCTTTAATGTAAGAATATTGGTAATGTTTGGAAGTATTAACATTACTCCAGTGTGAGTAAGAATGATTAGTCCAAATATGAGCATGTAATATATTTCATTTAAGTAGAATGGTGAATAATTTATATAAGAAAATATTGAGCCGTTTTGCTATTGTGAGTGGTGGAAAATAATTTAATTGAGACATGTTTAATCTTTTGTTAAACATTCATGTTCTTTTATGATTGGAGATGTGTAAGGCATGATCTTACATATGTGTATATGTACACACACATACACACACACACACACACACACACATACACATATATATATACGCATGATTTAAATTCAAGGGAACTTAAAAGTGAGCATGTTCACATACATTCTTTTATCCTTTTGGAAATATGAAATATTGATAAGTGTAAGGTAGCTAACTAAATTCTTGTGTTAGAAATGGTAGATGAGTATGCAATATATCTAAGCATGTGTACATTATGATTTGCTCTTTCAAAGGAATTGATTATGTGATTTAAAAGATTTCCCTCATATATAATTTAGAGGGTTGGCTCCTCATATGTGACTTAGAGGGTTGGTCCCTTATATATGATTTAAAGGGTTATTCCTTCATATATTATTTAGAGGGTTGGCCCCTCATATGCAATTTAGAGGGTTAGCCCTGCATATATAATTTAGAGGGTTAGCCCTTCATATGTGATTTAGAGGGTTGGCCCTTCATAAATAATTTAGAGGGTTGGCCCCTCCTATATGACTTAGAGGGTTAGCCCCTCATATATGATTTAGAGGGTTGGCCCTTCATATATAATTAGAGAGTTGGCCCCTCATATATAATTTAGAGGATTGGCTCTTCACATTCATGAAGTTTACTATAATATTATTATTTTTGCATAATGGGATATCACACGGAGATGGCTAAAGTTCATAAATTTTCTTACTGAGGCTATTGCTATGTATGCTTGTGTGTGTATGGTAGGACTCTTTATTCGACTTGTAATTTATGTGAGGTGAGTCCTTTGTCTTATATTGGTGGATAGGATCCTTCTTTGTGTCCCATCCCTGTGAGTGGTACACAGGTCATATTTAAATTTCTAGTTGTTTTTCTCTTACTGAGTATTTCCATACTCATCCTTTCCTTTGTATACTCCTTGTAGGTTCTGTATTAGAAGGTGATATCTAGTATTTTTATATACATTTTAACCTCTATCTTGGTCTATTTGCATTTTTATCTATGGGAATTCTCCAATTTTATTACAATTTGTGATTTATTGGATCTAAATTAATTTTGGATGGAAAATGAACTATTTTCATATTTCAGGACTTAAATTATTAAAGACTCAATTTAATCCATTTGTGTGCTTTGCAGAAATTAAATTTGGAGATTTTTTGATAATGTGGTCCTGAGGTGGACATTCTTGCTGACATGGCACTGATGTGGCACTCTTCTGTGAGTAGAATGATGACTGGGACTTGTTTCTGCGTTTTTGCTGATATGGAGACATGTGGGGCCCTCCTCCACATCACTTTTTGCATGCAGTCTAGCCTTTGCTTGCCTCTTCCCCAGATTTTGCTGAAAATGGCATATCAGCTTTCTACATGGCAAAAGAGCCCTTTTGCTACACTTTTTTCATGCTTACTGCTGCTGTCTGTTGACCACCCCTTATGTAGAAAGGAAACAGCCACACCTTAGCTTTCCTTTTGAAAGTCAATTGAGAATCTAGGGTAGAATATTCCAAGGCATTTAGGGCATCAGTTTTGTAACATAGAGACACTTTTCATATTTTGTAACTTAGAATTTCACAGACTTCTCTTCCCTTCTATTTTCCCTCTTCTGTTTTGCTGTTTTGCTCTGATGGAGGGCTAAATCTCCATTGTAATCAGTCACTAGGACCTTGGGATGTTGTAGCTTGAACTGAAAGTGCAAGATAAGTATTTTTATTCCCTATTTCATCTCGTTTTGTTTCTGTTTTATTTTTATGCTTGTGTTGCTGTCAGATTTTGATTGAACTTGAAGGAACATAAACTAATTTATATTTGAGATATAACTTTGTTTGACTGATTAGAAAAGTAAGTGAAATGAAATGACTAGTTAAATGATGTTTAATTTGATTTGGTTGAGGTTTTCTTTGGTGTTTGGCACTTAAGGCGCTACGTAGGGCACCTCAGGCGCCAGCCATCAGACAACCCCCCTTGATCCATTTTCAAATGGCCATAATTCCTTCATCCGAACTCCATTTTTAACAAACTTTATATCGTTGGAAAGTTCTTTGAGTCTAGTTTCTAATGGTATAGTTTCATTTGTAAGTGACATACCAGATGATTGTTATGACTAAATGAATGACCAAAGGTCAGGGTTAGTGGTGAGGATTTTATTTATTTTGTGTAGTTATTGAATTGGGTTGGTTCTAGGTGTCTTGGGAGCTTCTTTGGCTTTGTATCATGGGATTTCTTATGCGGTAAACCTTATCAGCATCGAGGTGAGTGGATGACCTTGCCATTTAAGTTTTTAATAAATTATTTGGCCAAGTCAATATAAATCTCATTCATACCATAGTTGATAAATCATCAATGAAATTCCCTAGTTAGTGGAAATAGCAAGATTAAGGGATTTCATTGAATGATTGTGGGAGTTATCTTATGGGGTTTATTTTATGGAATAATGGGTTTTATGTTTAATTGTATTTGGAAGTTTATGTTTGTTTGTACCTCCACTTAATTATATTATTTAGAAAGTGAAATGTTTATCTTTGTTGTGGTATAGAATGTGTGTGGAAGGAGTAGATGGATTGTTGTGTGGAAAATGCATCACATATCATCATCTGCACATTTATATTGCTTTTGAAAAAGAAAAAGGAAAAGAAAAGAAATGTGGAAAGTAGAGGGTTGGTCTTCTGCAAGATATGGATATATTCAAAGGTGTGTGCCTTTGGAATACACTCATTGAGGGTTGGTCTTTAATGGGTAGAAAGGGGGGATAGGCCTTGCATATTGCATTTGTACACATCGCAAGAGGGAAAACTCATTGAGGCTCAGTCTTCAATGTGATGTATAGGAAAGGGTGTGGCAAATGCAAACATACATCATGCATTACATAATGCATTTTGGAGTGATTGTTTACTTATGCTTTTTATGCGTTTGAGGATTGCTTTGCAGTTTATTTGTGAGATTATAGACTCACGTTGAACCGTGGGTTTTGGTGCGTGATAAGGTACGTTATATATATATATTATATTTCGTACTGTTTTGTGTTAATGGTTTTTATTCTGAATATAGTAGTGAGGCTGGTATTTGCATTTGTGCCATATTTCCTTGCTCAGTCATTTACTCATTGAGTTTTTATAAAACTCACTCTCTCTATTATTGTTTCAAATTTAGCAACTGAGGAGGTTGGGAAATCTCTAGAGGTTAGCGGCTTGGAGACATACTCTACGTAGTTGGAGAGTTCTACCTGAACCTATAGAAACACTTGTAATCCTATAGGCCACCTAGGTCCTGCTATATCTAGAGGGGTTTATTTATTTAATTGTAATTTACTTTGTAAATTATAGGCTACCACTGAGATATTCCTAGGTTTGTATGATTATTAATATGCCCATTTTTCGGGGTGTGACAAAATGGTATCAGAGGGGAGGTTTGAGTTCAGGTCTCTTATAGATTACAGAGCAATGGTGTTCTTTGTGGGCCCTTCCCCATTGTTGTGAATTGCGCAACATGACCATGGGTTTAGGTTCTATAAAAGGCATTATAGGATGTTAAGTTCTCCTTTTGTGACTTACTCCTCAATGGAGTGAGTCGAATAATCTTATTATATATGAAATGTTAGTGTTTATATGCAGGTGGTTGGCTCTAGATAGAGGAGAAATCCTCGGAGCATAGAGAGCTCATAAGCTCAGTCCAGATGTAGCTTTGCTACATTACCACTGAGGTATTGATCAGCATGTGGTTGTGTATGTGATTATGTATTGTGGAAATACAGGTTTTTCATGTGATGTGTGATTAACTATGATATCTATTTCTTTTGATTTGGTATGTTGTGGCATGTAAACTTAGTTATTTACTAGAAGGTATGTATATATTTATATATATATATATATATCTATATTGGGATTGTAAGTAGTAAGTGGGAAATGGTTATATTATATCTATAACCTAAATACATTACGTATACACATGTATTGTATTGTATTTTGTTGTGGTTAGGAATGCATACCCACGAGGTGTGTGGGCATTCTTTGTGGTTTGGGTGATTAGTTAAGTGGAGTGAGGGACTTCTTTTATTGGTTTTGCTACAATTTAGTTCATGGTGGTAAACAAACTATTTTCATGGATTAAAAAAAAACAACAACAACAAAAAGTTCTTCTAAGGATTTCTAGAGAATTTGGGAAAATTCATGAAAATTGTTTGTTTTGAGATTTAATTGCTCTAAATTGCCTCATGAGTATTATTTTGACTTAGCAAACCAAAGAAAGAAGATGAAGAGCATAAAGGATAGATTTTTGGGAAATTTCTTCTCAAAATCCGTGAAGAGTGGAAAACCCAGGTTATCTGTTGAGGGTTTAGGCTTGGTGCCTTAGGTGCCAAGAGAGAGTAGGTCGCTGAGAGTTTGGGGCTTCATTTAGGTGTTTTTATGTGATTACTTGGGATTTTCTAAATCAACACCTATGTGGACGAGCGTATAGTCCATCCTCCTAAGTGTTGATGGCATTCTAGGTAGGTTGTGTATAAGCAAGTACTTCAGCCAAGTTATTTTCAGTTAAAGTTGGATGGTGGAGGTTCAAGTATCTAGGAGCCGTTAGAAAGAAAGAGAGCACAAGAGGGAGAATGCTTACTTATGAAGTGCTAAGGGCTAAGATATAGGTTCCATCCTGAGAGTTGAGGTCATTTTAGTTCTTCTAGTCAAGGTACTTCTCAGGCTAGAAGATAGTGATCATGATGTTTGGAATGTGGAAGTTCAAGTGAGTACTATTAGTAGGCAGTAGGCCAAGGTTGTTTCTTTTACGGTCAAAAGGTGTATTTTAAGATGAATATGGAGGAGAGAGCATGAGTTGTTAGAATTAGTAGTGTGGGACTTAGTTAAGGAAGCTGATTTAAATTATGTAGTTCTCCTGAGAGAGACACCTTAGTGAAGTGGAAGGCGATATAAGGGTGATTAGAGTGAGTTATAAATCTTTGAGGTAACTTGACTAGGTTGCACCTATATGGTTAGAGGTTTGTAGGTGATGATATGGTGCGGTGAGTATGCTTAAGATAGGTAGGATTAGCTTTTGAGAGAAGAAAGGATTCACGAAACAAGTTCTAGATAGTCAATGGGTGAGGATACAGTTAGTGTGGGAATTTGAAGTTACGTGAAGTCCTTACACGAGAAGGTCAGACGAGGTAGAAGGTAATTTATGAGCGTTTTTATCTCAATGAGAGGGTGGCAACCTCATGACTTTTAAATGGTCTGAGTATGTCGTGGGTAGGCTTTTGGGTTGAGTGTCACTTGAGTTAGGTAGAAGTGATGATGGATGCTTGATGTTGTAAGTCAATGAGAGGTATGGCCCATAGTGTGTACATATTTGTGATTATGTAACATGCTTGGTAGGTTGAATTCAATCGAGGATGATTGAGGATCTTTGTATTTGGTGGAGTCAGCATCAAGGGTTTTCTATGTTGAGGGTAAGGGAATGATGCCATGAAAATGGCTTAGGATGAATTTAGGTTAAACCTAAACTCATTGGTGCCAGAGTGAGTATCTTAGGAGCATGTACGTTAGTTTGAGAGAGAATGTGTTTGGGTATGTGTGGAAACATGATGACTCACATATGAACATACGTGGAGTGTGTATATATATGGTGTTACGTACGACCCCAAAAATAAATTTCTTTGGGGAAGTGTGGGAGTAGGCTTAGTTTAGTTTCATAGACTAAGTTAGAGGCTTTGGCCTATAAATTGGTGTGTTTTGGTTACGAACATGTTCTTATTGACCTATTATTGGTCATGGACATGACCCAACAGACTGAGAAATGGGATAGGTTTGGTGTACGTGAAAGTCCGGTAATACTTAGAGTGGAGGGTTTACCTTAGAAATCAAGGGAGCAATTCATTTCATGAGCAGAATTTTCAGGGTAATCATTCCTGTGACTATAGCTACTTGATATTGTGGAAATTCAAGTGTTAACGTCCAGAAAGGAATGAAAGTTGGGAACTGCTTTCTTTTTGTGAGATTTGTATTGATTAGATAGTCATTAGTTAGCACTGTGGGTGTGATTCAAGTGTATTCTTGAGGTCAGAAACCAGTTACTGCTGATATAGAGCAGAGGGACTATGACCATAAGAACTGCACCTAAAAAAACAAGGGTCGAGGAACAGGCTTATGAGGATATCTAGTCCGTGAAATCACAAACTCACGTGACAGGATTCTTGAGTGGGAATCCCATTGGATCGTAGATCTATGGGAGGATTGTTTTGTATGGTGAGTATGTGGCTCTATATATAATTTATTTTCTTTTTATTTATTTAAATAATTTATTTTTATTGTTGTGGCTGTGGATAGTGAATATGACAACAATATGGAAGCCTGGGTTGAGCCTGATACCCAAAGGGGTAACCTACTAATCTTGGGATGACACCTTCAGGTGGGATGTATATATTTTATATTATTGCGATATATGCATGTGGTTTATGTTTGTGGTGCATATAATATAAAGTGTAGGATTTATGAGGTTAATGATTGAAAGGTAGTACATAATGGTATCAATATACGCTCTGTGTGAATCACGAGCAAGATACCATATCGTATATATGCTTCTGGGACGACTGGATACTGTATGGGATAATTATCCCGAGGGTATTTTATTTATTTATTTTATTTATGTATGCTTTTGGATGTGGACGTTTCGAGGTTGAATGATAGAGGAACTTATGTGTGGTAATTCTTAAGCCACCCTAAGCTCCTTAACCTTGTTTGTGGCAACAATTATCAGAACGGCACAAATATGATACCTTTCTAGGCTTCTTATGAAAGGTTCTGTGCTTTCAGTTTTGATTATTGGAGCATTTTATGCTCATCCCTGAGTGAGGGAAGTTATGGAGCTCCACAATTGGAGCTGTATAACTGCTGGGGATCTTAGTTTTTATTTCTATTTTTGTTGTAGAAAATGTGGGCCTTTATGAGTGGCAATATATTTATACTTTAATTTTCAATGGAAGCTAAAGAGTGCCACATCTCATCAATCATCGTGGTGACTTTCGAGGTTCCTATTAAGTTTTTGAATTTGGGGGACCGAATTCTTTTAAGGGGGTGGAATGTATACCCGCCAATTTTAGAATTTCGTAATTAGCGGTATTATGGTTGTTGTAATGAAATTTTCCATTATTTTAATTTTATATATTTAATTTATTATTTTTGTGTATTATTTAAAGAAGTGGAGATAAATAAATGGACCGGGTATTTTAGTGCGGATAATATTTTTAAGAATTGAAGAAAGATAAGAGAATGAGGAAATTTCGTGGAGTTAGAATCGAGAGACAGAATAAAAAAGAGAGTAATCATAAGGTAAAGAGAAGGCCAAGTACCTATGAGGTCTAAAGAGGAACTAAAGTGAAATGAGGAACTAGGTGGCATTTAAGATATAGAAAATATCCAAATTGGAAAAATTATGAGTTTGCCACTATCAAGGTTAACCGAGAGTTACCTAGAGGTAAAGTAGTAATTTCACCCTAAGCGGGTATATATAGGCGGTTCCACGCCTTTTTCTTCATTTCTCACTTTTCTCTCTCTCTCTTAACTATCTCTTTTCTCTTTCTCTTGCCTTCTCTCTACTCTCTCTCTCTACCTTTTCAACCGAGCTTTGGGGAACCTTTCTCGGGTGGTGGGGTGAGCCATTGGAGGCCAAACAACCTAAAGATAGCAAGGAATCGAGGTAAGGATTCCGATTCACTAAACATTTCCTCTATTTTCTAGTTTTTGGGGTATATGGAGTAAAATCGAGATTTCGGCTTCATTTCTCGATGAAAATTAGGGCTTTTGGTGTCTAAATGCTCTTTAGACATCAAGGATGAGATCCCATGAAAGAAATCATGGAAAACGGTCAAGAATCAGCCAGATCTTAGCCAAATCCGAAAAGAAATTACGTGTTCCGAGTCGTGGCACCTAAGGCACCACTTTTGTGTAGAAAATAGAGGTCTTGGTGCCCCGTGTGCCATGTGGGGTGCCTCAGGTACCAAGCCCTTTAATTTGGGCAGAACGTTTGGTGTTTGGCAATGAAGTGAGGACACCTCCCATAGAGCAACAAAGGATAGAAAATAAATTAGAAGAGTTAGCTTCAATGGTGAGGCAATTGGCATTAAATCAGAGAACACAACAACCAACCCTTCCTCCTTCAGTTTGTGGTATTTGTTCCTTGAATACCCACCATACTGATCAGTGCCCTCAGCTGCAAGAGACACCATCTGAGTCATATACTGGCATATTCCCTAACAGACCCATGCAACCACAACAACAGAGATATAGCCTATATTCCTCCACCTATAATCCTGGGTGGTGTGACCATCTGGGCTTCAAGTATGGAAATACCTCCAATCCCCCTCCTTACCAGCCACCCCATGTAAGATACAATCAACCTGGACCTAGCCATGCGCCTCCTCTAGCACCCAAGAAGCCTGAGACTAGTCTAGAAGATTTAATGAAAGAGTTGACTACCAACACCCTCTAGTTTCAGCAAAGAACAGAAACAAATATACAGAACTTGGAAACTAAGATTGGTCAGTTAGCCACAACAGTCAATGAGCTAAAAAGTCAAGGTTTAGGTAGTTTGCCATCTCAACCAGTAATCAATCGAAGAGGCAATGTTAATGCCATCATTTTGAGGGGTGGCAAGCAAGTAGATGGTTCACCTCTTGAATCTGAACCATAAAAATCAAATATGCAGTAAAGTGTTCCTTCATCCTCAACCAGTGAGAAAAATAAGAAAGATGAAGAAGTAGTTCAGAGAATACCTCTTCATTTCCCCAGTAGGCAAACTCAATCAAGGAAAGGTTCTGAATCTGACATGGATAAAGAGATCATGGAGACTTTCAGAAAGATAGAGGTCAATATTCTACTTTTGGATGTAATTAAGCAAATCCCCAAGTATGCCAAGTTTCTCAAAAAGTTGTACACTCATAAGAGGCATTTAAAGGGCAATGAAAAAGTCAATTTGGGGAAAAATGTTTTTGCACTCATCCAGCCTCCCATGCCACCCAAATGTAAAGATCTGACCATGCACAATAGGCAACATGGAGTTGTCTAATGCTATGCTAGATTTAGGAGCCTCAATTAATGTCATGCCTAAATTAGTACTCAAGCCTCAAGATTGGTGTCCTTTCACTAATTGGAGTGATTATCCAACTCACCAATAGGAGCACAGCACACCCAACAGGAGTTCTTGAAGATGTCTTGGTAAGAGTTAAAGATTTCATTTTTCCTGATGCTTTTTATGTGCTAGATATAGAATATGATAACACTCCTGGCCATGCACCATTAATACTTGGTAGACCTTTTCTGAAAACTGCAAAAACCATTATTAATGTGTATGAAGTGACTTTATCTATGGAGTTTGCTAGTAACAAAATTGATTTTAATATCTTAGATGCCATGAAACATCCTATAGAAAATCATTCCAATATGCATGTGGTTAACTTTCTGGATTATTTAGTTGATGAGGCATGTGATGATTTCCAAGCTGAATTAATTTCTGATTTTCCTAAGTTTTCTGATTTGGTTGATGCCTTTGAGTGCAATTATGCTGGTTCTGAATTTTGTCAAGCCTGTACTGAAATTGAAAATTCTCTAAGTGCTGACAATTCTGAGTTGCATTCTAATTTGGATTCTGTTATGCATTCTAATTTTGTCAATTTCTCTAGCTTAGATTTTGATTATGTTCTTGTTTTAGGTAGTTGTAGGTGTAGTGAGTTAAACTGTAATGTTGTACATTCTTCATCTCTTTCTTTTTGTGCTGCTGACCTTTCCTCTTCTCTAGCCAAGGATTATGTCTTTGAGCAATCTGAATATGTAGGTGCCTCCTTGGATGTAACTCCACAAAAACTAATTTCATCCTCCATCCAACCACCTGCATTGGAGTTGAAGGCTTTAACAGAAAACCTCAAGTATGCTTTCTCTAGAGCCTGATCAAGAACAAAAATTGATAAGTTTGCTGAAAAAGAACAAGAAGGCAATTGGGTGGACTCTAGCAGACATTCCTGGGATTAGTCCTTCCATGTGCATGCACTGAATTCTTCTTGAAGAAGAAACTAAACCAGTGAGGCAGCCCTAAAGACAACTCAACCCTATGATTCTTGATGTAGTCAAGAAGGAGGTAAGTAAGCTCCTTCAAGCAGGCATTATTTATCCTATCTCTGATAGTAAGTGGGTGAGTTCGGTATAAGTGGTGCCAAAGAAAACTGGGGTGACTGTTATAGTAAATGAAATAATGAGCTAGTCCTCACTAGAGTACAAAATAGTTAGCATGTTTGCATTGATTATAGGAAGTTGAACTAAGTAACTATAAAAGATCATTTTCCTCTTCCTTTTGTTGATCAAACGCTTGAGAGATTTGCTGGAAAGTCTCACTACTATTTTCTTGATGGTTTTTTTGGATATTTTCAAATTCACATTGCACCTGAAGATTAGGACAAGACTACCTTCACCTGTACCTTCGATACTTTTACATATAGATGCATACCTTTTGGTCTTTGCAATGCACCTGACACTTTTCAAAGATGTATGATAAGTATATTTTCTGATTTGTTAGAAGATTGCATGGAACTGTTCATGGATGATTTTTTGTTTATGGAGACTCATTTGATGCATGCTTGAAAAATTGGGAAAGAGTACTTGAGAGATGCATAGAAAAGAATTTGGTTTTGAATTATGAGAAATGTCATTTCATGCTAGAGCAAGGGATAGTTCTGGGCCACATAGTTCATCTCGTGGCATAGAAGTAGATAAAGTTAATGTTAATGTTATCTCTTCTTTGCCTTACCCTACTTGTGGGAAGTGCACTCTTTTCTTGGCCATGCAGGATTTTATAGGAGATTCATCAAAGATTTCAATAAGATCACTCTACCCCTCTCTAAACTCCTCCAGAAAGAAATTGATTCTGTTTTTTATGATGCTTGCAGGTTAGCCTTCGATGAGTTGAAGAAGCAACTCATCTCTCCTCCTATCATCCAACCTCCACGATGAGAGCTCCCCTTTGAGCTCATGTGTGATGCTTCAAATTATGCTGTGGGAGTGGTACTTTCACAAACACTAGAGGGGAAGTTGCATGTCATAGCTTATGCTTCATGTACCCTTGATTCAGCTCAATTGAATTACACAACCACAAAGAAGGAGTTTTTAGCAATTGTCTTTGCATTAGATAAATTTAGATCATATTTTCTTGACTACAAGGTAATTGTGTTTTCTGACCATGCAGCATTGAAATATTTACTGAAGAAGCTGGATGCAAAGCCGATATTGATTAGATGGATGCTACTTCTCCAAGAATTTGATGTGGAGATCAAAGATAAAAGTGGAGCGGAGAATGTAGTAGCTGATCATTTGAGTAGGCTTTTTAAGCTTCCATTGGAACATCTCCCTATCAGAGACAACTTTCCAGATGAGTGCCTTTTGCTTTTACATGGTACTAGTGAGCCTTGGTATGCTGATTTAGTGAATTTTCTTGTTGCACCTGAATTACCTACATACCAAAATAAACACCAATTGAATAAATTAAAAAGTGAAGCTAGGTACTATGTATAGGATGACCCTTATTTGTGGAAGACTTATAGTGACCAAATTGTTAGGAGATGTGTTCCAAATCATGAGTTTGCATCTGTGCTCACTTTCTGTCATACTCTTGAATGTGGTGGACACTTTGGTCCCCAAAGAACAGCTAAGAAAGTGTTAGATTCTGGTTTGTATTGGCCCACTTTGTTTAGGGATGCCTATAATTTTTGTAAGAATTGTTCTAGGTGTCAAAGAACTGGAAATGTGTCTAAGAGAAATGAAATGCCTCAACAACTTTTTCTCTTCTGTGATATTTTTTATGTTTGGGGTATAGACTTTATGGGTCCTTTTCCAGTTTCGTTTGGCTTCATGTACATTTTTGTTGTTGTAGATTATGTGTCGAAGTGGGTGGAAGCTAAAGCCACTCGAACTAATGATTCTGTTATTGTTGTAGATTTCCTTCGTTCATATATTTTCTACAGATTCGGTGTCCCCAAGGCCATAATTAGTGATCAAGGATCACACTTTTGCAATAGAAACATGCAAGGGTTGTTGAAGAAATATGGGGTGGTGCATAAAACTTCTACACCTTACCACCCCCAAACCAACGGGCAAGCCGAAGTCTCCAACCGAGAGATAAAGTAAATATTAGAGAAAACCATGTAGCCCAACAGGAAAGATTGAAGTAAGAGGCTTGATGATGCATTTTGGGCCTATAGAACTGCCTTCAAGACTCCCATTGACATGACTCCATACTGTTTGGTATTTGGTAAAGCATGTCACTTGCCGGTGGAGATTGCACACAAGGCATATTGGACGATTAAACAATGCAATATGGACATGACCCTAGCTGGTAAAGAAAGGAAGTTGCAACTTCAAGAATTAGAAGAACCAAGGCTAACGGCTTATGAGAATGCGTGCATCTATAAAGAAAGGACAAAAGCTTTACATGATAAGAAAATTGAGAAGAAAGAATTTAAAGTGGGAGACAAAGTCTTTCTCTACAATTCTCGCCTCAAGCTTGCCCAGTAAGCTTCGCTCTAGATGGGTTGGCCCTTCTGTTGTTACTAATGTCTTTCCTTTTGGTGCAGTAGAAATTCAAAATGAGGCCACCAATAAACAATTCATGGTAAATGGGCAAAGGTTGAAGAAGTTCTACAAGGGCTTCCAAGAAGAAACTGTAGAGGAAATCCGACTCTACAGTGTGCCAGCTCCATGATAAGGTCGTACTCTTTCCATCCTTTTTAATTTATGTCCTCCTTATTTATTTTTTTTTATGTTTAGTGCTGATTTGCATTGAGGACAATGCAATGTTTAAGTGTGGGGGGAGAGAATTTAATTGGAGAAAGCATTGGTTTCTGATTTAAAATTTTTCTGCATGTTCTCTCTATTTTCTCTGTTCTGTCTAGAATTTTTAAGCTATCTTGCACGAATTTTCTGTACTGTTTGGCTATGAATTTTGCTATTTTCTTTACATTTTTTTAAAGCTTTATATGTCTTCTAGCTGTAGAATTTTATTTCATGTTTTTTGCATTTGTTTTGTTGTAGTTTTGTGTCAGTAAAGCCAAGTCGCCAGAAATTCTGTAGTGCAGAATTTTGCTGCTCTGTTTTGTTCGAATTTGATGCTCACTTTTTGGAAAATTTGATGACGTTTTTTTGCGAAAGCATGCATGATGAAATAACTTAAGTATGGATTGATTTAGCATGAAAATAATTCAGTCTTCTTTTTCTGAGGAACTCAAGTAAAATGGCAATGACATTGTTTTTAATGAATTTTTAGTAATAGTCTTTAAACTGTGAGAATTTGAGCCTTCATTGCAAAATAATATTCTTTCTTGTTGTGTGTATTCCCTATCATGATTTTCACTCTAGAATTTGTCTTGAATCTTTGTTGAGGCTATATTACATGTACATGCTTGGAAATGATTTAGGCATTTGTTTCTTGTAACCATTCTAGCCAAATGGTCATCCTAAGTGTTGTTTCCATTATGTGCCACTTTGTGCCTTGCTTCCACCTTTCTTTCTTGTGTTTCAACCCATTTTCCACCTTAAAACAAATTCTTTCTTGTCCCCAACTTAGGATTTGAAGAGCTTTAGAATTTTTGTTTTTTGAAAAGAGATTGAGCATGTGCAAAAAGAAGGATTTGTGGGCTGTGTTGAAATTCAGTTTTGCTACTCAAAAGAAAAGAAAATTTTGACAATTCTTCATAAAAGATATACTATATGGAGATAAAAAAAGAATTAAAAAAAGAGAGAAAAAGAGCAAGAAAGAAGAAAAGAGATGTAGCATATTTGTACCCAAGTTTCATAGTACAATCTTTTATGACTTGATTGATTGATGCTTTTCATTTCCTTAAGTTTTTGTTAAACTTTGTTTTGTGTATTTCTTTCCACCTTCCAATCATTCCTTCACCTAACCTTACATCCATAGTAAAGTCCTAATAATTCAAGCATGTATATGATCCAAGTAATGGAGATTTAGATTCTTGACAAGCTTATAGTAGTGAATTTGTGATAGGTTGAAATGTGAGTGCATTACCTTAAACACTTGAGAGAATAGAGCATATATACCTTTCCTTGTGAGTAGATTATTACTTGAATTCATTCTTGCCAATGAAATTGCCATGATTCTTGAACTTCTTAGAAATTTAAGATTTGCTCTCTCCTAGCGTTAAATCTTTTCAAGCTTGAACTATTTTATTATTGCATACTTTCTATACTTCTTATTGTGTCCTTTGCTGCCTTTGTTGCTTTTAACTGATTTTCCTAGGAGTGCAAAAGACTAAGTGTAGGGGATTTGATATCTAGCATTTTTATATACATTTTAACCCCTATCTTGGTCTATTTGTATTTTCATTTATGAGAATTCTCCAATTTTATTACACTTTGTGATTTATTGGGTCTAAATCAATTTTGGATAAAAAATGAATTACTTTTGTATTTTACGACTTAAATTATAAAAGACTCAATTTGATCCATCTTGTGTATTTTGCAAAAATTAATATTGGAGATTTCTTGATGATGTGGCGCTGACATGGTACTCCTGCTGACATGGACGCTAATGTGGCACTTTTTTTATGAGTAGGATGCTGACTGGGCACCTCTTTTCTACAGATTTAATGACATGGATGTGTGGGCCCTCATCTTAGAATTTTCCAACCCTTTTTGCCATGCATGCAGCCCTTCTCTTCCCCAAACTTTGCTGGAAATGGAAGGCCTCAAAATTCTGCACACAAAAGAGCTCTCCTGCTGCACCTATTATGTGCTTTTGCTACTTATTTGTGGCTGCCTCCTCTACAGAAAGGAATCAGCCACACCTCAGCCCATTTTGAAGGTCAATTGAAGGCATCTAGGGTAGAATATTCCTTAGGTTTAGTGGGGCATTAGTTTTGTATCTCAGGCTGTAACTTAGTATTTTCGTAGGTCACTCTTCCTCTCTGTTTTCTCTCTACTGTTTGCTGTTTTACTCTCATGGAGGGCTAAACTTCCATTGTAATCAGTCATTAAGACCTTCGGATGTTGTAGCTTGAATTTTCAGTGCAAGATAAGTTGTTTTACTCTCCATTTCATTTCATTTTCATTTTCTGTTCTGCATCTGCTGTTTATACTGATTATAAATTTTGATATGAACTTATAGAGGTATAAATTAATTTGTATTTGAGATACAACCTTGCTTAACTAATTGGAAAAGTGAGTAAAAATGAAATGGCTAGTTAAATGATATTTAACTTGATTTGGTTATGATCTTTTGAAGTTGCATTTAACTATAGATTAATGGAGTTCTTCTTGACTATAGCTAGAAGCATGATAAATTATGGATGTTCCTCTAGAATCCTTTCTATAAAAAAAAAACAAATGGTGAAATGAGAATAAAACTGAATCAATGAGTTGAGTAATGATAGTTGCACTCCCATAAATCCTAGTGGCTGGTTACATATTCTCCTTTGCTGTTTACTACTGTTTATTATTTGTGTTGTATGTTGATTATATTATGTCACAACCAAAGCCCCCTTCCCGTTTATGTTTTTTATTATCAGTGTAATTAATGTTAAGAACAATCAATTAGTTGTTAGAAGTGAGGCTCCTTGAGTGAATATGACCTGGGGATCACTATATCGCAAGATTGCCATGAATTCACTTCTGGGCGATTCGGCATCGTAGTGGTGTGAACCACCCGACTGACCTTGAACCAATGGCTAGTTGCCAATCTCTTCCAAAGTATGAGCCACATGGTTGACAATATCAGGGCTCAGACACAGAAGGAAAATGTTAGAGGCCCTATCTGGCTGCTGTAATTATGGTTGAATGCAGTTTTGGAGCAATGACTATCCGTGAAACCCCCACCTGACAAGTTGGTTTGTTACATGTTGGGCACCTATGGGCTTAAACTATGTTACCTAACATGTAAAGCTCTTACCAAGGATAAGAAGAATAAGTTTTTCCACTTCTTCAAAATCTTTCACTCTATTACCATAGATTCGATGACCATAAATTTTGCTCCATTCACTAAACATCAACAAGGGCCTAAATGGTTTACCTAACCAATATCTTGTAACAAGGAGGGAATCTCAATTTAGTCAAACTTCCTCTGTCGACAATTGATTTTTGGATGGGCCCATGACAAAGAAGATGCCAGTTTTTATGTGCATCTACCTAACACAATGGCTCAACAAATGGGCCTCTGTCAATATATTCCAGCCCTTTACTCGTCAACACTGGAAGACCACTTTGTCAATGCCTACATCCGTAAAGAACAAGATTTTATAGAGCTGATGGGGGAGAATGACTAGCATTGACAGAACCTAGTGCTAGTCTCTTACGAAGTTTCACAAGGAGTATCAAGTTGCTTTATCGACTAGTGGTCGAAATATTATCGATCTTCCCTTCAAAGCATTAGAACCTGTTTTGACATCCTTATGGATTTTACTGTGCAGGAAGGCAATCCAACGACGAAAACCAAAGGTGAGCACTTAAAGGAAATTTGAACTTTTGAGAAATATTACAAGATAAAGTGGGATCCTTATTATGCTCATTGGATTATTCTGAATGTGGAGGAAGTATTAGCCAATTGAAAACAAGAGCATAGGCTTCGACGTGGGTTTAAATATTTAGAATTTTTAAATGTCAAAACTTTATAAGAGTTTGTTAAAAGAGTTCCTTTTCCAAACCTAGTGCCCTTTCCTTATGCTCGTTTTGTTTCACTGATGCATTTACTGGGGAACTGACAAGGGTAGGCAACTTCAAATTGTCAAAAGACACAGTTTTGTCACAAATATTTTTTGAACAAAGAATGACAAAGTTACTTTCACTCATCGATTTGCCCTCCCTTCTGAACAATTTAATGCAGTGTTGATTGCTAGCGAGTTTCCCTAAGGTATATGATCTCTTTATTTCAAGATAATATATGTTTCTGACCACTGACATTTATGAGTTTACTTGCAGCACTTCTTTTAAAGGAACCTTTAGCCTACAAGCGACCAGTGGAGCAAGAGGTCCTCATCGAGTCAAAGGAAGAGAAAGAGGAATGTCAACCTATTCAACAAAGGAGAAGGAGATTGGTCAGGGCGAGCAACCAATCGATGATTGTAACAAGTGATCGTCCGAGTGCTGCTTCTCCTCGAACAGACATATCCAAAACAATTACTAAGCTAAATGCTCCAGCAAAAAGAAAAATAGTCTTTTCTAACACTGATTGTGCTACTAAGAAATCCAAAGTATGCAAAGGCTTAGTAGCACCTAACCCAACTGTTGAGTCTCAGGTATTTATTTGTTGGATGTTATGATCTGTTAAAATGAAATGTACTCACTTTCTTTCTCTTTGTAGGACAAAGAGTCTACTCCTGAGCACTTAACTTCACCTTCAACGTCTGATGAACCAGACCTTCAAACCTAAAGAGTATGATCCTTGACAAAATTTGTTTTTATTTTGCGCATGTACACTATCATATACGCATTTATTTCAGGATCTGGGTCGAGAAGTCTTGAGCCCAATTACTGACGAATCTATGGGGGCTCTTCAAGATGAAGCTCTTACTACTGAAATAGATTCACCAATTGAAGAATCCGATAGAGCTCTTCAAAACAAAGCTCCTACTGTTGACATATTTATTGAAGCCTCTCAGGTTAAGGCTTCGCATGCCAACACTTTTCAAGTAGAAGCTTTCACAAGATGATCTGCTACTTGTGATCAGGGATAATTTTGACATGGAGGCTCTAATGGCTGAAATTCCCCCATGTCTCCTAACTCTAGTGTAATCCATTCGACAGATCAAGTGGGACTTTCTACACGTCCAAGTACTAATGATTTAGACCTAGATGCAATAATAAGTCTTCTGTCAAGTGACCTTACTCCCTCTATTTTTTGGTTCTAGAGAAGTCTTTAACAAATCCAAAGATCGACGAACTAATAAAGGAACTAATGAACTTATTGGATTATTCCTTTGAGGTTCTTACTTCTGATGAGTCTCTGCGAGGCAAGGTTCAAGTTATTTTGGGTGAACTTGAGCCAGTAACTCCATATTTCCTGTCGAAACCTCTACTCAAATTTCAAGGACTTCATTGATGACTTATCCAACAAAGCTCCTTCTTTTAATCATATCATCTCTTCTTACAAGAAGGAGATGTCAGAAAAAGAAGTCTTTCTTGGTAGGTTACGAGACTTGAAGGCTGACAGAGACTGGCAGGATGAAAGACTTGTCAAATGTAGAGAAACCTGGGACCGGTTAGCCAAAGTATAACAATATCAGAGCATTTCCTCGATGACTTAGAAAAAAGAATCAAGAAAGCCAAAGAAGAATTAGCATCACTCGAGGCAATAAGAGGCAAGATTAACAATAATTTAGCTGAATGTTCGGCAAAATGGGAGAAAATCAATGAAGATGCTATGACTATTGCGATCAAAGCCCAAGCACTTGCTGAGAAGAGGAAACTCTTGGAGACTAACTACCTAACTGCCTGCACCAAAATGGAAACATTGGCTTCTATCTTGGATCGACTTCGTCGGATGTGAAGGTGTCAGTTAAACTCATCTGATAGATTATTTGTATTGTCGGTCTTTTTATTCTGACAAGAGTTATTCATTTTGAAACTTTTTTTAAGCATTCGACAATGTAATATGAAACTTATCACAATAAAGATTCATTCAATTTCTACTTCACACATTGTCGGCCTGTACAATTTTAAGTATTTGCCGTTGATTGACTCTACTTTTACCCTCGAGTTAATGTCATCGAGAGCATAAGCGTTCCATGAGAATACATGCGTAATTATAAATGGTCCTTCCCACTTTGACGACCACTTACCATATTCTCGATAATATTTCTCAATTGGCAAAATTACCTTCCATACCAAATTACCTAAGTTAAAAGCTCTAAATGTAACACGACGATCATAAAATTTCACAATCCGTTCTTTTCGTCGAATCAAATTTTCTAAAGCAATTAATCTCTCATCATTCAATCTGTTCAACTAGTCGAACATTGAATCCCAATACTTTCAACTAGTAATTCATCTTGTTTTTGAATACGAATTGATTGGAGATTAATCTTGATAGGCAAGATAGCATCATGACCATAGACTAATTTATATGGTGATGTGCCTGTCGATTCTCTTGGAATGTTTCTATATGCCCATAGAATCTGATCAAGAGTATTATGCCAATTTCTAGGCTGTTGGCCAACATGTTTTTTTATCAAGTTTATAAGAATTTTGTTAATAGCCTCCACTTGGCCATTCACCTGCACGTAGTTGACGTGAACAACTTGATCTTCCTAGAATTAGCATATTTGGCAACTTTTCATCCAGTGAAGATAGTTCATTGATCGATTGTCAGAGTTTGAGGAATCTCAAATCTATAAATGATGTGATTTTTAATGAAATTAATCATATCTTGTTGGATGATATCTTTTAACATAATCACTTCGACCCATTTGGTGAAATAGTTGACCCCAACTAAAATGTATCTATGCCCCTTCGAAAGGAGGGTGTATCTGGCCAATTAAGTCTAAATCCCATCCTTGAAATGGCCAAGGTTTAACAATCAAATGTAACTCACTAGCTAGAATGTTTTGTATATGGCCATGTCTTTAACATTCTTCATAAGACTTAGCAAACATTATACAATCCTTAACTAGCGTTGGCCAATAGAATCTTCATCGTCGAAGGATTCACTTCATTTTTTAACCTGTTTGATGAGCCCCACAGATTCTTTCATGGACTTCTAACAAGACAATGTATGCCTCTGACTCACTCAAGCATTCTTCCAACTACCCGTCGACAATTTTTCCTATATAATTGTCCACCTAACAATACAAAATTTGATGCTCTATATTTGAGTTTCCATTTTACGTCAGAACTTGGATTCTTTAAATAGTCAATGATTACTCTTCTCCAATCATTACTTATATGAACGTCATTTTGTAATACATCTCTTTCTTCTAAAGGGTACAAAAGTTCTCTGATTTCTATTAAATCTTGCAAAACCTTTTGAGAAATTTTATATCTAGAAGCTATTTGAGCCAAATCATCAGCCTATTCATTTGATTCCCTAGGAACGTGTTGGACAATTACCTTGTCAAACTTCTTCATTAACTTACTTGCTACAGCACAATATTTTACCATATTTTGATTAACACATTTCTATTTCTGAGTAAGTTGTTTAACGACTAACTGGGAATCTCCAAGTATATGCACTCTTTGTGCTTTCATTTGACATAGTATTTCTAACCCTACAATTAAAGCTTCGTACTCAGCCTCATTATTAGAACAAGAATATTTAATTTCAAACATAAATTTAGTTAGAGTTCCCTGAGGGGATATAATTAAAATCCCATTGCCAATCCCTTTTTTGTGCCTTGAACCGTTGAAATAAAGATGCCAAAGTTTTAATCTAACAAAATTTATGTCATTATCAATGTCTAAACTAGGATGGTCAACTAAAAGGTCAGCCAACACTTGGCGTTTGACGGCTTTCACAAGAACATATTGTAAAGAAAATTATGATAGTGTAATCGTCCATTTACCAATGCATCCATTGAGAATAGGTTTGGATAACATAAATTTTATTATATCAGTATTCGACATGACAAGTACATTACAAGGCATCATATAATATTTCCGCTTGGTACAAGAAAAATACAAAGATAAGCATAACTTTTCAATTGTACTATATCTTGTTTCTACATCATTTAGGACTTAACTGAAGTAGTAAACAGCTCTTTCAACATTATTCTCATCATCATGAGCCAGTAAACATCCTATCATTTCCTTAGAAGTTGAAATATATAACTTCAATGGCTATTGTGGTATTGGTGATATCATAATCAGAGGGTTCATCAGGTAATGCTTAATCTAATCAAAAGCTTCTTGGTGGCAAGTATTCCCAGATGAATTCTTACTCGGCTTTTAGCTTGACCGAAGGTGAAAGACTCTAGTCTTATCCAACAAATTGGATATGAAACTTCTTAAGAAGTTCACCTTCCCCAAGAAGGATTGTAATTCTTTCTTATTTGTCGGTGGGGCAGCTTCTAAAACTGCTCGAGTTTTGTTCTTGTCCACTTTGATACCTTTTTTATGGACCAAAAAACCCAAAAATTTGGTAGCCAATACGCCTAAAACACATTTCTCCAAATTCATTTTAAGGCTATTCTTTCACATTCTTTCAAAAGCCTACCTCAAATGTGTCTAGTGGTTTTGCCTATCTTCCGACTTGACAATGACGTCGTTGATGTAAACGTCCATAAACTTCCTAATCACGTCATGGAAGATGGTGTTCATCGCCCTTTGATAGGTGGCCCCTGCATTCTTTAAGCCGAAAGGCACGACAACCTATTCATATGTCTCAATAGCTCCTAGACATCTGAAAGTGGCTTTCGACTCATCCTTCTCGGCTATAAATATTTGATTATAACCTGCATGATCATCCATACAACTTAAAATTTCATGCTCGAACGCGACATCTACTAACATATCTGCTATAGGCATAGGATATTTATCTTTAGGAATTGCCAAATTCATATTCCTGAAATCAATGCATACCCTTAACTTGCCATTTTTCTTAACAACTGGAACTATGTTAGAAAGCCATTCAACATACCTGGTAGTTCTGATGAACTTAGCTTTGAGTAGCCTTTCAACCTCTTCTTTGATTTTCAGCACTACTTCAGGAGCAAATCTCCTATTTGCCTATTTAGCAGGTCTACATCCTTCTTTAAGTGGTAGTCTGTGTTTGACAAGGTCTCTACTTAAACCACGCAAAGCAATCTCTATATTCGGAGATGAGCATGACAAGTTTTCTTTGAATTCCTTTGGCAGAAATGCACTTATAAAAATAGGTCTCTTGTTCTCTTTAATGCCTAAGTTCACTTCTTCCAAAGGAAGTTCTACTTCAACATTTATCTTTTGATCAAGTTCTTTCTTAAATCCCAAAGGACCATCATCAATAATGCAGTCTAACAACACACCTACTGTTGTATTGACTGCTTTGTCAACCAGATATACTAACAATCTATCCAAATGAATCTTAAGACTCAAGGTTGTCACTCGGCCTATTTTTTGTCAGCCTCTTTCATGCTCGACTGATTGTTGTCGGCCCTATCTACCAATTTGACACCAAATTACTCCATTAGGCAGACTTCTAAAGCATCTTTATTAATAACCCTATCCTCTGTCATGATTGGTCTAACATTTGGGGCGTAAATCCTGTAATCAACATGGAGTTGCTGCAAGTAACGTGGACTGTCATCTGCCTCAACGACCTCCACTTGTCCTTCGTTATTCTAGAGGATCAATTTTTGGTGCACAATCAACGAGATAGCTCTGACGGCATGGATCCAATCTCTCACCAAAAGTACATTGTAACTAGACTTTAAAGGAATTACCACAAAGAGGGTAGCCCTTTCAATTGATCCGACATGGATGTTTAGCATTACTATTCCATCAGAAGGAGAAAATTTACCACTAAAATTAGTGACAACCATATTCATCTAAATTAAGTCAGACTCATCTTTCGCAAGCCTCTTAAATATGGCTCTAGGATGGTGCTATAGTGGCTCTCCTTCTGCATTACATCAGCTGGCAACAAAGCTGGTGCTATGAAACTAGAACACTAAAGCCGGGAGCTGGGTAGCCAACGCCGGGCACTGGGCTATTGGGTAGCAATTCTACTTCTGAATTACAGTGCTGAAAGGTGATTTCCTTTCCTCTAATTGCTGGTCCTTCTTTATAGCCTAAAATGTAAGATAAAATACCAATTTACTATCATACAAAGGAGGGTAAATCAAGAAGGTAACATTGAGCTTAAGGAATTCCAAATTATAAAATCTAGAGGCCAAAAGGATTACATCTATAAAATTCAAGCAAAATCAAGGTTCATATGTTAAGAAAAAGTGCATGAAAATCATGTTAATTGGGAAATTAACAAAGACTCGAATAAAAAGGTAGTTGAGTGGATCATCTGGTTCAAGAAATTTTTTTTTTCATTTTCCATTAATGGCACTAAGGTTGGGATACATAAGATAATGGAGGAACTCAAGATAACACAATTATAATTCAAATCTTGACTCATGGGATAACAGGTACATAAATTTAGAGCAACATACTCTAAAATAGTACATAGGTCTTAAAAGAGGCAATACACCCCTAGACCAAGTGGATTAAGGCTAATAATGCCTAACCTAAAGAGTTGACAATATTTTTGGTTTTTAAAAAAACATAAACAAAGATAAAAAAAATGTAGGAAACCACAAGCCCAAGAGATAGTAAACAGCAAGCTTATTAAGTCAAAAAGCCCAGCAACAACTCAGCCGGATCTTCCAGCACCTCCACTCACTCATATGCACTATCAGTGGCGAGAACTCGGCCTTCTTTGACTATGCCCCAACAAATGCTACTGCTTCACCTTCTTCGTATGGAAGCCTCAATTGTTGGTGAGGTCAATAAACTTTTCGGTGAAAGACCTAGCGGTGGGTCCGACCCCATAAGCGATCGAATCAAGCATTGGGTTGGTCAAGAATAGTGGGTACATAGAATGGCCGAGCAAGCTATCAAAAACCAGCGTCGCAGAGAAGATAGAGATGAGAGATAAACGAACTCTATTGAGTATTCCCCTTCTTCCCCCATATTTGTGGAATAGACATCAGCAGCGAGGACCAGATCTTTAGAAAAATTAAAATATCTTTCAAAAAGAGGGGAAGCCTCCATGTAGAAAGGGAAAAAACTTCCATTAGAGGGAGAGGAAAGCAGATAAAAGAAAGGGAGGAAAAAGGAGAGGTGAGGGCTGCCGGCGTTGCACAGTATGCCCTCTTAGAGGCATCTGGTTCAAAAAGTTGTCCCTTTCGTTTTCAAATCAAATTTGAAAATAACTGTCATCTTCTGCATTAAAATAAGGCCTATAGATTAGTGGGCCAATAGTTTATTGCAAAAAAACAAAACTCAAGACTTGCTTTCTCAAAGCTCTTTCTTTTAAAAAAAAAATGCTTCCTCTTTTTTTTGGTTAAAAGAAATAAATTATTATTTGGTTTAACATTTTGGCAAATCATTATATTATGGTAGCCTGCTATATAAACATAGAACATTTTTAAATACATGTAATATACATACCAAATTAGTAAAATAAAATACGTAAATTATTGATTTAATTCTTAAAAGATTGTAATTATTTTAATTCAGTTCTTGAAAGATTAAATGTTGTAATTTATTCTCTAGAAAAAAAAATTTTTTTTCAATTTGATCATTTTTTTTGTTAAATTTTAATTTACAGTTGTCAAATTTTAAATTTTTCATTGTCAAATATTACTTTAATAAACATAGGAATTAAATTTAGATAACTTTCAAAAATTAAATTGAGATATTTAAATTTTCAAAGATCAAATCAAGACAATTATAATCAATAATTTATTCAATAATTTATTTACTAAGACTTGCCTCTTACGCATCTTTTTATTTATTTTCATTATTTTGATATGAATAAATCAATTTAAGAACATATCTGCATTTATGCATTTTTCTCAATATTTATTGCGAATTTTTTAAAACATATATTTAAGGGAAATTATGACTTATGTTTTAATGATGAAATATATAATTAGACAAATGAGTAAGAAAAAGAAGCAAGAAATATATATTTGTGCATCTATATGTGTGTGTGTGTGTGCGCATACATATGTAGACACACACACACACACACGACAACAAGCACATATTTCGTATATAATGATATGGCATTTATTAATTTAAAGTTTCAAAGAAAAATATTATAAATTTAAATTGTTAACCGTTAAACTATTTCTACCAATTACTTGTTTCCTTTTAATTTAAAAATAATAATGATGGTTCCATTCCTCAATTCAATTTTCCTTTTATATATCCACGTTTCCTACAATAAAGTCCCAGAATTTGTGATAAAATAATATTTTACGATTATAGACTAACAATTTTTAATTTTGATCATTTTACACAAATATTGAATATGATATGAAAAACTCAAATTCTTATTACTCTAATTTAAAATTTTTCAATCTCATATCACTTGACTTATAAACTAAGTATAAAGTATAATTAGACATGCAAAGGGAGTGCAATGTGTGAATGTTTTTTGGTCATGATAAAATATGCGAAGTGAATGACCAAAAGTGAAAAACTTGTTGGGATGGATTCTTCAGCCCATAATATATGTTTTTTTTTTTTTGTAAAGAAGATTTTGTTAGCATCAAAATGAAAAGAAAAAAAAAATCTTCAAAACTTAAAGATAGTCATTTATACATGCCCAGACGAAATAATATTATAAAATACATTATTAATTTTAAATGTGAGGTTAAAGTGATGCCAAAGTAGATTTGTTACTTGTCTCTCTATTAATAATTGAATCTAAGATCCAATAATCTAAATTTTAAGTAGTATTATTTTGTCTGAATTGTTACGTTCTAAACATGCCTTATTTGATTTGAAATAGAATGAGAAGTCAACAAGTAGCTAAAAAGTCTATATTTTAATAGGCAATGTATTTCTAAACCTAAATTACATGTTTCAACGACTTAAATAGGTTTGATAATGTGAGAGAAATATATATAGAATTAGGAATACATTACATTCAAGTTTTAATTCTTTTACTTAATTAAAAATATAGTGATAACATGTCTAAACAAAACAAATATAAAATTTTTAGAGTAATGTACTTATTTGGGCCTTGGAAGACTAACTTGTCTTAATTTAGTCCGTTTGTCTCAATTGGACTTTTTTTTTCTATCCTAAATTGCCCTATTAAATCTCAAGTTTTTCATTACCATAAATCACTTTGACAAATAGATAAATAAAATTGAGACAAACACAATTTTGTAAGGACTAAATTAAAATGATTAATCTTTTGAGAACTATATAAATTAAAACAATTACAATCATTCAATAACCAAGTTGATAATACTGAAATTATAATAATTACATGCTCTATTGATAACTAACATATTCTATATTCTTGCATTTGATTCTATTGCAATGTTTTAAACTTCTAAAATAATTATTCAAAAATATTCTTAGTTTTATTCAAAGGCTTCAGGTTCTTTGTTTGGCTTATTCTCTATGTGGTGTTGACTGAAAATTAATTCAAGAGGAAGCTAGGCATGCATAGTTTATGACCTTGATGCAACCTTTGTTTTGAGTCTATTACTCATTGTTTGAGGAATAGTCAATTCTTGAAAGATTTTTGAATTGTTTTCAAATGTAGTTCTTGTTAGAACTTTACAATTAAACCCTTAAATTTCTAGGTGCAGCATAATATTACTCAAGATAAAGCCTTGTGTAGTGGCAAGATTAACATCTTCCATCTTTGCACATTTTGAGAGCAATTAACTTGTTTTTTGGGTCATTATGAGCAATTAATCTTTTGTTTTAATAAGTTGCTCTATTAAAAGCATACTGCTCATCCTAAAGCATTGGGCTGGCCCAAGACTAGTAAATTGGGTTTAGGCCCCAAACCTCTTTCATTTGTTTCATAAATTTTGAGTTTTTGCCTCTTGCTTTTTTTTTTTAATAGTTACGCTATAGCCTAGCCGTTGATGTTTTTTAAACTAATTAATTTTAACTTCAAATTTTTTTTAAGACAATTACACTCCATTTGCAAGTTTCAAAATTATACTTCCCCCCATTTTATTTTTAAGATATATACTTTTTTTATGGCTATGAAATTACTATACTTTAAGTCAATTTTATATTTTTTGTTCAAAGAAATTCGTTAAAGTTTGCAATTTATTATATATTTGTATATTCGGATATTTTTTTAATTGATCTATTATCTATTTGAGATTGTTATATATTTTTGTTTAAAATTACTCTGTAAATGAAGGTTGGCTAAGAGGACTATAAGAAAAACATAGTTTGTCTTTGGTACAATTATTTAATTTAAGAACTGTACTTAATATATTAAAATCAATGTTTTTTTAGAAAAAGTGATTTTTATTATCAAACTAGAAAATTGTATTTCTAATTAGTATTTTTTGCATAGATAAATAATTATAAATATTTATTATGATTTAGTTAATAAATTTTTATTTTTTATTTAATTAAAATATAAAAATAACATCACAATATATAGATATATATATATATACACACATGTATATAAAGTTGAAAAAATTACATCAAAGACAAACCTAGATCAACCTTCACACACGCACACACATATTCACTAGTTTAAAAATTCTTTTTTTTTAATTATGACAATGGGGCTCGAATCCTATCCCTTAATTCACAATACCTCAATCTCATACTAATTGAACTACAAGCTCAGTTGTACTAATTTTCTTAAGTTGCTTATTTTTATTTGTTTAAATTTTTTATAAATTGTTGACCTCATTGCATTAGTGAATTTTGACAACAACAATCACTTGATAAAAATTTTCTTGATTAAATAGTTGAGTTTTCAAAAAAACAGTCCAAGGCTGTCATGGCCCAATGCCAAGGCCGTGACCAGTGCAGACGGTGTGCCACAATACCACCACAAGCCTTATATAACACTATTAAACCCAAACAAAATATATATAAATCCTAAATAACCTACCCAATTACAGAGCATACTAAAGATTAACTTAAACTCAAATAACAATTACTTTACCTCAGACAATGGGGAGGCATCCTTTGCTACTCTAACCTCTGAACAAATCGCCTTCAGTACCTGAAACTGTGGGGGGAATGAGTCTAATCATACAAATAAACTAGCAAAATATTTCTACCTAGCACAATCATACAAATAAAAACTACATGCTTAAAATAAACTCAACCAGATGAATGTGCAAAGGCACCCCATGTAATGAACTCAAGGATCTCTCCCAAACTGCATGCTCAAATGCAAGAATTAGTCGTAATCAAAATAATATTACAACAGAACAAGCATTGTATCTTGACTAATGCTCTTCTTTTCTTCGAGTTTTTGCTACACTTTGTTTCTTGTATTTTCCCCCATCTTTCCATAATTTCCTTACCAACATTAAACCTAATTTTCACATCCCACTTAGGGTTTGTGATCGGCACGAGAGTGAGCTTGGCCTCACCTCAGAATCTAGTCTATTTTATCAACATGACATACATAATATTCTAAATTGGGCAAATAAAATAAGTTTCATCTATGGAGAATTGGATTTGATTGTCCACAATAGCTAAATACAATAATTATACCACCATGTCTATGTTCTATACATTCTATCATGACAAATAAATTAAATAACTAAAATATTTAGAAGCAAATCTTTAATACAATTGAATTATTCCTATACATTATGTCTCAATTTACAATAGAACAAATCTCAATCCTATGTTACCTATACGATCACGGAACAACTCTAGAGCATTAAAATATATATATATATAAGGTCAAGATTTAAATCTTCCCCAGAATCAGTTAGGGTCTTAAATTGAGAATTCCCTACTCTCTAAACGAATACTCGCCTTAAAAATGTTAATAAAACAATATGAGCCAACAACTTGTTCAATAAGGGAACAATACTATGCTATGATAGAAAAAACACACATAATGCATCACAATGATAACATGTGTCTATCATCCATTAAAACAATCATATCATAATATCACATAATTCAATCAATTGCACAAAGTTTCCCATACTAACCGGGTCGTCCAGGGTACCTTTGGATCGTTGCCCATGGCCCCAGCCGCATCCACCCTTATTGTTCCATTTATAATCTCCACCCTTATGGCTCTTTGTGGAGTTTCCCATAGGGTGCATGTAATACCCATGAAAAATAAAATAAAAATGTGTGTTTTCAAACTACTGTTACTATTTACGTATATGGTACTGTTCATTTATACAATCAAAATGTCAAATACTAGATGTGGTTTGGTTATAAGAGAAAACTAGAAAGAAGTTTGTAGGAGAAAACGACGTTTTATGTGTAAAAATACCCTCAGGGACTAAATTGAAAGGACTGAATTGAAAAGAAACTTAAAGGTTTAAGGTGAAAGGATAGTTTTCCCTTTAAAGTTTCTAATAGTAAATAAACGAAAATTTTCCATCGTACGCGTAAGGTGCACAGTAACTGCATTATTAGAAATGTCGTTTTCATGAATAGTAAATTGAATATTTTATTAGCACATAGTGTCAAATAGTACCCTTGACTTTTGCTATAAATAGGCCCTTCCATTTCACTTCTAAACTCACACCTTCAACTTCTCTTCTTCCCTCCTTAAGTTTCTCTTGCTCCGACGCTAGGCTTCTGAGATTTTGGGCCTTTCCGTTTTTGCTTAGGTAAGGATACTATGCCCTTTCTATGTCTTTCAAATTTTAGAAGTTATTTTCTTAAGTATGCTCTGTGGTTGCGGCTTTGGCCGATCTTCTACATCAGAAAAACTGTCGTTAGCTGTTATTTTGATTCTCTGATTACCGAAATAGAATATAATCTGTGGAGAATACATGTCTAGGAAAGTTCTGGCTAAGGAAAGACCTGGTTTTTAAGTGTGTCCAGTGTGACCCTCCACTCTTTCCTGGGAACTTACCTGGTGTACTCTTTTACAGATTGTATTCTGTATTTCCGGTATGAATAGTACCGTACGCATGAATAGTGACCGTATGAATAGTACCCGTACGTATGAATAGTATCTGTACGAAAACGATCTTAACGTATTTTCTGTAATCTTTCATGAAAATCTCTGTAGCGGAACACTGAAATTCACCTGCGTACTCTTGTCCGTAACGATTTAGAGAAGTGATACTCGTACGGAATCCAAGTGAGTGAAACGACCCTGTTTTAATAGAATTTTAGCATTACTGGTGATAAAAAGTATGTCGTAGGACACTCCCAAGATTCATAGGGAGAAATTGGATTCAGAATGACGAATATAATGAGATAATTAATCCAGAAGTATGGATAAGACAAAGCAAGTATCTCATGATGATATGAAATTTGAATCATATAGTTATATACTATACCTGTTATATGGATAAGTATTATATTGTGCTTCTGATTATGATATGAACTGTTGTACTATTGATTGTGATTGAGCGGTACAGTACCCCCTCTCACGGCAAGGCGGAAAACCCGGGTTAAAGGGTGTCTTGACCAATGAGTGTGGAGACAACGATTCCCTCAGTAGAGATATAGCCCGGATTGGTGATAAATCCGTGAGGCGCCCTAGCTAGGAGGATGAGGTTGTGCGTCATGGCGGAAAAATACAAAATTGGTGAGCCGGCCTGTGTGCGCTCTCCGGGATATATTGCCATTGACGAGTACTAGTATCGTTTGTTGAATTGGATGAATTTTTCTTGTATGTAATTTCTAACTATGTCTATTGGTTGAGCTTGAGCCTTCGGATATGCTTGCATGACTGGTGATGTATTTGAATTTTATTAACGCAAGGCCGATTTGCTCACTGAGTTTAAAAGCTCACACTGTTTGTACAAACTTTTTGTTCAGATCAGGTTGCCACCGAAGTATATCCGCTAGAGGAGTAGATCACGTTGGACCTTCCCGCTGTCGGTTAGGCCCTTCTTTTGTTATACAGTATGTTGCTCTGTAACCGTCTAGGACATCTAGGTCAGGGGTTTGGTATTTGGCTTGTATTTCAGTATGATAATGTATTTCGTACTGAGGATTTATTATTTTTAATTAAGAAAATCTGATGTATTTTCTTTGTATTTATTAAGGAATGGTATTTTGAGAATATAGAGATAATGACTAACAATTTTACTTGTGGGAAGAATTTATCGAAAGGCTTACAGTGATGGGATATTCATCATTGTGCCGGTCATGTGCCTAGAAAATAGGTCGTGACAAAGTTGGTATCAGAGGATAGGTTGTTAGGTCTCCTAGTGATTACAGAGCAAGGTGTCTTTAGTGGGCCTTCTTCTATTGTCGTGACTGCAGCACGACCATAGGATGAAGATCCACCAAAAGCCCTGTAGAGTTTAAAATCCCTTTCTTTCGTGTCTTTACTTGAAGCATAATAGTGACGATATATATTATTCTTAATTGTAGAATAAGTTTAGATGGCACCAAGAAAATCAAACGCTTCTGGAATCCGCACAAGATCTGGCAGGGCCTTGGTCCCTCCAGCTGCTCAGTCAGCAAATGCAAGACTGGAGATGCCTAACCGTGCAGAAGATAACCATGCACAAAACAGAGAAATATCCACTGAAAACCCTAGAAGAAATGCTGGAGAACCATCACAAATCGACGCGACTGTAGTGATGGAAGCATTAGCTGCAATGCAGAACGAGGTGAATGGGCTAAAGGAACTTTTGATGGGACAATCATCTGAAGATGGCTCACAGGCATCAGTACATGCTGCAAAAGTACAAGAGACAGACCAGATGCCACCTCCACCCCATCCTCAGGATTGGGTAGGTACAGAGGTCAAAATCTCAGAATTTATGAAGCTGAATCCGCCAACCTTTGCAGGAGATGTTAATGAAGACCCACAACGTTTTCTAGATGACTGTGAGAAAATCCTTGACACGTTAGAATGCCCTGAACCTCGAAAAGTAACCCTTGTTACCTTTCAGTTAAGAGGTAAGGCCGACTGCTGGTGGCGAACATGGAAGAAGGGCATGGCCAGAAATGCCCCACCCATTAAAAGGAATGACTTTAAAAGAATTTTTCGAGAACAATTTATTCCGGAGAGTATACGAGAAGCAAAGATGAATGAGTTTGAGGCACTTCGGCAAGGATCACGAACCGTCGATGAATACGACAATCTGTTTATAGAGTTGTCTGAATATGCTACTCACATGGTCCTAACTGAGAAAGAAAAGATCCGACGGTTTATTAAAGGCCTTCGAGAGTCTTTATTTGACAGGGTGGGATCGAAAATACGAGATTTTTCATTTTACACAGAAGTCGTCGACATCGCCCGTATGATGGAAGAAAGAGATATGCAAAAAGAAAAATGGAATAACAAAAGAAAGAGGAAGCAAGATGAGAAATCACGCTACCACGGAGAGAGTTCTGGACGTGCAGCCTCTACTGCTAGTGCACCACAGCGTCAACAAAGTGGTACAGGGGGTCAACAAAGGCCCTGGTGCTCTAAATGTGAAAGAAATCACTTCGGAGCTTGTTTTGTCAACAACAACACTAGGGTCTGTTACCAATGTGGTCAACAGGGCCACATCAAAAGAGATTGCCCCCAACTCTACACGAGATCTGGCCAAGGGTCAGTACGCCCTAATCAATCAGAGGCCACTGTTGCCAATAGAGCCCCTGTAACTGTAGGAGGCAATGGAATCGGAAGAGGTGCTGGCAGAGGACAAGGTGGTCGAGGGCAGACTTCAGTAGGCCGAGGGAACGCTCGAGTATTCGCTTTAACCCGTCAAGATGCTCAGGCGTCTAATACGGTGGTAGCAGGTACTCTTCTGATTGAATCAAATTTTGCACATGTTTTGTTTGACTCTGGCTCTACGCATTCCTATGTGTCACCATTCTTTGCTAAGAACTTTAAGCAAAAAGTTGTTAGATTAGAATGTCCGTTTTTAGTAACTACGCCTACTGGAGGCACCTTACTAATAGAACGAGGCTATCGAGCTTGCAAGGTAAGAGTCGGAGAAATAAATACAACAGTAGACCTAATGCTGTTAGATATGACAGACTTTGATGTCATATTGGGCATGGATTGGCTGGCATCTTGTCATGCCACCCTGGATTGCTATAATAAGATAGTTAAATTTAATATTCCGGGGGAGCCTTCTTTCGTATTTCATGGTGAACGGAGTGAAATTTCTGGGAATCTTATATCTTTAATGTGTGCCCAACGTTTATTGCGAAAGGGCTGTAAAGGATACTTGGCATTCGTTAAAGATATTAAGAAAGAAGAACTAAAAGTAGAAGACGTTCCAGTAGTCCAGTAGTTTGTAGATGTCTTCCCAGATGATCTACCAGGTATACCCCCAGATCGAGAGATTGAGTTCCAGATAGAGTTAGCACCAGATACTCGCCCAATCTCCATACCCCCTTATAGAATGGCACCAACAGAATTAAAAGAGTTAAAAACTCAGTTACAGGACTTGCTAGACAAAGGCTTTATAAGGCCAAGTTATTCACCTTGGGGAGCTCCTGTTCTGTTCGTGAAAAAGAAGGACGGATCGATGAGACTATGCATAGATTACAGGCAACTGAATAAGGTAACTATCAAAAATAAATACCCGTTGCCTCGCATCGACGACCTTTTCGATCAAATTCAAGGAGCCAAGTGTTTTTCAAAGATTGACTTGAGGTCTGGTTATCACCAACTCAAGATCAAGGAGGAGGATGTGTCTAAAACAGCCTTCCGTACCAGATATGGGCACTACGAGTTCTTGGTGATGTCATTTGGATTAACGAATGCATCAACTGCTTTCATGGATTTAATGAATAGGATTTTTAAATCCTTTTTAGACAAATTTGTCATTGTCTTCATAGACGACATTCTGGTGTACTCAAAGACTTCAGAAGAGCACGAACAACACCTTCGTGTTGTGTTGCAGACATTGCGGGATCATCAATTGTACGCCAAATTCTCTAAATGCGAGTTTTGGATTGATCGTGTAACTTTCTTGGGACATGTGATCTCCAAAGATAGCATCCAAGCAAACCCAAGCAAAGTAGAAGCGGTCAAAATGTGGCCTAGACCTACCTCCGTCACGGAGATTCGCAGCTTCTTGGGATTGGCAGGATATTATCGTCGTTTCATCCAAAATTTTTCCCAGTTAGCCGCCCCTCTCACATGACTGACTAGGAAAGGGGTAAAGTACCAATGGGATGACGCTTGTGAAGAAAGCTTCCAAGAACTCAAGAAAAGGTTAATCTCCGCACCTGTATTAGTCTTACCCTCAGGACCAGGAGATTTTACAGTATACTGCGATGCATCAAGAGTAGGGTTGGGATGTGTTCTCATGTAGCATGGCCAGGTAGTGGCATATGCATCGAGACAACTTAAGAAACATGAACAAAACTACCCCACCCACGATCTGGAAATGGCAGCAGTAGTTTTCGCTTTAAAGATATGGCGACATTATCTATACGGAGAAACTTGCGAAATCTACACTGACCATAAAAGTCTAAAATATATTTTTGACCAAAAGGACTTAAACTTGAGGCAGAGGAGATGGGTAGAATTACTAAAAGATTATGATTGCAATATTCTTTACCACCCAGGCAAAGCAAACGTGGTAGCAGATGCCTTGAGTCGAAAATCTATGGGTAGTCTGGCCCATATAGCAGTAACAAAAAGACCCTTGATCCAAGAACTACAAGAGATGAGAGCAAAAGGTGCTACTCTTGAGGTTACAAGGACAGGATCATTCTTAGCCCATATCAGGGCTAGATCTTCCCTTGTTGACCAGATATAGATATCTCAAATGGAGGATCCTGAGCTTGTCCAAATTATGGAAAAGGTGAAGATTGGTGAAGTGAATAGTTTCACACTCGACGATACAGGAGTCTTACATTTTGAACAACGGTTGTGTGTACCACATGTTGGAACTCTTAGACGAGACATCATGGAAGAAGGCCATCATGCTGCATATGCTGTACATCCAGGAGCCACCAAGATGTATCAGGATCTGAAACAGATCTACTGGTGGAAAGGAATGAAACAAGACATAGCAGAATTTGTATCTCGTTGTTTAACCTGTCAACAGGTTAAGGCTGAGCATCTAAAGCCAGGAGGCTCGTTATAACAATTAGAGATTCCTGAATGGAAATGGGAACGAGTGACGATGGACTTTGTTGTTGGTCTACCTCGTTCCACAGGAGGTTATGACTCAGTTTGGGTCATTGTTAACCGACTAACCAAATCAGCACACTTCATTCCAGTCAAAACCACTTATGGTGTAGTAACGTTGGCACAATTGTATATTAAAGAAATAGTAAAGTTGCATGGAGTACCTATATCTATCATTTCTGATAGAGGTCCTCAATTTACCTCTCATTTCTGGAGAAGTTTTTAGGAGGCATTAGGTACTCGAGTGGACCTTAGTACCGCTTTTCACCCACAGACAGACGGACAGTCAGAGCGGACGATTCAGACGCTAGAGGATATGTTACGAGCTTGTATTCTAGATTTCAGTGGTAGCTGGGAAAAGCATTTGTATCTTGTAGAGTTCGCATATAACAACAGCTACCAGGCCACTATTGGGATGGCACCCTTTGAGGCCTTGTATGGGAGACGCTGCAGATCTCCGATCGGTTGGTTCGAGGTAGGTGAAGCGAAAGCATTAGGACCTGACTTGGCCCAGGATGCCCTAACCAAGGTTAAGACAATACAAGATAGGATGCGAGCAGCTCAAAGTAGACAAAAGGCATACGCTGACCATAAACGACGTGATTTGGAGTTCTCAGTCGGCGATATGGTATTCCTTAAGGTCTCTCCAATGAAAGGTGTGTTGAGATTTGGAAGGAAAGGAAAGTTGAGTCCTAGATACATCGGGCCTTATGAGATTCTAGAACGAGTGGGAAAAGTGGCTTATCGGCTTGCCCTACCTATGGATCTGGAAGGGATTCACCCTGTTTTTCACGTATCCATGTTAAGGAAGTACCTTCATGACCCTTCTCACATACTTCACCCTTCTCAGAATGATTCTATCCTAGTAGATGAAAACTTGTCATACGAGGAGATACCGGTAGCTATCCTCGATAGTCAAGTAAAGAAACTCCGATCTAAGGAGATTCCATCCGTCAAGGTTTTGTGGAGGAATCAAACTCACGAAGAAGCCACATGGGAAGCCGAGGCCGACATGCGTTCTAGATATCCCCATCTTTTTACGACTTGAGGTAATTTAAATTCGGAGGACCGAATTTCTTAAAGGGGGTGATAATGTAATACCCATGAAAAATAAAATAAAAATGCGTGTTTTCAAACTACTGTTACTATTTACGTATATGGTACTGTTCATTTATACAATCAAAATGTCAAATACTAGATGTGGTTTGGTTATAAGAGAAAACTAGAAAGAAGTTTGTAGGAGAAAACGACGTTTTATGTGTAAAAATACCCTCAGGGACTAAATTGAAAGGACTGAATTGAAAAGAAACTTAAAGGTTTAAGGTGAAAGGATAGTTTTCCCTTTAAAGTTTCTAATAGTAAATAAACAAAAATTTTCTATCGTACGCGTAAGGTGCACAGTAACTGCATTATTAGAAATGTCGTTTTCATGAATAGTAAATTGAATATTTTATTAGCACATAGTGTCAAATAGTACCCTTGACTTTTGCTATAAATAGGCCCTTCCATTTCACTTCTAAACTCACACCTTCAACTTCTCTTCTTCCCTCCTTAAGTTTCTCTTGCTCCGACGCTAGGCTTCTGAGATTTTGGGCCTTTCCGTTTTTGCTTAGGTAAGGATACTATGCCCTTTCTATGTCTTTCAAATTTTAGAAGTTATTTTCTTAAGTATGCTCTGTGGTTGCGGCTTTGGCCGATCTTCCACATCAGAAAAACTGTCGTTAGCTGTTATTTTGATTCTCTGATTACCGAAATAGAATATAATCTGTGGAGAATACATGTCTAGGAAAGTTCTGGCTAAGGAAAGACCTGGTTTTTAAGTGTGTCCAGTGTGACCCTCCACTCTTTCCTGGGAACTTACCTGGTGTACTCTTTTACAGATTGTATTCTGTATTTCCGGTATGAATAGTACCGTACGCATGAATAGTGACCGTATGAATAGTACCGTACGTATGAATAGTGACGGTATGAATAGTACCCGTACGTATGAACAGTATCTGTACGAAAACGATCTTAACGTATTTTCTGTAATCTTTCATGAAAATCTCTGTAGCAGAACACTGAAATTCACCTGCGTACTCTTGTCCGTAACGATTTAGAGAAGTGATACTCGTACGGAATCCAGGTGAGTGAAACGACCCTGTTTTAATAGAATTTTAGCATTACTGGTGATAAAAAGTATGTCATAGGACACTCCCAAGATTCATAGGGAGAAATTGGATTCAGAATGACGAATATAATGAGATAATTAATCCAGAAGTATGGATAAGACAAAGCAAGTATCTCATGATGATATGAAATTTGAATCATATAGTTATATACTATACCTGTTATATGGATAAGTATTATATTGTGCTTCTGATTATGATATGAACTGTTGTACTATTGATTGTGATTGAGCGGTACAGTACCCCCTCTCACGGCAAGGCGGAAAACCCGGGTTAAAGGGTGTCTTGACCAATGAGTGTGGAGACAACGATTCCCTCAGTAGGGATATAGCCCGGATTGGTGATAAATCCGTGAGGCGCCCTAGCTAGGAGGATGAGGTTGTGCGTCATGGCGGAAAAATACAAAATTGGTGAGCCGGCCTGTGTGCGCTCTCCGGGATATATTGCCATTGACGAGTACTAGTATCGTTTGTTGAATTGGATGAATTTTTCTTGTATGTAATTTCTAACTATGTCTATTGGTTGAGCTTGAGCCTTCGGATATGCTTGCATGACTGGTGATGTATTTGAATTTTATTAACGCAAGGCCGATTTGCTCACTGAGTTTAAAAGCTCACACTGTTTGTACAAACTTTTTGTTCAGATCAGGTTGCCACCGAAGTACATCCGCTAGAGGAGTAGATCACGTTGGACCTTCCCGCTGTCGGTTAGGCCCTTCTTTTGTTATACAGTATGTTGCTCTGTAACCGTCTAGGACATCTAGGTCAGGGGTTTGGTATTTGGCTTGTATTTCAGTATGATAATGTATTTCGTACTGAGGATTTATTATTTTTAATTAAGAAAATCTGATGTATTTTCTTTGTATTTATTAAGGAATGGTATTTTGAGAATATAGAGATAATGACTAACAATTTTACTTGTGGGAAGAATTTATCGAAAGGCTTACAGTGATGGGATATTCATCATTGTGCCGGTCATGTGCCTAGAAAATAGGTCGTGACAGTGCACCTCCATGACTTTCCTTCATTCACAAACACAAACACATTTGCAAGCCAAGATCTCATAACACAAAACAAGTATTCAGCAACAATATGCTTTAACAATCCATAGAGGAACAAATACATTAATCAAGATATATCACAACTCAACTCGATTCACATAACATTCACATATATGGAAGGTTCAACTAAGACTTTCATCACATCATAACAAACTTAGTATACAAGGAAGCCACAAATATCATTCATGAAAGAACATAATTATGATATGTACTACCACACAAATCTCTAAACTAACTATATACTACTATTCAATTCAAACACAATAGTGTCATGAATTCAACATGCCATTACATCCCAATCATTCTTCTTTTTAAATAGATGTATCACGTGCTCTCACTATGATGCAAAGAGCCTTAAAAAAACACTTAATCATAGGAAGTATCATTCCACTCACCACGAGTCCATGCCAAACCTACGCTCTAAGCAGAAGAAGGAAAGCCACAAATCTCATCGAAGGCCTAGAAATCAAGTTAAGCAAGAAATATGACTAAACCAAAACATAGGCTACCAATCTCTTAATCTTATTCTGTTGTGATGCTAGTTTTCTTATCAATTTTTTTGAAAAATTCTGGTATTGATCTAAAAATCCAAAAATTGTGAAATTTGTTACACAACCTTCTTTATGTGTTGAAAAACTAGGATAAAAATTTCAGATTGAATCTTCCTCATTTGACCCCTCTACAGACCTCATTATTGACCTCAGGTCAAAACTGACAGATCTTCGGATAGGTTCTGTTTTCTGTTTACTAAACCTACAATTCTTAGCCAAATGCTACGAAATTTGGTAGATATTTAGTATAATCTCTTAGCTAGTACCATAAAATTTTCAAGTCAAAATAATGTGATTTGGCCACTGAACAAGGACTAAAATTCAATTCTATTTAGATTCGTTTCTCCACAGAATATAGTTATGTTCTTAAGCATTTCACCAAGCTAAACTCTTTCAATTACCATGAAACTTTTTAGTTTAAGCCTTTTATATATTGAGAGGTTGTCATAAAATTATAAAGATTTTAGGGCCTCATTTAGTCATCCAAAATACATATAATTAATAACACCTCAAATCAGTGTTGTTTTCATACTCTCAAATTTTCAGCTGCTGTTTATGGTGCATAAAGGATACCAAACCATTTCAGAAATTTTTGAAATAATTAAGGCATATTCTTGGACACCATAACTAATTGCACGCCAAATTTCATGACCATTGAAATTCATTTCATACCTTAAACAGTCCAAAACATCTTTAGCAGTAAAATGACAGCAAAACAGGATTTAATTCCAATTATCAAATTTTCATTCTATTTTCACACTACATTCAGCTAAATCTAACCATGCTCAAACCATTATAAAGTCATTATTTTCAGCTTAAAAGCATTACTCAACATTCAGCACCTAGCCAAATTTCATTCCATTCAAAACAACCCAAAGGTTAAGTACTTAAATTCTACATTCCGTCCTTCTTCTTTCTCTCCTTTTCATCTTCCTCTTCCCTCCTTTCTTCTGAATTTCTGTTCTTAGTTCTTTATTCTTAACCAAATCTTTGAAATAGACATTTATATCTTAAATGCTAAATTTCAGAGCTTCATTCACAAACGAGAAAAATTGTGCAGAAGAAAATTTATCAGCTTTGTTCCTTGTCCTTCAATGTTCTACAGTCATGACTTTTCCTTAAAAAAAATCTTCATAATAAATTAGTCCTAACTTCAGTAATTATCTTACGGATTAAGAAAACATTTACTATTAGAGAACCCATGTTTCATATGGAGCATGCTCTGCTTTCTGCATCATATACTATTTCTAGCAATTGCTTTCAGTTTTGCTTGTTTATTTAGTTCTTAGATTCATTCCTACATGAAATTAGATGAAAGAAATGGAAGGTCTGAGCTTACCTTATTTTGTTGTGTTTCTACTTTTTGGTTTCCAACTAAGATTTGAAGAAGTCCTCTATTTTTCTTTTTTTTTTTTGGTGCAGAAGCTCTCTCTCTCTCTCTCTCTCTCTCTCTCTCTCTCTCTCTCTCTCTCTCTCACAGTTTCGCTTGCAGAAATGGAGGAGAGGGAGAAAGAAGGTTCACGAAGAGGAAGGAGAGAGAAACGCTTATGAAGGCTAAATGGAGTTAAGACATCCTTTTCCTCCTCCTGAAGAGTTGATGTCGGTCAACAAGAATGGAGAAAGTACAAGTGTGTGGTTATAAAGATTGCCAGCCAATTTCTTTTGGTTTAAATATTGAAAGAATCCTCCCTATTCTTTTTCCTTTCAATGAGATCCCTAATTTATAAAGTAAAATTCTGTTTATACTTCTCAAAATTAGTTTATGATTCTTTTCTTCCCTTTTTATCTACTTATTTATTTATTTAATACTTTAATTCATTTACTATTGCAAATTTATTTTTTATATAACCAAAATTTAAAATTTTAATTTCTCAAATTAATTTTATTTATTTATTATTTTTTAAAAAAATTCACTGTACTATTTAAAAAAAATCTGGGATATTATTTACTATTTAAAAAAATTTTGGGATATTACACTAATAAAGTCCTCTTGATTCAAGCACGCATGTGATTTGAGTAGTAGAGATTTAGATAGTTGACAAGCTTATGGTAATGATTTTATAATACATGAATTTTGAGTGAATTGCTAACTTTAAACACTTGAGAGAACAGAAAGTACACACTTTCTTTGTGAGGAGACTAATTACTTGAATTCATTCTTGTCAGATGAAATTGCTATGATTCTTAGACTTTTTAGAAATTTAATATTTATTTTCTCTAAGTGTTAAATCTTTTCAAACTTGAAATATTTCATTCTTGCATTTTTTCCACACTTGTTGTGTCCTTTGGTGTCTTTGGTGCTTTTAATTGATTTTTCCTAGGAGTGTAAAAGGCTAAGTGTGAGGGGATTTGATATCTAACATTTTTATATTCATTTTAGTCCCTATCTTAGTTTATTTGACATTTAATCATTGAAAACTCTCTAATTTTATAATGTTTTAGAGTTTATTGGGTCTAAATTAATTGTGGAGTCAATACGCTTTAATTTCATAATTTTATGACCTAAATAATCAAAGACCCCATTTAATTCGTTTTTGTATTTTGCATATTAAATAATTAGGGAGTTTATTGCTTTTACCTACACAAGTTAGGAGGCTTGTAGATGTTAGAGCCTTAGTTGGATTAGGAAAGCCTTTAACAAGAAGGAGAGGGAAACTTAACAAAATTAAATTAGTGATGGCTTAGGTAAGATTAAGATAAATTACACTAAGTTTAATAAAGTGATTTTTAATTTTAAGAAGGGTAGGCATGTAGAGATTAAGGATAAGAATAGTAAATTCAATTAGGGAAGTAGGCGTAGGAAATAATTGTACTTTTGGAATAGGGGTCATAACAAGATAAGGATTAAATTTAAAATACATATCTAGATCTCAATAGGGATGGTATAGACTTTCAAGCTTCGTGCTCACAGTCAAAGATATTTTCGCCTTCAGCAAAAACAGAAGGCTGTCAAATGTGGGATGAGGAACCCATAATGCATAGCGGAGTTTGATCCTTTAAAAGGGAAGTCCCTGCGGGGACTTACATGAACCAGTTAAGAAATGGGAGTCAATGATAGTTGAAATTCAGGACCAAATTCCTTTAAGAGGGAAGTAATGTAATACCTCCAGTATTACGGCATCATAGGAAAGCACAAGTTCGGACATATGGAAAGTCTTTCATGAATAAGGCAGTTATCATGGGAATTTTTATCTTAACCGTCCTTGAAAAGGGTTAGTTTAATAGGCCACATGGGAAGAAGCCAAGGCAAATAGACGTGCTAGATATCCATACTTGTTTAAAGATTAAAGGCAACATAAATTCGGAAGATCGAATTTTTTGAAGGGGGTAATTATGTAATATTCATCTGAAAATTTTCAAATTTTATTTTGTTTATTTTTGTTTCGTATGTTGTTTGATTTGGTTTGCTTTAAGTGCATTCTTAGTATTGTGGGGCACGAGATCCAGGGGAAAAGGAAAGCATAATAAACCTATAATTACAAAATAATAATAATAATAATAATGATTATGATGATGATGTTAGAAGGGAAGCCCAATTAGAAAATAGGCCCATAATAATAATAATTGATAACTCTATTTTATTGAATTATTTAACCTATATTTTTATTAATAAATTAAAAAAATAAATGGTTTTAATTCTTTTTCTAAATATTCTTTTTAATTTTTTAATTTAATTTTATAGGCAATTAGTTTTTCTTTACGATTTATCTTATATTTTATAATTTATTGTGTTTATTTAGTTTAATTTAGTTTTGGAATTTTAATTTAACTTTTATTAAGATTTATTTTAGTTAGTTTCTTTTAGGAATTAAGATTTAACTAGTGTTGTGACCTGTGTAATGCATAATAATTTTTATTGTTTTCAAATATAAAATTTTAGATATATTGAATTGATACATAATTATAGAAAAATATATTAAATACATAATTAAAGAGTATATTTTATTATGATTTTTGAGCTAACATTTAGAATGATTTTTTGTTTATATTATATTATATATATTTATTACAATTTTTTTTATAAAAATTTACTTAGTTTAATTTTTAATTGTACTTGAATTTATATCTTAAGGGTGCGTTTGGAAGATCTTATTTCGAGCTTATCTGACTTATTTTATGGTATAAGTACCTATGCACGTATTTGTGAGAGCTTATAGAAATAACTTATGACATATCCATAAGTTATTTTTAGCTTATTTTCATAAGCTCTCTAAGATAACTTATGAAAATAAGTTGAAAATAACTTATGTAAAGTTTACACTCATAAACTCTTTAATAATAGAAATAACTTATATATAAGTACTTATATGATAAGTGCTTATTTTACAAGTGCTTAAATAAACTGTTTAACTAATCATGGCCTAAATGTTAACTTATGAATATAAGTTGAAAATAACTTATATGAAGTTTGCATTCATAAACTCTTTAATTATAGAAATAACTTATATATAAGTACTTATATGATAAACGCTTATTTTATAAGCGCTTAAATAAGCTGTTTAACTACTCATGGCCTAAATGTTAGATTAAATTATTTACCTATCAAAATAGAGATAATATTAAATTTTTCTTAAAACTATAAAGCATAGTAAATATTTCTCTAATTCTCTCCTATAGTCACTTAAATTGATGATACAAGATTACTCAAACGTTTCCATAAAAAAACTATAATTACTATTTGAGAGCTAACATTTAGAATGATTTTTTTTATATTTTATTATATAGATTTATTATATTTTTTTATAAAAGTTTACTTAGTTTAATTTTTAATTACATTTAAATTTATATCTTAAATTTTATATCAAATTATTTACCTATCAAAATAGGAATAATATTAAATTTTTCTCAAAACCATAAAGCATAGTAAATATTTCCCTAATTCTCTCCTATATTAACTAAAGTTGATTTGACAAGATTACTCAAATGTTTCCATAAAAAATATAATCATTATTTATCATTTAAGTCAGCAGACCAAAAAATAAATTCTTAATCTATCAATCATAATATACTCTTCAATTGAGTTATACATATCAAATATATTTCAGTGGATCAGTGGAATAAGAATATCAAAGTATTATACAAATCAAATGTATTATAATCTGATAAAATATAATTATAATTTATTTATATTATTAAATATTTAATTAAAGATTGTCCACATAAATACTAACAATATTTAAAATTAAATTAAATTATTTTATTATGAACCAATGGGAATACAACATTAAATAGTATCATATTAATTGATATAAGACTCCACAAACTAACAAATGATTTTTAGATTATATTAATTATATTAATTAATTTAATTAATTAAATATATTATTAATTTATATTATTATTTATTTCATTACCAAAATTCATTTGATATGTTTAACGTGATGTGATTAATATAATGTTGTTGAATTTTAATTATAATTCAATTCAATGTATTTGAAAGTGCAATTTGAAATTAAATATATTTGAAAATAATAAAAAATTATTATGTTAATAAGTAGATAAAGATGTTAATCTAAGTAAATTTTTCATTTTAAAATTTTAATTATAATTATAATGTATTATGATTCAATAAAATACAAGTATACCAATTATATTATGTTATTACAATATTATACTTTATATTGCAAAAAAATATATTATAAAATTATATGCTAAAATGATGTAGTAATGATTTGTAACAATTTATATCATTTATATTTATAAAATTTATATTATGAGCTAGATAGTCAAATGTATATTTAAAATATGTATTGAAAAAGACAAAATCAAAGCACTGTGACTTAGGAAAAAGGCAATTTTAGGAAAAAGTAACTAAGAAAATTTAATTAATTAATAAATGATGTTTCAGATTATATTAATAATTAATTATATTTAATTATTTTCTTAATTTATATTATCATTTATATTATTAATTTTATAAATAAAATCCTCTTTTCAACAAACATATCTAATTTTTTCGGGGTCTGAGTAATATCACCAGACTTCTATATAATACAAAAAAAATTCACATTAAAATCAAATTTGTAAAAGATCAAAAAATAAAAAATAATTAATAATGAAGGAGCCACTACTAACCAAATAAACAAAGTCCAAAAGCTTTTTTCCACTACACTACAAAAATTTTTCACCTCTCAGTCAAAAACAACGAATGAAGCACCACATGTATCATTGGCGACTTTCATTTCAACCTTGTACCTACAATTTCATAACAAATAGGAGATTGATAAATGATAATTATAGGTATAGAGAAGCAACATCTGATAAAAAATTACAAACCTGGGAACTATAGAATAGCGTAATCATTACACTTTTCGCAGTAAAATCGACTTCCATCTGACATTACTTTCTTCAAGCATTTCTTGCAAGAATTATAGAACCAACCATGTTCTATAACTATGTAAGAGAAGGTAAAGACAACAACACATACATAATGAAAACTAATAGAATGAAAACTAATTCTGTAGGAAGAATAAACAATACAAATACGAGAGCAATACATGATAGTTAGAATGATCCTTTATTTATATAACAAGGGTAAAGAATATGAATAATTCATGGTTATTGAATATTGAATATAATAAAATGAATATAATAATAATTTTATAGCAACTAATGTTATTGAATTTCAATTCAAATAAATACAAATAAGATAATTCAATAAATCCGATTCAATTCAATTTCACCCTTCCACCAATTCAAATCAAATAATAAAGGTAATTACTATTGAATTTCAATTTAAATCATTTCAATCAATTCAAATAAGATAAATGGTTTTAAATCAGTTCAATGAAGTCAATCAATTCCACCCTTCCACCAATTCAAATCAAATTAAATTGGGTAAAATAAATGGTTTTAAGTCTTTTTCTGAATTTATTTAGTCTTTTTAATTGTTTAATTTAATTTTATAAGGAATTTTTTTCTTTAAGATTTATCTTATATTTTATAATTTATTTTGTTTATTTAGTTTAATTTAGTTTAGGATTTTTAATTTAACTTTTATTAAGATTTATTTTAGTTAATTTCTTTTAGGAATTAGGATTTAATTTAAAATAAAAATTTGTTAAAGTGATTTTAGATATTTTCTTTTCTTCTGAATTTAATTTTTTTGTGAATTGTTATCTTTAATTTCAAATTAGATTTGAAGGAATTTTTGAAGGGATTCTATGGAAATAGAAAGCTAGAGAGAAAAAAACACATCAATTGGCCGCAGGGAGAGACAACGCGCTGGAGAGGAACTATTAAAGCCATTCTTTATTCTTCTTAATCTTGATTTTATTCTTTTTTAGTTTTAATGGCAAACATGATTTCTTTCTTTTGTTATTATGGATGCTTTATTTGCCATGAGTGGCTAGACTTTCTTTAATAAGGAGAAGATGTAACCTCTCTTGAATACTATGAATTGAGTTTTCAATTAATCTAAGTTTATTTAATTCTTTTGTTAAGCAATTATTTCTGTGTCTACTGCTTTTTCAAACTGATCACTTGAAAATTGATTTAGGGTTCATATAGGGGATTGAAAAATTCATATATGAATATGCCTATTGAAATAATTTCCATAAGTAGATTTGACTAGGACTAGGTGGATTTCTTGTGTGGTTTTAACTAAATTCACCTATGCTGCCTTTGCCTAATTTGATTGGTCTAAGGAATTAGATAATTTGATTAGGTTCAGAGTATTAATTTGCCAAGGAATTTGGTTTTAATTAGAACTGAGAATTCTACCATCAATATAGAAATTAAAGACTTAGATTAAAATAGAAACTTACTCTTAGTTGGATAGGGTGAAATTAGATCCCCAACGCTTTGATAATTTGCAGATTCCTAAAACTTTCTTAAGTTTATTTGTGTTAATTTTTGTTAATCATCAATAATTTAGTTAATTTTCAATTATTTAATTTAAGTTAGTTTAATCTTACACATTAAAAATCACTCATCTAGATAGTTTAGGAAAAGCAAAATTAGTACTTGACTCCCGTAATGCTCATGGGATCGATACTCTACTCACTTTCTATATTACTTATTGACTCAGTACACTTGCCGATAGCTTTTTAGACCAATAAGTTTTTGGCGCCATTGTAGGGGATTATAGGTGATAGTCAATATCTGGAGTACCTATAACTATACTAATTTAGACCCTTTCTTTGTTTTCTTTTTTATTTTACTTTATTTTGTTTTATTTATTTTTATTTTAATTTTCAGTATTTTTCTTTTATTTAGTAATTTGGTTATTTTATTTATTTATTTATTTTTCTCTAACTTTTTCTTTCTCTTTGGTTTATGCGAGGTGCCATTAATCCAACGTCACTTTTGTTTGACTTGGAAATAGAAAAAATAACATGCTTAAATCGGAAGCAAGCAAGGGAGAGAAAAAAAACTCAGATAGTTACAGAAAGTCAACCATTAACAATGGCTGAGGAAAACTACAGAGTACTTGATAATGTGGCTAATCCAAGTGATGTCACGAATCATGGAGGTGCCGTTAGATGGACATTAGGAGATCATCTTGCACCTATAACTAATGGGTGTTCCACGAGCATTGTTAGATCTCCAATTCAGGTTAATAATTTTGAGATAAAACCAGCACTTTTGCAATTGGTTCAGTTTGGAGGAAGCCCAATAAAGGATCCCAATGTCCATATCAATTACTTCCTCTAATTTTGCGATGCAATTAAAGCAAAAGGAGCCAATGATGATGCCATTCAACTGAGGCTTTTCCCATTCTCACTAAGGGACAAGGCCACAAGTGTTGGATACATTCGCAACCTCAAGGCAGTATAACTACTTGGAAGAAACTAAAAAACAAATTCCTTACTAAGTATTTTTTGTCGTCAAAGTCTATTAAAGTGAGGAGTGATATTGCCTCCTTCTATCAACTTGATGGAGTATCCTTATATGATGCATGAGAACGTTTTAACATCTATTGAGGAATTGTCCACATCATTCCATTCTAGATTGGATGCAGATGCATACCTTCTATAGTGGGTTAGATGAATCATCACAAGTTATGATCAATGTAGCTGCAGGGGGTTTACTGAGAGGTAAGACCCCCGATGAGGCATTTCAACTGATTGAGACTATGGTTACAGAAAATTATCCTATACCTAGAGATAGAGCTGTTCCAAGGAGACAAGTGTTGGAAGTTGATACTTTTGATGTTGTATCTCAACAAATGGCTTTATTGACACAGACGTTTGATACTATACAGGTAAGGGGCCGTGAATACCCTACATATTTTATGTGATTTCTATGGAGATAATCATTTGAATGAGGCACGTGAGGCCAGTGCACACACAGAGTAGATTAATTACATAGGCCAACCCCAATGACCCTAGCATAATCCATATTCAAACACATACAACCTAGGGTGGCATAATCACCCCAACTTCTCATGGAATCAACAGGTGATGCCTAGACCGTCAGTGCCACCATACCAGTCTCCTTATGTTCAGATAGTTCATGAGAAATCTTTTGGATGAGAACAAGCTATTGAAAAGCTAGCCCAAAACACTACGGTTTTATGGTAGAGACAAGGGCGAGCTTCAGAAACCAAGATATTGCAATAAAGAGTCTAGAGAACCAAATGAGTCAATTATCCAAGCACTTAGTTGAAAAGCCCTACGAAAATTTATCTAGTAACACAGAGACAAATCTAGGGAGCATTGTAATGCAATATCCTTGAGAAGCAATAAGACACTTAGCTACTTTCCAAGGAGGAAAAAATCAAACCAGTAGCTGAACTTCCACCTGAAAACACTGTTGAGGCACACGATCCCATTAATGATGATTTGAGTAAGGGTCAATAGAAAAGAGAGCAATCTGAGGAGAACTATTCTAGTGGAAGGAGAAAGAAAATGAATTAGATTAGAATAAGCCATATGAGCCTTCACCGTACCAAAAAATTCCTTATCCTCAGTGTTTGAGGAAACAAATGCAAGAGAGGCAATTTTCATAGTTTTTAGATATTTTCAAGAAGTTACAGACCAACATTTCATTTGCTAAGGCAATTGTGCAAATGCTAGTTTATGCCAAATTTTTTAAAGAAATCCTATCTAAGAAGAGGAAGCTTCCAGAGTGATATGAATCCAAATACCATGCTAAAGGGAAAAAATTGCAATTTCACATTACTATAGTTAAGATCCATTTTTTCCTATGATTCAAGTGGAAAGATCCAATTGATGTGAAATATGACTTGAAGATATATGTCTCATCTTTTGCAAAAAAGCAAGAATCACATCATTTGGATCTTTTTAGCCCAAGATATAGTCAAATTATTCAAGCCTATTAAGCATATTGGGCCACACGCATTAAAGGAAAGAGGCGTCTAATTGGATTTCAAATCAAATTGCTTATCTTGTTTTAAGAAACTTTTATTATTTGATTTAGGCATTTTAATTATTAGGCAAGTTTTCATTTAGATTATTAGAAAAGTTTCCATTTTGATTATTAGGAAAGTTTATATTTTGCTTATTTTTTTGATCTAGTTTGATTCCCTATATATATGGGAATTAAGGTTTTATTTTTTCCTATAAGTACTATGTCTGGTGCATGGTGAAACAGACACATGAATTCTAAATTTTATTTGTGAGCAATTCACTTCTTGGTTTTTCTAAGAACTTATGAACTTTCCAAGACTTGTCTTGTGGCATTCAATTTAGACTTATCATTCACTTTCTTCCCTTTTCTCTCATGTGCATACCCTCTTTATTTTTTTGTTTGTGCATTATCACTTAGTTGTTTGGTATTGCTCTCCTTTTTCATGTGTATTTGATCTTCATACACCTTTCTAGGTGTCATTGGTACAAGTGTAACAGATTTATCATTCATTACAAAAGAATATTTGTTGGAGAACCCATCATGAATGGCTCTCCTATCAAATTGCCATGTACGACCTAAAAGAATGTGGCCTGGATGGGCACTACATCACACTACACTTTATCTTTGTACCTACCAATAGAGAAAGATAGTAGCACTTGTTTAGCAACCTTAATTTCTCCACAATCATTCATCCATTGAGCTTATAAGGCATAGGATGCTTAAAAGTGGGTAAACATCCTCATTCACACCCAAGAAAAGGGAAGAAAGTGAGTGATAAGTCTCAATTAAATGCTACAAGAAAAGTCTTGATAAGTTCACAAATTCTCAAAAGAACCAAGAAATGAATTGCTCACAAATAAAATTTAGAATTCATGCATCTGTTTCACCATGAGCCATACATAGTACTTATAGGAAAAAAAAAACCCTATTTCCCATATGCGTAGGAAATCAAACTAGATAAAAAAATCAAAATGGAAACTTTTCTAATAATCAAAATGGAAACTTTCCTAATAATTTAAAAACCTAAATCAAATAATAAAAGTTTCCTAAAACAAGATGAGCAATTTGATTTGAAATCCAATTAGGCGCCTCTTTCTTTTAATATTCATGGCCCAATATGCTTAATAGGCTTGAGTAACTTGACCATATCTTGGGCTAGGAACATCCAAATGATGTGATTATTGCTTCCTGTGAAAGATAAGACATATATCTTCAAGTCATATTTCATGTTATTTTGGATCTTTCCACCCGAATCATAGGGAAAAATAGATCTCAATTTTAGTGATGTGAAATTATGAATTTTTTCCTTTAGCATGGTATTTGGATTCATGTTACAGAGGATGAGATAGTTATACTAAATGAAGAATGCAGTGCCATACTTCAGAAAAAGTTGCCACTGAAGCGTAAGGATCTAAGTAGTTTTCACATACCTTGTAAAATGGGAAATTTAATTGTTGAAAACGCTCTCTGTGATCTAGGAGCTAGCATCAACTTGATGCCATTGTCCATATTTCATTGACTTGGGATCAGGAAAGTTAAGCCCATGATGATATCTATAATTGGTCGATCGGTCAATTAAACATCCTTATGGTATCGTGGAAGATGTACTAGTAAAAGTAGATAAATTTATCTTCCCCTTTGACTTTGTTGTGCTAGACATGGAGGAAGATAGGAATATCCCACTCATTTTGGGAAGACCCTTTTTGGCAAAGAGTCGAATGTGTTTGAAGCCATGAAGCCTATAGAAGATGATGAACAATGTCTCAAAATTGATTACACTAATTCCTTGGCCATTGAGGTATGTCATAGGTATGTATCTAAACTCTCTTTTGAATTAGCTTTGTGCAATTTGACTAAAGTAAACTGTGATAAGAAAAATAAGAGTGAGTTAGAAATCAAGAGCTATATTGAAAAGTCAGAGGTTTTTGCATGTTTGTTGCCTTCTAGAGAAAGTAAGGTTGAAATTTTGAAAAAGGAGGAGGTAAGTAAAGAACCGCTTAACCTTTATTTGAAACCCCTTCCCCTTAATCTTAAGTATGCTTTCCTTAATGAAAATAACATGTTTCCTATGATTATAAGTGCTGATTTGACACAGGTGGAAGAAGAAAATCTTTTAAAAGTTTTGAGGAAACATAAGTGAAAGATAGGTAATACGATAAATGACATGAAAGAGGTAAGGCCAATGAGTTGCAAGTGCAAAATATTCATGGAAGACGAATACAACTTGGTGATCCAACCTCAATGGAGATTTAATCCTACCTTGAAAGATGTGATTTTGAAGAAGAGGGAAGCACTAGCTTGGGTGAAACATTGTTCTGTGGGAGAGGTCAATAGAGAGAAGCTCTCCCCAAATCTCATTGATTCGACGTAAAGCCCAAAAGAGTCAAGCTAAAGACTATATAACTAAGTGCTTGTTGGGAGGCAACCTAATTTTTAATATTCAAATTTTAGATTTCTTTTGTTTTTGATTTTATAGTGTTTGATTTTCTTTTTGATATCATTGCATTTATTTTTTGTTTTTCTGAGGACTTGAGCTATCTTTTAGGTAATTGGATCAATTGTGAGTTGAAAAGAAAATTGATGAGTTTAGTTGATAAAAAGGAGAATATGGTGCATTCAGAAGAGTTAGGGGCATATTTTGCAAAAGGAAGTAGCAAAAATTCAGAAGGGAGATGAGGTAAGCTTGTATTTTTGGTGAAATTCATGAATTTTGAGAACAAAGGGTGGATATTGGAGTATAATGATATCAGGGATTGAATGCTATAGTACCCACATCTGATTCGTTGGCATTGATGTATTTTTTTTTTAAATTTATGAAGTTGTAGTATGGCACAAAGACCATTGATTAAATGCCTTAGCATCCAATTTTTACACGTGGAAAACTTTTTTTTATTGCAGCGTTGTAATACTCGCAAATTTTCTCTTTTTCTTTTCTTTTATTTCTTGGAAGCTAATTGTGCATGAATTACTGATTTTGTATTTTATAATTTGTTTAATTTCATGTTGGCCTATTTTATGATACTTAGATGGATTATGGAATTTCATGTTCATGTGTGAAAGAGTTTATGCTAAAGTGTGACTTTGAACTTTACGCTTAAATTGAAGATTTTGTGGAGAAGGACTAAAGTTGGAAATCTAGACAAACAATAAATTAATTTGAGGCTAGTAAGGTGGGCCCCATGCCCTTGCACCTTTTTCTCTTTCTTTCTCTTCTTTCCAGTAGGTGAGTGAAAGTGTGTGTTTTATCCTTCCAAAATCTCTCATTCTCTCCCTCTCGTGCTCTCCCTTGGGTGCTAGCTGAAGAGATGGTCTTGGGACGATAAAATCTAATCTTGCTGAATTAGGAAGAAGATCCAAGTAAGTAACCATTCCTTCTTTCCTTTTCATCCCTTGATTTTCGAAGCTTTCAAACCCTAGGATAGGTTTTGTGTGTTTTCTGGAGTTTTTAGTGAGAATGGGTCTCCAAGTGGCTTCCATAGTGATTTCTC